>OW964549.2:50011636-51261636 GCA_943138885.2 Tholera decimalis
GCAAATTACAAGGTACCTTGGAAATTGTGGTGGTAAGCCTACTTTCATTCGGAGGCAATGTTTATTTACTGAAACTGTATTTAATTTTTGAATAGGAAGAATACTTTCGAGTAGTCCAGACAAAGGAAAAGCTAAAAATAAAGGATAAGAAAACCATTTTCTTTTACAATTTAAAGAATACATCTACCTACCAAGTTTGTCCTAATAGTTTCGTAATAAAATGGCTGTGACATACGGATGGGCGGGCGGACAGACAGACAGAAAGACAGACAGACGGACAGACATGACGAAACGAGAAATAAATAGAACCACAGCAAAGACAGTAATTCAGAAGAAAAATATACTACGTTTGCGAACATAACAACTCTTACATCAGCTCGTCATCTTGACGATTCACTCTGCCGCCAATCTTTTATACAACAGCTGTTGCTTTTACTGACCTTACATAACTCGACAAGGTCGAACCCCTGGGCTCGTCTACCATCACCTGCCACTTGCCATAATTACCGGTAACATGGCGTAGTAATCCCGCGTAATAACAGTAATTATTATTTCTCAATAGTTGTCAGAAAACGCTGCTATTTGGCAATATTGCCACCGAGGTATGTAATGTTAAGGTGAGCGCGCATCGGGGCGGACGGAATATTGGCCGTATAAGTTTAAAAATGGAGACGGAGTGTCCGTGACCGGCAACTGGTTTAGAAAGAGTATTTTTGGGTAACTTCTCTATATTTCTACAGATTTTATAAATAGTACTGTTTATGGTATTTGGTTAATGGTAAGCTTTTGCAACAACACCCACCAAATCACTATTTGTTTTGAAGTAGGTACTCGATTAGTCTCTCTCTCTCTGGGAAGGGGCTAGGCCCTTTCCAATGATTCTCTGAATCTTGGGTGAGCTGCCGGTCTAACCGCAAGCAGCTGATCTAGTATATGTATATCTGCCTACGACGTACAGAACCTAATAAAGAGATGAGCCGTTGGCATAATGGTATCAGATTGACTCCTGACTATGAAAACAATGAAACAAGATGTACAAATGAGTGTTGAAGAAAGGCAAGAGAATTAAATCGTTCACCCATTTTTTTTGGAGTGGCATCTCGTAGGTATCTATGAGGCAGTCGAAGGCTTAACCGGACTTGCCTGAGGTGGACTTGATTATAATAATTAAGGCCTCCAGCCAGGGCTTATATTTAACTTACAAACTAGGCGACTAGTCGCTAAGGGCACACGTTGTGGGGTACGGACCTGGGTGAGGGAGCCAGGGACTGCCGACAATTATTATTTAGGTAAAAGCCAACCTCCACCATTCCTGTTCATTTTATGCCCTTCTTTCAGGACACTAACACCACGCACATAAAATATGACATATGTAGGCGCAAAAGTCAGTTTTAGCGCCAGACATATTGTTTTAAAATATTTATGTAACAGTAACAGCTTTCTATATCCTTATTATATTTTTAAATGTGAACACAAGTAATTTATTGCTATGCAGAAACACTTCATGACATTATGATGTTACCAAATCTGTATAATATGGTAATAATTTGTGTAAACATTTTCGATACCCTGATGAAATGTTTCAAATTGCGTTCACTCTAGTGCGCTTAGTTCCTAACTTTTTGAACTTAAAATAATTGTGTCTAAAATACACAGTAGGTACGTATATCGTAACAGTAATCTGCGGTAGTATGCCACGAACACTATTATTTAAAAGATTTCGCGATATTATTAATATTTAAAACCCCATTAAATTTTGAAAGTTAATGGTTATTACATGTTTCATAACTTGCTTAGAATTTGAAAAGTCGATAATTGTTATGTATGACTAGATATTCGAATTCGTTGGCTTGGGAGGTTCTACCCATGTAAATCCCGATGCTTATGCTATTAGCTTATAATTATGTTGTCCTATCACCACTCTATCATCCAGTAAAAGTTCCATTGAAGTCGGTTCAGTCGTTCCAGAGATTAGCCCGGACAAACAGACAGGGTACAAAAGATTTGTTTGAGTTATTATATAGTAATAGTATGTTGTAAATAACTATAAGTACTTGAGAAAACACTGTTTGTTTTTTTTTAATCGACAATAGGTTCGCGTTTATCCACAATCTCACCTGATGGTGATGCGCCTGTTTGTTCAGATACGTGTTTCATTTCAGTTATTTCAGTTACTAACTTACTTTATAGTTTCAGTCAAAAGCCCACATAGTAAACTAATTGTACATCCGGGGTCGCGGGAATGTTCTAACGAGATACCGCGGCCCCGGAACTTAAGGGCAGCTGAAGGAACAGGGTGGGTTTTTTGTCAGTAGAAGTCTGAGACTCTCTTCCGCTCCACCCAGAGCGGGAGAAGTCATTCGATGATTTTCCCACCCAGAAAAAAAAAAGAAGACTAATTGTACATACATAGGTACATATTATACAGTATACAACGTGTAATTTAAAGGGTATATACATACCAAGTGCACGGCTTCTTCGGATGATAACAAACGATATGGCAAGGGTTTTGTAATCCTATGTCTACATATGTGGAGCTTATTAGAAATTTCAATACTTTGATACCAGAGACCGAATTTTTCAAATAAAGAAGAACGAAGAGAATTATCATTTTATTGGCAAGTGACATGGAAAGTGATGGCCCTCATAGTGCTGTGACACGTTTGTTATTACTGGTATTCAAGAAATATATGAAACCAATATTTTGGGGTCAATTCTTTGAGTCACTTATTTTGAGCTGAAACTTTGCATAGAGACTCCATACCAGATGTTGTCTTCAGTCCTTTTGGATAGATATGGGGTTTCCGTTACACGTTATATATGTACATAAAATAAAGCCAACGATTACAGTAGCTACCATTATTTTATAAAAGTAGTAGTAGTAGTAGGAAAAAACAGTTTTCTTTTGTTTTTAAATAAATGTATGCCGTAACTACTATACGAGGAATGTCGGTTATACAAACATTTGTTCCGTACATGAATCAAACCAGCTATACAGCAGCCAATCGCTTAACCACTGATCTAACCGTGTGGTATTTGTAAGCTACACCCCATTCACAAAAAAAAAACTTTTTAGCAAAAAATAGAACCAACTTCCATATAAAAACACTACAAAGGCAAAAATAACTTTAATTTCGGTAGTCGGTGTCATTTGTTTTCTATTTTCTTTTTTTTTGACACCATCTTCCGAAATTAAAGTTATTTTTGCCTTTGTAGTGTTTTTATATGGATGTCGGTTCTATTTTTTGCTAAAAAGTTTTTTTTTACGCTTTTTAGTGGGTCGTTTGTAATTTATCTAGTTACAAAAGCCAAAATGTCAACTACTTATGAACTTTTACAAAATATTGCTTTTCCCGGTGCAGAGCCGTTCATTTTTGAGGAGTTCTCCTGGTACATCACCATCAGCTCTACATCACCATATGCATTGTGACGAGCATAAAGTGCTTAACACTATATTCCAGTAATCTAATCGCAATCCACGAAATACTTATTATTGAGTTGTTTCGGTGGCCATCTGGGGTCTTCATCATCAGTTTCACTTCCTCAAATGGTGCTTTTTGAGAGCAACTGTACAAGGTACTATAGGAAATACCCAAAACGCTATAGGTGTGCCTATAATATTTGAAGAGTTCCCTCGATTTCTCCATGATTTCATCATCAGATCCAAACGTGACGACAATGGGACCAAGTAGAAAGTATACCCTTTCAAACAACAAAAAGAATTTTTCAAACCGGTCCAGCCATCTGAGAGTTATGAAGTAACATACATAAAAAAAAGTTCAAGACGAATTGAGAACCTCCTCCATTTTTTTGAAGTCGGTTAAAAAAAACGACCACTTGCATCTTGCAAGTGGTATAAAATATTTATACACCTTTGTAATTTATTAAACTTTCCTCATGAATCATTGTATCTATTGGAGCAAATCGCGTGAAAATATGTCGAGTAGTTTTTGAGTTTGTCGCGAACAGACAGACAGATACGTTGGACATTGTTTTATAATACGTAAGGAATTTTGCATTCTATCTCAAATGATGTCTTTTATAATAATGAAATGTGTGCATGGAAAAAGCCTTCCTTACATATTTTTATTTTATTTTATAATAAAGCAATGTAATGACCACGCAAATACTTATTCCAACACGCTGGAATATTGCAAGATATATTGATGTTATACCTAACATCAATATATTTATGTACAGTAAACCTGGTACCTGCTAACCCATAAGGAAGAAATAGTAACCAACCAATAGGTGAGCGATTCCTAGAGCGGTTCATTAGAATTCGTCGTAAGTGGTCCAATCTGAGCTGTGCGAATGGTAGGCACTCGGTTACTTGGTCACCAGTAATGGGGATTATGTAAGCAGTAAACATGTTGCTCGATTTGAAACTATTCCACGGAGTAGTAGTTTAGCGAGTTACGTAATATTAAAATAGTCTGTCAGGATTTTTTATGTGCAAATATGTTGAATCGAACCACTTACCCCTAATTTTTTTTCCGGGTCGGTATATCATCTAATGACTTCTCCCGGTCTGGGTGGGGTGGAAAGAAGTGTCAGACTTCTACTGACTAAAAACCCACCCTGTTCTTTCAGCTGCCCTTAAGTTCCGGGGCCGCGGTATCTCCTTAGAACATTCCCGCAACCCCGGGGCACTACGACCCTAGACCGCAAGGGAAACTAAAGGAACAGCCACCCTGTTCGTTCAGGTTTAAATGACACCACACCAAGAGTGTAAAGAGTAATTTGATGATATAATGATACTCCTCCCGTAAAAAAAACTGCCGTTTTATTAAAGTTTTACAGCTACGTATTTCTGTCATGGCAGCAGACAATGGAATATTCTTCTTCTTATCGTGTGGGTAGTAAGGTCTAACGACCCCATACACCCTAGTGTCAGAGTTTCTAGACCGCCTCAAGGGCCTCTGACGTGGTCTGTTTTGACGACCGCCATTTGGCGACCGGGAACACCGGCTTATACGTGCCTTCCGAAGCACGGAACCATCTTTTTATCAGAAAATCAAGTGATTCAGGCCTGCAATGTCCTAGCCAAACTGGAAACAACTTTACAAAGTATGCTTCCCGCGGAAATCGAACTCACGACCACCGGGTCACAAGGCAAATGCCTAAACATAAAAAATATAAACATAAAGTATTATTAAGCTCTAAGAAGAGCCGTAAAAAGAAGGTTACTTTAGCGTTTGAAGGATGGTTCAAATTCCAGAGAGAGCATTGTAGTCAGCCATTTTTTGACGAGCAATGTGATTAGATAACGACGAGCTTGAGTCAGCTGATAGATCTTAGAGATCAGGTGGAGGATCAGGAAGGCACCATGTTTAGCAGCAAACGTTATTCAGACTATTTTTTGGGGAGAAATATTATCAAATGGCTCTTTTCGCTTGCGTTCGCGCGTTGGGTGGCGCGAAATGGAGTTTCAAACTTCTACTGACTATAAAACCCAGCCTGTTCCTTTCTTTTCTGTTGTTCCAAAGGCTGCGGTATCTCGTTAGAATGTTTCCTCAACCCTGGCAGGTATTGGTCGTATCGGGCTGCGTGAATGGTGCTGAATTCTTTGAGGTCCGTGGGAGACGACGCATCTTTGATTCGAGAGACGTTACCCGCTGATGAAACAGTTACCAATTAAGAAATGACTAACTTAGGTTTCTCCAAAAAGAATAGCTGTCTCATAATTTCCCCACATTAGGTAATACGCGCGACATTCCTTATTATGCAATTAATGTTATCTCCGCCATAAACTAAAGCCTCATAATGACATTTATATTCTAACTTTCAAAACTTTGCCAAACATTTTGCAACGCACATTATCCTCGCAGAAACGAAATGCGCGAGAATCGAACCTGACACCTTACGTAAGGCTATAATGCGTCCCTCTCGCACTTATGGCTCAGTACATTCGCTTGTTCCTGTTTAGCGACCTGACCTACTCTCCGCGGATAATTACAAAGAACTTTCTCATTGGTTGATTATTGGCTTAGATTCGGTTTAATTGCGATCAATTAGTTTTGGACTTACTTAACTTGTTTTAGGTGTAATTGACACTGTTTGAATGTTGTTTTAAAAAATAAGCCGCATATTTTGTTGTGAGAGTCCATTTTTAACCGACTTCAAAAAAAGGAGGTTCCCAATTCGTCTTGTACTTTTTTTATGTATGTTGTTACCTCATATCTCGGAGACGGCTGGACCGATTTGAAAAATTCTTTTTGCGTTTGAATGGGTATACTTTCTAGTTGGTCCCATTGTTACGAAATCAGGATCTGATGATGGGATCCAGGAGAAATCGAGGAAACTCTTCAAATTTTATAGGCGCACCTATAGCGTTTTGGGTATTTCTTATAGTACCTTGAGCAGTTGCTTCCGAAAAGTGCCATTTGGGGAAGTTGAACTGATGATGAAGACCACAGATGGCCACTGAAACTCCTCAATAATAAGTATTTCGTGGATTGCGATTCGATTATTTGAGTACGGATGTTAAACACTTTATGCTCGTCACAATACATATGGTGATGTAGAGCTGATGGTCAAGTACCAGGAGATCTCCTCAAAAATTAACGGCTATGCATCGGGAAAAGCAATATTTTGTAAAAGGTGATAAGTTGTTGACATTATGGCTTTTGTAACTAGATAAATTACAAACCGACCCACTAAAAAGCGTGAAAAAAAACTTATGCAAAAAATAGAATCGGCTTCCATATCAAAACACTACAAAGCCAAAAATAACTTTATTTTCGGAAGGTGGTGTGAAAAAGTAGGAAAATTCAAAACCAATAACACCGACTTCCGAAATTAAAGTTATTTTTGGCTTTGTAGTGTTTTGATATGGAAGTCGGTTCTATTTTTTGCAAAAAAAAAAATATTTTTAATAATTAGCTCATTTTTGGGATTTTTTTTAAATATTAGCTAGGCACCAAGCTTAAAAAAAGACTCGAACAAAAAGATGGTTTGCAATAGCATCGATTTTTTCGTAGGATTCATCATCGAATGGCTCCTTCGTTCTGGGTGGAACGGAAGGGAATGTCAGGCGACTACTGACTACAAACTAGGTTTTAGTAAATATTAAGCTTATGCAAGTGTAATTGAAATAAATGGGTCCTGTTCCTTCAGCTGGCCTTGCATTCCGGGGTCACTGGATCACATTCCTGAAATCGCGGTAGGCATTAGCCATATCAGGCTCCCACAATAGTATCTTTGGGCTGCTTTGTGAGTCATTGTCGAAAGATTAAGCCCTATTTGAAATGAATTATGCTGTAATTTGTTATATTCATTTAACGAGACAGACTTAGAAGCCAGGGGCAATAAACTATCTCATGAAAATATACCAATATGTATATATATTTTGTTTTTATTTACGCAATTGTTTGACGGTCACACATGGCATAGTGCCATACTTAGGTATCGATGTCAAAACATGATCCTCCCACAACTTGGTTCAGGCGGGGCAGGGTCGCCAAATATGTATGTATATGTAACCCACATTTTACGCCCATCGCTAAACTGAAATCAGCTCTTTTAAATTGAAACTAATGTATACGTGTGAGTCAGTTTTGGAATTCAGCTTTCAAACTTCAAATTCATGTCTCTGTGAATGCTGCCCAAATATGTGTCTACTTTTCGATGGTACCCTTTTGTTATCAAGAGAAAATCTTCAAAAGGCATTTGGTCTTTAAGAGAAAACTATCTTGATGGTTACCATCAGCACATGACTTAGAAGACCCCTTAGGAGATCGCTCCGGAGCTGCCTGCGTTTTACCTGTCAGGGCATCTTCCTGTAGAGACTGTAAGAATTGGACATATCTGAGCCGTGCCGTACGTGACTAATATGCCACCGTTCTCCCGGGCGTCGATAGTTTACCTATGGTGTTCTAAAGATTGCATCACATAGAAGATTAGATTTATATTTTTAGATTTATGCGACTTTTGTATTTTGTGCGTCACATTTGATTATAACTGTTATTTAAGTTTACGAGTATATCATGTATATGGTTTAAATATTGAGATAATCTGTAAATAACGTATTGGTTAGCATATTTACCATAGTTCAGTTTTGGTGTTTTTTATTCATAAATAAATGTAGATTTATTGTTAACACAGATCCAGTTTCACGACTGAATAAAATCTCGTGAGTTTGACTGCTATTCTGTAGACGCTTGTCTCTAACGCCTTTTTTGTATTGGGCGGTAACTAACCTATCATGGACCATTGTCTACACCTGATAAGAGCCACGTGCTGACTGCAAGACACATTCGGTCATCCGCTGTTACGTGATCGAATGGTTCACCGGTTACTAGTGGTTACTCACTCTCCTCTCACGTACGCAACCGGTTGCGCAACTAAACGTCATCGGCGCGTGAGCACCGACTGCGAGGGAAGAAGAGGGTTGTAGGTGATAGCGCTGGTCTGTGGTTATTTTAATAAGCCCGGGATCAATTCTTACTCTTATAACAGTAATTGACACATAAACATAAACAGCATGGCACCGGTCATATATAACAAATTGCCGAGAAGTTGGAAAGAATTACCTAAATCAACTTTTAAAAATAAACTTCGTGAATTTTTGACAGCCAAAGCCTATTATAAGGTGACTGAGTTCCTTAATGAAAAAGAATTTGACTTGCATAATTAGACTATTTGGAGATTGAATTATTTTGTTTGACTTTGACTAGGTATATTGTAACTTGACATAATTATATTAATCGTTGTGACATTTTTTATATATTTTTTTTTTTATATTTTGACATTTTTTATTTTTTTATTATTGTAATTTTGTACCATTTTGCACGTCACGTTGTGACAAAAAAAAAAAAAAAAAAAAAACAAAGAGAAAAAAACGTAACCAGCCTATGTTTCCACTGCTGGGCCAAAGGCCTCCTTTCTGTAAGGGAGAGAATGGGCCATAATTCACCATGAGGGCCCAATGCGGCTTGGTGGGCGTCGCATAGCTTCGGATTTATGGTCCTAGAACAGGGATGGCGAACCAATGGCACGCGTACCACTGATGGCACGTGACACAATATTTTGGGCACGTCACCGATCACGAAATTCATTATGCACTGAGTAAAAAGTCTGAAGTAGGTATTTCAGCCTTTAAATCAACAGTTAATATATTATATATAAAAAAATATGACGAGTGATCGCAAGTGATCCTAAGCTACGGAGTGTTCGAAATTACTTCTGTAATTGAAATATTGCAAAATGTACCTTTTTTGTAGTAAATAAAGGGTTTTGAGTTGATTCTATTATTATTTTCCCAAATTTCACAAAATCAAAACTAATAAAAACATTTATTTAGAAAAAATGGCACATTGATACATAAAGGTTGGCCCTCCCTGACCTAGAACAAGCCAGTTTCCTCACGATGTTCCTTTTTGAGAGCAGCGGTGCTGATGAGACAGATTACACAGAGACCTAATTTCATAGGATCATTTCTATAGTAAGCTCTACGCGGGACTTTCACACAATAATATTTGTTTTTTTTAACCGACTTCTAAAAAAGGAGGTTCTCAATTCGGATGTTTGTATTTTTTTTTTATGTTTCGGGAATAACTCCGTTGCTTGCTTTTGTTGGAAAGGGTATACTTTCCAAATGGTCCCATTTAAATTTTACAAGGACAAGCCGTTTCTGAAAAATCAACAAGTCAAAAAAAAATATTTACATTGATGATCTTTTCGTTTACTCTGCATTGCGTTTTTTGTTCGCGCATAACTACGTCATTTGCGGTCCGATTTGGAAAATTGTTTTTTTGTTCCAAAGCTGCAAAGCCTATGCTTTCAAATTGGTCCCATAGTCACCAAGTCGGGATCTGACGATGGAATATTGCATTGGAAAAAAAAATTTTGCAAATAATTTTTGTTTTACAGCAAGTCTCACTTAAATAAAGTGAGACGTAAGAGTAACAAAATTCCTTAACCCTATATTATTGCTAGGTTATGTTCCTATCCTATACATATAAATATCCAATGCTATTGTGCGTTTGTTTGTAATGTCACGTTTTCGAGACTTACAGTTTTACCCAAAACGAAAGAATCATCTACCTTGCCACTGGCCGTGACATGGTTTAAACGTAATACAGGTAAAATTATTTGCCTTTTTGATGAAAATAAGAGGCATTATTAAAATACGACTGGGATTTATTACACTACATTGACTGGAATTTCAACGTTCCTATATACATCTACGAGTATACATATAAATTAATTGAGTATCTCAAGTGCTTATATTTATTTAAATGATGCTAAAACACAATCAACGTTTTTTTAACTTTTTGTCTTACTGTCTCCGAGCTTATCTCTGAAACGGGTGAACTGATTTTAATGGGACTTTGGGATTTTAGTGGTTTAGGCGTTTGCCTTGTGACCCGGTGGTCGTGGGTGCGATTCCTGCGGGAAGCATACTTTGTAAAGCTGTTTCCAGTTTGGCTAGGACATTGTAGGCCTGAATCACCTAATTGTCTGATAAAAACATGGTTCCGTGCTATGGAAGGCACGTATAAGCCGGTGGTCCCGTTCGCCAAATGGCGGTCATCAAAATAGACCACGTCAGAGGCCCTAGAGGCGGTCTAGAAACTCTGACACTAGGGTGTATGGGGTCGTTACACCTTACTACCCACACGATAAGAAGAAGAATATTCCATTGGCTGCTGCCATAACAGAAATACGTAGCTGTAAAACTTTAATGAAACGGCAGATTTTTTTTTACGGGAGGAGTATCATTATATCATCAAATTACATTTACGCTCTTGGTGAGGTGTCATTTAAACCTAAACGAACAGGGTGGCTGTTCATTTAGATTCTCTCGCGGTCTAGGGTCGTAGTGCCCCGGGGTAGCGGGAATCTTCTAAGGAGATACCGCGGCCCCGGAACTTAAGGGCAGCTGAAAGAACAGGGTGGGTTTTTAGTCAGTAGAAGTCTGACACTTCCTTCCACCCCACCCAGACCGGGAGAAGTCATTAGATGATATATATATATGGCCCTTGAGGCGGTCTAGAAACTCTGACACTAGGACGTATGGGGTCGTTAGACCTTACTACCCACACGATAAGAAGAAGAAGAAGAATGGGACTTTCACTAAGAAATAGAGGAGATTACGGGACAACATACACTTTTTATCATGGAATCAGGATTTACACGGGAAAATGCTCCCACGCGAAGGAAGTCGCGGGCACAGCTAGTGTTTTCATATTGCAAGACAATGCATGTTTCAATTTCTTTTCCAAATTGTTCTGCGGGATTTCTATAGCATCTAATTAAGGTAATAAACGTACCACATAATTGCTAGATCTTTATATGCAGGAAAAGTTAGCGAGGGTGTTCCACATGCAGGGTCCTCGACCCATGTCATGTGGCATACAATGGTTCCCACGCGTCTTCATTAGGCGATGGTAATGGCTTGATGGGCAGCAGTGAAGGTTGTGGAGTTGTGAGCATGCATTGTCTTGCAATTCGTTTAAATAACATGTTTAGGAATACTTTTTTATGATAGGCTCGCGTTAAACCTCCATCTCACCTGTTGGTAAGCGATGCAGTGGTTGAAGACGCACGCTTACTTAGAAATAACATATTCAATCCTGACATAAAGACCTCCAGGCTAGAGCTATCAGCCTCAAAGACAAAATCTTAACTAATTAAAAGGGTGTGTGTAAAGACTTTGTTTACATTGTAGGAGGTGAAAAAACCCACATACAATGTAGTTTTTTTTTGTTTGGATATGTATTTGACAGAAGGCGCGCATGGCGGCTCAACCTCGTACCAAGTAGCGAAGTAAAACGAACGTACTAACAATATACGTAACCGGCAACATTGCGTGCTTAGATGCATTACAAACTGTAATTCCAGAGATTCGCCGTCTTTTTAGCTGTTTTTATATATAAAGAGGACTAGCACTGTTGGTAGAATTCATCACATTACTGGCAATTTTGTTGACCCCTCCAGCTAAGCTAAATATGCTTGTGTCTAGAGTGGGTTCACGGCGATGAGTGGGGTTCGAACCCGCGATTCTCGATCAGAAGCCCAACTTTAGATTTATGGCTATATCCTGGCTTCCTATTTTCTTTGGTTGACACAATCGTGCATTGTAACAGTATAGGTATAGATATGTGTTTGTTGTATGAAGATCGCGACAGACGCCATCACAAGTAATATTTTCTTCTTGAGATAGAAATCAGTACAAGTTGTAGAGGCTTCTCCGTCTGTCTACACCAGGATGGACGAGTCTCTACAACTTATACTGATTAAAATCATCACGTGTTCCCTTAAATAGGCCATACAAAAAATTGTTCTGGATTGGGAATTGAACCCGCCCGACACGTATGTAGCAGCCAATCGCTTAACTACTGCGGCAACTTTGCATTTAAATAATAATGCTAATTCAGCATAAAAATATTTGTATATCAACCAGACATGAACGTCAATATACCATACCTTAAAAGTGAAGGAAACCACACAGATCATAGACAATTAGGTGTGTTAATACTTAGACAACCAAAATATTTCAAAATCTGTTTAACCAATAACTATTTTCTTCTCAATGACCATCCATAACTTCTTACTAATATTATAAATGCGAAAGTTTAGGCGGATGGATGTATGTACATTTATTACTCTCCCGCAAAAACTACTGAACGGATCTGAATGAAATTTGGTAAGTAGATAGTTGACATCTTGGAATAACACATAGGCTTTTTATCCCGAAACTCTTACGCGATCGGGATTTACGCTGGAAAACCCTGACACGAACGAAGTCGCGGCCAGAAGCTAGTATATTAAATATTTATGTATGTATAAGCTCGTAATCTATATACAGTACGTTAACTAACAGAGGGCGTTCCCGTTAACCCGCAATAGTATAAGCACATCAATTAGATCGCCGCACACGCAGCCCGTCATTCATAAATAAATTGCGACGTTGCCGTCCTTCAAGTACACGTGTACATAGTGTTTCTTTTACGTATCAATTTAACATTTTTAGTGAATATTTTAATAAAAAAAACATTTTGTTTTCGAATGGTAATATTTATACTGTTGCGGGTTAACGGGAACGCCCTCTGTTAGTTAACATACTGTATATAAAAGCGAAATATCACTCACTGATTAATCACGAAATCTCAGAAACTACAAGTAGTAGGGCTCTCAAATTTGGCATGGTGGTTCCTTTTAGTACGTAGATGCTCGCTAACACGAGAATTTGCGAAATTCCGACGGGATCGGGATTTACACGGGAAAAACTTCCCACGCGAACGAAGTCGAGACCAACTGCTAGTTAACAAAAACAGCTGCATGGATCATCATAGTTAAGCAACGGTTATCAAGGCCGGTCCGTGGATGGGTGTGCATGATGTCGCGACTCCTCCGTGCCTCGGAGAGCACATTGAAAGTACTTACGGAGAGACATAAGCCAGAAAATCAGACACCATATCTAGCCCATTGGGCAACATGTTTACTTCCCAGTTCATCGGTTGTGGAGTTGGAAAGGCAGTACGTTGCTCCAAGTTAGTAGCAGGCCACATTATACCTACTGGACGCCGATCCCAAAATATGTAGCTGAGAAAGGGTAGGAAGCTTGATTTTAATTATTTATAAGTTAGTTTAATTATTAATAATTATTTAAGTACGTTGACCTCTGAGTTTGTTTCGGTGTTTCTTCTCAGAGTAGTCAGGAAACACCAGCCTCATCTAGCTTAACTTAAAACATAAGAAATGACGTGTAAAAGTGTTATTAATATCTAATTTACAAAATAAAGTTTTCAATAAAAGGTTAGTCAATATTCACAAAAGTAAAAATAGCACAAATTATGTAAATTAATTTCTATTAAACCAGTGTTAGAAAATACGAGGTTGAAACTTTTTATACAATTATCCTGTATAAGTGTATATGTATAATGAATTAGTTTTTGACTTCATAAGCCAAGCTCCACATCACATTACGCTCAGTTGTGCAAAATTGCGATATAAATTCTTTGGCAAGCTACTTTCGCTAACACGCAGTTACAGTAGGAATACAAGGAAGCCATAGACACGTAGAGCTAAAGTAGAAAGTGTTGCCAGTTTTGGCTATCAGATGATTTTAAATCGTAGAGCCAAGAGTTTGAGTACAAGGGATTTTTAGAGATAAAGTTTACATTTACAATTACAAGCCCTTGCCCAGTACTGGGACACTACAGGCTTATATAAAAATAATAAATTACCGTTTACATGACAATGTGGAAATTCATACTTGTGAAATTCGTTATCGGTTTATGTTTTCGTTGATTGGGTGGTCCGAAAATAGAAACGAAATAGCGATCTTATTGAAAATTGTTTCACCTCAGCAATAATCTAAATAACCTACGCAGACGATTCTTAGCTGCAGGCATCTTGTGCATCGACTAAGTACAGGCGCAACGCCTTCTCCTTTTCCTCCTTCCATACGTAGCGTTATTGCTTTTAAACCATCACATCTCCAAATTGACCTATTTTGCACAAGTACATATAATATTAGAACAGTTAAAAATAAAGTGTTGTAATATGTTTATTTGTAAAATTAAGCTACACGATAACTGGCAAACGCTTGCACTGTTAGGGCAGGTCCGCCCAAAGTGTGTTTCTGTTTTCAAAAGAGCAGCACAGACATAAACATGGTTTCCATTAGGGAGTTTTTTAGGTGTTTTTTGTCATGGTAGTTATCAGCTAGGGAATATAGTCCCTCATATAGTTTACGTATGTAAGTTTAATTTAATGAAAAAAATACGTGTCCAAAAGTGTTATTTATTTATTTTAAACTTTATTGTACACCTCACAATATTTCTATGGATACAAACATTAAAACTAGTGTACAATGGGCGGTCTTATCGCACAGGGCGATCTCTTACAGACAACCTTTGGATGGACAAACTTAAAGGAGACAGATTAAGGACTGTCAGTGTACAAACATCATAAATAATATTAACTGAACATAATAATAAATACATACACAATATAAAAATAATAAAGTAATAAATATACTAATAAATATTACATGTGTAATTGAGAAAGAAGGGGAAAAGTTATAGGGAGAGGTAATTAATGCTCCTTCATCATTAATTTTTCGTTTTTATTTTTTTACCTACTAAAAGCGGAGGAAAACAATCAAGAAAAAACCTAAAGCACACATAGCAATACTGTCATACAAACATACTAATGCCCACATAGTAGACACTACAGACGAATAGAAAGTGAAACTATCGGTCCCAGTACTACGTCCTGTCCGATCAGACTGCGCAGGACATAACGCATGACTATAAAGGGGAACTTGCGCCTGAGCTCTGCGACTCGGAACAAGGCCTCGCCTCACCATGTTCAATAGCTGCACTGATACGGTTAGTTCAGGGTTTTTGTGCTTCTCCTTTAGTATGCCAAGTTTTATTGGCCCAGTATGGTTTTATGCCAAGTTTGTTATTCAACTTGGTTGGTTTCCGCTTCAGGTACCGTCTTAAAATAAGGACCACATTTAAAAATACTATTTTTGAGTATAATTGGTTCAGCGGACATTTTGGATTATACTGATGTGCGATGATATTAGTATTTTTTAAAATCTTAATATAGCATTAGTGGACCAGTGGTTAAAAGCTTGAATTACGAGTTGTAGGGTTGTGGGTTCAAACCCAGGCAGGCCCATAGCTTTGTGTAATTTTCATTATTACCACTGCTCTCAAAACGGCGAAATAAAATATCGTGAGAAAACCAACTCGTCTTAATTAATTTAGAATAATGCAACATCAAACAACCCGCATTGAGCACGCGTGTTGGTTTACGGCCGATGTTCTCTGGCTGGGAGGATTGAGTCAAAGAAATGGTCTGACGTGGATACATACATTAGAGTCCGTAACCTGGCTACCTCTTCGGGGAAACCGAAGGTTTTGTCTGTATTATGGACAAAGTTATAATGACGAATAACTATCGGAAATAAATTGTGAAGGATGGTACGGTATACGTATGTCGGGCATGTCACAAACCGGTAGAATCCATTCGACACATTATCTAATCCATGCGATATTGGCTAATTAGGTATGTAATTATTAATTAACCTATAACATATGGATTAGATAATGTGTCGAACTGTCGAATAGATTCCTTTTTTTTTCTCATTTATATTGTTTGCTAAGAACAGACATAAATAATAAAAGATATAAGGTATTTGGAACTTACACTACGATTTCATGCATCGATTTTATTACTTTGACTATAGTAGATGTCGAAACGGTTGCAAACTACAGCGCACGCGCAGATCGCCTGCGACGCACGTTTGTGTCAAATTCAAATGTCGAGCCTCTTGCATAAATAAGGGCCTTATCACACTAGCGAGTTGCAAGCGAGGGGAACACGGGGCGAGTACGCAGTGAGCTCGCTGCGAAGACACCGTGTGTGGGCTGCGAGTTCGCGGTATGCGATCCGCGTTTTGTGCATTCATTGCCAGAATAAATTCCGACGAGGAAAAATAAGGGCCTCTTGCATAAATAAGGGCCTTATCACACTAGCGAGTTGCAAGCGAGGGGAACACGGGGCGAGTACGCAGCGAGCTCACCGCGAGTTCGCAACGTGTGCGCGGCGAACACGCCGCGAAGATGCCGCGGGATGGGTTCGTTTCCGTCTTCGAAGTAACAAAGCTAAAAGCAGTGTTTCCTCGTCGGAATTTATTCTGGCAATGAATGCACAAAACGCGGATCGCATACCGCGAACTCGCAGCCCACCCGCGGTGTCTTCGCAGCGAGCTCACTGCGCAATCGCCCCGTTTTCCACTCGCTTGCAACTCGCTAGTGTGATAAAGCCCTTATTTATGCAAGAGGCTCGACATTTGAATTTGACACAAACGTACGTCGCAGGCGATCTGCGCGTGTGTTGTAACTAAGCGAATCAGAATAACCTAGTTTCACTTATTTTATTACGATATATTATGTAGTGTGAGTTGGGCTTGGTTGATATTAATATTAAACATAGAAATGAAAAATTTATTCTATCTTAACTGTTTAAATCTACGGATTATCATGACTTTTTACGATTATTTAGTGTTTTATGCAAAAACTATGGGACAAAAATTATTTCATAGATGTTGCTTACATATTTTCTATCTTAAAATTAATGGAAGAATTATAATATGTTATGATGGTCACCCATCGGTTGTCTGTCTTCGCCAACCGTTGCTTGACCTCGAAGATCGAGTCAAGCAGCTGTTGTTATTTAGCCACGAGCTCCTCCTTCGAAAATATATGAATAATTAGCTGCTGCCCGCAACTTCGTTCGCGTGGGAAGATATTCCTCGTAAATCCCGATCCCGTGAGAATTCCGGGATAAAAAGTAGCCTGTGTGTTATTCCAGGATGTCAACTATCTACTTACAAAATTTCATTAAAATCCATCCAGTAGGTCCGGAGATTAGCGTGTACAACAGACAAACAGAGAGACTTTTTTTTCCGTGTTACCCTTTCTTAACCCACCTTAATTATTTTTGTATAAAATTTAAATTATGTATATACACACCTTTTTTACTGTTTTATTATATGTATAGATATGCGTTTCAAATGCTAATAGGAATTTCATGATCTTTATCTGTCAAATGTCACTCAAAAAGTACGGTTTGCAAAGAAAACTGAATGCTTAAAAGTCGTGTCAAAATTATTAAACATATTTATTCGTTTTTATTTTTGATGATTGGCTCGTTTTGACCACCAAAGTATGGAAAGGGGACTAGTTTTGTTTCGCTCAATATTTGTAACTAAATAATTTAATAAATCCTTGTTTTGTTCATTTGACAGCTAAGACGTCACAATATGAAGCTAAGTTTTTCCTAATAGCAATTGAAACGCACTGTACGAATATTTTACCCAGTTACATTATTTTGCAAAAAAATATTAAAGAAACTGTGAAACGTTTTAACCAGAGAAAGGTTATGATGAATCATAAAGACGAGCCTCATCATTTTTTTTTTGAAATACATTTGACATGTGTCATGTTTGGCAATGACATAATTCTATCAGCTTTCGATTAATTGCACAGCACTATGGCTACTTTGGTTTCCAGTCATTGGCGGCATTAGCATGGGATATTATGTAATGGGTTTTGCATACGGTGGCCATGAAGAATATGTAATGGATAAAAACCAACAGTAGTTGTGTCACAGTGGTTGAAAGCAAGATTAGCCATCGTCTAAAGCAAAACGAATGAATTTTGAAATAAAGTTTTATATATAACTATAAATTAATATGGCCTTCAAAACAAGCTAAAAGCATAAAAAAAACTGTTAGATTAAAATATAACTCGCGAGATTGTAATGTACCGATAAATTGTGATGCGAATATTGTTCAAAATTTATTAACGCATTATTTTTCGTTACACGAAATAAGCGTGTTTAATAAATATATGTAACTAGTTCTTTTTCTTCTTATTAGCGTGTCGATGGAAAATGGCTAAATTGAATCTGCCCAACACTGGGCAACAAGTTTGGCACTGTCCAAAGTTTCCATCAAGTTCTGTGGGGAACAGTATATAGTTTATAATATATATTTTACAAATATTTGTTAATTATTATATTCTTTAAATATAAATTTATAAATTCTTTAAATAAGCATAAAAACAAGTTATAAAACGTTGCGATTTCTTATCAAAAACATTTTGTAAGCAGGCTCATTAAATGCGACTTATAATATATGCAACAGTGATGGGTACCCGCAATGTATGATTATAATCAATAATAATATAATATTCCACAACTTTCACACAACGCCATCTAGTCCGTAGTAGTAAGCAGAGCTTGTGCTATGAGTACTAGACAACCGATAAACATACATATATATTTTTAAATGCATACATATTATAGATAAATTACACCCAGACAAAGAACAAATAATCGTGTTCATCACACAAACATTTGTCCTGGGTTTACTTTATTCTATGTTTACTTTACTATTAACACTCAGAACTTATAAACATTTGCTGAACGTGTACAAATCGAAATAAAGGAAATATTACAAAATGAAAGAATCTATCTAACAGAGCCAAGTAAATACAATTGTATTTTTTATATTGATTTAAGGAACATAATAAAATAGATATCTATATTCTTTTAGAGACACAACATATTCCTACTTCCCTCGAAAGCAACTCAGTATGTCTGTCTGTTACAATTTCACGTCTAAAACCCTCAATCGATTTTTATAAAATTTGTTACAGAGATTGATTAGACCTTGGAGAAGGACATATGCTTCGCTGATTGTCCAAAATATATATTCAGTCTACCCTAAAAATAAAAATAGACACTTTTCTACGTTCACGTCACCCACCATAATTAACCAGCTAATTATAATTACGAAGTATGACAAACTGACAATAGCCAATCATCCAGCACATACCAGTGTACACGACCGGACTGAGAAGCGAACTCGCGACTTTACGCAACGATAACAATATGAAGAGATGAAAGTTACTGATCTGCGGTCGGTATCTCTCACGGTGCGGGTACAATGCTACTAGTTAGCTGGAGGCTGATAAACGTGATAATATGTAAGAAATACAAATGGCTGAACAGTGGAAGTGCTTTAAAACCGTTAGGGAAAGTCTAAGAAGTGGTGCTTCATTGAACTAGATCCCAGAGCCTCTAGCCAGTACTTATTTACCTATTCAGCAAACAAGTAACACATTTTGTTAGCCTTTTTTGTCCGACTGCGGGGCAAAGGCCTAAGCAAATCATTTCAGACAACCTGGTCTGCAGCCAGCGCTTTTTAGGCCTGCTTACGACGTCCAAAACATTTAAAACCCGCATCATTTCGAACAAACAGAGAGAAAGACAAAGTGTCCTTGTAATTAGTAATTTCCACATCTTCCATTTCCAAACAGAATGCAGTTCCGCTGACATTGGCTCCGATTGTTATCGCTTGCATTCAATCGCGCTGCTCACTAAAGCCGTTGACCTCGATGAGAGCCGCCACTGGTCAGCAAATACAGGGAACATGGGAAATAATATATAGATATTGGGGACGAAGTCACTACCTATCTGCTTTAGTTGTAAATAGTATGGATATTTGAGCGATAAATGATAACAATTATTTATTTCCTCCTTTTGTGTCAAATCCATCAAAGGTTGTCTATAAAAGATCGCTTTTAGCGATAAGAACGCCAATTGTATCACCCTTTTTTAGTTGTTAAGTACTTAAGTCCTTATTTGTTAATGTTATGGTGTTACAATAAAGAATATATCTATCTATCTATCAATGAAATGTAAGAAGAATTATAATCGTAATTTGTATCGGACCAATGACCAAACCTGATATCACGAAAAAGAAACAGTTCTTCAGTACATTTTGTCGACTTATGCACACACAAATGTATGGGCAAGTAGGATTTTTTAAGCAATATACCTGTACTAGTATTTGCGTGTTACGCGAGGTGCAAACTAATCGCGTGCTTGTTCAATTAAAAAAAAAAAAAATGGGGGGGGGGCAATGGGGGGGGAGGTTGCACAATTATTTCGACTAAAGCATTGCCCCTCTATATGAATCTGAAAAAAAAATGTTCCAAGTCTCTTAATTTCCGAGATCCGCCTAAAGGGGGTGAGAAGGGGGGCAAGGGGGGCGACTTTGAAAAATAGTTTTTACTTTACCGAGCCTCCTCTATACGAATCCGTAAAAAATATAAAATACGGGTCTCGTAGTTTCCGAGATACGATAGGGAGGGGGGAGAAGGGGGGTAAAAAGGGGAGGTTTGGCACTTTTCCCGTAGGTTTGAGAGTTACTTGTTTACGAATCTGTCAAAATATACCCACCTCCCCATCCACCATCTGAGAGAACAATTATGTCAGTGAGTCAGCCAGTGAGTGGTAATTTAGCTTTATATAGTATAACTAGTATTTGCGTGTTGCGCGAGGTGCAAGCACCTCGCGTGCTTGTGAAAAAAACTAAAGCATTGCCCCTCTAAATCAAGTATTTGCGTGTTGCGCGAGGTGCAAGCACCTCGCGTGCTTGTGAAAAAAACTAAAGCATTGCCCCTCTAAATCAAGTATTTGCGTGTTGCGCGAGGTGCAAGCACCTCGCATGCTTGTGAAAAAAACAAAAAAAAGTGGGAGGGGGGGTGATTGGGGGAGATGGGGGGTTTAGTATTTGCGTGTTGCGCGAGGTGCAAGCACCTCGATTGCTTGTGAAAAAAAAAAAAAAAAAAGGGGGGGTAATGGGGGGAGATGGCGGGGGGGGTTGCACAAGTGTTTCGACTAAAGCATTGCCCCTCTAAATGGATCTGAAAAAAAAAATGTTCCAAGTCTCTTAATTTCTGAGATCCGCCTAAAGGGGGTGAAAAGGGGGCCGGGGGGGGCGACTGAAAAATGGTTTTTACTTTACCGAGCCTCCTCTATACGAACCCGTAAAAAAAAAAAATGCGGGTCTCGTAGTTTCCGAGATACGATAGGGAGGGGGGAGAAGGGGGGGAAAAAGGGGAGGTTTGGCACTTTTCCCGTAGGTTTGAGAGTTACTTGTTTACGAATCTGTCAAAATATACCCACCTCCCCATCCACCATCTGGGAGAACAATTATGTCAATGAGTGAGTGAGTGAGTCAGTCAGTCAGTCAGTGGTAATTTAGCTTTATATAGTATAATAATATAACTAGTATTTGCGTGTAGCGCGAGGTGCAAGAACCTCGCGAGCTTGTGAAAAAAAAAAAAAGGGGGGGGGGGTGATGGGGGGGGTTGCACAATTATTCGACTAAAGCATTGCCCCTCTAAATGAATCTGAAAAAAAAAAATGTTCCAAGTCTCTTGATTTCCGAGACCCGCCTAAAGGGGGTGAGAAGGGGGGCAAGGGGGGCGACTTTGAAAAATGGTTTTTACTTTACCGAGCCTCCTCTATACGAATCCGTAAAAAAAAAATTACCGGTCTCTTAGTTTCCGAGATACGATAGGGAGGGGGGAGAAGGGGGGTGAAAAGGGGAGGTTTGGCACTTTTCCCGTAGGTTTGAGAGTTAATTGTTTACGAATTTGTCAAAATATACCCACCTCCCCATCCACCATCTGGGAGAACAATTATGTCAGTGAGTCAGTCAGTGAGTGGTAATTTAGCTTATATAATATAGTATAGTATAATATAACCGTTATAAGCCAATTATTACCTAAAATATATTTTCTAGTCAGTCTTTTTCTAACTAAAAACACACATTGTTTCTTCGGTTGGCCTTGCGTGCCGACTGTATTTGATGTAACGAAATAATGTTCAATGCTTGAGTTCCATTCATTAAACGCAATTGTGGAACGACTCGGACCAACTTTTTCGATGACATCTTCGATCAATTGCAACAAAGCCCAAATATAAACAGCGAGCTTGACTATACAGATAATATAACTACGCGTAATCGAATCGAATGGGCACTCGAACAGTGGCGAGTAGACAGCAGCTGGTTACTCTTACATAAGCCGGAGTTCTTGCCAAATCCAAAGATGGCCGGTTGGGACAGCGGCGGTAGGAAAGCTGCTGAAGGTCAACTATGGTGTAATGGTGGGCATTGCAAATGTATCGGAATGTTTACAACATGTTTTATGATATATGGCGCAGGGTGTGACCAGTGATTACGGAATTGTTCGAAAGAGTTCGGCCTCGGAACACGAAGGGCAAATGACGGAAAAGGGTCAGACTTTTACTGACTTAAACCCATCCGGGGTTTAAGTCAGTAAAAGTCTGACCCACCCTCCAGCTTTGTCCAGATGGGAGGCAGTAACTGGATGATTACCTATCCTTAATAAAGGGTGTGACCAGTGGCGATCCACTGGTCACACCCTTTTTTAAGGATGGGTTTTAAGGATGTTAAGAAACAAATGGCCTTTGACGTCACTCGAGGTGCATAGGCCTCCATTTTCTAGGAGGTAGTCGGACTTAAGTTTACTTGATGTTCCTTTGTTTTGTTGGGTGTTTTTTTTTTATAAATTCAAGATGTAATTGTAACTGTAAAGCAACTTACCAAATGATGAATAGAATTGGCGACATAACATTTGTTCATTTATTTTGACTTTGTGGCCGTATCTGACGCATTTTGATTTCCCCCCCGAAAAAAGGGGTAACCTAGGAGCTGTATTTCTACAGCTTTGAAATTATTATATAGTCACCTATAATTTATAATATATTTTAGTGGCATGATCAAAGCAACTGGACAAGACCCGTTCGTTCAAAATGTCATACTCACAATTAATTTAACAAAAAACAAACATGATTTAAAGTTACGAATATTAATGGTTGGCCCTTATACTGGCCATTATTTATATTCCTTTCATTCCAAAAAGACATTTAAATACGGTCATTATTCTATCTTCAATATTACTTGAAAAATGACATTCATTTCGTATTATGTCATTTGTTGTATTCCCACGTTCAATCTAGCTCAAGTCATACACTGTAATACTTTGTTTTTGGTTTTAAGGAAAATAGTATTTCAGAGTTTAAAAAAAAAATCTTAATACACCTACACTTTCTTCATGGAATACCTCGATAACAATAAGAACAATAAATTGGCCACGGAATCGAAACAGGTGCTACCTTGCGAACATCGATGAAATAAATATTTTTAGGATATACTAGCTTTTGCCCGCGACTTCGTCCGCGTGGAATAGTTACTTTAGGCTAACGTTAAATTTAACCCCGATTTTGAAGCATTCTTCATTGGCACTCCGCTCTTATTGGCCTTAGCGTAATGATATATAGCCTATAGCCTTTCTCTATAAATTGACTATTTAATTAAAAAATATTTTTTCAATTCGAACCAGTTGTTCCTGAGATTATCGCGTTCAAACAAACAAACAAACAAACTCTTCAGCCTTATATTATTAGTATAGATAGCTGTTGCCCGCGACTTGGTCCGCGTTTCCGTCGTTTTTCTTAAAAAAAAGTAGCCTATGTCCTTCCTCACGGTTCAGTGATTTTGATGTAACAGACAGATTAACTTTCGTAATTTAGTAGGGAAATATAAAATGTCAATCTATAATACTGTTGAAAAATATCGCAATACAGAACCGCACAATATTATTGATAATAGATGTGCCCGCGACTCCATCAGCGTGTAACTCCTTGTGTGTTATTAAGTTAATGTATTGGTAATATTGTTTAGATCACGTTCACATGAGGCTTAAGTACCTATAGAACGAAATTATATTTATACCTTCGGCCGCGTTGAGCGCGGCGACCGATTCTCAAAAATAATCCTTATAGCATGATTCAGTATTCACGCGCGATGGCTTATTATTAGCGTATTTCGTGTATAACTTTGGTGTTTCTATACCGATTTATATGATTCTTTTTTATGGAATAGTTTATTATTTATTTATTTAAACTTTATGTACAATTGTGTTACATGGGCGGACTTAATGCAGCAAGGCATTCTCTACCAGTTAACCTTTGGGTTAAAAAAACACACTGTGGTAGGTGTACGAGAAAATGGAATGAAATAATATTTTAATACTAATAAATATAATACTAATATATAATAATACTAATAAAATACACATATATGCTAAAATGACAAACTAATAGATACGGTGCTTTATAATATTCTTTCTGAATAAGAGAGCTCAAAATAATTATGTTAACTTTTTCAATTAGGGGCGACTGAGAGTATTATAAACGTAAGAGTAGACAAATATTATAATCAGAAAGCTTCGAACTGCTAAGCTATCGGGAGTTACTCGTGTTATTGTGAGTCAACCATAAAAGATAGACATAATATGCTGTCGTAGGATATTTTTTATATAATTTTAAGGAGAACATTACCGTCATGAAATCATTTCTGTGTGTTGCACACGCGACGGAAGCTTAAAAAATGGAGTAACTTCTCCCGTTTTCCCAACATTTCCCTTCACTGCTCTGCTCCTATTGATTGTAGCGTGATGAGAAGTATACTATAACCAGCTCAGGAGTATGAAAAATAATTGTACCAAGTTTCGTTAAAATCCGTCGAGTAGTTTTTGTTTCTATAACGGTTATACAGACAGACAGACAGACAAAAATTTTACTGATTGTATTTTTGGCATCAGTATCGATCCCTAATCACCCCCTGATAGTTATTTTGAAAATATATTTCATGTACAGAATTGACCTCTCTACAGATTTATTATAAGTATAGAAGAAGATAATTCCGCGAAACAAAGATGCGGATAAGCCAAAAATATTCCGACTATAGGCCCAATGACACCTTCATTGGGCCTTTCAAGATTTATCTAAAACTAGCTTTTGCCCGCGACTTCGTCCGCGTGGAATAGTTATTTTGGGCTAACGTTAAATTTAACACCGATTTTGAAGCATTCTTCATTGGCGCTCCGCTTCTATTGGCCTTAGCGTAATGATATATAAGCCTTTCTCTATAAATTGACTATTTAATTAAAAATAATTTTTCAATTCGAACCAGTAGTTCCTGAGATTATCGCGTTTAAACAAACAAACAAACTCTTCAACCTAATATTATATACCTTTGGCCGCGACACGCGGCGACCGATTTTCAAAAATAATCCTAATAGCATGATTCAGTATTCACGCGCGATGGCTTATTATTAGCGTATTTCATGTATAACTTTGGTGTTTCTATACCGATTTATATGATTCTTTTTTATGGAATAGTTAATGTAATGTTAACTTTTTCAATTAGGGGTGACTGAGAATGTTATAAACGTAAGAGTAGACAAATATTATAATCAGAAAGCTTCGAACTGCTAAGCTATCGGGAGTTACACGTGTTATTGTGAGTCAACTGGAGTCAACCATAAAAGATAGACATATGCTGTCCTGGGATATTTTTTACATAATTTTAAGGAGGACATTTCCGTCATGATATGATTTCTGTGAAGCTTTAACCATTAAGATTGTACACGCGACGGACGCTTAAAAAATGGAGTAACTTCTCCCGTTTTCCCAACATTTCCCTTCACTGCTCTGCTCCTATTGATTGTAGCGTGATGAAAATTATACTATAACCAGCTCAGGAGTATGAAAAATAATTGTACCAAGTTTCGTTAAAATCCGTCGAGTAGTTTTTGTTTCTATAACGGTTATACAGACAGACAGACAGACAGACAGACAACAATTTTACTGATTGCATTTTTGGCATCAGTATCGATCCCTAATCACCCGCTGATAGTTATTTTGGAAATATATTTCATGTACAGAATTGACCTCTCTACAGATTTATTATAAGTATAGATAAGTTTCGATGATCATTTACCACTTTCATACGCTGGTGATATAATAATTAAAACAAATACTTCTCCAAATTTATACATATGTTAGATCATTAGTGTTTTAGCGTTTTTATAAATTGCCAGTTTTAAGTTTTTAGATCAATTTCACGTGTGCAGCAACTATAAGGAAACGTAAAGTAAATAGTTAAGCAAAGTTTTATGAACAGCATGCATGAAATCACCAATTTTTTTTTTTTAAGTTAGCGTGCGTAGAAATCAGTGAAAACTAAGTTACAGTAATCTGTGGTTGGCATCTGGTCTTAGTGTGCCGTTTCCCTTTCATGATTTATAACTTCCGTAGTGCAAATTACTGACTTGAAGCATTTCTTTTTATTTTTGTTCAGATTAAAACATTATATAACACCTAGAATTTTTAACCAAGGTCGAAGCATTTTAAAGATTTCTTATTTCAGTGAATTTTTGGGGCCTATAGTAAACATTTCCGAAATGACAAAAATTAATGAGGAATATAACACGTGTGTTAGTCCACCAGATTGTGTAGGTCTCTTTTTTAATGAATATAGGTTTGACCACCATCTCACCTGATGGTAAGTGATGAAGTGGTCGAAGATGGAGCACGCTTACCTAAAAGTGATCTATTCACTCTTGACTTAAAGACCCCTACGTTATAGCCATCGGGAAACACAGACTCCGGCAGGGAATTCCACTCCTTAGCCGTAAGCACAATGAAAGTATTCCCAAAACGTTTTGTGCGTATGGGTGGGATGTACACCATGTAACGATGGCGCATCGCCGTTTGTCTCGTAGTCCGATGATGGAACGGGCTTGGCGGAATTAGATTGTGTAATTCCATCGCACACACTTTTTGTGGCAGCTTAAGCGCTTAATTGGGAAAAAGAAGAAATCAACAAACAGAATAATTAGCTAATAATGTTCCCACAGCAGGGATACAGCTTAGGCCTCTTCTTTGTGAGAGGGAATGGACCATGGATTGATGAGGTATTGTCTTCAACAAATGAAGCGATTATCGCCTAATGGCTAATGTTCCTGCCTTGTGATCGAAAGGTCGCAAGCATAGATCGTAGTTGTAGGGGTTAACAAGATCCCAGACACCGTGGGAGACCCCCCCAGCGTCGGGGATCGCGTGCAGATCTCCGGCCACCGTAGGCGCGGGCTTGCGGACGGCGAGCAGGGGTAGCTCACCGTCCGGTAAGGACCAGGCCCGGGTCGGCGGCGCGTTGTATTCCATGCGCGCCTCAAAGAGCTGTCAGGAATAGTGACGGGGCCCTATACGGCCATTACCTGCCTGGGTTGTGGGAATGTTCTAACGAGATACCGCGGCCCCGGAACTTAAGGGCAGCTGAAGGAGCAGGGTGGGTTTTTAGTCTGTAGAAGACTGACATTCTTTTCTGTCCACCCAGAGCGGGAGAAGTCATTCGATGATTTACTCACCCAGAGAGAAAAAAAAGGGGTAAACCAAAATTGTTAGTAATGTAAATCCTACCTACATTACAAGTTCTTTAAAAAAAAAGTTATCCTTAGTAGGGTTGGTGAATGATCGACCTTGAACCTAAATAGATGATAAACTAAATATTATATTATAAAATACCGATGTCCATGAGATAATGGCGGAAACGACTTATTTGTTCTGATTCGAGTAAATAAATTTATTGTACGTGGTATGGCTTAGCCAAGTATTGCCAAGTACTTATAGTGTGACCACATATTTGATGATTTGGACAAACAATTGATAAATAATGCTGCCTCTAGGTATATATTTAATTAAGTAAATTGAAAACCTTGGCTTTTTGCAGTAAATAGTTGGCATTCTCTTTTGTCTATTGCTTTGTTTGCAAAATTTTAAGCAAATACCTATTGTGGGGCAATGTTTAAAACGAAAAAATTAATTCATCAAATACCCAATTATTTTACTGAGGAGTTCATAGCTAATTAATAAGATCCACATGGGACGATTTTCAAGTCTTTGTTGATTGATTGTCTGTGGTATGGTGGTATGGTAATCTCTATATGTTAAAATGTTCACCAACCCACTGGCCGACCGTGTCTTGGATGACTAGCTGTAAGCTGACGTCACTAGCTGTCCCGGCAGACCTTGTTCTGCTATATTTCTTTAAAACAAAGTAATATTGTTTTTTTTTTTATGTTAATAGCTGCCTCGACAGATTTCGTTCTGTCATAAGTGATTGGCCTGTCGCAGTCTAATAGAAATAAAATAACATTGAAAGACTTTAGTAATATTTAATGTGGTGATAATTTAAGCCTCTTTCCATCCAAAATACTGCACCAACGCTTATGTTCTTATAATTTATTTTCCTTCACGATTACTGATCATCATTATGTAAAATAACACAATTTTTTACACAGTAAAAATTACTATTAAAAACATTTGAGGGATCTTGTTCCTCTAATCAACTTGAAGGCATACCAAAGATAATCCTAACACGCTTTTGTTTTGCTTTGATGGACGTCAAATGTTTGACAGCTGGGGACAGAGTGGGTTGTATGAGAAAAGAAAATTGATGTTTATACTATTTTTCTCATTTTTTTTACTTTTTTTTTCTCGATAAAAATCTTCCTCAGACTTCATCAAACACAACAAAAAAGAAATCCGCCAAATCGGTTCAGCCGTTCTCGAGTTTTGCGCTTAGCAACACATTTAGCGATTCATTTATATATATATATATATAGATCGTTGTAACAGCAGCCAAAAAATACAGATTCATTCAAAATCTCATCTGTCTATCTATTACGACTTGTGTCAGACAGACAGACGGACACCAGAGACTCAGCAATGGGGACCCGTTGCGTACGGAAGCACTATTTTATCTGGATGTAAATCATGAACTGATTGCTCTTGCTATGGGTAGAGCGAAAGGGCGTGTCCGACTAACTAACCTAAAGTCTGATCCTTCAGTTGCCTTCGCGTTTTGGGTCAGCGGTATATCTATATAAAAAAATGAATCGCTAAATGTGTTGCTAAGCGCAAAACATGAAAACGGCTGGACCAATTTGGCTGATTCTTTTTTGTTGTGTTTGGTTTTGTCAGGAGAAGGTTCTTAGGAAAAAAATAAATAAAAAAGTAGTAAAGGTCTCAAGGGTAGGGGTAGAGTAGGGTAGAGGTAGGGTAGGGGTAGGGTACGGTACGGTAGGGTAGGGATAGGGTATTGGTAGGGTAGTGGTAGTGTAGGGTTTGGGTAGGGTAGGGGTAGAGTAAGGTATGGGTAGTGTATCGGTAGGATAGGGATAGTGGTATAGGTTGGGTACCACGCGAACGAAGTCGTGGCGGGTGAGCTAGTCGTTAAATAAAATTCCCACAGGTCCAGTAGAGGTCGCGAACCTTAAAGTCACTTAAAAGTCTTTTCATTTTCAAGATATTTTACATACAACTCATGTTTATTCAAGCAAAATTTTCGCCATAACATGCTATTTCTTCCTGTAAGGTACCATTAAATTATAACTCTTAAACTCTTCACTATATACAACTGATAAACATACATATAAATATATATGTATGTTTATCAGTTGTCTAGTACTCATACCACAAGCTCTGCTTAGTTTGGGATTAGATGGCGCTGTGTGAAAGTTGTGGAATATTATTATATTATTATTATATTATTATTATATAGTATATTATTGCTTACGGAATATTCAGTTAACTCAGCACCATTTTGGCAAAAGTCGTTATTTAAGTATAATGAAGTAAAAAAAAAGAAATCTGTTGTGCAAGTAAACAAACGTTTTGTTCTTGTTACCTCCGCTTGGTGGCGCTACTGACCTAGATACGGAATTTCGGCTTAAAATTCATTACGCAACGCTGCCAAGTCGGTACGGAGCGGTTAGAAAAACTTCATCAGCTTCGACTAGTAAGTACTGACGTAGTTTTTTGCTGCCATCCATCCGTTAGACTGAATTACTTTACAAATGTTCACCTAGACCTCGATGCAATACCGGTTGAAATATCTGAAGTTTCTTTTTGTTTTTAAAGATTTTCATTTACAATATAAATTAACAGAAACACTTTTTTAATGTTTATTGAATTTATTGTTAATTTTCTTTATATTATTTTAATTTTGATTTTTTGTATGTATATTAACTTTTTTTGTATGTTATGTAAAGCCGTTTTTATTCTTTGTGCATGTGGTGTTAACCTTTAATTAATTGTTGCACTTGTTAATGTTACCCTAGTAATTAAGTTAGAAATGTACTGTGTAAACAATTGTTGGTTAACCTAAATAAATAATAAATAAACAACATAAATATATCAAGGCAATTAAATTGGCTAGCACTTCGCCTCCGGAACTACTATCACAATGAATTTAAACATGAAATCACAAATTCAGAAAATAATGTAAATTATTAGGTACGTTACAATTTACTGCTTGTACGTAGATATGTATGTAAATATAATAATATATAACTATATTTTCGAGCCTTTTGGGGTCGAAACTCTCGGACCATGGGGCCCGTACTCACAGCCTTTTTTAAAGACATATCGAAAAGGCTCGTTGACGCTTCCCGCGACCCAAGGGCTGGCTATTTCTTTGGTCAACGGCTAAGCATTGCCATACAACGAGGTAATGCCGCCATAGTATCTTGGGTATCAATGTTTAGATGATTTAATCTAGTCTATATTTTAAATATTTTAGTGCATAAATATCTAAACTAATATAAATTACTATATTCTGCCCGCGGCTTCGCTCACATAAAACGGTTTTCTGTTGAATTTTTGTCTAGAATCCATCTCACGTTTCCTTATAAAAACCCTGCTAAAGTTTTATCACAATCAGATAGTTTGACAACTCATACAGTTCAAACGTACAAACATTGTTTTTTTATTTATTTATACGTACATAGATACATGGTGTTTCAGAAGTTTACGGTCATATTTGAAGGAGTTATAACTAATGTATTTTTTAACTTATTAAATTTTGTGTTATTATTGCTCTACTGTAGGTACATCACTTAGGGGTGCACTGTGTACAAATACACATCCCCTAAATACGAGTACGAGTATGAACTCTCACTGAAAAATTATTTAAAAGTGAAAATAAATCTGCAAAGGCAAAACTTATTGTAACTAGTTGTATTTTAAATGCATAACATACAATGCAGGTTACAAAAATAAGTCATTAAAGCAAACTTGTCATTTTAAATGAACTACAAGTCGTTAAGAAAACTAGCCTAATGTTTTCCTTTTAAATCGTATTACTGCTTACGGCAAATTTATTAAATTTTGCTTATTCACACATTTTTAATTCAGTCGTAACACCATGCTAATTTAATGTGAATTAATATTGGAAGAAGTGACGAAACTTTCGCCTCCATAACATCCTAAACTTTAAGAGCGAAACTTGAAAAGTTACTGAGGACTGAAGGCCAAACTGGAAATGGATGGATTGTGTGAGAAATACCATAAACACACAATCCATCCAATCCATTTATTTATTCATTATTCAATTTGTGTACTTTTTTCTTTAAGGGAATCACCTTAGTCATAACCTACTTGGTTCTCATATCTTTTGACCAGTATGCACTTATGAGATTTCATCACATAGGTACTATCTTTTATTGAAAAGTTCCATTTCCTATCTCCAAAGTACTTAATAAGATCTTTACCATATTTTTACAGGGGACCCATTTCGAGAAATACTCTTCCAAATAAAATTATCATCGTAATCGGTTGACATGTTGCCGAACAAAAACCAACCATTCAGATGAATTGAGAAAAAAATGGTGAAAAATTTTAAATAGAACATAATAGAATAGAATAAAGCATAAATATAACTACACAAAGCTATGTGCGTATTTTAATGAAATTTTATCTACACTTGTAGTAGAATTAAATCACAGTCAACAGACTTACTAACTTAAATCTATTGTTATCAACTTAAATAAGTAATTTAGTAAAATACTCGAATTGTAATTGTGGAATTACAATTTGAGTAACACTACCCATTTTGGAACAAGATAACCTTTTGGGGAATTATTATTGCAGTAGTATAGTAGTATTTATTACAAATCACGATAAGTAGTATAAAATCTTGATAGTCAAATAGAAAGCTGATAAATATTTCGTGAAAAACTAATTTTTAAATATTACTAAACACAGATTGGAAAGCGAATCACATTAGTTTATACCAAATTAAATATCTAACACAAAAGTAATCGCTTCGTTTTTATGTAACGATACTTAGCATATGTTTTATTTGCACAATGTTCGGTAAAAGTATATCTTGTGCAATTCTCTGATCCACCCGAGGACATTATATCACCGCTTGTGAGAAATATTTAATTACACTTAATTTAAATTCTTGCAACAGGCGAAGTTTTAGGCTCTACCAAAAAAAGCTGTTTCGAAACTTATCTTACGCATGCATTCACCTTGTTCTTTGGTTTAAAATAATGTTTGGTTATTGAAGGTTGGTACTCACTCTTGAGGGCCCACAGCTGTCTCTCCATTAGGCCGTCGACGTACTCCTGCATCTCCACGCGGCACTCTCCACTGATGGTCTTCTGCAGCTCAGGCCACTGCTTCAACAGGATGTCAGCGTCAAAAAGCCGCAACATGTTCTCGATTCCCATCATCTCCGTCATGTCCACGGCGTCTCTTTTCAGAGCGTTCCTGGACTCGTTCACAGTGTTCCTGATAGAGTCACTCAGTTTGCTCAGAACATCCTTGTTCGGCTTCGAGGTCGTCTTTTCCGTGGGCTTGGTAGTCGTCTTCACGATATGTTGCACATTGTGAGACTTCTCTGTTGTCGATAATTTCGCTTCAGTTTTGATATCGCTGAAGTCTGCGAAGGAAAGCCCGTCATCGTCCGCGAACATGTCGAAGGCATCCTCCGTCGTAGGTTTATCGTTTCGACTCGAGTTTGGAGGACTAGGCTTGGCGAGGGAACCGATCAGATCGGAAGCCAGGTCCTCATCAAGGCCGCCCTTAGCGGATCCTTTCTTGATACTCTGAAAAGCATCGATCAAAGCACTTCGTAACTTCTCCTCGCGCGCACTCTCTCTGCTGTCAGGTAGCTCCACAGCATTTACTAAAACTAACGCACTTAATAACATTATCACTAGGGGAGACATTTTGGAAAATAATATTTTAATTTATTTTTTAAAGTTTCACTCGCACATGCTTGTTAGTACGATCACTTATGCCTCAAAATTCGGGATATTTTTGGATGGTGCTAAAGGTGCGCGCGCGGCGTCATAGTCGTGGCGCGACTGCGCGGACGCAAAGCTGTGACATAACGCCGTTACGAAGTCACTGCGGCACTTTCACTGTCGGCGGCGCGCGCACAGGTGATCGCCGCATCCTTGTAGGGCGGCCGATGCGTGCCGCTGAGCCACTTTATATTGGCCAACTTATTAGTTAATATGTTATAATTAAAATATGTTTAATAACAAACATACTTAAAGATGCCCCACTGACCTGAAGGTTTCGAGGGCAGCTGACGTACTTACTCCTGAGGTGAGGGCGTTATCTATTTTATGGTAGCAGTAAGTAATTTGAAGTACAGAGTTGATATGCTGGGCTTTCCTAGCCTCAATAGATGTTAGTTTCCCTTTTCACTTCACCGTATTTGAAGAGTTCCCTCAATTTCTCCAGGATTCTTTCATCAAATCCTGATTTGATGATAATGGAACCACCTTGAAAGTATATCCTTTCAAACTAAAAAAGAATTTTCCAAATCGGTCTAGCTGTCTTCGAGTAATCGGTAATCATACATCAAAAAAATATACGCGAAGAATTGCCACCTCCTCCTTTTTAGAAGTCGTTAAAAATAGGGTTCAAGATGTCGAACTACGGGTTTAGCAGATCTGAAAAGAAGGTGCGTGGGCTCTTGGCCATTTATAGTTATGGCTGGTGTGACAAAGACATTATTTATTTAACAACAAGCAGAACTAGTGTGCCTGCGACTTCGACCGCGTGTGTTTACCCGCGGAACTTAAAGCTAAATAATAAATATACTTAAATTAAATTATTATTAACTTAAACCATTAATATAATTACAGCATTAAAATTATCGTTCTATGTTATCATTACTAATTAAATTAATAAATCATTAAATTGAATAATTATAGAATAATTAGATTATTAATGAATATATGCTTGCGGCCATCTATTGAGTAATACTTCTTCCATGAAGCACCAGAAACGTCACAAAAGTGATTTAAAACATACATCATCAAAGTGCACAATCACGATGACTTTAACAACTCGTTTCATTTGTAATATTACACCATTATTAACGGTTTTGAATACCGGACTATTTTTCTTAAGGAAACTCCTCGTAACGAAAATGCTATAAAGAATGAAAGTGAACTAACCCTAAAATCCTGTAATTTCTGATTGTGATTAACTGTTCCGTGGTGGTAAAAAAAAAAATTATATTATTAAATATTATTTTATCTCAAAAATATTTTAAAACGACTGAATAAAAAAATTGGCCAAGTGTGAGTCAAACTCGCCCATGAAAGGTTCCGTAGTAACTACGCCAAATAACTTTGTGTTTGTGTTTGTATGAATTACAAAGTAATATTTGCGGTTTTAGAAAATATGCTGTATCTCAAAAACTGCTGACTCGATCTCGTTCAAACCAATTTTGGTTGAAAGTTTACATTATGATCTACAGCATATATATTTTTTATATTTTTTCACTCCATTATTATAGAAGTTAGAGGGGGGGGGGGGCGGGGGGGGAGAACACATTTTATCACTTTTAAACGGTTGACTTTATGAAAAAGTTGTTTTAAAAACCTCAATGTCATTTTTAAAGACCTGTCTATAGATACCACAAACGCATAGATTTCGTGAAAAAAAAAAATCAGTTTGAGTTCCATGTAGGGGAGCCCCCCTTTATTTTAAATATTTTTAAATTTATTTCTTAAAATCGGAAAGCAGTTTACAGAATACATCTACCTACCAAGTTTCACATGTATAGTCCTAACAGTTTCGGAATAAAATGACTGTGACATACGGACGGAGACATGACGAAACTATAGAAATTATAAGGGTTCCGTTTTTTACCATTCGGCTACGGAACCCTAATAATAATATAATAATATTCCACAACTTTCACAAAACGCCATCTAGTCCCAAACTAAGCAGAGTTTGTGCTATGAGTACTAGACAACTGATAAACATACATATATATTTTTAAATACATACATGTTATAGATAAATTACACCCAGACAAAGAACAAATGATCGTGCTCATCACACATACATTTGTCCTGGGTGGGAATCGAACCCACGACCTTGAGCATAGCAGTCAGGGCCACTGACCACTATACCAACAGGCCCGTCATAGTAAAAGGACTAAACTCATGGTAAAGCGACGCTTGCCGAGATAGTCACATAGATAACCTATTGGATTTCTTCCGTGGCTTGGAAAACACGTGAAACCGTTGGTTCCGGCAGTCATTTGTACATCTTTGACAGTCGTTACGGGCAGTCAGCAGTCAGAAAATCTGGAACTCATGTTACCCAGCTACTGGGTTGTGGAGGTCAGATAGACAGTCGCTCCATGTAAAACACTAGAGCTCAGCTGCTTCCGGTTAGACTGGAAGCTGACCCTAACAGTTGGTAAAAGGCTAAGTCGATGAGGGACTCTCTATCGTGAATCGTACATTAACACGTTCGCTGACAGTACGTCGTTAGGCGGGAAATTAAAATAGTGCGTTATGACAGTACGTCGAGGGACGGGCCACTTATTTTTAAGAGTACGTCGTCTCACGATAATCTAAATATATATAACTCAAAGGTGACTGACTGACTGACTGACTGACATAGTGATCTATCAACGCACAGCCCAAACCACTGGACGGATCGGGCTGAAATTTGGCATGCAGGTAGATGTTATGACGTAGGCCTCCGCTAAGAAAGGATTTTGCGAAATTCCCACGGGATCGGGATTTACACGGGAAAAACTTCCCACGCGGGCGAAGCCGCTGGCACAAGCTAGTTTTTTATATAAGTATTATGAAGAGCAGTATCCACTATCATACTATGAGAAATTTCATATTTCTTACTGCCGTAACACGAGTATTTTGTAGGTGGTTTCATATTGCTTGCTTGTGCACGAGTACTACGTTGATTTGTCATTTAGTATGGAAAATTCTACTGTCGTAATGTGGTGTCAGGGTAAGTGCTCACTGTCAGCGAACGTGTTAATGAGAGATACGTACACATTAGTTACAACTTAACCATAAATAATTATGTTTTTTTTTTTTAATATGGGTCACGGTAATGGTAATTAATACCTCATCGTAATACAGTAACCACTAGTACGAGAGGTATTGTGACTGTTCCTGGCGGCCTTATAATGTAAAATCAATAGGTAGTAAGAATGCCATATTGTGTCTAAATAAACAAAATAATAAAACATATAAATTTACTCAACACTGCTTTTTCAAAGTTTCTTGCTCAACCCCAAAACTAGTAATTTTTGAGTTACGTCGCTTTCATTCTTAGAGTGCGACATGTTCAATAATCTAAGCTGTGAAGGAGGCTGTACGCGAGTGAATTAGTTAGAATTTGCGAGTTAATTGCGAAAGAACTTCAAGTTACGCCAAAAGTTGTTTTTAACTGCTTCAATGCATTCGCATTCTATGTTGTCCCAAATTGTTGACTAGTGCCCTGACCTCGTGGTTAATGTTACAACTTGTTCGATGACTTTTGGACGGCCTAGTTGGTGGTAAGTTGACATCTACTAGGCGTAGGCGTTGCTGTGCCAGCCATACTTGTATAACATGAATACTTGTATAGTAGAGATGCGCCGATTGTTCGGCCGAATATTCGTATTCGGTACATTCGGCATATTTTTTCATGTTCGTATTCGGCCGATTATTCGGCTGATTTGCCGAATAATTACCGAATATTAAAATAATTGTTAATATTTAAGAAAAAATATCATTTTATTAAACAGTAAGGTTAACTAATTACTAAATAAGTGTGGTTTATTCCGAAAGTTGTACATGAAACATATCATTCCTAATTCATTGGAGAAACACTACTTCTTGTACCAATTATTTATTTACAAAATAAAAAAGAATTGATAAAATTTTAATCAAATAAACTTCTACTGTTTTTTACAAATGATAAATTTAAATTAAATTTCTATGAAATTAACAACTTTAAGTCCACTGCTTTGAGTACTTAGGTACCTAACAACTTTTTTCAGAAAATATTTCTTAAGAATATAAACCGATAGCTAATATCTTTACGAACCAACACAAGTATTAAAATATGTATGTAATCAATTTTTTTTAAATAAATGTCTATCATAATTGAACCGAATAATTCGGCCGAATATACGATTCAGTACATTTTGGACCGAATATTCGGCCGAACATTCGTATTCAGTCGAACCTACATTCGGCGCAACTCTATTGTATAGATTGAAGCGTCAATATCCTAATGGTTAAGGTGTCGGACTTGTGGTTGAGAGGTTGGGATCGAACCCCACCCACTATTGACGTGAACCCACTCCAGACACGAGCATATTTAGCTTAGTTGGAGGGGTTAACAAGATTGACAGTAATGTGAATTATACACACGTTGCTAGTTCTCATTTCGAAAAAAAAAAAAACTAATATAAGCGGCCTGTAACGTTCCCGTTACTAGGACACAGGCCTCTTGTCTATGGTCGTAAGTTCCTAGTAGTTTCCTTCCTTCCTAAGTTTCTTACGTTTTAGACCCGAGATAGCGGCGCGTTTTGTTCCACGCGCACCATTTTCAGTAGTCACAGGGGGAGCAAAACACCTCAATCCCCCCGCTTAAAGAGTTGGGCGGCACTAGTCGGGGGCCGCGCTGAAGAATACTTATGTGCTCGCGCAGCCCCCGGCGCATGTGTACGAGGGAATACGGGGTGGTTTTAGTCTGTGAGAGTCTGACAGACCCCTTCGCCCGCCCCAGGGCGGAGGACAGCCATGAGGATTTCCACCTCGGAACAAAAACAAAAAGTTCCTTACGTTGTTTTTCTTCATCGTTTTAAGAATAGTGGTATAGTGGTGGATGATGACAGAATTATACGAAGTAATGTTCCTGCTTGATTTCGAACCCCCGACGGCCGACTCATTTGTCGTGGCTGTACCTAACTACTGGGCCTCCACTGCTTTCTACTAATACTCGTAAACAGGAGTCCTTACCAATATTATAATAGGTATCCTTACTAATATTATAAATGCGAAAGTAACTCTGTCTGTCTGTGTGTTACGCAATCACGCCTAAACTACTGAACCGATTTTAATGAAATTTGGTACAGACATAGTCTAGAGCCTGAGAAAGGACATAGGCTACTTTTTAATGCGAAAAAGGCTGTAAGGGGTTGAAATAGGGGATGAAAGTTTGTTTGGCAATTGCGTCATTTTTATAGCTAGAAGCTTGAAACTTATTTTTTAGACTTTTGATTAGATATTAATAAATACTACATTCAAATTATGTATGAGTTTTGTTTTCAAAATCATTAGCCTTGAAAATAAAATTGCTGCCAAAAGTCACTATTCCGCGCGGACGAAGTCGCGGGCACAGCTAGTATTTCTATATGTATATTATGGATTAGAAACCTGAGGGCGTTTAAATTTTTATTTTTATTTTATTATAAAACCATGTTGGCTTGATGAATACAGTGTGTACTGAATTCATCCAGCAGCGCAGCAGTCGAACACTGTCAAAAATTGAAATCACAGACAGTCACTTCAATTTTCAACAAATGTTATGTGCTATGGGTGTTCATGAGGCTGTTTTTCTAAAACATTCAGGAATCAGTTAAAGCCGCGACTTAATTGTTTATGGCACTGATTTAAAGAGGCAGTTGTAAATAGCGGTTTTGGTAAGTTAAAAATTATAAACGGCACGTTTAATAACTAGTTCAGCAGTTAAAACTAAGCAGTAAAGTAAACAAAAATGAGTAATAAAAAATAATGAAATGGATCAGTGAATATATAATTGAGCAGGAAAATAATTAAATGGGCGGTAAAAATTATTGAACGAGCAGTATTATTGTGGGCAGTAATAAATCGGAATTTGTCGGTAAAAAAACTCATTCTAACCTCATCTAACCCACATGATTCACCAACCATAGAGGGAATCTGACGCAGGTATATATGAAGCCATCATTTTTACCGCTCATTCAGTTATTGGACTGCTCAATTAATTTTAGTATTGACATTGTAATCATACAATGTCAATTCTAAAAATAATTCGGTTATTTTATCAAAAATAACCGACTAATTGATTTTTTATTACTGTCATGTTTTACTGTCGCAATAATTAATCAACCGCCATTAAATTAAATAACTGCTCAATATGTTTTTCCACTGATCATAATAACATCTCGAATATTTAAATAACAGCTCAAAAATTAGTTCCCATTGTTTATTCGTAGAAAGTCGAACATTTTGACAGTAGGTACTATGTAAGTATTTAAAAAAATTGGCGAAGTGCGAGTCAGACTATAATAATATAATATTAAATGTATATTTATTTAACGAATAAAAAAAACTTTAAAAATTTCTTAAAACTAACTTATTTACATTTTTACAACTACTTAAATAACTTTGTTTTTCATAGTGTTTGTATGAATTACAAAGTTATATTTGCGGTTTTAGAAAATATGCTGTATCTCAAAAACTGCTAACCCGATTTCGTTCAAACCAATTTTGGTTGAAAGTTTACATTAAAATATAGATTTTAATGGAGTGAAAAATAAAAAAAAAAATATATGTCTGTAGAGACATATATTTTTTTTTGATTTTTCACTCCATTATTATAGAAGTTAGATGGGGGGGGACACATTTTACCACTTTGGAAGCTTATATCTTTTAAACGATTGACCTTATGAAAAAGTAGCTTTTGAAACCCTTATATCATTTTTAAAGACCTGTCTATAGATACCACACACGTATAGGTTTCATGAAAAAAATATTTTCAGTTCTAGTTCCATGTATGGGGACCCCCCTTTATTTTAATTTTTTTTTAATGTTTTTCTTAAAATCGGAAAGCGGCTTACAGAATACATCTACCTACTAAGTTTCACATGTATAGTCTTAATAGTTTCGTAATAAAATGGCTGTGACATACGGACGGACGGACAGACAGACAGACGGACAGATATATCGAAACTATAAGGGTTCCGTTTTTTGCCATTTGGCTACGGAACCCTAAAAATGTTGCGAGGTATGGTGCGAGAGTAACATCTATTATTTTAAATAGAAAATATGTAGTTTGTTTTCATGAGTTTTTCAATGACTGTAAATATTTTGTGTAAAGTGAGCCTTATTTGAAGCATACGGTGGTTTTATGAAAGTTCAAGACTTTCAATCTATGCATATAATATGGTGATGCTGTTTAGAGCATTTTTACCATCTTTTACACGTGCAGCTTATGGAATAATTATTCGCAAGCATCGTATAAACGCCCGGTAAGGACCAGACCCGAATCGAGCGCACCTCAAAAAGCAGTCAGCAGCATTGATGGGGTTCGATAGGGCCATTGTCTGCTGGGTTGCGGAAATGTTCTACCAAGATACGGTACGGCCCTGGAACACAAGAGCAACTGAACGAACAGGGTGGGTTATTAGTCAGTAGAGGTTTGACACTCCCTTCCGCTTCACCCAGAGTGGGAGAAGTCATTTGATGATATTCCCACAGGAAAAAATCAGCATCTAAAGCCCTCCGTGTCCAATTCAATAATGCTTTCAAAAAACTGTCGGGGTTGCCATGGCGTTGCAGTGCGTTAGGGATGTTTGCGGCAGCGAGTGTTCATTGGTTTTACACAACAATGCACAAGCGTCACGTCATTGTTAGTGGCTGGGATCATGGCTAGTCCCAACAGGGTTCTGAAGATGATTGCGGACAGAGTGGACTGTCCATATACTGTCCACAGCTGTCAAATACATATGTCAACGTATAGTGTTGTTTATTGACAACTAGATTTAAAAAATGATATTTATGAGTCATGATAAGACTTGATATAAATATTTTTAATTTGAATTAATTTAATTACAACACAAATGTCTTCAAACAGCACTTTCATCTAAAATTTTGCAAGATCATTATCAGCGTAGTCGCGAAGTTCTTACATAAACAAGAGTAGAATAACATCGATTATATAATTTTCTGGCAAATTTGCGAAATCGTGATTCCCCGTACGAGTGTTGGTAAATATTATGAGTGTAACTAGTTTAAGCTGCGACCTCGCCCGCGGCCTGTGTATTGGGCAACGCATTTATCTACCACGTTTATTGCCTTCTCGACCCAATCTTGGTAAAGATTGTGTGCATAAATGACATATCCGTAATGTGCATATAAGGATAATAATATTTATTTTTCTTAATCTTTAGTTTTATTGCGACAGGTTCGTGTAAGATTGAGGAAAGTTTTGTAAAATTACTAAAGCTTTTAGTTTATAGTTGTTGTTAGTGTGTCTGCTGGTGTTGCTACACTGTTTATGAGTGTTGCAAGAACTTCTTAATCTTCTCATCAAAGCAACTGGGTTTCTGAATGATGTTTTCTTTGGAAATTACTGAGTCTATTATAATAACGTCCCACTTATTATCTGAGATTCGCATAAATATCATGTTTATAATTAATTTAGGTCATTGGATTAATTTATAGCACTATAATCGCACATGAGTCCATGAAGAAATGCATAGCTACAGGACTAAGTCTAGCTAAAAAGGTGAGTCATAGTGTGTGTGTGAAAGGTGAGTAGTGTGAATATTCTAAAGCAATTTTTTTTAATATTAAAAAATAGGTTCGCGTTTGACCACCATCTCACCTGATGGTAAGTGATGATGTGGTCGAAGATGGAACACGCTTACCTAAAAGTAACCTATTCACTCTTGACTTAAAGACTCCTAGGTTATAGCTATCGGGAAACACAGACTCCGGCAGGTAATTCCACTCCTTAGCCGTACGCACAATGAAGGTGTTTCCAAAACGTTTGGTGCGTATGGGTGGGATGTCCACCATGTAACGATGGCGCTTTGCCGTTTGTCTCGTAGTTCGATGATGGAACGGGCTTGGTAGAATTAGATTGTGTAATTCCATCGCACACTCCCCGAAATGTAACCGATAGAAAACCGATAGACTTGCAACTCGTCGTCGATGTTCAAGGCTCTGGAGCTTTGACTCGACCAGTGCATCGTTGCCTATGAGTCTCTTAGCCCGCTTCTCGATAGACTCAAGCGCGTCCAGTTGGTATTTAGCAGATCTAAGTATCCCAAAGATGAGAGCAGTACTCCATACACGACCGAACCGAAATTAAAATCATTCATTTATTAAGAGGTAGGACATTCTTTCAGGGTATATTTTATGTAAAATTGTAAGAACTACAGCTCTAACAATATTGAGTCAACTGCACTGGGTTCAATTTATTTACTGCAGCAAATATATCTACAAAATCGTAATAACATACGTACAATGTTACGAATGAAAGTCTATATCTGTTACTCAATCAGCAATGATGGCCGGACGGCCAGCAGCGCGGAAGTGTACCTACATGAGCCAGGAACTGTACTATCATATCATAAGTGTGCCATCGTAAGGATCGGCCAAGCGCAGTGAACATCTACAGTATTGGGTGTCTAGGAAGCAAGCATCTCGATGTTGTAATCAGCCTATAATGTTGCCATTGCCGAGCCACAGTCCTCTTTTCTACAACGTGTAACGGAAAGGGTATATACATACCAAGGGCACGGCTTATTTGGGTGATATCAAACGATATTGGAAGGGTTTTTTAATCCTATCTCCATTCTCGCGCCGACAAAAGAACACCTCTATTACGCTACGCTACTACAGTACTAGGCTCACAGAATTACGGAAGAGATTTATCGTGATATTTCCAAGTAACGTGGAATGTTATTGACCTACGTAGTGCGGTGACACGATTGTTATGATTTCAATTTAAGAAACTTATGAAACCGATTTGGTATCAATTTTTAGAGTATTTTATTTTGAGTTGAAACCCTTCCAATATCGTTTGATATCATCCAAAGAAGCCGTGCCCTTGGTATGTATATACCCTTTCCGTTACACGTTGTATAAGAGAGAATGGGCCATAATTCCCATGCAGGCCCAGTTCAGGTTGGTGTCAGATCTGGGGGTCTTTAAGTCAAGAGTGAATAGGTTACTTCTAGGCAAGCGTGCTCCATCTTCGACCACATCATCACTTACCATCAGGTGAGATGTGTGAGGTCAAACGCGATCCTTAAAAAAATTAAAAAGATGACTTTGGATTTTCGGTCCTGGGATATGCCGACTATATATATATTCCACAATATAATATTCCACAACTTTCACACAACGCCATCTAGTCCCAAAATAAGCAGAGCTTGTGCTATGAGTACTAGACAACTGATACATATACATATAAACTAAATACATACATATTATAGATAAATTACACCCAGACAAAGAACAAATGATCGTGCTCATCACACAAACATTTGTCCTGGGTGGGAATCGAACCCACGACCTTGTGCATAGCAGTCAGGGCCACTGACCACTAGACCAACAGGCCCGTCATATTTATCATATTAGGATGTACCGATTTGTGAGCAGTGGTGGCTGTGGTGGTTATGATAATACTGGTTATCAAATATTTCTTTTCAGTTAGTCCTATTAGCAATACTACCCATTCTTGAAGGTTTTTGGTGTCCTGAATTAAAATCAGACGTCAAAACTTTTCTAACACGTCAGGTTTTTGAGTAATTGGGCAAAAAGTATTTTCACTAAAAACTTGTCATGGTATCTAAAAGTACTACAATGCATTACAAACATAATATAAAAAGCTAAATTACCGCATTTATATTTTTTATTTTGTAACGGTGTATTTTTCCGAAGTAAATTTTTGATAGAATTTGCTAGCAAATATTCAGTACCTACTCGATATTTCGGAGATGAAAAAAGACATCAAAAAGCTTTAAGTCATCGCAACCGATTTTTAATGAGCTTATTAAAATTATGGTCTAACAGTTCTTTGAAACTGGAGAGCTACTTTGAGCAAAGATATCTAGGTAGCCTGATGTGTTGGAATTTTTGTAACATCAGAATTCAATTCAGCACTTCTAAAACCCTCTGAAAACTATAATATAATGGCAAGGACAAAAACCTTGTAAACTAGTGTAATTTTGTATGGATTCGTACACATGATCTGTAAATATTGCCGTATGCACAATTAATAAAAGAATAACGACACCTTGTAAAGACACGCCGCAATACAAAATTATTTCGTGTTATTAAGAAGCCCTTTTTGTTTTACGGGGTAATACATATTAGGATACCCTTTGTCATGTCCTCATCGTATTATAAAACTTTTAAACAAGAAATAAAACGACTTCCAAACAAAACACTGCAAAGTGAAAAATAACTTTAATTTCGGTAGTCGGTAAATCAAAGACGGTAAATATTGTATTTTCGTTTTTGATATTTATTTTATTTGGCTCTTCAATAATGAAGACACTATTATTACATTCATAACTTTAATATTGACAAAACATAACACTGATATTGCCTATAGATGCGGGTTTTCCCTTGTAAACCCTGATCCCTTAGGAATTCCGGGATAAAAGGTCGACTGACAGGGGAAAACCCTCCCACGCGAACGAAGTCGCGGGTAGAAGCTAGTAGATACTAAATGACAAAATACTATAACACAAAAAGAAGTTACCTTTACTGCCAGTTAGTAGTAACTATCTGGCCGTAAGGTAATTTCATTTTGTATTGCAATTTCAGAATGCCAGAAATTCATCTGTGGTCTATCCATCATACTTTATCAATCAATCAACCAAAATATTTATTTGCTAGAAGTACATAAGGTGTTACAGTAAATTAGTTTCAGCATATCCTGCCATAACATGGCGTGCAAATGTTCACAGTCAGTGTTGTCAATTACTGTAACTTGCCGATTACAGATCCTTTTTTTTTTTTTTTTTTTTTAACGTGGTAAAATTATCAAATAAGTCCTCCCACCCCGGGCAGGGTGGGAGGGACTGTCAGACTTTTACTGACTAAAATCCACGGTGTTCCTTCAATAACCCTTTACATACCGGGGCCACGGTAACGGGATGAGTCCCACGACCCCGGCAGGCTTCGGCCCTCTGCAGAGGGGGCCTCGTCATGTTGCTGACGCTCTTTGAGGCGCGCGTGGAACACGACGCGCCGTCGACCCGGGCATGGTCCATGGTCGGACAGCGAGTTGCCCTTTACTCGCTGTCCGCATGCCCGCGCCTACGGTGGCCGGAGATCGTCGGCCGACGTCCGACGCCGTGGGCGTCTACCACTGCGGCTGGGCTGGAGGGAGGACGCCATCCTCTCCCTCACGCGGCCCGCCTCCTCCTTCGAAAGCATGACTGCTTCGCAGAAGGAGGCGACCGCTTCCCACTCCCTCTCGCCCCGCAGCATGGCCTCGACCAAGGCCGGGCGCGAGAGGTCTCCGCCTATTGTCGCCGTGAGGACACGTCGGTGCTCTGCCCAAGCTGGGCAGTCCTGCACCGTGTGCTCGACTGTGTCCTCAGGGCGACCCTCGCAGTGGTGACACCCAGGCGTCTCTTCCTTACCCATCAGACACAGGTACCTCCCGAAACTTCCGTGTCCGGTGAGGACCTGCGTCATGCGGTAGGTCAGGACGCCGTGACGCCGATCTAGCCACTCCTCAAAGAGGGGTCTTACCGCCGCAATTGCGGCGTGCCCGGCCGATTACAGATACTTGTGTATTATCCTATAATATAATAATAATAATACACTTCTGGACACATCTATTGGCCCACCTTGTATTTTCAGTTTCGTTTGGTCCTAGCTAAAATTTTATATTAGGTCGAGCAAAAAGTTTTTATGCAGTTTTGAACCTGGCACATTCACAATTTCATTCAATAGTCTTTTTTTGAATTTCGAACACAGAATTTAAAGAAACAAAAGACAATTTGGAGCCTGTTTGTTGATATCAAACAATCGAATACTAAGAAAACTTGGTTTTATTGGTTTACTTGGATTTAATTCTTGAAAAAGTGATTGATATCTTTGCTTTTGCAACAAACATTACTTATTCTTAACATTAAGGTGAGGTTCTATCAATAATCTATGGATACTTCACCTGAAGTCGCCGCCCAAGCTGTGGCACTTATTCAGGCCGGACACAGCTAAAGAAACGTGAGTGCTCAACTTAATTTAAGTCGATCTGCGGTCCGAAATGTTTATCGGAGGTACCTAGAGACTGGCGGCTTTGTTCGTCGCCAAGGAAGGCCACGATCTCGGGTCACAACTGAAAGGCAGGATCGATTCATCGTGACGACCAGCTTGAGAAATCGTCACCTTACCTCCATTGAGATACAAAACCAACTTCGCGACTTCCACGGAGTATCTGTGAGCGCTCGAACTGTTCGGAGAAGGTTAAAAGAACGCGATATGGTACCACACAAGCCAGCTAATGGGCCCAAACTAAAGCGAGCCCACCGAACAGCGCGCCTTCATTTCGCACGCAGTCATTTAAATTGGACACAGCAAGATTGGAGCCGTGTACTCTTTTCTGATGAGTCTAAAATTGTGTTACATGGCAATGATGGAAGGAAGAAGGTCTACCGGCGTAAGGGAGAGCGTTTCGCACAATGCTGCTTTGAAGAGAGGGTTGCTTATGGCGGTGGCTCATGGACTGTCTGGGGCGGTATATCCGCGAGCGGCAAAACTCAACTTGAGGTTGTTACAGGACCACGGCTGCCAACATTAAATGCTGAAAGATACATTCGTGAGTGCTTAGAACCTCACGTGATACCATACGCGGACTATGTGGGCCCAAATTTCCTTTTTATGCATGATAATGCAAGAGCCCATGCGGCCGGCATCGTCAGGGAATATCTTCGGGATGTGAACATCACAGTTATGGACTGGCCAGCCAGAAGCCCAGACATGAACCCCATTGAGCACATGTGGGACGAGCTAAAAAGGCGTGTTAGGGCTCGTCAGCCAGTTGCCCAGACGATGCAGGAGTTGAAAACTGCCATAGAAGAGGAATGGGAGATGGTCCCTCAAAATTTCATAGAGCGGTTGATAAACTCTATGCCTAATCGTATGAGAGCTGTGGTAGTTGCCCATGGAGGCAACACGCGTTATTAAATTAAACCTTTATTTGATAAAACATGTTTTTTATTCAAAAATTAATTGCCTTTAACAAGGCGCATATCCGACTTGTTAGGCGTAGGTCCATGTCGTATGGTATTCTGAATTCAAATTTAAAACTATACGATCGAAAAAGATGGTAAAATGTATCAGGTTTAAAACTGCATCAACAGTTTTTGTTCAATCTAGCAATCATATTTCGGTAGGGGCCATCGAAACCTAAACTCTAAGGTGGGCCAATAGATGTGTCCAGAAGTGTATAATATTCCACAACTTTTTTCACACAACGCCATCTAGTCCCAAACTAAGCAGAGCTTGTGGTATGGGTACTAGACAACTGATAAACATACATATATATTTCTAAATACATACATATTATAGATAAATTACACCCAGACAAAGAACAAATGACCGTGCTCATCACACAAACATTTGTCCTAGGTGGGAATCGAACCCACGACCTTGCGCACAGCAGTCAGGGCCAGTGACCACTATACCAACGGGACGGGACGGGATAGTGATTGTACCTTAAAGTCTATCACTTTAGGGAGCATGTCTGACAAAGATGAAGTACCCATTTCATCAAATACCATTATAATTGGTACATACTATGAAACAGGCAGCACACACCGCGGAAGAGATAGAAATGTGCAGTAATGGGCATGTCTCAATAGCCCACAATGGGACAATGCTCCTTGTGAAACAGTGCGTAGTGCGTACGATCAGATCGCGGCCCGGATCGAATCTTGCGCAGGGCACTTATGTAATGTAAGTTTTGTTGTAGACGGGCTTCAGCTCATCTTTTGCGAAGATAATGGAGCTGTGACGGATGCTTTTGTCAAAATTATGTGGATTTCATAATTTTGGAACAGCGTCATTACTGATGGGCCTAGAGAGATACTATGAATGAAGTTACGGTTAGATGATCACATGATATAATTTATAGTCGAAATTCCTCAATATGAATTATATGAACTTCAAAAGAGACGTTGACCTATGAGTTTGTTTCGGTCTTTCTTCTCAAGATATGAAACACCTGCCTTAGCTAGTTTGAATTTACGAAAATAAAATGCCGTGTAAAATCTGAACCATTTACTATCAAAGAAAATCGTTTGAAAAATATACGCTTCCAAAGTGTGTGTCCCGAACTTTTGAAATAATAGAGTGAAAAATGGAAAAAAAAATATTTTACATCTCAATGAAAATTTTCAACGAAAATTGATTTAAACGAAATATAGTTAGGCGGTTTTTAGTAATGGCATATTAAAAAAAACACAAATATTTCTTTGCCATTTATACAAACACTGAGAAGAAAAGTTATTTCGAATCCGAAACTCGGCCAATTTTTTTGTAATTACATGGGGCTATGTTAATGGTTTTTTTTTTTCATTTTTATTGAGAAAACCAAAATAATTACTTATCTTATTATTTATTTATTTAAATTAAGGTCAGCCAACAATAGCTATACAGATTTTGCAAGTGTAGATACAGACATTTGCAAGTGTAACAATCAAACTTGGTTACTGTCTATCTATTATTCATTTTTTAAATCTAGCTTGAGTATCAGTATGGGCTGACGGTCCTTAATACAGATTACTCAGTAATCTAACATAGACGTCAGAAATTAAACTGAGCTTTGTTTTCCTAGGAAAGCGGTGCCGTCATATAGCGGCTGTAATATTACGGACGCAAAAAGGCGGCCGTCTTTACGGTGACGACATGTTGAAAGTTCCACGGCCGTTTTAACACACTGTCTGCTTCATCGCTATCTAGTGTATTACATTCTCTTTGGAAACGTTCACGAAACCATCTGACACCGACAAGACGGCCGTCATGCAAATGGCGGCACCGCTTTTTGACGTTACGGTGTCAGTTACCGCTCTCTAGGAAACCGCACCATTTTGTTTACATAGACAACGTTCTAGTGACGCCATTCACCGCTGTATTACGGCCGCTATTTGACGGCACCGCTATCCTAGGAAACCAAAGCTTTACTAAAGCTTTGTTAAGAGAGCGGTAACTGACACCGTAACGTAAAAAAGCGGTGCCGCCATTTGCATGACGGCCGTCTTGTCGGTGTCAGATGGTTTCGTGAACGTTTCATTGATAGCGATGAAGCAGACTGTGTTAAAACGGCCGTGGAACTTTCCACATGTCGTCACCGTAAAGACGGCCGCCTTTTTGCGTCCGTAATATTACGGCCGCTATATGACGGCACCGCTTTATTAGGAAACCAAAGCTTTACTACTTCATAACAGTTGATTTAATCTTGATTGACTCGTTTCTTATCGGAAAACTGGCCGCAAGCCGAATTATTTACACTAGGTATTGCAGATGTTGTGTTTTTACTAGTGAATTGATGAGTCATGAGCTTATTCATGTATCATTGATGTAAGTAAATTTACCTATGTTGAGTAAATAATAAAAGTAAAGTATTATTCAGTTTGAATAGGAAGTCTTGCGCCATCTCAACTTCCCAGTTCATCATGTTCTGCTGGCGCTCACGCTGCAGCTGCGGAAACCCTCAAGCAGCGTAAGTAACTTCAGTTTCAGCGGTACTTAGTGGTATTTGCCCGTTTAGGGTCTAACCCTTGTGCTCGCAACCTTTTCAAAGAAATTTCGAAAAGGCTGATTGACACTTTCTCTGACTCAAGAGCTGGCTATTCCAGGGTTGCGGAAATATTCTAACGTGATACCCCGGCCCTGGAATGCAACAGTAACTAAAGAAGCAGGGTGGGTATTTAGTCAGTAGAAGTCTGACACTCCCTTCCGCTCTACCTAGAGCAGGAAGAATCATTTGATGAATTTTCCCACCCAGAGAAAAAATGGGCTAGCTATGGGTTATTGTAAACTCGCCACATTGTCGATTCGCCACACATTTGAAAATTTCATACATTATTACTTTAGCCAAAGGCATAACATACAGCGTGGCAATGCCACCAGTCTCTTGGATGCGTTAACAGCTGACAGTATGCTGGGGATGAATTATTTGTTGCTTTATTTAGTTTAAGATAAATGTTACTCCATTTGCAAAACAAATTTACTTAATTATCTTAGTATAAAATCTACCCAACCACCAAGATCATAAATGTGAGTTATGTATGTAAATAGGGACGTACATAAATAAATACATATTTACAATCACATTATATAAGCATTGTTCGCGACATCGATTTCTTAATACGAGGAAACACAGCGCTGTGGGAATTAGAGATAATTGGCCTCCCATCTACTAATAATAAAGTTAGTGAAGATGTCTGTTTATCTGGCTTTTTAAGGCCGAACACGCTTCGGAAGCGGATGGAAAAGCAGGACAATTAGGTTCACTTTTTTCTGCCGACAAACTGTACTGCAATTTGGCAGAAGATATAAGTATTTATTTGTGAAACTTGTCTTAATAAATGAAAAATTAAAAACCTTATCCAGTGCTAGAGCTGACAAGGACGAAATAGCCACTGTTAAAAAGGCCGTTGGTATAGCGAACGAATTTGACCTGAAGTTTCGTTTCCCAATAGGGCGATGATAATCTGGTCAAAATTAAAGCTTAAAGAAGCCAATCAGATTTTGCCCCTACTTTCCGTGGTCAATCTGTACCAGTTCCGTCTAGACGCACTAAGTTTTAGGTACAAAATGGAATAAAATATTCGAAGCACCCTGAAACTAAAAGTTGAGTGATTTCCAAACCATTTTTTTTAATATTTAAGCGTTTCCCCGGAAATTTACCGTACTAGGAATTTCACCTGTTTCTTTGGTGCGCCACAAACGGCCGGAACACGATCACCTTATGTGGCGCACGATAGTTATGTGCTTATTTATTGGTTAAAGCTAACGTGTTAACCGGGTTACCATAACAGTAACCTGCTTAGTATTTTTGCGAACAAACATTATTCTTTAGATATGATCGCTTATTTATTCAGCCAAAGAATCTAATTTTGAAGTAACTGCAAAAAAGCGCGTACATATTTCCTAGAATGAGAGAAAATTAACACTATCTACGTACCTCTGTGACCTGAACACATTTTTCTTTTTAAGCCGTTTATTTGATATTCTATTGACAGTTGACTAGCCATTTCTTTTCATATACATTTCTGTTTTATTTAACAGCACAAATTGCAATAATGTAACCAGTATGTTAAGTCCGTTTTACAATATAAGTTTATATGTGTGTATATGACTTATGGCCTAGTCATACAATTGCATTTATAAGTTGTATTCTTCTTATTTTTGGAAATGGAAGAGGTAAAAGTCGAGATTCAAAAAGTCTAACGCATAAACTTTTCTCTTTAGAAAATGAAATTATTCTAGCTTTCAAGAAGAGCCGTGAAGTCTTACATTTTTTAAAAAGCCCGAACAACACCGCTTGATACATCTAGTGCATTATAAACACAATACTTAACAAAACGCAGGACTGATTAGGTAATAGAGTTCACATGAGAAGACTTCTCGTTCAATAGGTTAAAGCGCTTGCCTAAGTACGTCTCATGTAGGCTAAGTACAGCGATTAAACTGGTAGGCTAGCTACAACACTAACTATGAAAGTTTTTATAGTAGGTATAAAATGTCATACAATTCGCGTTTGGAATCCGAAAACGAAAGTAATGAATGGTTGGTTTTGGGTTTATTCGTGTAAAATTTTAGTGGGAATTGGCGCTGATGATATAACCGAAATACAGGCACTGCCTAGTTCGGTTACAGATGCTAGATTCTTCTGTTAGCACATAATATGGCCAAATATTCAAACAAGGTAGAAAATCAGCACTTCTTGAACATTAAAACTTTACATGGAGTCTTTTTTTATTGATAAATAGGCTCGCGTTTGACCGCCATCTCACCTGATGGTAAGCGATGATGTGGTCGAAGATGTAGCACGCTTACCTAGAAGTAACCTATTCACTTTTGACTTAAAGACCCCAGCTTCTAGCTATCAAGAAACACATGCTCTGGCAGGGAATTCCACTCCTTAGCCGTACGCCAACTGCCCCTAAAGCGCCCACCCGGATCCACTTCCTAGTGTTTTAGCTAGGAAAAGTGTTGCAAGAAAACTCCCCAGCAACACACCTGTGTGTTAGGTTTGGAGAGCTTCAATACACAGTACTATCACAAGAATAATAAACCAACTTTAATATATAACGATATATCCAAGAAAATTAATATATAACGAAAATTATATATAAAAATTTAATATATAACGATATATCCAAGAAATGAATTCGTACAAGACTTCATTTAAGAATTCATTTAAAACACTAACAATTAGTCCCGTATCGCGGGTGCCTTTTTACAACCACCCAGATGAGGAAAAATTATTTGTACGTTATACAATCATTTGTTCCGATACGGAAATTGAACCCGCGACAGAACAATATATTTTCGTTTATCTATACTAATATTATAAAGCGGAAAAGTTTGTTTGTTTGTTTGTTTGCTTGAACGCGCTAATCTTCGAAAGTACTGGATGGATTTCAAAAATTCTTTCTGATTATGATAGGCAGTTTCATGAGGAAGGCTATAGGCTATCTAGCATTACGCTACTCCTCTCGGTTTTCCTACAATAAAGGTATTGGTGAAGTAAGTCGGAAGAAAATATGCCGCTAAATTACTATAATTGCGTGAGCTGGCGAAATGCTGAGTTGTACGTAAAGATCATGTACTACAAAAATGTAGGTTTTATGTAGATCTAAAAAAAAGTCCGCGGTACTGCATATCTAACTTTTATAAATAATCCACAATAAGGCAAATTATGTTAAGAAAATATTTAAAAAATAAGGAATGACTTTGTAGTATTATTATTATGCGGCCATATTAATATTTGCGTTTGAAAGTAATTTCATCATCAAGACAATTTATAAAGATTATCTTTGCCTTTTACAGAATATAATTTGGACTTATAGTTTAGGAGAAAATGTAAAATTATTCAACAACGCTATTCACCGTAACGGCCGCGGCGGCCCGGGGATGCACGACGCGTCGAGCATGACTCGCGTACTCTACCACTCCGCGATAGATACCGCACTGATAGTGAACCTTATCTTGGTTTCATTTCGACTTCTTGGCTAAGAGACTTCCTATGTAAAATTGTTTCAGCTTCTTTCACGTCAGATGTGTATTTTTGTATCTATACATTTGAATATTTATATTTTACTTTCTCTTTAGTTGAATAAGTAATTTTGATAGGGTGTTGTTTTGTTCACCCCATTTTTTTATGTCATCGTTCAGTTTAAAGGTATGTTGTAACGAGATACCGCGGCCCCGGAAGGCAAGGGCAGCTGAAGTAACTGGGTGGGCTTATAGTCAGTAGAAGTCTGACACTCCTTCTCGCTCCACTTAGAGCGAGAGAAGTCATTCGATGATTTTCCCACCCGAAAAAACGGGTCAGACATTCAACGTTGGCATTGTTTAAAAGCGATGTTGTTAGGATTCCTTAGCCGAATAGCAAAAAAACGGAGCCCTTATACTATTCGTCATGTCTATCTGGCCGTCTTTCCGTATGTCACAGTCATTTTATTCCGAAACTATTAAGACTACAGAGTTGAAACTTGATATATAGATGTATTCTGCAAACCGCTTTCCGATTTTTATGCGAAAATACTGTAAAAAAAAACATTAAGGGGAGGCTCCCCATACATGGAAGTAGAACTAAAAAAAATTTTTACATCAAGCCTGTACGCCTATGCGGGTGTCGGCGTCTATAAATAGATCTTTAAAAATGATACTGAGGTTCATGTAATCATTTTTGTCAAAGTCAATCGTTTGAAAGATATATTTGGGGACACATTTTACTACTTTGGAAGTGCCAAAGTAGTAAAATGTGTCTCTAACTTTTAAAATAATAAAGTGTAAAATATAAAAAATATGCTGTAGATTCTAATGAAAACTTTTAACTAAAATTGATTCGAACGAGATACAGTTTTTGAGATTTCATTTTCACATTTGCAAAATCCGCAAATAAAACTTTGTCTTATAAACATTATGATAACAGCATTTTTTTACGTTAATCTATGCTAGCAAGCATAGCTACGGAATTCTTCATGGGCGAGTCAGTCGAAAGATATACGCTTCCAAAGTGGTAAAATGTGTTTCACCCCCCACCCCCTCTTACTTTTATAATAATGGAGTCAAAAACCAAAACAAAATATATGCTTTAGATCTTAATAAAAAATTCAATTAAAATTGGTTCGAACGAGATCGGGTCAGCAGTTTAAAAATACTCTAAATGTATTCTTGACAATATTATTAAATTAAACTATATTTACTTCGCGATTCTCTATCCAGTGCGAATTAGATTGACGCATAAAATTACACATTAATAATAGTAGTAGGATTATACGCGGGTGAAACCGCGGGGCACAGCTAGTAATAAATATAGCTACTACAACCCAATACTAGCTGGCTAGTTTAGGCTAGGGCTACCCATAGGTTTGAATTTGATGCAGCGTTGCACAGCACGGCGGGATGTTGTGATGTGACGACAGCGGATGTACGCATGTAATGAATAGATATGTAGCCTCATATCTATTCATTTATCTTAGCGCCGAATTCTACCAAATGAATAAGTCCTTTCTATGTGGTAAGACTTTTAATAATACCTAAAACTTCTTTCATATTCGTAGGCATTATTCTAACTTTATGTCTATACTGCGCGTTTATTTGTTTACTGCGGGCATTTTACAGGTGTTGTTCATCAAAGTACGTATGTAATTCTAAGAAAGCTTTCATTTTTATACAAATGTCCGTGAGAGCAAACGAAAGCAATGGGAACCTCTGAGCGACTTATGTAAATGTGTATTTGTACGTTTTGCTTGATACATAAAGGTGCGTGTATGCGCAAGCGCCTTATGGAGCTAACATCATCTTCTAAACCTGTGACTGATGTGCATAGAAGCGCCTTCTGTTGTTGCAAATCGAGAATATGGTATCTTTCTGTTTGCGCTACCGGCTAAAAGATGGCGACAGTGTCTATGGAACATTTGCTAGTTATGAATGGAGTATTGCGTAGATAATTCCGCTTTTCGACGCCAGGGGATGGAATTATGAATGGAGGTTGTATAAATTATGAATGAATATTGAAGATATCGCCTCTCTACACTAGAGGAAGCACTGTAGCACAACCAAGAATGTTCTCGATCTTTCTGGAAGCCGGAAGTTGAATGTTAATGTAAGCTTTTTCCGCCTACATTTGTTTTTCAGTTCAGGTCCTAAAAGTGCGCTTCAGACAGTAGTGTTAACTAGTCTCGTAATTGTTTAACCGCGTACATATCAAACCGAAGCCATGCTTGCCTTAATTCAGTAGACGTAATAGTTTAAACCTGTGGATTTGACAATAAATCTGGTAGTAACGTTTGAAATACTCTTTCATTTATTACGAGAGGTCCGCTACCTCAACAATGGTCCGTCGAGCGTCGATAGCCTGTGGATTTGGAAATTAGAAATTGTGCTATTTTGACCTCCACAATTCCTTCGTACTTCGGAAAGCACAATAAGCCGTACATCTTTGACAGTCGTTACGGGTAGTTAGAAGCCAGAAAAATCTGATACTGGGTCCATCCAAGGGGTCGTATCATGTTACCCAGTTACTGGGTTGTGGAGGTCAGATAGGCAGACGCTCCATGTACAACACTTATACTCAGCCGCATCTGGTAAGACTGGAAGCTGACGCTAACATGGTTCGGAAAGGGCTGAGCAGATTATGATGAATGCCTAACTAACTATTACCAGATTTTCTGGCTTCTGACTACCCGTAACGACTGCCAAAGATGTCCAAATGACAGCCGGGACTAACGACTTAACGTGCTTACCGAGGCACGGGGGTATCACACCACCAACTTACAAACTCCAGGCTATTTCTGAGAAATTGCTTACAGAAAAACCCAATAGCACTTTGCCCGACTCGGAAATCGAACCCGAGACGTCGTGCTCATTCGACCATCGAGGCAATTAGTTAGATAGGCAGTCGCTCCATTTAAAACACTAGCTGCGTCCGGTTAGACTGGAAACCGACCCCCAACTTAGTCGGGGAAAGGCTAAGGAGATGAGTATTATGACGACGGTAAAAATCTTAACGATTTTTATTCTTTACTAGTACTCACGCGGGGCTTCGCTCCCGTGGATTCTATCACGGTAAAAACATAACTCTCCTTTTTTGCAGTCGCGTAAAAAGTAGCCTATAACCTTCCTAGCTTCCTTCCTAGCGCAGTCAGGATTTAATATAGTAAACAACTGGTTGAGACATAATTTACTCACATTAAATGCTGACAAAACAAAATACATTCATTTTGTCATGCGCAGGCCTCAATACGCTACTTCTAACCCTCAGCTATACGCCCACGAATGCATGACACCATCTCTGAACATGTGTAACTGTCCTACTATATTCCCTACTAACAACATAAAATACCTCGGGATTACAATTGATGATACCTACCCTGTTCCTTATTTATATAAATAATCTATGTGAAATCAACCTACTAAAGGGCAAAATTATAACGTTTGCTGATGACACTGCTCTACTGTTAAGTGGTGATAGTTGGGAAGAGGTATTTGGTGTTGCACAGAAGGGGTTTAATAGTGTCAACGCATGGCTCAAAAGGAATATGTTAACTTTAAATGTTAGCAAAACAAAATATATAACTTTTGCTTTCAGAGCGAACCTTCTGCCTCCCGAGTCACTAAGCATTAAAGCTCATGCCTGTGGATCCGAGATATCCATTGATGGCTGCACCTGTCCCACGCTACAAAGTACTGATAATCTTAAATACCTCGGAGTTAATATTGATCAATGTCTCACTTTCAAATTGCATATTAAGGACTTAGTGTCTCGTTTGCGAAAGTTAATCTATATTTTTAGAACCTTAAGATACTCAGCAGACAGACAGACGATTAAAATGGTGTATTTTGCTTTAGCTCAATCCCTAATTGACTATTGCATAATATCTTGGGGTGGTGCTGCGAAAACCCACATTATCGAGGTTGAACGGGCCCAACGTGCAATTCTCAAGGTGGGCGCTGGTCTCCCTTTCCGTTACTCGACTGTAGATCTTTACAAAGATTGGGATATTCTTACAGTCAGGCAATCTTTCATCCTTCAAACAGTGCTTAAAACACACAAAATGATACAATACAACCCGGAAATACAAAAAGACAAGCGTCGTAAAGGTAATGTATGTGCAACAAAACCCTTGCGTTCAGCTCTGTTACATAATTTCTTCTGTTTTCTTGGTCCATACCTCTATAACAAGTTAAATAGTAAACTACTCATTTACCCACAATTGAAATCTAAGTGTAAAGCTACCGTCTCTAAATACCTCAAAACCCTTGACTACTGTCAAACGGAAAATCTCCTGGTCCCGCTCAGATAGTCGTTAACCTTAATTGCTCCATTCCTCATTCCTGTTATAAACTTGCATACATTTTAAACTTATACTCTGACACACACACATACACGCGCACCCAAACACTTACATTTTCAGTTAAGCACACATTAACTAAGCATTCACACTCACATCCTGGAATTAATATAAAACATAAATTGTCTTTTTTGTATATTATTTAAAATAGTTTGTTTAAGATTTAGTTTTTAAATTTTGTCTTTGTTTAAACTTAGCTTCCACTTTTGCTCGCTGCGAAATGTAAACTCTTTGTTGTAGCATACTAGCCGCGGGAGGGTCCTGGTGACCTGTAATACAGGTTGTTGTACATACCTATATCAGGCACCAGTCCCTCACAAAGTTAGCTCTAAATTGTAAGCATTGTTAAAAGCTAGCATAAGGAAACTTTGTGAAGGGAAAATAAATAAATAAATAAATGATACACTTTCCTTCCGACACCATATTAAAAACTTAGTTAGTCGAGTCCGTAAATTAATATTTGTATTTAAGAAACTACGATCAATCGCGGACTCCAAACTAATCACGCAAGTATATCTGGCCCTATGTCAATCTATAATTCAATATTGCATTAGATAGATAGATAGATAGATATATTCTTTATTGTACACCATAACAGTAAAACAAAATTATGGACTTAACAATTAAAAGGGTGATACAAGGGGCGGTCTTATCGCTAAAAGCGATCTTTTACAGACAACCTTTGGATGGATTTGACTCAGAAGGAGAAAATAAATACGCGGGTAGTCCACGGTGTACTATTTATCTATATAAAATACAAAACAATAAATAACGTTCTCAAAACATATATATACATATAAATATTTAAAAAAAAGAAAGAAATAAAGACATACATAATAACACCAATTTAAGAAGAGAGATAAAGATCTTTATGTGCGTGTGGTGTGAGGGCCACTTTGCTAAAACTCTTTGAAAATGTGCTTAGGATTTAGTGAATATTCCCAAAGAAATGTGAAAGTTAGAATCAGATTTTGTGAAAGTCAAATAACCGAGTTATGGACTGTAAAGATGGGCCCTCAGTTCTCACATAGAGGATTGAGGGCCCACCTGAACCTGATAAACTATGGACACTACAGAAAAAGTCTTTATGCCAAAATCTAAGCTAATACCTAACAAAATTTGTGGAAACAAGATATTATGGCAAAACACTGTCCTACTTTGTATATCTTCGTACAAAATGGGCCCTCAATTCTCATACACGGAAAAGTTTATTACGCAAATAAAATAAAATCATTAACTTACAGCTACTGTTTGTAATCCTATATGCTAGTAAATAAATTGTGTAAATTTGTGGAAGCAAGAACAGGTCACCACTTCTTGTTGTTTGGAAGTTATGACCTTGATAAAATTCGGGCCCTCAATCCTCCATTTCTTTTGCTTTCGTTTTGCTTACGCTTATCGTATGAAAGATAAGACAAATAAAAAACTGTCTCTTTTTGTGAAAAACTTTGTGCAACAAATTCGATACCAGAAAGAAATGAAAATACCCTGTATTGTATAAAAAAATCGAGTTTTATTTTTATTCTCTGAATTAAGAAATAGGGTGACAACAATTTCTTTTAGATTGGAGCAAAGATTAGTAAATGTAGTGCCATAGGTTTTAATATACTTTCTTCGATTTTTCGCTTATTATCGTCATAGCATTGAAAATTACTGTTAATTAATACATGACATTTATAATGACCAATACTATCAGCGAAAGGTGGAGGAACAAATTCAATTGCTCCGATAAGTTCGTAGACCTTTGATTTTACTCTTAGTGTGTGCGGTATATCCTGCAGGCAATATTCATCAGTACCGTTTAAATCAAATGCAATGACGAAATGTAATTCATAGTTGACTGCTACGTTAGAATCACAAGTAAGACAAGACTTAGATGATTCGTCAAAACAAATTGCGTCTTCCAAACATTCGATCCCAAAAACGGATAACATATCCGAATTGAGTGGTAAGAAAGCAAATTGTCTTTCTATTGGAATAGATGTGCAGTAACTGTTAACGCATCGTTTTGTAAATAAGGCGCTGTAAAAATGGTTCAATAGAACTGTTTCAAGATAATTAGCTACATTGCTTTGGCAATCAACAATAATGACATCATTATTTGATTCCAGTTCTGATTTTATTTTAAAATGCTTAACGACTACTTCTGCTCGGATTTTGTACGGATCGTAACTTGTTATTTCACCTGCCAAACATTTAAGGTACCCTGGGATTAATTCAGAGCTGAATAAGTTAATCATATCTTTCATATATTGATTTTGAATATATCCATAACAAAACAGAAAAAATACAGAATCCAGTGCACAGGTATTTTTAAGTTTTAGTTGTGTGTTCTCAATTTCAACGGCAGAACACAAGTTACCGTTTTGCATGTATTTAATTTGTTTTAATATTTTAGCTGTATCGTCTTCTTTACCTTCTCCTTTCCAATTCTCAACTAGAGAAGGTTTGTCTGAAAATACGGAGTCCTCAGTAAGTACTTTTACTTTATACTTGGCCTGTTTTGTGATTTGTTTTTTCTGAGTATGTTTTCTTTTTCTTCTATTAAAATTTATTTTCTTCACAACCTTATTGGTAACTTCATTCGCAAAGTCAACTTTTGACGACTTTAGGTCACCTTCTATATATTGTGCGAAAATCTGAATGAATTCATCAATTCTGTATTTCTGTGTTTTTGTTTTGAAGATCACATGCTTAACTGTTTTGAAAAAGCTTTCCACACTCGCAGACGATGGAGTCATATTGTCGGATTTAAAATACGTGACTAATATATTTGACCATAGCGGAAGTTTAAATAATATCCTACGCAGTGTTGCCACAATTGTCGGCAAATAGAATGGATTATCTTCTCCATTATGAGTTTCGTAACGCTAAAACGTTTCGTTTTCGCTGGAATGCTACGTCACCACGCACGTTAATTCGCTCTGAAAAGAGCGGTTTTTATGTTCCGCCAACACCGCGTGCAAGACCAACAAGCAGCAAAGAAAGAACCCTGAACGCCGCACTAGGCAGACGCATAGGTCTCTCCAGGATACTCGGAGATCCTAACACAACGACGATCGCGGACGCAAAGTAGCGAGCTCGGGACACACACCTGTTTTTATATTTTACCTCGAACCGCGGAGCACCTGCGTCTCTCACCCCACGCGCTACATGCCGCGGGGCATCGAGCGGCCCCCAGAAATCAATGTATATATAAAGAGGCACATTCGACACAATAAATCAATTCATATTCTCACTTCGACAGCAAACAATGTACGTGTTTAATTTACTGCATCACTCCCATTAAACAAAGATGTTTCTTATACTTACAAGTATTTTTGCGTAGGGGGCTTTTCAAATTTTTAATTTAATTTACCATACATACCATACTTACCAGCTTTTTTCAATTTGACCAATTTCATGGAATGGACAGTTTTTGTCAAAAATTACGCGTTTCAATTGATATCCCACTTGGGTATATTTGACAACATTCGATGAATCATCCCCAATTTCACCGGCCATATCTAGTAAAAAACTGAACCAATTTTGACAAATCGTGTCTAAGAACCACAAACGGAAACCCTGCTTTCCAACAAAAAAGAAATACCGCATCAAAATCGGTTCAGCCGCTTAGAAGCTACGGTGCCAAAGACAGATACACAGATACACACGTTAAACTAATAACACTCTGTTTCCGTCAGGAGTTAATCAAATAGTTTCTGAGGTATGATTACTTTGCAACAGCAGAAGGAACTAAAACATCACTACTAAGAAAGTATATAAAATGAGGGTAAAAATAAATTATTGTCACCCTACTCACATACACAATTGAAACATAGTTGATTTTGGTATCTATTAATATTTGTAGTTTTATCATAATTCTGATTTGTAACAAATTACACCAATTTGTTGCACAATTTTTTTCACAAAAAGAGATAGTTTTGTATTTGTCTTATCTTTCATACGATAAGCGTAAGCAAAACTTAAGCAAAAGAAATGGAGGATTGAGGGCCCGAATTTTATCAAGGTCATAACTTCCAAACAACAAGAAGTGGTGACCTGTTCTTGCTTCCACAAATTTACACAATTTATTTAGTAGCATATAGGATTCAAACAGTAGCTGTAAGTTAATGATTTTATTTTATTTGCGTAATAAACTTTCCCGTGTATGAGAATTGAGGGCCCATTTTGTACGAAGATATACAAAGTAGGACAGTGTTTTTCCATAATATCTTGTTTCCACAAATTTTGTTAGGAATTAGCTTAGATTTTGGCATAAAGACTTTTTCTGTAGTGTCCATAGTTTATCAGGTTCAGGTGGGCCCTCAATCCTCTATGTGAGAACTGAGGGCCCATCTTTACAGTCCATAACTCGGTTATTTGACTTTCACAAAATCTGATTCTAACTTTCACATTTCTTTGGGAATATTCACTAAATCCTAAGCACATTTTCAAAGAGTTTTAGCAAAGTGGCCCTCACACCACACGCACATAGATCTTTTACTAAGTTTTTGAAAGAAGATAGGGTTTGTGCTTGTCTTACTTCATGGGGTAGCGATCTGAAAACAAATATACTGCCTCTTGAACGAGCACAAAGGACGATCTTAAAAGTAGCAACCTCCCGCCCCTTTCTCTTTCCTACATCCCAGTTATATAAATCCTGTAACAGTCCGTCAACTTTTCATCATGCACATAGTTCTAAAACAACATACAATGCTTACCTATAATTCGCACATTACTAACAAGAGGCGGAAAGATATAGTCTGCGTCTCACATCCGACCTCAAAATTTATCTTTACATTCGATTTTTTTCGTTTTTAGGTCCACTATTGTACAATAGATTAAATAGAATCTTAAATATATATAACATAAATTATTTTAGTTGTAAAAAAGCAACATGTAATTATTTACAAAATATGATATATGACCAGACGGAAGAGTTACTTGCAATATGCAAATAGAATGTAAAACACTAGGAACACATATTTAACTATTATTATCTAGATTTAGTTTTAGTTATTTCATGGATTATGTACCACTTAAGATAGTTTGTACTTCATCGCCTGAAGCACAGGTTTTTAACCTAGTACAGGCAAATATGTTACATTTCCTTAATTTAATTAATTCTTAAGACTTATATTGTAACTGTATTTTGCACTATTTCTTAAATAAACAATTTATTTATTTATTTATATATCTAACGAAGTTAAAAGGAAAGCTATCAGACCTAAGTTGGCTTTACAAATTTATGAGTAACATTCGACTAACTGTATTCTACTCCCTTTCGGACAAATTCCATTGAAAAATATATAGATTAAATTCTTCTTCGTCTTCGTTCCTCAAGCTTCAAGCTACTTCCATACCAAATTGCATCCAAATCCACCCAGTACTTTCGAAGATTAGCGCGTTCAAGCAAACAAACAAACTTTTCCGCTTTATAATATTAGTATAGATTAATCTTTATTGGAATAAAAAAAAACATATTATACAAATATTTCTGTGTACGAAAATAGCCTCATTAGTAAAACTGTTTTGCAGCTATTATTGCCCACCTCCAGGACGAAGACGACAGCGTTCCAGACATAAAAAATTTAAAAACGGAAACAAAGAAAAAAAAAAGTACTTCTAAACAATCAATAACAAAATTAGAAAATAATAATACTACTACTAAGATATTAAAACTAGGTTAGTGTATATTGCTGTGCATTGTAGCGTAAATAAAATTAAGTGCACAGTAAAACACAACCGCTACTTAAATATTGTAGCGTAAATAAAATTAAGTGCACAGTAAAACACAAACCGCTACTTAACACGTTTAATTTTGATTAAAAGGAAAAAGATAGAAAACAAGTACTTAATTAAAAAATATAAAAAAGTTAAATATTGGTTATTATTGGAAACCTTTCAGTGATGGCGTGGGTTAACTTAGCGGAAAGAAAAAGAATGTTATCGAAAGTATTATGCAAATATTTTTAACTTACCTAACAAAAAAATCGATTGCAATCGGTTATAGCTAGGTGAATACGCAATATTAGTAATTTTAATTACAAAAACACTAAGAGCATCCAACGCGTCTTGATAGGCCTTAGGTTAGAAAGAGTTTTTGACGTGAGAATTTTTAGATTAGAAATATACAAATTAGGTGCACTATTTAAAATAGAACTCCTGCTGCGAAAACTCGGTAATTCCTGGACGGCTGAACACGACTGTGGGAAGTAAGGTAGAAATCGCGGAGCCACTGCGCTGCGGAGTCCGCATCTACCTCGTACTCTCTTCAGGCCTTTGAGATGGACGTCTCAGGCACAGGATGTGCTCGGATATCGGGCGAGAGCGCCCCGACCTCCGTCGTCGATAACCGACGTCGCTTGCCCGTAGGGTGGAGCCAAAAATTGGCTTGTAACGGGATCTAAACAAAAAAGAAACTTCAGACCACCGATGCAAGCTGAATCTTTGATTAATTATGAAACTAGTGCGAAATGGATCGAAAAGAAAAAAGGCGACAATACATACCAAATTAACCAGAAAATCACCCACAGACTATCCTTTTGCTAGGACACTTTATATTTTTTATTGGGTTTACACCAACAGAAAAAAAACTTTCACTTCATAATTTCGATATTAATCACAAAAAATAAGGTCGACCATCACTTATCGGGTCCCAAAAATGTAATGACGCCGTCAAAAGGCAAAACAACCGACGATTTTTTCACGATTCCTGGTTCAAATGTGAATAGCAGCTATGAAGAAAACATTTTTTATTGAAAAGTTTGCATTAGGATTGGAGGAGGTTTTAACCGTAGCGGTTTTACGCTACAGTACCCCATTCCCAGTAAAAAAAAATGAGAGTAGCAACCCTAAAGGTGAGTGGCAACCCTAAAGGAAAGGTGAGTGACAACCCTAAAAGAAAGGTGGTTGACAACCCTAAAAGAAAGGTGAGAGATCAACCCAAGTGAATGTATCAACCCAGTGAGAGGGTGACAATGCTATAACAGATTGACATCACAACAACAGATTGAAAACACAACAACAGATCGAAAACACAATAACAGACTGACAACACAAAAGGGATAGCATCAACCAAGAGTGAAAACCATAATATACAAATTAAATAAACTAGCCTAACTAACTTTAAACTAAATACATCAAATCAACAACATCGAAGTGCAGCTGATACTGAATAAAATTGAAAGCCGGCCTCCAGTTTAGACGTTAACAGTGCGAGCTTCAGATGCGTCTCCTAATCCTACATTAGAATAGAAAAACAAACGATAGATCTAGAGTAATATTCTTAAATATATATAGGAACAAAGAACAATAATCAACACGAAACAAATAAGAGTTGAGATTAAGAAATAACTTAAAAATACGACGAAAACTCAAAGGAAGTCAAACAAAAACTCGAAGTCGAACACAAAAGCTCGAAGTCAGATAAAAACTCGAAGTGAGACACGACTCAAAGTCCAACACGACTCAAAGTCAAACACCACTCAAAGTCAAACACGACTCAAAGTCGAACACGACTCAAGGTCAAACACGACTCAAAGTCAAACACGACTCAAAGTCAAACACGACTCAAAGTCAAACACGACTCAAAGTCAAACACGACTCAAAGTCAAACACGACTCAAAGTCAAACACGACTCAAAGTCAAACACGACTCGAAGACTGAATTTAAGAGCTTAAGTTATAGAGGGATAAGTTAGAAGGTTAAGTTAAAGAGAGAGGGTTAAGTTGAAGAGGGTGGACCTTAAATCAAAATCAAAAATACGACGCCTAATGAGAGGAAATGGTTATGAATAAATATTAACTCCAGGGAGGAATGAGGGTCGAAATAATAAAAGAGGTGTCGTTAATTGAAAACTAATGGCCTAACATAAGTAATGCTGATTAAGTTAAGAATATGGAACAAATTAATTCATTTAAGTATGTCTTTTATATGATATTGTCCAATATGATGAGAATCACAGTCTTGTAGGACATATGTAGTCATGGAGATGACTCTGATCACACGACATTTAATGAAACGAGGAGCAAGCTTTCCTGTAAAGTATTCAGCAGCTGACGATTTTGAAAAATTACGCCTCCATACAATGTCGCCGGCATTAAGTGTAATAGCCGTCCGGTTCGTATTGTAATTTCGTGAATTACGGAGAAAAGCAGAAGAAAGATTGTCCGCTACTTTTGCGTAAATCTCGGCGAGCGAAGTCAGATTACTCGCGTGTTGTTCCCGACTTTCAGCTAAATTAGTGCTTAGAGTCTGGTTATTCGCACGCGATGAATCCATACAGACTTCTCTACCGAATATGAGAAAGTTTGGCGTAAACCCTGTGGCTAAATTAATACATGAATTGAGGTAAAGTTTGACCTTGGGTAACAATTTAGCCCAATTCCTTTGGTTCTCGCCAACCAATATGCTCAAACAAGTAACGACACTTTGGTTATAACGTTCTACCGTGTTTGCTTGTGGAGTGTAATAAGGGGTATATGTAGGGGATTCAATGCGAAACGATCTAAGAAAGTTTAAAAACTGATTACTACGAAAAACGGTAGCATTATCACAGAGAATAGACCGTGGAACTCCGAAGTTAAAAAATATTTCAGATTCCAAAGCTTTTATAACTGAATTGGCGTCAATCCTTCTCTTCTTCGATACTGGTAAAAAAATTTCGAACACTGGTATCTCCAGTATAATTTATGTTCCATTTTCTTAGCGAAAATCGTTTTAGAAGGTAACCGGGACAGTCCTCGGATTTCATAGGAGAAGGTAAGTTAGAACGACTAGTACCCGGAGTGGGCCTAGGTGGAATGGGAGGAGGTCTAGAAATAATAATACTTTCGTGTAAAGGAGTCTCACCGATAGAACCTTCTTCGGACATTTTTAAACACAAAATAGAAATAGATTAAATGAAAGAGAGCGGGACTTAGCAGGAAATCGTTAGATATCGTGCCGTAATATCGATACGGGAAGAAGACAACAAAATGAACGTCAAAGGAATCCGCTGGGCTAAGAATCCAACAAAAACAGATACTAGCAAATAGCAGAAAAGCAAACAGTCGGGCTAAAAAATAAAAAAGGTAGACACTAGCACACGACCATTCAAAAAGCTTACCTTTGGTCACGATGCCTAACCATCCACACATCAAACACACTCTACGGGAAACTAACTACCGCTACCTACTGGGATAAAATAAAACTCGGAATAGATACGTATATTTTGGGAGAAAATAAAAGAATTGGAAATTGGGTATAGTTACAAAATTAATCTTTAAAATTGAATTTCACAAACATCACACAATTTAGCAAAGAACATAAATTCAGTTAGCAATTCTGTAGTCCAGTCGTATGAATCGGGAAAACATTCAAGACAGGTAATCCTTTTAACTTCCATACGGGTATCTGACCAATTCTAAAACCTGAAACCCACAACAAGAAAGATGAAAATTAAAGATTGCTCTCAAGAGCAACCACACACGAGATAACAAAAAAAATAGGTATTTTAGTAATAATTAATATGCAAACTTACTTTAATTCGGGCGCCATATTGTAGCGTAAATAAAATTAAGTGCACAGTAAAACACAACCGCTACTTAAATATTGTAGCGTAAATAAAATTAAGTGCACAGTAAAACACAAACCGCTACTTAACACGTTTAATTTTGATTAAAAGGAAAAAGATAGAAAACAAGTACTTAATTAAAAAATATAAAAAAGTTAAATATTGGTTATTATTGGAAACCTTTCAGTGATGGCGTGGGTTAACTTAGCGGAAAGAAAAAGAATGTTATCGAAAGTATTATGCAAATATTTTTAACTTACCTAACAAAAAAATCGATTGCAATCGGTTATAGCTAGGTGAATACGCAATATTAGTAATTTTAATTACAAAAACACTAAGAGCATCCAACGCGTCTTGATAGGCCTTAGGTTAGAAAGAGTTTTTGACGTGAGAATTTTTAGATTAGAAATATACAAATTAGGTGCACTATTTAAAATAGAACTCCTGCTGCGAAAACTCGGTAATTCCTGGACGGCTGAACACGACTGTGGGAAGTAAGGTAGAAATCGCGGAGCCACTGCGCTGCGGTGTCCGCATCTACCTCGTACTCTCTTCAGGCCTTTGAGATGGACGTCTCAGGCACAGGATGTGCTCGGATATCGGGCGAGAGCGCCCCGACCTCCGTCGTCGATAACCGACGTCGCTTGCCCGTAGGGTGGAGCCAAAAATTGGCTTGTAACGGGATCTAAACAAAAAAGAAACTTCAGACCACCGATGCAAGCTGAATCTTTGATTAATTATGAAACTAGTGCGAAATGGATCGAAAAGAAAAAAGGCGACAATACATACCAAATTAACCAGAAAATCACCCACAGACTATCCTTTTGCTAGGACACTTTATATTTTTTATTGGGTTTACACCAACAGAAAAAAAACTTTCACTTCATAATTTCGATATTAATCACAAAAAATAAGGTCGACCATCACTTATCGGGTCCCAAAAATGTAATGACGCCGTCAAAAGGCAAAACAACCGACGATTTTTTCACGATTCCTGGTTCAAATGTGAATAGCAGCTATGAAGAAAACATTTTTTATTGAAAAGTTTGCATTAGGATTGGAGGAGGTTTTAACCGTAGCGGTTTTACGCTACAGCATGTAGGAGTGATTTGTGTACGTGTAGTGCATGTCTGTGAGGTGTAACTATAGAGTGGGCTTATGTGGAACCTCCACACGAGCACTCTCTACTTGGTATGCATGTCAACAAAAAGAGGATTTTTAGGATTTAACCAAATTCTCTAATTATTTATATGTGAGGGTATGAAGCCATTCATCAATAAGTCTTTTCTTTAACGATGAATGAATGTTTCCATGTCCATTGATGTATAGCGAAGGAGGAGGCTAACCGCGTGAGGGAGAAACAATTTTCATCCTCACGCCACAGCCGCTGCTAGAGACGTCCCGGGCGTCGGGGATAACAAGCTGATCCGAGACGCGTGCCCCAAAGAGCAGTCAGCAGAATTGGCGGGGCCCAATAGGGCCATTGCCTTACGGGGTTGCGGGAATGTTCTAACGAGATACCGCGGCCCTGGAATGCAAGGGCAATTGCAAAAAGCAGGGTGGGTTTTTAGTTAGTAGAAGTTTGGCACTCCTTCCCGCTCCACCCACAGCGGGGGAGTCATTTGATAATTTTCCCACCAGAATATAAAAATGTCCATTGATGTGTACGCACCCTAATGATGCGACTATTATTACGAATCAAAAATGTTTGTGGAAAATAAATGATTGTTCTTTGTGTGTTAATATGTTTTTATTATAAAATGGTGTAAATATTATGACATCTATGGGAACATAGTTTGTCTTGTGTCTATTATGAAGCTTCACAGGATTAGTGAAAGTTTTTGTAGCTGAACATATTTTAGATGGTATAATTTTTTATCAATTCTGGCAGGTAATAAAAACACAAGATACACAAAGAAAACACACAACTAGCATCAGTCATACAACAAACGCAGAAGTACCTACCTACTATTATCAAATAAACATGCAGCTGATGCAGGGTCATTACAAAAATTATAAACTATTACATAAGTGTTGCGTTCCCACTGTTTACACAATGGCCGGCCACAGGGGTTATTTACTACAAAACATGGAGGTAAAGTACGAGTATATTCACTAAATTCAATTATTGGGTAGACATGAAATTACGATTGCAATTGCGAACTGCATATGCTAAGCTTAGAAACAAAATAGTTTTTATCGAAGGAAATAAATAAGGTTTATTGAAATGAATATATTTATTTGTAAAGTTAGATATGACACTCTTATACCTATGTCATTTATGTGCCATTTTATGTTTAGCTAGATGAAGCCGGTGTTTCCCAACTGAATACTCTGAAAAGAAACACCGAAACTCAGAGTTCAACGTTTCATTTTAAAGTCCATACAATTCGTACTGGTCAAATCATATGAAAAGCATGTAGTCATGTCTGTGGTGTTCTTATCAAAGCACACAGATTTGAGTGGATCATCAAGACAGTGCAAACGTTATCATGTAGCTCAACTTATTTGACGAACCATTTACCAAAGTAAGGATATATCATCGATAACCATCAGGTTATATGGTGGTCAAAAGTTACTCCTATCGCGACCGTAGTGAACGGAGAAAACCCAGTGCGAGTATCGTTTAAAAAATATTAAGCTACTTAAGAATAATTATGCGTCCGTTTTACTTATACCTAATGAGCGAGTCTTCTGTAGTTTCTTATTGAGTAAACTACATACTACTTCACGTGGGCTGTAATTTTGTTAACTAGTAACTGGGGTGTAATTAGTGTTGTCACTATACCCCTACTACCAATGTGGTGAATGAGTTTATAGTGAGGTGAAACAAGGGGAGTCTTCTATGGATACGTAGATGAGTCGACAAATGGATAAAACCTCATTACGCATTATGAAGGGAAGCAGATTCCCAACAAGTTATTATATCGGGAATTGTATTGTTTTATCTGTGAGCGTATTTCTAAGTACTTAAATATTGTTTACTTTTTGTTCGCTATCACAATGTAGAAGCTACTTTTAAACAATAACTAAAGTTTGTTCAGTCCCTCTATGTACCGCCATTGTACAAAAAGTTTAAATAAATAAATAGAATTCACGAATTGACGACTTAAAGAAGATAAAGAGAGAAAAAGTACCTATTTATTTTTACAGGAACGACACGAATACATATGAAAAATATGTCCAAAATTTCTTAAGAATAGTATTCGTAATAGAAACTTAAATTATGTTACTAAGGACAAAGATAACACCACTAAAATTTAACGAAAAATGGGAAATACAGAAACAGACTTCATCTTGGATCGTAAGCCGATAGTAGCTATAACACAAGGAACAGTCCCGCCCACAGAAAGGTATAACACCCAACAATTAACACAGACAAATACATAGGAAGTAGCGCAAAGCGGCGGCGAGCCCCTCCATCACTACGTCAGTTGCGGCTGGACGCGGCCCACCGGCGGCGCCGGCGCAGCTCGCGCTGCTTATGTAACAGATCTATACTGTGTTATCTTGAGCTATATCTCACAATGTTAATGGAAATTGCATGTAATGTTACATTAATAGTCCGTATTTTTTTGAATTCATGATTAATTATGAGGCTCTCGTTAGACCACTATCTCACCTCTATCATCCATATCCATAGTAATATTATAAATGCGAAAGTATGTCTGTCTGTTGCTATTTCATGACTAAACCATAGTACCAATTTGGATGATATTGGAATGAAAATAGTTGAAGACCCAGGTTCATTCAGAGCTGAAGCGATCGGTGGCGGTGACCTCTCGCGCCCGGCCCTGGCTCAGACCATGGTGTGGAGCGAGATGGAATGGGATGCAGTCACATCCGCCTGCGAAACAGTCATGCTAGCGAAGGAAACTCAAAAAAAAAAACTCTAACTCAAAATGTTTTATTTCACATAGGCCAACATGGGCACTTACAAAACGTCAGCAGTTAGGGCACGGTTCGAAATTGGTCGTTTTCTATGGAGAAGAACAGGCAAGAAACTCCACAGTTACTCTTTTAAAATATCATTGCTACAATGTATCCGCAATACAGGTTAATTAGGCATGAGAGGACAGTATAGACCAATGAATACAGCACAATGGAATTACAAATAAAAAATTGTTAAACAAATCTAAGGAGGAGGCCGAACACGCGAGGGAGAGGCAACTCTCTTCCTCGTGGCTTGATGACTTATGGCTTGTGTGGAGGACAAGGAGGAGTTCGTGGCAAAATAATAACAGCCGCACAGGTTGATCAAGGTAAAGCAAGGCTTACCGAGACCGGTAATTGGATGGGCATCCATAGCGAGCCTCATGTGCGATTTAAGATATCGAGCTCTCTTCGTGTCTTGAAAAGCACATTAGGCAGTTGGTCCAGGATGTCACTTGTATACAGAATGTTAACTAACAGAGGCCGTTCCCGTTAACCCGCAATAGTATAAGCACATCAATTAGATCGTCGCACACGCGGCCCGTCATTCATAAATAAATTGCGACGTTGCCGTCCTTCAAGTACGCGTGTATAGAGTGTTTCTTTTACGTATCAATTTAACATTTTTTGTGAATATTTTAATATTAAATAAAATAAAAACATTTTGTTTTCGAATGGTAATATTTTTTGCATGTATGGATGCTATACTATTGCGGGTTAGCTAACATACTAACCTATTCTAAATAAAAAAAAAAAAAAAAAAAAAACATACTGTATTATATCGTTGACAATCCTGACGGGTAGGTATCTATGTTGGCAGAAAATCTGACACTGATCTTGCGAAGAGAGATAAATATCGTGTTATCCAGCTATGGTCAGATACGCAGTTTCTCTATGTAAAAAACTTGTACTTAGCTGCTTCCCGTAACGGGAAGCCACCCCCAACATGATTGGGAAGAGACTGAGCAGATAGTAATGACTATTTACAGTAATGGCCGCCAAAATCACTCAATACAATTTCACACACCGAAAGTCTATCGGTTTTCTATCGGTTACATTTCGGGGAGTGTGCGATGGAATTACACAATCTGATTCCGCCAAGCCCGTTCCATCATCGGACTGCAAGACAAACGGCGATGCGCCATCGTTACATGGTGGACATCCCACCCATACGCACAAAACGTTTTGGGAATACTTTCATTGTGCGTACGGCTAAGGAGTGGAAATCCCTGCCGGAGTCTGTGTTTCCTGATAGCTATCATCTTGGGATCTTTAAGTCAAGAGTGAATAGGTAAGCGTGCTCCATCTTTGACTACATCATCACTTACCATCAGGTGAGATGGTGGTCAAAGGCGAACCTATTGTCGATAAAAAAAGTGGGTTACCCTACATGATATAGCACGCTGCGCACAAAATTTTCCTTGTGTTGCGTTACAGTGAAAGAACCATGTCCACTGTAATGTATGTATGTACGGGTGACGTAACCCACTTCCAATATGCGGTGAAGAAACTCTGGCGCAACGCCTTGTCTGAATGCAGCCTTATTAATTACAGCAATTGGGAGATCATTATTGCTTTTGCCAGAGCAAATTATAATACAGATGTGAGCAAACATTGTCATTGTGGAAGCTTTTCCACACCAGTGTGAAATAGATAGATAGATAGATAGAATACTCTTTATTGTACACCAATAATTTAAACAAGCACTTGATTTACAATAATGCAAAAAAAAAATGGTTACAATGGCGGTCTTATCGCTGATAGCGATATCTTCCAGACAACCTTTGGATGGACTTTAAGAACATAAAACAAAGAGGGGAGGAGAAAGTCAGTGTACTTACCTCAAATATATAACATACACAAAAAGTAACTAAAGTAGCTAATATAACTATATATATATAGGTATATATAATACAATACAATACATAAATAAGTATAAATAAATATATGTGTTTCATATATATAAATATGTCATAAGGAAAGAAATACAAGGTAAAATCATAGGAGTGTATAAAAATGATTGACAACAGAGCTTTTAAAAGCAGCAAGTGACTGCGCTTGTCTAACTGACAACGGCAATGCGTTCCACAGACGAGTAGCCTGCACCGTGTACGATGAATCATAAAATTTTGTGGAATGCGCAGGCATTGAAAGTGTCAAATTTACCGATGATCTCAAATCTCTAGTATGTGTGTCATGAAGGAACTTAAAACGTTCTTTGAGGTAAAAGGGAATTCTTGGATTGAACAGAATATTGTAAAGTAATGATAAAATATGCGCATTCCGGCGAAGACGGATAGGCAGCCACTTGAGCTTAATACGAAACTCAGAAACATGATCGTATTTGCGCAAACCAAATATGAATCTGATACAGAAATTTTGGAGTCGCTCAAGCTTATCTAGCTGCACTTCAGTGAGGTCTGGAAAACTTGCATCAGCATAGTCAAGAATAGGAAGAAGGAGAGATTGGGCAAGCGCAGTTTTAGTGGCAGTTGGCAGGAAATTGCGCAGTCTACGCAAAGACCCCGCAGATGCAAACAGTTACATACATAATACACATTTAGTTATCATTTTATAATTTATTTCATCAAAAAAAGGTTGTAAAGTGTTGCTAAAATCTTAGTTACTTTATTATTAGTAGGTAACAGTTTAGTTTCTAGCATCCTAGCTAAATTACTGAGTAATCTGTAGTAAGGACTGTCAACCTATTTCCACAGAGAAAGAGAAAGAAGTTGGTAAATCTGTAGGTGCTTACTTAGTATATAAGAAAATAAATAAAATGTAAATAATCTAAAAAATAATAATAATATTTGCGCGTGGACATATAAAGTACGCTCACTCGGATGTAGACAAAAGTATTCGTGAGGTCGAGAGCGAGCTCACCTCTGATACATATTTATAAACTAATAAAAAACGAAAACACAGAGGGTAACTGAAATGTTTGCCTTGAAACAACTTATTGTTTCAAGGCAAACATTTCAGTTATCAAAACAGTATTTTAATACTGTTTTGCGAATAAAAAGGATGTTTCACAAATGCCTGACCATATTAAAGGACAAATAATTGCTGTATCTGATATACAGAAAAAAAAAACAATTGCGAATTCAATACTTTTACACAAGATCAAATTTGATCTATTCCCATCCAATACCAAGATCTAATACCATTTGGTATTAGATTATTTTCGAGTTTATTTTCTATTCCCAACGAGTACCACATTTTAAAACCAATACCAAAATTGCGAATTCAATACTTTTACACAAAAATTTAAGTCCACATGTTGCTTGACAGCCGTCCTCAAGAAGGCTTTATATATTTTTATGCAGTTGAATTGCAGTGGTGACCTAGTTCTATGCGTGACTTACGAATTGTAGTTCGTAGATTCTTAACCAACGTGTCTAAATTTAAGTACCTAGGACACAGTAACTGAGACCCTTAATGATGATACAGATATCGAGCGGGAGCGAAGGGCGTTGTCGGTACGTGCTAATATGTTGGTGCATAGATTTGCAAGGTGTGCAGTAGACGTAAAAGTGACACTGTTCAGGGCCTACTGCCAAAGCTTTTCCACCAGCGCTCTATGGACCAGCTACACGCAACGGGCCTACAACGCTCTTCGCATACAGTATAACAATGCTTTCAGAATTCTGGTGGGGCTCCCACCTTTCTGTAGCGCTTCAGGCATGTTTGCTGATGCAAGACTCGACGATTTTTATGCCATAATGCGTAAAAAAGCAGCATCTCTGAAGTGTAGAAGATCCGGGGGAGCGCCAACGGAGTTCTGAAGATGATATCAGAAAGGCTGGAGTCTGCAGTGTTAGGGAGGCTTATTCGGCTTCACGTAACGAGACGACGCAATGTTTTTTATTTTTTTGTTTTTATCTATATCATTGTTATTTTATTTTTTGACGTTATTGGATTTTATTGGAATTTATTTTATTTTATTTTTATGTGAATTTTAGAGAATGACATGAACACTAACATAGTTTATAAGACCTTTGTTACTAACATTAAATGGAAAAATTTTTAAGTCTTCAATAAATGTATTCTATTCTATTACTTTTTGTAATTTTCTTCATCACTACCTAGCTACCTACTCCTCTCAAAACAGTTGAGTAATGAAAATCCAAATTTCACTGAATCCACGTAGTGGATTACGACTCATTTCCGTAACTTTAAGACATCCGTATTTGTATTTTTTTTTCGGTAGAAAAATAATCTAATGAATCCTGCCGCGGTTGAGCGGAATAGAGTGCCAGATTTGTATTGACAAAAAACTCACCCAGTTCCTTCAATTATCCTAACATTCCGGTGCCGCGGTATCTCGTTACAACATTCCCACAACACCGGCAGGACACTTTTAAACATCCTAAGGTCCTGATGAAAGAGGATACTACAGTACCTAATCTATCTTCTAGCTTGGTTTACCATGCAACTAGACTTTAGATAGAACAGACCAGCTATTGGTAAATGTACCTACTGGCCACAGTAAGTACCCCAACGAGCACATTATTGGAAATAGCAGCCTATTTTGTTACTTTGGGCTGTAAAATAGCGCTTTAAGGGTTCAAAAAGCAGTTCAGAGTTGCATATCTGCATCCGTAAACGTCTATAGTTATAAAAGTTACTTAAGGTGCTATAAACTGAATCAAATACTACCCTAGCCTTCACAGTAGTCCACGGTAGAACTCATTTACCACTTACACCTTTATATGAGAGTTACGAAGGTCATTCTGCCACTCACAGCTGCATAGTAGTTTCCATTGTAACTTGTATAGGTTATAGTTATAGTAACCACTATTATACTACTATAAGTTTCATTATAAAAATAATAGAAACTCTTATGCATACTATAGTTACAAAAAAATCATCAGTGTAACTAAGGCTTTTAGTAGCAATAGTCATTCCTTGCAGGCTCAATCCATTCGCCATTTTACAGCCGCTTTTGTAACTATTATAAAATATTTAATAAAATGGATGCTAAACGAATAAGTACGTAACTAGATCTTATTTATTTATTATATACTTTATTGTACACCTTACAATACACTTAAGGATACAAATAATTAATCTTATAACCTCAAAAACAGGAAAATAGGAGCTTTTTGTGGCTGTGAGTTGCACTAGGGGAACAAAAATCACTGGAAGCGGTAGAAGGGTGAAAATTAGCGCTATGATTCTCAAAAGGAAGTTATTAGAGCTCAAACTGCAGGTTATGACTACAGTACAATGACGCCATGATTTTTTAAGAAAACTTATAATTCACTTGCAAAATTGAGTTGATATACATTGGTTTTTCAGTTAAATGTTCATTAAATGTACCGGTAAACATTCGGCCACTTGCGAATAGTAAGTTATCGACACGTAAAAATACGGAAATAAAATTTATTCTGTATAACAAATAAAACATATCACATATCTTTTGTTAATTTTTTAAATATCATAAAAGCGCGTTAAAATTACTCGAAAATTATCTTAGATATATAAGATAATTTTCGAGTAATTTTAACGCGCTTTTACTTTTACTTACTTTTACAGTAAACTGGATAGCGTTTTAAGTATCTTTATATATCTTGCTAATACAGAATACAAACATTTACTTCTTTATGTTTTATTTTCATGATGGCGACGAAAACACTTTACCAAAATATTACAAACAATGTCAACTGAAGATATACAATAAAGAACTATAATCAATTCATTCGTTCAAAGTAGTTCAAAATCATTCAAAAGTAGCGCTACGAGAGCTTTAGTATAGCGTTAATAAATCGTTATAGCTATTAAGGAACCTTTATGCAACCGTTGTGCAGGTTAAATGGAACTTTAGGTTGCATAAAATGGCGCCCAAATAGCGCTAAAGCGGCTGCTTTAAGTCTGCAGTAGACGCTCTAGCGCTTACGTCTATTACCATAAGTAATAATCGGATACGCTCCAAAGCTCTAATGCAGCCCATTTGTGCTAGTTGGGACGCTTTGTATCTGTGATCTAGCAACACACATCTTTGTACAACTCATATCTATACCTTCCTTCTTGCACTAAAATAAGTTTTATGCAATGCTGAATTTTATTTCTCTTTTCTCGAGTAATAAATTGCAACTGAAACTATTATTACGATAGATACCTATTTAAGAATAAATCCGGGTTCATAAGTATAAATAGGAACCAAATTAATTCATGTATTTGTCACTAATGCATATATATAGCTTTCATTTGCAATTAAATGTTCTTGTAACGACGTCTTGCACATAGCTTACTTGAAATGAAAAGATAATTTACTCAAACCTATTTTGAAATGTCCACCACAGACTTAACATACACGGTTCCCATATAGTTTGATCATAACTGATTGTATAGACTTTAAAAGAGACTTAGGACCTTTGACTAAGTTTCGCTGCTTCTTCTCAAGGCTTCTTCAGCTAAGAAATACCGGCCTCATCAAGTTTTTTACGAATAATTTGTCGTATAAAAGTGTTACATTATAACCAATTTGCAGCTTGAAAAAGTCAAGGATTATCAACCCATGATAACATCACATCTTGGATTCGAATTCTGCTTTCAAGGTTCTGTTTTTAAATTTTAAAGGCATTTAACAAGTGAAGTGGTGGACTGCAGAACTGATTCAACAGTGAATAATAAAATGACCTGTCTGTGTTTTAAGCAATAGTGAACAGGCACCTTCTGGGCTCGCTCGTTTCATCGTAGACCTCATGTATCGCTTAAGATCAAGCGTGATCGATGTCAAACAAGGATTTTGTATACTTTGGACTGCTGGCATAATTAAATTGATTACTTAATCGGTATAGGTTAATAAACATTCAAACACTTTGTAAAGAACTCAATACATCAAGTTTACCGTCAACGAACTAGTAATTGGGCTATTATAGCTTAAATTGAACCATGCTTTGTTTAGGATAACCCAAACAACCCAAATTATTTTTTTTGTAACCATAAGGTTAGATTATAAGAATCACAAGCTATTTTTAACTTTCAACTCACCCTCTCACACACATACACTCACCCCTTCACTTCACTCACCCAAAAGACTGTAGACTCTAATATATATTATTATACTAGCTGACCCGCCACGACTTCGTTCGCGTGGTATCCTACCCCTACCCAACCGATACCCTACCCCTATCCTACCCCGACCCTACCCTACCCCTACCCTACCCCTACCCTACCCTACCCCTACCCTAACCCTACCCTACCCCTACCCTACCCCTACCCTACCCCTACCCTACCCCTACCTTACCCCTACCCTAACCCTACCCTACCCCTACCCTACCCCTACCCTACCCCTACCCTACCCCTACCCTACCCCTACCCTAACCCTACCCTACCACTACCCCTACCCTACCCCTACCCTACCCTACCCCTACCCTACCCTACCCCTACCCTAACCCTACCCTACCCCTACCCTACCCCTACCCTACCCCTATACTACCCCTACCCTACCCCTACCCTTACCCTACCGCACCCTACCCCTACCCTACCCCTACCCTACCCCTACCACACCCCAACCCTACCCTACCCCTACCCTACCCCTACTCTACCCTACCCCAACCCTACCCCTACCCTACCCCTACCCTACCCCTACCCCACCCCTACCATACCACTACCCTACCCTACCACTACCCTACCACTACCCTACCCCTACCCTACGCCTACTCTGCCTTACCCCTACCCTACCCCTACCCTACACCTACCCTACCCCTACCCTACCCCTACCCTACCCCTACCCTACCCATACCCTACCCCCTACCCTACCCCTACCCTACCCCTACCCTACCCCTACCCTACCCCTACCCTAACCCTACCCTACCCCTACCCTACCCCTACCCTACCCCTACCCTACCCCTACCCTACCCCTACCCTACCCCTACCCTACCCCTACCCTACCCCTACCCTACCCCTACTCTACCCCTACCCTACCCCTACCCTACCCCTACCCTACCCCTACCCTACCCCTACCCAACCCCTACCCTACCCCTACCCCTACCCTACCCCTACCCCTACCCTACCCCTACCCTACCCCTACCCTACCCCTACCCTACCCCTACCCTACCCCTACCCTACCCCTACCCTACCCCTACACTACCCCTACCCTACCCCTACCCTACCCCTACCCTACCCCTACCCTACCCCTATCCTACCCCTACCCTACCCCTACACTACCCCTACCCTACCCCTACCCTACCCCTACCCTACCCCTACCCTACCCCTACCCTACCCCTACCCTACCCCTACCCTACCCCTACCCTACCCCTACCCTACCCCTACCCTACCCCTACCCTACACCTACCCTACACCTACCCTACCCCTACCCTACCCCTACCCTACCCCTACCTTACCCTTACCCTACCCCTACCCTACCCCTACCCTACCCCTACCCTACCCCTACCCCTACACTACCCCTACCCTACACCAACCCTACCCCTACCCTACTCTCCATTTCTTCTTCGTTCGCGTGGGACGTTTTTCCCGCTTAAATCCCTATCCCGTGGGAATTCCGGGATAAAGACGAGATCCTATGTCCGTCTCCTGGCTCTAAGCTACCTCCATACCAACTTTCACCCAAATCTGTTCTGCCGTTCTTGAATTATAAGTGGCGTAACTAACACGACTTTCTTTTATACACACATCAAAAGTGTCTAGGGATCAAGCATTTTTATGCGGATTTCTTGAGATTGAGATGTGGCTTTGTAATAAATTTATGATTTTATAAATTTATATGGATCCTTTTTGGTGCATTTCATAATTTGAAACAGGAACTGTTAATTAAATTCGAGTAAAAGATGAAAATCAGCTGTCAATATTTTCCCTATAAAAACATACAACGCATTGAAGACATTATTAGTGCTACTGTTTCCCTACTACTGATTAAAACCAACGTTATTATGGAGCGGCGACGTCATTTAAGCAGGGAAGAAATGCTCAGAGCCGTGGGAATGATAGAAGCTGGTTCCCGGCAACGTACTGTGGCTTTAGCTCTGAATACAAGTCAGAGTGTTATCAGTCGACTTTGGACACGTTACCGAAGCACTGGTACCGTGGCTGAGCGCCATGGAGGACGGTATCGCTGCACCACACGGAGACAAGACCGATACATTCAAATCTTAACTCGAAGAGCTCCAACAATAACCGCCATGATGTTAGCCGTGAGGCTTCATCACTCTTCAGGGAACTTAATTAGCGACCAAACAGTCAGAAACCGCTTGCATGAAGTGAACCTTCATTCCCGAAGACCGCTACGGGTACCACCTATAGCAATGCACAATCGTAGGATTCGATATCAATGGGCTCTTGAACACAGAAATTGGGCAGAAGAACAATGGCGTTTCGTGTGCTTTTCTGATGAGTCTCGTTTTGGTATGAGACCGGATACAAGACGTATACGACACTGGAGAACCCCTGGACGCCAACAGCGATTAAAATCCTGCCAGGAAGTCCATCCTTATACTGGTGGAACCATCATGGTATGGGCGGGTATTTGGATCGGCGGAAGAACTGAGTTGATTTGGATCAGAGGCAACCTCAACGCTCAAATTTATGCTGAGACGATTGTATCTGACGTCATCGTTCCTCTACAAGTGCAAATCGGTCCCTTATTTCAGTTAATGCATGATAATGCACGACCGCACACCGCAAGAGTTGTAAGACAGACTCTCGCCGCAGCTAACATCAATGTCCTGCTCTGGCCTGCTCAGTCGCCAGACTTGAACCCGATTGAGCATGCATGGGATATGCTACAGAGAAGAGCTCTGCCGAATATGGAGGGTATCCAGTCGCAAGAAGACCTTTTTTTGTTGTTGCAACGAACATGGGCGGCCATTCCACAGCGTGATTTGGATGAACTCATTTTGAGTATGCCAAACCGATGTTCTTGTGTTGTTAGTGTTCGCGGTAGAAACACGGATTATTAATTGTTTAAGTTACCCAATAAAATTTTAAAGAAAACTGTTATTTCAGTCTTTTTTTTCGAACTTTAATGTTAGTGGTTCAAATGTCAAAAATCCCTTTATTAGGAAAATGGCAAATTTCTTTATTAATGCAAAGGTGACTTGGTTTATCGTTACTGTGACAAACGAAAACATTTTATTTGATGAATCCTTAAAGAAAATTTTAATTAATATCAATCAGGAGAAAAGTTATTGCAAAAATATATGTTGATCCCTAGACACTTTTGATGTGTGTATATATAGATATATTCTACTATTGTTTAACTGCAGAAATATTGTACATTACTAAAAAAACTTTTATAATTTGTATATAAGATCATATAGGGTAGGGCGTAATGCGCTGCATGCTGAGACACAGGCTATAAGCCTAGTTTGGCAGCAGATGCTATTAAATAGGCACAATTGTTTTTGTTCTTAAGCTTACCTTCTGTTATTAGAAAATTGTGTTTACATGTATAATTATTTTTGGTCTTAATAAATATTACTATACTACTGCTTGTCGTTGTAGAGTACATTAAAACTGAAGTTTCAGATTAGTTCCTGCCCGGTCTTGACGCTGAGCAGGGGTAGCTCACCGTCTAGTAAGGACCAGGGCCCGAGTCGACCGCGCGTCATGTTCCAAGCGCGCCTCAAAGTGCAGTCAGCGCTGGTGACGGGGCCCGATAGTGTCATTGCCTGCCGGGGTTGCGGAAGTATACTAACGAGATACCGCGGCCCCGGAGCTTAAGGGTAACTAAAGGAACAGTGTGGGTTTTTATTCAGTACAAGGAGCCTGATGATTTTTTTTCAACGAAAAAAAATAATTGTTACAGTTTTTGTGGTCCACTTCCAGCATGATTCGGCACAATTTATGTGTGCCAAGTCTATTATAATCGATATATGATGGCCAAATAAGACTTACATAAATTATAGGGTATAGATAGAATATACTTTATTGTACACCAAAAATTTAAACACACCTATTTAACATTATTTCTTACTTCTATGGTTACAATGGCGGTCTTATCGCTCAGTGTTATCTTTCAGACAACCTTTGGATCATTATAGTTAAGGAATTAGTTTATGAAAGTACTAGCTTCTGAGACTTCGTTCGCGTGGGAGGGGTTTCCGCGTAAATCCCGATCCCTTTGGAATTCCGAGATAAGCTTATGTGTAAATTCAGGATGACAACTATCTACTTACCAAATTTCATCCAGATCCGTTCAGTAGTTTTTGCGTAAAAGAGTAACAAACATCCATACATCTATGAATCCATCCTCACAATTTTTCGCATTTAGTAAGATTACTAGTCAAGTAACTTTATTTCCATGAGTTCCATTTCACACTTATGCACAAAACGTTACAGGAATACTGACTTTAATTATGCGTAGGTACTAAGTAGGTAGGTAGGGCTAAGGAGTGGGATTTCCTGCAGGAGGCTGTGTTTCCTTATAGCTATAACCTGGAGTTGTATAATTCAAGTTATTTATTCGCAAGTATCATAAGACTCATACAAATTATCAATTACATGTCAGCCACAAGTTAAACAATTATTATTAAAATTCAAATTAAGGAAGTAAATGGTTTATTTCTCGCCACAATACAATGGTTTTGTACATTAACAATATGTTACAAATAATTAAAATATAAGTTTAAAGATTAAAATGAGAAAATTGTCAATACATATACCTATGTTCAATCCCTGCGTGTAATATGCAACCTACAACAGTGAGTGATGTACGCACAATCTAGCCTCCCTGCGAGCGCGGCCAGCATGCAGTAACGCTCCCTCGCACTCGCCGCACAAGCGATGTGCCTCTCTTGCGCATTGTAGTGTCGAAGCAATCTACGCGCGCCTCCGCGAAGTCCGCGAACATCGCCGATGCGCTGCAAAAGCGCGGGAGCCCCAACAACATCCTAAACGCGTTATTAAATTGAACTCGAAGGGAAGTCAACGATGAATAGGTTACTTCTAGATAAACGTGCTACATCTTCGTCTATATCATACTTAATGTTAAGCGAGCCTACCGTGAATAAAAAAGGCTCTTCCGAATCCGTACTTCCAGGGTAAGCAACTGAATCCCATTACTTATATACCGAGGTTCATCTGTCTGTCCGTTAACGGGTTGTATTTCATAAACCATAATACAATAGATTCACAGAGCGTGTTTTTGTCTATCTTTAACTTATAACAAACAATAAACACAAAATTGAATTACAAAAATATTGTTAGGGTTCCGTAGCCGAATGGCAAAAACGGAACCATTATAGTTTCGTCATGTCTGTCTGTCTTTCTAGCTGAAAGAAAGGAACTATAGTCCTTCTCCAAGGTCTAATCTATCTCTGTACCGTATTTTATCAAAATTAGTTAAATTGTTTAGACTGGAAAGTATTTCAGACAAACAAACAGCGGTTTTTTTGCATTTTGACAGGCCCGTTGGTATAGTGGTCAGTGCCCCTGACCGCTGTGCGTAAGGTCGTGGGTTCGATTCCCACCTAGGACAAATGTTTGTGTGATGAGCACGGTCATTTGTTCTTTGTCTGGGTGTAATTTATCCATAATATGTATGTATTTAGAAATATATATGTATGTTTATCAGTTGTCTAGTACCCATACCACAAGCTCTGCTTAGTTTGGGACTAGATGGCGTTGTGTGAAAAGTTGTGGAATATTATTATTATTCCATTTATTAAATCTATGTACATATAAATTACATTTTTAAATATTAATATAAAAAATAAAAACATTTAAAAATATAAAAAATAGTAGCCCACCGGTATCGGGAACAGGGTCCAAGCTACCGGCGGTCAGGGCTCCATAGAGAGGAACCCCCTCACAATACGCGCCGTTTCCAGGAGTACTGCTTTCTGTATCAAGCCCTTGATCCAGCTGCCCAACGAGAGCCTCCTTAGATGTTGGTCGAGGCTCTTGGCTATTATGCCATTGGCTGAGACGACTATCGGCACAATGATTGCTGTCTCCACATCCCACATGTCGACAACCTCGCGCGCCAGGTCAAGATACTTATTTTTTTTATCTATCTCAGCTTTCACGAGGTTCTCGTCATGGGGGACTGCTATATCAACAATCATTGTGCGACGCTCTAATCGGTCTATCACCACTATGTCAGGCTTATTGGCAACAATAGTCCTGTCAGTGATGATAGACCGATCCCAGTACAGTGTAATATTGCCATTTTCGAGAACTGGGTCGGGCACATACCTATAGTATGGTACTTCTGATTCCACAAGATTGTATTTAAGAGCAAGTTGCTGGTGAATAATCCTGGCTACGAGATTGTGTCTATGCAAATATTCTCCGTTAGCCAGACGAGAACAACCGGAGATAATGTGACGAATGGATTCTCCCGGTTTGTGACATGCCCGACATGTGTCTACCGTACCATCCTTCACAATATATTTCCGATAGTTATTCGTCATCATAACTTCGTCCATAATCGCACAGACAAAACCTTCGGTTTCCCCGAAGAGGTCACCAAAACGTAGCCAGGCTACGGACGCTAATAAATCTACTTCAGATCCATGAAGGGCTCGGTAATAGCGTCCGTGAAGCTCCTTGCTCTTCCATACTTCTCTGCGGTCATTAGTATCTAATACTACAGGTTTGCGCCAATTCTCGTTACCCAAGGAGAGCGGCGTGAGGCCTTTATCCACCGCTACCACATCCCGATGCATACCCACGTCGGTTTCTAGGAAATATTCCCTAAGGCTGCATACCTCGCGGTTGTGCAGGGTCTTTGCATTTAAAAAGCCACGACCTCCGCACTTCCGCGGGATATACAGCCTCATCACCGATGAACGTGGGTGATGCATCCGATTTGCAGTCAGCGTTGTGCGGACCCGCCTGTCCAAGGCGTCAAGTTCAGTCTGAGTCCATTTGAGTATGCCAAAAGAATACATCAATACTGGCATAACCCAACCATTGAAGGCACGTACCTTGTTTCCGCCTGATAGAAGACTATTCAGTACTTTATTCAGGCGGCCAAAGAAGCGTTCCTTCAATGACTGTTTAATATAAGCAGCATTGATGCCTAGTGCTTCTGACATACCCAAATACTTGTAAGTTTCAGTTGATCCGAGGGATCTTAGGTGTATGGAATCCGAGAGTTGAGTTCCCACGGATTCCATAATCTCCCCTCGCTTTACATGCATAACTGCACACTTTTCCACCCCAAATTCCATCCCGATGGCGCTACTGAAAGTTTCTGTTACCTTCAGTAGCTCCATCAGTTGCAGTTTGCTGGTGGCAAAGATTTTCAAATCGTCCATGTAAAGCAAGTGTGATATGACCTGACCACCTCTTCTCAACTGGTAGCCTAGCCCCGAACCCTCCAGCAATGTACTGAGAGGGTTGAGAGCCAGACAAAACCACAGTGGGCTCAGACTGTCGCCTTGAAATATGCCACGCTCAATCCTAATCGGTTCGCTGTTTTCCTGGATCTGTCGACATCCTGGATAGCAAAGGACCGTCTTCCATTGCCCCATACATGACTCAAGAAAATTACGTAGTATTGGGTCTATTTTATACAACTCCAACACCTTCTTGAGCCATGTATGTGGAACAGAATCATAGGCCTTCTTATAATCTATCCAACATGTCGACAGATTCTTTCGGAAACGACGAACCTGTTGGTTAATGACAATATCCATGAGGAGAAGCTCCTTAGTACCGCGGGACCCGTTCTTACATCCATTCTGAGAAGCAGACATGATTGAATTTGTATCAATATGATTATTAATTTTGGCTCTCAGAATGGAAGTAAGAACTTTATAGACCGTCGGTAAGCACGTGATCGGTCTATAATTTTTAGGTTCCGCTGTACTACCTGATTTATGGAGCAGGTGGGTTATTCCTGTAGTCAGGAATTGAGGTAGCGATCCTGACTCTAAGGCAGACTGGAACTGAGATGCCAAGCGGGCGTGCGATCTTTGAAACCATTTTATCCAAAAATTGTGCAGTCCGTCTGGTCCTGGAGATTTCCAGTTGGATAACGGACGGACTGCACGGGTTACATCTTGGGGGCTGATCGTAATTGCCCCCATTTCTGGTATAAGATCGCACGTGCGCTTGATCTCACTCATCCAGTCACCCTCGGTGTGACTGACAGGAGCCGACCAGATGCTGCGCCAGAACGAACACATGGCGTCATCATCCGGTAAGCATGTATCAGTCACACCTTGGTCAGGTCGCTCCCAGGCCCTATAAACCCACCTTTCATTGATTTGGAATGTGCGATTCTGAGTGTATCGCTCCACCCGCCGCTTATATCTACGAATTCTATTTGCCCACGCATAGACTTTCTGCTTCAGGAAGTCGATGCGCTCTGTGACGCAGGTCAGATAATCCCGAGGACTAATATCAGTCCCCGCGAACGCCCGCCTCACAAAGCGCATCACTCTAGGGCGAGTGTTGCCCTGTCTGAAGCAGATAAGTTTGCCAATGAGTGCTCTAGCCCCAGCGATACGACGTTCGATCCTGCACTGCCAAACTGGTACAGCTGGTCGAATAGCTCTGTCAGTCTTTGGAAACTTGACATGAGCTACCCGACACGCTGCAATAGCGGCACAGTACAGGATCGAATGGGTATCGGTGAGGTCTTCGCTATTGTCAAAATAATTTGACAGCAGTGAATCCAGAGCACACACTAGCGCCCTATTTTTCTTATGCATGGGCAAACGAGGCAGACGAGGTCTCAGCTCAGGTGGTGTGGAGCGATACTCCCGTAATGCACACTCCAAAGCACTCCTCAATTGTTCACTGCACTGGGTACTCACGGATGTAGCCCGGTCCTCATCATCTTCACCGACGTGGTCGGGTCGCGGTGAGATACTAGGTTGTAGTTGCACCGCAGCCTGTGGTGAAGCAGATGAGACACGACTGCACCGTGATACGAGGCGTAGTCTATCAAGTACGGCGTCATCCAACATACGGTTACGCTGGATGACCCGCACCTGATCCGACAGTCGTTGGGCCGAAACGTTGACAGCTGGTTCAAGTACCTGAAACAGAGAGAGCATCCGACCACGGTACGCAGTCAGGTTAGTTCCCCCCTCTGTAGCCCCAAAGTATGAGCGCATGACATTTTCATTGATGGAATTTGTCCACCGCATGCGCTGCACACTTCCACCGGCAGCGGGAACCCTATCAGAGGCCGGCGGGCCTCGAAGTCCTAAGCTGGCCGGAGGGCGGCCTCTTCCTCGCCGACGCGCAGGTGGTGGTGTCGTCGGCGGCGAGAAGTATTCGTCGCTCGAGCTCGACGCAACTGCAGCGGCCGGAGTCTCTTCACTCACGGCTAGAGCTGGTCCCGGCGGCTGCGAGGTGGAGCTGAGCGACGATTCCGCAGGTCTTGGTCGTGTGTTCTGAATCAGTCGTGCCCGGTTTCTTGTCAACATTTTGGTTTTTCCATTTATTGTTTGCTCTATTTATTCTTCTATTTAATCATGCATAGATTTTTTTTTTCACTATTTTGGTTTTGTTGAACATGATTATGTTGTTTATATGGCTATTTAATTTGTAAATTATTCTGAAAAATTCGGAGGAAAAAATTTTCTGACATGTACTTTGACAACCGGGCCACAGACTTTTATTATTATTATTATTATTTACAACATTACGAGAGATGATAGGGATTTAACGATCATTCCGCAAAAGGGATTAAATTGCGAATGGAAAATCATCAAGTCTTGTGAGATAATGATTCTGTAAAATATGATCTCTTTGCTTACAGATAATCTTTCAGTTTTCCTTATATTATGATTTCGTATGCGTAAACGAAATTATGATATCAACGCAGTCATTATAACGCATTGGTGTGGTAATATAGCGCAAGTCCAAGGCTGTTCAAATTTGAAAGTGGAAGTGCTATCATATACATGTAAGTAGGTATCTTGATACATGTAATTATTCTTACGACAGACTGGTAACTTTTGAATGGAATGTGACGTCAGAACCATTTACAGTCGGGTTTTTTCTCTGGGTGGTAAAATGATCGAATGACTTCTCCCGCTCTGGGTGGAGCGGAAGAGAGTGTCAGACTTCTACTGACTAAAAACCCATCATATTTTTTCAGCCGCCCTTAAGTTCCGGGGCTTCTCTTTAGAACATTCAATGAACATCATTGAAGCCCCGATAATATTATATCCTTGTTTACATCGGGCGCTAAAGATTGACTCTGTTTTGTAAGGTGTGTAGGAAGCCTTTTAGGCATTATTCACACAGTCTACATAAATGCAGTTTTGTCAGAGTTAGGTAAACCTAACTCAGTATTTCATAAATAAATGAGATTTATGAAATACTCAGCAGCATCCGGTAAGCGCCAAACCAACAAAGTTCGGTAACGGCTAGGCAGAACTGAAATGAAATTAACAATAAATATTTATTTTGTGAATTATAATATAATAATATAGTTTATTTGGCATAAAATTAAAGATGTACATATGATTTTCAACCGACGACAAAAAGAGGAGGTTATCAATTCGACACGTATTTGTTTTTTTTTTATTTTTTTTTTATTTATGATCACCGATTACTCAAAGACGGCTGAATCGATTTGGAAAATTCTTTTTTTGTTTGAAAGGATATACTTCGAAATTGGTTCCATTGTCACCAGGTCAGGATTTGATGATGAGATCCTGGAGAAACCGAGGGAACTCTTAAAATTTTATAGGCACACCTATGGCGTTTTGGGTATTTCTTATAGTAACTTGTGCAGTTGCTCTCAAAAAGTACCATTTGGGGAAGTGGAACTGATGATGAAGACCAGAGATGGTCGCCGAACCTACTCAATAATAAGTATTTCGTGGATTGCGATTCGATTACTTGAATATGGATGTTATGCACTTTATGTTCATCACAATGCATATAGTGATGTAGACCTGATGGTGAAGTACCAGGAGAACTCCTCAACAATTAACGACCCAGCATTGGGAAAAGCAATATTTTGTAAAAGGTTATAAGTATTGTTGTTGTTGACATTTAGGCTCTTTTAACTAGGTAAATTAAAAATCGACCAACTAAAAAGAGTGAAATAAAAACTTTTTACTTCGTGAAAAAACGAAAATACAAAACTAAAGACACCGACTACCGAAATTAAAGTTATTTTTCACTTTGCAGTGTTTTTGGGAGACGGTTTAATTTTTTGATAAAAAGTTTTTTTCATGTTATTTTTGGTCGATGGCCCTTAAGCTATGAATAATCCCGTGTTATAAGAACCATCCAATTGGTTGAAGTATAAATGACACTTTTACACGTCATAGTTTTATCGTTTTAAGTTTAGCTAGATGAGGCCGGTATTTCCTAACTGACTAAACTGAGAAGAAACACCGAAACTAACTCAGAGGTTAACGTCTCTTTTAAAGTCCATGCAATTCGTATTGGTCCAATCATATGAAAAGCATGTAGATTCATGTCTGTGGTGCTCTTTTGAGGGAAGAAGAGCAGGCATTTGTCAGTTATCGTGTAGCTCAAGCTCAACTCAAGAACTTAAGGAGCTCAAAAATTGTTTTACGAAGTTCTCAAATCAAGTGAAGTAAACTAATCTTTTATTTTTGAGTGACCTGTAAGAAGATCGATCTATGATATTGTCGGCTGCCACAGGACTTGCCTTTTTCTTCTCTTCTTAACCCTCTTTAATCTTAATCTTCTTAGCGTGTTGATGACAATCTAAATGGACTCGGCCCAGAACTGGGCAACGAGTTTGCCACCGTCAGAAGCTTCCATCAATTATATTATAATATTTAAAGATTTCAGCCAGCTCTTATAATAAGCTAAGTGGACGCCCTGTAGGGATCGGACCTCGGCTTAGGGCACCGTAGGGGAGGGCAGCTAGGGACGGGCTGGATTGGACAACTAATATTACTGAAACATATTTAAGACCAGGCAGTCTAAAATAATTTTCACGCAAGCTCTGCCCCCATGCACCCCGGTTAGGCCGTTGTATGCTAAACGCTAACGCATCAGTAATAAAGTTGAATATCGCGTGCGCTCTTTTACCATGTTCGAATTCGAAACTAAATGTCGTAAGTCTCAATTCTTATTTCGTTTATAACTAAAGTAATAATTGATCTAGAGAAAAAATATCCTATATTTGGATAATGAACTATATTTTCTTACTGTCAATACTAATTTTAGAGATAAAAGCCGAGTAATCTTGATTAAATTTTGAATAATCTTTAAAAAAGACATGATTTTCGATTATAAAATGAAATTAATCGAGCGAAAAAGTTCCAATTACGTAGCTGGTCTAGATATGTAAAGAAAAAGATCCAATAAATCATATAGTAAAGTTTCATTTTGATTGTATGCGTGATTGTTTCAGAATATTAACGCAAAGTTACATACAATAGAGGGAGCCTCCTCTTAATGTTAGCTGTTAACTCGCCGACCACTCAGGGCGCTCCGCGCTAATTCCAAGATGCACTATTTCCACTACAGCATTGCCCTACTGTAACGTTTAAACAAAACAATTGTATATATTATATATGGCTGACACAATACTATTTGTCCTCAATTGTGCCCACTTCATTTTTTAGCGAGCGCCACTTGCTCATCCGCTTATCAGAGAAGTTCTACGACTCACAATGTATACGTAACAGTCTTAGGTTTCCTCTTACTTTTTGAGACAGGTATAGAGATATCTTGATTATGACATTATGGCCTAGTGGTATATTGGACCTGTCCGTTACCTAAGCAATGCACCAAGTCCAATGTTAGTTGTTTCACAATGTTTTTATGTGTCTATGATGAAAGTTGGAGTTAGCATACAGATATTTTTGACCAGAAATTGAGAAAAGGATTCACATCTGGTGTCACCCATGCTTGCTACGCCACTGGTTACATTGTATGATTGCTTTAAAAAGGATTTTATTTGTCCTGTTAAACACATAATTATCCTCCGTTGAGCTCCTTAACTTCTTAGTTGAGATACAAGATTGTCCGTCAAATGCTTGCACTGTCTGGACTAAGGTCTGGACAGGTCCACTCCAATATTTGTACTTCAGCACCACATACCTACATAATCCTACATGGCTCTCGTACGATTTGATCAGTACGAATTGTATGGACTTTAAGTTTCTTTTCAGGGTAGTTAGTCAGTTTGGAAACACCGGCCTCATCGAATTTAACAAAAAAAGAAAAAAAAAAGTGTTATTATAAACAAACTGGCATCTTTTGATGAGTTGGTTAATTTGCTAACACACTCACACTTATGTAGTAGAGACTAAAGACACATAACCAAATTAAGTATAATATTCCACAAATAATAATATAATAAATCACCAAACTGTGTTACTTGTAATGAAATCGAGGACGTACAACATTTGTTGATGGGTTGTGTTAAAAATAAGATTGACAGAGAAAAATTGGTCAGAGAGTATGGCTTAAACAGGCTAGACATTGGCTTGATACAGACGATCCTAGCATACCCTAATTCTGATCTAGCAAAAAAACTTTGTAGGCTGACAGTAATATCAGATCCATAGTTAATGTAATATCTATTTATTGTTAAAAGTATTGTGAAGTTTGTGTATATTGTTTATAAGGTACAATGGGGTTGACGTATCCTTGTGGATAAAAACCCCTAAATAAATAAAGAATAAAAAAAAAATATATATATAATAATATTCCACAACTTTCACACAACGCCCTCTAGTCCCAAACTAAGCAGAGCTTGTGGTATGAGTACTAGACAACTGATAAACATACGTATATATTTCTAAATACATACATATTATAGATAAATTACACCCAGACAAAGAACAAATGATCGTGCTCATCACACAAACTACGGGGTGGGAATCGAACCCACGACCTTGCGCATAGCAGTCAGGGCCACTGACCACTATACCAACAGGCCTGTCAAAAGTATGTACAGTATGATACTTATCTTTTACCTACCACCAGGCATTTGCTGTACTTGGTCGCTTCATCGGTGAGCTCATTCATATGTCTACAAGCAAGCTTGAGCTCTAGAGCGGGTAATCTATAAATGAAAGTAAAAATACAAAACGTCCCTAAAATTCAAAACCTACATTTTTAAATCACTAAACCACAAACAATCACTTTAACTTCGTCCAGTTACCACAATAATTGAGTTAGTGCTTTAGTCTAAATGACTTCCGTACAAACGGTTACACACAAAATTACCCAGTTTTGACTAAATACTAATTTTAGTGGTTATTATTAGGTAACCATGAGCAAGGTTTCTTGCATAAGTTAAGCGTCGGCTGGTTCCAAAGTCCAAAACTGTGAGCAATGTGTGTGAAATCTGTTTGGACTTTGAACCTGCGGGCAAATCTAGTTGGGTGAACTTAGGAGGTCGAAAATGAGGACCAGGGACATTTAAATGCCAAAGGGTGCGGAACAGCGGCATTTGTATTTGATCAATATAGAATGTACGGCCTTCAAAATAGTCCTTTGTGTTTGTTTCGGTGTTTCTTCCCAGTCAAGAAGAAATATGGATCTCATCTAGTTTAGATTTATGAAAAAAAGATTTAGTAACCAATGCAAAATAAATATCATTATCAGAATCAGAAATATTTATTTGTTTAAAATAGGTGAATACATTTAGGTCTTATAATAATAAAAAAAAAGTCCGCTATGTTTTGTCAATAAGACATACAAATATTACAATTAACATTTTAAGGTAGTAAATCATGTCACAGTATTAAATTACATATTAGAGAAGAGACAAAAAAAGTTATTACATATTTAGTAGAATCACAAAAAAACATTATTTTTAAGAATGTCATATCATTTAATAATTAATTTTAGTAATTTTATTTTGGTCATATTGAAACGTCATTTAAGTAATCAAGTAATGTGTAATAACATTTATTGACAAGCAACTTATGAAGTGTCTTTTTGAATTTCATGAATGGCATAGTTTTAATTACATCTTTTTTTTTTTGGAAATTGAAAACCATTTATTCGGTTATAAACACACACAACAACAGAAAATTACAAACATAAAAATAAAAAAAAAATATTATATTTTTGAAACATTGCCGAAGAAACGTTTCCTCATTAATGATGTTTTACATTTAACATTACACAGTTTATTGATGTATTGATCACGTAATGGATCATTTAGCTATACAATCAATTTCCACTAATATAATGTTACGAGCTGGGGTTCGGGATAGAAACAATTTACACCAATTAAACCAAAATTAGCACTTTACTTAAATAAACATTAAATAAAAATTAACACAGTTATTCACAGTACAATACTTGTCACTCAACACTTAAATCGCACCGAAATTCACTTGTAAAGCTTCGATTATATCGCCTCGTATCTTGAAATAAGACTGCTATCTGCGTTCCTCTGCCATCTATTTATACCCCGGTTTATGAGTTCTAGAAAATTCTTGTAAAGTCGACTCACTGTTTATACTGCCAAGAATATTCCAGAAGCTATTCGAGATACACAGTACTGCTACTCACCGCTAGATGGCGTTAGTGTCTCGACTCGATATACTCACTACTGCTACTCGCAACAAGATGGCGTTAGTGTCTCGAACATTCTAGATTTCTGTCGAAGTTTCTCGACGTACTTCGCTAAGCGACTGGCGTAACAATAATATATCGGTTATACAGCTGTGTATTTCTTGGCAGTTCTTGGTGTGTTGTGGTCAACGATTGCTCTATAATCTGTGTGCTCTCGAAATGTATCCTACCCAGCAGCCAATCATAAACATATTTATGAAAGTGGCCGGCAATTATGTACACCACCTTGTTTGCTTATTCAATTGTGAATGTTCGTTATGTACTTAAATAGTTTAATATAATTGACGTCCATTGCGCTCCAAGCGTTTGCAGAAACCCGTTCATCATAGACAAACTGTGAAACGGGATACCATCATTATTTTTGTTGCGATCCTGTCCGCGTTAATAGCAATGTATGTGTCTTGTGCGTTTAATGTGTCGCGAAAGCGACAGGTACTGATGACTACCGAACGACTCTGTCAAATCCCGATTTGGTATAAGAAAACATGCGGCCCACGCAGTCTTTACTAACACACTTATAGTTCGGAGAGCGTGCGCTCTTGCTCCACGACCTGGTCCCTAAAACTCCCTTTGACTACCGGTCTACTATCAAGTACCGTCTTGTCATAATAAGCGCTACTCCTCCACATTTATTATGTACACAACAAAGATGTGGAACATTATGCAGGCAAGAGCTGAACCGCCGAAAGCAAGAGTGAACATGCATCTTCTAGGCTCGCTCGTTTCATCGTAGAACCATTATCACTTATCAACAGGCTTGATCGAGGCCAAGAGCGTAAGGTCAGAAAAAATAACATTATTTCTTTTACTTAAAAAGAGAACCAGGAATATGGATAGAATTCGCATTACTAGCAATCTCCTCCAACTAAGCTGAATATGCTTGTGTCAGAAGTGGGTTCACGGTAATAGTGTTATTGGTGAGGTGTGAACCCGCGAACCCTCAATCCCAAGTCAGTCACCTTAAGCCACTAAGATACACATATGTATCAAATAAAGAACATTATTTTAAACAGGCGACTATTAAACCCAAAGAGCAGAAACCAAGCCAAAGGGACCGTTCAAGTATTACGTAAGCACTAAAGGGGGGCGTGGGGGTCTTTGCTTTGCTTATTTTTGATGACATGGGGGTGGGGGATGTAGATGGTGATTACGTCAGCAATAATTATTTAATTTTTTACACATATTGTCTATGCTTCAAAGCAAGACCTTTCTCTTTTACTTTTGCTGACGAGGGGGAGGGTGGGTTAATAATTGCAAAAAATGTTCTTACGTAATACTTGAACGGCCCCAAAGATAAGTACTAAGCTGTTACACTTTTACGTATGAATGGATAAACAGTAGAGGAAGAGGGGGCATGACGGGGATCTTAACGTTTGAAGGGTATTAAAATGCTCAATTTTAATTATTTTGAATGATTATTTATTTAGAATAACTCTTACATTATTAATCTTTGGGAATTAGGAACTTGAGACACTACCTATGCTAGAAAAAGAAAACAAAAAAAAATATAGAGCGGCTGTGATTGGTCATTCGTACGACACGTGAGACCCTCTGCCCCGTCATGTCCGCTTCCCCGTCTTACCCCCCCCCTTCCCCTAAACAAGTATCCGTGTTTGAAGATTTAAATGTTAGAAAGTGCGCTTAAACTTACTGCTTAGTATTCATAAATAGCATTCAGTAAAACTAAACCATTTCTTTAAAATGTGTACGTGATGTTTAAGTAATGCCTTTAATGGGGCCATAATGAAAATAATCCGTGTCGTAAATATACTCGTATCCGGATTTAGCCAAATTCGCATCGGCTGGGAGCTATTTGTATCTATTAACTAAGTATATTGTTGTTGTAGTATTGCAATGCAATGATAGCCAATTTAATTAATTTCTCATTTATTAACTCGCTGTTGCCCGTGACTTCGTTCTTAGGGCAATTTCTCAAAAAAATCCGAGATAAAGTACTAATGTTTCAGATTATAATCTAATTCTTTGAGATATTTTGTCGGGGCTCTCTATTCTTGATCTGGAACAGCTGAAAAGGTACTAAGTTGTCCCAGATTTCCCGCGGAATCGAGATTAACGCGGAATAAAACTCCCACGCGAACGAGTAACATGCACCGCAAGTCTCTAAATGAAACAAAAACTAACTTTATAGTGTTCTTTGTAACACTAGAAAGTGAGAGCAAATTTTTTATAACTGTCTTTCATGTATATTCACTTATCCTAGTAGTACAGCATTCTATCATCTGGGAACGGGTCACATCCCGTATACTGTACTACTTATACCTAGGGTTCTGAATAAGCGGCGAGTTGGCTCCTCTTCAGACTTCGCAGTGTTCGTTGCTGCCCAAACACAACAGTAACATAAAGTCTAAACATCTACGTCACTGACCCTCCTCATATTACGAAACGTAAACAAAAGCTAGAGGTTGAAAGGAAAACTCTTTACCTATTTCATTAAAATTGAATAAAAATTATTATACTACCTGTTGCCCGCGAATTTATTTACGTTGGAAGGTTTTTCCCGTGTAAATTTCCAGTCCCGTGGGAATTCCGGGATAAACAATTTTTATTCCAGGATGTCAAATATGTACTGACCAAATTTCTTTCAGATCCGCTCAGAAGTTTTTGCGTGAAAGAGTAACATCCTCCCAAACTTTCACATAGTAGGTACCTATTGTCGAAAGAGTGTCCTATAAATAAACCCAAGCTCCTCATAAGTTGTAATATAAGATGTATGTTGTTAGCTTGTAATTTGTGAGGAGAAATAAATAAATATATTGTTATTATTTGCTTTATTCAACTAATTTCTCAAAATTTACATTTTAAATTATTTTTATATAAAAAAATACTTACAATAAAAAAAATTTAAAAATATAAAAAATGGCAGTCCACTGGTGTCGGGAGCAGGGTCCAAGCTACCGGTGGTTAGGTGGAAAGGAACTATTATTATTATAATTAAGTAAGACTTATTATTAATTATTGAGCATAATGTACCTATATTTAGAAAAACAAATTCTGACTGTTGAAAGTCAAACGGGTTCGAACTCGAGCAGGCACAATACATTTGTAGTGACATCTATCTCGCGACTTACTAACTAAACTATAGATCCTGTATCGCGCAAGCAGAGTTTACCACACAACTAGCATACGTACAAATCACCCGATCAGAAACATTGGGCAGTTGCCCACCAGACAAAAATACCTATCTGGTCGGAGGATCCTCCCTTTTTAAAGGGAATGCGGGACTTTACACCCTGTTCCGTATATCCCCAAACAATTAATAGTTACTAGTAAATAGGTAGGTAATAGTAGTAGGTAAATAGTTATTAATAGTTAGGCCACTCTGGCTCTCTTGGCCTCAATTATCATCAAAACATAGTTAAGAAACCGGTTAGATGTCCTTTTTTTTTTTGCGTGTTAAAATTATCAAATAAGTCCTCCCACCCCGGGCAGGGTGGGAGGGACTGTCAGACTTTTACTGACTAAAATCCACGGTGTTCCTTCAATAACCCTTTACGTACCGGGGTCACGGTAACGGGATGAGTCCCACGACCCCGGCAGGCTTCGGCCCTCTACGGGGGGGCCTCGTCATATTGCTGACGCTCTTTGAGGCGCGCGTGGAACACGACGCGCCGTCGACCCGGGCATGGTCCATGGTCGGACAGCGAGTTGCCCTTTACTCGCTGTCCGCATGCCCGCGCCTATAGGAGCGTAAATCTGAAAAAGTACATGCGATATCCTGCGCCAGATCCACGTTGTGGATTACGTCACATTCCCTCTCATAGAGGTGAGGCCTGTCCAGCTGTGGGAACGTTATGCTGATTTGGTACGTATGATCGATCTCCGATTTGTCTCAGCAGCAGTACCTAATGCTCCAAATTCCTTTTCAGAAGTAACACGGGCAATCAATTTATCTCCTAGGATTATGTGTACTGTGACAACGCTGCCCTTCGCAACGTTAAAGAGCTAGGCTGCAATTTATTATCAACTAGCTTTAGCCCGCGGTTTTGCTAGCGTGAAAAGTTTTTTTTCCAATAAAACACACCATATTATCGAATATTTTTTACGAAGTATGACAAGTAAACAATAGTCAATCACACAGCACATACCAGTGTATACGACCGGACTGGGAAGCGAACTCGCGACCTTACGCAACGATGACAATATGAAGAGATGAAAGTTGGTGATCTGCGGTCGGTATCTCTCACGGTGCGGGTACAATGATACTAGTTAGCTGGTGACCGATAAACGTGATATTATAACTAAACTAACTTCTACGACTTCACATGCCTGAAAAGATAAGTACCTAGCCTATGTTACTCTCTATGTGCACACTAAAATCGCATCCTTCTTACTCAATATGTTTATCTTTGCTCCGTTTTGCCATAAAAGATGAACATAAGACCACTCCTTCGCATTTACAATATTATTATAAGTAGAGGCCTTAAAAATATGCCTTGACTTACTCCTTACGAGGAGTATAGGTGCGAAATGAAAGCAATCATGCCGAACATGCATTCTGGCGACGATCTCGTAAATTAAGAAATATTTTAATGCCTTCAGAATAAACCATTTACACCCAAGTTTAGTAAGTAAAATTGGCCAAGTGCGAGTCAGACTCGCCCATGAAGGGTTCCGTGGTAACTACGCCAAATTGTTTTTCATAGTGTTTGTATGAATTACAAAGTTATATTTGCGGTTTTAGAAAATACGTTGTATCTCAAAAACTACTGACCCGATTTCGTTCAAACTAATTTTGGTTGGAAGTTTACATTAAGATCTACAGCATATATATTTTTTTTAATTTTTTCACTTCATTGTTATAGAAGTTAGAGGGGGGAGGGACATATTTTACTACTTTAAAAAGTGAAAAAGTGGTTTTAGAACCCTCAACCTTTTTTTTTATCATAGAACATCGTTGATGATTTGAAACTGCGATCCCATAGGGGAAGGGTATGGAATTGGCCGTAACATTCTTTGATAAAGTAGATAGGCATATACATAAGTATAAAATGCAGCATATAGGTACAATCCGGTGCTGGCACATGCGTGCTTCATTTTCGACCACATCAACGCTTACCACACCAGGTGGAATGGTGGTCAAACGCGACCCTATAAACAAAATAAAATCTAGGAGATAAAGTTTTGTAACCAATATTGCATTTTACAAATTTTAAAATGGTAATTTTCTATATCTCTGTTACAATTATTAACATAATAACCCATATATCTAACCTTATGTGTAGTCTGATGGTCTGCTCGGACCCGATTTAATTCTCAAATGCTACGCGGTGCCTGAAAGTCATCACCCAGTCACTTCAAATATTAGTATTTCTGCAGGCGTTCTGAAGTAACATATTACATACCACTATAATAAGGAAGAGGAGCAAAGGCATCCTATTATTCTTGCTAAACGAATACGTGGTAGGTGTTGGGCTGAAATATCAATAATCTGAAAGATTTTAGAAAAAAAATCTTTCCAACGATCTTACACTTGACTCTGGTACGGGGTACCATAGCTGGTACCATATTACACTAGTAAAGAAATTCATATCGAGGTAAAAATATGTTTTTTCACAATAATACCTAACTAGTTACCTAATTAAAATTATTAGTAAATCAATTATATTTAATATAAAATTTCAGATACAAGGAAGAAAGCAATAACGAAACGCATTTTCCAATACAAATACCTAAATGTCAAATCAAATGTCAAAATAAGAAAATTCGCGGGTGTTTTCTGATAATTCCAGTTCCACGTTTTCCATTTCCAGATAATTTTGATTAGTTTTTTATTCGTAAATTGTATTAATACAAGTGTTATTGAATTTCTGCTTACTTTAATCTTACTTATTGCGTGAACTTTGAATAAATTGGTGATAAATCTCTGCGCAACATGCACATGTATTGATTTTACACGTATTGATTTTCAGACCAGAGGTATGTTTGTCTTCTAATAGTCCGCTCTGGTACCCAATCTGGGTTATTTATTTACTGGGTTTTAGTTAAGACAACAATAATGACTCATAGAGAAACCAGGAACATCAATTATTGTGGTTGTTTACTGTTTATTTAATGACTTTCAGCGCTGTGTTGCGTTCATAGATGGCTAAACGTAGCGTGGCCGCTGTGGTCCACGCCGAAGATGCTGATGATACAGAAGATCTCGATGACTGCTTGGGCATCAGCGTGGATCTCATCGACGAAAGATTATACCTAGGTTAGCTGTAAACAGAACACATCTAATCAAAATATTACATTAATTTAAAATCCCAATACATTAAATTAAAGAAGTTTCAAGTAAGGGTCTCCAATTAAATATCGCCACCAACAGGGACCCTGTTAAAGCATCACCAGGTGCAGCCTAAATGGTAAGCATATCTTCATTGCACTGCTAGAAACAGACTTGTCCGGTCCAGCCTGTCCTTAGCTGCCCTAGCTACAATCTAACCTGTGGTCTGTATCCCATAGGGGCTACAAAGTAAAAAGTAGTACAGTAATACCATGGATGTTTGCAATAGGTGGGACCAAGAGATAGTTGTGTAAGTTGAATTCACATACAGTCGCAGTGTTCAACCTTGTCTTATAAATACATATCAGGTATGTGTAGTTTACACTCCAAAGACATTGTTTTTCGTGTTTTCTGCTGGGTTCAAATGAATCTGCTTTGGTCTTTTGAATGACATAGTTAAAGTTAAATCAATAATGTGCACTGCATACATAAAATAATGCCATACACCGATGATCAAAAAGAAAAACCGCATATCTCCGAATTTGCGTAAAATGGGATAGCGTAAGTCGGGGTATTACTGTACTTTGTAAGTTAATATAAACCCTGGCTCAACGCTTTAATGATTATAATCAAGGTTGTCAATATTAAGGTTGTTAAGCAGCCAAGAATGTGATAGGTAACCCGTGAGAGCCTGCTTAAAAAAAAAACATTGACAACAGACTGCAACACACATACTCTCTCTTTCACAATTGTTTATTATCCTAAATTGGTTAGAAATTTTACGCTTTCATTATTGAATGCAGGTGGAGAGCGTGCAAATAGCCCAGTCTTTATCACAACATAATAACATCTTTGCAGGAAACCTGGCCTGTGCCCGAGACGTGAAGATGCTAAAGAAGCTGCAAGTCACTCACATCCTCACAATAGACGTGGTGCCACTCCCTAGGAGTATTCTGGAAAGAGCTAACCTAGTCTTCCATTATGTTAAGTGTAAGTTATACAAGAGGATTTTTTTTTTAAATTCAGGTTGAGCTCACTTTTGACCTCGATCTTGCTTTATGGTAAGTGATAGATGAGGTCTACGATGGAACAAGCGAGCCCAGAAGATGCCTGTTTACTCTTACTTTAAAGGTTGAAAGGTCATAAGTGGCAGGGAACACAGAAGCCAGCAGAGAATTCTAGCAATATTTTATGAAATCTTAATACCTAGTTAGAACTATTTTACCTAGAGATGCCAGGAATATTTAGTTACTAATTGGTATTTAACTACTTTTTTTTAATATTTGGCTGATTATTGTATGGTTTATGGCCAAATACCATGAATAAGAACTCACCTCTATTGCCAAACATTCAACTAGTAGGCTTAGCGAAAAACATAATAATAAAACAAGCTTCCTTATCTTTACAGTGGCAGATGTTCCAAAAGAAGACCTAATAAGCCACCTCCCAGAGACCAATGGCTTCATCAAGCAAGCACTTGCAGATGGAGGGACAATCCTCGTACACTGGTATGTATACTACCTCCCTACTTTTGAAATTGTATCCGTTTTTAAGAATATTATGTAGTCTGAAATGCTGAAAAAGTTTTTATGGAAGACGAGTGCAATAAGAGAAGTTTGTGGTTTTAACAGCTGCATGGGTCGGCCTTAAATGTTAAGCAACACTTGACAAGGTCAGTCTGTGCATGGTGGGTGACCATGTTACCATACAGAGATTCTTCCAAGCCTTGGAAATCACGTTTAGCTGTTGGTCTCCTATCATTTGTACAGACATATTTGACAGTCATTATCGGTGGTCTGAAGCCAGAAATTGTGTCTTGCCAAGGAGTATTGTGTTAACCAATTACTGGGTTGTGGAGACCAGGTAGGCAGTCACTCCATGTAAAAGTCGGTATTATAAAAAACCTAGTTTACCCAACCACAGATATACCTTGGCTGCTGTTGTTTAATCTTGAAGATCGACTCATGCAGTGCAATTAGGGTTGCCATCCGTCTGGGTTTTCCCGGATTTGTCCTAGTTTGGAGAGCGTCCGGGGGCGTCTGGGGCGATTTTCCCAATAAGTGTCCAGGTAAAACCCGGACACACATTGGTCTTACGGGTACCAAAAAGAATGATCTCTATTATTATTTTCCTATGGTATTTCATCTCATTGTTTATGTTATGTTGATTAAATGAAAAGGAAGAGACTGTTATTAAAAAAGTTCTAAAGCTCTACAATGTTATCCCTTTATCAGTAAATAAAAACCATAAGTAAACTTCGTTATTTTTAGTTTCAAGTTCAAAAATATATTTTTCTATAGTGTCCGGGGAAAAACTGTGATTTTACCCAAATCTCTTCTCTTCTCGTCTTTGTCTGGGGCCGGCAAATTTGGTGATGGCAGCCCTAAGTGCAATTGGCTAATACATTTCTATAATAATGCATTTGAAATCATTTAAATTGTGGAGGAACTTCCACTATGTCGTGAAAAAATTGCTGCAAATAAGCAGAATCAAATGTTATTTAAATCCATAGAATCTAGTTTTTCATTGTTCCTAAATAACATACTACAAATCAATTTGTAAAATGACTTTTGCTATATTTACAGCCACTTTGGGGTCTCTCGATCAGCGGCAGTAGTAATTGCCTTCATCATGGAGAAGTATGGTTTGTGTTTCGAAGAAGCCTTTAACCTAGTGAAGAGTAAACGACGGTTCGTGGGCCCCAACCTGGGGTTTATAGCCCAACTCAAGCTATTTGGGCACATGGGCTACATAATAAACCGAGATGACCCGAGATATAAGCAGTTCCGTTTAAAGTTGGCCGGCCAGAAACTTAAGGAAGGTGAATAATGTTATATTATTTATTATTATATCACTAGTCAACACCATTTTTGTGTCTTCTGAAACAATGATAATCAATCATGAACAACTAGAATAAACGATATGTCTTTCAGTACAAGTCTTAAAATACATTGTTTTTTTTTTTAATAACATTGTTCACTTTTATTTAAAAGAAATCATTGTGTTGTAATTTGTTGATTTATTGTAGACTTTTGTAAGCATTCATAATTATCGTATTTTCATTCAGAATTTATGTAGGACAGAACAGTTTTTTTTCATTCCACAGTAATGGGTATGTTCTTTCTTCAGACAGGAGTACAAAGTTTTCTAGACTTAAAAAAAAGACTACACTTACACTCTTATACTCTCGTCATTGTTACTGAGCGGTAGGCTCTACAGACATTACATCTATAATAAATATAATAATATAAAGCGGAAAAGTTTGTTTGTTTGTTGAACGCACTTCGAAAGTACTGGGTGGATTAAGATGTTTGGAATGTAAGAAAATTGAAACTTGAGGAAGATTATAGGCTACTTTTTACTTAACTGCAAAAGTAGGATGTTATGTTTTTATAGAGATAAAGTCTAGCGATAGCTAGTACTAGGTAAATCATCCAGTAATTTAAAAATCTGCTTCGACTAGCCAAGAGCCTGAAAGTCCCGTTGTTCTTTCGTTTCGTTGTTCACAAATTTATCTATGGTACCACTTCTAGTGAAGATCTTCTTTTCTTTGCATCAAATTGCCGAAAATACTACAGTTATTTTATATCTGCTTAGACTAAGCAAGAGTCTGAAAGTCATAGTGTTCACAAATTGACCTACAGTACCATTTCCAGTCAAGATATTCTTTCCTTAGCATCAAATTGCCGAAAATACTGTAGTCATTTAAATATCTGCTTAGACCAAGGATTCCCAACCTTTTACCCTATACGCCTCCCTCAAGTTTATGATAAAATACTACGCCCCCTTGTCCCGACTCTCAACTACGATGGATATAAAATAAATGATGTAATCACATGACTGAAGTACAAGGCTTCATATTCGTCAGTGCACAGCGCAGATCACATGTAGTATGAATATGAATTTTAATAAATACCTGCAGGTAGTTTAATCTGGAGCCGCTCACCGCCCCCCCCCCCCCGGGATCATTCTACGCCCCCGCTTGGATCACCCTACGCCCCCCCTTGGAGCACTCTAAGCCCCCCCCAGGGATCACCCTACGCCCCCCCTTGGATCACCCTAAGTCCCCCCAGGGATCACTCTACACCCCACTAGTTGGGAACCCATGGCTTAGACTAACCAAGAGCCTGTAAGTCATAGTGTTCACAAATTGACCTACAATACCATTTCCAGTGAAGATCTTGCCGCAGCTGTTCGCGGACCTGGTGAAGCCGGACCCCGGGCTGGTGCGCGAGCGGCCCGACCCGCTCGTGTACCGCTGCAAGAAGTGCCGCCGCATTGTGGCCAGCCAGCGCAACATTATACCGCATATACCTAAAGATGTTAAGGTGGAACTCGCTAAAAAAGGTAACAGGATAATAAATAAAAACTTTATTCATTTACAGATTTTGTAGCACAACTAGGAAATACACTCAACTTGTGTGTAGCTAACATCATAGAGGCATGATAGCTCAATATGTTGATTGATCTGTCTTTTTTGGGTGGGAAAATCATCAAATAATTTCTCCCGTTGTGGGTGGAGCGGGAGGGAGTGGGTCCATAATTGTTTCTTCTTATTTTATTCCACCTGGCTTGTATGATTGTGTACATTATGAATTGCAATAAATACTTGACTAAAAACCCAGACTGCTCCTTCAGAAACTGAAGGATCCGGGGCCACGGTACCTCGTTAGAATATCCTGCAACCATGGCAGGCAGTGGCCCTGATTTATCTGCTTAGCTTTCCATACCTATTCTAGGGTCAGTTGAAAGTTAAACATAATAATTGAAATTGTGGTTTTAGTTAGACGGTTACCCAGAGCGACTGAATTTTTTATTTACTCCTGCAGAAATTATTTGAGAAATCTGTCACTAAAATACTACTCGGTTAAATAAATATATTAGAACAAATTAAGCTAACGAATGAGATATTTTTAGATGAACTGTTCATCTAAAAGTATCTGAAAACAAGTAAAAAAATTATTTGACCCAGATGCAAAGGCACACGATAAATACAAATAAAATAAAAAACTTAATTAAACAAACAACATTGCATGTATTTCACGGCTGAGCCAAATAGGCGCAGTTCAGCAAAATGCCAGACAACAGTAAATTCCCTGACGCTGGTTTTCAACTGGACCTTTTATCTCATTCGTTTTGAAATACAATTTCATTTTAAAACTGCAAAGTTCATCTTCTTTATGATATACTAGTACTCACGCGGGGCTTCGCTCCCGTGGATTCTATCACGGTAAAAACATAACTCTCCTTTTTTGCAGTCGCGTAAAAAGTAGCCTATAACCTTCCTCAAGCTTCAAGCTACTTCCATACCAAATTGCATCCAAATCCACCCAGTATTTTCGAAGATTAGCGCGTTCAAGCAAACAAACAAACTTTTCCGATTTATAATATTAGTATAGATAAAGAGATATTTGTTTATAAGTTCGTTTGTAGGGGTAATCTCCGGAAATATTGATGCAGTTTTTTAAAACAATGTAATTGGTAGATACGTGTATTATTGGTGAGTATTTTAGGCTATTATAATTTATTTCTAAATCCACGCAGATAAAGTCGGGGGTGCAATACTAGTACCTAATAAATACGAATGACTTATCTGAGCAATCAATCCTATTTCTAAATTGTATATTTTCTGTCTTTACAGGAATGCGACCTCCGCCAAGCAAGCTGACAGGGTTAACATGTGCCGAAAACGGGGAGATCCTGTTGGAGAAGCTGAAGAGCCTCGCGTCGCAGCTGATGGACATCCGCTGCGACCAGGACCAGGACAGCAGCCCCGGCCGGAGCCAGCCCAGCGACTCCGACGAGGGACCCAGTCAGGTGAGCCGGTCACACGCTGTGGGTGCTTCTGATTGACTAACTTGACTAACGTCCGTTTTCAACAACATCCCCTATACTACCACCTACCTAAGTATGGGATCGTTTACTTAAAAGCTCCCCTAAACTAGCCCCTAAATTAAATTTCGTTTCACCATCATTTTTAGGGTTCCGTAGCCGAATGGCAAAAAACTGAACCCTTATAGTTTCGTCATGTCTGTCTGTCTGTCCGTCCGTATGTCACAGCCATTTTATTCCGAAACTATTAGGACTATACACATGAAACTTAGTAGGTAGATGTATTCTGTGAAATGCTTTCCGATTAAGAGGGTGTCGAGCCTACGAGACGCGCGAAAAATAGGTATTTACTGCAGCGGGCTAGTCGTGTGCGTTGTCACACACACAATGACAAGTTCGCTCGAGGCCCGCTTGCCGTTGCACGACGAAGTTTGCTAACTTTGCATTTTTTATTTTTTTGTCGTTATGTTGAATAAACTTGAAAAACGAATATTAATTATTTAGATGGTTTTATTTATCACGCTAATATTATAAAGGCGAAAGTTTGTGAATGAACGTGTCTGTTTGCATGTTTGTTACTTCTTCACGCTCAAACGGCTGGATGGATCTAAATGAAGCAAGTAGGTACGTAAATAAATCACAAAAATAAATTTAATAAATTATACCTATTATATAAAAATTAACGTTTGTTTTTACTGTAGTAATACATTATCCGTTCCCTCACTATTCATCCTATTGCAATAAAACTTTGATTTTATATATTAAACTCCTCAGATTTTTTTTTTAAAGAATACTAGTAATGTGGGTACATTTCACATTACTAGCAATCTTGTTAACCCCTCCAACTAAGCTAAATATGCTTGTGTCTGGAGTGGAATCACGTCAATAGTGTAATGGGTGGGGTTCGAACCTGCGACCTCTCGATCACAAGTCCGACACCTTATCCATTAGGCTATTGACGCTTCGAAACTGGGTAAGTAGCAAGTTAGGGTAGATGGGTATGCAGTACTTATTTGAATAATAAAACCAGTATGAAATAAAAAAAAATTATGTAATGTCATAATAAAACCAGACTGAAATAAGTTTTGTTTATTAAAATTTCATTTAGTGCTCGTTTAAATTCTGATGTACTGTCATATTTTTAATAACATTCGGTACTTTATTATATATACGTGGGGCCATACCAAAAAAACATTTTTTCATTAATGCTGTCTAGCGAACTTACTTCGCAGAAAATATAAGCGTAATTTATTTCATAACAATATATGTATCAAGTGTAACTTAATTTAAAATAAAAAAAAATAAAAGAAATCTATAAATCTAATGTTATATTGCTTATTATAACATTTTACAAAAATTGGCCAAGTGCGAGTCAGACTCGCCCATGAAGGGTTCCGTAGTAACTATAATAATATAATATAATATGTATATTTACTTGACAAAAAACTAAAACTTACAAATTTCTTAAAACTAGCTTATTTACATTTTTTGCCACTACGTCAAATAACTTTGTTTTTCATAGTATTTGTATGAATTACAAAGTTATATTTGCGGTTTTAGAAAATATGCTGTATCTCAAAAACTGCTGACTCGATCTCTTTAAAACCAATTTTGATTGAAAGTTTACATTAAGATCTATATATATATATATATATATATATATATATATATATATACAACGTGTAATTTAAAGGGTATATACATACCAAGTGCATGGCTTCTTTGGATGATAACAAACGATATGGCAAGGGTTTTGTAATCCTAAGTCTACATGTGTAGAACTTATTACAAATTCCAGTACACTGATACCAGAGACCGAATTTTTCAAATTAAGAAGAACGAAAAGAATTATCGTGTTATTGGCAAGTGACGTGGAAAGTTATTGACCCTCGTAGTGCTGTGACACGTTTGTTATGATTGGTATTCAAAAAATATGTGAAACCAATAATTTGGTATCAATTCTTTAAGTCAGTTATTTTGTGCTGAAACTGTGCATAGAGACTCCATACCAAATGTTGTCTTCAGCCCTTTTGGTTAGATATGGGGTTTCCGTTACACGTTGTATATATATATTTATATTTTTCACTCCACTATTATAGAAGTTAGAGGGAGGGATACACATTTGACCACTTTGGAAGCTTTTATCTTTTAAACGATTGACTTTATGAAAAAGTGGTTTCAGAAACCCCCATGTCATTTTTAAAGACCTGTCTATAAATACCACACACGCATAGGTTTCATGAAAAAAAAAAATATTTTCAGTTTTAGTTCCATGTATGGGGTAGTAGTATGTTCCTTTATTTTAAATGATTTTTAATTTTTTTCTCAATATCGGAAAGCGTTTCATAGAATACATCTACTTACCAAGTTTCACATGTATAGTCTTAATAGTTTTGGAATAAAATAGCTGTGACATACGGACGGACGGACAGACAGACAGACAGACAGACAGACGGACAGACATGACGAAACTATAAGGGTTCCGTTTTTTGCCATTCGGCAACTGAACTCTAAAAAACGAGTAATTTCTTTAAATATGTATTTTTAATTTTGGTACACTACACATACCACAGTATAGTAAGAAAATAAAAAATGACAAAAAGATACTATACTTTGTAAGAAATAAAAAGACAATAAAACTTATTTCGAATTTTGAAAATACAATCGTAGAAATATCAATGCATCCAAGGTTTGACTTCCAAGCTTGCTTCGTTTATTACCAACATAAGCAGCAGCTGAAAACGCTCGTTTAGGTTTTACACTGGTTGGAGGAATAGACAATAGATACTTATATGCTGTTTCTAAGTGATATCCACTAATTCCTCCATTTTCAAACAGGCTTATTTCACGTCTATTTTGCCAACCCCGATTTATTTTGTATTTGTTCTTCACGATCTGGGGATTTCATACTCTTATCAATTTCCAGCTATAACTTTTCCTTTAGTGTCAATTGGGGTTGGGATTGGGAGGTTTGTGGTATTAACTCATCATCTGTTTGTGATCCTGATCTTCCTTCTTCTTCTTCCGTGTCATCTCGACTTTTAAGTTTTTTAACAATATACTTTTTAACAATAATGTAACAGACTCTGTTACATTGTTCTGAGATCTCAACTACCGTTTAATAAATAGCAATAGGATAATCGCTAATTGCAAGACTCTTGCGAGACTCTCGTTTGGGCAACACTATATGGTTTATTGGATGTTGAAGTCCACTTGTCGAAAGAAAGACTAAATCTTTCACCTGCACTTTTCAAATGTTTCAATTCTGCAGTTACTTGCTTTCTGATTTTTTCACTGTAATTCATGACACGTTTTTGAATGGTGACGGCTGACTTTGGTAAATCCGTGTATTTTGCAAAGACAAATTTGATTCGAATCATCTGAAGTTATGAATATACTGAATGGAAATCCATCTAATGCAATCATTCTTGCCAAAACATCATCGAGGCTATCGTCGGCACTTTTGTAAAATAATCATTTAACTTTCGCTTGGCTGGCGGCGGTGCTGTGTTCAGATTATCAGAATCTAGACTTGTTGAAGCTGATATAAGCTTGATGTTATGTTTTGATGACAAATGTGTATGTAATCCCTTAGTCGATCCATCCAAAGTCTTGAGAATGGCTGAGCATCGGTTACATTTGGCACTATTCCTATCCTTCGCAACTAAAAAATAGCTCCACATTGACGTCGTATCACTGTGTTTTTTATGTTTAACAAAGTCTCCCGCCATTTGAAATACCTAATTTCAGATAATTGACTTTTAAATTTAAATGACGTAGGTCGTGGGTTTAAATTTAGAAAATATCTTGTAATGACCAAAGTTTTAAATATAATTAAGCATATCTTAAAACTGGAAACATATTAACTCAAAATGTTTTATTTCACATAGGCCTGCATGGGCACTTATAAAACGTCAGCAGTTTGGCGCAGGGCACGGTTCGAAATTGGTCGTTTTCTATGGAGAAGATCCGGCAAGAAACTCCACAGTTACTCTTTTAAAATATCATTCTTACAATGTATCTATAATACAGGTTAATTACCTAATTAACCTGTATTATACCTATGAGAGGACATTAAAGCCTGTCTGAATTCTGATGGATAACCTATATTATTATATAGTTGTAAGATATGTTTCCAGTTCTAAGATATGCTTAATTATATTTAAAACTTTGGTCTATACTGTCGTATAGACCAATTAATACAGCACAATGGAATTACAAATAAAAAATATCCTATAAGTTGGTCATCATGTATGTCATTGATATACACTATAAAAAGGAAAGGGCCAAGAATTGAATCTTGCGGAGCACTCATCTTGGCTAGGGATCCTGCAGATGTCGCTCCATTAACAATAACTTTTTGTTGCCTGTTTGATAAATATGAAAGAACAAGGTCAGCAGAACACGAATCCACGAACTCCGTAATGGTGTAATTTACAGATCAGTGTTTTGTGGTCAACGCAATCAAAAGCTTTGGAGAGGTCACAAAATATGCCAATTGCATCCTGAGATTTCTCCCAAGATTCCAGAATGTGACGGATGAGCGCTACTCCTGCGTCTGTTGTTGACCTACCTTTCGTGAAACCAAACTGCCGACTATGAAGAATTCCATTTGAGTTAAAATATGATAGCATCTGGTCCAGCATGATTTTTTCGTATATTTTGCTTAATGCTGGAAGCACATATATCGGTCTATAGTTAGAGGGATCACTCTTACAACCTGACTTAAAAATTAGTACTACTTTACTATGTTTCATTAAATCGGGAAAATTACCGCTATCTATACATTAATTAAATGTGCCTGTTAGGATAGCAGCAATTGAGTCAATAATATTACCAAGAACCCTAACAGATGCACTCCATAAGTCATCAGTGTTTGTTATGTTAAGCCTTTGGAATGCTTTTTAATTACATCAATAGAAATGGGCTTAAATGAAAATGTTGGTATATCCTTATTGAAGTTTTCCTTTAAAAAAGATTCTGCTGATAATGGCGAAGAATGTAGATTAGTAACCTCTACTGGAATATTGGTAAAGTAATTTTCCAACTTCTCAGCCACTTTTGACTTATCTGAGATGACCTGATCATCGATGTTCAAAGTCAAATCATTCTAACCCTGTTGGTTTGTGTTTCCAGTTTCTTTGTTTATCACCTTCAACACAGTTTTTATTTTATTGTTAGAAATGCTAATTTTTTTTCCTTTCTGATTTAGATTTAGCTTAGGGCGCATACTCTTTTAAATATCTTTGAGTAGTTTCTTACATAATTATGGAAGGCTTCATCGGAAGTCAATGATTTTTCATGGTATAAGTTGTATAAATTGTCTCAGCTTATTCTTATTCCAGCAGTGGCCCATTCATTAAATTTAGATTTATTACTCATTTGAAATTTTTTAACTGGACATGCCTTACTAAATTCGTGGCATGGTGAAGAAAAAATATCCTGTAATTTTCATTGGGGTCATGGGAGTCAAAATTGGCCATTGAAAGATTACTTTACATGTTATCATTAAAAACATTAATTTCTTTTTAGTTAGTGGCCTAAACTTAATAGTCTTATTTAATTGCCGCTTTTTAACCAACTCAAAGGATACTAGTTGACCTGTATGGTCAGACCTAACTCCACTAATTTGAGACGAGTATTTTATGGCACAATTAGTATAAATATTATCTATGCATTGAGCTGATTTTGCTGTTATTCTTGTTGCTTCCTTGTATGTGCATTTTAAGTTAAATGAACCAGACAATGAAGTAAGCTTGCAGTGTTCAGGTGAATTTACTAACAAATCAATATTTAGGTGACCACAAACGAAAACTAATTTATTATCTCTTATAAGCTTAGGTACTTAAAATTTCTCCCATTATCATTAAGAATGATGACAAGTTTGATGCTGGTGGTCTATAAACACTTAAGAAAGTTTGGCCTTCAACTTCTGTACATGCTACCTCACACAAGCAATCAACAGAGCAAGCGGTGACATATTTTTGTTCCTTATATCTAAGAGAATTATTACGTAATATTAAAGTACCACCTCCTACTGAGGACCTGTTGTATGCATTAGTAACAGAAAAATATTAATTTTAAACAACATTCTATCTGGTTTTAGCCAGGTTTCACAAAAACATAAGATATCTATATCATATTTATCTATTAACATTTCCTCATCTAATATTTTGCCGGAGAAACGATTTATATTCTGATGATATAGTAAAATTGTGTTATTATAACTCTCCTTTGTCACATTTAAGGGTTTAAACAATTAATTTCAGTATTATTAGATACCCTAGATAATACTGAATAGTCACTTAACCTAGGATCAGTTAAATTGTCAATAACCCAGTGTAAATTGTAAGCTAACAAAGTAGCCAATGAACTTTCGTCGTAAATTCTAAAATAAATGTAAGGATTGCAATCGGTATGCCCAAAAACCTATTACACGATGTTTGATGCAATATTTTGCAATCGACCACGTTTGCTGAGCAAGCGATATAATGCGGTCGCACTAAGTTCGCCGCGAGCTTAGTGTATTTCGAACAGCAACCGGGTGCACTCATTTTCATCATTTAGCGATAATTTTAGCCCTTACGTTACTTTGTTAATTATACTTAGCAATAAACCCTTGAAGGTTATCAGTGTATTTAACTTAGTAGACACACACGATATCCATATTGAATGTTGGAGAAAAAGTTGCATCCTTGGTGGATGCAACTTTTTCTCCAACATTCAATATGGATATCATATGTGTTTTAAACTGGATTTCAAAATGAAAGCCAGATTTGCAATCACCACACCCAAAAACCCATTACACGATACCCATATCGAATGTGTGAGAAAAAGTTGCATCCGCCATCTTGGATTTTAAAATGAATGCCAGATTTGCAATCACCACCCCCAAAAACCCATTACACGATACCTATATCGAATGTTTGAGAAAAAGTTGCATCCGCCATCTTGGATTTTAAAATGAATGCCAGATTTGCAATCACCACCCCCAAAAACCCATTACACGGTACCCATATCAAATGTTTGAGAAAAAGTTGCATCCGCCATCTTGGATTTTAAAATGAATGCCAGATTTGATATCACCACCCCCAAAAACCCATTACACGATACCCATATCGAATGTTTGAGAAAAAATTGCATCCGCCATCTTGGATTTTAAAATGAATGCCAGATTTGCAATCACCACTCCCAAAAACCCATTACACGATACCTATATCGAATGTTTGAGAAAAAGTTGCATCCGCCATCTTGGATTTTAAAATGAATGCCAGATTTGCAATCACCACCCCCAAAAACCCATTACACGGTACCCATATCAAATGTTTGAGAAAAAGTTGCATCCGCCATCTTGGATTTTAAAATGAATGCCAGATTTGCAATCACCACCCCCAAAAACCCATTACACGATACCTATATCGAATGTTTGAGAAAAAGTTGCATCCGCCATCTTGGATTTTAAAATGAATGCCAGATTTGCAATCACCACCCCCAAAAACCCATTACACGATACCTATATCGAATGTTTGAGAAAAAGTTGCATCCGCCATCTTGGATTTTAAAATGAATGTCAGATTTGCAATCACCACCCCCAAAAACCCATTACACGGCACCCATATCGAATGTTTGAGAAAAAGTTGCATCCGCCATCTTGGATTTTAAAATGAATGCCAGATTTGCAATCACCACCCCCAAAAACCCATTACACGATACCTATATCGAATGTTTGAGAAAAAGTTGCATCCGCCATCTTGGATTTTAAAATAAATGCCAGATTTGCAATTACCACCCCCAAAAACCCATTACACGATACCCATATCGAATGTTTGAAAAAAGTCTTCATCATCACTTTCACTTCCTCAAATGGTGCTTTTCGGGAGCAACTGCACAAGGTACTATTAGAAATACCCAAAACGCTATAGGTGTGCCTATAATATTTAAAGAGTTCCCTCGCTTTCTCCAGGATCCCATCATCAGATCCTGATTTCATAACAATGGAACCAACTAGAAAGTATACCCTTTCAAACGAAAAAAAAATTCCAAATCGGTCCAGCCGTCTTCGAGTTTGAGGTTACATACATAAAAAAAAGTTTAAGACGAACTGAGAACCTTCTCCTTTTTTTTGAAGTCGGTTAAAAAGTAATAATAACATCACAAAATAGAAATACGTACTTTTTATGAGAAAAGCGTTTTTTTCGAAAATTTGCGCCAACTTTCTTCTAATAATATTTTTTTTACATTTTCCCATAATAAAACAAATATTGAAAAAAAAATGTTAAAGAAATATATATTGAACAATAAAAAGTAATTGTTGGGTATGCATAATAAATCATACTCAAAAAACAAAAAATTAGACTTATGTTATTCAACGGATTGCTGCAATACATACGTACACAATAGATCGCGAATTATCGTTACCGGCGAAACGCTCCACGATGAGACGTGACCCCTCTCTGAGCTCCCGTGGACGACTGAATTTTCGACCGGTGTACGTTGCGTATGGTTCAAAATAGCGCGCAAATTAGAAGAAAAAATTAAAATTAAAACAACCAAGCGACATTTTTGAAATGTTAAAGCTGTAAATGATAGTATGATAATTAGAGAATAATATGAATTGAAGTTTATGAAAAAATTCAACAGTTTACTATCAAAATTCAGCGACGCACGAGCATGTTTTGTAAGGATTTTTGTCCAACTTTATGTATTTTTGTTTAATAAACTATAAAATATTTTTAAATTTTGCCAACTATGTTTGCTAACACATTTATTCTAGTGTTCATTACATATTTTTTTATGGTAATTAAAGTACTATTATAGGTTATATTCCTTTAGTAGTGAAGACCGTTTTGAGTTATTTTACTCGGCGCAGCCTTAAAAAAAAAATATTTAAAATCATACATGGAACTGAAACTGAAAATATATTTTTTTTTCATGAAATCTATGCATGTATGTATCTACAGAAAGGTATTTAATAACATTGAAGTTTCTAACACCACTTTTTCATAAAGTCAATCGTTTAAAAGATACGCTTCCAAAGTGGTAAAATGTGTCTCTCTAACTTCTATAATAATGGAGGCAAAAATCTAAAAAAAATATACTGTAGATCTTAATGTAAACTTTCAAAGAAAATTGTTTTGAACGAGATCGGGTCAGCAGTTTTTAAGATATAGCATATTTTCTAAAACCGCAAATATGTATAACTTTGTAATTCATACGAATACTATGAAAAACAAAGTTATTTGGCGTAGTTACTACGGAATTCTTCATGGGCGAGTCTGAGTCACCCTTGGCCAATTTTTATCACCTAACTAGGGGACACATAACTATGTGACGTTTTGTTTTCGATAATAGTGACTGATTCGTCTTTGAATTCATTGATACTTTTAAATAATATAGTTTTTTTTTATCAAATTCTCTGAAATATACACACAAATAGATACAGTTTATAGTAAAAATCATGTTTTGATAGCAATAATTAATATTATTTAATTCATATTTTTAATTAATTTAATATTTTCTTGCATATGTACTCTGTGGATACATTACGAAACTCGCGTTTAATCTGTGGTCATATTTGTATTTGACACTTCTTTCGTGTTCGTGATTTGATTGTTTATTGCGATCGCCTGCATGTTATTTTATTAAGTTTTTGTTCAATCTTTTGCATTCGTCAATCGTACCGATATAATAAAATGGCAGATTTAGAATTAATCAAAGAAGATTCGCAGACTAAAATTTTAGATGCTCAACTAGTTACCGTAAGTACTGGCAGATAAATTATTTACAGACTTTAATTATATTGCCCTAGGCAATCTTAATACTGAACTAAGGTAAAAATAGTGAAAGGACTTATGTATGTTTTGATTTGTTTGTTACTTTACCTTTTCACTTTATAAACTGCTGAAGCTTACCTATATGATTTTGACCAGCGAGATAGCTCAGCCAGCCTATTTATGTTAATTACATACAGAGTCATATGCATTCCACTTCTTTCTTTGACAAATCTTTCACTATTGAAGCAGCTCGTTTGTGGAATGCATTACCCATAGAAGTGAGGCATGCTCAAATGCTACCAGCGTTCAAAAGAATGGTGAAGGAGCATTACCTCTCCCTATAAGTTTTCCCCTTCTTTCTCAATTATAGATACATGTAATATTTATTATTAGTATATGATTTTTGTACTGTATGTATGTATTTTATATTATTATGTTCAATTAATATTATTTATGTTGTCATACACTGACAGCCCTTACTCTGTCTCCTTTAATTTTTGTCCATCCAAAGTTTGTCTGTAAGAGATCGCCCTGTGCGATGAGACCGCCCATTGTACACTAGTTTAAATTTTTGTATCCATAGAAATATTGTAAGGTGTACAATAAAGTATATATATAATAAAGTATATGTATAATAATAAATAAATAAATACAGACAAAGTTACAGTTGTTACAGCTCTAGTGCTTACAGTTAAATAACTTATTACACAAAGAAAATTATTTCTTGGAAGTACTTTAATATGATTTTATTGTTTTCAGGACAAGTCAATAAATGAAGTGAAGGAAGACGAAAATGAGGTAACAAACATACATTCATGTTCAAAGATTTCAACAACTCTTGGGAAAAGGCGTAAACCTATAATGAAAGAACAAAACCAGCCACAGTCGGAAGTTGTGGATACCTTGTGTACAGGATTTCAAGGAATAAATAATAGAAAAATTGAAATCGAAGATTTGAAAAAGAAATTGTTGGAAGAAGAAATCAAATTTAAAAGAAGCCTGTATAATTTACAACTAGAATCGGCAAGAAAAGACCTAGAAATAAAAATAGAAATACTAAATCTAATAAAAGGTATGTTATAATATAAGAACATTTATTAATAACCTCAATTATAATAGCATGTTGCTACAACCTAGGAGTCTTTAAGTCAAGAGCGAATAGGTTACTTTTAGGTAAGCATGCTCCATGTTCGACCACATCATCACTTACCATCAGGTGAGATGGTGGTCAAACGCGAACCTATTTTCAATAAAAAAAAAACATTAATTTATTACATGTAACAAGTTATCAAAATAATTTGTAATCTTCAAAGCCCATTTGTGTTCTGGGATGTAATGTTGGTTGTGACATTAGTTATTTGCGCATTTGAAATAAGCTCTATATTTGGAACAATATTTTCATTAACTGATTCATCTTCATTTCTTAAAATACACATGTTGTGTAAGACACAACATGCAATAATAACATTGATAGCGTTTTTTAATTCCAATCTTATACCGATGGCTAAGATAGGAAAACGTCGTCTTAAAACTCCACTGCTTTTCCACCACATTCCTAGTTTTTATATGAGTCTCATTGTATTTTTGCTGTCCTCTTGTTGTAGGATTTAAATAAGGAGTCAACAGATGATTCTGAAAAGAAAAAAAATCTTTGCTGTTTATAAGTCCATAATATTATAATTTACTTTACAGATGGAAACTTCAATCTGAAGACTTTATTTGGTGTGCCAAAGAATGACTAGAAAGCCCGAAGAGAAATTGTATTTTTTAAATAAATTAATTACTAAGATAGTATTCTTTATTTCTATAGATATCTTCCTATTATGCACTAACTCACACTTGACCACTTGACACTTGACTTTTTTACCTGATTACTGAACTATTTTACCTTCAATGGGTATCCACTGTCACCCAGTAAGTAGTTGTCTCCTCTTTCAAATTTGCTGTATGTATTGCTATTTTTATAAATATCAGTCACGGGTTAAACCTGGCCAACATGCGACAACATCTCTCATTAATAAATGGGCTGATGCAACTGTTTGAGCATTTATGGACATGTACCCCTTCCTGTTTCCACCTTATCCAATCTCCTCCTTAAAAAAATTATATTAAGATTAAGCCGTCATGTACCACTTTACAAGAGTACTTCTTGAAAACGGCTTTTAGGAGGTCTCGGATTTAGGCGGAACTCCAATTTCATCGAGGCCGGACTAGTTACTGGAACATCGAACCGTAGCAAAAGCCTATTCGAAATTTACGAATGTGAGATAGATTTCTCTTTGCCTTTCTGAGGCTTCTTCTAGGATGAGCCGCAGTGTGTTTATCACGGGGAAACCTATATGTAGAACAGAGCCAACCAAAACAAGCTTCGCGAAACGGCAATTTTCCACTGCTTTAGTAAGTCTTGTCCAGCAAGATTATATACAAAACTTTCGATAGCGTGGAATACAGCAGGATAATCACCAACTTGTATGAAATAAACGATTCTAGAAACATAAGATGGCATCTGGATTGCTGCATTTTATATTACTGAAGCTAAGGTTTGCCCCTGTAAGACAGAACTGAACTGATATTTTGAATTAAAATATAGCAAAGAGGCTAATACTTGTAAAAAATCATAAACAAATAAGTTTTAGGGCAGAAATATTGAGTGATTCAATATTTCTGCCCTAAAACCCTTAGGTATAGATGACGCCAAATATCTTGGCAAGGTTTTAGCGTAGTGGGGGTAAGTTCGCGCATCGTGCACTTAGTGGAAGAAAAAAGTGGTCACTTTTACTGCTTGCCATTATTCTACGGTTATTGCCATCATTTATTTTTAATCATATCTGTTCAGAAGAATGTTAAAGAAAGAAGAGGAATTCATTCGTTAATTCGGTATTATAAATAAAATAGATATAATACATAAATACATTTAAAAGTGAAAAAAAAATATTTAAAACAAACATTAAAAATAATATGTTCTCGTCGTCACAATTAGTTAATAAAACTGCTACACCTATTTTTTTTTACGTGGTAAAATCATCAAATAAGTCCTCCCACCCCGGGCAGGGCCAGAGGGACTGTCAGACTTGTACTGACTAAAATCCACGGTGTTCCTTCAATAGCCCTTTACGTTCCGGGGTCACGATAATGAGATAAGTCCCGCGACCCCGGCAGGCTTCGGCCCTCTACAGGGGGGGCCCCGTCATGTTGCTGACGCTCTTTGAGGCGCGCGTGGAACACAACGCGCCGTCGACCCGGGCATGGTCCATGGTCGGACAGCGAGTTGCCCTTTACTCGCTGTCCGCATGCCCGCGCCTACGGCCCGCCTCCTCCTTCGATAGCATGACTGCTTCGCAGAAGGAGGTGACCGCTTCCCACTTCGTCTCGCCCCGCAGCATGGCCTCGACCAGTGCCGGGCGCGAGAGGTCTCCGCCTATCGCCGCCGTGAGGACACGTCGGTGCTCTGCCCAAGCGGGGCAGTCTTGTACCGTATGCTCTACTGTGTCCTCAGGGCGATCCTCGCAGTGATGACACCCAGGCGTTTCTTCCTTCCCCATCAGACACAGGTACCTCCCGAAACTTCCGTGTCCGGTGAGGACCTGCGTCATGCGGTAGGTCAGGACGCCGTGACGCCGATCTAGCTACTCCTCAAAGAGGGGTCTTACCGCCGCAATTGCGGCGTGCCCGAACTGCTACCCCTTTTATTCTTCTTTTTTCCCGGTGTCCTAAAGACAGTGACGAATTCGGAATTTCAACCTTCCTTAACTATAGTGTCAGTGTGTAGTTTAATAGTCTGCGTAATACGGTATTTGGTCCTGGCATTGTAAATAACAAGCAAGGTAACAAAAACTAAATTTAAAACAACAACTTGTAACAAAAACAAAGGGTGCAACTTTCGTGTACGCAAGTGTATTCGGGAGCAAATTGAACGAGAACTACTGACGCAACAATCGCGCGCTCGGAGCGGCGCTACGTTATACCCCGCGTCCCGCTGACAACCGCTGACACCTAAAAATCGACTTCTGCGCATTGAACGACTCTTGCCAAACCTTGGCAGTCGCTGCGCCCCGCGAGGGGCGCGGCGAGCGGCCTCAGGGCTTCGCCCCCAGGTCGCAGGAGCAATACCGTGTCCCGTCAATACGGGACCGTCATTGGGTGGCCTAGTTACGGCTTAGATGTTCGGGTGTGCGTTAAGTGCCTGTTCAAAAGTGAACGGCAAACGCACACCCGCGTGATTGATTGCTATTGTGTAACTATAGGCGCGCCGCGACGCCGATTCTTGGCGTCGTTTCTTCACGACACCCCGGCGGTCTAGCCCCGCTAGGTGAAACCCCCCTAAGGGGGAAGCCCAGCGGAAGTCGACCAGCGACAGGGGTGCCGACTCAGACGCACTTATAGTGAATGCGGGGCTCTCGTCCGTCCCGCTTCCAGATCTAGCCGGTTACGTTCCGGACCGCAGAGCCGAGTATGTATGTGTGAGCGGCATTGTACTGTGTGTCGCCGCTCAGTGCGTCTGCACCGAATAGCGTGCGCTGCTATCCGGTGCTAGTTATATATAGCGCATGTAGAGTCATGAATGTATGTTTATAGTACGTTACGTTCCTATATTAACTTAGAACACGTTACGTACTAGGTGAAGTGTAGTTATGAGTAGTATAACTGTTTGAGTAAGTCGCGTGTAACGTGGGGCGACTTACCCAGTAGTCAAGTCCGGGGGGGATGGGGCCGCAACGTCTGTCGGGAGCAGATCTCTGGGGAGCCGCCTCGCGTCAGGCGGGCGCGCATGCCAGGGCGCCAAGTGCTTGACGTGGGGCCAAGCAGAGGCGTCGGCACGCGCGAACATTGCCTTCGCGAGGCGCTGCACAAACTCTTCCAGGCTCTCAGTCCCGGAGTCCCGCCTGATAACATCGTTCCACACATAGCGAGGGGCGTGGAATATGGTGCGCAGCGTCAAGTTCTGCTGCGCACTGAGCTTCTTGCGTGATGACTCGCTAGTGAGGGCGAACCAGGCGGGGGCGGCGTATGTCAGAAGCGGGCGTATGTACAGCTTGTACACGCCCAGCTTGACACGCGCCGGGAGGCGGGACGAGAGCACTGGGTAGAGCAGTGCACGGGCGACCCTTGTCCGTGCCACGACTTGCACGACGTGCGGCCGCATCGAGAGCTGACGGTCGATGGTGACGCCGAGGTACTTGACCTGCGACGACCACGCGACCTCAGCTCCCATGAGCTTCAGGGATGGTGGAGGGTGTTTTTGGCCAGTGAGCATAGCCTGCGTTTTACTCACGTTTACGGATAGCCGCCATTTGGCGAGCCACTCCGGGAGCATATTCAGCGCGCGCTGCATCTTCTTCGCCGCGTACTTGGGACTCAGTGAGGTTGAGATGTACGCGGCGTCGTCGGCGTACAGCGCGAGCGTCGTGTCAGCTGTGGTTGGGATGTCGTCGGTGTAATGTGAGTAACACGCAGGCGATACGCAGCTGCCTTGTGGTACTCCCGCCTCGATGGGGCGGGGTGCAGAGAGTGCTCCGTCGACCAGCACCCTGAAGCTCCTGTGGGACAGAAAAGATTGGACCACTTTGACAACGCGACGGGGCGTGTCGGAGGTGGCTAGTTTGTAAACTAAGCCCTCATGCCATACGCGGTCGAAGGCCTTCTCCATGTCGAGAAGTACTGCTACCGCGTACTCTTTCTTGTTCATTGTCGTGGACAGCTGGTAGAGTACTCTCGACAGCTGGAGCGTCGTGCTGTGCTCCGCCCTGAAACCGAACTGCTCAGGCCTCGGCGTAATGTGTGGCGTAAGGTGTCGCAGCAGGAGCGATTCGAACACCTTGGAGATGGTGGACAGCAGAGTGATGGGCCGATAGCTCTCCGGCTTCGATACATTTTTCCCCGCCTTGGGCAGCATTATGACGCGCCCCTCCTTCCACGCGGCGGGAAAGGCCCCCGTGCGCAGCACCGCCGTAAACAGGCGCGCCAGCGCCGCCACCACCGACTCTTGCCAAGTTATTTGGCGTTACCTATATATGAGCTGATAAGGTCATGGTGGTAGACAGATCTGGGAAGCTGGAAGTAACGTTTTGGGAATACTTTCATTGTGCGTACGGCTAAGGAGTGGAATTGCCTGCCGGAGTCTGTGTTTCCCGATAGCTATAACCTAGGGGTCTTTAAGTCAAGAGTGAATAGGTTACTTTTAGGTAAGCGTGCTCCATCTTCGACCATATCATCACTTACCATTAGGTGAGATCGTGGTCAAACGCGAACCTATAACAATAAAAAAAACTGGCGTGTTGGGCCTAGAAACAGTGTACAACTTCATTTACCTGGTTTCCAACATCAGTAACGATGGTTCGTGCAAGAAGTGCGTAGAAGAATTGGCATGGCTAAGGGCGCCATGTCTCAGCTTCAGAAAATTTGGAGAGATCGCAACATTTCCGTCAAAACCAAAACCAAACTGGTACGGACTCTAGTCTTCTCGATCTTTTCGTATGGCGCTGAGACATGGACACTGAAAGCTGCAGACCGCAAACGCATTAACGCCTTCGCTTCGAGATGGTGCTGGAGAAAAATGCAGTATTTCGGTCTAACGTCTCCATATTGCGAGAACTCAGTCTCCGCGTGGCTATCATCCGTGTGTCTACGCAGTCTTGGAGTACTTCGGGTACATTGCTAGGAAATTCGTTGGCAACCTCGAAAAGCTCATTGTGTCCGGCAAAGTAGACGGGAAGAGGCCTCGGGGATGCAGCCCCATACGTTGGTCTGACTAGATCTAGGTCACGACCCTCAGTCATGAGGAAAACGACGCAAGTATGAGGATAAGAGCTGAAGAGACTGAGAAGACTTTAGAATATTACAGACCGCTGGAATGGAGTGACTCAACCACAATTGTCGGCCCTTTACCGTCGCTTTGAGTCACTACAGTCCTAGATTACGGTTACTCAGGAACCCAGATTTCCATTCTGAACTGGTATACAAGGTTAAGATAAATTAACTCTAGATACTTGTGTAACTGTGAAGCTTCATGTTTTTTTTATTGATGTTAGGCTCACGTTTGACCACTATCTCACTGAGGTTAAGCACGCTTACCTAGAAGCAACTTATTCACTCTTGACTTAGAGACCCCTAGGTTATAGCTGTCAGGAAATACAGACTCTGGCAGGGTATTCCACTCTTTATCTGTACGCACAAATTTAAATGTATTCCCAAAACGTTCATTGTCAACTACGTGTCAGAGTAGTTATAACCAGTGATCGGAGTAGGTAGATTGATTTTTGGTACTTGTATCATAAATGCACACAGAAAGAATAACATGGATAAGCCATTTTCCCGGAAAGTAATTCCGGTATTTCCGGATTCAATTAAACATGGTTAATGTTGGTAGTGATATTATTCCTACTCAATTCAAAATTTAAAGGAAGGTATAAAAACTAAATTAATTCATTATTTATCTGTTGAATAATAAAAACAATCTAATTCCGATCGAAGCTTTAATTTTTATTTTTTTATTTTTTTTATTCCTACCTTTTTTTTGAGGATTGCAAATCATCAAATGACTCCTTCCACTCTGGCAGAATAAAATTCCTACATAAGTTCCGGTTTTTTTTTTAATAACCCACCAATTCCGGAGGAATGTCCATATTAATATATACGTTTCGGATCAATGACCCCATTTCAATCTACCTACTCCGATCACTGGTTATAACACATAGATATTATTTTGTCAGCAGGGTTTAGACGGCTATAGCGAAACGAACATGGTGGACGCTTCGATAGCAGCTCGCGCGGACCTTCCCGACATCTGCCGCCTCATGTGGTTCGTGGAGCCCATGGCGTGGATGCGGGACGTGGCGCACTGCGCGCAGGGGAAGCTGCACTGCCCCAAGTGTCTCAACAAGATCGGCTCCTTCAGCTGGATCATGGGTGAGTTAACATATAACATCTGCCGCCTCATGTGGTTCGTGGAGCCCATGGCGTGGATGCGGGACGTGGCGCACTGCGCGCAGGGGAAGCTGCACTGCCCCAAGTGTCTCAACAAGATCGGCTCCTTCAGCTGGATCATGGGTGAGTTAACATATAACATCTGCCGCCTCATGTGGTTCGTGGAGCCCATGGCGTGGATGCGGGACGTGGCGCACTGCGCGCAGGGGAAGCTGCACTGCCCCAAGTGTCTCAACAAGATCGGCTCCTTCAGCTGGATCATGGGTGAGTTAACATATAACATCTGCCGCCTCATGTGGTTCGTGGAGCCCATGGCGTGGATGCGGGACGTGGCGCACTGCGCGCAGGGGAAGCTGCACTGCCCCAAGTGTCTCAACAAGATCGGCTCCTTCAGCTGGATCATGGGTGAGTTAACATATAACATCTGCCGCCTCATGTGGTTCGTGGAGCCCATGGCGTGGATGCGGGACGTGGCGCACTGCGCGCAGGGGAAGCTGCACTGCCCCAAGTGTCTCAACAAGATCGGCTCCTTCAGCTGGATCATGGGTGAGTTAACATATAACATCTGCCGCCTCATGTGGTTCGTGGAGCCCATGGCGTGGATGCGGGACGTGGCGCACTGCGCGCAGGGGAAGCTGCACTGCCCCAAGTGTCTCAACAAGATCGGCTCCTTCAGCTGGATCATGGGTGAGTTAACATATAACATCTGCCGCCTCATGTGGTTCGTGGAGCCCATGGCGTGGATGCGGGACGTGGCGCACTGCGCGCAGGGGAAGCTGCACTGCCCCAAGTGTCTCAACAAGATCGGCTCCTTCAGCTGGATCATGGGTGAGTTAACATATAACATCTGCCGCCTCATGTGGTTCGTGGAGCCCATGGCGTGGATGCGGGACGTGGCGCACTGCGCGCAGGGGAAGCTGCACTGCCCCAAGTGTCTCAACAAGATCGGCTCCTTCAGCTGGATCATGGGTGAGTTAACATATAACATCTGCCGCCTCATGTGGTTCGTGGAGCCCATGGCGTGGATGCGGGACGTGGCGCACTGCGCGCAGGGGAAGCTGCACTGCCCCAAGTGTCTCAACAAGATCGGCTCCTTCAGCTGGATCATGGGTGAGTTAACATATAACATCTGCCGCCTCATGTGGTTCGTGGAGCCCATGGCGTGGATGCGGGACGTGGCGCACTGCGCGCAGGGGAAGCTGCACTGCCCCAAGTGTCTCAACAAGATCGGCTCCTTCAGCTGGATCATGGGTGAGTTAACATATTAGAGCAATGGTGACTCAGAGTTGTAGGTCGTAAGTTGGAACCCAAGCAGGCACATTACTTCGTCTGTATATCATTATCACTGCTATTGAGTTAACCGGGATGTCCAGGGAACGACAAATCGGAACTCAGGTGCCATCTATTAACACGCACTGGGTCTGGGTGGAGGACTTCGTCCCATTACCCCCTAATGAGGAGGAGGGAGGCCTGTGTCCCAGCAGGCTGAAATATAGCATAATCAACTTGCTCTCAACTCCCAGTGTTATACACTCGGCGTCACAAAAATCGCACCTCTCTGAAAATATGATTCAAGCATGTCCTGCCATCAACGAATACATTAAACCCAATTAATATTGGTATCGATTGAAAGTATGTTTATCGACCTTTAAATTAACAACAGTTAGAATTCCTAAACACAACAAATCACATTAGCACGTAACGTTAAAAAAAAGTTCTGAAAATACACATTACAACGGTCACTAGTTGCACCACCCTACAAGGGTATAAAACGGGCGACCCGCGTCAAATGTGGGTCATTCGCTATCCAACCTTTGAAGTGAACACACGTGAACAGCTGCAGCAAGAAAAATAACCCTGAAGATGGATACAACTGCAGATGAAGCCGCTCAAGTCATTGCAATCAGGGATGCGGCAATGTGATGTTGCTCGGCAACTGAATTTGATTCGTTTTTCCATTCGACGAGTGTTCCAACGCTTCCAAGAGACTGGTGGCTATATCCGAAGACGTGGATCTGGAAGACAACGCTGCACATCCGAAAGAGACGATCGCTTCATTGTTTCGACGTCTTTACGTAATCGGTTCTCCAATTCTGTTGAGCTGCAGCAACAACTCCGATCAGCTCGCAGAACTTCTGTAAGCGTCTCCACGATAAGAAGAAGATTGTGGGAGAAGAAAATTGCAGCTCACAGGGCTGCTACAGGGCCAAAATTGACTGCACAGCACAAGAGAGACCGGTTGGAATTTGCCCACGACCATGTGGATTGGACAATGGATCAATGGAGGGCTGTGCTCTTTTCGGATGAGACGAGGGTTTGTCTTTTCTGTAACGACAGGCGTAGAAGAGTGTATAGGAGGCAGGGGGAACGATTCGCACATGCCTGTATTCAAGAGACAGTGGAATACGGGAGTGGCTCGTGCATGTTCTGGGGCGGCATGTCAATCGACGGCAAAACGAACCTTGCGTGTGTTTCTCGGACTGGAATTGCTCGCGGGCAAGGGTCGCTGACTGCTCATCGGTACATAACAGAGATCTTAGAGGAGCACGTGGTCCCTTATGCGCGTTTTGTTGGCAGTGCGTTCATGTTAATGCATGATAACGCCCGCTGCCACACCGCATTAATTGTAAGAGACTACCTGCAAGAAGTTGGGATCCCTGTTATGAGCTGGCCGGCGCGAAGTCCAGACCTGAACCCTATTGAGCACCTTTAGGATGAACTGAAACGGCGAGTACGGGCACGTGATCCTGCTCCTACCACTCTCCAAGACCTCCAAGATGCCGTCGTTGCAGAATGGGACAACATTCCTCAAGAGACTGTTGTTACATTAATTAGGTCCATGAGAGAACGCATGCAAGCAGTCATCAGGGCTGGGGGGGGGGGGGGGGGTAACACTAGGTTTTAAGTTGTTTTTAAGGACTAAGTTGTAATTTTTTATGTAAAAATAAAACGACACATTTTATTCATTTGCATTAGCTTGTTTTTTTTATTCCCTGGTAAACAAAAAACAAATCTGTTGCTTTATTCTGAAATTTAATTAAATTGCCTTTCTAATGATATCTTATAATCATATGTCTATCAATGTTTAATAGGGTTAAAATGACTTTGAAGGGAATTCTTAAAGACGTGCGATTTTTGTGACGCCGAGTGTATTTCAACGCTTTCTAAGCCTCGTCACAATGAGCGCTTTTGCAGTTTTGTCACCCAACAAGACTCAAGCGAGCCAACCATTTTGCGTGGCCTGCTTTCAACAAGCTTTTTCCAACTATTAAGGGGGTGGCTTACAGTCTAACTGGATGCAGCTGAGAACTCCACAACCCAATAGCTGGCTAATACGATACCCCTTAGCAAGACCTATGTCAGATTTTCTGGCTTCTGACTACCTGTAACTACGAGGGTGACACTGAAAGTTCTTAGAAAATCAAAAACTGAACAAACTAGCAAATTATTAGTTTTATTATATCTTTTCAAAATAGTGTCCTTTTTCATCAATAGGGGAGATGGGGGAATTGGGAGTCACTTAAGGAAAACTCTCTATTGTATTCACTAATGATCAGTCTTATAATTTTTTCACATTTACTTATCTTTAAAAACTAATCAGGAATCGAGTTATATAAGTCTTTTTGGCTATCATTGCCATAAACGTAATTATAATTAAAAAAACAGAAAAGTAGTTTCGACTCCAATTACCCACATGTAGGGGAAATGAAAATCAGTCCACGGGGGAATACGAGTCAAAATTATAAAACGAACTAGTATTTGCGTGTTGCGCGAGGTGCAAGCACCTCGCGTGCTTGTGAAAAAAGAAATTGGTATTTGCGTGTTGCGCGAGGTGCAAGCACCTCGCGAGCTTGTGAAAAAAAAAAAAAAAGAGGGGGGGGTGATGGGGGGGGGGTTGCACAAGTATTTCGACTAAAGCATTGCCCCTCTAAATGAATCTGAAAAAAAAAATGTTCCAAGTCTCTTAGATTCCGAGATCCGCCTAAAGGGGGGGAGAAGGGGGGCGGGGGGGGGGACTTTGAAAAATGGTTTTTACTTTACCGAGCCTCCTCTATACGAATCCGTAAAAAACAAAAAATACGGGTCTCGTAGTTTCCGAGATACGATAGGGAGGGGGGAGAAGGGGGGTGAAAAGGGGAGGTTTGGCACTTTTCCCGTAGGTTTGAGAGTTACTTGTTTACGAATCTGTCAAAATATATCCACCTCCCCATCCACCATCTGGGAGAACAATTATGTCAATGAGTGAGTCAGTCAGTCAGTCAGTCAGTGAGTGGTAATTTAGCTTTATATAATATAACTAGTATTTGCGTGTTGCGCGAGGTGCAAGCACCTCGCGTGCTTGTGAAAAAAAAAAGAAAAAAGGGGAGGGAAATGGGGGGGTTTAGTATTTGCGTGTTGCGCGAGGTGCAAGAAACTCGCGTGCTTGTGAAAAAAAAAAAAAGGGGGGGGTGATTCGATGGGGGGGGGGGGGGTTGGGGGGGGGGTTGCACGAGCATTTCGACTAAAGCATTGCCCCTCTAAATGAATCTGAAAAAAAAATGTTCCAAGTCTCTTAATTTCCGAGATCCGCCTAAAGGGGGTGAAAAGGGGGGCGGGGGGGGGGGGGGACTTTGAAAAATGGTTTTTACTTTACCGAGCCTCCTCTATACGAATCCGTAAAAAGAAAAAAATACGGGTCTCGTAGTTTCCGAGATACGATAGGGAGGGGGGAGAAGGGGGGGGAAAAGGGGAGGTTTGGCACTTTTCCCGTAGGTTTGAGAGTTACTTGTTTACGAATCTGTCAAAATATACCCACCTCCCCATCCACCATCTGGGAGAACAATTATGTCAATGAGTGAGTCAGTCAGTCAGTCAGTCAGTGAGTGGTAATTTAGCTTTATATAATATAAGTAGTATTTGCGTGTTGCGCGAGGTGCAAGCACCTCGCGTGCTTGTGAAAAAAAAAAAGAAAAAGGGGGGGGGGAAATGGGGGGGTTTAGTATTTGCGTGTTGCGCGAGATGCAAGCGCCTCGCGTGCTTGTGTAAAAAAAAATGGGAGGGGGGGGGTGATGGGGGGGGTTGCACAATTATTTCGACTAAAGCATTGCCCCTCTAAATGAATCTGAAAAAAAAATGTTCCAAGTCTCTTAATTTCCGAGATCCGGCTAAAGGGGGTAAGAAGGGGGGTAGGGGGGGCGACTTTGATAAATGATTTTTACTTCACCGAGCCTCCTCTATACGAATCCGTAAAAAAAAAAAATACGGCTCTCGTAGTTTCCGAGATACGATAGGGAGGGGGGAGAAGGGGGTGGAAAAGGGGAGGTTTGGCACTTTTCCCGTAGGTTTGAGAGTTTTTTGTTTACGAATCTGTCCAAATATACCCACCTCCCCATCCACCATCTGGGAGAACAATTATGTCAGTGAGTGAGTGGTAATTTAGCTTTATATAATATAATAAAGTAACAAAAACAGTTTTCCCTCTACGAGGTATATCGTGCACACAGACTGATCAGCCTCTTTCTGGGAGTTTTGCGGGATTTCAATATTTTCTAAGTCACTATCACCACTCTCATCATAAGGAACCTGTTCATCAGCCGATTCTTCAGATGACCTAGACTTACTTAAATAAGTTCTTTTTTTACTTCTGTTATCTTCTTGGTAACTTTCCCTCTTGTATGCTTTTCTTTTTCCTTACGTTTCTAAGCTTTTTCTAAAATTACCGTTTTCAGAGGTGTGCCAGTTAGATTTAGAGGTTTGAATATATTTTTCTTTATCTTTGTAATATGCTGGAAGCAATACCACTTTCCTTGGCAATTTTGCGTATTGAAACGCCTTGTCTGATGCATACAGCAGCTGCCTACAGGTCACCTGCAGTCCAACTCGCTTTATAGGTCTTTCTTGTCCAGTTCCTTGGCATCTGAAATATACAAAAAAGTTTTATCATAATGAAAGTTGAAGCGGGGAATGGGGGTCAATTGACTCTCATTACCCCAATGGCGGTTTGTTTGCTAGATTTGAATTATTATACAAAAAACATCTGAAAATCTAACATCTTGCATTAATAAATTTAAGTTTAGTTCCAGTACTACGCTTTGAGATTATTTTATACGCATAATTAACAAATATAGATACTCACGTTTTCGATTGAAATTCCGGAAATTTTACAACGGCCCCTCTCCTGTGACACCTGTGTCGCTCCCGGTGATACGAGCGTGACTGGTGGGCCCGGCGTATGGGCATTGGGGGAGGGATGTTGAGCTAAACCCCGTGCGACATAGCCATATTCTGTAAAGCTTGAGGTTCAATTTATTTTGAATTGACCCTCATTGCCCACTGACTCCCATTCCCCCCGGCTCCCCTACATCGCTGCATCCGATGAAATTACTGAGAAAAGCACTTTACCCAGTCGTGCTTAAGGGTCTCTTCGATGGCATTTTCAAACGCAGCCACTGCTTCCTCGGTGTCTATAAAACGTTTTCCTCGAAGATTTTCTTTTATTTTCGGAAATAAATAAAAATCGCAAGCGGCGAGGTCGGTGCTATAGGGCGGGTATCCCAGAAATTCTACGTCTGACGTCGCCAAGTAGTCGATTGTTTGCTTAGCGGTGTGCGACGAAGCGTTCTCGTGGTGAAGGAGGCTATTGCGAAGTCATTTCTCCCGAACTTTTTCCAAGACAAGTGGCAAAGAATTGTTAGTGTACCACTCGGCAGTAACTGTTTTTCGATTCTCTAAAACAATTGTTGTGCGTAATGGTTTTTCGATTCTCTAAAACAATTGTTGTGCGTAATGGTTTTTCGATTCTCTAAAACAATTGTTGTGCGTAATGACCTGTCCTTCCAAAGAACGAGGCCATCTTGTTTCCCACGCTTCGACCTCTCTTTAGTTAGCAACTCATCGGAAGGAAACACCGAGACAGCAGACTGTCTTTTAGTTTCAGGATCATAACAATAAATCCAGCTTTCGTCACCCGTAAGTATGTCGAACACAGCATTTGAGTCACCTCCGTTAAATCTTTGAACCATTTTACGACACCAATCAACACGACGGAGTTTTTGGGCCTCTTTCAAATTATGAGGTGTCCACCGGGGACGAAGCTTCCTGTCCGCTAAATGTTCATGGAGGATTTTGTGCACTTGACGCATACCGATGTCTAAGCTTGTCCGAATCTGCTGATAAGTCACTCTTTTGTCAATCTCTATCATACGCCGCGCAACACTGATGTTATCTTCAGCTATCGCCGTAGAAGGCCGTCACTCACGCACATCATCGGTGAGATTAGTGCGAGCATGTTTAAACTCCAGTTGTAAACAGTGGCACGAGATGCGGCTTCATCGTGAAAGGCCAATCGAAGTCTCTAGAACTTTCTTGTTGACTTAAATGACATCGAAAGTCATAAAAAAACATTGTACGAAAATATTCTCGCATTAAATACTTGCTGACGTGACAGACAATTTTCAATTTGCCGCCAAATCGTAAAAAAATGAATAAAATACATAGATACACAATAATATTGGCAGTTCCAGTTTCAAAATTTGAACTTATTTTTTTATTATACAAGTGGCCAGTTCTAAAAACTTTCAGTGTTGCCCTCGTACAGTTGAAGAAGTAAAACGGTCGGAATTGACAGCTAGGACCAACGGCTTAACAAGGCACGAAAGCGTTGATTTACCTTGAAGATCGATCCTCGCTGCTGTTATTATTTTGCCACGACGTCCTGCTCTCATTATATTAGATTAATATTATCAATTTCTGTATTACAGGTTGCAAATGCCCTTGCGGACAGAAAGTGGCGCCGGCGTTCTACCTGGTACCTTCCAAGGTGGAGTGGTCTAACATCGTGCAGAACGTTCAGATCACCGTGTGAAACCCTTGTCTGTAGGTACGGGAATCTTATGCTCATTGTTGCAGACAAGCAAGGGCCAGTACGACAAAAATATAGCTAAAGCAAAGGAATGTATAGAAAGAAAAGTTTTGGTGTACGGTTTGTTTCTACACATTTATAGTGAACTATGTTCTGGAGATTAACAGACTATGTAAATATTGAACTATCATCAAGATCTTTCTGCCTTTATCGCATTTACTTGGTCGACGCAACACGTTCTTTTTCTTCCATTCTCCCCTTTAAGACGTCACAGCATCATTTACTCCTTATTCTTTCGAAATGAAATGAAACGAAATATTTATTTTGTAAATTGGTTATAAAAAACACTTTTACACGTCATGTTTTTTTGCGTGTTAAGTTTAGTTTAGCTAGATGAGGCCGGTGTTTCCTAACTGACTACTCTGAGAAGAAACACCGAAACAAACTCAGAGGTCAACGTCTCTTTTAAAGTCCATACAATTTGTGTTGGTCCAATCATATGAAACACATGTAGGTTCATGTCTGTGGTGCTCTTTGAGGAAATAACCAAATAGATTTGAGCGGATCTGTCCAAACAGTACAAGCATTTGTCAGTTTGTTATATACACTACTTGAGAAAGCAAATATGTATTTAAATAAGTAAAAAAAAAAATCAGCAATCAATATTAAAAATATTAAAAAAAGGCCCACGTATATCACTGGAGCAGCTCGTTCGCAAGCCTTTTTGTCCTCAATATAATCTTTAACTGTGTAAAATGATTTCTGACATAGTTTACGTTTTATAAATAATTAAAATTTATTAATGCTTAGTTCTTGAATGTGGTTTCATGTTATTAATCACACGATCCATCCATCTTGTCTTTGGACTTCCTCTGCTTCTCCATCAATCAAAATTCAAACCCATCACTGATTTAGTCACATGCATGTTATGTAAATATGAAAGTGTCCTGAATTTAAAAAGGATACCACTAAATAATGTGTAGAAACGAAATACAACAAAAATTCCAGTAGCAAAACCAAAAAAAATCTCACTGAACAAATACAAATAATGCTGAATAAAGTCGAGTAAACGCCTATTCGGATTCATGCGCAAGATCAGAATTCAATGTTAAATTGCGCAGGCGCATATACGTATGTATCTTATACATAAATGCCCATTCTCACTAATACTGAGCGACGCCATAATGAATGTCTTAATAAAAGAGCAATATTCAATTTTGCACTCTAAAAGCCGATTTCAGAGTTGAATGTCGAATAAGCGCTTCTATTGAATCATTCTTTAAGTTCGTGAAAACAGGCAAATTTCTTGCAAGCAGTTCGAACGAACGCACGCAAAGTGCTGCAAAAAGATGCAATTAAAACTGATTATATGGTAAAACCATTGGTTAAAACGTGTGGGGACTGACATGAATATAATAAAATTACTTAATACGGCTAGAATAATGCTAGAAATGTTTTAAAATAATAAAGAACCAATATAATTCGAACTGCCGTCGTAATGAAATAACGAACGTAAAGATGTCCTTTACTTCTTACTGTAATTCTTTCACACAATTTTAAGTAGAAAACATTTTCAAATCTTGATATTTATCAAGTGAATTCAAATAGTACCTATGTTTATAACCAATATTAAGCTAAGAACAGAATATTTTTAACTGAGTTTATAATACAAGTAGAATTCCATGTTTGTTAAAATGAATATAATCCTGAAAGGGTATATAGATGCCATATTATGAGTGCTTAGCTGTGTGGTATGCCTTCTGAACAATAATGTATTCCCTAGATTAGTACTAGTAGTTTTGGTGCTTCAACTAGATTTTAAGTTCTTCCTGTAAACATTGTACGTGTTGATGAATATTTCTAATGAGCAACTTTCTTTTGGTATGGGAAGGGTGGAGGATTATTAATAACTCATGCAAAAACTGCTGAATAGATTTTGTAGCTCATAAGTAATTCTTTCGCGGATCCATAAGCCGCAGCTAGTTACACTATGCGGGTGCAAGATACCTTGGAGTCAGGGGGCGTTTTCCATTTAAAGTAACAAAATGCAGATTTCAAAATAAATAAGAAAAGCTCTAACTTCGTGATCCATAGTAATACATTTGACCATATGTCTTACACCTGTATAAAATCAAAAAATGTCAAAGATCGTGCGCTAACCAAAACTTTTTTCGGGGGGAAAATCATCAAATTATTCTCCCGTTCTGGGTGGAGCATGGAATGTAGTTTAATACTTCGACTGACTAAAAACCCACCCTGTTCCTCCAATTGGCCTTGCGAGCCGCATCACCTCATTCACGCAACTCTGGTAACAATGGTAATAATCGGAGATTATATTGTATGTACCTACCTACCTTCGGGCTTCTAGATAGATAGATATAAGTACTCTTTATTGACTATAACAATTTAACAACTAAAATAAGTGATACAATGGTCTTGTCGCTAAAAGCGATCTTTTACATTATTCTAATTTGTTTTTAATTTCAGACTGTTCCTTTTGTTAATATAAATCATTTACCAACTATGGGTTTGTTCATTAGGTTAATGTTTTTCAATACACTTCCTCAAAAACTGGCTCTTATCGCGGATTAGGTTCAACATGCAATGTATTTCACACTCGTGGATTTTTTTCATTTTTCACACACGAGGGTTTACCATTCCAGATTTTGCCACAGATAACATTAAAGAACTATTCAATTCCCTATATTCGGCGGTGATTGTTTTTTTTTTTCAACAAAAAGGCGCATGTTTTTAAGGCCTTATATTTAATGAAAATTAAAATTGTGTTTATGAACAGAATATCAGAAATAAACATTGTTATTAATAAAATAATTTTGCTTTTATCAACAAATTTGTGTTCTAAATCATTTAAAAAAATATTTTGTTTTAATATCAGCCTGTTTTGCGGCTTCATACCTTTGCCACAGATTACTAAATAGTTACTTCGTAACAGATACATCACCCTCATACAAAAGCGAAAATACTACTTAATAATAATACCAGCTGTTTGCAGCGAGAAGAAATGTACCATAAGTACGCACACAGAGAGTTGAGATTGTTTTGCCCGCCGCGCGACCCACGTCATCGAGCGAATGTCCTAGGGTTGTATATGATGATATTGGTAATAAAACGAATATAGAAAAAGAATTACTTTTTATTTGTTGATCAAATATGTTTCAGTTTAATAAAATGATAGATGCATTTCTTCCTTCCCAGAATTCCCGATTATTAAATTTTAGTGTCCAAAATATCCGAAACCGCGTAAATAATTTTAATATTAATAAAATTTCGCGCAAATAAATAATCAAAAGGGAAACAGGAGCAAATCGGAGGAAAATCAATTATTTTTAGGTCGATCCATTATGACGTTGTCAAAATTATTTGAAAAGGCTCAGGCAGGCGCGGGCGTGCGACAGCCCACTGTTGGATGTACCGACGGCGATAAGCGAAGCAGTAGGCATATAACGCGTGGCCTTGAGCGAGTGACGGACACCTGCAACTACTTTTTATAACAAAACACTGAATTCTAGTGAAAATTATACCGAAAAAGAAACACTTACCTTTCCTCGTCTTTTGACAATGTGAAAACGACAATTTTTTATTGGTTCTTTGATTTTGACATCGTATACCGAACAATAATGTCGTGAATTCGACATGGTTAAAATGCTTGTTAAGGTTCTACGCGCGTAACTACCCAGGCGGGCGTGCGGCGCCCCTCTGCCACTTGTGCGTTCGAACACACGGCTAGCCGGTAGGTACTTATCGCGCGACCTTGAGCGAGTGACGGAGGCCTGCCTTTGCCTTTCCTTTGCTTTTTCCTTTAAGCCGCGAATATAAATTGCGGAGAAAAAGTAAATTAAAATACTTTTCGTTCTATTATTTTATTTCTTCGAAAGTGTATTGAAGAACTTCGTTTGATACATGTGGACATTTGTTACTGCAGTACTCGGCTCCATAACCCCCTCGCCTTGCGGCTCGGTCGTAACTCCGCCTCGGCCGCAATAACAAACTTTCTCCACTTGTATCAAAATGTACTATTTCAATGCATGCAGATATAATGATTGTGTTGTTGATGATAAACCAAAATTGTACTTCCAGTAGCGATTTATTTCAAGGATGTCCTATATGATTGTTGACTGTTGGCTTGTATAGAATTTAATAAAAATATGTTTTAATACAGCTCTGTTTATTTTATTAACATGGTGATAAGTTTAGATTTTAAAATCATTAATTAATCTTTGGTATTTTCTGTCCTAACTTAAATTTAGGTTTAACATAGCTGCAGGAATAATATCATGTTTTACTTTAAGCAAAACGTTTATCTTATTACTAAATCAACCTCATAGCATAACAATATCACTCAAAATTATTATAGCCCATAATCATCGGACTTGTGATTGAGGTATCACAGGTCCGAAGCACACCCATTACCCGTGAACACACTCCAGACAAAATTAATTAGCTTAATTGGTGGGGTTAACAAGATTGAAGACACATTACTAGTAATATTTATAATAAAAACCTACAAATTTTCCTATACAATTCTAATCTTAAAATCATTTCACAAGTATCAAGAAATAGTGTGGTTCTACCTGGTTTGGCCACGGAAACTCTACTACTTTCGACTAAATAAATGACTACGACGACACACGCCCCCTGAAATCCAATTACACCCAGATTTGGGTGTGATTGGATTATTAGCCTAATATCATAATCGTATCATAGTCGGGTTGTATTTAAAAATTTAGGGATACATTGCTCACCGAATCATAGAGCAATAAAGTGTTTCTGTTTGCTATTTGTACAAACACGATTTAATCACCAATGTTCAATGATTCAATCACGATTAAAAACAATGTACTCCATTTTTATACAGGGTGGTAAAACGCTAATAACCTGTCAAGACTTTGTTAGTAACATAATAAACAATAACTTTTTGTCTATAACTTTTAATCATTTATCTTATTTTAGTTTATCAGATTATAAAACTCTCTAAATGTCACGAAGTCTGCGAAGCATAAGCACTAGTAATGGTAGTGATTCTTGAAGGTTTGTTTTTGTTAAATGTATTATGTTTTCTAAAAAGTCATGGAACAAAAGTCGAATATCGATTGATTAGGCGAAAACAGGTGGCCGATTGGTGACGTAGTGGATGTACCTCGACGAATTCTGTTATTTGGCGACTAATTATAATAACAAACATTAATAACAAGTATGGTATTACCCAGTAACTGGGCCGTGGAAGTCGGATGGGGAAGGTTCCATGTCAAATCTAGTTGCATCCATAAATATTCATATAATATAATATAATAATTAAGGATTTATTTAGATTATGTGTATTTATTGATGAACTTCATCCGCGAACCGCTTGCAACAGTGCCGAAATATCGGAAACTAACAGTAAATACACATGATAAATATCCCGTTTTAAGTTCTAATGAAATAAAATATTTATTTTGTAAATTGGTTATAAAAAACACTTTTACACGTCATGTTTTTTGCGTGTTAAGTTTAGTTTAGCTAGATGAGGCCGGTGTTTCCTAACTGACTACTCTGAGAATAAACACCGAAACAAACTCAGAGATCAACGTCTCTTTTAAAGTCCATACAATTTGTGTTGGTCCAATCATATGAAAAACATGTAGGTTCGTGTCTGTGGTGCTCTTTCAGGAAATAACCACACAGATTTGAGCGGACCTGTCCAGACAGTGCAAGCATACGTCAGTTATCGTGTAGCTCAACTTAGAACTTAAGGAGCTCAACGATCTGACGAACAATACCAAAGTAAGGACATTTGGATAGGCCACACAAGTATTCAAACTGTTTGACATCATTAAATAAATTATAGTGAAAGTAACACAAAGAAGAAACAATAACCTACATAGTCCTCACATTTACAATAACATAAAAAAAATGAATGTGGCACTCGGGGACTACCGCGGTAAAGCTATTACATAACATTTTTTAACAACTTCTTCTTAGCGTATCGATGGCAAATAGTTAGATGGAGTCTGCCCAGAACTGGGCAACAAGTTTGGCATTTTCGGTAGCTTCCATCAAGTCCTGCAGTGAGCAGTTGACAGGGCACGCAGGACAGAAAATTAAGTGTGTGTGTGTGTGTATTTATCAACTTATGCAATTATAATTATTTATTTATTTTATTTATGCAGTATTTTTTTTCTTTGATATTAGTTCAAGTTAGTGTTTTGAGCGTGGTGACCGATAAGAAAACATATTTTTTTTCTTTTATTGAATAAATGAGAAGTTAATATTGTTTAAAATATTTTTCTTATCTTACAATACATGTAGGTTATTCAGGAATTTTTATCATTGAAACTATAGGTTTATTAGCAGCTAGTCTACACGCATACGTCTAGTCGCACGCACACAAACACCGTGCCGAAGTCTGCCGAACTGAAACGACGTTAGACGATGCACGGCTTTCAACGCCGCACCGCTGTGCCGGGGGAGGGAGTGTTAGGTTTATTTTCGTTACGGAATTTCTTGATTCGGTCGCCGCGCCCAAAGCCAGCGATAAAAGCTATGCAATAGCTTAAAACTAATGATACAGTAGGGGATGTTAGGCCACGTATAGTTCAGTGTATGGTGCGTCCGTCGCGGCGCATGCGCGGTATGTCGGGGAGCGCGAGGCGATGCGCGCGCATGAGGTGCGTCTTGCGCTTCCAGCTGTCGGCGAAGGCGCGCGCACAGCCGGGGCATTGGTACGGGAGCTCCCCCGTGTGAGTGCGCAAATGACGAACCTGACAACATTCATAATCCAAATCAACGTTTTGGGTATACTTTCATGGTTCGTACAGCTAAGGAGTGGAATTCCCTGCCGGAGTCTGTTTCCCGATAGCTATAACTTGGTGAGTCAAGAGTGATTTTTTTTTTGTTCCGAAAGAGCTCACTCTTGACTTCGATCTCGCCTGATGGTAAGCGATAGATGAGGTCTACGATGGAACGAGCGAGCCCAGAAGATGCCTGTTTATTCTTGCTTTAAAGGTTGAAAGGTCATAAGTGGCAGGGAACACAGAAGCCGGCAGGGAATTCCCCAGCTTGGAAGTGCGCACAATAAAAGTGGAGGAGAAGCGCTTGGGCGCAAGACGGTATATCAACCAAGTGTGGATGGTATCCAGCCGTGCGTCTGGTAGACCAGTAGTGAAAGGGAGATAGAGGGATCAGGTCATGGAGCTCCTGCGCACACTCCCCGAAGTACAATCTGTAGAAAACCGACAGGCAAGCAACGGTTCGCCGATGAGCCGAGTGAATAGGTTACTTCTAGGTAAGCGTGCTCCATCTTCGACCACATTTACCATCAGGTGAGATTTGATTTTATTATGGAAGATATACACAATAGAAAGCAGGTCGATGTGGTGTCATAGACTACAGCAAGGCATTTGATCGGATCGACCATGTTTCACTGATAAAGAAGCTGAGATATATAGGCATTCATGGAGACCTGCTAAGGTGGTTCTTTTCTTACATTGACAACAGGTCAAAAGCAGTAATAATCAATAACTACATGTTTAGCTGGGTAAATGTGCCTAGTGGGGTCCCTCAGGGTTTGTTGCTCGGCCCTTGTTTGTACTCGTAGTATACATGAACGCCATCAAACTGCCTTCTTTCATCCAAACTACATATTATGCTTTGACGATCGCTACGCATCGCTTGACGATACGCTAGCACTTCAGGAGGACTTATGTCGGCTAGAATAGTATTTTCGGGCTAATAAACTTGATCTTAACCCATCTTAGTACGTATACTCTGGCACAGGCCAAATCTTGCCAAGGTGCAATACTATTCGTGACTGAGGTGTTTAGAATAATTAAAAAATCTTTCTAGCAATGTATGCTAACTTACATATTTAATTATATATTAATTGCTATTTTATATATAAATTATCATTTTAAATGAATAGATTTATATTTTTTTTTAATGATTGCATTGCTACTTATTAGTATTTTCATTTTATTGAATATTATGTACTGCATGCTAATTCTAGCAATAATCTAATAATAATCTCGGTTATTCAACCGAGATTTGAAATCTAAATATTTGCACGGCTGAATTGCTAAATGTAGTGAAACCTTCTAGAAATTAAGAACTTTGTTATCTATCTATATTCATGCAATTAAATATATCCTCTTGAGACCCTGGCCTCGGTATCACCTATGATACCGAGATTCAATAATTTATTTCCGTGCTATCTAGAAGTTTTGCTGAGAACTAAGTACTTACGTAGTAAGTTTGGTGGTAGGACTGTGTGTCGTCAAAATGTGGTTTCGGTGAATTCAACGGAGTTTAACAGTTGTTTACATTCAGTTGCGCTGTTGTTTACATTGTTTAAATTCAAGAGGACACGACTTGATTTAATACCCTGGTTCTCAAGAGGATATGATGCGTTCATTAATATTATAAGTCTAAAAAACGTAAGGTTTTGTAATTTGTTCTTTGGCGACTATATTTTCCTTTTTATGTGTTTCTATTAGCTGTAAGTACAGAAACTGAAAAATAAATAATTGAAAATATTGCCTTAACGAAGGCTACTATGCTACGCGAAAATTAATTTGACGTAAGAATTATATGTATTAGTTAACAGAATTTATTTCTCTCTGCTATAGACTAGCCTACTGGTGTCTTTGTACCCTTTATAGCAGTGTTTCGACGTGTGCCCTGTTAGCCTGATGCTGGGCCGGATTAACCATTAGGCAGAATAGGCAACTGCCTAGGGGCCCCGTATCAACTAGGGGCCCAGGCCCAGTGCACGCACCAAGAAAACATGTTTCTTCGAACGAGAATTTGATGTGCGTGTGCACTTAGGGACCTCACTGTTATCTCTACAAATCTCTACAAAGTAGAATTAAAACAATTTTAGAACAATCTGGTAATAAGTAAACAAATATATTATAGCCCTTAATGTGCGTTTCCTAAGTTCACACACAGTTTGGTCAGTCAAAGTATGAAAAGGGGCCCCGAGAATCCCATTGCCTTAGGGCCTATGACAGGGTTAATCCGGCTCTGCCTCTATGATGATGACACAGGTTAGAGACAACAGATATTATAATTATCTACTAAGACATTGGTAATCCGTAATACAACGACACTGGTCAGTGCTATAAGGTGCAAGTAAACTTTTTTTTATTTTATCGATGGCAAATCGGGGTTTAAATGTTATGTTAGGCCTAGTATGCAGCCAAGTTAGTCGCGACCTCAGTGGCTTTTATAAGGTAATCAAAGGTGTATGTAGGGCATTTTGGACACTAGCAATCGCACTGGGTGTCAGTAGGGTCCATAATTCCCCATTTCATTAAATTGAGCCTGCAGCAGCCTACTTGGGATCGCAGTCGATTGATTGATCTTCAAACTGTCCGGATGTCAGATGATGATCATCTTACAGTATGAGCAGCGGTGGCCCAATGGTTCCAGGCCGGACTTACGACTTGCAGTTCGTGAATTTGATCCCAGTCTGGTGCATTAAATTAGTATGGATAATTCATATCACCACCACTGCTCTTAAAACAGTGAAGAAAAAGATCTTGTGGAAATTTGCATGTCTTACGATAATAATTTCGAAGACATGCGGCCCATATCTCATAAAGTGGAGGTCTGTGTCCCAACAGTAGCAACGTTCTAGGCTAAATAGACGTAGTTACGCAAAAAGGATCCATTCCACACTTTTTCCGAAATTGAGTTATATTGATATCTTTAATATATCACCCTGAAGATGCGTTTGGTATATATAACTCAATTTCGGAAAAGATAGATAGATAGATATACTCTTTATTGTACACCATAACAGAATTAAATAAGGACTTAAAAAACTACAAACGGTGTTACAATGGGCGGTCATATGGGCGGTAAAAGTGTGGATTGGATCCTTTTTGCATAACTACGTCCAAATGATCATTGTTAAAATATTAATTTAAATACTACAGACGAGCTTCTGCCCGTGATTTCGTTTACGTGGGAGGGTTTTCTCACATAAATCCCGATCCCGCGGGAAACTGGAATAAGAATGTCAACTATCTACTTCTCAAATTTGATTCAGATCCCTTCAATAGATTTTGCTTGAAAGAGTAACATCCTCACAATCTCACCTGATGGTAAGCAATGATGTGGTCGAAGATGAAGCACGCTTGCCTAGAAATAACCTATTCACTCTTGACTTAAAGACTCCCAGGTTATAGCTATCAGGAAATAGACTCTGGAAGAAGAAAGATACTGACCAGCCCACTAGCGTCGTAGAAGCCTTTGTTGCAGTGTTTGCAGACATGAGTCCTGTTGGCTTGGTGCTGTCGTTGGTGACGGCGTAGGTTCGAGGAAACGGCAGCACGGAACCCACACTCGTTGCAACAGAACGGCTTCTCACCCGTGTGTTTACGCATGTGCACTTCTAGGTTGCCAGCTGTGGAGGTAATGAAGAAACTTGTTAAGATTTATCTAATTGATTTATGGAAGAAGGCACCTACGACACGGTAAACAAAAAGGCCATAACCACTTAGCATTATGGCCGGTTTTTGTTCTGATCCGGATTCTTAAACACAATAGCAAATGTTGTTTTACAGAATGGAATCACTCAGGCGTTAATTTAAGCGTCAATAACAATGGCTAAGGTTTAAGGACACTATTGCCGTGAACTCACTCCAGACACAAGCATATTTAGCTTAGTTTAACAATTTAACAAGATTACGAGTAATGTGAATTTTAGCCACATTAATTTTGCTTAAAACTAGATGCTTATTCTTGCATTCAGAATGCAGAACTGACCTTCCTCCCGCCCGCAAAACATGCAATAATGAAATCCACAACACTCAGCACGTGTTTCGCCCCTCCGCGGAGTATCCTCAGGAGATGTCGACTCGTCGACTGCTGGCCCGCGAACAATAAGTCAACATCTTCTCTGTATGTTTAGTTGTTGACAACCAAGTGGGATTGTGTTAAGTCATCATAATTTTTTGTTTATTTATTTATTAAAAGAAAGAAAAAAAAATTAAATAACAAATAGCTGTGTTTTGCGGTTTCACACACGTGAATGTGAGCAAAATCCAAAATTCATTAAAATCGCTTAAGCAGTTTAGATTTCACATACAAAGTTTCATCCCCTATTTCAAACATTTAGGACATGACTTCTGAAAAAAAAATTGCCTGCCTTTAACCCGGGGTCTTCAACTATTTTCATTACAAATTTCATTCAAATCAGTGCTGTGGTTTAACGGTGAAAGGGTATCATACAGAGACAGACACACTTTCGTATTTATAATATTAGTACGGATATGTCTAATTCTGATTACTGTATATGAGAATTACATCGGTTCAAATTCAAAGAATTTACAATAGATACGTCGGTTGTAATTCAAATGATTATTTATTCTAAAAGCATAATTTAAGAAATGAATAATTTACATTAAAAAATGAAACTAATTTGCTCAAAGACTATTCAGACACTGTGAAACCTGCTTAAATTTTAAAGGTTAATCGACTTTCTGACGTATACTATTATGAATATAGATGCGATGTTTCGATGTGCAAATGGATGTGAGGTAGGTCTTATTAGCGTCGCATGACCTTCAGCTATATCAACCTAATTAATTACTTAATTGGTTTTGAGTGTGTGTTTCAACTAGCTTAAACGGTATTAGTAGTAAATAAATTATAAGTATGTATTTATTTTGCAAATTGGTTATAAATTAAACTTTTACACGTCATTATTTTACTAGTGTTTACTACCTTGAGAAGAAACAAAGAAAAAAAACTCGAAGGTCAACGTGTCTTTTGAAGTTCATAGGTACCATCAGTACTGATCAAATCACATGAGAACCATGTTTGTGGTGCTCTTTTGAGGAAAGAAACACAGATATGAGCATTTGTCAGTTATTGCGTAGCTCAACTTAGAACTTTAATGAGCTCGAATGATTTGACGAGTAGTAGTAATCACAATTCATAATGTAAATGAGTGTGAGTCACGTTACTACTTTTGAACAGTGATTTTTCGGGAAAAATTACGGGGGAAAATCATAGTGATTTGACGAAGACGTAGCCAGATTTTTTCTAAAGATAATTAGCAATACGGGTTCACATTACTAGTACCATCTTGTTACTAATTTAGCTAAATAAGTCCCTCCAACTAAGCTAAATATGCTCGTGTTTGGAGTGGGGTCATGGCCATAGTGTAATGGGTGGGGTTCGAACCTACGACCTCTCGATCACAAATCCGACAAATTAACTATTAAGCTATTGTCGCTTGGAATCTCTGTGAATACCATAAGGGTTGATTTAGTATGGGTAATTGCTGGCCCCAAACCTTCCACATGTCACATCCATCACGCCCACTGGACGCTAGTAAAGACCCTGAAGTTTAGTATATAACAAGTTTCAAGACGACAAAACTACAGAATTAATTTTAAGGTTTTCCCTAACTTATTTTTACGATAACAACTAAATGGCCTCACCTTGTGCGAAGCTCCACCCACAGAAATAGCACAAGTACTGCTTGTCTCCGTCATGCACTTTCATGTGGGACTTGAGGATACTTTTTATTTTGAACCTGTAAAACGACATAAAGCGTGTGTTTATAGATAGATAGATATATTCTTTATTGTACACCATAACAGTAAAACAAAATTATGGACTCAACAATTAAAAATTGGCCAAGTGCGAGTCAGACTCGCCCATGAAGGGTTCCGTAGTAACTATAATAATATAATATATAATATGTATATTTATTTGTCGTATAAAAAATAACCTTAAAAATTTCTAAAAACTAGCTTATTTACATTTTTACAACTACGCTAAATAACTTTGATTTTCATAGTGTTTGTATGAATTACAAAGTTATATTTTCGGTTTTATAAAATATGCTATATCTCAAAAATTGCTGACCCGATTTCGTTCAAACCAATTTTGCTTAAAAGTTTACATTAAGATCTACACATATATATATTTTTTAGATTTTTCACTCCATTATTATAGAAGTTAGAGGGGGGGACACATTTTACCACTTTGGAAGCTTATATCTTTTAAACGATTGACTTTATCAAAAAGTGGTTTTAGAAACCCTTATATCATTTTTAAAGACCTGTCTATAGATACCACACATGCATAGGTTTCATGAAAAAAAAAAATTTCAGTTCTAGTTCCATGTATGGGGACCCCCTTTATTTTAAATATTTTTTAATGTTTTTCTCAAAATCGGAAAGCGGTTCACAGAGTACATCTACCTACTAAGTTTCACATGTATAGTATTAATAGTTTCGGAATAAAATGGCTGTGACATACGGACGGACGGACAGACAGACAGACAGACAGACGGACAGACATATCGAAACTATAAGTGTTCCATTTTTTGCCATTCGGCTACGGAACCCTAAAAAGGGTGATATAATGGGCGGTCTTATCGCTAAAAGCTGAGTACTAGTGTTTAACAAGAAGCGAATGCCTATCTAACCTCCACAGCTGAATAGCTGGATAACACGATAACCCATGACAAGATATCACATTTTTTAACTGGACTACGCATAATGACTGTTAAAGATGAATAAATTACAGCCGAGACCAACGGCTCACGGAGGCACGGAGAAATCTCGATATGGACGGTCACCCATCTGGACCTGCAATAATAGTACATTGTTCACCGAGAAGAGAAAGTGACCGATTACCGTCGAGGGTGTCGTTTGAAGCTCGAGCCGTAGGCGAGGGCTTTAAAACACCCGAGATCGGGAAACGCACTTTCTCTCGAGTGATACATAGTGCTTTATACTACACCTACGAGGAAAATAAAAAACTAAATCTTTACTAATTGAAATTGTTGCAGTTAGTGAAGCTTAATGTAACACTGTTTTCACAAATGGCGCCAATGGCGTCTGCAATTTTCACATGTTCTTTTTTCAAATTGTTTATCCTGCCGCCGCAGGATCGCACTGCCAGCCCGACACCATCCAACACACAGCTAGTGGCCAGTGTCATTTTGCGAACTTGGAGATAAAACTCACTGTAAAAACTTTTTGGCTTTTGATATTTAGGTTACCGGCGCAAAGTCTTACCCAAAATTAAAAAAGAAAAACCACGTAAGAAATGGATTTTCATACACTTTTCTCTCCCGCTCAGATGCGTTTTCTCCCCGCATATTTGTTCGATATGCAATGACGTACTTTCTACCGTAAATTTGATAAAGTATCAAGGTACTTTCCAAGCAGGTGTAGTATAAATGAATTTTATTTTATTTTTATTTTTTATTATTCAGCTACGAGCTCTTCACCGATCTAAAATACATATATTTCTAGCGATTAGTCCCATTTATAATTCAATAAATTAAAGGTCACTTTAAGCTCAACTTAATTTGTGATTCAATGATATTTTAGTTTTTATTCTCTACCAATATTTTACACCCCAAAAAACCGTCCTCGTTTACGTTAATCGATAAACTGCGTCGTTATCTATAAAAGTAACCACAACACTACGACATCCAAAATGGCCCCTTATCCTGCCTAATTAAGAACTTGTTAACACAAAATAATCTTTCCTAAACGTTGCGCGGCCATGATTTTGTGATATAATGACGGCCTCGTTATGTCATGTGGGTCAAGGTTGCCCAAAAATGTGGGTAACGGAGTCAAGGTCACCTAAACTAGTTATTTCGAGGCCAAGGTTCTTTCTAGCTCGGGTGTATCAAGGTCACTTTTGCCGTAAAAATAAAAGTTTTACGATCTCTCGACTGCGGCTCTGATGTCGAAAAACTAAACGTTTTGGTTACTACCTACACTTATTTAGGAAGATAGATACTTTTGAAGAAAAATTTTACTAAACAGGTAAGATAAATTCCTTTGGACTATATTATAGATTCGATTTAGGAATGTTTTGTTCTAGGTCATTTTACAGGTTGTTAGTACCTTGAGTTCAAGGTTTTGACCTTTATTGTCCATTATTGAGAGATAAGAGTTAATGCTGCCTGTAAGTGGACTCAAGAGTAACGTCTTTTGTATCAATTGGGCATGTAATGGTGTCGCTATTTGTCGGTTACGTTCGATGAAATCACGAAGCTTTTCTTATCCTCCTAGTCGTAGTAGGTATAGTCCTTGTTTGTTTGTATTAAATAGTAAAATGTTCAGGAATCTTCTCATTAATCTTCTATAAATATTAAATTTTCAGTATACTTGATTATATAATTGATTATCAGTGCCTACCTTTGCTCTGGGGCTATTTTAAAGTAATTGGTATAAAGACCTTCCATCTCAAAGAGCCTCCTCCGTTTTTTCGTCGGTTAAAGACGATACACAAAATCGAGCCTGCCTTTTTTAAATAATAACCGGAGATGTAACATTATGTTCATTAATACGAACAATATTAAGGTCGACGTAGCTATAAGATTCGGTGGAAATTTACTAAGAAAGAAAAATAAAACTTAGTACTAGAATAGTAGTAGTACTCTCCTGTCTCAGGTCTGATGGAAGAAATAGCTTATGAATAAACAACACCTTTGTGCTCTATTGTCTGTATTTGTTCCTTTTTTATTATTATTATAGACTAGCTTTTGCCCGCGACTTCGTTCGCGTAGGAGGGTTTTCCGCGTATAATCCCGATCCCGTGGGAATTCCGGGATTTAAAGTAGCCTATGTGTTATTCCAGGATGTAAACTATCTACTTACCAAATTTCATGCAGATACGTTCAGTAGTTTTTGCGTGAAAGAGTAACAAACATCCATCCATCCTCACAAACTTTCACATTTATAATATTAGTAAGAAAGAAGTAAGATAAGAAGTAAGATGAACCCGCTCTTGACCTCGATCACGGCTGATGGTAAGCGATAGACGAGGTTGTTAAAGCTTCTTTGGAGTTCTTCAGCTGAAGTGACATAAGTTTTGAATGTTTTTCTTTTTCAGTATGACGTGTTGTTGTCACTGTTCAACTATCGTTTAATATACATTCTTCTATAATTATATTTTCTATTATTCTTTTTACCAGCCTATAAGTTTCCCTTGAAACGCTTCACCGCAAAGTCAGCACTCTGCTACAGGTTATGTGCTAGCGGAAAAATGGAAATGTGCGAAATAGTGGAAAATTTAAGTACACAGGTACAAATTGCACCACTTCAAGGCAAGAGTAACTGGGATACCTGGAAATATAAAATATCCGTCCTGCTTAGAAGCATACCAGATGTTTTGGATATAGTAGAAGGAAGATGTAAGAGACCCGTGTTGCCAGCAGGTGTAGGAGACGCAGAAGTTACTGCATTTAGAACGAAACTAGCGCGTTTTATACAGGCAGAGAACAAAGCTATGATCCTGCTTTCAACAAATTTGAACGAAGATACCGTTAGAAAGGTAATGTCATTCACATGTCCAAGAGAAGTATGGCTAGAACTACATCGGTTATTTGATGGAGATAATGAGAATCGAGCTTATAATCTCTGCCTAGATTTCTTCGGATTTAAACTGAATCATTCTGATGATATGTTCACACATATTTGCAAATTGAAGACTCTCTGGTGTCAGTTGAATATAGAGATTGGTAAAGATGATCCCAATATTAAACTACCAGAAATATTCCTTATTTGTAAAATTCTGGACACATTAGATCAGAAATATTTCAAATTTAAATCAAGTTGGTTGTTGTTAGCCAAAGAACAGAGGACAGTAGAAGGTTTGACAAGTAACTTTTGCGCTCATGAGAAGTCACTTGAAAAGAAAAATAGTGAATCAAGTAAAGAGGTATTAGTGACGACACAGAATAGCACGAATCGTAAAGACAAGAAGAATAAGGATAAGCATATGAGATGCAATTACTGCCATGAGATGGGACATCGAGTAAGATCCTGCCAGAAGTGGATGAAAGATGGTCGCCCTCCTAAAGACAGTAATAACAAGCCATCTTCAAGTCAAAGTATGAATATGACTATTATGAGTGTGGATGTCATGGCATTCATATCGCAAGATAAAAAGTCATGGTACGTGGACAATGGTGCGACTAGTCACGTGACCAACAGGAGTGACCTGTTCCAAATATTTCAACAGTTTGACGAGAACCAAGGAGTTACTACAGTGAATTGAATGAACATTGTTCAAGCAAGTGGCAAAGGAACAATTCATTTGGAAGCAGATGTCAAAGGAAAAATTGTGAACATAGCACTCACGGATGTTTGGTATGTACCAGAGATCCAGCGAAATCTGTACTCAGTGTTAGCTATGCATGATAAACAGAAGAATAGCAAGTTCGTCTCGACCCCGGAAACTTGCGAAGTATTTTTGAATGGGGAAGTAGCAGTTGTTGGCAAGCGTAACCACTATGGAGGACTTTTTAAGTTGAAAGTTTGCAACGTCCTGCTGCCAGTACCTATACTTGCTACTACTACAACTGATTTGATGCAGCTCTACCGCGAGAGATTAGCGCATCAAAACAAAAGACATGGAAGTAGGGAAGTCATTCAGAGAGAGTTAGGATTAACACTTCCAATAAACAAGGAATCGTGTGAAGCTTGTATCTATGGAAAGATCCATAGACTGAATTTTGGAATACGAGAGAGATCTACATAGCCAGGAGAAATAATTCATGCAGATGTTTGTGGTCCTTTGCCACTGAGTTTTTCAAAATACCGTTATTATGTACTGTTTAAAGACGACTTTTCCGGATACTGCATGGTTTATTGCATGAGAAATAAAAGTGAAGTCAAAGACAAATTGAGCATAATGCTACAAGAAGCGACGGTCACAGGACATGTAATCAAAACACTGTTGAGTGATAACGGAACCGAGTTTGATAACAAGGAAGTCAGAGATATTTTGAATAAAACAGGAATAAAGAAACGTCTTGTTATGCCGTACACGCCAGAGCAGAATGGCTGTAGCGAGCGCCAAAACAGGACATTGGTAGAAACTGCAAGAACATTGATGAATGCTCAGAGAGAACTACCAAAAGCGTGGGCAGAACTTATAATGACAGCAGCTTACATTTTAAACCGAACAGGTGCTACTAGAGAGAAGGACAAGTCACCTTACGAGTTATGGTATGGGAAGAAGCCTAATAGAAAGCATCTGAGAATCATTGGAATTACGTGTTATGCCCATGTTCCGAAAAACAAAAGGAAAAAATGGAATAAGAAAGCAACTAAAAGCATTCTCATAGGATACGACAATGATGACGGATATCGTATCTGGTATGAAACGCAGCATAAAGTTGACAATCTGATCCGATCAAGAGATGTAATCTTCGAAGAGACACCTATGTATTTCAGGGATTGAAGCTAAGGCTTCAGGAATGGTTGCTAAATCTTAGCCAAAACCGATAGAGAAAGAGTGGATCGTGTCATACGACACAGCTCCCGCAGAAAATATTCAACAGCATTAGCAAATTAGTAATCCCTTGAATCAGGAAGCCCAATCTGAACAGAGATATGTTTCATTAGGGAGCGAATTAGAAGATAGACATTTAGAGGGGCCTATTGAGACATCAATAGAGACAAGTAAATCAGGAGATCAAAGACAGTCAGTCCAATTAGAGGGAGAAAGAGAAATAGAGTTTATAGAAGACGAAACCGCATTTTCAGACAGTGAAAATGAAGAAGAATTCGCAGATGCTGTTCCTACTTATACTTACGTTTCGCAATCGGACGTTCCAAGATACAATCTCAGGGACAGAAGTACTCTACGACCTCAACGTAAATTGGATGACTATAGTTTATTCCTAGTCGATACTGCAAAACAACATTCAACGTATAAGGAAGCAATATCGAGTGAAACAAGTAAAGATAGATGGTTACAAGCGATGAGGAATGAAATCGATTGTTTGCAAAGATTACAAGTTTGGGACTTGCAGAATCTACCGTGCAATCGAAAAGCTCTGCCATGCAAATGGATTTATAAAGTGAAAACCAACCCTGACGGCACAATACAAAAGTATAAAGCCCGTCTAGTTGTAAAAGGGTTTAAACAGAAGAAGAGTTTTGACTATAACGAAACGTTTAGCCCAGTAGCGAGGTTAGCTACTATAAGATCTTTGCTCAGCGTTGCAGCAAGAGAGAGACTTCATCTTATCCAGTTTGATGTTGCAACAGCTTTCCTCAATGGAAATTTTACTGAAGAGATTTATATGATTTAGCCAGAAGGCTTTGAAGATGGAATATCCAGAGTATATCGTCTAAAGAAAAGCCTCTATGGATTGAAGCAAGCACCACGGTGCTGGAACTACTGTTTTGCAGAAACACTTGAATCTTTAGGCTTCAAGACAAGCGAAGCTGATCCATGCCTGTATACCAAAATCTTAGGAGATAAGAAAATATTAATAGCACTCTACGTTGATGATGGCTTAGTTGCAGCGAGTGATGAAGACCTTGCAAAGAGTTTCATCAATGACCTAAAAAAGATTTTGATGATTACTAGCAAACCAGCTTCATACTATCTTGGGTTAGAGATAGAACAAATGAAGGACGGCTCGATTTTCATTAAGCAAGAAGCTTATGCAAATAAGGTTTTGGAAAGATTCAATATGAAAGACTGTAATTCAGTATCCACTCCTTTACAGAAAGAAGGAACTATGGAAAAATGGAAAGCTGACAAAGAGTCACAGTCTTTTCCCTATAGAGAAGCAGTAGGCTCGCTCGCTTACTTGATGGTAGGCACTTCCCCTGTTCTGGCTTATGCTGTAGGATTGGCTTCGAAGAGCTTAGAAAAGCCAACTACTAGTGACTGGCGTATGGTTAATGAGTTAATGAGATATTTGAAAGGCACAATATCAAAAGGAATAATGTATGTTCATGATGCAAATTCTCCTAACCAAATAAAAGCCTACAGTGATGCTGATCATGCTGGATGCTTGAAAACAGGTCGCTCTACGACTGGAATATTGAGTTTATTTTCAAAAGAAGCAATCGCCTGGATGAGCCAACGACAAGCTTCAGTTGCCATTAGCACTACAGAAGTTGAGCTTGTGGCTGCGAGTGAAGCTTCAAGAGAACTACTTAATTTGGCTAAAGCGACTGTTCAAAGACTTGAATGGCCAAAAAGAAATTCCAGTATTGTTCGTGCCGCGGTGAAATTGGCACATAATCCAGAGTTTCACCGTAGGACAAAACATATTCGTGTGAGGCACTTCTTCGTGAGGGAGCTTGTGCTTCAAAACGACATCGTGGTCGAGAGGATTAGCTCTGCTGCCCAGTTAGCAGACCTCCTAACTAAGGCCCTACCCAGACCCAGATTGCAGGAACTAGCTCAGAAATTGGGTCTGATGGATAAACTCAAACGATCGACTATCAGCTGAGGGAAAGTGTTAAAGCCTCTTTGGAGTTCTTCAGCTGAAGTGAAATAAGTTTTGAATGTTTTTCTTTTTCAGTATGACGTGTTGTTGTTACTGTTCAACTGTCGTTTAATATACATTCTTCTATAATTATATTTTCTATTATTCTTTTTACAAGCCTATAAGTTTCCCTTGAAACGCTTCACCGCAAAGTCAGCACTCTGCTACAGAGGTCTACGATGAACGAGCGAGTTTAGAAGATACCTGTTCACTCTTGTTTTAAAGGCTGACGGGTCATATGTGGCAGGGAATACACAAGCCGGCAGAGAGTTCCACACCTTGGCTGGCCGTGCGCTTAAGATAAGTAAGTATATCGACCATGCGTGGATGGTACCCTGCAGTACATCTAGTAGACCGGTAGTGAAAAGGAAATGGAGGGAGTTGTAGAGCTTCTGCACACAGACTCCGAAGTACAATCTGTAGAGTATAGAAGACCGACAGGCAAGCAACGTTTTGATGGTGAGCTAGTCTGTGAAGCTTGTCTGCCAGCACTCTTTTTTCATTGGTAGTAGGTTCGCGTTTGACCACCATCTCACCTGATGGTAAGTGATGATGTGGTTGAAGATGGAGCACCCCTACCCAAAAATAACCTATTCACTCTTGACTTAAAGACTCCTAGGTTATAGTTATCGGGAAACACAGACTCCGGCAGGGAATTCCGCTCCTTAGCCGTACGCACATCAAAACGTTTTATGCGTATGGGTGGGATGTCTACCACGTAACGATGGCGCATCGCCTTTGTGTCTTCGTCACCTATGAGCCCGTTAGCTGTACATTCAATTTTATGTGTGTACATAAATAAATAAATAAGTACCTCATACTACACTTGTCGCAGGCGTACGGCCTCGCGTCGGCATGCGCCCGCGCATGGCACGCGAGCTGCTTGCGGCGCTTGAAGCGCTTGCCGCACGCCGCGCAAGCGAACTTGCGCTCGTCCGAGTGAGAGGCCGCGTGCTCGGAGAGCAGAGATGCTTTGGAGAATGCTGGAATCATATTTTGAATAAAATTTAATAGCAAGAAGACCGATTAGCTTCATAGTCCAAATAAATCACCTTTTTTTTTCTGGGTGAATAATATCATCAAATGATTCTTCAATGCTCTGGGTGGAACGAAAGGGAGTGTCAGACTTCTACTGACTACAAACCCACCCTGCTTCTTCAATTACCCATGTGCGAGGGCCGCAGTATCTCGTTAGAATATTCCCGCCATTGCCCTAGGGCCCCAACTGCCAGATCCCCTCAACGACGGTCGCAAAACGACACTAGTTCGGCCGCTACCTGGTGCGACTACCAAAATAAATCCTTTTATTAAGCAGGCATCAAATTTAAATAAATAAAGGGACAATGCATGGTTAAAAGCCCACAAAAAGCATAGAAAAATAAGTTTGTAATGTAGACTTTTTGTAGCTCAGGGATCAAATAAAATTTCAGTTATTAATGTGAATTAGTAGTCGCCTAGTGGTCGACCACAATTCATTTCAATATTAGGTTTGAATATAGTTGAAGAAATATTAGCTTTCTGCACTCCTATAAGTTTTTGTTTGTTTCGGATGACACTTCTCTTGACCAAACATGATCATCATGAGATGATGGCAAACAGTAAATGAGGTCTATGATGCAACAAGCAAGCCCAGATTTATAGGGGCTTGCTTGTTGCATGTTTGTTTTTCTTTAGGCATTTGCATATTAACTTTGACTGTGTTAAATTACATACTCTGCTGTAATTTTTAAAAAGTACAATGTTGTTGCATTAATATAAACACACATACTTAAAGCTGGGAATCAATTTATAACTGCAATAAAATTAAAGTAAATCATTATCATAATATTTTATTTTGGCTCCTGCACTAATTAACTGTATTGCAGGAGCCAGTTTCTTCCCCATGGCAATAGGTTACAATCTTAGTTACAATGGTATGCATAATTAAATTAAATTAAAGCTTAAAAATATAAAAAACACAAATAGTAAAACAGTTACATGTAGGCTACCTTTTGCCCAAATTTACTAGGAGCATCAACCAGTAATTACTTAAAGCTGTTGGATACCTAATATCAGGGTTGGGCAGTATTTTAATTACTTGTAATTAAAATACGTAATTGAAATACAAATACGTATTTGGTATTTGTATTTCAATTACTTCTTTAAAATGTAATTTGTAATTCGTATTTCAAATACCTGACGCCGAGGTATTTTGTAATTAGTATTTCAAATACTTGGGGCTTCAAAATACATTTTAACATTAAAATACATTTAACCCTCATTCATTTAGCGATCGTGAGTGTGAGTGCGAGGCGAGACCGCGAGAATGTAATGATGGTAAAGCAGCCTCAAAACGCAAAAAATGGACTTACGTCAAATTGTGAATGTCAAGCTAAGATGTCAATCTGTCAAGTCATAACGCTTTGTTTTAGTTTTTTCCAAACACAGAACAAAGAAAGCTTCTGTTCTGTGTAGAACGAACGAAAATGGTTCAAACTATTTAACGCAAGTTTGTGCTCATCAGGATCTGTAGAAAGATTATTTTTTTAGCAGGTTTTATTCATTCTCCAACAAGAGGCTGTTTGTCTGACAGTACATTTAAAAATTTAGTGTTCATGAAAGGAAACTCTGGTTTTACTGATTAATTCATGTTGTTTTCCTCTACTTTTCAGCCCGTGCTGGGCCTCAAGTCTACTATTGCAATAGTGCCACAATGGTCTATCATTGATTTCCTAATTGTCAATCGATGCCATTGTCATTTTGCTAAAAGATCGTAATCTGTTAAATTCATAATGGTCTCCTAGTAGAATAGCGTAGTTTCCTAAAATATTTTATTTAACCCGTCACGTAGTTTAACAAAAAACATTGGACACGTATTTTTTATTTTTTCACGTAATTAAAAAATTAAGACGATACAGTGAGTTGAAATTTCGCGTGACGTCACACCTCGGTATAATTCTTAGCAATGTGTGACGTCAGCAGCCCCCTCTCCTGTACTTTGAAGCTTTCCATCTTTTTGAATTTTTCTTAACTTGAAAAAGCAAAAAATATGTGACCAATATTTTTTGAAAATCTACCTAATGGACCAAATAAAATAATTATTTTGTAACACAGGAAACTACCCTATTGTGTTATAAATTGACATAGTTGTATTGCCATTATTATAAAACCTGTTAATAGAAATGTAGTAAAACTATACAATTCAATAATATTTTAGCTGTCAAAGTCAAATGTGACATTACTGCTTACTGACGTTTCATCTGTTTTTTATTTTTAGCGGCCGGTGTTTTGATTTATTTTATGTGTTTTAAATTATCTTAAATAGATAAGCCTATATTTATTACAATACAAAATGGTGCTAATTGACCAAATTTTGGTTGGGACTGTAAAAATTTTAGCAGATTACCGCGTAAGGGTTCCCGCCCACGTCAAACTTTTTGTAGGTCAGATAATCGGGCCGATTTTTCCTCCGATTCTCAGGACCGATTTTGTGGTCGACTCAATGCCTACGTCCGTCACTTTGTCTGTGGCTATCGAGGGAGCAGCACGTCATGGACAGAGAGAATCTCATGAATATAAGGAGGAAGGTGGATTTACAGAGGAAATGATAAATGATGAACACTCTGATGAATACTTATTAGTGTGGAGTAAGGCAGGGGGGTCTGACGTCACTGAGGCTCTTTAACATTTATGTCAACCACCTAATTGAGGAGCTCAGCAGCATGTATGTCGGATGGCCATATAGATGAGGTATGTGTTGATAATCTAAGCTACGCTGATGATATGGTGCTACTGAGCCCTTCAATTGGTGGCTTGAGGCAATTGTTAAGGGTGTGTGAAAGTTATGCTACAGAACACGGCCTGAAGTATAATGAAAGTAAGAGTGAGTTCATGATGTTTTGATGCAATAATAAGGATCCCAGCTATATACCACCCTTACTACTTAATGGTGTACCATTGGGCCTTGTTTCGAAATTTAAATATCTTGGGACATATAGTTACTGAGAATTTATGTGATGATTTGGATATAGAAAGGGAGCGCAGGGCATTGTCGGTGCGTGGTAACATGTTAGCACACAGGTTCACTCGGTGTACAGCTGAAGTCAAATTAACATTATTTAAAGCATTTTGTCAGACGTTTTACACCAGTGGCTTGTGGGAGAACTTTACACAAAAGGCCTACAATGCCTTGCGCGTCCAATATAATAACGTGTTCAGGGCACTGTTTCATCTTCCTCGATACTGCAGTTCTTCCAGCATGTTTGTGGACGCTCATGTCGAAGACTTTTATGCAATTATGCGCAAGAAGGTTGCGTCGGTAATGGCATGAGTGCGAAGAAGATGGTGGGCGATAGAAGTAACACTGTCCTGCTTAGTAGGTTCACAGAACTCCATGTTACGGGGGTTCGGCGGGCCTGCTGAGCGGGAGCATGTGTCATTTGTTTTGTTGTATTTGTAACTATAATTTATCTTTTTACCTATTTATTGTGATTTTGTGTGTATAATTTTAATTTTTGTTTTTAATTTTAATGATTCAAATTAATTTATAATAATAATAATAATAACACGAACAATAATAACATAATTTTAATCTAATCTATGGACTGTGTCTGAAAATAAATGATTTTAATTTTATTATTTTTATTTATTATAAATGATAAATGATCTTTATTTTGCAAATTGGTTATTAAATAACACTTTTACACGTCATTTTTTTCGTAAATGTTAACTAGATGAGGCCGGTGTTTCCTAACTGACTACCCTGAGAAGAAACACCGAAACAAACTCAGGGGTCTCTTTTAAAGTCCATAAAATCTATACTGGTTTAATTATATGGGAACCTTGTAGGTTTTAGTCTGAGGCGGTCTTTTAAAGAAAGATGCTCACAGATTTGAGTGGACCTGTCCATACAGTGCAAGCATTTGTCAAATGACGTATAGCTCAACTTAGAATAAGGAGCTTAACGATTTGACGAACAATACCAAGGTAAGGACGTTTGGGGGCCTCGCAAAAGCACTCAAACTGCCAGACAATCATGTAAAGGAATCATGAAAGGTTTGTCTTTGGCTTTTGAGGAACATTTGTTGATCCAATAATCTCTCAGAGATTATTAAATCGCAACAATTGTCCTTCCCTCGCAAGTGCATGCGACTGACTGTCGGTGAGTAGTGTGCGTTTTACGCTACATTTCCGAACATTCCATTTTTCACCGATAATCGGATCGGTCGGGATGCGCCGATTTTATTTCTGACCAACTTTTTGTAGGACGTGTGCGTTGCATTATTGCTATCAGTGTGTTCTATTTTTCTCCTACAAAAAATCTGTCACCATTTATCGGATGTGGGCGGGCTGCCTTAGTCAGTCATTCATTTGTCATTGTGTACGAGATTACCATTCTAAGCCATTTCTTTCAATGGAGTGTCAGTGGTTGAACATTAAAATAATAGATTACCAAACTTGTCAAAATCTACGAATAAAAAATTGGCCAAGTGCGAGTCAGACTCGCCCATGAAGGGTTCCGTAGTGACTATAATAATATAATACGTATATTTATTTAACGAAAAAAAACCTTACAAATTTCTTAAAAGTAGCTTATTTACATTTTTTTACAACTACGCCAAATAACTTTATTTTTCATAGTGTTTGTATGAATTACTAAGTTATACACTTTGAACAGAGCTCACGGTGACTAGCAAAACGTCAGCGGGGGAAGCGGGGTATCATTCAGCGCGGGAGCGTTGCGGGTTGTTTAGTAGCCACGAGTCAGTGGACGGGAGCGCACCGCGCTTTTGCGGTTGAGGCGTATTTCACGAACAATAATGCGATCAATGTGGCGAGTGAGATCAATCAAGCGGGCGTCGGTTTTGTTCTCACTTCGATATCCGACGAGTAAAGGATGGTCCGTCAAACCAATTGATATGGTACAGAAGTTTAGAGGAACTGTATCAGTCAGAAATGAGCCTCGGCCTGGACCTTCAACGTCTGTTACTACTCCTGAAAACGCAGAACTTGTGAGACGGGAAATTATGACAAATCCGCGTAAGTCTGTTCGAAAGATTGCAGCATCAACGGGTTTGAAAAAGACATCAGTTCACAAAATTATTAAAAAAAAATTGAAGTTCCATCCATACAAGCTCCAAATCATCCAACAATTGAAAGAAGATGATTTCATAAAAAGGCAGAATTATGCTAGAGTCGTTCTGGAACGATTTTCTACACCTACGCGGTTATGTAACATATTTTTTAGTGACGAGGCGCATTTTCACATTGGAGGGTACGTTAATAAACAGAATATGCGTTATTGGAGTGCGAGCAATCCAAAAGAAATCCATGATAACCTCTCCACAGCCCGAAGACCACAGTTTGGACCTTATTTTTATGACAGAGGTGAAACCGTTAACGCACAACGATACTGCGCGATGCTGGACAACTTTTTTATACCGGAGCTGCACTGTCATGCTAGCTACAATAACAGAACCCACTTTCAGCAGGATGAGGCTACGGCACACACCTCCAGGGACTCAATGACTAAACTCAGACCACTTTTTCCTGGAAAATTGATAAGTCGCTTTGGCGACATAGCCTGGCCCCCTAGATCACCTGATCTGACCCCTTGCGACTTTTTCCTGGGGGATACCTCAAATCTCATGTCTACAGCAATTTGCCATCAACGATAAAGGCCCTGCAAGAAAATATCCAACGCGAGATTGCGGCTATCAGTCCAGAACTTTGCAAGAGAGTTTTCGCCTACATGAAAGAAAGATTTCAAGAATGTTTGTGGATAGAAGGACGCCATTTGAGTAGAGTGATTTTTAAAACCTAAAATCCGCATTATTATTTTGTAAGATGATAATTAAATAACTTAGTCTTTCTTTATATTTTTGTTTCATTTTGTTTTTTTCTTAAGTATAAAATCTGCCGGCGAACACCCTGTATTTGCGGTTTTAGAAAATTTACTTTATGAAAAAATGGTTTTAGAAACCCCTATGTCATTTTTAAAGACTTGTCTATGGATACTACACACGCATAGGTTTCATGAAAAAATAATATTTTCAGGGTTCCGTTTTTTGCCATTCGGCTACGGAACCCTAAAAATCAATGATCCACCATTCCGACACCATTGCAATAGCAGACTCGGCCCCCTGGTCTAGATTACTTATTTTGTATTTTGTAATTTGTATTTCAATTAAAAATAGCTAAAATACTGTATTTTGTATTTTATATTTCAAATACCTTACTTAAATATATTTTGTATTTCGTATTTTAATTACTTGCGATCCAGTATTTTGTAATTTGTATTTCAATTAAAGCAAAGCATGTATTTTGCCCAGCCCTGCCTAATATTGGCATGAACCAGTATCATAGTCAAACTTACTTTTTGGACAATGTGCACAGGCATACTTATGATCAGTGTGCTCCTTCTTCATATGTTTATTAAACCAAGTCTTAGATGTGAAAGCCTTTCGACAAATAGAACAAACATTCTTCTTAGAATCATCTGAATTTGCTGTCTCTTTCTTAATTTCTTGATTGATATCTTCTCTCTTTTCCTCTTCAGTTATATTTTGAATCATTTCTATATTTTCTAAAGGTTTTTCTTGGATTATTTGGCTAGATTCACTGGCCGGTAAGTCTATATTATCAAACAGAATATGTTCTGAATCATAGTTGTTTACGGTCACACTAATTTTATAGTCAGGTAAAGTAAGTCTGAGGTTGTCTATGGGTCTAGTACTATGTATTTCTGGCTCTACAATGATGCTGGTATTAGTTCTTGAGATTATATTTTTTTAGTGTAGCATCAACTTTGTGGGCCTCAGTGATGTAGGTGAACGCTGATTCTATCTTAATGATGCAGTCGTAGCAGAACTGCTTTGGTAGTTTATCATCTTCTGATATCTGGAAGGTATTCAAGATTCATAATTGAATTTATTAAACAGAAAACATATTTTTGTAAGATTTATATATATATATATGTAGTATATATATGTGTGTTTATTTATTTATCAGACAAAAAATATTTATTTATCAGACAGAAAGATGCTGCTCTGTTTCTAACAATGGCATGGAAGCCATCAGCGTTTGCAAACATGCCCGACGCACTGCAATGCTTCGGCAGCCGCATCAACATCCTAAAGGCATTTACATTAGACACACCCGAAACAATGTAATTTTTACTGCTTTACTACAACATGCAAATCTATGGGCCAGCATATTACATCGGACAGCCAACGCCCGGCGCTCTCTCTCAATATCATCATGGTCTGACTGGTCTTCCGAGACCCAGTGACCCAGGTACTTGAATCGCGAAACTCTGGGTATGGAAACACCGTCTATGAGAAGGGGAGGCAAGTGCTTCACCTCATGACCTGAGGATTGGAACACCAAGAGTTAGCTTTTTTTATCTTTATACCTGAGCCCATGAGTCTCGGCATATTCCATACATATGGCGAGGAGATTTCTAAGGGCACTTTTTTTTTTTTTTTTAGCTTGGTAAAATTTTCAGACTGTCAGACTTTTACTGACTAAAATCCACGGTGTTCCTTCAATAACCCTTTACGTACCGGGGTCACGGTAATGGGATGAGTCCCACGACCCCGGCAGGCTTCGGCCCTCTACGGTGGGGGGCCTCGTCATATTGCTGACGCTCTTTGAGGCGCGCGTGGAACACGACGCGCCGTCGACCCGGGCATGGTCCATGGTCGGACAGCGAGTTGCCCTTTACTCGCTGTCCGCATGCCCGCGCCTACGGTGGCCGGAGATCGTCGGCCGACGTCCGACGCCGTGGGCGTCTACCACTGCGGCTGGGCTGGGGAGGACGCCATCCTCTCCCTCACGCGGCCCGCATCCTCCTTCGGAAGCATGACTGCTTCGCAGAAGGAGGCGACAGCTTCCCACTCCCTCTCGCCCCGCAGCATGGCCTCGACCAATGCCGGGCGCGAGAGGTCTCAGCCTATTGCCGCCGTGAGGACACGTCGGTGCTCTGCCCAAGCGGGGCAGTCCTGCACCGTGTGCTCGACTGTGTCCTCAGGGCGACCCTCGCAGTGGTGACACCCAGGCGTTTCCTCCTTTCCCATCAGACACAGGTACCTCCCGAAACTTCCGTGTCCGGTGAGGACCTGCGTCATGCGGTAGGTCAGGACGCCGTGACGCCGATCTAGCCACTCCACAAAGAGGGGTCTTACCGCCGCAATTGCGGCGTGCCCGTTCTAACGGCACTAATGTATTAATTTATGTATTAATGCATATTGTTTGGGTTTAATTGCTAATACATCGAGTACCTTTTTGTTGTTTTAGCAAGATATATTAAGGTATCCTAAACGAGTGCAACAAGAAATCAACATATTATTATTTAATTATAAGAAGTTACTATGCGCTAGATATATTTATTTGACTTAATAAAAAGGTAGTTATAAATAAGGAATAAGTATACGCAAGATATGAGGATTGGATTGATTGGACAGATACACTCAATTTAGAAAAAATAGAGAAATAAATAAAAAGTAAAATCGCAAACAGTGGCAGAAACATACCGTGATATTTGTGCAAAAACAGAACATTTCTACGGCTTTGGAATCAAATTTTTCCTTTTCCCACGACGCCACTTCTTTCATACAACTTCTACATAAATTAGACGTGTCCATTTTAGTTGATTTTCATTAAAAAAATATATAAAAACAAATCACGGCTCGCCGCAGACGACACACGTAAATAAATAAATGTCAAAGCGTGCGTTCCAACTCCTAGCACATTCAAACTTTGCGATATTTCTATCAAAGAAAGAGATCGCACGATATAATGTTGAACAAGAAACAAGGACGCAGTTTGAATGTCACAATGCAACAAAGAGTATCGATGATCCGAGCAATATCATTGCGCCGCAAACAGACGGGCGCTTAGCAGACAACTTGCTTATTTCAGACGTACGCCACAGCTTCCCTGTTAACTCTTGAGGCAAAATCTGGGTCAGTGATTTATTAATTCAGCCTCCCATAAATCCATATAAATTATAAAGCACGAAGGAATCGTCATTTGCTTAGCCTTTTCTCAAATAAAATCTCGAAGTCAGCTTCCAGTCAATCCATGTAACATAATGGTGTGTATTATAGGCAGTGGCCTATTCTGACCTCCTCAACCCTGTAGCTGGGTCACTAGATACCCCTTGGGTAGGGTTGCCATCCATCCGGGTTTCCCCGGATTTGTCCTAGTTTGGACAGCGTCCGGGGGATTTTCCCCATAAACGTCCGGGTAAACGGGTAACGGGTCTTACGGGCACCAAAAATCACGATCTCTGTATTTCATCTTATTGTTTTTTTTACGTTGATTAATTAAAAGGAAAGCCCATCTATACTAATATTATAAAGCGGAAAAGTTTCTTTGTTTGTTTGTTTGCTTGAACGCGTTAATCTTCGAAAGTACTGGGTGGATTTGGATGCAATTTGGTACGGAAGTAGCTTGAAGCTTGAGGAAGGTTATAGGCTACGGCTACGCGACTGCAAAAAAGGAGAGTTATGTTTTTACCGTGATAGAATCCACGAGAGCGAAGCCCCGCGTGAGTACTAGTTATTAATAAACTTCTAACTGTCTACAATGTTACCAATTAATAAGAACCATAGTTAAACATCATTGTTTTAAGTTTCAAGTACAAAAATGTATTTTTCTACCGGGGAAAAATTGCGATTTTACCCAAATGTCCGGGGTTTATGAAGTCTTTGGGGCCGGCAATTTTTGTGATGGCAGCCCAAAACAAAACAAGCAAAACTAGTGTCAAGTATTCTGGCTTTTTTAGTATTAACAGCTAAATGTACGTTCCAAGGCACGGAGGAATCGGTCATCTATGGACCGACCTCGGCAAGTATTGCGGCGACCTTTAAGATCGACTCAAACTATTTATTTATTTGCAAAATTTATTCAAGTCTTAAGGACACATTTTTCTCACGGAGACCTCACAATTACACATTTAATCCCCCATTCAAGATTGCCAGTTCCTTTAAAAAGTGCTAACAATCTTGGTATCACACAAGGCCGCCTTCAGCTTGTCCATGCCCTCGCCGGTGAGGGGCGAAGTCTCCAGCAGGGTGGGCGCGTTGGCCAGCTCCGTGTTGAGCCGCGTGTACTGCAGCATCAGCAGAGCCTCGTTGCGCATCTGTCTGTACGCCGCGTCCATCTTGCTCAGGACTAAAATAAACTGGGGATAGAAAGGATGAGGTCTTTAATTGAATAGGTTGCTTGTAAGTAAACCATGTTCTATTGTATATATACACCTAGGTAACTATAGAGTATCCCTTTATTTCTGGAGAATATCATCAAATGACTTCTCCTACTCTGGGTGGAGTGGAAGGAAGTGACAGACTTCTAATGTCTAAAAACCCACCCACGTCATTCGATGATTTCCTATCCAAAAAAAGCTAGAGTGATGCATACCTTGGCGCTTTTAAGTTTTGGTTCAGCCAGTAAGGTGTAGAGTAACACAGCTGCCGCCGATATTTGACACAAATTCGAAGTGTCAACGACGTAAATCACCTGGAAAAAAATTAGGCGTATAGAAAACTAGAGGAAAGTGGAAGTCTATTCTTTTTAAGAAACTCCAGTTGAGAAACAAATTCTAATTGAAACGCCGTCAGTGTGGCCCAAAATATGCATCTTGAAAGCAAGGGCGGATCCAGCTTTGGTGCCAGGGGGGGGGGGGGGGGAGGTCACATAATCGTAGTCAAGTGACAAGAAGTTATAATTTGTATTTCCTGACTCCGCTGCCACTTGGCCATCGACTGCCGATATTCGTTTACAACGACAGAAACTGGAGTATTATCTATTAAAATGTTTAAAACTTTTAATTAGTGGTCCACCTAGGTCCTGGACCCAGCCCAGGGGGTGGGTCATGACCCCATGACTCCGCCCTTGCTTGAAAGTAATTCTCATAACACTTACCTTTTCAACGCCATCTAAATAATTGTTCCATAGTGGCGCCATCTCGCCTCCCACTTCACGTATTGACATCATTTGTTTCTTCCCGTGTTTGTTCAAGTAATAAATGTCGTAAATATTAGTTCCTATCGTTGGTACGGGGCTGTACGTATTGTCTATTCCTTCCGCATTTTGCAATTTCTTCAACAACGTAGTTTTCCCGGATCCTTTTGGTCCTAGACACAACACTGAGATTTTTTTCTCTGGATCATCCATATTAAAGAGCAAAAATAAACGTCTAAAGTGTAACTACAGTATTACCAAGAAAATTGTTTCATCAATTCTATTTGTAGTCATGGAGGCGATAATAATTCTACTCATCGACAGATGGCGCTGAAAGCAATATAAGAATTAACGAAATTGTCAATTTTCGTGTAATGCACCGGGTATTATTTATTTGAGTCATCACCAGAACTCGTTTGGTACTTTATTCAAAACTTACTTTCACGACCTCACCTGCCAAGGATGTATATCGTAAAATTAAATTATTAATAAACCACAAATAGTGATCATACTAATTTGAAGGTTCGATACGGTGGCATAGACGCGGGTGATGTGTTGTCATAGCTAGTAGGGATGTGGGAGACTGGTATTCAGGGCACAAGACAGGTCCAAGAATCTGCTGCACCAGCGGACCTTAAACTTGGGATTACGTAAGGAGACATACAAGCTCCGGCTCGCTAGTGATGTGACCGAGTCCGAATACATAAAATGCGTCCTGCACTCGGCATATATTTACAGTCAACTTACATGAAGGTCGAAAGAGTCGGCAGTAATGAAGACAGTCATTAAATCTGTCTTCACTAGATAGCACTAGATTGTTATTGATAAAGTTTATGTTGTAGGAAGTAATCTGATCGACATATAATGACTATAACATATGTAGGTAGGTACAAAGTTCTTATGATACTTCCACTTGAAATTTCAATAGTTCTCGTAATAGTTTATTATAATTACGTCATCTTTAAATTACCTAAATAGGGAACCATTTATTTATTATTTCCACTTTGGCTAGGCTGTAAGAATTTTATCATTCTTGAAGCAATAAGCATTTAAAATTAAATAGGTAATCAATAGCTTCGAAAATAAAATAAAACATCAGAAGAACGCAATTCATCGTAACTTAATTCTCATTCAAATAAAATTCGGTATAACATCAGTGCCTGATTATGAAATACACATAAAAGTAAGCGAATAGTAAACGCGTTAGGTATCTAGCCCCTCCCTGCCTAGTGAGGTTAGCAACTGGTAAGCCCGCGAATTTCGGCGCATGGCACTGCGTAACTAGGCCAGCGCACCCTTGACCTACTGACTCACTGCCAGCAAGCGCCCGCCATTGTTTTTCAACAATCAATAAATAATACACCGAGCAAAACTCTTTACACTCGCACATTTGCGCAACAGTGCCTGCTCATCGGCGACATATTGTGCGTTAGTTTGCATTTTCGCGCGCTGTCAACTTTGAAGTTTGCAACTTTTTTTTAGGTCGCGAAAATGCGCGATGAGCGTATTACGTTTACGTGCGGCCTACGTAGGTACTTAGTTACATAATAAATAAATATTGATGTGTGTCGGCCTTCATCTCTTAATGCTAAATTAGTTAAACTTTTATCATTCGCGTTATTTAATGGCAAAGACAGTATAATAACCATTACAAAGTAGCAGTATAATAACCATAATTGTATTTTTTGTTATTTCGTGTAACAAAACGTGCTTATCATTTGTGGCCAGGCAAATTATAGACTGCCTAATGCACTTGAAGTATTATAGGTATTGAGCTGTGTGGACATATAGCCTTCAAACTAATATTGTCTTATGCAGTTTTCGAATAGGTATAATACTTTTAAATTGTAATGATACTAAATAGGTAGGTACCTACATATTATGAAATTCACAAAAAATAAGTAGTTAGTGGTAATTACCAGCTAGGCAGCTATCGTAGTGCATCCGAGCGTCGACCTTGTAGAGGCTCTTTTTCACACAGAACAAACCAATGCTATTCGTTATCTATTTGGTATTTATCTATGTATAGGTTGTATAAAACAATGAAACAAATCGTGGCCTTCTTATTGTACCTCTGTAATGAGGTATTTTAACGTAAACAATTATGTCGCACACAGGGATCGTAGTTTCGTGTTTTATTTTGTTATGCCTTTATTTGTCTATGGTCAATCAATGGTAAAATGATCTCATGTATTTTCATACGCCTTATATGTAAGTAGGTATAAACAGAAACCATAGGGCAAATAAGTTTACTAAATAAAACGATCATACATTAAAATACATACCTATGTGAGAACATACGCACACACACGCTGGAGAATAAATTAAATAAATACATACTTAAAAGCATTACGATATGACCGCCAAGAGAGGTCGACACGTAGAGCTCGCACTCCGCACAGACCTAAAAGAACCTTTGCTTGATGCCGTCGGCGGAATGAAACGTACGTACCTACCTATACTTTTTATAAAATTCGGGCAGTTCATTGAATATAGGTACTGCCTACTGGTACCGAGACGTATGTAGACATCAATATTATTAAGAAACAAATTGCGTCACTTATATAAATAGATACACACAATAAGTAAAAACACGATTATAAAGCGAAAACAACGATTACTCCGAAATTATTTATTTAAATCAGAATTTGATGGTCACAATCCGTAAGGTATCATCAGAATAACATTTTGTGGTGTTATTAGTGAGTATTTATAATTTAATGCTAATTAATTTTATACATACAAATTAGTATCGAAAGAGCTATGATTCTTTCACTTATTGGTTCTGTTAGAGAAAGTTAATTATATTTTCAGGTTTTTGTAATTAATAATATCTCACCATGCTTAGTATAAATAATGATAAGATGAACTCAAATTGTCTTTGAGAAGATAGGCAAACTTTTAGTCATTATAATAAAACGAAGGATATAGGTAGTAAAAAAAATTCTTACTAAAACGACTTGTGTCTTGTTTGGAAGCGCAAACTATCCGACGTAAGTCGCAGACGTAATCTTGGGCTGACCTTGAGTCGTAGGACATCTGATAGAAATCTATCCCTATTGATGTTTTGTCAACTGAAAACGTCCGCGGCCTGAGTGCAAGGGGAACGGGGCGCGTCCGTAAGTACTTCAGAAGGAGTAACGACTCATACCACGAACATTAAGCAACTTAAAAATGTATTTTACAAATTTGTGTCATGTAACATTATGAATGTTTATTTTTAATTATGTAAATAGAGCTATTGTGACGTATTTTATTTTATTTCTTTTAATTTTATTTAAATTTTGTAGTGTCTATTTTAAGGTATTAATGTATGTTTTTGTGGGTGCAAAGCCCGAAATTAGTGATTTTATTACTAAAGCTCAGAAATCGTCCTCGCTTTTATTACTCAACACAATTATTTTAGAAAACTCGTAAGCTGCGTCCCAAATAAATGTGCAGCCTTATCAGTCGCGACTTACGAACATACCAACAGATTGTTTTCGCATATACTTAGATAGCATAGAACTAACTAAATTTTTCAGCAGTTTCACAAAGTGAGGTTCTCCTTTTCACGCTTCGTCTATGGTCAGAGCGTTTCAGACCTCGATGGTTAGATAAAAACAATTGTTTATGAAACTCAGAAGGTTATGTTAGGATATTATACTCGTTTCAATGCGATTGTTCCAACGAATACCTACCTGGAGTAATTAACATAGACACTGTGTTGTTTCGCCATTGTCTTAAATTTTAGTGGTCATACGGCATTGGGAGAAACAAAATGAATTAAGTTCTTTATGAGTGAAATTCACCTTGTTCACGTAGCAGATATTAAACCTAAGTAGTATGACCTGAATCGTGCACTTAAAAAACTCTAATCTGTATTATGAGAACTTTTTTCAAGATTTACTTATTTCACGTGAATCAATGTCACAAAGAGCCTTTTGTTGCAGTTTTTGAGGTCTCAAGGAAACACCGCAGATAAAAAGCGATTGAATGTCATGATTTCTTTGCAATTTCTAATAAAAAAAATGACTTTATTTCTGTTTCAAAAGTTTCATAAAGTTTTATGCAGGACTTCCTTTGCATTAAAACTGCGCTGTAAAGCTTTACTTGAATTGTCCTCGCGTAATTAAATTAGTTCAGTGAATCAAATAGACCGCACCATTAAAATTAGGTGAATCTAGAATTTGAACCGCAATAAGCTCCCTATATTTTCCAAGATTTTTTCTTCCTATGTGTTTGACGTAAATTTCATACATTTTGGGAGGCTAACAGGGCTATATATATTATGTCGAATAGTGCTATCCCTTTTTCACAACGGAATCGTGGTATCAGGCACGTCATTAGACGTGATTCACTTCAGACGTGGTCAGCATTTCTTTAACCTGCAGATCTTTGTCCTGCCACATATTTTCGCATTGTCTGTTCATTAAACCTGCAGGCTGCTATCGATCTTCTTCTTAGCAAGTCGATGACAAACATAATTATTATTTTGACTTTTATAATTCTTTCTTACTAATATTTTAAATAGTATGGATACTTGTTACTCTTTCACGCAAAAACTACTGAACGGATCTGAATGAATTTTGTGAAGTAGATAGTTGACATTCTGGAATTCCTTCGAAATCGGGATTTACGCGGGAAAATCCTTAAGTTAGTTTTATATTACTTTAGCCCAATAATCAGCTATGTGTATCGATGACGCACATGTATTAATGAAGTAGTTCCCTTACGTGAGAATAATCCACCAGGTTTTTGGGCTGTGGGCATCAATCAGATGTCGCGGCGAATTTAAACGTTACGCGTTAGCAGGCACGTCGCGTTGCCGTGTCGTCAGCGTCGCGTCACCGCTTACTATCACTTTCCGCGATGGTCGCCGGTGAAAGGCATTGCCGCTCGGATTTTGAACATTTTTATTATGAGCGCATGTATTGTGTTCGCAGGGTTAGCAGGGATTACGGTGTGACTGGGAGGTTTGTTAAAAACGCTAGAACAAAGCGACAATAGTAATAATACGTGAAAGTACCGACAGCAACGCGCTGTAACAGAGCTAGACTGTTCTAGAATCATGAATGACTCGTAAGTAAATATTCAAGTTATCTACGTAGGTTTATGCATTAAAAAATCCAGATAACGGTTGTCTGTTAAAGATTAGCTTTTAGCGATAAGACCCATTGTAACACCCTTTGAAGTCCTTAATTAATTATGTTATGGTGAACAATAAAGAGCATATTATCCATCTGTCTATCTATATGCCTGAACACAGTCTTGGCTAAAATAGTCTAATAATCTTTGACCCAACTAGAGACTTGTCTCTAGCTACGGACAGCTCTTGAGTTATCCGTGGAATAATGACCCCCAGGTCATATCATCAATATAAAACTCCTGATATTAAAAACAATTACCCTACATTTACTACAAACTTCCTATATCTAGAATAAGGTTACTTCCTTTTTAGGGTTCCGTAGTCGCATGGAAAAAAACGAAACCCTTACAAATTCGTCAGGTTTGTCTGTCCTTCCTTATGTTACAACCACTTTTTTCCAAAACTATTAGGGCTACACAGTTGAAACTTGTTGTATAGATGTATTCTGTGAACCGCTTAACGATTAGATGCAAAACTAAAAATTCAAGGGTTTCAGTCAGGACTCAAACTAAAGCAAAACTATAAACCCCATCTAACGTTTAAAATAAGTGAGAGAAAAATCTAAAACATATCTGATACATATATAACACTTTCAACGAAAATTGTATTAAACAGTCATAGAAAGATACAGTTTTTGAGATAAAGCTCATTTTAAAAACCGCAAAAGTAACTTTTTCATTAATACAATCGCTACCATCTATGCTTACTACCACGGAACCCTTCATGGGCGAGTCCGACTCGCAGTTGGCTACTTTTTATTGAAGTCATATATGAGCACCCATCCCGAGCCTGCTTGATGCACTTTTCTTATCCTTAGGATAGTGACTGTGTCAAGCTGTTTGAACACACAGAACCTTGGTATTTAACAGTACAAGTTTTATGAGCCAAAGAAGTCTAAAACCAAAAAAGAACAAAAATCAGGTCACGTATTTTTTGTTATTCTTTCTGACCATGAGTTACAGGTATCTTACTTAGATTTGTCACGCTATTTCGATACTAATATTACAGAAATCGTTAATTCCGCCACAAAACAACAAATTTGTGTTTCCTGATAGTTATGACCTGGGAGTCTTTAAGTCAAGAGTGAATAGGTTACTTCTAGGCAAGCGTGCTTCATCTTCGACCACATCATCGCTTAACATCAGGTGAGATTATGGTCAAACGCAAGCCTATCAACTATTAAAAAAAAATCCGTTGTTAACTGCCTCATTAGTCAAGTGGTCGCAAACGTGACTGCTGAACATGAAGAATCAGGTTATATTCCCGGTCAGGCAAAAAGCACTATTGGGTTTTTCTACAACGTGTAACGGAAAGGGTATATACATACCAAGTGCACGGCTTCTTTGGGTGATATCAAACGATATTGGAAGGGTTTTTTAATCCTATCTCTACATGTTCGGAAGTAATGAGAATTTTTAATACATTGATACCAGATACAGTACTAGGCGCACAGAATTACGGAAGAAATTTATCGTGATATTTGCAAGTAACGTGGAAAGTTATTGACCTACGTAGTGCGGTGACACGATTGTTATGATTTCAATTTAACAAACTTACGAAACCGCAAATTGGTATCAATTTTTAGAGTATTTTATTTTGAGTTGAAACCCTTCCAGTATCGTTTGATATCATCCAAAGAAGCCGTGCCCTTGGTATGTATATACCCTTTCCGTTACACGTTGTATAAGAAATTACTCAGTAGTAGACCGAAGTTAGGAAGTTGGTGGTGTGATACCCCTGTGCCTCGGAAAGCAGGTTTAGTCGCCATTTGAACATTTTCGACGTCTTCACGAGTAGTCAGAACTAGAAGCCAGAAAATCTGACAATAGTATAGCGACATCTATCTCGCGACATACAAACTAAACTATAGAAATCCTGTATCGCGCAAGCAGAGTTTACCGCACAACTAGCATACGTACAAATCTCCCGATCACAAACATCGGGCAGTTGCCCACCAGACAAAAACACCTGTCTGGTCGGAGGATCCTCCCTTTTCAATAGGAATGCGGGACTTTACACCCTGTTCCGTATATCTCCAAACTGCTAGCTGTGCTGGATTGCGGAGGTTAAGCAGATAATGAATAATTTCTGTTGTTGTTTTGGCAAGATATCTCTCTGTTCATTTTCTTTCCGAAATTTCATAAAACAGGGGTGATAGGTTTCTTTGGGTTTAAAATGGTGTATACATATGTATAATACTACTTAAAAGCTTGTCATTCTTAGTTTGGTCTTCGTCATAATTATTTATGAGTTTCTCTTTATTAGAAAGATCATTATAAATCACCATTATTGTTTTAGCAAAAACGTTTTTTTTTCAACGTGTAACACAAGAAACGCAATTCCTGAAAATAGTTGGTTCAGAATCGGCTTCTGATTCGATTTCCGTCATAAAAAATAGGTGTTAAATTTAAAATGGAAACACAGTATCATGACAAATTAATACAATCCTTAATTCAAGGAAATACGCTCGTGTGCGTGTCGATCGCTAACATTGCATGAGTGTATGCGTCTGCATAAGGATATTGTATTGTATGACGCACATACGTTTTGCGTTTAGTAAGGATAACTATTTAAATAAAAAGCCAAGGTTTGGTTTCAATTTATTTAGTTACGGATGTTGTTTTAGACTTTTATTTAATATTCTATAATTAGAATATTAAATAAATAAAATTAATTAAAAATATTAATTAAATAAATAGGTATTGCCATTAATCTGTTACACGTTGTATATGTATATTATTTGTATATACTTAACTATTTTATTTAATTGTTATGTACACCTACCATATTGTGATCGTTTCAGGTAGGTAACCCAAAAGTTGACAGGTAAAGAATGCCTTGGTGCATTAAGTCCGCCTATGTACCACTATTGTACATAAGGTTTAAATAAATAAAGAAATAATATTTAGTGTAAGCCGCGATTAAAGATCGACTATCTTATTGCAGCTAATCCCTACTAATATAAAAAAATGCGAAAGTTACTCTGTCTGTCAATCTGTTACACTTTCACCTCTAAACCAGTAAACCGATTTTGATAAAATTTGTTACTTACAGAGATAGACTCGATCTTGGGAAGAACATAGGATATTTAATATTATTTTGCTGAAAAAGTAATATTTTCAAGCGAGCAAAGCCGCGAGCAGGAGGTATTACGATATTGATCATGTGGATCGGTGTGATCAACCCTTTGCACTTTGAGACCAAACGCCGTCTATGCTCTCTATCATCCTCAATTCGGATAGGTATATCATCATCACAGAGAAGTCTGCCTGCCCAGTTGCGTCAATACGTCAATTGAACTGGATTTCTGGACTGGAAAAATTAAAGGTACTAAACCTTTAATTTTTTCGAAGGCATTTCTGGTATCTCATATTCATATATTTATTTGCGTACCATAATGTTATTTTGGATGTTACAGTAATTGCTTAAAGCTAAGATACAATTATGGACCCTGTAGGGCACAGCAAAAATTAAATTAATTCAATTTACAGTAATAACATTTAAGATGTCCATAAATTAAAAAAAGTCCATATATAAATAAAAAACTCAATAGATTGTTTAAAATGTCAATAAATCAATAGATTAACAAAAAATAATAATAACAATGTCATAGAATAATTTAAAAATAAAAAACCAGTCGAAATATTAATTATTAACATGTCCAAGTAAATAAATCATATAGATATATTGAGATCAATGTCCAAACTAATTAATTTAATTATTCTATGTCAATTTATATTATTGTCATTCAAATAATCATTCAATGAATAATATGCTTTCTTAAGTACTATCTGCTTGAGTTGATTAATAAATGATATTTCACTAGTTACATTTTTTATGACATCCGGAAGTTTATTATCGACATAACATAAGGACTATTTGAATGCAATTTCATGCGCAAAAGAGAGGGTAAAATTAACATATTCTTGCATCTAACAGATCGGTCAGGATGTTATATTTAAGTTCTGAAATAATCCATCAACAATTAATAAAAACCCTTTCATGCGCTGTCAGTCTTAGAGAAATAAATTAAAAATAAAAACAAAAGACTTAAAGAAAACAGCGTCTAAAAAATCAATTAACTCGTTAGCTTTGCGTTTTTAATCCCTTTCTTAGGGTAAGTAATGGTTTAAGATAAGTTGACCTACGGGTGTGATTGATATATGTCTAGAAGGGTCCTATTCATTAAAACCTAGGAAAAATACATAAAGAAATGTCAATAATTAAGTTATTTAACAATTAATGCGAAGAGATTAATGTGTCTCTTGCTGTCTGAACCTCAGTTTAATAACTCCAAGAAAATTTAGGGTGAAAGACACAATCACGGTTCAAGTAAAAATGTTTTTTTTTTAAACAAAGAGATTCGTAACTTAACACGTGCGTTATAGTTTATGTATGTGCTCGGTTTTGTGAATCAGACGGTTGTATGTTCCTTTTTTGGAATTTTCCTGACAAGGCAGAATATAAATAAACCCACAACGTTATTTTAAGGATGTACATTGCGTGTAAATAAATGCACGAAATATACAGTTCATTCTATTGTCAGTCCTCGATCCAAAAAATAAATGCTCAGTAACCATGCGACATTTCCACCACATGCTTATACTTTTTGCCCTTATAATTAATATGATATGTGATTATCTAATCCAGAGTCTGATTAAAAAAGCTGTTACTATTGCCGTCGGTCGCACGCAATGCTTTCGTTAATTAAACACATTTTTCTACTGGACTACGGTCATTTAACGATGGTGCCATCTCCGTCTAATGTCAAGGAGTAGCGTATCGCCGTCTCATTCCAAATCGACCAAGTCCGTCTAGCAATGTTATCGCGACGCGAAAGTGGCGGGTCGCGTGCGCGAGCGCCGGTGAAAGAGTCGATGACCTGCGCGGGAGCAACGAACGTCTTTGCGGCGGCGCATTGTGCTGAACGCAACCCCCTCCCCCCCTCCCGCCCGCGCCGCACGCACGCAACATATGGAGCGCGCACACCCCCCCGGCTCTACTTTGATTTATTGAACCATAGTCACATTGTTCGGATATAATGTTTAGTTCCAGGTCCTAAGTCATCAGAGGTCCACAATGTGGAAGATGGTATCACACTTTCTAAAACGACAGTGCCGGTGCTAGCCGAGAGCTTAGGTGAACGTGCTATGCACCTGCACTGAAAACATTCTAAATGTCTGAAATTCTTATGACTGTAACAAAGGAACATACTTAGGTAGAGCTCGCATTTATTTTTTAATTTACTTAAGACTGAAATAACAATGTCGCAATAATTAGAAAGTAAAAACATGCGTTTTTACTTCATCAAAATCAAGCTAAGGAATCTCATTTAAGAAAACAAATTACGAAAATAATACCAGAACATCGAAAGTGGATTTGTAACTCCTTCAAACACTTCAGACGCTTGTAAAGGCACTATAAGTATACATAAATGGTGAGTGTACAATATTATAGCTACAGAGATAAACTACTCTATATGATATAATCTAAGCGATGCATTAGACGCACACAGGCACGCGGTGCAATCTTGCGCACGCACACCAAACGACGTTTCTAATAGTGTTGCAGGACGAGTGCACAATGGTGACTTATCTAGGATATATTATTTTAATTTATATTGATCAGGTCATAAGTCTAGCTTATCCTGCAGACCACGTGGTGTACAGGGTTTTACAGAGTAAGCCTGTCCGGGTCATGTTTTTCATAACAATTAGTGTTTATAATACGAGATCGACTAAGTCTATTGTCAATTTGTATCCCTACAGTGATGAAGAGATGTGAGTGATGTGAGCATATAATGGTGGCAAAGCATATAACTTTACTTAATCATGTTTCTTATTTACGTAATTAGTATTTGTACATATTGTGTTTAAGGTCTCTTATTCAACTCTCCTATCAGTCCTGTCACAGTTCTGCTGGAAGAGATTTCGTATGAAATAAGTAGCCCCGGCTCTTATTACTAACGTACTTTTCTTTTTTTAAGTGCCCTATGTAGATATGATGGAAGCAGTGGTGATGATATATAATTTGCCCAAAGTATTTCTCTAGACTGTGTTTGGACTCACAACCTGTAACTCTTATCTCGTAGTCCACTGGGCTTAAAAAATATCGTTATATCCTTACTTTTAATTCGAAGCAGTAGACTGACAGTTTCTGAGTTGTCAGATAAAGAAAGAAAGAAAGAAAAAATATTTATTCGGCACATGCCACAAAGCACACAACACAAAGTAGGTATTCAAAAGAAAAAAAAAACAAATAAAAAAAAAAAACATATAAGAAAAAAAAAATACAATTTAGGTACATAATATTTGCATTTACAAGAAAATTACTAATTACGTGTGCCTCGCGACTGCGCCAAAAAGGCTCGGTTCAGCTATATGCCAGACAACTAGTGCCTGACGCTGGTTTTCAACCGGACCTAGTGTAGAAGTGACTACCGGATGTGAACCAGCTTTATATAGAAAATAAATAAATAATAATATATATTTATATGCATATGTGTGTGTATAAATATAATATATATATATATGTAAAATTAAATAATTGAGGCGTCTGTTCGCGATCTAAAAAGAAGTGTGCTTGCTGGGTAAATTAATGGGTTGTAAGTTGTTGAGCATACTATTTACACGAAACCAAAACACAAAACAAATCCTTTGCAAAATCAGATAGGGTAGGTATTTGCAGTATTCCTGCACCGACTAGTATTCACAACTTCAGATTCAATCAGATAAGTGAGATATTTTGGTTGACCATGTCTAGTTTTATTTGAGCATCTATTAAATACTGCCGTAAGCGTTTCCTGAAAGTGCCGATAGTGTTGCTCGATCTAATTGGTGGCGGCAGGTTATTCCACACCTTTGATGAAGCATAGCGAAAACTACCTCTGAAAGCTGCCGTCCTATGGGGATGAGAGAAAAGTTGTTGTGAACATTGCCTCCTTCCACTAATAATAATGACGACTACGAAATTGTAAAGTAACTAAATTAATCGATTCAGGAATAAAATCGAATAACAATGTAAACATTTTTTTTAAATAATATTGTTTGATAATAACGGAAAGTAAAATGTAATTATAAAAGGGGGGCGTGAAAAATAAAACGAACAGATCATTCTTAATTTTTTTTTTTAATTTTTGCAATAGACCCCTGTACTTGTACGCCTTCCAACGAGGTTTAGGTCGCAGTGGTGCGGGGGCAGTCTTTTAATCGTAATTACGCGCAATTTATTACAATATTCCCAAAGAGTGGCTTTTATCATGTCTCGTTTGATATGAATATTTTAAATAAAAAATGATTTATTTATAGTAAAATCTAGTAACTATATCCAGATAAAAGATAATAGTTTAAATTTTATCATTTATTTATATATCTGATGATTAAAAATCACTCATTTATTATTCGATTGATTGAATCCATCACTATTAGGTTAAATAGGGTATCATCAAAGATATATAATAAACTATAGATACGTTGTCCGCGCTCTAAAATGGCAAGTTGAAATCAAGGTAAGTGCCTCGTGTCTGTTTAGTTACGCACGAACCTGTGTCGCGATCGCTACACTACACATCTTAAGAAAAAATGTGTTTTAAAAGAAAATTAGGAAAAAAGCATGCCTTTGTGTGTTTTCAGACGTTGCACTAATTATACTGCTTCCGTGAGAGGTCAAAATGTGTCATTTCATAGGTAAATATCAACAGAAATACATTTTTTATTTTAATTTTTCGACACGGCTAATGGCGGCTAGCGTATGAATGAAGTCAGTCACGTGACGTTAGGGGAGTTTGTTAACTAAAGATGTATATTCATCTCTCTCTAACATCAGGTGTAGGTACCTAAAGATGGCATTTATTTTCTGTCCCTTTCTTACACTTATTAGATAGTAATTCTCTATGTGTGTGTTTCGTGCCGTTTTTGAGAGGTGTTTTGTGGGAATATGACGCGTCTATTATAATACGTCATTGGGTATCATTATTTTATTAAGTGACACTAGCTTATGTCAGCTAACTGCATCGAATTAAAAGTCCGGGTACAGATAAAATATTCGAAGACAAATGTCATCAACTCGCACTGGACCATAATAGAGCGGAGGCCAGTGTCCCAGCAGTGAGAAATTTATAGGTCGAATTATTATAATATATATTTTATGTGTAAATAAATATAGGAATCTTGTGTTTTTCTTACTAGTTTTTTAAGTTTTTTTTTATGATTCAGGCGGTTTCTACGCAGTCGGGCCATAAGTTCTGTCACATAGCTAAAATTTCGAATTTAGAATGCAAGTCGAGAAAAGTATTATGGGCATTCGAAATTTGAATATAAGAAAATAAAAACAAAGGGCTTCGGGAATTTTGTTTATTTTCTAAAATGGAGTGGACGCGCAAAAAAAAAACGAGTCGCAGTAATTGCATTGCATCGTTGCGGTCACGCGCCAACTGAGATTTTAAAACGGCTGAAAATTTTTAAAATTCCACTGAGATTTATTAATCATACCATCAAACGATTCAGGGAAGATTCAAGATTAGAAGACAAACAAAGGAGCGGTCGATCTCGTAGCGGTCATCAAAGCAGTAAAGGCGCGAATCCAACGAAATCCTGTCCGCAAGCAAAAAATGTTGGCTCTGCAGATGGGACTAAGCAGAACTCTTGTTAAAAGGGTGTTCAATGAAGAAATGGACTAAGTGCTTATAGAAAAAAAAACAGCACATCTTCTTAACGCACGGCTGAAGAAAATCAGATTCGAAAGAAGCCGGGTTTTGTTAAGGTGGTACGCGGGATAAAAAAAATTAATGTTGAGGAGGGTTTCAACAAACAAAATGATAAAGTATATGCACACTCTAGTGAAGAAGCGAGCAGACGTGTGCAACGTGTTCAGCATGGGTGATCCCTTCGGCATTTATGTTTTGGCTTGGGGTGTCCTATTTGGGTCCAACGGAGGTATTTTTTTTTTTCTGAAAAAGGAGTGAAATCAGTGCCCTCGTATATCAAAACACAGTCCTAACAAACATTATGGAACCTCTTTCACAAAGCAGGCACTGGGTATTCCAACAGGATTCTGCGCCGGCTTATAAGGCGAAAAGAACCCAAAACTGGCTCACGACCCGTGGAATCGACTTTATCAGTCATGAGCATTGGCCCTCATCCAGTCCAGACTTTAATCCCTTGGATTACAAAATATGGCAGCACTTAGAGGAGAAGGTCTGCGCTAAACCCCATCACAACTTGGAGTCACTTAAAGCATCCCTGATTAAAGCAGTCGCCGATATTGACATGAACGTCGTACGTGTTTCGATTGATGACTGGCCTTGCAGATTAAAGGCTTGTATCGATGCAAGAGGAAGACATTTCGAATAATTTTAATGTGGTTTAAATCTGTATTTTATACCCTTTCATTTGTTATATAAATGGTTGTAATGCGTAACTCATTGTGTCATTTATTTAACTTTCCATATGTGACAAAACTTATGACCAGACATGTATAAAGTTTTCTAAATATCCAGCAAGCATATGAAACTGTAACGAGTAAAGACTTTCTAAACGCAAATGTACGTTTAACTTTATTGTAAGAAGTTCGTTCTAATTTCCTACAAGCAAACCACTTGAGTAAATATGGCAAACTTTATAATAAAAAAATGTAGTTCAACCAACTGCGAATTTATAGACCAAGTCTTGTTCGGGCTGGGTCTACCTTTTGTTATTCCAGACAATGGCTAAAGTGGTGCAAGGACGAAGATCGTCACGCTTTCATAGGGTGATACACTCATGCTGTGTCATGGCGGCTGTTTATATGTATCTATACTAATATTATAAAGCGGAAAGGTTTGTTTGTTTGTTTGAATGCGTTCATATTGGAAAGCACTTAGTAGATTTGGATGAAATTTGGAATGGAAGTAGCTTGAAGCTTCCGACTTCCTACCCGACTGTAAAAGAGGGAGGTTATGTTGTTATCGTCATAAAGTCCACGGAAGCGAAGCCCCACGTGACCGATAGTAAAACTTACAAATTACAGGCTGATCTTGGCTGTGTCTGTGTCGGTCTGTGTTTGTGTGTGTGTGTGTGTGTGTGCCTGTGTGTGAGCATCTGGGGGTCTTTAAGCGAAGAGTGAATACGTTACTTCTAGGCAACCGTGGCTTGACCACATCATTGCTTACCATTAGGTGAGATGGTGGTCAAACGTGAGCCTATTAACAATATTTTGGCTTAGTGATACATGATATTTATTTTGCAAATCGCTACTTATGTTTTTAATATAACATAATATATTTAGCTTATAACGTTCTCAATGCTGGTAAACGGGCTTTCTCTCTATGAGATGGAATGAATAAAATGAAAACATTTGCATCCCACAACATTTATTTTTGTATTATACACAAGTGGGCTTCTAGTCAACGCTGGTCATATACAGGAGAAGCATCACATTTAATGAACACTCTTGAAAAACGTCAAGCAATCGATCTACTATATAGCAAATGTACATATATCTACAAGCGACCCGCCCAGATTCGCACGCTCTCATCCTGCTAATTCACACAAAACAACAAAATTATACACTCAAACCTTGCTCTTGAATCACTCTATCCATTGATGAAAACCGCATGAAAATCTTTGCAAAGTTTATCGCGAAAAAATTGACAGACAGATATGGTATGGATGGACAGAGGACAGAGACTGTTTTATAATATGTAAGCATTTCCTAGAAATAAACACCGCCTCTAACTTTCAGGATGTTTTCACAAACTCATATAAATCACATAGATGAGATCGCTTCCAAGTTTTGGAAACTAATTTTCAGTCGTTTTTCTCTGTAACACGACACTTTGATTATATCTACAGAAAACTGAGAATTTGGTAACTTTCTCCCGTTTTCACCGAATCATTTATTGGTATTGGAATCTCTTTAATGTAAATTCTTGTAGTTGCGATCAATTAAAAGTAATAAGTTTTATTAAGGATGTCGTTAAGTCTCATTAATGTCTGCTTTTAATCGTAATTTAATTATAAAATATTGATTATATTTTAGTTATGCTTGTAAACTTTAATTATGGGTTTCTGATCTTTCGGATTGACACGATTTTATTGTTAAATATTGCTTACATTCACTTTCTTCGAAATTACAATGAAATATTGAAAATTCAAAGATTTTAAAAAGGCAAGCCGTGTGCCACCTGGGGTTTCTATCAGCAAAAATATAAAATTTCAATACAAAATTTTATCCATTATATTCAAGGATGAATTTAAAGAAATCTTTCCACAGTTTTATGTATTTCATGCTTTTTAAAATGCCCGTCATTGAATTTAGCAATCCGTAATCATAAAAATATTAATCCACTTTCAATTCAAAACTACATGAACCGTAGACGTGTGAGCATAGTGCGCACGCCCTAGGAATAGTTCGCCAAGTGAAAGTGAGCGTGTGTGTGTGTGTTAGTGTGCAGCGACTCGCGCGCACACGCGGCCGATGCGCCAGCGCTTTCCGACCTACAGGCTGTTGCGGTGCATTGAGCTTAGGGAGCTTTTCTGATTCTAAAGAAATTCCTATTGTTTTCAGTTTGAGATGGAGTTAGAACTAAATGTTGTTAGTGTTTAAAATATTTCTTGATTTCACGAAGACTATGATAAGTATAAGATTCCGTTTTAATTATCAGAATAAAATTGTGATGCTTGAAGAACGTTGTTTACTGTTAATACCTTCATTGTGCGTACGGCTAAGGAGTGGAATTCCCTGCCGGAGTCTGTGTTTCCCGATAGCTATAACTTAGGGGTCTTTAAGTCAAGAGTGAAAAGGCTACTTCTAGGCAAGCGTGCTCCATCTTCGACCACATCATCACTTACCATCAGGTGAGATGGTGGTCAAACGCGAGCCTATTATCAATAAAAAAAACCCAAAAAAATCGTACTTATATCATCTAGTTTAAAAATTGAAATCTACTGTAATATTAAAATGTTACATTACAGGATCCAACACAGTGTCTGTTTTCATCAATGGTCTAATTTTAATCTTTAAAATCCAACAGATATATTTCAATTTATATATTAATACATATGTATGTAAAGCGCTACAGGCTTGTCCGATCGAGCCTGTCCGTAGCCTTAACTTGGGATGCCCTAAGCCGAGGACAGTATGCCGCAAGCGTACCCTTAGCATGTAGGCATTTAGTTTGTAAGTTTTATTATAAGCCTTGACTTTACTTATTATAATTAAGGGCGTCACAGGCAGGTTCGGTTAAGCAGCCGACAAGCTCACAGGTTGACCTACGAGAAGCCGCTCAAATAAAAAAACGTTACAACCTTTTTAAAAAGAGTCTATCAATCCCAGAATGGAATAAAATAAAATAACGATCTCGAAATAAAATCCCGCTGTATATCGCGGAAGCGTCAAACGCGGCCGGTGGCCGGCCTCGGCGGCTTTCTTATGGAAAACTGCGAGCAGGGTTGCTGCCCACTGCACTCAACCTAATCCTCACACACGTCGAGACGAACCTTACAACACGGCCAGGGTAAGCCACTGCCAATTTCATCTAGAAAAATTGTAAATATGTTTATAATAAAAAGATTAAGAAAATTGTCGGCGCCATGATTGAGTTTTCTGAACATCTTCTTTCGAAACTATGTGATTTTTTAAACAGAATGAAATGCCACGTGGTTATTGTTAGGGCTTGACCATGTGACATTTCAGAGCCGCATGCCAATTCCATGCTTTTTAAAATCGTTCATGTCGATGGAATGTGGTGAACGTCCCAACCATACGCACAAAATGTTTTAATATTTTCATTATGCGTAGGCACAGCTATATTTATTTTTCAAACTCTGGTTTGAGCCCTAGATAAACCTGAAGTCTTAAGTAAGACTTAATTAAAATGTGCGTGTTTCTGTAGTCCGTCTAATAAAAGATAAATACTGGAATAAGGATTTTCAATTATCCTCGAAATGAAAAACGGATGAGCGCGCGTCCGGTCATACAAATTTAACGAGTATTTGTTTATGTAAAAGATCAAAGTATCTTTTTTGAAAACAGCGAACTAATTACGAATGTTTTAAATTCGTATTTGTTAAGTATAATTTGAATACATATTGTAATTACGACTATACAGTAGTACGTAACGGTGCACCACAATAAGCCATTTTGTAGTGTTGTGTATTGACTCAAACGAAGTCGCGCGATGCATTCCAAGTAGCTACAGTGTTCAATGTGCCTTTTTTCTATTAAAAACCACAAAAAAAGCTTAGAATGCATGAAAATGATTTTCAAAAGAAAGAAAACTTTTTCATTTGGCACATAACACAAAATAAGATAAAAAAACAACAGAACTTTAAACACCAAAATAGATAATTTCGTATACCTCTCTGGTTGTGCCAAAAAGGCCCGGTTCAGCAAAATGCAAGACACCTAGTGATTATTCAACCGAACCTAGTGTTGAAGTGACGATTTTGGTAAGTAATTTTATTGTGCTATATGGGGAGGGATATACTCGTATTACGAGAAGACTCGGTGATCAACCTTCCTTTTAATAAATTAGTATAAATTGTAACAGTATACTGTTTCCTTGATATTTACAATCAGTACGTATATTTTGATCAGTGCCAGAATTAACGTTCTGGTTTGCAATACTTGTAAATTCCGTCTGACTGCAGCCTTTGTGGGAACAAAGTAATATAGATAATCATGTCAAAAATATTTTCTTATACGCAGTAAGTTAAAATTCTATTTTGTCTTTTGTACTCTTCATTTTATTTTTAGATTACATTTCATGATTTTGAGAACAGGACTATATTCAGGTTATTTCCTTACGGTGGACGTTAATTTGCCTAATGTATACGGCATTATGCATTATTTCAGGCGCGCTGACACTTCTCTGAATTTTGATCAGCGCGTGTGCAAGATGCAATTGATATCCTTGAATAATATCTCTCTCGGTTATAACTTGGATACTACATTTATTAAGGAGTGTTTTGGTGTCGCCATTAATATTGACATCCATATTCACGATTCGATCGTCTGATTTCCGTTTCTTGTTAACACGTTCGCTGACAGTGAGCACTTACCCTGACACCACATTACGACAGTAGAATTTTCCATACTAAATCACAAATTAACGTAGTACTCCTACACAAGCAAGCAATATGAAACTACCTATAAAATACTCGTGTTATGGCAGTAAGAAATATGAAATTGCTCATAATATGACAGTGGAGACGGCTCTTCATAATAATTATATGAAAAATTATAGTAAGACGACGTACTCTTAAAAATAAGTGGCCCGTCCCTCGACGTACTGTCATAACGCACTATTTTAATTTCCCGCCTAACGACGTACTGTCAGCGAACGTGTTAAGAATAGGGCGATCCCTTTCTGGTGGTTCGTTTTTAGAAGTATTATCAAGGAGAGATCGTATCTAGTGATGTAATTAAAAGTGGGTGGTAAAGACGATTGAACTTAAAACGAAAGAAAATTATGTGTAAAAGTGTTATTTATAACAAATTTGCAAAACATGTTAATGTCATAATTATGAAAATTACACTCGTTTAAGAAATGTGCATCAACAATCCGAATTTGACATTTTATCTAAAGCTAAATAAACTTTGCCATTTATTTTAAATGCAGATTATTTTTTAAATGGGATGTATACATATATCTGGGAGGACTATCAGCTGATGTAAGATGATCAGATGGACATTTTATATTTTTTTATTTGACGTTAACGTCACGCGGCTAGGCAAAGGCCTCCCTGAAACCTTTCCAGGTTCTCTTTTCAACCGCCACTTTGGATCAGCCAACGCATTGAGCGTACTATCCTCAGGCATCCATTGCGTGCAGAGCCGGATTAACCCTGTCAGAGGCCCTAAGGCAATGGCATTCTCGGGCCCCTTTTCTTACTTTGACAGACCAAATTGTGTGTGAACTGAGGAAACGCCAGATTTGTTCTAAAATTGTTTTAATTCTACTACTAAATTTAACGATTTGTATTTTGTGAGATAACAGTGAGGTCCCTCAGTTCACATGCACATCAAATTCTCGTTCGAAGAAACATGTTTTCTTGGTGCGTGCACTGGGCCTGGGTTCCTAGTTGATGCGGGGCCCCTAGGCAGTTGCCTACTCCGCCTAATGGTTAATCCGGCCCTGATTGCGTGGATATCTTAGCCCAACAGCTCTCATGCATGCACTTTACGTGACTCGCCCAATACCATAAAGACAATAAGTCCAAATAAACAGCACAGTTAGTTCACCGTGGCAAACGGTTAGGAAACACACCAGAGACCTACACCACAAACTATGGACCATGGTGAGTGCAGGCAGGCCAAAGAGGCTCTCCCGACCCTTGATGGCCGATTGTCGAAACAGGTCCTAAGACAAAATTTTAAGACTTGTCTTGACTTGTTGACATATCCATAATAAATAACATGCATACACAATTTAATTTAAATATATGGGTACATAATTTAATAATAACAATGATACAAAATAAATTAAAATATCTAACATAATTTACCACACAATAATATACATATACATCTATTAGATCTACCTATAATAATAATTAATACCATGAATTGTTACTTAGACTTCATCCTCTCTCCTAACTTTGCTGTGCCCGACAGGGTCCATATTGATCATGACATTATTTTATACCACCTATACAACATAATATGGAATGCAATAAAGTATTGAGTATTGACTATCTAAACCGCAATTGCGGCTGGTGACAGCCGCCCTTACCTGTCACGGATCTTTACTAAACCCCTCTATGTAATAGGAGTCACAGACAGCCCAATCTGCAGAGCCTGCATGGAGGAGAACGAAACAGCAGCACACCTGCTACTGAGCTGCCCTGTACTCGCGGATTACAGGATTAAATACTTCGGCAACCTAGGTACCCTCTGAGAAATGGTAAGCAAAACAAGGGCATTGCTCGCCTTCCTGGAGGAGCTGGCATGGATTGAATAATAAAATCCTACCCTTACGCAAAATACGCGCCTGGTCGTGGAGTTGCGAATACCTGCCTGACATAGTTACATAGTTCACCATGTCGATATATAGAGCCACTGTCGCAGCTTACGTAGGTACTCGCAAATGTCTCGTTACCACCACGTTATCAGATCAAGAACTATTTTTGTAGTCATTTCAATCTGATCTCTTTAATCCACTGCGATTGGGTATGCTGTGGGTAAGGTGGTTTGTTGTGTCGACTTTTATGGGAAACGAGGGGTATAAATATGTACCTATGTATCCATTCTCGTTACATCTTGTTACATAATAAATTCAAAACGTTTTTGTTTGTAAACATCTCTGTAAAATATTTGGCGGTAACTTCTTAGCAATTACAAGTGCAGTGAGTCTAACTTTATGTTTATCGAGAATCCGGATCTGCATATATTAAAAAAATAACCCTCCTCCTTTCGGGATTTGCCGCAGTCGGGTAATTAGAATCCTTCCAGTGGGTGAAATACCGTTTTAAACGTAATTATTAAAAAATAGCTTTCTGCCCTTCTTGTCCTTATGAACATTAACTGTTTCTATCATACTTTTCCATACATGTAATTTTCATAAAAATTTTTTGTTTCACGTATGTGTATGTCTTCTTCTTATTACGTTTATTTCCTTCTATAGAAATAAAAATCAATGTTTGCATATTAGTCCTGTATGCATTCTAAAACCACCGACCAGATTGTAATGAAGCTTTGGCATGGTGCTCTTAGGACGCGCAAGAGGGTTTCTGGACCAAAAATCCAGTGACAATAAAAATAGAGGACTGGCAATGCACCATTTCAATTTGGTTCGTTGAAAAACAAAACACTTTATTACTTTACGTGTCATTGCAACGGTACAGCTTTTTTTTTTTTTTTTTTAACGTGGTAAAATTATCAAATAAGTCCTCCCACTCCGGGCAGGGTGGGAGGGACTGTCAGACTTTTACTGACTAAAATCCACGGTGTTCCTTCAATAACCCTTTACATACCGGGGCCACGGTAACGGGATGAGTCCCACGACCCCGGCAGGCTTCGGCCCTCTGCAGAGGGGGCCTCGTCATGTTGCTGACGCTCTTTGAGGCGCGCGTGGAACACGACGCGCCGTCGACCCGGGCATGGTCCATGGTCGGACAGCGAGATGCCCTTTACTCGCTGTCCGCATGCCCGCGCCTACGGTGGCCGGAGATCGTCGGCCGACGTCCGACGCCGTGGGCGTCTACCACTGCGGCTGGGCTGGAGGGAGGACGCCATCCTCTCCCTCTCGCGGCCCGCCTCCTCCTTCGGAAGCATGACTGCTTCGCAGAAGGAGGCGACCGCTTCCCACTCCCTCTCGCCCCGCAGCATGGCCTCGACCAATGCCGGGCGCGAGAGGTCTCCGCCTATCGCCGCCGTGAGGACACGTCGGTGCTCTGCCCAGGCGGGGCAGTCTTGCACCGTGTGCTCTACGGTGTCCTCAGGGCGACCCTCGCAGTAATGACACCCAGACGTTTCCTCCTTTCCCATCAGACACAGGTACCTCCCGAAACTTCCGTGTCCGGTGAGGACCTGCGTCATGCGGTAGGTCAGGACGCCGTGACGCCGATCTAGCCACTCCTCAAAGAGGGGTCTTACCGCAACGGTACAGCTAGTAGATATTAAAAATACGTTTACATATCTGGTTTGTACTTTCGTAAGTTTTAAGAGGATATACAGCCACTGTGTTATGTAGTCGTATCGAATCGTGATTATAACATTACTCGGAGATATTTGCTACATATAAATATGCAAAAATATTTACTGCTGCAATTTCTAGTATTAACCCATTTAACAGGTTTATGTTGTATATCAACATGATTCGGTTTAGTTAATATTAATTAATACGCGGCAGGTTTACACTGAAAGTGATTTAGGTAATATAGGTGCGGTATAACTACTAGCATCTTATGTGACATGAATCTAAAATAGGTGTTTACTAAAGCGTGAATGAGTCACTCTTACATGCACCATTCATACACGGTGGAAATCCCACCTGTATGTCCAAAACATTTTGGGAATACTTTCATTGTGCGTTAAGCTAGGAGTGGTCTGATATCAATAACCTGGGGGTCTTAAAGTCAAGAGTGAATAGATAACTTCTAGGTCGCTTACCATCAGATGATTGGTGGCGAAGCCTATCAACAATGAAATGTTTATGATAAAAGAAGAGACAAAAATGTATCCAGAAGATTACTTGTATACGCTGCAGCACAGGAGTGGCAATATTTACAGATTCCATGTACCTTTACTCTGTGTAACAACAAAAAAAAATTTGTAAAGGGGAAATATTTGTTCATTCATACCATTATAAATGAGAAAGTAATCCTGTCTGTCTATCTGTTATACTTTCACGTCTAAACCACTTAACGGATTTAAATGAAATTTGGTACAGAGATAGACTAGAGCTTGGAGAAGGACATAGTTTAATTTTAAGCAAGTGAAAGTGCGGGCAGATCCTAGTATGTCCTAGACATTCTGCTAATAGTTAACTAAACTTTCATATCTAACAGAAAGGTAATTAAAAATATATTTCATTCTCTACCTTTAGGTACTGAGGAAAATTTCCAAGGTATTTTTTTTCAAAGTTTAATAGAAAATGACATAATAAACTTTCAGGAAGAGAGTGGCTGGCCTTTAGTAGCTCCATATGGCCGAAGCTCTCAAGCTCCACCAAACAATAACTCTGCGCCAATAGGCCTCAACAGCCGGTGCCGGAAGTGGGCAATACACTGCACGTTTTTCATTAATCCCAGCGCGGAAATGACGGGTCTAACAAACTTCAAATTAAACTTATTATAATGTAGACGTTCTTTAAAATTATTACCCATACTTTCAGTTAGTGGAGGAGGCGGGGTGAAGCCGATTGACAAAACTTCACAAATGTATAAATTGACAAACGCTGTTGAAATGTCACGTGATCAAACGCTAAAATTTGACATTTTGACAATCGCAATTACTATTCAGTACTATGAACTACTAACTACTCAGTAGTATGAACGTCAGCAAAACAAAATGAATATTTAAGAATTATAACGTTAGCGATTTATACACAGTTTATCCCTTACCCATGGGAAAAATGCTAGAGCTGAAGTACGTATTTATTTCAGTAGAATAAGTAAGTAGTACAAAATCGCGTACAAAATCTAAGAAATTCAGCACATACCGAAGTTAAAACAAACATCTAAATTATAATCAGCTTGTATCATTAGATCTCGCAAATCTCAGATATAATCCGTCACGTATTATATCACGTTGCGCGTGCGCCGTGCACCGATGCATTTCTCTCGCGTCCCCCCCGCGCCGTAACACGGCCCCGTCTCGCGCCCTCACAGAGTGAATGCACTCTCGCTGGCTGTTATGTAAGCTTGCTCTTGCGCACCTCACGCACACATGCACAGCCACGCGACACTGCACTTTACACGTGTGTGCGTTATTGTTAGTGTTTTTGTGTTCGGATTATGAAAAGATCATGCAGATTAGATTTTAATGTGATGGCTAGGATTCCCGTGGCGTGTAAAAGGTTGGCTTCCTTACACATTTCCTAGGAGCTTTTCGAATTATAGTGATGTACGATACGAACGATTTCTTTACAATTTTCTTTTTATCTCGAGAATAGACGTACACGTTGTTAAGCATAATGTATGTTTGTCATGAATGAATGCTTTTTGTGTTGTATTAGAAAAGTTAGTATTACCAAGAAACTTACTACTCTTACTCACCGACTCTCCAATTCAACCTAGAATTACCATGAAAATGTATAAAAGCCAGGCTTTTGTTTTAAAGTCGGCCGGCGGCCATACTCAGCAGCTGTGCAATGCAATGCTTACATAACCTAGGACAGACCTGCAGGGGGGGAGAGGGGGTGCCGAGTGAAAGTTGCAGACACTAGCTATTATAAAAGTATTACTAGGTGAAATGAAATGAAATGAAATGAAATGAAATGAAATGAAATGAAATGAAATGAAATATTTATTTTGTAAATTGGTTATAAATAACACTTTTACACGTCATGTTTTTTTGCGTGTTAAGTTTAGCTAGATGAGGCCGGTATTTCCTAACTGACTACTCTGAGAAGAAACACCGAAACAAACTCAGAGGTCATAGTCTCTTTTAAAGTCCAGACAATTTGTATTTGTATATGAGAAGCATGTAGGTTCATGTCTGTGGTATTCTTTTGAGGAAATAACCACGCTTATTTGAGCGGACCTGTCCAGACAGTGCAAGCATTTGTCAGTTATCGTGTAGCTCAACTTAGAACTTAAGGAGCTCAACAATTTGACGAACAATACCAAAGTAAGGACCTTTGGGTAGGCCACACAAGTACTCAAACTGCTTGACATCATTAAATAAATTATAGTGAAAGCAAAAACAATGAAGAAAGAATAACCTACATCGTCCTCACATTTACAATAATGAAATAATTATATATATATAAAAAAAAAAACAACAATATAAAAAAAACAACAAACAAGAACAAAAATTAATAGGTATATACAATACTTGAGAAAGCAAAATTTTAATTAATCAAAAATAAATCATCAATCATAATTTTAAAAAGAAATAAAAAAGGCACACGTATATCACTGGAGCATCTCATTCCCAAGCCTTCTTGTCCTCAATATAATCTTTAACACTGTAAAAAGCTTTCTGACATAGCTTACGTTTTATAAACAATTTGAATTTATGAATACTTAGTTCTTGAATATGGCTAGGAATTTTATTATAAAAACGTATACATTGGCATCTAAACGAACCACCTATTTTTTTCAACCTTGTTTTAGGAATGACATATTTGTCTTTGTTCCTTGTATTTACACTATGAATATCACTGTATTTTTTAAACAGATTAATATTTTTGTGTGCATACAAGAGATTCTCATAAATATACTGAGATGGCACAGTCATAATATTAATCTCTTTAAATTTGTCTCTTAAGGAGTGCTTAGGACTTAATTTATAAATTGCACGAATGGCCCTTTTTTGTAATACAAATATTGTGTGAATGTCGGCAGCATTTCCCCAAAGTAAAATGCCGTATGACATCACACTGTGAAAGTAACTAAAGTAGACTAAACGTGCTGTTTCGATATCAGTTAATCCACGTATTTTTCTAACGGCATATGCTGCAGAACTTAACTTTTTTGACAATTTATCTATATGGGGGCCCCACTGAAGCTTCGCATCCAAAGTTATGCCCAAGAATACTGTGGTATCTTCGGGTTTCAATATTTCGCCCTTTATTGATACACTAGTATTCACTTGTCTAACATGAGGTAACGTAAATTTTAGGCATTTGGTTTTTTTCTCATTAAGAAGAAGATTATTAACATTAAACCAGCTAACTACAGTCGCAAGGGCTCTGTTTACTTCTTCAGTAACCTGCTGTTGACGTTTAATTTTAAATAAAAGAGAAGTATCGTCAGCGAATAACACTATGTCATGATTTTTGATCAGGTACGGCAAATCATTTATATAAATAAGAAACAAAAAGGGACCTAAAATTGAGCCTTGGGGGACCCCCATCTTGACCACAGATCCCGGCGATCTTTTGCCGTTCACATCGACTCTCTGAATCCTTTCACTCAAGTATGAGGTTAAAAGATTCAGAGAGGAGTCCCGGAATCCGTAGTGGTGCAGTTTCCTGATTAATGTCTCATGGGGAACACAGTCAAACGCCTTAGACAAATCGCAAAAAATGCCCAACGCATCGCATTTATCTTCCCATGCATTATAAATGTGTCCTAAAAGTTCAACACCGGCATCAGTTGTTGAACGACCCTTTGTAAAACCAAATTGTTTATTATGTAGCAATTTGTGTTTATTAAAATATCTTTGCATCTGCATTAAAATAATTTTCTCAAAAATTTTACTGAAAGTGGGCAGTACAGAAATAGGTCTATAATTAGTAGGGTCAGATGTACTACCCGATTTAAAAGGTGCTGTTGTGGCTTGCATTTGCATATTTCTTTCATTAGAACTTTATTGATGCTGTATTTTCGGCGAAGATCTGAGACTGATTTTGATGAGATCCTTTTATTAAAATATGCTGATGTCCCGAGTCGCATCGTGATCGACGCGCGCCTCAAAGAGCAGTCAACGGAAATGACGGAGCCCAAAGGCTAGGGTCGTTGCCAGCCGGAGTTATGGGACTGGTCTAACGAGATACCGTTGCTCCAGAACACAAGGCAGCTGAGGGAACTGGGTGGGATTTTACAAGTACAAATCTGTCAATCTCTTCCGCTTCACCCAGAGCGGGCATCCTTCATTTGATGGATATTACACAAAAAAAGGAATTCCACATTGGGTACCTGCTAAAATGGCACCTGAGTGTATGGCACCTTATGTGGAATACCTTAGGTGCCATTCACTCAGGTACCAGTTAAACAGGTGCCGAATTTATTACCGTAGGCATGCTCTACCAGTCCAACAAGAATAAGGGTAAAAAAAGTTATAGTTACTTTAACATAGGCCTATATTATTGGTAAATCAGATTGTTCTGCCCGTTGTACAGATTTTCTTTTCTTGATAGAAATCGTTCGTGCCGCACCGCACGACAACACACTGGCTCGTCAATGCAGCTGGGTTTTACCCAAAGCTACAAAGCTACTTTCCACTGAACTCAACGATCCTTGGAAAACTACATTTTCATATTAAATTTATGACAACCAGTTGGTTAGGCGTAAGGGGAGGATCTTGACGACAACGTCCGGTAAAACTTGGAGTCAGGTTTGCGTACATTCCTGACTTGCTCATCTCTAATCCCTACTTAATATTATAAATGCGAAAGTCTTCATTCCTGTCTGTTACGCGTTAACACTTAAACGACTGAACCAATTTTGTCAAAGTTTGGCTACTTTATTTATTTGCTGAAAAATAACTTTTCACGTGAGTGAAGCCGCGGGTAGAAGTTAGTCTATCATAAAATATACCCACTGAACAAATTTACTAAGCGTCAATGGCCTAATGCCTAAGGTGTTGGACTTGTGATCGAAAGGTCGCGGGTTCCAACCCCACCCATTACACAATTGCCGTGAACCCACTCCAGATACAAGCATATTTAGCTTAGTTGGAGGGGTTAACTGGACTGCAGCAGTCCTGTTAGCAGCTAGTAATGTGAAATCTACCCACATTGCTAGTAATATATACAAAAAAATGGAACCCTTATACTTTCGTCATGTCTGTCTGTTTTGATAAAAGCAATGAGGACATGGGACATGACTATTTCTTAGAGCTCTATTTATTACAAAACTAGCTGTGCCCGCGACTTCGTCCGCGCGGAATAGTGACTTTCGGCAGCATTTTTAATTTTTTAGGCTAATTACTTTGAAAATAAAACTCATACATAATTTTAATGTCGTATTTATTAATATTTAATCGGAAGTCTAAAAAATAAGTTTCAAGATTGTAGCTTTAAAAATGACGTAATTTCAATACAAACTTTCATCCCCTATTTCAACCCCTTACAGCCTTTTTTCGCATTAAAAAGTAGTATGTTCTTTCTCAGGCTCTAGACTATGTCCGTACCAAATTTCATTTCAATCGGTTCAGTAGTTTAGGCGAGATTGCGTAACACACAGACAGACAGAGTTACTTTCGCATTTATAATATTAGTAAGGATTACTTGACGGATCCGTAGTGAAACAAGTAATCTGTATAACTTCTTTCTTACCTTTTACCCGTTTACTCAGACACTTTTTTGTTGGTGGTTAAAAAACATTATTTCGATTCAGAGTCCCGCTTGCAAGTATATTGCTATTACGTGGTATTTTTTGACGGTCCTTTTTTTTCGGGGAGAGAATCGTCAAATGTCTCGACTCGCTCTGGGTGAAGCGGATAGAGTTTCAGACTTCTACTGACTAAAACCCACCCAGTTCCTTCATATGCTCTTGCGATCCGAGTCTGCTTAGTTGCGAGAATATCGTAAAGAGATCCTTAAGATATTCTCGCAACCTACCTCATGCCTTGTCATTGATTCTGACTGCTCTTTAAGTCAACGTTGACTTGGGTTCGTTATAGTCCTAGATTTGCAATAACGAAAACGAGCACAAAAATACAATTCAAGTATGGCTTATAGCTCAACCAGTACTGAGTCGTTAGTATTCCAGGGTATGTCACACACAGCAGATTTAATTCTGATGAATCTTCAGAGCAAAGTGCTGAGCCTGAATAAATATGAACATCGAAATCACTATATTTATGAAGAATAACTTTCTAATTTAGGTACTGTCAAACTTCTTCACGATTCAAAGTTGCTTTCCCTTCGACATCTAAACAGAAGGTTTATTACTGATTAAACTAGCCATGTAAATGTGTTGAGTGCAATAAAATAGTTTTGTCTAACGTGTCATGAAGTGAAATCTAAGTGGTGTTCAACACTCGATTGTAATTGTAGCTTGTATTAATGCATACTACGAAACCTATGATAAATATTAAGTTTTTAAGCTAACACGGTCACTAACAGTATCATTAGATTTCAGTTCATCCGTGATTAGGGAATGCAATCTCGAGCCGAGATTAGCAAATCGAGATCTCGCCTGTTGAACCTGGTGTCGAATGGCAGTTTCGAGATCTCGTGCAAAACAAGTCGAGATCTGGCGAGATTTCGAGATTATCGAGATTTTGGTTTTTAAACTCAAACACCCTTAAAAAACTCGAGGAATGCTATAAGATTAGAATACTACATTCGTTAGAATACTCGTAATACTAGTTAGGATATCGCTGTAATATCTTATGAATAATACAAAACAATGAAAATACTATACTATTTATTTCAAAAAAAGTCAACAAAATTATACTTGACAAAGCAAAAAAAATACGGCATTATGGCGCGCATCTTTGAATTATTTAAAAAAAGTAATTATGTAGGTACATAGTACACAAACACACATTAATTGTGATCTTGAAAATAGCTTCTTAGAAAGCACAGAGTGCTCAAAGTGTCTTCTGCTAAGCGACATCTAATGTCTGTAGCTAAATAGCCTGCGGCCGAGAATACCCGTTCAGCTTCTACGCTGGTAGGGAGTAGGGACTACAGTAAGTAGGCTGTTATACACAAACTTAAGGTATTGCCCTCTTTGGCCACCATACTCGTAGAGATGCATCTCCTTTTTAAGCAGGCTGTCAATCCTGTCTGTTACTAATGCTTGGGGTTGAGTGTTTTTACACGACTTTAAAGTCTCTTCCAACTCTTTCTGCAGAGATAATGTTGTAATTTCAGGAACTTAACTGAGATCTCGTTGAATATGTGAGACGGGTAGTAGATCTTCTTCATCATCATCAACTACTTCACTCGAGTGAGGGTATAATCGTTTGACTAAGTTATGGATATATTTCCTTATGCCGCTCTTGTCAGTCAATTGGAATGTTGTATCATTTGCATTTTTCTTTGAATTCTCTTCATACCGTGCTGGATTTTGAAGGTATAACAATGTTGCAGTTGCTTCGATTCAGCGTTCGGAAATATGCTTTCTCATGGCAATAGCTTCTCTGAGAGTGGCGTCTTTAACTCTTCCAACTTACGAATCATGAATTGCAAGGCACATTCTGCACTGACTAAGTCAGTTTCGCGTCGGCACAGGACTTTGACAGTCAGTTTTATTGGTTCAAAAGTTTGTTGCATGTTGATAAGAATTGCATGTTCTTCATCACTAAAAAAGTAATCTGAAGTGGAGCCATACCCCAAGTCGATTAATGTTCGGGCACGCCGCAATTGCGGCGGTAAGACCCCTCTTTGAGAAGTGGCTAGATCGGCGTCACGGCGTCCTGACCTACCGCATGACACAGGTCCTCACCGGACACGGAAGTTTCGGGAGGTACCTGTGTCTGATGGGAAAGGAAGAGACGCCTGGGTGTCACCACTGCGAGGGTCGCCCTGAGGACACAGTCGAGCACACGGTGCAGGACTGCCCAGCTTGGGCAGAGCACCGACGTGTCCTCACGGCGCCGATAGGCGGAGACCTCTCGCGCCCGGCATTGGTCGAGGCCATGCTGCTTGGCGAGAGGGAGTGGGAAGCGGTCGCCTCCTTCTGCGAAGCAGTCATGCTTCCGAAGGAGGAGACGGGCCGCGTGAGGGAGAGGATGGCGTCCTCCCTCCAACCCAGCCGCAGTGGTAGACGCCCACGGCGTCGGACGTCGGTCGACGATCTCCGGCCACCGTAGGCGCGGGCATGCGGACAGCGAGTAAAGGGCAACTCGCTGTCCGACCATGGACCATGCCCGGGTCGACGGCGCGTTGTGTTTCACGCGCGCCTCAAAGAGCGTCAGCAACATGACGAGGCCCCCCTGCAGAGGGCCGAAGCCTGCCGGGGTCGTGGGACTTATCCCATTACCGTGGCCCCGGTACGTAAAGGGTTATTAAAGGAACACCGTGGATTTTAGTCAGTAAGAGTCCGACAGTCCCTCCCACCCTGCCCGGGGTGGGAGGACTTATTTGATAATTTTACCACGATAAAAAAAAAAAAAAGTCGATTAATGTTTTACTAACACACAGCTTGATTCTATTGTATGTAGTTATCATGTTCGCAAGACTTGACCACCGAGTTTTGCAATCGAGTTCTAGTGGAATATCAACGTCACAAAATCTCGATCGATATTGTCGAGATCTCGAACGAGATTAAAAAAACGAGATTGCTTATTTTCGAGATTGAATATCGAAAAAATGGCCGAGATCTCGTGTTTTCGAGATCTCGCGAGATCGAGATTGCATTCCCTATCCGTGATCATGTGTGATCACGTGCCGAAATATCGGAAACTCGAAACAATAAATACACATTGTAAATATCCCGTTTTAAGTTCTAATGATACTATGATAATTACTATTCAAGTTCTTCAAACATAACATTGATGATGATGACGACGGATGGCCATTTCTTCCTTCCATCTTTTCTTCCATCCCATCAGTGGCGAAAAACGGGCATTTTGTGGGGTGAACTCGTTGAATAACTGCTGATTTTTAACCTTTTTATTATATTTCTTTGAGCCCGTCCAACTAGCAAAATACCCTTACAAACAAAAGCTTGTAAGAGCTCTGGTTTCATAAAAGGTTTATATGTGTTGTGATTAAGCCAGAAACCCTTAATACCCTTACAAACAAAAGCTTGTAAGAGCTATGGTTTCATATAAGGTTTATATGTGTTCTGATTAAGCCAGAAACTCTTATAGTGTTATTTTATAAGTCTATTTAAATTTTAAGAGCATTCATACTTGTAATATTATTCTTATAGACGTATATAAAAAAACGTTATATAATATTAATAAGAGCAATGGTATTATAAGCACCTTTTACAAGTCTAATTGCCTTTTATTCTTAATTAATACTTATAAATATATTTTATAAGTACATTCAATCTTAGAAGTGACTATACTAAATGTTTTATTAGACTTCTGTAAAACTAGTGTTTTAAGAGCGATTTATCTCACCTAAGGCATATTAAAGAGTAAGTCTTATAAGTGTCTTAAACAATTCTCTATTAAGGGCTTTTATTTGCCTTGTTGTGTCTGACACGAGAAATTATTATAAAATCAGGTACATTGAATTAACGTTGTGGATTAATTATTTACTTGTACCTATAATGACTTCGCTGTTTGGCTTGCTTTTGTTTATTAAGGAACCCTAAAATTATGAGCGGTATGGCCATGTAGACTTAATGGTTCTAGGCTTCATTTGACTTTTACGAGTACGGTCGGCCAAGAAAGTGGTGTACCAGTTTTGATTTAGTTTCCCGGTCATCGAAAATTACAACAAGGTTCGTTATAAAAAGATATTACTGAAAGAGACAACATTATCATGACGTAAACCTATGTATTTAGTATTCATACGTCATATGTCACATATAAGTACATGACATTTTAACCTTTAGTATAAATGAAAAGGACATTAGTTTCTACAAAGCAATTGAAATGTTTCCAAACAAAAGTAATAAAAACTATTTAGACAACCGAATTCCATTTGAAAAAGAAAACTGACAATTGACATTTTGTCAAATATATGCAAAAAATCGATATATTTTCCGTGTTATTTTTCAATCAACTGCATATAAAATCATCTCAATGCCTGCCAACTTGACCATTGCCGAAAGAGCACAAATAATTGCCCAATTTAATGAGGGAAGCAGTATCAGTGCGATATCCCGGAATTTGAATATATCGAGGCGTTCTGTCCGTTTTTGGATTCGTCGTGAAGGAGAGGAGGGAAGTTTGTTGGATCACAGAAGAAGTGGTCGCCGGCCTGCACTCTCCAATAACGATAGAGAATTCATGAGACGGGAATATGAAATCAATGGTTTTAAGCCCACAAAACATTTTGCGGAGATGTTCGATGTGAGTGCCCAAACAATAAGGAATCATCTACATTACATGGGGTTGCACCACAGGCATTACGCCAAGAAAATATATTTGACGGATGCTCACAGACTTGCTCGTCTGAACTTCGCCAGAGAGCACTTAGAGTTTGATTGGTCTAATACAGTGTTTTGTGATGAAAAAACGTTTAAATCCAGTCAGCATGGACGTCTTCACCTTTGGCGATATAATTCAACACGGTATAAAGATGATCATGTAATCCCAAATAGAGAATCAGGTCGAATTTCCGTAAATATTTGGGGCTGGATGAGTACGGATGGTGTAGGAGAATTGTGTTCTCTACCTCCTCGAGCGACGGCTGTAAATTATATCGACGTGCTTCAGAATGCAATGCTACCGACCGACAGGTAGGTTTGTGGACTCGCCTTGTGCCTTTACAATTTTATGTAACTTGTTGATTACAATTCTGAATTTGTAGATACAATTTTGTCATCAAAATCTACAGCCCCCCGCCGTTGATTTTACGACGTCATTGGTTCCATCAAGTTCAAACTAAGAACAGCTGTCACGTTACAAACAGTAATAGTCGTTATCAATAATCAGATAAAGACAGCAATAGAAGTTGTCAGATCGATCTGCAAGCGAAACTAATCTTTATCACCTATGAATCTGCAAGCGATATTCAACCTTAGGGTGGTACACCACTTTCTTGGCCGACTGTACGATATAAACCTTACACAAGAATACTGGACTTATATTGTTCTGATAAAGCACTTATTACATTATTTATGAGTCGTGGTTGATCGTAATGGCAACATTTCGATATTATTTCACAAATAATTAAAATAATATAAGACACATTGTTGAAAAGGCCCATGAAAATACTGTTATTCAAATTTCTAAATAATCGAGAAAAACTGCTTCGCAACCTAATAAACGCATAAAGTGCATGACAAACTAAGCTTACACACTAGCATATTGTAGGAAAATAAAATAATATAATACTTAAGTTTTTACGCGACTTTCTAATATTTCGTAAAGTTTATCTTTAGCTCACGGCGGTTTGTGTTTTGTGTCACTCTTATTAGGAGATCACAAAGAGGACTACAAGCGATATTACACTTAAAATAGCATTAGTAAGAGGACTTTAAGGTTATTTGCCCTTAAAGCATGCCCTTGTAAGTCACTTCTAAGTTTTTTTTTCCTTATAAAAGTATCAGCAAGAGTTTTGTAAGTTTAAAAACATAACCCTTCCTTTGCAGTCAGGTAAAAATACATTTCGCGAGACCATTACAAGGCAATTGTAAGGGTGAATATACTTATTAAGTGCGCTCAAATACACACTTATATATGTCTATAAGTGTGATATAAGACTGGAAAAAATATGGTCTCGGGATATTTGTAAGATTATTTTTTGCTAGTTGGGCGCTCTTGACCTCGATCGAGCCTAATGGTAAGAGATAGAGAGGGTTTACGGTGGAATGAGAGCGCACAGAAGATGACTGTTCACTATTGCTATAAAAGCTGACGGGCCATATCTAGCAGGGAACACAGATGCCGGCAGATTTACACACCTTGGCTGTGCGCACAATAAATGTGGAGGAGAAGCGCTTGGTACGGCAAGACGGTATATCAATCATCGTCAATAGTCTAATCGCTAAGGTGAACCCACCTTTACACTATTGACAGAAACCCACTCCAGACACAAGCATATTCAGCTTAGATGGAGGGGTTAACAAGATTGATGTTGTAATGTGAATTGTACACATGTGTACACACATCGCTAGTTCTCTATTAAAAAAAAAGTGTTCGTCTGATCGAATGTATAATTGGCATTCAAATAATCTTAAATATTGCTGTCATCGGCAAAAATAAAAATAATTAGAATGTAATTTGAATCAATTGCCAATCTCCCAAATATGGTCTTCATGTGTATTTTAAATATGAATTTGTATAAAAATGTGTTATAATTTTAACTTGATCATATATGAAATAGCCTGTAGCGTTTTTGTTCCAAAATTATCTAATAATATGATTTCAAATACATATTTCTATTGTAACATAATCTCGATTAGGGGAGACCGGGGCTACAATTAACAAAAAATATATTTTTTGTTGTAGCTAAGAAATAATTCAACATTTAGACTTGATTTTTGAGATAAGTGATGCTTAAATCATTCAGGTACTACGTAATGATCTCAAAACAAACTTAATAGTAACGATGCCGTAGATAGAACGCTTTTTCCCAAAAATGGTGGTTGTTAATTGTTACCTCAAGTTTGGGGCTAGAATTAACAGATATGGGGCAAGTATTAACAGAAGGGGTAAAAATTAACATAGGTTTTGCTGACTAATATAAAGAAAAATAAATATATTTAGGACATATTTTTTTATTAATAAAAAGTGTAATTAATACAGCCTTGCATGGAACTCGTATTCTTATAAACTCACAATAACAAAATCACAAAATATCTGAACATAAACGAAATCTCAAAATACGTTTAAATATTTCAACGTAACAAAGGAAAATCTCTCTAAAATAACTATTGATCAGTCTTAAACAGGATATTTTTTTATATATTTAAACTTAATTAGACATATTACTTAAACAACATTATACGATGAGGTAGAAAATGGCTAATATTTTATATTAAAAGCTAGGTAATGAGTCTTTAATAAACATATTCAAACTTAATTATTATCGTCTTTAGACTTAAACAACGTATATAAAATGTAGTTTAATACAAAATCAACGAAAAATATCAAGGATTAGGAACTATTTTAGATACCTACGAACTGAAAGGGTATCTATTAGTATTCATAATCTGAATCACAATTCAAACAATAGAATGCTGTGATATCACCTTTGATAGCTTGCGCCCAGTCCTTGCAAGAGATACATTCGATCCATTCACCACCTGATGTATCTTCATTATAGGAGGCACCGCAAATGATACAAAAATAGTCATCATCATCGTTAGAGCTATTGCTTTCATTTAATATCCTTTTCTTCACTTTTCCTACTTTTTCGTCTTTATTTACATTTCCTTTACCTTTTCCCTTATCTTTTTTGTTTTCTTTATTTTGGTGTTTTGATGTGATTTTCCTCTTTTTCATTTCTCTAATATTATGTTCTTCTTCTCTACATCCTGTAATTTCGTCTCTTCTCAATAATCTCTAGCGCAGCCAACTCGTAGACCTCTATTGATGTGGTGCCACGCGTAGTTGTCCGTTTATAAGTTCTCATGCTTTCATAAAGAAGAAACATATAAAATAATCATTCACAAACATTCAGCTACTCTGTTAATACTAGCCCCCACATCTGGGGTTAACAAGTTAATTCTAGCCCCTCCCATGTGTTAATTATAGCCCCAAAGGTACACTTTAAGTATTAAATAACATAATAAAATATTGATCAATAGTAATGGCAAATGAGAAACTTAGAATTGTTAAGTATAAAATATGCTTTTAAGGAAACAAAAAACATAATCATAACATTTTATAATTATTGTATAAATCAAAAAATCGTGAACTATAAAAAGATCGTTACCTGCTTAAAAATTTCGACCGGCACACAACTCACTCACATGACGTGCAGAGCGCAACTAACCGACGGCTGTGGCATGCGGCGCGATCGAGTTGTCAAATTGAGACACGTACTGGACGTGTAGTGAGTATAGTTTTAGAGAAATTTGCTTGTTAATACTTACCTCTGTTAATTGTAGCCCCGGTCTCCCCTATAGCTTTATGTCTTAGCTTTAAACTGTTGTAATGGCTTCCAAGTGCAAGTTCTAACGATAATAATAGTTTTAAGATTAAGAGAAATTAGTTTATTGGTACCTTTGTGTAACTCTTCACAATCACCTCGCCTATTGTGTAGGACCACTTTCCTTCGAGGGCTACTTTCTATTGGAGCACAGCTGCTCCTTCCAGCCGAGTTTGTTAACTTAGAACAAAAAGGATATTATTTAAGAGATACTATATTTAGCTACCCTATACTTTATGCAGCAATAGAAGACGTATTTTGATCTTAAGTATACAAGTAGGCATATGAATGAAAGTGTTCAATCAGTCGCAGCGCAGCCAAAGAAGAAAGAAAATAGATTTATTTGACCCAGTTTAGGGCACACAAAAAATACAAGAACAAAAATAAAATAAAATCTTGTTTAAATAAAAAATAATATTGTGCGTGCCTCACGGTTGTGCCAGATAGGCCCAGTTCAGCAAAATGCCTGACGCTGGTTTTCAACTGGACCTTATGTAGCCAGGGCTACTAAAGATGTGGCCTGCGCCCGATAGGACCATTGCATGCCGAAGTTACGGAAATGTTCAAACGAGATACCGTTGAGATACACTTCGTAGTATGTTTATAATAAAATAATATGCAGTAAATGAGAAAAGCAGACAGAGCACCTTGGAGATAAATGAGTTTTTGCTTTAATTCCGACATGTTTGTCAGTCTATCACCTCACGAAATCCTGCTTAACTGAGTGCAGACATAGATGATTAAAGCAATCTATACTTAACATTATAAAGTCGCAAAGTTTGTTAGTTTGTAGGAAGTAACCTCTGTATCTGCCGAACAAATTTTGAAAATTCTTTCGCCAATAGAATGCTACATTATTCCTGAGTGACACAGGCATACACGAAAAACCTTTTCACGTGAGTAACTAGTTACCGCGGCCCCGGAACGCAAGGAAGGAAGGAACAGGGTAGATTTTTAGTCAGTAGAAGTCTGACACATAATTTACCCACCCGAAAAAAGGGATTCTAGCATTAATTTTGATATATTTATCAAACTATCACTTAACGTGATCCTGCTTAATTCTTCAGACATAGACGATTCTAAAGCAATTTAAAAATAAATTAACAAATATATCGGTCCCTTTAAAAGCCATTACGTAAGGCATGTGGCGCCGTGAGAAGGAGAAATGCGGCAGATCAGCGGCTGTGGCGCTGCGGCGATGGCGCTGCGGCGCTGTGGTTACGGTGTACCTTACACCTGGTACCTACGTGTGTTTTGCAATGTATCTCTCATTCCGTGTTACTTTGTTATTAACGTTCTGTTTCAAATACACATGATTGAACGGTCATGTGGTTTGGTGGTTAAGAAAAATTTAGATTATTTAAAATTAGAAACGAAAATTCGTAATGCTAACAGGTTAATTTACCGACCCCTGTTTTCTTCATTGTTTTCTATAAATATTTTAATTTTAGGTCCAAAAATCTAGTTAAATTAATAAGTACATTCAATAATCTACCTAAATTAGTGCATTTAGCACTAATTTATTTCAGCAAATGTATCTCTAATTCACTACACAGCATAATAGATTCCGATGTAAACATCTGTCCGGCTACTCTCTGCCAATCTCACTTACAATTGGCAAAGGCGTGATTGATAAAAATAACACTCATACCATGAATAAACTTCAACAAATACGCCCAAGTGTGCGCTTCCGAGTAGACAGGTACTTCAAACAGACAATTCGATGACAAAGGACGCGGGCCCCTTCGGACCCGATCATTGTCCCAGGGGCCCACTTGCCCACGAACATCACACATCATTGTATTAAGCACCAATTGGAGACCAATAATCATCCTGGAAAGTTGAAAATACGAGGCGCAATGTAGCGTTGAATTGAACCTTTAAATTGAAGAAGTTTCCACCATAATGCCTTCCTTTACCGTTATAGGAAATGGTTTTTAGAGAAAAAATCTGTTTGGTGTTTTCCATGTATGTCAGGCATCAACCTCCATGGTTTTCATAAAACATTACTGTGAATGCGAAGACTATCTGGGTTATCTATCCTACCTGAATATCCTAATTCTTTGAGTCAATGAGCACCTTAAAGTTGTACGTTGAGCTAAACGATAACGGAAAAATGTATCTGGCAAGGTCCCTCCGACGCTGTGTGGTGCTTCACACAAAAACATCGCTGACATAACCTCTATGGTTTTCATATTATGATTTGACCATCACAATAATAAATTGTAGAGAATTAAAAGAGACGTTAACGTCTCTTTTAATTCTCTACAATAATTATTTACTAGCTTTTGCCCGCGACTTCGTCCGCGTGGAATAGTTACTTTGGGCTAACGTTAAATTTAACCCCGATTTTGAAGCATTCTTCATTTGCGATCCGCTCCTATTGCCCTTAGCGTAATGATATATAGCCTTTCTCTATATATTGACTATTTAATTATAAAATAAATTTTTCAATTCGAACCAGTAGTTCCTGAGGTTATCGCGTTCAAACAAACAAACAAACTCTTCAGCCTCATATTATTAGTATAGATAGCTGTTGCCCGCGACTTCGTCCACGTTTCCGTCGTTTTTCGTAAAAAAAGTAGCCTATGTCCTTCCTCACGGTTCAGTGATTTTGATGTTTTGTAACAGACAGATTAACTTTCGTAATTTAGTAGGGAAATATAATATGTCAATCTATAATACTGTTGAAAAATATCGCAATACCGAATCGCACAATATTATTGTTAACTAGCTTTTGCCCGCGACTTCGTCCGCGTAGAATAGTTACTTTGGGCTAACGTTAAATTTAACCCCGATTTTGAAGCATTCTTCATTGGTGCTCCGCTCCTATTGGCCTTAGCGTAATGATATATAGCCTATATATAGCCTTTCTCTATATATTGACTATTTAATTAAAAATATTTTTTCAATTCGAACCAGTAGTTCCTGAGATTATCGCGTTCAAACAAACAAACAAACTCTTCAGCCTTATATTATTAGCATAGATAGCTGTTGCCCGCGACTTCGTCCACGTTTCCGTCGTTTTTCGTAAAAAAAAGTAGCCTATGTCCTTCCTCACGGTTCAGTGATTTTGATGTAACACACAGATTAACTTTCGTAATTTAGTCAATTTTGTCAATCTATAATACTGTCGAAAAATATCGCAATACGGAACCTCACCATATTATTGGTAATAAATAGCTGTGCCCGCGTCTCCGTCAGCGTGTAACTCCTTGTGTGTTATTAAGTTAATGTATTGGTAATATTGTTTAGATCACGTTCACATGAGGCTTAAGTACCTATAGAACGACAATACTTCAGCGCAAAGCTTCCGGGTAAACTATGTTGAAAGTTGACCCGTCCGGCACGTGAACATAAAGATTTCTAGAACTGCTAACCCGGGAAAGAGCGATGTACAACTGACCATGCGAGAAACAACTGACACCGAGATCTACTCCAGCAACACGAAAAGTCTACCCTTGAGCCTTATTAATTGTCATTGAATAACACACCGATACTGGGAATCGCGTTCTTTTAAATTGGAATGGAAAATTATTTGGTATTATGGGAATTCTGGGAATAAAGACGGTTTCTCCTGCACCGCAACCTGTTAAAATTTGAGCCTCGATTATATTTTGTTGCAACTGGGTTACTTTTAGCCGAGTTCCAGTGTAAAGTTGTGGTGGTTTAATGTGGTTCGGAGCAGAATAATAATCAGAAAGCTTCGAACTGCTAAGCTATCGGGAGTTACACGTGTTATTGTGAGTCAACCATAAAAGATAGATATATGCTGTCGTGGGATATTTGTTATATAATTTTAAGGAGAACATTTCCGTCATATATGATTTCTGTGTAGCTTTAACCATTAAGGTTGCACACGCGACGGAAGCTTAAAAAATGGAGTAACTTCTCCCGTTTTCCCAACATTTCCCTTCACTGCTCTGCTCCTATTGATTGTAGCGTGATGAAAAGTATACTATAACCTGCTCAGGAGTATGAAAAATAATTGTACCAAGTTTCGTTAAAATCCGTCGAGTAGTTTTTGTTTGTATAACGGTTATACAGACAGACAGACAGACAGACAGACAGACAGACAAAAATTTTACTGATTGCATTTTTGGCATCAGTATCGATCCCTAATCACCCCCTGATAGTTATTTTGTAAATATATTTCATGTACAGAATTGACCTCTCTACAGATTTATTATAAGTATAGATTATTTATTTATTATATACTTTATTGTACATCTTACAATATTTCTATAGATACAAAAAAATTAAACTAGTGTACAATGGGCGGTCTTATCGCACAGGGCGATCTCTTACAGACAACCTTTGGATGGACAAACTTAAAGGAGACAGATTAAGGGCTGTCAGTGTACAAACATATAATTGAACATAATAATATAAAATACATACAATACCAAAATTATATACTAATAAATATTACATGACTGTATAATTGAGAAAGAAGGGAAAAAGTTATAGGGAGAGGTAATGCTCCTTCACCATTCTTTTGAACGCTGGTAGCGTTTGAGCACGCCTCACTTCTATGGGTAATGCATTCCACAAACGAGCTGCTTGTATGGTAAAAGATTTGTCAAAGAAAGAAGTGGAATGCATACGAATACTCAACTCTAGATTTTCCGATGATCTCAAGGATCTAGAATGTGTATCACAGAGGAACTGAAAACGTTCCTTAAGATAAAAAGGAGTGAAAGGATTATTATAAACTCAGAGGTTAACCTCTGAGTTTATGTCGATGTTTAATCTCAGGGTAGTTAGAAAACGCTGGCTTCATCTAAATTAATCTGACAACAGAAAGTAACGTGTAACCTATTTGGAACAACAAATATCATTCATGTTTTTAGTCATCGTTACCACCGTCCACGAACTTGAACGTAAAAAGTGAAATGAAGCAATTGCTACCGATCGGTCGCTCGTAAAACATCATTGAACGGCTCGTACTTGTAACGTTTCGTAAGTGATGAGTGGACACGTTCGCTGCATGTGTAACGCGTGTGTAACTTATTGTTTGTTTTCAGATTATTTGGAACAATGGAGGCTTAGCCGGTGATTGCTGGAGACAGCGACTACTCGACTTAAGTCTTAAGTAGATGGCATTAAGGAAGGAATGACATTAAAATCTTGCTGTCTCCTGAATGAGCATGGGTCTTTTTTAAATTGATAATAAGCTCGCGTTTGACCACCATCTTACCTGATAGTAAGTGATGATGTGGTCGAAGATGGAGCACGCTTACCTAGAAGTAACCTATTCACTCTTGACTTTTAGATCACCTGTTTATACCTATATATATATACAACGTGTAATTTAAAGGGTATATACATACCAAGTGCATGGCTTCTTTGGATGATAACAAACGATATGGCAAGGGTTCTGTAATCCTAAGTCTACGTGTGTAGAACTTATTACAAATTCCAATACACAATATCAGAGACCGATTTTTTCAAATTAAGAAGAACGAAAAGAATTATCGTGTTATTGGCAAGTGACGTGGAAAGTTATTGACCCTCGTAGTGCTGTGACACGTTTGTTATGATTGGTATTCAAGAAATATATGAAACCAATAATTCGGTATCAATTCTTTGTGTCAGTTATTTTGTGCTGAAACTGGGCATAGAGACTCCATACCAGATGTTATCTTCAGCCCTTTTGGATAGATATGGGGTTTCCGTTACACGTTGTATAGGGGTATGAGTTCCCATTCCCATTCGTTTTATAAAACGCTGCTATTCCTTAAACAAACCTTGCGAAGCAAACCCAAATGGTTAATACTGATCAGCGCTTAAAATCCAAAGCTCGAGGATGAGATCGTGGGTAAATAATATTTAACAGTCGTAGGGGTCGATCTTCAACGTTAATTAACGCTTGGCAAGGTCGGTCCGAGGAAGGGTGATCATCTTAACCGCTAGAGCCCCAGCGGCACAAAAATGTGCCAGTAAACAAGTATTAGTTGAGCCCCGCTGGCACAAAATTTGTGTGCCAGCGGGGCTCAACTAACAGTTGACCTAAATAATGGCGGTCCTTGAGAGGTTAATGTATCGAGATTCCTTCGTGCCTCGGTAAGCACATTAACCCCTTGGTCTCAGCAGTCATTTGTACAAATTGTTGGACAGGTCCGCTCCAATTTGCGTGGTTATTTCCTCAAAAGAACACCACAGACATGAACCTACATGCTTCTCATATACAAATACAAATTGTATGGACTTTAAGAGACTATGACCTCTGAGTTTGTTTCGGTTTTTCTTCTCAGAGTAGTTAGTTGGGACATACCGGCCGCTCTAGCTAAACTAAACTTAACACGCAAAAAAATATCACGTGCAACTAGCTGTGCCCGCGACTTCGTCCGCGCGGAATAGTGACTTTCGGCAGCATTTTTAATTTTTTAGGCTAATTATTTTGAAAATAAAACTCATACATAATTTGAATGTCGTATTTAGCAATATCTAATCAATAGTCTAAAAAATAAGTTTCAAGTTCTAGCTTTAAAAATGACGTAATTTCCATACAAACTTTCATTCCCTATTTCAAACTCTTACAGCTTTTTTTCGCATTAAAAAGCAGCCTATGTCCTTTCTCAGGCTCTAGACTATGTCTGTACCAAATTTCATTAAAATCGGTTCAGTAGTTTAGGCGTGATTGCGTAACACACAGACAGACAGAGTTACTTTCTCATTTATAATATTAAAGTAAGGATTTACAAAATAAATATTTCATTTCATTTCATTTCGTTTCATTTCATTTCATTTCGTTTCATTTCATATCTGACTAGTAATTTTTGTTACTGGTAGTCAGAATTCAGAAAATCTGTCACCAGTCTTGCCAATGGGCATCATGGACCATGGTACCCAGCTACTGAGTAGTGGAAGTCAGATAGGATAGGATAAGGTTGTGCAGTCACACCATGCAAAACAGTAGCTGTTTGGGGATATGCGGAATAGGGTCTAAAGTCCCGCATTCCCATTGAAAAGGGAGGATCCTCCGACCAGACAGGTATTTTGTCTGGTGGGCAACTGCCCGATGTTTGTGATCGGGTGATTTGTATGCAGGCTAGTTGAGCGGTAAACTTTGCTTACGCGATACAGGATTTCTATCGTTTAGTTTGTATGTTGCAAGATAGATGTCGCTACAGCTGCATCCGCTTAGGCTGGAGACCGAACCCTAAATTAATTGGAAAAAGGTTAGACAGACGATGAATACTTCTAAAATTCATAAAATCCGGAACACAAGTGCCATTTACAAAACTGCCGTGACTCATTCCTCGGCCAATCAAAACGAACTTGATGAAAAGGATTACGAGTACCTTTGTTTGTAAAAGATAATGCCTGTGAACTGATCGCAAAACTAAATTTTTCACGTGCCCACTTATCTACCTCAAAAATGCTCGTGTGGGGCGGGTGGTCTTCGGACTACAAGACAAACGGCGATGCGCCATCGTTACATGGTGGACATCCCACCCATACGCACAAAACTTTTTGGGAATACCTTTATTGTGCGTACGACTAAGGAGTGGAATTCCCTGCCGGAGTCTGTGTTTCTCGATAGCTATAACCTAGGAGTCTTTAAGCCAGGAGTGAATTGGTTACTTTTAGTTAAGCGTGCTCCATCTTCGACCACAACATCACTTACCATCAGGTGAGATGGTGGTCTAACGCGAAACTATTTTCAATAAAAAAAAGGTTACTGGAGCAATGCTGCAGAATAAAGATCGTCATAATTATTTCAGTCACAGACCTTCCAAAGTCTTCCAGTATCCGATCGACACTCCAGAACTTCTTCATCCCATCGACTGTCTGTTCTGCGAGCAGTATGGCCGCACACGGCTACTTAATTAAGGCGATTCAAAGGCTAGGATTGTAAGCTTTGTTCTCTATTCTTCTTTATCTTAATTTAATATTTGCAAAAAAATATGAATGCTCCTACTCTTTATTTAAACATTGGCCTTTTAATCGCTACATGTCTAACTACAATATATGGCCATTAATCGTAACTAACACGGTCGAGAATTCGTGATCAATATATTGTCGAACGAGGTCAGCGTGGCTGATGACTAAGGTGGTATGTGTACAGGTTGCAGCCGCGGTGGCAAACGAGGGCACTGCCACCTGTGCTGGCCGTAATTGGAGCTATTGTTAGTTCGAAAATGTCTTCCACCTGGTAACTGAGTGGGGCTATTGTAATTTTTGGGAAAAAGATTGAGAGCTTGTTTACAGGATTCTTTTTTTTAATTCTGCTTTTTTATTATCGTTGATAAGTTCGTGTTGGACCACCATGTCACTTGAAAGTATAAGCTTTCGAAGCTGTAGCTCGCTTATATGTACCTAGTACGCTTACCTAGAAATAACTTATTTAATTTTGACTTAATGACTCCCAGGTTATAGAGCTATCATGAAACAGACTTCGGCAGAGAATATCACTCATAAGTTGTATGCACAATGAAAGTATTAATTAGTTAACATTATTATTTAGTTAACAGTCCTGACTCTCCTATTTCTTCTTCTTTTGTACACAAGATCACTATGTACTACGGGTGTTACGTTTGTGTGTCATTTGCAAAGGAACCCGCAATGGGCCAACATGGTGGAATGGTCCAAGTAATGGGAACTTTAAAGGCTGACTATGAGAATATTGTGTATTATTATGTGTTTTTGGATTAATAAATATTCTACTAACAGTCATCCAAATGGATTTTTGTTTATTTATAACAGGCTCGCGTTTGACCACCATCTCACTTGATGGTAAATGATGATGTGGTCGAAGATGGAGCACGCTTACCTAGAAGTAACCTATTCACTCTTGACTTTAAGACCCCCAGGTTATAGCTATCGGGAAACACGGGCTCCGGCAGGGAATTCCACTCAGCCGTACGCACAATGAAAGTATTCCCAAAACGTTTTGTGCGTATGGGTGGGATGTCCACCTTGTAACGATGGCGCATCGCCGTTTGTCTTGCAGTCCGATGATGGAACGGGCTTGGTGGAATTAGATTTTGTAATTCCATCGCACACTCCCCGAAATGTACCCGATAGACATCCAGGACTTTCGAAGATTAGCGCATTCAAACAAGCTATTTCGCTTTATTATTTAGTATATATTAGTATAGATTATATTCAAAAACCCCAGTGGCCTCACTGGGGTTTGCTATAGGAACTCATAAATAAACTAAATACAGTACGCTGTAAGCTCAAACTGTTACTGAATCATCACTAAAAAAAACTTATTTAAAAAATCTAAACAACCCGACTGCTCAATCTGCTTGTTTCTTACACTTCAGTTGAGCAGTCGGGTTTTTTTGATTTTTTAAATAAGTTTTTTTTCAACTTTTTAGTTAAAATATTAATTATTTTTTTTTAGTTTTCCCGGTTGTGTTACATTGGCACTCCACCGGATTCAGAAAGTGAGTCCATATTTTTAAACTTTCTCATTGTGTTATTTTGCTAGTATTACACTAATGATAAACATGATATACTTTTTTGAAATCCTTATGTTAAGCCCTTTAATTTGATACCCATATTGTATAATTTGAAAAAAAATCACTCGAGCTGTTAAGACAAATCTAACGATACCTCAATTGTGTGAATCTGCGGTTCTGGAGATATGAGGTAATAAAGAATATTACAAACATACATACATACATACAAGATACGCGCGAAAAACATAACCCTTCCTTTGCAGTCGGGTAAAAATACTTATGGATCGTAATGTTGGATAATAAAGTTATTTTTTTATTATTATTATTTATGGATACTTAATAAATTCTAGAATTGAATTGCTTCTAGAATTTAATCTGTGTGTAAATTAATTAGAGAGGTAACAGATTTGCATAAAGAAGTTGTGTATGTTTTATGAATTAAAGATTTTTATATTAATCGATTTAGTTCTTTATTTAATTTATACTATCTAAAGAGAGCGAACTTACTTCGAACGATAGATAGATACACTTTATTGAACATCATTATAGATTGATATTATAAGTATTTTTTTAATAAAAAGGGTGTTACAATGAACGGTCTTATATCTAAAAGCAATCTTTGACAGATTTGATACAGAAGCAGAAAATAAATACGCAGGTAGTCCATGATATGCTATTTATTTGTATAAAATATAAACTACATTTACATACATACTTATACAAAAAAGCTGATACTTATATAGTAATAATATAATATATTATTAAAATAGGTATCCAAAATCGGGAAAGGTTTCTGTTTGTCTTATTCCGCAGCCGTGCTGCTTAAGGCTGCTCTCTCGAAAAAAGCTTGAAAAAAGCATTCAGATGAAGCAACTTTTCATCGGCAATTACAGAGAAATTACATCTGAAAAAAATTTTAGTAATCTACATGATATGAACCGTAATTTGGTTTAGCCACAATTTTTCTATCGGTATCACTTAATAAGAAAAAAAAATGCCAAATCACCTCCAAATCATTGAGATGAAACCATTTTACTCCTTAATTTCTTATCAAAAGAGTATAAAAAAATATACTACTGCTTTGTAATACAGATGAAAATAATTTGGTTTTGTTACTTTTTACAAATATGTATTATTTTTATTACAATAAATTAAAAATGGGTCCGATTAAAGACTGCGTTTACGTCACCCCCGCACTCGTCCACAAATTCAGTGCGGGGCGCATCGTGTTGCTAGGTGGACGTATGCCGCGTTGCGAGAGCTCAAGCACTACGAAATAAAATCGTAAGATATTATTGCAAAAAATTAATTTTGTAAATAGTGGAATAGCTTTTTAACCGACTTTAAAAAAAGGAGGAGGTTCTCAATTCGTCTTGAACTTTTTTTTATGTATGTTAAGCTGTAATTCTCATTACTCGCAGATGGCTGGACCGATTTGGAAAATTCTTTTTTTGTTTGAAAGAATATACTTTCTAGTTGGTTCCATTGTCGTCACGTTTGGATCTGATGATGAAATCATGGAGAAATCGAGGGAACTCTTCAAATATTATAGGCATACCTATTGCGTTTTGGATATTTCTTATAGTACCTTGTGCAGTTGCTATCAAAAAGCACCATTTGAGGAAGTGGACCTGATGACGAAGACCCCAGATGGCCATCGAAACTACTCAATAATAAGTATTTCGTGGATTAAGATTAGATTACTTGAATATAGATGTTAAGCACTTTATGCTCATCACAATGCATATGGTGAAGTAGAGCTGATGGTGATGTACCAGGAGAACTCCTCAAAAATTAACGGCTCTTCACCGGGAAAAGCAATATTTTGTAAAAGGTGATAAGTAGTTGACATTTTGGCTTTTGTAACTAGATAAATTACAAACCGACCCACTAAAAAGCGTGAAATAAAACTTTTTACCAAAAATAGAACCGACTTTCATATAAAAATGCTACAAAGGCAAAAATAACTTTAAATTTCGGAAGACGGAGTCAAAAAAAAAGAAAATACGAAGAAACTAGAAAGAGAATAAGAAGAAACGAATGAAGAGGGGTCTAAAAAATATTACAAACAAAAGGGTATACATCTATTATCAAGGCAAGTTTAAAGTTTTATCTACATACTAGTATTCACGCGGGGCTTCGCTCCTGTGGATTCTATCACGGTAAAAACATAACTCTCCTTTTTGCAATCGCGTAAGAGTAGCCTATAACCTTCCTCAAGCTTCAAGCTACTTCCATACCAAATTGCATCCAAATCCATCCAGTACTTTCGAAGATTAGCGCGTTCAAGCAAACAAACAAACAAACTTTTCCGCTTTATAATATTATACTAGTACTCACGCGGGGCTTCGCTCCCGTGGATTCTATCACGGTAAAAACATAACTCTCCTTTTTTGCAGTCGCGTAATAAGTAGCCTATAACCTTCCTCAAGCTTCAAGCTACTTCCATACCAAATTGCATCCAAATCCATCCAGTACTTTCGAAGATTAGCGCGTTCAAGCAAACAAACAAACAAACTAACAAACTTTTCGGCTTTATAATATTAGTATAGATTATATATTATAGTATATATAGTATAGATTTCATTATAAACTATCGCTTTACTTACCTCGCATAAAAGTAGATAGCACAGAGTAAACAGACAGAGGGTAAGCTTCGTACAACTGCGCTATGATAGGTACACTACTACAAGCTAGGCGCGTGTGTGCACTTCGTCTGATCGAGGCCTGGCTTGAGCCGATATGAACCGGTTTCTCTTCGTACGGGCGAAGCCACCAGTTGAGATAGAGAAATAGAGTTAAGATAATATACAAGAGAAAGAAGAAAACGACAAAGAGAAGGAAATAGAACTAAGGAAAGCAAAACAGATTGAACAGAAAAATGAAGAAAACGAGAACGAAGAAGGACAAAAAGAAAACATAGAACAAGATTTTATATGGCTATCAAAATTTCCAAAAATAAATATATGTGAACATGGAGAAATAAGTGACGATGAAGAAGTTCAACTAACCAAAAGAATAAAAATACTTGGTGAAAGAAAGTTAAATTTCAGTGAATTTTAGTTATAATCTATTTGTTTATAAAAAATATAACAAATAATATGATATACACTAGTAATAATTATACTACCTATCTACCTTACTCTAAGTTCCTACCTACATACCTACCCTACCTACCTACCTACTATTTTTCTCTTCATAGAAACCTTCCTCAGAGTACAACGAATATTCGCAAAAAAAAATCCGTATTGGTCCAGACATTCCTGAGTTTTGCGCTTAGCAACAAAAGTTAAAAAGATACATCAAGTTGTTTACCTCATGTTTCAAGCCAGGCTGATTTATAATAGAGGTATAGTTTCTACAGTACATATTAAAAGTGCATCCATATCAATAGATAATAAATAAAAACAAAATTTGACCGCTTTTGATGCGGTACAAATAAAAATGAATTTAACTTTCACGATGACTTGACCTTCTGTGATTTCGATACTCTGTGCCGAGACTAGGCGAAGCGACGACGCATGCTGGAGGTGCGGGAGCGGGCCGCGCGCGCGCGCGCGGGTGGCGGAGCTGCGCGGAGAGGGGTCATTAGCTCCACCCAAATGGTCAAGGTTATTGGCATGAATACAAGCCTTAAGCTGCGAACGACTTACCAAAGAAATTGCGGTACCTACCCATATATTTTTTTCTGGGTGGGAAAATATTCATTTTTTTTTCTCTCATGTTATTGACATAAGAATATTTAACATATTGTCATGGGGAACAACAAACTGGCTCCTGTAATACAGTTAATACTAGCGCAGGAGCCAGGGAATTCTTGAATGTATTACAAAAAAACTCAATAAATGATTATGATTATATGACTCCTCCCACAGTGGATGGAGCGGAAGGGAGTGTCAGACTTCTACTGATTAAAAACCCACCCTGCCCCTTCAGTTGCCCTTGCGTTCTGGGGCTGTGGTATCTCGTTAGAACATTACCGCAACCCCGTAAGGCAGTAGCCCCATCGGAAACCCGTCAATGCTGCTGACTGCTCTTTGAGGCGCGCGCGGAACACGACGCACCGCCGACCGGTTAGGTCCAGGCCAGAGCTCATCATCATCATCATCGTCCGGAGGCCCTGCAGTACCTGTCCTAGTGTTAAATGCCGATGACCTCAATGAGTTTGCATAATTTTGTAATTCGTTATGCCCATTTATCGAGGCTAAGGCTCAACTAGAATCAAAAAGGTTGGGAATCCTAGCAAAGGTGAGACGGTACTTCACACCCGAACAGTTGCTCAACCTCTATCAAGCCCAGGTTCAGTCGTGTATGGAGTACTGCTCTCATCTTTAGGATGGATCTGCTAAATACCAACTGGACGCGCTTGAGTCTATCGAGAAGTGGGCCAAGAGACTCATTGGCAACGATGCACTGGTCGAGTCAAAGCTCCAGAGCCTTGAACATCGATGACAAGTTGCAAGCCTATCGGTTACATTTCGGGGAGTGTGCGATGGAATTACACAATCTAATTCCGCCAAGCCCGATCCATCATCGGACTACGAGACAAACGGCGAAGCGCCATCGTTACATGGTGGACATCCCACCCATACGCACAAAACGTTTTAGAAATACTTTCATTGTGCGTACGGCTAAGGAGTGGAATTCCCTGCCGGAGTCTGTGTTTCCCGATAGTTATAACCTGGGAGTCTTTAAGTCAAGAGTGAATAGGTTACTTTTAGGTAAGCGTGCTCCATCTTCGACCACAACATCACTTACCATCAGGTGAGATGGTGGTCAAACGCGAACCTATTTTTTAATAAAAAAATAAAGCCCGCTCATCAGTGTAGTGTTAAATTTTTAATTATCTGTGATGTTTCTCCATTTAGGTAGTAGGTATAAAACGTGATCTCAGCTATACAAAATTGCAGAGACAAGGAAAGTGAGTTATCGCCTAGCTGTGTGAAATCAATATCTCTAAGATAACGCCCGCCCGAAGTGGCTTCTTTTTCCACTCGTAAAATGAACACAAAAACCTGCAGGGGACAATAGAGAACTGGATCTAGCACCAAAAAAACCCAGTTTATTAGGTACCATTCAATATTAGTGTATTTATGCGTAACTATATTGTTTGCTTTGTCCGCAGTTTACATAGACTTATTCAATGATAAGCAGATTTTCAGCTGACGTAGAAAAATATGTCTATGACTATTTTTAATGACTCACATACCTACATTTGTAATTAACACTACGGGTGTACGATAAAATGTTGCTTTTCCGCATTAGTAACATTATTGTAAAGATTCACGTATATCATAGTTTTAAATAAACACTAAGCTTTTTTATCCTTTATTAACTGATTTAAAAAAAGTACACCTTATATTCCTTATTTTAAAGATGACTTATTTTATTTTATTTAAGCCTTTGGCTGATAAAAAATCAATTGATTGATTGATTAATCTATTAACTTACACATCTTGTCTCTGATTTACAGTATTCTGTTCAATCCTAAAACCCCCACTTATCTTAAAGAACGTTTCAAGTTCCTCCATGACATACATGCCAAATTTCTGAGGTCATCGGAAAACTTACGGCTAGAGGTACCGAGTCACTCCACCAATTTCTTTGGTAAGTCGTTTGCAGCTCAAGAAGAACACTCTTCTCGTGTCAGTAAGACAAGCACAAACCCTTCCTTCTTTCAAAAACATGGTAAAAGATCTCTATCTCTCTCTTTAATTTGTTACTATTTTTTATATATCTCATCTTTGTTTTTTTTAAATGTATATGTGTATTGAGTATTTAGATTATTACTTGTTTATTTTATACTAGCGACCCGCCCCGGCTTCGCACGGGTGCAATCGCGAGAATCGTTAACGTACGGCAGTTTTTTCGACGCCTTACTCCACAATTTTCACTACCACGAAAAATCCTATCTATTTTCCGGGATAAAATATAGCCTAAACGGATTCGGAAGAATCCCTCTAAATAATGGTAAAAGAAATTTTGAAATCGGTCCAGTAGTTTTTGAGCCTATTCAATACAAACATACAAAAATACAAAGGTTTCCTCTTTATAATATTAGTATAGATAAGTGAATAGTACACCATGGACTACCCGCGTATTTATTTTCTCCTGCTGTGTCAAATCTATCCAAAGGTTGTCTGTAAAAGATCGTTTTTAGCGATAAGACCGCCTATTGTAATACCCTTTGTAGTTTTTAAGTCCTCATTTAATTCTGTTATGGTGTACAATAAAGAGTTTACCTATCTATCTATCTATTTTTTTTAACGTGGTAAAATCATCAAATGAGTCCTCCCACCCCGGGCAGGGCCGGAGGGACTGTCAGACTTGAACTGACTAAAATCCACGGTATTCCTTCAATAGCCTTTACGTTCCGGGGTCACGGTAATGAGATAAGTCCCACGACCCCGGCAGGCTTCGGCCCTCTACAGGGGGGGCCTCGTCATCTTGCTGACGCTCTTTGAGGCGCGCGTGGAACACGACGCGCCGTCGACCCGGGCATGGTCCATGGTCGGACAGCGAGTTGCCCTTTACTCGCTGTCCGCATGCCCGCGCCTACGGTGGCCGGATATCGTCGGCCAAAATAAACGCAATTCCTTAAAGTAGTTGCTTCAGAATCGACTTCTGAATCGATTTCCGTCATAAAAAATAGGTGTTAAATTTTGATGGAAAAATCTTTCATTTAACTTAAAACACAGTATCATGACAAATTAATACAATCCTTAATTCAAGGAAATGCGCTAGTGTGCGTGTCGGCCACTAACATTGCATGAGTGTGAGCGTCTGCGTAACGATATTGTATGACGCACATACGTTTTCCGTTTAGTAAGGATAACTATTTTATAAAAAATGTCTAGGTTTGGTTTTAATTTATTTACTTACAGATGTTGTTTTAGACTTAAGTATAATTTAATATTCTAATTGGGGTGTCTGGGGTATTGCGCTTAATTTGTTACACCTTATATTTTTTTTTTTTAACGTGGTAAAATTATCAAATAAGTCCTCCCACTCCGGGCAGGGTGGGAGGGACTGTCAGACTTTTACTGACTAAAATCCACGGTGTTCCTTCAATAACCCTTTACATACCGGGGCCACGGTAACGGGATGAGTCCCACGACCCCGGCAGGCTTCGGCCCTCTGCAGAGGGGGCCTCGTCATGTTGCTGACGCTCTTTGAGGCGCGCGTGGAACACGACGCGCCGTCGACCCGGGCATGGTCCATGGTCGGACAGCGAGTTGCCCTTTACTCGCTGTCCGCATGCCCGCGCCTACGGTGGCCGGAGATCGTCGGCCGACGTCCGACGCCGTGGGCGTCTACCACTGCGGCTGGGCTGGAGGGAGGACGCCATCCTCTCCCTCACGCGGCCCGCCTCCTCCTTCGGAAGCATGACTGCTTCGCAGAAGGAGGCGACCGCTTCCCACTCCCTCTCGCCCCGCAGCATGGCCTCGACCAAGGCCGGGCGCGAGAGGTCTCCGCCTATTGTCGCCGTGAGGACACGTCGGTCAAGCTCGTCGTCGGCTCTGCCCAAGCTGGGCAGTCCTGCACCGTGTGCTCGACTGTGTCCTCAGGGCGACCCTCGCAGTGGTGACACCCAGGCGTCTCTTCCTTGCCCATCAGACACAGGTACCTCCCGAAACCTCCGTGTCCGGTGAGGACCTGCGTCATGCGGTAGGTCAGGACGCCGTGACGCCGATCTAGCCACTCCTCAAAGAGGGGTCTTACCGCCGCAATTGCGGCGTGCCCGACACCTTGTATATAGGATGGATTTAACATACGGATAGGCAGTCTCGCCATGTAAAACACACTAGTGTTTGGAAAATGGCTAAGCAATGTGTGTTTTTCTGTCCTAAAACATTTATTTTCATTGCGGTGAGTTCTCTCATGCACCTGTCCTATAGTTCCCAATACTCAAGCTAAACTTAAAGTCTGTTTGAGCTTAATCACAGGAAAATCAAGTGGATATCGCACACTGAGAATAAAATTAACGTAACTCAAAAATACTAAGTAATTTAGGTTTCAGCAAGAAACTCCTTAAAAGCAGAGTTGAATAAATTTTAATGTGTGTACATGTCTCTCCTTGATTACTCATGGTTCTGAGTCCTATGATAGGACTCAGAACCATGAGGAAGTTTAAAGGTAAGGTCAGTTTATTTGACAATCAGAAATTACAGGATCTAAGAGTTCGGACACTTTCATCCTAAGCGTGCGATATGCACTCCTAAACAGATCTAACCATTCCCATCACGTTACAACGACCGGCAAACCTGCCAATAGCTGTCAAATTAGTTAATATCTGATCGTGTGCGCGTACCACATTAGTGTGGCCTCACAGTCACCTTAGGTGTGTGTGTGGCGACCTTTCCCAAGGCTCCCGGTACGATAAACTTTCGTAATTAAATTCGCAACTGCATGCACATAACCTGACGTTTGGCAAACACGTACAAATGTAAAAATAGCCTTAAAATGTATGGAGTGAATTGAATTGGATATACGAGTACGTTTGCCTAAAAATGCCTAGGTCATCGGTGCTGGCCTTTTGATATCCGCAATGTTTTTTTTTTTCGGTTTTATTGGTTGCGGACATGGCCGCCTTACATTTCATTTGAATTGTTTTTTAAATAAATTGCCTTGGAATTTTCACCTGTAACGCGGCTGCATTTTTGCGAACATCCAGACTATTTCTAAGCCGTACAAACATTTATGCAAGTGCAGTGGAGTGCTCAGCCGCTGCACCAACCGGGTCGTTGTGATTTGATTATGTTCGTTTTTTTTTTTCATGGAGTTAACTTTTCAAGACTTACTTGACTTAATGTCCCAAGTCCCCTAGGTGAGGCTGAGAGCGTCCAAATCGCGTGTTTTCTTGGGCATGCTTCACCTTGGGCCACGCTAAACCAATTTTCTTCAACTCCGCGGCTATCAAACGCCCCCAAGTATGCTTTGGACTGCCACGATTCCGCTTCCCCTGTGGGGTCCAATCTAGAGCCTCCGGAACGCTTCGGAGAGTATGGCCAATCCAAGACCACTTACGGCGATCAATCTGCTGTCCGATCCGGTTGTATTTTCTGGCCAGAATATACCAAGAATCTGTCGGAGACAGCGGTTGACGAATACCTGGATCCGACGCGTGATGTCTTTGGTAACCCTATAGCAGCTATAGGTCCTATAGCAGGACAGTTTTCACGCTAGATCGAAAGATTTTAACAATCCCACTACATGTCAGTTTCTTGGACCGCCATCTTCGCACAACTTCGTCCTAGAAGTCCTGGGAAGGCTGCCCGAGCTTTCGTAGTACTTTTGCAAAGTAATATTCTATCAGCGCTTAATGGGTGGCGAAATGACAATATGATGACCACTTGACCTATCAATCGCGCATACCTATCCATGTCATGAAACGAAAATAGTTTATTTATATTTTAGGTGATGTACATCATATAGTAATTGAAGCCTCCCGTAAAGCAAGCAATCCTATACTTTTAGGACAATCGTTTACGCTGCTAAAATGTCATTTTGTCTGAAGCGGAGTCTGTTTCCAGATAGCTATAACCTGGAGATCTTTAAGTCAGAAGTGAATGGCTCATTTCTGGATAAGCGTGCTTCATCTTTGACCACATCATAGCTTACCGTCTGGTGTGCCGTTGGTGAAAGGCAAGCCTATCTTAAAAAAAAAAAAAACAAAAAGCTCACACGCTTAAGTATGATATGTGGTTTCTTGCTTTTCCGTAAAGCATCTATCCGCTTAAACATTGATTTCTGCAAAAGCCACAAAACTTAACGGTTCGTCTCACGATTACAAAAGTAATTCATTTACTTTTCGTTTCTTCCTTCCTTGTTACTGAGATTAGTGTTTAAACAAAAAGTTTAATTAAATCTGCACAATGTTGTAATTTTCTTTATGACTTTGAACTTTACCTTTCTTTTAATCAAGGAGTTTTAATGACTTGGCAACCGGTTGGCACCGTAGCGACCTCCAAGCAGCCCTGGTATGGTGGTGATGGCCGGAGATGGAATTAGAGATAAATGCGAGAATTTGATGCTATCAGCGGTCACGCATAGACTATGCTAATATTGGACAGCTTTGATTTATAATAATGTGCAAGGTTCGATTATGCCCTTTTATTGTTATTTTGGTTAGTTGCCTTTTGTTTGGAAACTGAGTTAGCCGAAACACGTCCTAGTTTGAGTCACACTGCAATACGAAAGGTTCCGTACCGTAATTAATATAAAAACTTTTTACCAAAAAATTAAACCGACTCCCAAAAACACTGCAAAGTGAAAAATAACTTTAATTTCGGTAGTCGGTGTCTTTAGTTTTGTATTTTCGTTTTTGGCACCGACTTCCGAAATTAAAGTTATTTTTCACTTTGCAGTGTTTTTGGGAGTCGGTTTAATTTTTTGGTAAAAAGTTTTTATTTCACTCTTTTTAGTTGGTCGATTTTTAATTTACCTAGTTAAAAGAGCCTAAATGTCAACTACTTATAACCTTTTACAAAATATTGCTTCTCCCAATGCTGGGCCGTTAATTTTTGAGGAGTTCTCCTGGTACTTCACCATCAGCTCTACATCACCATATGCATTGTGACGAACATAAAGTGCTTAACATCCATATTCAAGTATTCGAATCGCAATCTACGAAATACTTATTATTGAGTAGGTTCGGCGGCCATCTGTGGTCTTCATCATCAGTTCCACTTCCCCAAATGGTATTTTTTGAGAACAACTGCACAAGTTACTATAAGAAATACCCAAAACGCCATAGGTGTGGCTATAATATTTGAAGAGTTCCCTCGATTTCTCCAGGATCCCATCATCAGATCCTGACTTGGTGATAAATGGTACCAATTTCGAAGTATACCCTTTCAAACAAAAAAAGAATTTTCCAAATCGGTTCAGCCGTCTTCGAGTAATCGGTGATCATACATAAAAAAAAAAAAAAAAAAAAAAAAATATACGCGTCGAATTGATAACCTCCTCTTTTGGTCGTCGGTTGAAAATCACATCAGTTTAAAATTTATTTAGTTTTAATATTTTTTTGGGCTATGCAAACATTAAGTCCGAGAAAATTTTAATTATATCTATCTAATACAATTTAAAAGATTACAAGCCGCTGAAAGACAGACCGAGATCAGATTACGATTGCGAATTTGAAAGTTTTTAAATCGTTTTAGATTCTTATAATTATTATAAGCCATTAAAAACAAATCCAAGCGATATTTTCATGTAAAAAGTACTTAATGTCCTTAACTATAACACAGTATAGGATATGGACAGTACAGAAACTAAGCCTAGTTGAGGACATAATTACCAACTCTACATTGAAACAATAGGGTTGTAATTCTTAATGATTTTGGTATTTTTTTTTCACATTTTGTTCTGTAGTGATCAATGCATCGAATTTAAATAACTTCCAAGCTTACAAAATCAATTTAAACAGGTAATCTCATGGCGTCGGTTAATCTCAGCTAAAAACGATAGTTTAAACACGAAAAACAATTTAATATTAACACACAACAACTTGTAGAACTATAGATCTGTAACTTTGTCATTACGGCGGCATAACCTTGATTTACATTTTGTTACAACTATTGCACTATCGGCTTTAAATATCCTCATACTCGCCGCATTCTGGATTTATAAGTAATAAGATCACGAATTCATTATAATCGTGGACTTATAATTCGATAACGATTAAAAGTATAACAATAACAATAACAATTAATAAATCATTGTTACCTTTCAAAATCAGCAGCAAGTTTGAAATACGATAGCTCCGGTTTTGTTGAAGCCGAGTTCAAACAGCCGTACACAATGCAATATGCCCGTGGCATTTGCGGAGATAAATAAAATTTAAACGTGACCACTCGTCTCGTGGCACGCACTACTGAGAGCACCGTGACCCGCGCTTAGGAGTCTCTTTGTTGCGCATGTTTGTATGAGTGTGCTGTTTCGAGCGTTTGTATGTAGTTTTCGTACTGTCTGTCCATATTTTTATACTGTGACTATAAGGAGCTTTATAGGTACCTAAGTAAAAATTTACCCATCAAAAAGTTGAATTAAACTTATAATATGCTATGAAAGTTTTAGAATGCCTTTTAATAGATTTATTGGTTGCTATTGATTATTCCATAGGCTTCGACGTTCGGTGTCAGTGAAACTGAAAATCGAACTAAATATATCCTCATTGTGATGAAGGGTGAATGAAACTAGGGGATCGATAGGCCTTGCTTGGTGGCCTCCGCGTGACGACATTTGTAACCGGCAGGGTAGGTGCAAAGGTCAGCGCCAAGTGTCGGCCAACTCAAGTGATTTGATATTGGACTAGTTGAAGTTTCTTATCAAGGAAAAAGAGGGAAATGTATTGAAAGCCGAGTCTCTTTCTACGAGCCTTTCAGATCGTAATGAAAACCTAATTTATAAAAATATATTAAAGTTTACATAAGTTCTTTTTCGTCTACCTAAATATGATTCTCGTTCATAAAGTTGATGTCTTTCATTCAGTCAAGCAAGCTTGTGAGTCAAGTTCACATCGCTTCAGTACTTCATTTACATTATATCTTTTAATTTCCAAGAACATCTTAACAAATTGTTTTAAGACGGCATATTGTTATTTTTTTAATTAATAGTATCACTACAATACAAAGTCAGTGTGACGCAGTTTGGCGGGAAAAGAATTCACCTTGAAATGACGCGCTTCCCGAGCTGCGACCTCGCTGGCGGCCGCGAGCGTTCGGGCAGCTTCGGAACTGTTCGTGCGAGATCGTTGATTGTCGACGCACTTCGGCGCCGCTCGGGTGTCCTCGCTACGAATCGGGTGGTGTTCATTTTAATTGGTTTGAGATTAGTTGGTGTTTATTTGAATGAGTCCGATTGCTTAAATTTTATAAGAGACGGGATACATTTAAGAAAATGTAAAAAAAGCTTGTCGTCAAAGTACATATTTTAATATGTACTTTGATGACAAGCATTTTTTGCTTATTTAATACCGTTTTGTAAAGCTCCGAGGCATCAATTTCATCGATGAAATGAAGCTTACAAAGTCACAACTGAATGTAAAATGATTACTTAGCAAATTTCCATTTTCTCGTCAGTTTTTGCGATCGGTCGACCAGTTGTTGACATTAATTGGTATTATTACGTTTCATAAATCTGCGTAAATATCACGATTTATGATACACTGCGATTCGAAAGTGCGTTCACAAATAACGTGAAGGCTATGAATGAAACGATGCATGGATTAATCTCTTTAGGGATTTCGTTTTAGTTTTATTAAATGGGTTTTTAGTTTTTACCCTTATCTAAACACTTGTGTGTCTGTTTTGGATCCAACTCAGCCAATTTTAACTGAAATTCGGAATACTACTACTACTTGAGGTCCAGTTGAGATTCAGATAAAATTTTAACACATAGGTATATGAAGTTCTGTGACCCTTTAATTTTGTAGTTAAGTATTGAAAACATAGTTGAAAGGGACTATCATCCCTATTTTAAGTACTGAGCCAAAAGTTTAAAATAGTTTAAAGTTGGGTACAAAAGATTCGGTCGAAACCCTTCGCGCACAAGTGTGACTCTCAGGTCTCTTATGGTCTATAATTTTTACAAACGAATGACTTTAATTACTGAATATTAAAAATATTCAGCGGAGACAGTAGGTACAATATTTAATTTGAACAAGTGTTTCCATCACGTTTTATTTATTTTTTTATTATACCAAAATACAGATTTTTGTTCATAAAATGTTTTATAAACTGCTCTGTTGTTAAAAAAACCAGCTGAAACTGTACTTTCGAAAACTATAAATAATAGATCTATTATGTCATTGGTCCTTTCTCGTCCAGACAGCCGCTTCTGCGGTAAAAAAGAAGAGCCCCTAAATCAATTGGATGAGCTCTCCGCGCTTTCGTTCCGCAGCGCTAACCGCTTGACCCAATTTCTTAAATCCACAGCCATTTCAGGGTTTGACAATGATAACACTAGTTGGAGCAGTCATAAAAATATACGCGAGCATCCACCGGTTGACGGGGGCGCGGTTGTGCGGCAGTTCAGTGACTTGTGGGCCGCCGTACCAAGTGGACGTACGTGCGACGCTCGCTGCTTATCCTCCAACACGTTACGAACGCAACCTTCGGCGTGGAACTGTATTTTGAAATTGTGTGTGTTCTCAATTTGAAAATTATCTGACAGTGACAGGAGTGTTGCCAGTGTTTTTAAGGAATTACGTTGATTTTCCTTTTGAATGAAACTGATTTTATTGTAATATTTTGATTTTTTATTATTGTGTGCATGTGGACGGATCAGTGAACCTTTGGATTGCGATTTGGACCTGGTGAGTATCTGCTGTTAGTTTTTGTTTTGTCGTGCTAAATATCAAATTATGGACACAGTTATTGTTTATTTTACCGAAACCATGAAACATACAATCACAACTAATATAAAGCAGCAAAGTATACAAAACACATTACTCATACCTGCGTGAGCTTCGTCTCAATGGACCAAATAAATAGCTTTTTAATATTGAAAAATACATCAGAAAACTAACTTTTACACAAGAATTATTTACAAAATAAATTAGAAAGAAAAACACAAATATTTTTCAGAGATAAAAAAAGCTATTAAAGAATAAACATGTAAGAATAGTATATTTTGCGAATCTTCAATTTAGGCCCAAGATCTTGATGAAATATTTATAAATTGAAAGTATAACAATTTTCTAACTCAGAATTGCGAGCACGTTTACTTTCTTTGCTCTGATTTTTTGTGACGAATAGTTTTGCATGAATATTCACTTTATTTTAAATAATTTCGTAATGGCTTTACTTTAGATAATTTAGTGGAAAATGGAGCACACTCGTTACAAAAGATCGTGGCCCTGAATTGAGTCGGCACGTAAATCATGACATAATTTGACCAATCCGAACGATTTGACTGCAGCATGGCGCACAATAATATACGAATATACCTAATACCATAATTGACAATTCACTACGTTGTGTTGCCATAGTGGTATTGTTGTTTATTAAATCGTTTATCTGTTGTGATTACTTTGTAAAAACAGTAAATGTTTCTGACGATAAGTCGTCTCGTGAAATCGTCCAAGTGATTTGTTTTCTATCAGAACTTTCGCCGCTTTGCAAGATTATTACCATATTAGGTATTACTGCAGTAAATTTATTCATTGTATTTTATTCATTAGATTAAATCAAAACAAAACTGGAATCTGCAGCTTTTCTAGTTTGGTTCGATATTCTTGGGGGTTCTCCTGATGCATACTTCTGGAAAAAGTAATTTTTATTCTTTCTGGACCTAATAGGACTTTTAATGTTTTACTTATATCTAGAATACCCCATGTTGAAGCAACTCCTTTTTCACAGGCGAAATTAATTTTTATTCCAAAACTTATAATACACATAGATGATTTCCTTGTTAAGGCCTTAATTATTATCTTGATAATAAAGTTTATTTTTAAGCTCAATAAGAGCCTCAGAATTCCCGGAAAGCTTTGATCTCCCTGTCACAACTAATGAAATTAGAAGAAAGCGTTTTAGAGATCTGCCATGGCGACAGAATCTGACACCTCGTAGGCGGTAACATGGAAATTGGTATTACGCGTTAACGCTATTACGCAGTTTTGGAACACTTCTTAAGCCTTTAGATTTTTTTATGTAATACTGATTACTACAGCGACCAAGGCCTTATAAGAAGCTAACACCGCTGGTACTTAATTGGTACTCATGCTTTGATTATTGAACCTCGTCAAAGATATGGGATGTAACGAAAACGAAATTACGGTTTCCATTTCGTTCATATTAGTTTAACCGTCATTGGATCACGTTTCAAACAAAATCAAAAGTACTTGCTACTATAATTTATCATTATTGCTGAGACAATGTGGCAAGACCGTTTAGAGAGCAATCTTGACTTTTGGCCACAAGTGCAATTACTCATAATGTTCCTAAAACCTGTGGACAATCGGTTACTATACCGGACTGTACGTAGTGGCCTTGTGACTATTATCTAAGTATTGCGCAGTTATATGAAAATGATTCTGTCGAAAAACAGCGGCTCTGTAATTTTTTTCAGCACATCTATTTATGTACATTGTGACTGAAAGTGAACGGCAGTTGTTTTTTAGTAAAAGACAAGTTTTGGTGGTTGTTTTCTTAGTTCTAGAGGCTTCTATTTCAACTGGCAAAAGACCTTGTTTCAGTCAACTGTGAAAATTCCAATTGAAAAGATGCATGTTTAACTTGTGTTTTTCATGAATAGACCTAAAGAAACTCAGCAGTTTAGTCTTGAAACATTGCATAATAAATAACTCCTTAGTTCGTAGTAATTTTCTGAGCGATGAGTAATACAGTAACCTCCAAATCTTATCGTCAAATTGCTACGGAACGTTCAGTTTTAAACGTATATAGCTCTTGAGTACTGCGTGCGTTTTGGTCCATTGAATTTAGCATCTATAACGTTAAAACAATACGCGAAAATCTAAGATTTAACTGTAGGTTTTATGATCAATATGTAAGCTTTCAAAGTAAACAGAAGCAAGAAGAACGAAATTTTCACTAGGAATTTCTCCTGTATCGTGGGTGCATTTTTACTAACACCCAGACCTGGAACAACTATATGTAGGCCATACAAAAATTTGTTGCGGTGGGGGAATCAAACCAGGAGACACGCGGCGCAGCAGTCTATTGCTTAACCACGGAGTCAACTGGTGTTGGGAAAAATTATGACTAACAGCTTCATGGAATCGACTTCTTTGATTTGCTATTTATGACAAAACATCTACAACAAGTATTATAACAACTCTGCAAAACAACAACAAACAATTACATGAATTATAAAATCACGGAACGTGGCACCCTATCAATACCTTATCAGCGCCGGCCTTGTGTTTATCTGAGCAGCTCATCTGTTCACGTGGGCCTTGTTGTTTCAAGAGCATTCAGCCAACTGCGAACTCCAACTGAAGGCTATATTCTCTTGATAATTGGATGAAGGAATTTAGTAGATTAGAAGTAAAACACCAGTCCAGAAGGAGGATATAGCGTAGCAGTTGCATTATTTTATTAGTGGATTATTTACGTCTGTAGATCGTTATCACTTTTCTTCACCCAGAGGTTAGTTAGGCTTCTCCATTTCCTTCCGTCAGTTGCCAATCGGGTCAGTACTTTAAACAGCTTTAAAGAAACTGTTCTGCTTCAGTTTGTTCGACCATCTCAATAGGGATCTCCCTCTATATCACTTTCCCTCTTGGTTGGCACAGATATCAATTTCTCTAAGTTTTCAATTTTATCAGTAGGAAGCGAAAAAACAAAAAAGGAGATTTAAAGAATAACTAGTAACTTATAATAGTAATACATACATAATATAACAAATACATATGCGTATATATATATGTATATATATAACATAAGAAGTAAAAATATCACATACTCTCATGAACCTCCTTAACTAATGCAATAAATCATGGATATCTTTTATGCAAGCAAAAGATATTAAACCTGACATTTTAAAAGAACATGAGATGAATTATTATAATTACTCTAATCTAGTGCAAGGTTGGATTATTAGTTTTAAATTTTACTTAAAAGGGAACTATCTACTACTATGAAGTTTACGATCTAAAATTTGAAAAGGTAACTTGTGCGATACCGATACCTGGCTACACTCAATAATATCTTTGGCATCTATAAATAAATCTGCAATCAACATCGTAAACATTTCTATCAGGCTGTATACTAACAATGTTACTTATTATGACAGAATTAGTTTTACCTTTCCAAACTGGGTTTGCAAACAAAACACGGATTTTCATTTTGATAAATAGAATAATAAAAAAATAATAAAAATAAATTGAACGAATAGTTGTAAGATAATAAATTCATACCTCACCTTCATCACCTTATTAAGCAGAAAAGAAAAAAAAACACTTTTATTTGCATTACATAAGTATAAGATTCAACTCGAACCTCGTAAAGTTGAACTTCCTGGACCAAACAGTAGCGGGATGGATAAGCTGTTGAGTGTAATCTGTCCTTCATCTCCTATCCTGCTCTCTTGGCCAGCAACTTGCAGCCAAAAAGATGTCTGCGCCAGCATCAATGGCGCCATCGAAGTGGTGAAGTTCTGGGCTATCAAAATATATATGACACGAAGAACAAGAAGTTGAAAGTAATTCTTTATCCTCTTATGCGTCTATATTAGATCCTTATTTCCAAATTTTATCAAAATAGATGATAATACAATTTAGATCAATAATAAAAAATTTCGTGTCACATTGTTTGTGATCGCACTCCGCGGAAACAGCTCGAACGTTATTTATGAAATTGTTTGTGTATATATTTGGTAGGTATGATTATAGGTCGTCAAGTATATTTCATATCCAGAAATAAACGCAATGATGAACTAGTTTTTACCATTACATTTCCAATCTTAATCTTCGTATTCGCGCGCTTGAATCAAATCCAGGTTCTCAAACATAATTAAATCTAGCCATAGACATAGAAGTTTCAGGCGTAATGTTTCGCCAGTGCGCACACAGAGCTGGCTCTGCGGTCTAAGACCATAAAATGTGTTTAGCTATATCGTCGACCGATCATACAGCACCGCTTCCTGCTTCTACTCCATTAATTGAAGCATTCCGGGAATGTACAGCAAGTTCCTTGAATTGAACCCTTACATGATATAATATATTTAAAGCAGCGGTGGCCCAGTTGTGTTGTAGGTTCGAACCCAGTCAGGCACACTACTTTATGTTATTTTCATCATTACCACTGCTCTCAAACCAGAAAAACCTCTTGAGGAAACTGGGATGTCTTAGGACCGTGAATCTTAAGTTTGGCACCCGTGTGGCACCCCAAGCAATGGGAACATTGTAGGTTGATTGCACTATTAACACTAACGAAATCATGGGAAGATTGTGTCTCATCAAACTTTTCTTTATACATATTTATGTTTCAAGTATTAGATCCTCTCCCTAAAACAAATTAGTAAAAACAACTGAAAGTTTTCTTTGCTTTAACTTTTCTTAATGACGCCTATTTAGATACGCATTTCACTATAAACACTTTTTTAGTCAAAAGTTATCTCGTCATTGACTAGTCACAAGTTTCTTTCTACTAAAGAGTAATCTTTTGCATCAGCTAAAAACTTCAAAATCGTTCGACTTCGCGTTTCATCCTCCGAGCTATCATTAAGATTCGGTACAAATGCAGCTGAAACCCAATCTCACGCAATAACGTGCCTTGTCTAAAAGAAATTAAGATTTAAACTTGTCTGCAGAATTTAATGTATACTTTCGAGTAATGGTTGCAAGCAAACGATGGAATCACATGTACATTTATAATGGTGAAATTGCTTTCTCTTGCTAACAATAACTTTTATTTTTTAATTTAGTTAACTCATCTATTGCGAAATGGGGGGTCTTTGGTAACACGAATGTTCGTGTGTACTCACATTTTGGGACTGAATTTCGCTTTTCTGTTCAGTCGATAAACCAAATTAGATGTTTGTAGTAGATTTGCTCGAGGATGTGTCTACAAGGTCGACGTATCTTGCTATATTTTTCGATAGTCTCTTCATTTTCAGGAGACGTCGCATCATATTGTTGTTATTTTCATCTCTACATCCTATTTGCGCTCAAATTTTCTAGCTTCACTCTAAATTAACAAAGCTGTTAAACCCTGTATTGAAGTACATCTATTTCATTCGTAATAAATTTCAAAACGCTTTCTAGCATAGTGTCTGTTAATTTTAAATTAATATCGAGACTCGATCGAAAGGACAAGGGAATGGTGCATTAGCAATAAATAACGAATGCAATTCGAACATTTTCAGTAGCATTCACAAGATAACGATAAATCATTGCGCTTGCGCCGGCTTGCTTCCGCATAGACGTGCGCACGCGACGCGCAGAGAGTGAAAGTATGATTTCAAATGAACGTCACCGCGATTACGTAGACGAGCTTACGTTTTAATGTTTTTATGAACATAATGTTAACCTAAGATAATGAAAATGAAGTCTGCAACGTTCAAAAGTACATAGATAGAATCAATAATGATGTATTTTGTTTTGTAAGGAATGATATGAAAGGAAAAGATGTAACGAGATTGCTAATAGAGCTACAAAAAAGAAAGGACGTTTCCTTTCTTTTTCCATCAATATTGATTCTATCTATGTACTTTTAACCGTTCAGTCAAACGATCATAAGCAATGACCTAATACTTCTTGGATCGACTCTGAGTGGTATATCAGGACTGTTATAGATTCCAAGTCATAAATCCTCCTAGAAACGTTAGTATCGCATAGCACATTATATTGTAGAATACAATATTTTAATCGTATCATAACACTTATTGCTATATGTATATACGATTTAATTCCTTAATGGATAAGCTCTATCAAGTGGTACTATATTTAAAGCCACTTGTATCATAGGTTATTGATCTACGGACCCAGAAAGATAAGTGTAATTGTAATTTTTATAATTCAAAGAACAGTGTTTCAAATTACTCTTATCGTAGTAGTCACCGATTCCACCGTGTCTTGGATAGCACACTCAGCCATCCTGGCTGTCATTTGCACATCTTGACTGCCGTTATGGGTAGTCAAAAGCCAGAACATCATACCAGTCTTGTCTTGTAACGCAGGTACTGGGTACTGGAGACCATATCTCACATAGTAGCTTCTTGTACAACACTAGTCCTCAGATGTATTCGCCGAGACTGAAAGCCGATCGCGACATCATTGAGAAACATCTAATCATCTAATGATAATAGGCAGTTACTTTTGAAGTTTTTTAACGTGTAGGTTTAATTTTAATGGCATCGACCGAGTTCAATGGTCTGATGATGAGCATAAAACTTTTATTCAGCGAATCCCATGGGCTATGGGCTATAAATCTTCGTTTCATTTCGTACACTGATGGCCGGAAGCATGTTTTGTGGGAAACTCATGTTTTGGAATTATTTAAACAATATCATTAGGAAAGGAAATGGCTGTTAATTGGGTATATTTATCTTTTTTATATATTTTATGTGGCGATTCATTACTTGTTGGTAGTGAGACTTTAATAAGATCTTTATTTGTAACCTATCTCAAAGAGACACACCTCCTAAGAAAGTTCCATCTTGTACACTTACAAAAGGTTCCTATATATTTTATGCATCTAAAAACTTGATTTCTGTAACACAAAATTTCTTCTTCCCTCTCGACCATTGTTACGTCCATTCCCACTTGAATATGCATCAGCTTTTTCGTAAAATTGCCTAAAAATTCAACTACGTTGGGCTAATGTGGCTAAATATAATTAGTTGTTTGTTTTGTTGGACACGAGGGTAACGAACTATACTTTTATTGGTCGCTATCAAGCCGAACTTTGACCTTTTGTGAAGCAAGAATATTGGAAAGAAGAAAGATCGTTTAGCTTAGATGTTGATTGCTGGGTCTACTCCTGAGTATTTCGAGATGAGAGAATAATAAAGGACGACAGTCAAAATACTAGCATTTTAATTGAGTTTACCGAATCAAAGTACACCAGTGTTTGAATTTAACAAATTCGCACCGATGATGTCAGAATATATTGTTATTCCAGGTAAGTTTGCATTCTAATACCTTTCACTTACGAGCACAGTTCGCCCTATACATTTTTAATGAAAAACAAACTAGCAGGTAAAGCTAGCGTTTTAATGGAAGCACTTACGATTTCAAATAGAATTTAGATTCCTTTGATTATAAATCTCAATCTGAAACAATTGACCTTCCTTTGGCGTGTTTATTTATTCCACCATCACCCACCGACCGCCATTTCTTTTTATAACGGGCGTAATAAAATAAATAAACTCGGACAGTCCTAATTCTAATCTAACAGCGCCAAGGTTCGCGAATTTTTCTCCAATACATTCGTTTCCTTGACACACATAGCGTTGATGCACCCGCGCAGCCGCGACGACGCGCGTAAAAATGGCCGCGGATAAAAACTAGCCTTTGAATCATTGTCTGATAAATTCTTCAGTTTTCAAGTTAATAGTTAATGTAAAAAGTGGATTACGATTGTTTGTTACAGTAAGATAAACTAAATCAAAAGATACAGTTTAAATATTTGATGAATATGACGCCATCTTTTATTTACATAGCTGTTCATTTTCCAGAAGCCTATGAGTTCTACTTTTTTTAGTAGTACGTAGTATAGACACACAAATCAAATCTGACACAAACCTCTTTATACAGTGTATACCATTCCTTTCAAATTGTGAGCTTTTGTTTACAGGGAGCGTCAACTAGTGGCCAGGCCGAATCAAACTCGCGAAAAGCGAAAACAAACCGACTCTTCGAACTGCTTGATATCTTTTTCATTTCTGGAACAATCTGTTAATTAGTTTTTCTTCAGCCCTAGCCGGGAGGAAACTTGGTTGCCATGGAAACTAGCGACCTCGGCGGCAACGTGTCCTAATTCCAACTATTTCGCATGAGTGTTTTAGAGTGGGACAGGGTGCCGATTTATTTTATTGTTTTTTTTTGTGATGTTTGTTGGTATGTAGGGCGCAGGGCGGAGGTGGTGATTAAACAGCTTCTGTGTATTTTAATAAGTGCTCTATTTTTTCTGCTGTTGAATTTTATAGTTTAGATCTCCAAGGATAGTAGGTATCTGGCTGAAGACATGGATGTAAGTAGGTTTTAAGATATTTTTGCAGTTTCAGAATTACCTACACAGTCAAACCACGCCTGTGTGCTGTCTTCTAAACTAAAAGGTTGATCTCTGTGTGCCACTCCAATCATCTTTCTGTAACAGAATGTATAGTATACCTACGTTTCGTGGGCAAGGTTTAAAACTTCAGGCTAGAGCACTCTTTCATGTAAAGGGCCGCTTTTAATCTTTTAATGTAATAGATAAACCTACCAACTATAAAATTGTGTACTATGTCTAGCTGATAGGTGCTGATACAGTATCTACGTAATGATAACTGTATCACTCTACTATTCCGCTCATAATTCAACAATTATGACACGAATCATGTTGATCACGTGACGTTCTATCATGACGATGGGAAGACAAAATTATGAGAATAATATTTTCTATTTTTACATACATAAGTATTAAAGCCTTGTTAAAGAGATACGATCCCTTATTTCTGTAGATTATAATATATTTCTGTATTTTTAAAGAGTTAAATGACAAACCAACGTGATCCTCTGTAATAAAACACAAAAATAAATGCCCGTAACTTCGGAACTTGTCCAACGGTACCATAGTAACCGCTACATTACTAAAAAGTACCGTAACCTTTAAGAAAAAGTAAAAAAGACGCTTTATTATTACATTGTTTGCTCTCTAATGTTTCACTCCAACCCTATGTAAAGGGTTGTTTCTACCGACAATTTTATATTTTATGGCTTGTTTAATGGCAACCGTAAAAGTTACTCGTAATAAATACTCTTTGGTTACGACATGCACGTTACAATGTTAAAAAATATTTTCTATCAATACTCGATCGTAAAGGGTTTGTTTTATTATCTGTGGACAGAATAAAGTAATGGTAAGTTTTATAGTCTGTATTTCATTTGCGTGGCTATAAAAAACCAAACGAAGGCATAGACGAAAGAAAACATTTATATTTTGAAGAAAAAAGCTTTTTGGTTTAATGAACTCGTGTTTAGTTTTATATAGTTTGGATGAAGGAAACGTGGACCATATTTTTTTCAGCTGTCCCAAATTACGATTCTCTTTATATGATATTTTACCCCCTTATGTTCCCCGTCCAACCTCCATTAAATGCCTTATCTCTCTTGTATTTACTCGATTTGTTTATGATCTATGTAGGTTCATTGAGATAAATAAAATAAGCTGTAGCGTATTAACAGTTCTGTACCATATTCCTAATTTACTCATTCTATTCCTTCTACCACTGGTAAACTGGTAACACATTACAAAAGCTGTCATGTCATGTTTGCGTACAAAATAATTTTGGTTTTTTTTAAATACTTTTCTTTTCATCTACCAAGATCAACAAACTGAACAACCTCCTGCGTTTGATGGTCTGATAATCTACGCGTGATATTGGCAAAATTGTGGTGGCTCCTCTACAAACGCCATTTAACAAGAGTTGAAGTTAAAGTTTAGTTTTATATAAAATTATTTGCGAAATTACGTCCCTACGTAAATTAGATACGTTTGATAGTAATTTATGTAGTAATTGTTTAATAGTCCAAATTGAATGGAATGGGTGGTGCTACTGTGAGATCTGTGAGTAAATAACTCTTCTTTCTTCATCTTTATTATTGTACCGTAAACCTTTTTAACGCCATCGATTGTTTTGCTGTTTTACTGAAACTGTATTTTTTCTTTAGTAAATTTTGTTTCTCAGAACGGAGCACAGTTTTGGAAAATATACGAATGAATTGAACGAATAATGTAAATAAATCATTCGAAATTTGTTTTGACTGTAAATTATAATCCAAAGTCAAATATTTATGCACAACTAAAAATACTTGTAACACCAGTGCACAAACAACATTTATTGTAAAAATGCATTTTAGAGACGTCCTATATAAAAGGAAAATAAAAGACACGCGTGAGTAAAACTATTATGTTTAGCAGGCCATTTGCGAAAAACAGTGAAAGTAGCCATAGTTACGTATTCGCGCATTGACAATATAAAAACAAACGTCAGTCGATACGCGCGAAATGTTCGGCAGCCTTCGGCGAATTTCGGGTGTCATCGCCGCAAAAATTTCGTGATGCGCAACCACAATAACTAGATCTATACTTCTCCCTGTGGGCCAACGTCACTAGACCCGAGGGGGGGCTGGGTCCACTATCTCGGAGGCCACGATTTACTGGTCTTCGGACATCCGTGCCTGTCTCACCGACCTTGGCCTACTTTGATAGTGGGCTCTAGCCCGCTTCGCAGCTGTTACACAGATAGCTCTGATAATTCACTTCCTAATGGACTTTTTGTTTGTTATCAACGAAGATTACAATAAAAGTGCTATGGTTGCGACGTCATTATCAAAGTTTGATGGCTGTTAGTCAAATTGTAAGGTTACACATGCATGCACATAATATGTAGAACAGGGACAAACATACGAATGTATTGTGTCGATTTACTGGTGATAAAATCGTCAGGCCCGATGTGACGCAGTTCTGATTTATGATCCCGCCTTTACAGTTAATGTTCATGTACTCATATTTTATTTCACATCACTGCAAAAAATACAAAGAGCATCAATCTTTTTTAGTAAATATTAAGCGAGTTTTTTTGCATAGCCTGTTTAAAGATAGCTTGTTTTCATCCTACATAAATAAAATAAAATATGGTCCATAAAGTGTGGTCTTTAGAACGGGTCTTAATTAAATCATTCATGGCTTATTGTGTGTAAATAATTAACAATATCGAATAAACGGTCCTTTTAATTGAGCCAAGTACTGATCACTATAATGACAGACTAGACTAGACGTCTATCTCTTTCCCACCTATTTGTCGTTTCATCATTCGTCACTGTTAAAACCATTCATTAATTAACTGTACATTGAATTTCGGGGACATCCATGACCTACTTTAGCATATAGAGTAGCAATGGCTTTATAAGACAACGACAATGCCATGTGTTCGCCGCAAAAAAAGAAAATTATGAATGAGTTTTGCGCGCGGGAAAATAAGTCAGCCATTTTTCCGAATGAATTATGGCGCGGAAAATCGAAAAGATTTAAACGGATTGTTCATTTAATGTTTGAATTTTATGTTTAAAGATTACATATTAATGAATTATTCTGACTTATAAATACATTTATGAGAGAAAATCCATTTAACTTATTGTTTACCAATATACATTGGTACAGTGCGTTTCAACTGCCATTTAGGAAAAACTTAGCGCCATATTGTCTATTCTCTTAGCTGTCAAATCGAATCATTTGGGTAGAGTGAACAAAAACAAGGATTTATTAAAATATTTATTTACAGATATTGAGCGAAACAAAATTAGTCCCCTTTCCATATTTTGGTGGTCAAACGTGAGCATATCATCAAAAATAAAATAAAATAAAGTTTTAATAATTTTTACATGACTTCTGGGCCTTTGCGCCATGTGTTCTCTTTACTTTCGGGCGTATTGGTGCCAACAATGAAAATAAGAGAGAAAAGAATGTTTAAAAAAACTAATTATGACTTTAAATAATTATATATTATATTTAAATTTGATGTAAGACTCGGTTAAACACAAAGTAAAATAAACCGTTATTATTTATCACTATTAAGTTTTCTTTGCAAACCGTACTTTTTGAGTGACATTTGACAGATAAAGATTATTGAAATTCCTAATAGCATTTGAAACGCATAGTATCTTATAATACTCTATAGAATGTAATAGGTATTACCAAAGAAAATACGTTTACCTACGTTAAGTTTGACTCAACAATTCAATGCCTCACCCCAACATCTACATACAAACCCGAATTCGGCATTGACACACCGACCGCCAATCATTAGTAACTATAGTGATAGTGAAGGCGAGAGAGGGACAGACATATTGCTCATTCATTCTATATCTGTCCTCTCTTTATTATTGGTTAATAATTTCCTGGTACGAAAATAAAACCTTGACTATTCAAATAGACGATGGATTCTTTTAACTAGTTTCCTCCTGCAATACACAATTCTAATACAGGTAATTCCTTTGAAAATCTAATAATAAAATAGTAATACTAAGTCCATAATCGTCCATCGGACAATGTAGTATATAGGTATGCAAAATAAAATCAAAGAGAAAAAGTCAACCTTTTTTTTCAATTTATACATTTACTTTTCAACATAAGCTTTTGTGCGTGGCATTATTAGAGAGAGTCTGTGTACCAAAAACTAGAGAGTACAAAACCATATTGTTGGCAGGGTTGCCAGAGACATCTGAAAAATAAAACAAACAATGGGATTCTTTCTTGTTATTGTTTTAGGCAGAAAAGAAGACAAGCATGATTCATTCTAAAAAAAATACATTTCAATTGGCACAATCTCCACGATCGTGCCAATTGCAACGTATTTTTTAGTCACAAATAAAGTATTGTAAATAGCCATATAAAATTACATAAGAGGCTGCATTATATAATTTACAATACCATAGAGTTGTAATGTCACGGTCTATGGTCACTGCTATAATATTATTTTTTATAAGGCCTCCCTAATTTGACCAGTGAGGCATGCTGCTTATTTTCTTTATGATCATAGTGTGATTAGTCTGTGATAATAAATAGCTTCAGCCATAGATAGGTACAATGATTGATGACGAATTGGTTATAGAGAGTCATAGGTAGCTAGAGTTTTGGCAGCAAGGTACATACGTCCATAGTCATATCGAGAATCCACCAGCCCACTCGGCGAGTCCCCTACTCTGCGAGCGCCGACCTTACCTACGTATTCACTTCTACATCAACCAACCTTGATCTCTACCTATTACTGAAAAATGTTGCATTAAAAACACCCAACTTATTGTCTTGCATTACACACGTAAACCACACAATTAACAACTCTATGTTAGCACTGATAGAGTTCGATTTCGTTAATTATTCCTTTTCGTGGACCTTGGCGGCTGGCCTTGCCTCTATCTGGCGTACGCTCTTTCCGCCTTCGCCGAATCAATTTAAAACATTATTATTTTTATTGAGATATTTAAAAATACCTTTGTAATTTTTTTCTTAAAATATTAATATAATAGATTAGATTTTAGCGATTATTTTTTTAATTTTCATGAGCATTTTCGTCTTGTAAGATGAAAATAGATGTTCCTGAAACTTACATTGACTTGGCCTTGAGTTACTAAAAGAGGCACTAAATCGTTGTAACCTCATTAAAACCTCCTACTTTGCCGAACTCCAACTTGTCATTGAGCCAGTCGATACTTACAGGGTAATCCCATAAACATAGGATTAAGGTCGTCTATTAATACCAACCTACTGAAACGACCTGTTTAGTAAATAAAAAAAGGGGCCGAAAATTCGTGGTCGAAAAGTGCTCGCGCGCATACACCGCCACAGCTGTACGTAATCACTAAAAGTGTGTCATGATCACTGGGTTAAGTTTAAACGTTTCAACTGAAGGTTTTTTTATACTGTGGCGTGGTATGGCGTCGCGGGCTCAGACGTCACCACCATGCATAGCTTAAGGTCAGGTTTTCGCAACTTCACACCATCGTGCAAATTGTCTCCGTACCTTCGGAACGTCGAGAGTCAAAATCAAGGCCCTATTGGTTATAAAATGGACGGCAGAAAGCGAAACAGCAACAACAGGATAGACTAGAGAATTTAGGTCATATTAATTCGCAAGTAGGTTATCGCCTCGGATAAAAATAAGTCGATAAATTACTAAGAGAAACACCTGTCATCATGCTCTGATTTAGTTTTCGTTTATACCTAAAACCCCGCCTGCAAGCCCGTTAAATATGTAAGGGATCGCTGAAATGATGGTCAGTTTGTGGACGTAATAAGTAATCCACGTCCATTGGATTAGATTCATTACCTTGGAGTGCCACGTGAGCGCCACACACACGGGCGCCTCCATTATTTTTATCCACGTAAACAAATATCATATTATGGGATATTTTAGTGAGTGTCTCCAAAACTACATAGCTTATTTCGATATAGTTCAAGATTACGCACGATTTAAGAAGTATTTAGTTGGCACTGTTTTATTGATACGCATACTTTTCAGGTTGAATTAAAATACTCATAGCTTTTTATATTTATTTCCTATATATTTATTGAGACTCACGTGTTTGCATTTGTATAAAAAGACCTTGTAACATTATACGCAGATTGCGTTCTTTATTCGGTGCATCCAAACGGCGGCGCGGTCTAATTAGGCATAACTCTAACTAGTCTTAAAAAGGTCAATGGAATATGGTAATTATTGTCTGTAATTAGTAATAAATTAGCCGTTTTTATAGTTCTTTTTCGAGATTGTATTGCGACACTCTGAAGGTGTTTTAAGGACTGTTCTCAGTCAAAACCCTTCCAATCTCAGTCATTTTTCACAAGGCTTTGTTATTGATTGTCATTGAAAACATTTAAAATTTAACTAGGATTGACCTTCTGGGATATCGGAGTATTACCTGCATTGGTATTTTCTTAATCAAATTATTTCTCCAAATACAAAAATCAATAATATACCAAACATCTAATTTACTAGTAATTTCTCCGTAATGAAATGGCTAAATGAATTACTATAAGGATGGCATAAATGACTAATCATGTTACTAGTGACCGTATTGCTGCACTTGCACAAAGTATGATAATTTAGGGCGCGTTGCAACAGCCGCTGCGTCTGCGCATATGTCCGTTTTGATTTTAAACAATAACTGGGCAATTGCACAACGTGCCCTAGATACTGCTAATGTATTTGTTTGATTAATTACTTAATTATGATGGTTTTTTCGGCTTTACGAGATGTATAAATTAAAGAGTTTGTGAAATAAGAACAGGTTAAAATACTGCCTAGTAATGTCTGTCTTAATACTAATTGGAGTAAATAGAGAGAATAATTAATTTTAATCATACAAATAATAATCTAGTGCCACGGTCTTTTTGGTCGTACTTCTCCGAAACAGCTCCACCAATTTTCATTTCCAGGAGAAAAGAAAAACTTTACGGTGGCATTGTAACGTACGAATAGCAAATACATAAAAACGATAAAAAAATCGCTCTAAATCTGGAATTCAATAACAACAGCAGACTCATTGGTTTGATTTTATTCAAATATCCTTCACTACCACAAATATTTTGCAGATCATACGCAAACACTGCCGAAGCTAATCTGCTAATGACTTCACACAGACTGACGACGAGTCTTTTTATCTACGAGTGACATGCACGGCGGTAAATACACTCATACATTATTTATCTCCAAACCGTCGGCCTTGGTCCAATTTGGGCATGCCGGGCAGATAATATAATTGGTTGCCCTAATTCTCTTGAATGTCAACTGATGTCTCTAAGTGTTGGGTAAATTGAATTGAAATGGGGGTAAAACTTGGAGGTGTCAAACTTATATATACTTTTATCAGTCTAAGTTATGTGGGCGTTTCAAGTAACTGCTGTTTTCTACTGTTATAAAAGTTAAAACTTAACTACGTAAACTTACCTTTGTATAGTATTCTTAACCTTTAAGTCATTATTATTACAGTAATCGAAAGGCTGCTCCTCTTCTACTCTTGAACAGCCAAACCGTTATGAGATACCGTATCTGTTTGTTTGTATTTCCTGATAGCTATAACCTGGGGGTCTTTAAGTCAAGAGTGAATAGGTTACTTCTAGGCAAGCGTGCTCCATCTTCGACCTTCGATGGTAAGCGATTACCATCGGGTGAGATAGTGCTCAAACGCGAGACTACCATAATTTAAAAAAAAATCTGCATAGGTATACATATGGCTGTTAAGTGAACAGTCCTTTAATAGATTATAGAGTGTTAGGGGTGTGTAGTCATTGCAGGATATTCTCTTTCAAACTCAACTGGTTTGAGCCTTATCCTTTAGAGTTATCTTTAGGTGTATATCCAAATCTATTCACCATCTACACAACAAATTAGCAAGTAATTAGCAGTATTAAAATGTCCAGTCGCGAAACGTAATCGGCTCGTCAGAGTACAAGTTATTGGGGGAAACGGGTCAGTGGAGCACACAGACTCTATGTATTGTTCCGATAATTTGTTCAAAAAAACTGTATATTTACATAGCAAAAACATTACTATCTATTGTAGTTTAGTAGCGGAGGATAGTTTCATATGAGATAGAACGAAACTAAGCTTTATTTTAAAGTAAAAACAAAACACAACCATAAACGAAGAGCACACACACCTGCTCTATGCTTAAGCGTTTTTTTTTTGCCGTATGGACTTCACTTCAACATCAGATCTTTTCAAATTCAATTTATGAACACAATTTTCCCAGTTGATTCCATTTTAATGGTTTTTTTGAAAAACTTCATGAGTGTGGTGTCGATGTGTGATGGTGCATGGGCAGAAGAGAAATGGGTTCTTTACATTGGACTCCAGAGTAGTCGCCCGATATATTTCTATAATTTTAACTTCACTAAAGAAGCCGAATACTCAGGAAAATACAGAGTATAAAATCGCAGTGACGATAGATGCTTTGATACCTTGAAATCTGTCCATTTATCTGCAATGCACGTGTCTTAATTATCAGGAAAACATACTAATACAACACTGCAAGTCATGTAAAGTTCGTATCATAAAAATAATATCAAGTAATGCAGGATTCAAGGATGGTCTTGTCGGTACCTGTAAACAGTTTGTCAAAAAAATAAATATACTTATGCCTGTTTATGTAGACACAGGTGACTGTTTTATTGATACTCAAAAAGTCGTCATTTGTGTACTTTTAGTATCATTGTACTACGGATTTAAATTCCCGAGAAAATTCTCAAAACATCGCAGGCATGTACATAAAATATTTATTTTTGCTTGTTTAACTATTTGTAGCCAGCACGTGTTCGGCACATGCTTCAATTAATATTTTAATTCTGTAAAAGAGTTTTATTTTCATGAGAATATTATTATAGCTGGGATGACTTAGGGCTTTATGTTTACGGGGGGAAATGAAATGATTCCTCCCACTCTGACTGGAGCGAGAGGAAGTGTCAAAATTCTAAAGATTAAAAACCCACCCTGTTCGAAGGAACAAAGTTGCGCTTGCGTTCCGAGGCCGTGGTATTCTGATGGATTATTTCCGCAACCAAGGTAATGGTTGTCCCAACCTTGGCCAATGGCCTTCTTGCAATATTTTCACTGTGCCTAGCTCTCTGCCATAATTCCCTAAGAAGACATCCAAGGTGCATCAGTCTTGCGATTTCAGGACACCAATTTTGCTTCCTTGATTCATAAATATTCGATTTGTCACAAAATCTTCAATTTTCCCACGCCAACACAAACAGCCCTTTCATGACTGAAGGAAATATCAAACACATTCATTTTGATCACGACGCACGCGCACGGAATCCGGTAGTTATCATTGCAAGCATCCAGCTAGACAGAGACAAATAGATGCCGGCAGCAGCACGTGCGAGCGAGAGAGAAGCAAGGTTACGCTCAGGGCCGGGCATCACGAGCCACGGTTGGTGCTGCAAGTACTATCCACTATCAAATCTACAGTTTATCTGTAAATCGTGTTAATGACATTAAAAATTGGGTTTCAGGGAACAATTACGAGGTCAAAAATATAATCCAAATTGCAATTAAAGGTATGTGTTGTTACAATTTATCTTGTAGTACGAGATATCGGTCACACGATATGCTAATACAGTCTCACCATCATGCAAATATTTCCTAATATTTGTTTTTATCAATAGTATGCAAAAAATCTATGTCAAATTAATACAAAGTTAGCATAGCCTCTAAATAGTGACCTTAGCATTGACTTAATAACTTATTTCACAACCAAGTAAACCGCAATACTCGGTCTAGTGTGGATCGCTGAGTGCGATTTTCGCAATATTACTCGTACAAACTCCATTACATTAGTTGTAACTACATGTGTATTATGCGCTTTTTTCAATTGCTGAATTTTATATTTATGTGGAATAGTATTTAGTCCACAGCTACTGAGTAGTTTTCCTCGAATCATTTGTTTTTTTTTTTTCAATTGGTTTGTTCTAGTTTTTTGCATCATCTGTGCTATAAGAATAAGAAAGATTGATTTATAAAGTGCTGTTCGGGACAGTTATAGATGATTACGTGCGCTTGCGCCACACTATTTGGCAGCCTGTCGTAATAAGACATTGCGCTGGCGACTAATCACACTCAAGAGACTTATGTAAATATTCAGAAACAATAACTAACTTGCTAACATAATATACAAGTATTTATGTTTTATATTTTCAAACCATATTTTAGCGTTTTATTAGTAATTTATCAATTGATTAATAAACATTGCCTCGGATATCTTTATGCCGCAGGTCTTAGCTGACCACTAATTTGTTATTAAAATAATACTAATTAAATACTAAAGTCAAACAAATTGACCATGGAATACTAGTACCGCCGTTTAAAACCAGCCTTCGTATGTGTACCCCTTTAATTAAATCAGACACGAAATCACTTAATAACATAGTAGAACATATGTTAACTGGCGTGGGTACATTCTTGTTAATATGTAACTCATTTCATTGATATTTATAGCAAGTTGATATAGGAATGTGATTTATTTTGCTATGACAAACGTTGCCGACGTGGTTACGACATTGGCGCCAAACTTTTTGCTAACTAAAAAATCCTTCGGCACATAAATATACATCTGGGAATTGTTGATGATTAATAAAATTAAACCTGCCGCTTATTTTCTTCAAGGTTGTAAAACTAAAAATGTGTCATTTCTCGTGATAATTTCACAGTTTCAAAAGTTTGAATTGATGCGTGACTTCTTCCACGAAAAACAGGTGTACCAACATACAAGAATACGATCACCGAAAAGCCCAGTGACCCCGCCAAAAGCGCCAAATAAGGCCACAAAACGTGCAGACATATCTCCGCGGCAGTGAGGCCACTCGCTGACATAGACCTAGATATTGTGACATTGGCACTACATTCAAGCGCTGAGGTCGCGCGTTGCCAGTTTAAAAATAAAACGCGCGCGCTCTGACGTTTGTGATTTTTGACAGATAGAGTACCGAATTTCAATTTTGGATTTGGAACGTTTGGTCCTGGAAGTGTTTTGAAGTTTTGCAATGTCAAGGATGGTTTTTAAAGGTAACATTAAATTATTCTATCACGATTTAAAACTAAGATTGTATAGTACAAAAATCTAGGTCATTGACTTCGTTTTAACTTCTGAAGAGCTATCTAGCACTATTATTCATGTAGCTTATTAATACTTCATTCAATACAATCTGAAAGCGAATATAAACCGATTAAGATAAGAAAGCATGCATGATCCTACCCAAACACAACTTACATTTTATAAATTAAGAAATGTAAGCCCATTGATACGTTAGGAGAAGATAGTAAAACACTACCCTAGTTAAAGATGCATTTGCTAATTAAACATAAATTTCAAATACTTTTGACAGGTGTCAAAGCTGTGCTATAGAATGTAGTCGGCGACCCTTGGCCTTGTATGGTCTCGTTATGTAAGCGGAGGACCGCGAGACGTGCCAGTTACGTCATAAGTGTGAATGCGAGGAGTTTTCCTATACGACACACATTGCAGTTTATGTGATAATGTCCCAAAGATTAAACTATATCAGAAAACTATCGCTGATAGTAATAAAAATGTTCGTTGTGTCATTTTAGTATTTGTGATAAAGTAACCTAACTAATTATTATTTATTAAAAATTGGTGGTATACAAACTGTGCTCATAACTTCGTTCGCGTGAGAGATATTTCCCGTGTATAACCCTGATGACTTAGGAATTTCTAGATAAGAAGCCAACGTGTTATTTCAGGATTTCAGCTCATATATCTATTTACTTATCCGATGATGCGGACATAGAGAGGGAGCGTAGGGCGTTGGCGGTTGGATGCAATATGGTAGTCCGCAGGTTTGCGCGTTGTAGTGAGGGTGTTAAAGTTTTGCTTTTTAAAGCATTTTTCCAAACTTTCTACATGTGTAGCTTGTGGGTGAAATATACGCAGCGGGCCTACAACGTCCTACGCGTATGGTATAATAATGGGTTTAGGATGTTGATGGTGCTTCAGCGCTTATGTAGCGCTTCGCAGATGGTCGCGGAAGCCCATGTTGACGACTTTCATGCCATTATGAGAAAAAGAGCAGCGTCAATTATTGGCCAGTTGCATGGGAGTTCCAACGGCATCCTAGGCACATTGAGTAGCAAAGTGGATAGTCCATTCGTGAAGGACTGGGCGCAAAGAGCGTTTGTAAGAGGCAGCGTGTGAATTGATAATGTATAATTTAAGTTTACTAACATAGTTTTTTAAGTAATTTTTGCTACTAACACTATGGATTCTTTGTATTCGTTGATCCGAAATAAATAAATAATTATATTATTATTATAAATTCATACAAATCCGTTGAATAGTTTTTTCGTGAAACAGTAAAAAATATCCATCCATTATCACAAACTTTCGCAATTAAAACATGTTAATGGGATGCAGCATGCCATACTGCAGAGTCACGTCAACAAGCCCCAACATTAAAAATCCAGGTAAACTTAGTTTTACCTAAATAACTTAACACTGACAACCAAAATGAAGACATAACTTCTAATGTTAATTGATCGGAACATCTTCGAAACAAATTTACCATCAAACCAGAGAGCTAATAACAATTCCATAACATCGTATTACTTGCAGTTAATAAATATACAAGAAACCGAATAAACACATAACACGTTTAGAATAAACGCTATTAATAAACAAAACGAAAGTGATTCGGTAGAAACCGACGCCAACTTATAATTTCTTTCACTTTCACGCATTTGGTCAGAGACATGCATAAGTTGTGGCAGATTTACATCACTTTAGTTACTGGCCGGCGGAATTGATATTTAGTTGATACTAGCTTGAGCCCGCGACTCCGTTCGCGTGGGATCGTTTCTCGTGTAAATCCCTTAACTTATATCTTACTGATTATATGATATATGACTAGATTTATTTGATCACTACAGATTGTATGGACTTTAAAAGAGACGTTGACCTCTGAGTTTATTTCAGTGTTTCTTCTCAGAGTAGTCAGTTAGGAAACACTGGCCTCATCTAGTTTACATTTACGACAATAATGACGTGTAAAAGTGTTATTTATAACCTATTTGCAAAATAAACATCATTATTTCAGTATAACTCAACTGCATAATTTCATTGAGATCCGTTCAGTAATTGAATGTAAAGACAACAGTGAGTGCCTCACGGCTGTGCTAATAAGGTTCATTTCAGCAATGTGGGTCAGGCAGTGGCTTGCTTACTATTAATCTTCCAATCAACTTTTTTAAATTGATCATAGGTTCGCATCTCACCTGATGGTAAGTGATAATGTGGTCGAAAATGGAGCACGCTTACGTGGAAGTAACCTGACTGACTGATGCGTGACGGAACAAACGATTTCGAATTAAATGTAAACCTGTTCCACATAAACTGTGACATGTAAAGTCCTAAAAGAAGCCTTTGTCACTAAACCGTCATACATATTAGCTTCCAGTGAAAGAATTTCCGAGTTGCATCAGTGGAATATGTACTTACAGAGATGATCTTTTACAAACAATTTCACCTGTTCATATCATGGTTTATTTTGTCTTCGTTCCGTTGCCATAGTAACTGCTTACATTTTCAACGGATTCTTTTACATAATTCAGCGATTACAGCTGCATTGGTTTACCGATCGATGTTAAAGCGAGGTTATATTAGTGCAGTACTATTTTAAGTCTAATAATATATTTGAAGTTAAGGTCAAACAATTCCAGGAAAGTATGTAATGTAATAACTAGAAATCGTGTATACGAGTCATGTTTTTTGTTAGGACAACTGAATTAATTTAGCCTTGGCTTATTATAAGCATTACAGAAGATGAAAATAAACGTTTGTCCTGTATTGAAGAAAATTTAAAAACTTAATGAATTTATTTATACTTATATTTTTTTTTTAAACATAAGGTTTAAAAATATATAAAAGTATAAATTAATTCATATGTAAGTTGTTGGGTATTAAGGTTTTTAGGTTGATTTAGGCCGTCACTTGGATTACCAAAAAGATATTGGACACGTATTCCTCTTTTTTACGTAACTAAAAAATGAAGACGGTATAGTGAGTTGATATTTCACGTTATGTCACGCTGTGTTATACTTGTTAGCACTATGATACGTCAGATTCTGCAGCTCCAACTCCTTTGAACTTTTAAGGTCTTTGTAGTTTTTTACTAATGACTAAAAATACTTGTATATTTTGGAAATCAAAGTAACAGGCTATTATCAATTTATTAAATTATTATATACTTAATTGTAAACTTTACAATATTTTTATAGATATATAAAATAAAACTAGTCTACAATGGGCGGTCTTATTGCACAGGACGATCTCTAACGGACAAACAAGGAAATAGATACTACGCCAAATCTTGTTTTCGGCTACGCTTGGTCGCGTCGTAGCAGGTTCGTAGCGCTATGCTACGCTTTCGTAGAGCGGTACTTCGTACTACGAGTTAGTAATTATTATCCTGCGGAAGTAATTATAATTTAATGAAAACAATTTGAAATATTTAATCTCATATATTTTACAAGCAAATCGTTCGTTCTTTAATTGATAAATTTAGCGTATGCCTCATCAACCATTAAAAGTTAAACGTTAATAATGTTTAGTTTTGAATGGTTAGAAATGAACTTACCAACTAGTCATATTATATAAGATACAGATTAGATTTGCTGCTAAGCTGTCGATGAGTCATCCCTTGAGGATGTTTCCATTCATTGAAGGGCGAAACACGTATCGTTTATTTGGATAAGCATGTTGCATAATAACATTCACACTTTTTGCAAGTGCTAGTATTGTGGGTGGTAGGGCATCCTTGCATACTTAAATCATGCTTTTAACTAGTTTTTGGCGAAATTCTGCTGGAATCTGTGTTTCCGGTTAGCTATAACCTGAGTGAATAGGATACTTCTAGGTAAGCGTGCTTCATCTTTGACCACATCATCGCTTACCATCAGGTGAGGTGGTAGTTAAACGCGAGCCTAATGTAAAAATATATCATTCGATTTTGTCCTAAAAATATTTATAAATTATACGAGGTTATTATGATCCAAACTGGTAATGCAAATAGTTGTCAGTCTAAATAGTCGGTACTAATAGTAATGTACTCTATTTTTGAGTTAGCAATTACTCACTCAATTTTAACTTAATCTGAATTGGCGGGCAGAAACTTAGTGACATTTTTTATATCACAATGGATAATTGAATACATCTAATTAGTAGAGTGAACGACTGAAGGGAATTATTACTTTGACTATAATAGCTATCAAATAATAATACCTACCAGGGGCGAAGGGTGAATTTTCATAAATGGGAAGCCGGACCAAAATATGCTTACCTTGCTCAAGTGTGATGCGTGAATTCCAGTAACTGTGGCCCTGTGGCTGACTTCGAAATCTTGTAACTTCGTAAATAATTATTTGTTTAATTGAAAATAATAGGTTACTATTTATATATTCATATATAAAATAATAGACTACTATTTGCCATATTTCAAAAGGGAAGCCGGTAGGAATCTAGTTGTATGGAGCCTTCGCCACTGATACCTACCTATTTCGTTTCAAATTGTCACTTTGGGTCAGTTTTAATTTACTCGTTAATTAATTTTAGTGAAGCCTAACAATTTCAATTTCAACTTACATTTTCACTACGAACAATACTAATTAAATATAAAATGTTCACGTAAACTACTCACAGAATTTTCTCTAACGGAATTTAATAAACGTTTGTAGCCTCCACCGAAAACGAACTTACATTAGATTTAATGGATGTTCCGGGAATCGGGCGTGATGGGGGAGGGACGGAGAAGGGAGGGATTTATGAGGAGGAGGGGGTACACCACTACTGGCAGCTCAATTGTAGAAGGTTCACCAACAGTTGGACTCAACAACGTAACTGTCAGTAGATTTTGAGACTAGATACATAATTTTCTTTCTGTTTGTCTAGTCTAATCTCGGGATCGGCTGCACCGAGTTTAGTGAAACTTTCACTGGAATATAGGAAAGCGGAAACGGATAGTTTCATGGGTTTCAAAATAATAACTGTGTGTGGACTAAATAAAATGTTTTACGTAAATATTACACGGGAAAACCTCTCACGTGAACAAAGTCACCGGCACGGGTAAAATCTAAACTAATGTAAGAAAGCGGAAAAGTTTGTTTGTTTGTTTGAACGCGCTAATCTTCGAAAGTACTGGGTGAATTTGGATGAAATTTGGTGTGAAAGTAACTTGAAGCTTGAGGAAGGTTATACGTTACTTTTTACCGGACCGCAAAAAAGGAAGGTTATGTTTTATCGTAATAAACCACGGGAGCGCAACTCAGCTCGACTACTAGTAACATATATAGGTAAATATTTGACACGTACGTAACTTACTGTAAATAAGCGTATTTCAATAAGCTTCATTATACTTCTGTGGCCACGCGGCAACTTCTCACCATCGCCAGGCAACGATACACGTGCCAGCCCTGGGGCTTGGCTGGGCAGAGGTTAGCCTCAAGCCCCCTCTCTGAACCACTGCATCTAAGCTCACGTAGTAAGAGGGCTCAACATTGATGATAGACACCGAGATTAGCGAAATTCTGCTGGAATCTGTGTTCCCTGATAACTATACCTGGGGATCTTTAAGTCAAGAGTGAGTGCTGTTATTCTTAGTTGGTTTTCGTCATAATTATTTTAAGCTCTCTTATTCAGAAAGATTATTATAAAGCACCGTATTTATTAGTTTGTCATTTTAGCATACATATGTATTTTATGAGTGTTATATATTTCTTAGTATTAAATATATTATTTCATTCCAATTTCTCGTACACTTACCACAATGTGTTTTTTTTTAACCCAAAGATTGACTGGTAGAGAATGCCTTGCTGCATTAAGTTCGCCCATGTAACACTATTGTACATGAAGCTTAAATAAATATGTTACTTCTAAGTAAGCGTGCTTCATCTTCGACCACATCATTGCTAACTATCAGGTGAGACGGTGGCCAAACGCGAGCCTGTCAACCTTGAAAAAATGTGGTTCCGCGATATTATGTCTGCTACTGAATTATGGAGGTCAGACAGGCTGGCGCTACATGTAAAACATTAAGACCAGACACTCTAAAATCATTTTCACGCAAGCTCCGCCCCCATGCACCCCGGTTAGACCGTTGTATGCTAAACGATAAAGCAGCAGTAATAAAATTGAATATCGCGTGCGCTCTTCCACCATGGTCGGGTTCGAAACCGCCATTGTGTACTAAACGCTAACTCAGCAGTAATAAAGTTGAATATCGCGTGCGCTCTTTTACCATATTCTGGTTCGAAACTAAATGTCGTAAGTCTCAATTCTTATTTCATTTCTAACTAAAGTAATAATTGATCTAGAGAAAAAATATCCTACATTTGGATAAAAAACTATATTTTCTTACTGTCAATACTAATTTTAGACATAAAAGCCGAGTAATCTTGATTAAATTTTGAATAATCTTTAAAAAAGACATGTTTTTCGATTAAAAAATGAATGGAGCGAAAATGTTCCAATTACGTAACTGGTCTTAGATGTGTAAAGAAAAAGATCCAATAAATCATATACTAAAGTTCCATTTTGATTGTATGCGTGATTGTTTCAGAATACTAATGCAAAGTTACATACAATTAAGGGAGCCTCCTCTTAATACTCAGCTGCATCCGGTTACACAGGAAGCAGACGATGAAGATGTTAAGCGATGACGTCGTCAAACATGAAGCACGCTTACCTAGAAGTTATCTATTCACTCTTCACTTATAGACTCCTAGTTATAGGTATCAGGAAACACAGACGCCCGCACCCGCCGCAAATTCCAGTCCTTAGCTGTATGCACATAGGCGGAGACCTCTCGCGCCCGGCATTGGTCGAGGCCATGCTGCGGGGCGAGAGGGAGTGGGAAGCGGTCGCCTCCTTCTGCGAAGCAGTCATGCTTCCGAAGGAGGAGGCGGGCCGCGTGAGGGAGAGGATGGTGTCCTCCCTCCAGCCCAGCCGCAGTGGTAGACACCCACGGCGTCGGACGTCGGCCGACGATCTCCGGCCACCGTAGGCGCGGGCATGCGGGTAAAGGGCAACTCGCTCTCCGACCATGGACCATGCCCGGGTCGACGGCGCGCCGTGTTCCAAGCGCGCCTCAAAGAGCGTCAGCAATATGACGAGGCCCCCCCGTAGACGGCCGAAGCCTGCCGGGGTCGTGGGACTCATCCCGTTACCGTGACCCCGGGGTGGGAGGACTTATTTGATAATTTTACCACCAAATTAGAAACCGACCCACTAAAATGCGTGAAAAATAAACTATTTTGCAAAAAATAAAACCGACTTCCATATCAAAACACTACAAAGCCAAAAATAACTTTAATTTCGGAAGGTGGTGTGAAAAAAAAAGAAAATACAAAACCAATAACACCGACTACCGAAATTAAAGTAACTTTTGGCTCTGTAGTGTTTTTGAAAAGGGACTCGTTTTTATTTTTTGTTAAAAATGTTTTTTTGTTTATCTCCACTAACGAAACGATAACAGTTACCTATAGAATCTACATTCATTAGAATCTACTAATAAAGCCTCACTACACTATCGGTACGAGTCTGGGGGAGGACGCGAGGGGGAGGGGGGGACGCCCACGCGGTGTGGGGGGTGATCCACGTGTATCAATGAAGAATGAACCCAGCCGAGCGGGGCATGGAGGTGTGCATGTAGGGTTACCAGATGACAGGAATTTTCCTGACATGTCCGGAATTTCAGCTCTCTGTCAGGGAAACAGGGAAAGTTGGAAATTTTCAGGAATTAAAAAAGTAGAGAAAGGTAAGCCTTTTCGTTATAAAATAAATGCTTGCCACACAAATACGCACAACACTAGTAAACTTAGCACCGTTTGCAAGAGTACTGAACTACTAATTGACTCGCTCAGTCGCGCCGCGAGTTTGTAAAATAATATAAGTTTCTGCTAAAATGTCAAGAAAATTATTGCCGAAACAAGGGTTTTTTCAGGAAAACTTATTTTTCGGATCTGGTAACCCTATGTGCATGAGGGTGCAGTATGTCCGTAGCCTTACAAAATATTAGTAGGCTTCGACATAACTGATTTATTTTTAATTTTTCAGTCTCCCTAACGCACGTGGGTACTCGAGGTTTCCGGGTTCCTCAGTTAATTGAGGTAAATGAGCAACATTTTTACCTTCTTGAATGGATCTTTTTATCTTAGGTTGCGTCATGATCCGACCCTTTTTTCTACATTCCTTGCAGATCGGAGATAAGGCGTTTTTTCAGGTATGTGAGTATCCGATTTAGTCCTAACAGAATTCAATTACTTAGCTACTTATTTAATAATAATATACCTTCAATTTATTTTTTCCTCGATGACGACATTCACATTACCAATACCCTGCGTTCACCTGAATAGTATAGGCATTTATTTGTTCAGTAAAAGCAAAAATAATTCAATAGTCAGGTAAATCCCTCATGTACGCTATACGGCCTAGCTTTTAATAAAAGGTTCTTCAAACAAATACCGAATAAATTATATAAACTCAACACTCCCAAATTCAATAAACATCAAGAAGTGGCAGTACGTCTCTGATTACTTTCAACTAATGATATAAAAAGTGGGGATGGGGTGTTTCTACCCAGGGCGTTGTTACACGTGTCTTTAACTCCCCCCCCCCACTTACCCCTCACCCGTGACATAACCATCAAAAGATTTAATTCCTGTAAAGAAATATGTTTTTCTTTTTGTTGAAGGGCCCTTCACTAGTTACAATGGCGTAATAGGCTTATAAGAGAGAAAAATGTGTAGCATTTTACGTAAATACGAACCAACCTCACATTATTCCTGTCCATACAGAGAGTTTTATATAGTAAATGTTTTCGGAGCTATGTATGTACTTAAATATCGGTGTGAATAATGTCGTTATTCACATCAATTTTCCACCTTAGAAGTATATTTTTAGAAGTTAAGATTGATTCTTTGGCGGTGGTTATCGTTAGGTATAAGTTTACAGTAGGTGCCGAGTGTTTCACATTGGCATCGTTGTCCTCAAGGAGTTTTCTCTAGTAGGTATCGAATACACCTACAAAAGATCTGATCTATTTTTGCGTAGGATAATGCTGAATTGTATGGAAACCTTCTTCTATCGTTTTGTTAGTTATTCTTGGGTTTCATCTTGATTTAACTTAAAAATAAAAAAAGACTTAAGGTAATATAGCAAAACGTGTCTTTAAATAGTTGAATTCATAATTAGAGATGATAAAAATAACAAACTTAAACAACAAAGTTCGAATTCCACTGCAACACGTCCTTTTTAAAGCCTTTTTAAAAGATATGATCGCATAAAAATCAGTTTAAAATACAGATTATTACGGTCTATGTTTGAATAGTTGGATATGGATCGAAATCATCTTGAAATATTGAATTAATAATTACACAAAAGTAAATCCTGTAAGAACAATTTAAGACAGTTTGTTACTAACCTAGACTGATTAGAAAAACGATAACTAATAAATACTTATTACAGGAACATAACTTTTCCGTGTACAGATTAGTCGGAACACAGATAATCTGACCGTTTAACAAGCATTTTTCAAAAATATTTAGTAAAATCCCCGAATTGTAATCAGTTCGGTTAATTTAAATGCGTTATCGTGTCGATTTAATTAAATTAATTAATTTAATTGATCTACACGATCTACAGCTGTATCGTGGTATCTTAATGAAGACATGGAAAGGCTTTATATCGGGTAGATCAATCTTGTTTTGTCATCCATGACATGATAGTATTGTTATGAGTTGAGCGCACAACGGTCTAAGTAACATTGTCCAAATGGTAACTAAAATAAAAATGCGAACGTAAGTTTTTGTTTGTTACGCTACATATAGTGCTAATTATATATCGCTCGTTGGATGATTGATTTTGATGTTTTGTAAAGAAACGGTTATAGAGTCGTTTTTGTGATTTACTGACAAGACTTTATTAAAGCTGTGGGTAAATGTTAGTCTACTAATATCATAAAGAGGTTAAATTTGTTTGTATGTAGGGGGGTAATCTCCGAAACTACAATCCAATTTAAAAACAAATGATTGGTAGTAAGGTGCACTATTTGTGAGTGCACTTTTTCGGCTTCTTCGGGGACTCAACAAAAATCTTTAAGTTTCTACCACATGGGATGCAATATTTTGAACAGTAGTGAAAGTAATATTGTTATTCTCCATAGTTATAAAAACTACCATGCTTGCGTACGTTTGTATAAATGGAAAGGTCATTGTCCCCATTAAGCTCCTTCCAGGCATGACCAAGAGCTTTCACACTAACCTAGCCTAACATAATGTTAGGCCCAAAATATTGAAGGACAGCCATGTTGACCAACTCAATTATAAACCTTATAGTATTGCAATAGACGTGAAATTCCAAAAGCCCGCATCGTAAGCCTAATTCACCGAAGCCTACAGTCGCTATCAATGGAAACTCAGCCCTGAATCTACCACAAAAGGTTAATTCTTACGTACATAGCAAATCTGAGGCCTGAAACCATGCCATTAAACTTACGTATTAAATTTGAATACGAGAAATACTGTAATAACATATTTTTTATTTATTTAATCTAGTAAATAATAGGATTAGCCAATCTTATTCTGTAGTAAAACAAAATTGGAACGCAATGCGAAACCTCCTTCCCTGCAATGCGCCATTTTTGTCTTATACGGAAACTTAGTTACAGCGAACACGCCGATCTATGTACGTAATGGACTGTTTTATGTCATACGAGAATATTAAGTTGTAACGCGTCGTAAAATTCTGATATATTAATTGGATTAAGTATTTTGATTGGAAGGTGAACGAATGAGCAGTATAATTTTTAGATCACAATAGGTTAATTTTAATTAAGAAAACGATTAAAAATACTATCATTAGAACTTAAAACTGGATATTTACAGTGTATTGTTGGTTCATTCGTGATCATAGCGCTTGCAACAGTCCCGAAACATTGACAACTCAAAACATTAGGTATGCATAGTATCTGTAAATATCCCATTTTTATTTCTAATGATACTGTTAGTGACCGTGTCAGTTTAAAAACAATAAAATAGAGTAGAAAAAGTCAGTGAAAAGTTGAATTTGCTTGCTAGGTACGATTACGTTTTAAAAGACCGCCATTTTTTATCGCAAAGAGTCTTAACCAAACCACGTTCAGCAAAAAGGTAAATAAAACCATGTTTCAGGTTCACTGAATCAAAAGATAAACATGTAGAAGTTGCCGTAAGAGGGTAGACAGGGAACAAGCGTGGTACATGAATGGCGAAGCCGTGGCGTATTACATAACAACTTGGAGGCGGCGTAGTACTACGGATCGATACGCCGGGGTGCGGGGAGGGTTCAAGGCCGAGAGTACGCGTACCATTGCGTATCAGGGTAGGAACCGAACTATCTAGCTAGAACTATGTGCGCCTAGTAGCTGTAGTTTCATGTTTGTGTTAAATTAACGTGAAGGCATGGTGTACTCGTGTAATGTAATTTAGGGGTTTTGAAGTCAATGGTTTGGTCGCGTGGTGTGGTCGATAGGTTTATTTTTCATGTCGATGTTTTTAGATGGATGTGGCGTTGAGTCGCGGTCCAGCCCTTACACTGATTATCTAATAGCTTTTGAGTTAATGATATTTCCCTGACTTCGCGTAATAATTCTCAGGATCTTAGATAATAGAATATCGTTTTAAACATCGTATGACATCAAATCAACAGCAACATATTTCATTAAAAGTTGTAAATAAATAACAATTATGGTCATTAATAGTTTTTTTTTAATATATCGAATATTATGACAATTTTAATTGAAAAAATGTTTGCTTATCACAATTATTATGACTAAGATATATTTTTGTGACTTTGTATTACTAATGTTAAGACTTGAATGGTATCAAATCAACACTTAAATGGAAAATAAATTTAATTAAACATTAAACGGCAACTTGATAAACAATTAACTCTTGTCTTTAAATTTGTTCCGGGTCTGGAAATTCCTGAAGGCGAATCCTACCGCTTGCCATAATCAAGGATCTTTACCTATCCTCAATCTCTTTTAAATGAATAAAAAAGCCTTACAAAAATACTTAGCTATCAGGAAAACTGAACCTTTTGTCGTAACAAAGATTCCCAGGACGTTGACACCGCAGTGAAGTCCTCTTCGATTTGTCAGCGTTTTCCCTAAAAGCCTTCGAGCCTACTTCGGAGGTTGTTCACCTCATTCGACCTTTAAATGTCCCGTGATGGCGATCGTTAGCTGAAAAATGGAAAATTACGAGAATTAATAGTATTGTGTAGAAACACGCAGCTCCGTTGCTATGCTTTATCTATCCAAATAAAATACTTCAAAAGTATTAGGTATAGGAAAACTTGAACTTCAGTAATAATAATAAAAAAGTCATAGCTTGTTTAAATATAAACTACGTGGACATCCCACCCATACGCACTAAACGTTTTGGAATACTTTCATTGTGCGTACGTCTAAGGAGTGGAATTCCCTGCCGGAGTCTGTGTTTCCCGATAGCTATAACCTAGGGGTCTTTAAGTCAAGAGTGAATAGGTTACTTGTAGGTAAGCGTGCTCCATCTTCGACCACATCAACACTTACCATCAGGTGAGATGGTGGTCAAACGCGAACCTATTATCAATAAAAAATACTTTCAAGTGGAGGAGCGAGACAACCCCAACACAAATGTTATTATCTATTTTCTTGTTCTGTTTCATTCACATTTGTTAATGTAACTGTTTGACAGACATAATAAACAATTTAACTTTAATTAATTTAATTTAATGACTTGTTTATTTATTTCACAACACAATTATAATTATAATGAACAGAATTCAATACGTGTACAAGGTAATTTGTGAGAGACTGGTATCCGGAATAAGCTTAGAAATTATTTATTAGATATAATAGATATAAAGAGATATATTTATTACAAATAAAGTCATATTTACGGTAGAACATCTCTCACACAGTATAGTATATACTGTGTGAGAGATGTTCTACCGTACAATTACATACACTATTGAGATAGTGTGTTGTTTTTGGATAGATTTAAAGGATTGGTACTTTCCGTTGCCTGATAATAAAAAGTTTTCCACCATTTATAAATAGTTAGTTAATCAATCTTTCTCAGTCTAGTTAAGTAATTGTAGTGATTAATCTAGTATAACACCAACTGTAAAGGTGAGCGATGTCTATATTAAGATAGCAATTCAATTTAAAATTAGGTAATTTCTGTACTGTTACCTCAAGAATTAACCTATGATAACCTAATTAATACATTTGTGCATTCATTTAATAATACCCTTGTGTACCTTCAAAGTCCAAGGTCCAATACATATTAGATTAATATGAGATCACTATAACTTATAATTAACTCTACCGAAAGAGCATAATTACAAGTTTCATGATTGATTCACACTTGAAAACTGCTGAAACAATTTAGATGAAACTTGCACTTTTTCCTTATTCAAAAGATGATCAAATCAATACTAATAGAATTATTATAATCCAATTTATATGTTCTGAGAAAATTGTGGAGATGTAATATATTCGTATGTGCGTATGTATGTCCATATAAACATGATACCAGAACTTAAACAAAATTGCTTAAATTGAAAGAGCACATACGATTACATAAACAACAATTATTATCCTGGTAAACGACTCAAATTGATAACACTCTTTCATTGTTGTTGGTAAAAAATTAAGCAGCCTCCATATTCAGTTTAATTACGAACGACGCACACGCCGATGTGAACAAAAACAAAACTAATTCGTGTATTAAACTTTCACTCTCCGCGGCAACAATTAACTCGCTGCGAGTAACACTGGCGCGAGTCACAAGCGACAGACGTATTGACACAACATTTTAATTATATCAGAATTAACAAAGTAAGTTCTTCATTACTCCATAATTGTTATGCCTTACTATACTTATATGGTGCGATATCCTTTGGATCAAACAAAACGAGATGTATTACAGTTACACCGCACTCGCTTGATATTCCAACTCAGTTGTACTCCACTACGTTTTGTATTATTATTGCACCCACGACTGAGGTCTTTAAACTCCTGACCTAACTATGTACCACTTTCAAGTCTCTAGCCTAAAAAGCAAGAGTGAACAGAGGTTTTAGACAAATAAAGTTATGTTTACCATGGCGTCGTGAAGATGATTGTCAAAACGTCAAACATTATGTAGGATTAACAATCACTATCATTTCAAGTGCTCAATCCATAATCCCATATATTTTCTCATCTACCGATAGAAATGTACTTTTTTAGAGCATCTTTTGTTTTTTGCTATTTATTTTATAGCTTTACAGTTTACAGTACATGGATTTATTATAAAAACATTCCTCGCAAATAACTCATACATTTACGATTGGAATGTTAATCGTAAAACTATCAACGACTTTAAAAATATGTATCATCGATCATTGATCACGACGCATCATCAATCAATTTCGAAATTATTAATTCAGTCTAATGTATAACAGAAATAAATGGATTGCCTTTAATGTTATAATTGCTTTATAGCGATCGTCACTTGGACCATACACTCTGAACATTTTGATAAGATCTGTCCATGTTTTGTGGAAGAAATAACGTTGTAATCCAACTAATACTGATAAAATAATGGTAAAGTGATAGTTGCTCGCGCCAAATGAAATGAAATGAAATGAAATGAAATGAAATATTTATTCTGTAAATTGGTTATAAATAACACTTTTACACGTCATGTTTTTTTGCGTGTTTAGTTTAGCTAGATGAGGCCGGTATTTCCTAACTGACTACTCTGAGAAGAAACACCGAAACAAACTCAGAGGTCATAGTCTCTTTTAAAGTCCAGACAATTTGTATTTGTATATGAGAAGCATGTAGGTTCATGTCTGTGGTATTCTTTTGAGGAAATAACCACGCAAATTTGAGCGGACCTGTCCAGACAGTGCAAGCATTTGTCAGTTATCGTGTAGCTCAACTTAGAACTTAAGGAGCTCAACAATTTGACGAACAATACCAAAGTAAGGACCTTTGGGTAGGCCACACAAGTACTCAAACTGCTTGACATCATTAAATAAATTATAGTGAAAGCAAAAATAATGAAGAAAGAATAACCTACATCGTCCTCACATTTATTTACAAATGTAATTAAACAACGAAATTCTGTGGTTTATGACGCCAGCTGGTTTGCTTGCTAGCGTGAATAGTAAGAGGTGTGTGAATTGATAATTAAGTACTTGTAAAGACCGTGTTATGATTAAGTTTTTTATTGGACAAGCCTTGTAGTCTCATCTTGGAAATATTGGAGGCCGATTGAAGAAGATAGAATTGTAGTTTAACCGTAACAAACTATTTTATCGAGCTTACACTTTCATTCTTATCGATACACGTAAAAACAAAGGCTTACAAAATTCGTTGGCGTACGTAACTGGTCTTTCTAAATACAATAAAGTTTTTATGTCCACTACACAGAGGACGACACGCCGGGGAACAAGGAAAAGCGAGGAAAATTCCTTAAAAATCGAGTTCACCGCCACCGCAGCGAATAATAGTGCACGAACAATAAACCTTTTATTGACATCGTAAAGGTGGACGCATAAAAATCATTTAAGTTCAGAATTTACGATCGCGGCGATTTCCTGATGGCGCGCACTTTCGCGTACCCCGCACCCGGTCGCTTTTCACGGCTTTCCTCAGAAAACTATATATGTCCCGCTCCCGCGTATAGTGCTATCTCTCTCCCGCGCCAAGTTCGACGACCGGGGCAACGAGCGCGCGAAAGTACTTTCACTGCGCCGGCGCATGCGAGTCTCTAACGCCCGTCTGTTGTTACGGGCGCGTTTGCGTCTTTATTATACGAGGTTTTGTACTGGCGATCGCAGATAACGCGTTCGGTGCGGTGAAATGGCCTTTGCTGGGTTTGCACTGAGCCCGCAACAGTTTAGATGTTAACTAGTTGTAATTCATCTAGGAATGCGACTTGTCTATCCGTCTGCGCGCGCGTTGCTCCAGACCGACTCCAGTCGCACTTGTAATGAGCCTTTGTTCTGGTATTATGCGATCATTTTCTGAAACATGCATGTGTTCAGAGCTTTCTCGAAGTTACAGACATCGTTATTTTAGAAAATGGTTCGTAAATTTCCAGTTTATTACCCCGATACAACACGGATTTAATGTCATGTTAACAAACATCAATTTACATGCCAATATTTTTGCATCAATTAAAAAACTATCACCGTTCAACAATTAAGTACCTACCTACAAAAAACTTTTTTGCACAAAAACACAACAAATGGTACATAATAGCGTTGTCGTGTTGTATATCAATCGCGGGTAGGAAGCGCGAGTGAAAGCAAGCCTTTCTGTCACGCGGCGCACGCGCACACAACTTAGCCGCAGTGCACAATACAGTTGAAGCTAGAATCGGTCTAGATCTGGAGATCTCAATCGGATTTTTATCGGGTTAAGTAGTTAGCAATGTTGAATGAAGGGGAAATCTGAATGGTGTGGTCTGAATCACGATGTTTTATAGTCATACCGATTTGACGTCAAAATCTTTCATTATAGAAATGGAAAGTGATTTATTACAATATCTAAGTATACTAGGTACCAATCGAGGCTTGAAGATGTAGGAGCGACTGTGTTTAAAACATGACTAAAATAATGAACGAATGTTATAAGAAGTCGGAGCCCTAGACGGAAAGTTCATTTCACTCTTATATCGTGTCACATAGATGCGTTATAGCTACATGTTCAATATGCATGTGGTTCCAAAAGATGCTTGCATAAGACATGGTGACACAATCGCCATGAGAGAAATGGCGCCCACACACAATGGCCCACGGCAGCCAATGCAGCTATATTGTGGTGTCTATTGACGGATTCAATACATTGGTGCATTGAAGAGTCTTCTTGCCAAATAGAGCGAGAAATGGTCCATTCAATGAATGTTAGACATTTTCACTTTGAGCATTGTCCGATAATTTCAAATTGTTATAAAATATTTTTTAACTGGTATATTGGTAATAAAGATTATTTTTTCTTATTCTTTCCGTCGTCTTTTGGGTTCAACCAACCAGGTTCGACCACTTACATCCAAGGGCGGATCCAGGGGGGGTCATGGGGTCCAGGACCTAAGTGGACCACTAATTAAATTTTTTAAACATTGTTACTAGATAATACTCCAATTTCTGTCGTTGTAAACGAATATCGGCAGTGGATGGCCAAGTGGCAGCGCAATAAGGAAATACAAATTATAACTTCTTGTGACTTGATCACGATTATGTGACCCCCCCCCCCTGGCACCAAAGCTGGATCCGCCCTTGCTTACATCTGTGATTGCAAGTCAGTAAATATACTGCTTTAAATAACTGAACTAATCCAATTAAACTTAAATTATCCGCATCTATGCACACAGCCCTACAATTAACTTTTGTTTTATGAAATTTTCACATAATTGTCAACGGGTGAACGTAATTCAAACTGGCATAATCATAACAGCGACTTTATTTCCGTAAGCAGCGCAGGCGCAGGTAAAAGTTGTAATTATGAGTTTCATAATAACAGCTTCGAGAGATTAAACGGCTAACACTATCGGTTTTACGTAATTACAGTAATACGTAATGATAATGACTTATGTCTTTTATGTTTAATGTTTATATTGGTAAACAAATCAAGTGTCTGGTTTGAGTTGGTTATTGTGGTCATTATATTAATTTTACTAGTTTACACTAAGTGAAGACCTGAAGAGTTCTCCTCCTCGCGTCGTTTTCCTAAATACCGAGGGACGTGATTCTCTATCTGCGGAAACATTTTCTGCCGGACGGTATCTTTGTTGCTGTCCTTGGGTTGCACGGATCTGGTCTGTCCATCTGTAAGGACTTCGTCCTCTTGGTCTCTTGCCGTCAACCTTACCCGTAACCACCAGTTGCTCCAGATCTGAAGAGTAAGACTCTCTTTTTAAGTAGTGGTAGTAGGGCTTTGCAGCTAGGTATGGGAGATGAGAGGAGGGCTATTCCAACGGTGTAAAAATAACTTACGCAAAGAATCGCAATGTTTATCAATGAAATATAACTAACGTTTTTTAAACCAGTTATATCGTTATAATTTTATTGTATAATTGGAGATTTAAGTACAAATTAAGAAAGAAATCAAACCTATCCGGACAGGAGTGCTAGTGATCTTCTCTTCCAGAGAACATCAGCTGAGATCGCGCTTCCTTGCAGTATATTTATATTCATAACAAAATCGTAAAATATTTCTGAGATGACACCACAATATCCGTGTAGCTATCCCATACTATTTACGATACTGAAATGCACTTATTCAGCACAGTTCGTCAACTCCGTTTTATAATCGGGCTACAAGATAAACGGCAATGCGCCATTCTTGCATGGTGCGCACAGCTAAGGAGCGAAATGCCCTGTCGGAATCTATGTTTCGTGATGGCTAAAACCTGGGGATCTTAAGTCAAGAGTGAATAGGTTACTTCTAGATAAGCGTGCTTCATCTTCGAGCATCATCAGATGAGATGGTACACAAACGCAAGTCTACCAAACTCTATTCGTACAGTTCTGTCAGTTGCAAGATACAGTCTCATCTTCAAATCGTACACTTTTTTTTTTCGCACTCGTATACTTTGGAGAAAAGCTAATTACGCCTCTGGTCACTACGCAAGTAATTTATTAATACGTAATGACTACACTTAATTAGTAATTATCTTGTTTACGGGACGCTGCGGGCGGCCGGCCTCTTCACGATCACGATTATAGCAGTCATATTATTTTTGTATCTCTATGCAAGCTTCAGAGTTGTTTTTAGGAATTATTCATCTGCTATCAGTACAAACTTTTACAGTAGCTCATATAATGCTTAAAATGATGTGTCTTCTTATTGTTGTAGATAGTTGAACTGAACTCTGAGTTTGTTTCGGTGTTTCTTCTCAGAGAGTCAGTTAGGAAACACCGGCCTCATCTAGCTAAACTAAACTTAACACGCAAAAAAACATGACGTATAAAAGTGTTATTTATAACCAATTTACAAAATATTTAATTTCATTTCATTTGAACTTGTTGGGTTAGCTCTTTAATTAAATAATGATTTAGCTGTATTTAATTAACTGACGTAATTTCATCTATGAATCCAGATATCTGTTTTCTTAGGGTTCCGTCCCCAAAGGGTAAAAACTGGACCCAATAACTAAGACTCCGCTGTCTGTCTGTCTATCACCAGGCTGTATCTCATAAACCGTGATAGCGAGACAATTGAAATTTCACAGATGATGTATTTCTGGTGCTGCTATAATAAAAAATACTAAAAGATAATTAAAATAAATATTTAAGGGGTGCTAGATCCCATACAAAAAACGTGTTTTTTTTTTTCTTTTTTTATAGATAATGGTACGGAACCCTTCGTGCGCGAGTCCGACTCGCACTTGGCCGATTTTTTTGTAACACTTTGCCAATGCTGTGACAACGTTAGATAATTTTTATTTATTCTTCGTTAATTAAAACTAGAATAGGGCTGTGTTTCCTAGTTGACTACCCTGAGAAGAAACAACGAAAGAAACTTTGAGTGAGAGAGCGAGAGTCAGTGCTTGGGTCGTTGACCCCAAATTTTCGGGCAGATAGTATGGTAGAGAATTAGAGATGACCGTACGTCTCAAAAGTCACGTCAGAATCGTATTTTTTTAGTAGTCGTCGATTACGTTGTCGTACACCATTAGTTTTGACCTCAAATTTACTCATATTTCAAATATTCAAGGTTTACTAAAAAATCTACAAATATATGGAATGAGTATCGGCCCTGACTTGCACTTGCATGCTCATGCGCCGCATTTCGCATGATCGCTTTTTTACTACCCACTAATTGCATCGACTATGATACCGGTCGCGTTTCGATAACAATTCGAGTTTAATTCGATTGTTTTACGATCATTCGGTTTGAATTATTACTCCGTGAGTCGTTACCTGGTAGTATTAAAGTCAATGCTACAAGATTTTGATTTGTGATTTTCAAAGCTTAACAATTGTGGACTCAGGTTAGAATGAAATAAAATAAAATCAAATGGAAAGATAGTTTTTAAAGTTTTCGTGCGCCCGAATGAAATAACGAAACCCTTATTGTTTCACTGGTTTTTCAGTCTGTCACAGCAAATTTACTTCGAATCTATTAGACTGATTCATTAAAAATTATGGCACATAACTATCTACTGTGCCCCAAAATCAAACAAACTGTTTATAAATAATGTTCGTATAAGACGTCGCTTTTGGTAAAAAAAAAACATTCTTCAAACTGTGACGTACCACAAATTTAATAAAATAGCTTGTCGACGTTCTCACTTTAAGTTTTGAAGTTTAAAATTATTTAAGCAAATTCTTTAATCGGAATAATGAATATAGTACCTATTACTTAAATAATTATAAAAAAAATACTTCCAAACTTAAAGATTAAAGGAAACTAATAACTTAATTTACTCTGTGTTTATAAAATAACATGCTCAAAACATTATTCGTAAGGAACCTTTGCGTGTGATTTCGTCATAAAACGGCAGTATAAGCGACCTTCACTTAGTACAAATTCCCAAACAAAAACTTTAGCCCAATACCGATTGGACAAAAGTCACACAAATACAATCAAGTTCTAGATATTTAATAAATATAATAGGATGTTCAATGAAAACGTATTCCAAGAATCAATCGAGATAAGAACAGAAAGATGAGAATATTCGAGGAAAAAATACTGAAAACTAATTCTTCCCCACACCCACCCCACAAAATAAAACCACACATAACCATGATCTATATAATGAAGCCTTCCAACGTGAATAACTTAATTTCCATGACCCCAATAAAAGTTACGGAACTCCATGAAACGATTTCGCGGCTTCAGGATCGTATAGCCGACTTATAAATAAAACAAATTATAAATCTCCGTTAATTAAAGGACAGAATCCTTTGAAAGATTGTCTGACTTTTAGCGCTGGAATTATAGCGATTTTGCAAATATTATCTTTGGTTTAGCGGTTTGAGGGTTGAATAGAGTTGTAGCTCAATTTATACCTTTCCGTTCTGTTAACATACTTACAAAAGGGAAATGAAAAATACAGATCCTAATATACCTCAAATTTACACAAAAAATATACAAGTATTTTTCCCACCTAAATAAAAACTACTCCACTTCGCTGTCGTCCGGAAACGTGCCCAGAAATGAGAAAAGAATTATCCCCAAAACTATTTTGACAATACGATCAATAAAACTTAGAAACAAATTAATATTCTATCCCCGGATACTAAAGAGCTCAGAAGCCCATATAATTCTCAAGAACGAATGTTTAGCTGAGTCATCAGCGAGGCGTCCAGTATTTTAAAACACGAATGCCATAAGCCGCCGCCACGTGTCGTTTGGGCGCGCGTTTGAATCCCGGCTGCGTCTATTTGCAGTAAATGGGTCAAGCCAATCCCAAGTTAGCTGCAAGAACGAATACAAAAAGAGTAAAGTGAACGCCGGCCGGTGGCCCCGCGCAGCGTTAGCGAACGGTTAACTGGAGATTAATTTTTGATTAGTTGATCGTTTAAATTCTTATTGATTCAACTCAACTTAAATTGGTACTACTCGTATTGTAAAATTATCAACATATATTCAGTACTTTTAAAATTAATGCTAACTGAATTGAGGCCTGAGCTTTTAAACCATGAATGATATTAATTATAAATAAGTTTTTTTGTTTAAATAAGTAGAGTATGTACTCGTATTCAATTCGCGATTATAGTTTGAGTCAAAGGTGCAATATTTTAGACCGGATTTCACCGATAATTCTAAACGCGTCTACTTGAGTTAAACTCAGTTAATTCAAATACAGCGTTCTGATTGGTTGTGACCGCTGAGAAACTACCAACCAGAACGCGGTTTTTGCGTAAACTGCATTTAGCTCAAGTAATCGCGTTTAGAATTGTCAGTGAAATTGGGGCTTAAGCTTTGTTCTCTCTTCATATTATACCTTTTTTTGTTAGATTACATGTCCCACTGCTTGGCAAAGGCTTCCCCCAATTCCTTTCATAAAATCTTTTCCCGCGCCTTTTCAAACCAGGTCTCCTGGTACATGTTAAGATCATCTCGCCACTTCTCTCTCCTGGGCCGGCCTCGTTCGCGCCGTCTTTCCTTCAGACCCATTGTCTGGAGACTTTCGCTCGGCGGTCGATTATACTATTAAGCTTTCCAGGTACCAGGACCCTATGAATACCAAAGAGTCTTTTGTAAATTCCTGTCTACGCATGTGGACACACGAGTGCAGCCTACGTTACTGGAATCTCCATACATTCCAATTTCTTGTACTTACATTATACGACGCAGTCGAGTCACCAAGTCACCAAGGTTGGAAAAAAGAATAGTGGACGACATTGGACGCACATATAATACATATACATAGCCGCACATAAGGCGGAAGTGTCGCCTTGTCGAGACCTGTTCGCCTTACCTGTAATGCCGATACATTTAACGTGTCTATATACGATATCATTATAAACTATACCTGTTTTTTGATCTTGTAAAATGTGCTGGTCTTGTTTACTGGTCACACTAAAGAAAAAAATACTGTGTGCATTTTCAATAAGAGTAGTATAACTATAAAGTTGAAGTCTGTGCTGCCTAACAGCTATACCTACCTTGAGATCTTCAATTCAAGAATGGAAACGTGAACTCCAGATGAGCATGCGTCAAATTCGACTACAGCATTATTTTAGTAAAGCAGACAGTTTTGAAACGCGAGCCAATTAATCAAAAATTCACTGCTTGTAATTTATTTATTTATTGATTAGGCACTTCAAGACTTACTCACTATAAGACATCACCGACAGTTGTAAGTAAATATAGTTAGTATTTCACTTAAGAATAGATACTTATAGGTAATACCGCAATGTATCGCAAGCTTAAAAGCCATATAGGAGCCAGCAACCGAAGTTTATTGTTGATCTTTCAAAAGCCTAACCTAAAAAAACACATAGGTATTTTAACACAACACAGCATTACGAATAGGGCAAAAAATGATTTAATAAGCTCTTGCATCCAATTTAAGATCTAACTTGCCTGAAGTCCAGTTAAACTACGTCACACTTAACTGCAGTTAACGTTGATCCCGGTGGGCAGTGTGTCGGTGTGCGCCCGCGCAGTGCATCGGCCGCGTTGCGCAACCGAGTCTATTTATACACACCCTCGCCTAACGCCGGAACTTCTCCGGTGAAAGTTTGCACTATATTTTTATTACTATACATATTTTATTCGGGAATTCAAAGATGCTTCACATTTTTGTCAAGACTCCTAATCTTGATGATCTTCTTTTTTTACTATTCTGCTATATGTCCAACAGCTGTTAGATACCACTAACTTTTGCTGACAATAAGAACAATAAGTTATGAGGCTGGATTATCTATTGTGATTTAATAATAAAGATCTTATAATTAGAACTTAATACAAGAATTTATATAGAAACATCCGTGATCGTGTTCATCCGGCCTCATCTAGTTAAAAATTACGAAAAAATGACCTGTAGTGTTATTTATTAACTAATTTGCAAAATAAATATCAATTAGGTACTCATGCCGCTTTCAACAATGCCGAAATAGTGATAACTCGGACCAATAAATATCCCATATTAAATTTTAATTATATAGTTACAGACCATATCAGTTTAGAAAGTAATAATGATCTTAATTCTGTTTTAAAGAAAATGACGATGCAGCCTTGAATTTATGTTAAATATCCCACAAGGTAAATATCTCTAATTTACTTGTAAGCCGGTGTTATTTACCAGAGACATTCATAAGCGCCAGCTCAACAAACACCATAAGAATGTGAAGATATTCCCTACTTTTATCATAAAGCACTTTACTACTTACAATATAAAATATATTAATCATAATATTTTTTATGTCTCTCTTCTGTATCTAACTTGTAGAACGCTGCGCGATCACCTCCACAATTATCATCTTATAATGGCCCTATAACTGCATAAAGGGAAATTGCGACGTTTTCCACAAAATACATAATTATATAATAATAATTGTTTATTTCAAAAACACATTGACAAATTTTTACATACAATTAATGTCCCATAAATAGGTCCCCTAGCTCCCAAACTACATAGGTTTATACCTGTGACTTGGGAGACGGTGTTCCTCCATTTAGGTAATCATATGACTTTTTGGCAAAGGAAAAAAAATGGTAGTAATAAATTAGAAAAGAAAAAAAACTTAAGTATTAACTTGCTTCTAAATTCACATGAATTTTGGAATTGTATAAGTCCATTCGTGGTTTCACTTTCTGTTTTCATTGTGTACACCATTCAATGCCTACAGAGGAATTTTTGCGGAGATAAATTTAATAGATAGACATATTTACTACCAAAATAAAGGCGATGTGCCTTTGTTTCATGATGAACATCCCAACCATACGCACAAAACGATTTGGGAATACGTTCATTGTACGTACAGCTAAGGAGTGGAATTCCCTGCCGGAGTCTGTGTTTCCTAATAGCTATAACTTGTGGGTCTTTAAGTCAAGAGTGAATAGGTTATGCGAGCCTGTCATCGATAAAACAACTACTAAAAAAATATTAATTTATGAATCCTACAGAGCCTTCTCTCAATTTTACCAGAACCAACTGAAAGCGAATAAATTTGAAACTAGCTTTTAACATCGTTCGCGTGCGAGGTTTTTCTCTCGTAAAACCTAATCCCGTGGGAATTCCGGGATAAAATATAGGTAGCCTATGTGTTATTCCTGGATGTCAACTATCTACTTACCAAATTTCATTGAGGTCCGTTCAGTAGTTGTTGCGTGAAAGAACAACAAACATACATACATCCTCAGAAACTCGCAATTTATAATGTTAGTAGGAAGCTACTAGCGAGTAAAATGGTAACGCGATATCCTCGGATACATGATCTCAAATATCGTGGTATTTATTATTTTTCGGATGAATCCGTTCCTGACCTCGATCACACCTGATGGTGAGTGATTTATAAGGTCTACGATAGAACGAGCGATCCCAGAAGATGCCTGTTCTCTCCCGCTTTAAGAGAAGGCTCCCTAAATTTTATGTAACTTTGCATTAATATTCTGAAACAATCACGCGTACAATCAAAATGGAACTTTAGTATATGATTTATTGGATCTTTTTCTTTACATGTCTAAGACCAGTTACGTAACTGGAACATTTTCGCTCGATTCAGTTTTTAATCGAATATCATGTCTTTTTTAAAGATTGTTCAAAATTTAATCAATATTACTCGGCTTTTATGTCTAAAATTAGTATTAACTGTAAGAAAATATAGTTTATTATCCAAATATACGATTTTTTTTCTCTAGATCAAGTATTACTTTAGTTATAAACGAAATAAGAATTGTGATTTACGACAGTTAGTTTCGAACCCGAACATGGTGAAAGAGCGCACGCGATATTCAACTTTATTACTGCTGCGCTGGCATTTAGCACACAACGGCAGATTCGATCCCCAACATGGTGAAAGAGCGCACGCGAAATTCAACTTTGTTACTGCTGCGTTAGCGTTTAGTACACAACGGCCTAACCAGGGTGCATGGGGGCGGAGCTTGCGTAAAAATTATTTTAGAGTGCTGGTCTTAAAGGCTCACAGGTCATATGTGGAAAGGAAACAAAGAAAAATAGATCCTTTTACAGTAAAATTTTGCTACTGAAAGTTCAGTAGCAAGCTAAGTAGCTACGAATTAATTTTCATGAAATCATTTAAGTTTTTAAGATGATGCACTACAAAGCGAGGCGATTCCTTACAAACCTATCTTCATTCTGAAATCCTAAGCCAAACGACTTCTCCTGTATTTAATAGTTTGTGGTTTACGTATCTGATATATTATCGTTCTAAGGCAGAGCCAATAATAGCTACTTCCTACGCCCACTATCCATTACCCACAAATACTTGGACGAACATGTTGTTTAGTTCAGAAAGCATGTACCTAACCTATGATAAATTGAGACTACTTATGATAGAGACTACCCACTGAGAACAAACGATATTTTAAAATTTTGCTGCACTCTATGAATTTCTGCTGTACGAACACCCAGACTCGGAACAGCCAATTCGAACCTACTCCTACTTTCCGAGGTGTAACCGTGCCGATAACCGACCGTATCGAGCTTCTGGGGGTAACACTAACTTCTACCCTCAATTTTGGCCCGTTAATCGAGCCTAAGGCTCAACTAGCATCAAAAAAGTTGGGAATCCTAGCAAAGGTGAGACGGTACTTCACACCCGAACAGTTGCTTAATCTCTATCAAGCCCAGGTTCGGTCGTGTATGGAGTACTGCTTTCATCTTTGGGATGGATCTACTAAATACCAACTGGACGCGCTTGAGTCAATCGAGAAGCGGGCCAAGAGACTCATTGGCAACGATGCACTGGTCGAGTCAAAGCTCCAGAGCCTTGAACATCGACGACGAGTTGCAAGTCTATCGGTTACATTTCGGGGAGTGTGCGATGGAATTACACAATCAAATTCCACCAAGCCCGTTCCATCATCGGACTACGAGACAAACGGCGAAGCGCCGTCGTTACATGGTGGACATCCCACCCATACGCACAAAACGTTTTGGGAATACCTTCATTATGCGTACGGCTAAGGAGTGGAATTCCCTGCCGGAGTCTGTGTTTCCCGATAGCTATAACCTAGGAGTCTTTAAGTCAAGAGTGAATAGGTTACTTTTAGGTAAGCGTGCTCCATCTTCGACCACATCATCACTTACCATCAGGTGAGATGGTGGTCAAACGCGAACCTATTTTAAAAAAAAAAACTATTTGTAGGCCATAAACTCTTTTTCGGTGTGGAATGCGAACCCGCGACACACGGTGCATCAGCCAATTGCTCAACCACTGCGCTAAATGCGTTATCTTTTTGCTGAATACTAAAACTAAAATATAGTTTCTTGAAATGAAACGTTGATGTTAAGTACACCAAGGCGACAAAAGTGGGATAGAGTGTGGAAAATTCACCTGGAAGTAAAAGGAGTTTGAATGATCAGTCTCGAATAAAATCGCGAGCCCCGCTTTCTAATCGTGCTTGGCTTGTGTACGCTTGCAAGACCCATTGTGCACAGCCTGAAGATAAATCAGATAAAGAACAGTCCATTCTTCATGTAGCAAGGTTACGAACATAACACGCGCATTATCTAATACAACATTATCACTATTATACAAGCGTCCTCGCTTATTTATAAACAATATAATAAACAAACTGCATTAATTTGTTGTCAAAATTAATAAGAATGGCCGTCACTTCCGCGTGCTATTTAAAATTTGTCGTCTAAGGTCACTCGCGAAGGTTGACCACCGCAATTCATGAATAACACAGCAGAACCGACCGATTAATAAGATTTCAAGTTCAGTTCATTGGACAAAACACCAGAATTTTGGTAAAAAGTAAACAGAAATAGCACTGTTCTACGAGATTGTAGTATAAAACATGTTCACTTTGGCTTTTTTGCTAGCTTAGGAACAAAACATTGCAACGCTGAGTGGTTTGATAATTATGAAGCACCTGTTTGCGTGAAAACTCATAAATTACATCAGGCAATAAATATTCAAGAACTGACAAAACGTAATTAGTTTTGTTTGTTTGAACATCTCGTAAAAACTTATTCCTTTTAGACGATATTCGAAGCCGCGTGCAGAAGCCGTTAAAAATAAATAGGAGGCTTTTCTTAATACCAAAGGTGCTTTTTTTTAATTATAAGTTAAGCATAAAAATTCTCTCTTCTTTCCTCTCATAATGGATCGGTCATGTACTCATGTATGACCAACACACTTAAGAAATACTTACAACACACCTAATAAAAACATATATCTCCTTTTGCAGACTATAACTTTCCTCAAGCGTTTTTTTTTTTGTTCTGCATGGAGTGGAATTCCCTTCCAGAGTCTGTGTTTCCTGATCGCTATAAACTGGGGGTCTTTAGGCAACTTTACTTCTAGGCAAACGTGCTCCATCTTCGATCACATCATCACATACCATCAGGTGAGATGGTGGGCAATCGCGAGCCTACTATCAATTTTAAAAAAGCTTCAAGTTACTTCCATAACAAATTAAATCACAATCCGCCCAGTACTTTCGAAGATTATCGCGTTCAAACAAACAAACTTCTCCGCTTTATTAATATTGGTATAACTGTATAAGCACGTGGCTTCTGCAAGAGTCAGGTAGGTGCCTGTCACAACAGGCCGTGCACATCTCCGCCACATGTTTCCCCAGCTGTCAGATGGCATGGTGTTTGTTTCCTACCCTGCTGGCCGTTGGCCGGCCGCCAGGGTGCGTCGCCCCGGCCGGCCATTGTCTCTTGATCGATTTCAAACAGAAATAGACGTGATGCACTGCTGGCCTCACGAGATTCTTTTCGTCACCGTGTGTGGGAAATTTTGAACTTTGTATGACCTGCGGAGATTTTCTTGAAGTTTGTTTTTAAGGCTGCACTTAGATCTAGAAGGTACTGGACTACACTTTAATTTATGCATTCAGGTGTTACTTGGCGGAAATACGTAAGTACCAAACTAATATTACAGAAAATTTAGTACCTAGTGTTAATTCCCGGTAATTATTATTGTTTATGGTTGAATTTCAACGCAAATTAAATATGTAAGCTTATGAGTCTGTAAGGTTTCTGTGAAATAAAATAAATATGTAAAAAGCTAATTTTTGACGGAGTTAACACTAGATATTTTTCTGTAGTATTAGTTCTTTAATTGCCATTTCGCCAGTCAGCTGTACACTTAACACTTACCACGGGGCTACATGAAGTCTAAGATCTTAATTATCCACTTAAGTATTTCTTGCTAAAGGCTAAACATTCCTAACCCGTTCTATTGGATCAACACGTACAACCTGCGCAGGATTAGCAGCTGTTGCATTCAAGTTTTCTATACATTCCCCAATTAAAATAATATATAAATAACTGTAGAATTTGTTTCCAGAAATAAAGTCTGAAAAAGATTAGGTTTTAACTGTCTAAAAGCTCGATGTACAATGTTACAAAATTACATCTAATTATAAGAAACTCTTTAAATGCTTTCTACTAAATGGGATTATGAGAAGTTTTCGCGTCAAACTAAATTACTTGTTACTTTGCTAACTTTGCCATTAGCTTTACAGTCTCTAGACAATATAAGATAATTTTCTGAAAACAATAATGTTGATTACGATGTTGGTTAATTTAAAAGCTTGGTTGACTGGTAGAGAATGATTAAAACATTAAGTTCGCCTTTGTACCTTTTGTGTTAAAACTTACTATAAATCAAGAGAAAGCCACGTGTCACAGTATAATCCAAGTCGAACTAAATCAATCTCATAAAAAGTAGCGTGTACATAGAAATTAAAAAAAGGTGGCACCATATATTTGAAACTAAAAATCCCAATTTTAAATCCTCCAGAATATTTGTAAACTTCTAAATCAACCCATAGTAAACCGTAAAAGAAATCCTCAGTTTTCAGTATCACTGCGCTTGCGCACGCGAAAAGCTTCCCGCGTCCCTTGTCCCGGGGTCGACGGACTAGCCGCGGTCACGCCGGCCGTTCCCCGCGCGGGAAAATGGGGAAACTATTGTTGCGCACAATGCGTGCTTCCGTGTCAACCAACCTGGGATGCTCTGCCCGCAAATTACCGTACGAACAGATAGCTCTTAGCACCTGTGGGATCCTGGTAGCTTGTGTGTAATTTATGTATGGTACACTCATTTACATACATTAACAGTGTATTTATTATTATTAACTGTACGTGTATCTACCTTATACATTTTTATTTAGTTTTCATAAATGGACACATTTAAGAATCATTGAACAATGTGTAATGGTGCCTGGTTAAACAATGGTTGCACCAGTCAAACATTGGAACAGATTTTATCATCTTATAATATTCAGCCAATAACGTCACACAGCTGGCACACATGCCTCCTTACGAGAGAATGGGCCGTTTGGGACACGCGCGGGCCTAATGCGGGTTGAACAGAATTTAGAAGAAAATATCTGTTAACAGTAATTCATGTCGTGTTAAACCAATACTTTTTTATGCTAAAAGCTCTTTTCCATGTTCACAATTTATGTAAATTTTTACAAAAACGAGTATAGTCGATGCGTGTGTTTCCTGTAGGTAGGAGTCCTACGCTTCGCTGCTCCCCTTTATTGTCATGTTGCCCTAATAACTGTGCGGGATCTTGCCAAAGGATTGTAACAGTGAAATCCTGTTATAATAGCATGTCCTGTCTTTAAAATTACATATAGCAAACATACAATTTGAGAACACGGTGGTTTGCGTGAAAACACTAACGTTATCCCCATTTCTTCATTCATTTGTAAGCCAACATTGTTTCTTCGAGATAATATGGAAACGCATTTGAATAATAATATAATTTAAAAAATGAGCACATTTCTTTATAAAGGATGCGTGAAAAGAAACTCAGAAATAGTTACTAATTAAATTTAATGTTTAATTTCAATGGCGGCCCGTTCTCATGGAATATCATTCAAAAATCGAATAACGTTCCTCAAAACAAGCATTGTGTGGATATTATTATATTTTACGCTGACAATACTGAGACATTGGAAACGCATGGGAATGGCAGTGTGAACATTTATTGTTATTAAAAAAGTATACACACTTTTTGGATGCTATAAATACATTTATTTATAACTATATTTATATCCCTAAATTTGTCTTAATTATTATAACCTATTAAACATCTGATATTTAAACAGGTACTTAATTCAGTAACATGATGGTTGTCAGAAAAAAAAATCAATTGAATTAAGGCCTCTTCAAATTTACATTACAACAAAATATACATTTTTCTTAAGACTATTAATTCGAGATTTATTACCTAAGATCATAATTCTTATTCAAGCAACGCTTATAGCCAAAATGTACTTGATCAAGTATCAAATTATAACAATGCAAAATAAAAACTTAATACTTAGACTGCCACAAAAATCTTGCGATAATCGCAAAAAACGGCATCACAATCCGAGCTACCAGGCTGGCATAAAATACAAGAGTTCATGGCACCAGTAAATTGATTAGGACGATGTGTTCGCCGCGAATCATCAGCTGTGGTATGTTCCGCGTGCACTCCCAAATACCTTTGCCTAGAGGAGTTTTAGTCACCTCTGGGACTGTGGCAATGCTTGCTGCCGTGCCTTTGGCGACCGGTGTGCCTGCAAACAATGATTTTTAAGGGTAGGAATCCATTCTAAGATCCAAGCAACACAGCTCAATTAAACTGTGTCTGTCTGTGCCTCTCTTGTTAAGCTGTTTCATCGAAAATTTAGCCATGTCACCCAGGAATTATGCAGCTTTCTAATGGTGAATGAATTTTCAAAATCAGTTCAGTATATCCAGAGATTACTTCCTACAAACTTTACCTCTTTACGATTTTATTATAGATTTTTACTCACACTAACCTGGACCAGGTATCACTTTTCCCTTTTTGTCTTTCTTCTTCCATATCTCGTGCACATCACTGAGCGCTAAATTCCACTGTTTGTCAAAAGCTACCACGGTTGCGTGTAAGACACCTCTGACCCCTCTGTCGTTGCGGGTTACTATCTGAGAACAAGGAACGTACATTTTGTTATATAAGTACAAACAATAAACGATGGATGATACTTCTCCATCATACTTAAGATTCAAATTATAATAAATGTACCCCAGCGTCGTTTTCCTTGTTAATATTAACAAAACCACTTTGTTTTTACTCTAAAATACATTCCCCATATAAATCTTCATCCTTCTCATTCCGTCCTGAGAGACGGTAACAACATGCCATGGCGATCTACCAGAAATATTAATGACTAGTTTCTGCCTGCGGTTTCGCTCGCATCAAAGGGTTTATTAAGCAAATAGGGAGCCTGTGGTACTCTTAGGTAATGTAGCATCCTAATGGCGAAAGATTTTTTGAAATCGGTCCAGTATTTCCGAGATTATTCGTTATAAACATTCAAAAATACAAATCTAGAAAAGATTTGTTTTTATAATGTTAGTTTAGAAAACATGCTTGTTTTTTAAATAGAAAACCACAAATAGAATCATAAATATATTTCATTTAATGTGGAAAATTCTGTTGGGAAACTATTCTGAAGAGGAAGGACCTTGTGAAGAAGATGAGTAACGTTTGTTTCTTTGTTTTCAGACGGAACATTGTATGAAAGCGCGTGGTGACTCCCTGCCCCATGTGTTCACACGGAAACCTGCTTTCCAGCATAGCAATACACCAACAGGTTCTATGGTAAGTTTATTTTATTTGACTTCAAAGAGTACTGAGAGAAATAGAAATGTTCTTTTATTTAAATCATAGTGATAGAATTCGAACTTACGAAAAAAAAAATATTAAAATGGTCCAGATTTATAAAAAAATGGCCTGAATATAAATGCTTTTCATAGAATATTAATTATAGAATCTTTGAGTGGAATTTTTTAGGGTTTAAATCGTTGCATTGTGTCAATTCTTGCTGTCAATATCGCAAAAGCCTCCGGGTGCTAGCTTAGTAAAAAGATAAGCCTGTCTTCAAGGTCACGTATGATGTACATAAAGCCTCCTATGTAGGGTAGCAGTCAATTCGTGACGTCATCAGCGTCACACATACGTAGATCCGGGAAGCCCATATATCTCTCTTTATAATATCTTTTGGAACTTCGCCAATTAAATCCAACTTTTCTACGATCCATGAATTCTAGAACATTCCTATCTTCATTTGATGGCCATATTTACTTTGTCCGACGAAATGTAAGCACAATAGTGTTTGTAACATGTTATGCGACGGTCTTAACTACAGGTGAGGTCATTGAGGATACTGTAACATTGACACCATTTACGAGCACACATTAGTGCCTACCGAATATGCGACCTTCAGAGAGATTCTACCATGAAACTTTTATCATCTAAATCTGCTAAATCAGCAGCACGAGGTGGAATACGGACACATTTAAGTGTTATAATTCAATCAGTAGCGAACAAATACGCGGTATTGTTGCGGAAGGCGCGATGGCATCGTCGGGGCCGATTTAATTCGTAAGTACCGCGCCAAGGTCCGCCGCTTATATCGTATGGAAACTTTTTGATATTTCCTTCTCTGCGGCTTTTGGTGTTATTTTAAAGACGTTAATGACAAGGTGACAAAGAAATGCGTGTGTGGCATCACGATTTTTAAAACACAGATTAATGTTTTGAATAAAATTGACCTTGACTGCCAGAATTTTAAGGTCACTGTTTTGGAGTTGGCGAACTTCTATATTTATTGCAGATTTTGACCTATTCGTAGTCTAAACGTTTATCCATGAGACTGGAAGCTAGCCAGGTGAAACTGTGCGCCAGACAGAATGCATTGCGGGACAAAAACATAACCAGAGTTCACGCGAGTTGCATGGTCAGCGTAAATATTTTTATCGAGTGGAAACATACGCGGTGGCAGTCGACAGACTGAAATAGACCGTATGACTTTAATAGAAGCTTTAATACAGAGTAAAAAAAAATAAACAAACGCTTATGAGATTTGTAAAAAAATTCAAAGCAAGTCTTATTAATAAATCGGGTATAAGCCCACAGTTTAAAGCCCAGTTCATAAGTATCTTAAGAATAAATCCAGAAACGAAATTTCAATATGTAGTCATTTCAAAAGTATAATATTCCTCTCCGGTCACGAAGGTCAACGTTTAATAAAGTTCCGCCATAAAGGGCACGAACTTTTAGTATATAAATCCATTAAAATATCCATTACACTGTCTGAACGCCCCATATATCGAGCTTGCGCCAAATAAGGGCAATATAAATAAAATTCATCGGTTTTAACGTGACAGCTAGAATGACGCGTCGGCTTCCGGGTTGAAAGTTGCTTTGGGCCCAAGGTCGGCTTCTTGCCACCAGAGGGCACTGCTCTGCCGGCAAGTGTGCTTACGTCACTCGGTAATTTGCGACCTTACGTTCAGTCGCTTTAATGCATTATGCAGGCTTGTTCAAGTGTTCGGTAAAGCCTCTTTAAACAAGGATTATTTCAGGCTTTCTAGGATTCAGAACACAATAAATAAGCTACTTTTCAATACAAAAATCAATCAACTATAGTATGAATGTGGTATGGTTTAACACTAGAGACTCCTGCATATCCTCTAATGAATAAACATAAAAATTAATGCGTTTTTGTGCACAAACACTCTTGAAGCTCGGACAGGTGCGCCAGTTGCGTGCACAATACCTAAGGCAGGCACCTGCCAATATTTACACACAGACAACACGTAATTCCGCAAACATGAATTTACTGTTACGTCACCTATTCCCATCTTCACATGGGAAATTGCTGCAAAGTTGTCGCTGTCCAAGAATATATCATCCATATAAAAACGCTGATGCTGGTGAAAGGGAAATTGAAGCCTTGTGATTTAATGGTGATCTCATAATGACCTTTTCGGAGCACCTTTATCTGACACCACTGCCTGTTCAACTGCGAGTACTTAAAAACTTGAAGGTAAAGAGCTCAATCTTAGGAACAGGTTATATGTAAGAACGTCCAGTCAAATACTGACTGTTGGTCGGCTTGGAAATGCCTTAACAGATTGCGAACCCAAGTCGGCCGAAGCAAATATAAAAGATCTCAAATGTATATGCAGCGTGGCCACAGACAATGGCCCATCTTCTATTTTGTTCCACGTTCCCCGTCACCCGTACTCTTGACGATTTTATGTCTGCATCAGCGAGCGGAGTTCGCGTAGCTGAGTTTTGGACCAAACTTATTACCATCGACACGCTAAGAAGAATACTGGAGAAGCACCTTGGATAGTACGCAGAGCGGATGTTATGCAGGAAGATTACTGGATGCAATTTAGCAATCATAGCCTAGCCAGACGCCGGACACAATTGTGGGTTGGTGAACATGACCTAGCTCTTCAAAAACCATCCAACTTCTAGCACCTTCCGGGAATTTTGCACAACCGAGGTCAAACAAACGATACGCAATTTAACAATCATTGTCGAGAAATTACGTCAAGTACAGAACGCAGGTGAAGGGAGAACACTTCCCACGACACTTGCTAGCTCATTGGGTGAACTATGTTGATTACTTGACCTGATGATTCTGGTGATAAGGCCACGGAAGGCACTAAGAGCAGCAAACTGCAGAACCATCTAAAATATAAAGCCTTTTCTCGGTCAAAGTCTCGAGCAGCGAATGACATAATTTCTTCTAACACTTTTGTGACTAAAGTGATTAGAGAGGATGGCGGAAATTAAGATGTGTTAAATTGTTTCTATGACGAAATAGACAAAGAAAGGGTAACATTATCTGACCGTTATATGTAAAGCATACTCAATAAATCGACTACTAGCTAGACGAAACACCAATAAAACAAGAAATAACATTTCATAAACCTATATATATACATATAATTATACACTTCCCGGTTGCCAAAACATCACAAAACGATCGCACATCCCGGTTAGAGACTGGTCAAATTGATGATACGTAGTTCTCCGTCAGGGCCGAAGACATTTGGCTCTGTGTCGCCAAGGCGAAGGGCGCTGGGCACTGCCCAGTGTATTACGCAACTCATCTATTTTCAACAAAGTGATATTACTGACGATTGTGCGGAATCCACTGGCAGATGCCGCCGCCTACCGTTCATAAGGAATGTTTGCGTAGCCTGCTTGATAATTGTACGTAATGGACAATTTATGGAGTTTTAAAGCTGTTAGAAAAGATGGAAGTAAATACGAATTAAAGTTACCGCATCTGGTTAACTGCAAGCTGATCATCAGGGTTAAGAAGTGTCATTGTCCTTTTATTCGGGGTGAAAAGGATGAAATGACTCCTTCCGTTCTGTAAAGGGAGTGTGGGATTTCTGCGGACTATACACGCACCCTGTTTTCTGTTGCCCTAGCGTTTCAGGGTCTCAATATCTTGTTACATTTTTTTTAAAGAAAAAAGAATACTATCAATGTGGGTAGAATTCACATTACTAGCAATCTTTTTAACCCCTCAAGCTATTCCTTTTTAATTATGGCTGCAACTCCGGCAGGGCTATCGTGTTCACGGCATTATATTGCCTTTTTATAACTTCCAGCTGATGATTTAGCTATTTTGTAACAACAGCTCATGGCGTTAATCTATACTAATACTATAAAGCGGAAAAGTTTCTTTGTTTGTTTGTTTGTTTGCTTGAGCGCGCTAATCTTCGAAAGTACTGGGTGGATTTGGATGCAATTTGGTATGGAAGTAGCTTGAACCTTGAGAAAGGTTATAGGCCACTTTTTACGCGAATCCAAAAAAGGAGAGTTATGTTTTTACCGTGATAGAATCCACGGGAGCGAAGCCCCGCGTGTGTACTAGTATTCTATACAAGTTCTTGATCTTACTATGTCATCGGACCATCTGCCGGTGATCTACCTCATGATCGGTCGTTGTCCTTAGTATATTCATTTACTACAAACTACGCAATATCATCTAAATATAGTTTCAAGTCATCTGTAATGACGTCCACATAATGTTTACAAGTCACATGTTTGTTGCATGTGTAGTTTTCTAACATATTGGAATTTTTTTTTGTTCTAATGCTTCAAAACTTAAGTATGCAAATGCGGCAACGTAGTTCAATATTCTGATCGTTTTCCTCCAACATTACGTTCTATTACAATGGAGTCTACTATGAGCATAGTAATGTGGGACCAACCACTGTAACTCGAACGGAAGGAAAAAGCTCTGGTTTTGTAAGAAGGTTGCAGCCATGAAGATGTGAGGCCGATCGCAATCAGGGTTGCACCAAATTTTCGGTAATTTATTACTTAGTAATTAGGGTAATTATTACTCATCGCCGTTGCGTAATGCTTTGTTTATGGCTTGATCTTTGAAGTGTTAAGCGGCTTTTAGCGTTATTTGTTAAGTGTAGAGTGCTCTTGTTAATAATGAGTCAAACGAAAAACCTTTTATAAAAAGTAATTTAAATTTTAACTTAAAGCGGATGCAGCTGTCTGGCCGCGGGATGAACCTGATCATCTGTAAAACTATACACCTATTTCAGGCATACATTTCTAACAAATTCAAACCCCATTTTTATTCTTTGAAGGAACAGATTTATGTAAAGAAAAATAAACGTGTTATATATCTGACCATGCACGTAATAACTATGCCTACGAATTAGTTCGCATGGGAGGCTTTTTCCGCGTATATCACGACCCCATGGGAGATTTGGTATATAAGTAGCCCTAGTATATACATAGATATTCCCCCATAACCTCCTCTATCTTCCAGTGAAGTGCCATTAAAATGGGTCAGCCGTTCCAGAGATCAACCTGTTTCTGTTTTAGTATTATGTATAACTACATAATTATAGGCATTTGAAAAAAAAAACACACTACTTTTAAACACTAGTTAAATCACAGACACTTCAATTTTATTAATATGTATATATTCGTCTTAAGAAACTATATAAATCACTGGATTTATATTGAACGCCCTTTTATCATTATAAAAGTAGACTATACCTACTGTAGTGCTCAGCTCTCCCTTAAATTTCAACTGCGAGGTAAAGCAAGGCTTCGCAGACATGTGTCCTATGGTAATGCAGTCTAAATAGACGTAACTGTTAGTGAAAGTGCACAAGATATGCGATGCAGCACTTCACAGACACGTTTCTCCTCACACAGACCTCATCTTCATGTTTATAATGATGATGGAATCTTAGATATGTAGCTATAGACTACCTACAATAAAAATCATTGAATAGATCTTCAGGTATGACAAATATTATCCCTTTTAGACTAATCAAAACGTTATTTTATAGTTAGAAAATTTGTTTAAGCGAGCTATAGACAAATATTATTCTTAAGAAACACAAAAGAGTATGATAACTGAGTGAAGTGGTGGCCAGGCAGCCACGAGCCTGAGCTGAAGGTTATAAGGTCTTAAGTTAGAACCCAGTGATGCAAATTACTTTGAGTAATTTATATATATATTCGGTTTTCTATCGGTTACATTTCGGGGAGTGTGCGATGGAATTACACAATCTTATTCCGCCAAGCCCGTTCCATCATCGGACTACGAGACAAACGGCGAAGCGCCATCGTTCCATGGTGGACATCCCACCCATACGCACAATATGTTTTAGGAATACCTTCATTGTGCGTACAGCTAAGGAGTGGAATTCCCTGTCGCAGTCTGTGTTTCCAGATAGCTACAACCCATCCTTTAAATCAAGAGTGAATAGGTTACTTCTAGGTAAGCGTGCTCCATCTTCGACCACATCATCGCTTACCATCAGATGAGATGGTCAAACGCGAACCTATTCTGAATAAAATATATATATCATCACTACTGCTTTCAAAACGATGATGAAGGCAAACATCGTAAGGAATGTAGAATCCTATGCCTTCAAATACTTGGGCCATACAAATATTTGAAGACATGGAATATCCACCAACCCACAATGCCTCCGAGTGGTTGATTACTACCTTATTCCCTAACGTATAGAGAATGCCTGTGCCGCAGCTATGGGAATTTTATAGGCTGAATTATTATTATAATGATTAATTACTAGCTAGAAACTAGTAGTTTTCCAGGAGAATCTAGCATCAACTCGATCTGTATTATTATATTAATCCAAATTTTAAGTATCCAAATATTAATCTGTGAACTGCGTTGTGGGCTGCAATATTGTTTATATGTTTTGTGTATTTATTGTTCCTGTTTTATATTGTGGCTGTTTGTTGTTCCTCTTGAACAAAATAAAAAAATATGTGATTGCGCAATGAGTAGCTACGTTTAAAACGAAGTGGTAATAAACTAAAAATAAATAATTTTACATTAATAAAATTATCATATTAAAGTTGAGATTCTAAGAACTGTTTACCGTATAAAAAACATTAACACGAACGGTTAATCTAAACTGTCGTCATATTAATATTAGATAGGAAAGTTTTAACCGGGATTTGCATAGAAACCGATTAAAGTTATGAGATCGATGTGAAACTTGTATGAATAAATTGTGAAATCCATAATTCATTTACCTAAGGGCATAATGTATACAGGGGCATTTTTGTTTTTCGCCACACCAGGTTTTACGTAATAGTTTTTCCCTCGGCTTCACTTCATTTGTTTATCATGACAATCCGAAACTCCAAACTGGAAGAAACTAAGAGCACCTAGAACTAACAATGGTAAGAAAAATATATTGTATGAGGGAGCAATCAAAACTATATAGCTAGCTTATTTATTTATTAAAACTTTATGTAACACAAAATGTACAAAGGCGGAATTAATGCCATAGGCATTCTCTACCAGTCAAACATGGGTGGTGAACAGATGATAACATGGCAGGTGCATAAAAAAAACCAAGTACATAATATATTCAAAGTAAAAGTCTTATTACAAGTATATACAACGTGTAATTTAAAGGGTATATACCTACACACTAAGTGCATGGCTTCTTTGGATGATAAACAACGATATGGCATGGGTTTTGTAATCCTAAGTCTACGTGTGTAGAACTTATTACAAATTCCAATACAATGATACCAGACACCGAATTTTTTCAAATTAAGAAGAACGAAAAGAATTATCGTGTTATTGGCAAATGACGTGGAAAGTTATTGACCCTCGTAGTGCTGTGACACGTTTGTTATGATTGGTATTCAAGAAATATATAAAACCAATAATTTGGTATCAATTCTTTGAGTCAGTTATTTTGTGCTGAAACGGTGCTGAGGCTCCATACCAGATGTTGTCTTCAGCCCTTTTGGACAGATATGCGGTTTCCGTTACACGTTGTATAGATAAATAACTAAAATAAACTTGCATACATATTTATCATAATACATACCAAATATATATAATATATATTAATAAAAAGTCATAGCAATGGGGGAAATGCCCCCCATTATCTATTAACATACCAAATATATATAATATATATATGTTGGTATAGTGGTCAGTGGCCCTGACTGCTATGCTCAAGGTCGTGGGCTCGATTCCCACCCAGGACAAATGTTTGTGTGATGAGCACGAGCATTTGTTCTTTGTCTGGGTGTAATTTATCTGTAACATGTATGTATTTAAAAATATATATGTATGTTTATCAGTTGTCTAGTACTCATACTACAAGCTCTGCTTAGTTTGGGACTAGATGGCGTTGTGTGAAAGTTGTGGAATATTATTATTATTATATTAATAAAAAGTCATAGAAATGGGGGAAATGCCCCCCCCCCCATTATCTATTAACTAAACCTCTGCTTATCTATCTACACTAATAAAAAAAATATATAAAGCGAAAAAGTTTGTTTTGACGCGCTATTATACTAAAGTTCAAAGTGGATTTATATGAAATTTGGCATGAAAGTAACTTGAAGCTTTATAGAGGAAAGTTATAGGCTGCTTTTTACTCGACTGCAAAAGGAGGGTTGTGTTTTTATCTGAGTAAAGTACCCCCCCCCCCCCCCCCGCGGCTGCTAGTCTTATTTTTTTGTAATATTTAAATGCAAAAGTTTGTGAGGATAGATTTAAGGATGTCTGTAACTCTTTCACGCAAAAACCACAGAACTGATCTGGATGAAATTTGGATATGTTTTATTCTAGGTTATCTACCAACCAAATTATCCCCGAATTCCCACGGGATCGGGATTTCTGCGGAAAAACCCTGCCACATGAACGAAGCTCGAAGTCGCGGGCAGAAAAAGCTCTAAGAGACCACGCCCATAGGAAATATTAAAACCCTTCCATTGCGGGACAGATAGTAGCTACATTATTACTCTAAATAATATAAACAAACGTACCATATAATCTCTAAGTATATTATTAGTTTATGATCATTGGTCGTCCAATCTTGCATCACAAAATGTCTGAGAGTTATAAAATAACTACAAATAAACGTATCGTAAAACCGATATCAGAGAATAACTCATAACGCGTATTGCACATGAATACAATTATAGACTCGTGATAAGTGAAACTATTTAAATATGACTTAATTGATGTAACTGATGAATGTATGCTCATACAGTTTATCAGTGAGAGAGAGACAGTATCTAGGTCTGTAGAGACATACAATTTTATCCAATTTCGTATAAGTAAGTTACGATAGACTCGCTATAAAAATTGTAACCTCTATGAACCGATACAAGACTTTTCGAACCTGGCGATAGTCAAGACTTATGCAATTTTTTTTTTATTATTGGTAAATGGCTCGCGTTTGACCACCATCTCACCTGATGGGAAGTGATTATGTGGTCGAAGATGGAGCACGCTTACCTAAAAGTAACCTATTCACTCTTGACTTAAAGACCCCTTTATTTTTTTTAACGTGGTAAAATTATCAAATAAGTCCTCGCACCCCGGGCAGGGCGGGAGGGACTGTCAGACTTTTACTGACTAAAATCCACGGTGTTCCTTCAATAACCCTTTACGTACCGGGGTCACGGTAATGGGATAAGTCCCACGACCCCGGCAGGCTTCGGCCCTCTACAGGGGGGGGCCTCGTCATGTTGCTGACGCTCTTTGAGGCGCGCGTGGAACACAACGCGCCGTCGACCCGGGCATGGTCCATGGTCGGACAGCGAGTTGCCCTTTACTCGCTGTCCGCATGCCCGTGCCTACGGTGGCCGGAGATCGTCGGCCGACGTCCGACGACGTGGGCGTCTGCCACAGCGGCTGGGCTGGAGGGAGGACGCCATTCTCTCCCTCACACGGCCCGCCTCCTCCTTCGGAAGCATGACTGCTTCGTAGAAGGAGGCGACCGCTTCCCACTCCCTCTCGCCCCGCAGCATGGCCTCGACCAATGCCGGGTGCGAGAGGTCTCCGCCTATCGCCGCCGTGAGGACACGTCGGTGATCTGCCCAGGCGGGGCAGTCTTGCACCGTATTCTCTACTGTGTCCACAGGGCGACCCTCGCAGTGGTGACACCCAGGCGTTTCTTCCTTTCTCGACACAGGTGCCTCCCGAAACTTCCGTGTCCGGTGAGGACCTGTGTCATGCGGTAGGTCAGGACTCCGTGACGCCGATCTAGCCACTCCTCAAAGAGGGGTCTTACCGCCGCAATTGCGGCGTGCCCGACTTAAAGACCCCTAGGTTATAGCTATCGTGAAACACAGAATTCCATAAAATAACATTAGAATTGAAAATATCAAAAACCATGAAAATCTTGACATATAAATATGTATTTTCCTCTACATATAACATATGTACATAAATATTTGTTAAGTCTATTCTAATTTTCTTAATTAATATTGTTAAACACACTGTGTCTATCGTCTCCTATCCAACTCTCTTTTTACAGATCTCCTAGAAGATATTTCTTATGAAATGAGCAGAAATGTGCTCTTTTGTCTGTATGTATTATTTTCTCTTTTTAAGTGTCATAAACTACTAAATAAACTTCACAGTTCGCTGTAGTTACACAGACGATATAAAATCGTGTCATCATAGTCCTATACAATCGAAATCTAAATATGTGTTCACATGTAAAAGGCGTTAGAGATATACCGAAAAAAAGCCAATCATATAACTCAAACAATGCCAACTTGGTAAATATTGGCCGACCTTGCCGATAATATAGTCTCGATACATCCTTGATTGCACCGCGTCTAAGGCCACAACACACGAAGCAAAGTTCAATGACGCTTGTTTTTCGCCATTTTGTATATAGGTCACACAAGTTAAGGCTGCGATTTTAATAATCCTTGAAAAAGGACGTTCTGTGATCTATATTCGGTAGTGCACATTGTGCTAGATTTGGTAAAGGCAAATGTGTTTTTAAATGCCGGATTTTAGTCGTTTTTATTAAGGACAGGCTTTAAAAGATCGCAATTAATGGACGGCGTTGTTGTGTCACTGTGATAAATACGAGATATTGAGGCTAAGAGCTTACATAATGAAAAGTTAAGCCACCCAAATGTCTAAGACGTAAACTAGGAGATTAACCTTCCAGCCGATATATGTCGTGTCGCATAACTAGAGGAAGATCCCCCGACCTTGAACAGTCTCCAAATATTCCGCCATCTCCCAAAGCTATGACCATTGACCGTTAGAGAAAGTAAACAGACGCTTGTGCGGTACGTGCGGCCTTGGCGAGGCCGTCTCCAGCCGTCCACAGCCAAAACAGGACTTTACAGTTCTACAAATTAGGTGAAATATCGTTCTTCACAGATTAGGCGGTTCGAAAAATGTAATGCGCGCGACCTTGAAAATTGCACTTTACCCAGTTGTTGATAGAGTACATATTATTGGATTAAGTCGCAGTGCTGTATCTATTGCGGCAGAGGCAGGCTGTTGGTCTCCCCACGTCGCCGCAGTGAAAGTGAGCGGTGACGCCGCACGCGGAAGCGTAGCGCGGCAGCTAAGGTGAAGGTATGATAATGTGATTAGTATTTACTCGCATGCCTCGTTCAGGTAATACTGGATAATAAAACTATTTATAGACGTGTGTAAGTTCCAGTTGCACTCGCAGCTACAAGCTCGCGTTTTGACAGCTAAGAAAGTGGTTCTACAACTGCGTACTCCCATTCTGAGTGATGCATTTGACGCACGGCCGTGGAATGCTGCTAGTAGGTATTTCTTGGTTAATAACGGCGGTGGTCAAGGCAGTATACGCTTTTTTGGTTCGTCCAAGGATATTCGAAACTTTCACCTTTTTATCATATGATGACATTTTTCAACAATTTAAGACTTCAAGAGTATGTTTACACAGGATGTTCTCGTAAATGTCGTAACATAAATAAGTCTTGTTTAATAAATGTATCTTTGATTGCCAAAATCCGGATCGAAGCCGGTTTCTCTGTTATTGTGTGATTGACTGATACGCATAACGGATATCCCCTTGCCAAGGTCAGTGTCAAAGTCGAAACAAACGTCAAAGAACTGTCGCGTTGGTAACGCAACCGGACGCGGTTATGTAACTTTATAGTACGCAAAAAATAAATAAGCTCAAATATTATGTTTAAGTTCCGCTTACATGTAGATTAATTTAATGCATTTAATAAGAAAGCTTTCTTATACATCGATGAGTTTAAAGAAAACTAATTTGATCAATTTTTCACTCTTTACGTTTTAGTTCTTTCTATACCGGTATTTACATGTACATCACGGTATAAGAAAAGCATTTTATTATAAAAGCACAAACTGCTAAATAACTCCAGTATAAAGCCTGCCACCTACTGATACCAACCAAAATATAGCGACGATGTAACAATTCGTAAGCACCATGACACATCGCTAGCAAGTTAGCGACCGCATCTTTCATAACTTTCTTTTTTATTGACACCATAAGAAGTTTCATTAAATGCTTGTCATTATTTTTAATCAACTTTATTACGTTTTCACACCTTTACCGAGTTAAAGATCTTCAGAGCTAGGATAACATCTGCCAATTTGTTATAATTATCTATCTCATCTAGATCGAAACACACGACCTATCACAACTCGTCAAATCCGCGAAAGTCGAAAAGGCAGTCGTGTCTCGTTGCGCAAACGCTCCAGATCCGGCACTCTCGTTTTCGGCGCGCGCGCAGCCGCCACGGTCACGGGCACCTGACGCCGGTGTTTTTGTTTCGTTCGGCACAATTCGGTGAAGTGACGTCATGTGACAGTGGGCATCTGCCTTTATTTGTGATAGGTAGTGTTATGTGTGGTGTAACCAATTGTGATGTGTTTGTATTGAATTTTTACTTTCGCTTTTTTTTTTTATTTAAAACAGGTTCGCGTTTGACCACCATCTCACCTGATGGTAAGTGATGATGTGGTCGAAGATGGAGCACGCTTACCTAAAAGTAACCTATTCACTCTTGACTTAAAGACTCCTAGGTTATAGCTATCGGGAAACACAGACTCCGGCAGGGAATTCCACTCCTTAGCCGTACGCACAATGAAGGTATTCCCAAAACGTTTGGTGCGTATGGGTGGGATGTCCACCATGTAACGATGGCGCTTCGCCGTTTGTCTCGTAGTCCGATGATGGAACGGGCTTGGTGGAATTAGATTGTGTAATTCCATCGCACACTCCCCGAAATGTAACCGATAGAAAACCGATAGACTTGCAACTCGTCGTCGATGTTCAAGGCTCTGGAGCTTTGACTCGACCAGTGCATCGTTGCCAATGAGTCTCTTGGCCCGCTTCTCGATAGACTCAAGCGCGTCCAGTTGGTATTTAGTAGATCCATCCCAAAGATGAGAGCAGTACTCCATACACGATCGAACCTGGGCTTGATAGAGATTGAGCAACTGTTCGGGTGTGAAGTACCGTCTCACCTTTGCTAGGATTCCCAACTTTTTTGATGCTAGTTGAGCCTTAGCCTCGATAAACGGGCCAAAATTGAGGGTAGAAGTTAATGTTACCCCCAGAAGCTCGATACGGTCGGTTATCGGCACAGTTACACCTCGGAAAGTAGGAGCCGGTTCGAATTGGCTCCTTTTTGCGGAGAAGAGACACGCCTGGGTCTTAGCTGCATTAAACTTGACCAGGTTGGCATCGCCCCATTCGGAGACAGCCTTCAAGGTCAAGTTCAAGCGCCCGACCATGTCCTCACGGAGAGACCGGATCTGTGACCCACCAGCTCGCGCGCTGGACACATATCTCTCAGAAACTGTGCTGTCGTCTGCATACCCAAAAGGTACCGGGCATTAGCAGATCGTTAATGTGCAGCAAGAATAGAGTTGCTGAGAGAACAGACCCCTGAGGGACCCCGACATTAATTGCCAATTGGCCAGACGAGCAGCCATCAATGACCACTCGAATGGACCGATCCCTCAGGAAGTCTTCAATCCAAACGCAAAGTTGAGTGGGTAAACCGAAAGAAGGAAGCTTAGCAATAAGTAACTTTGGTTTATTTGGACGCGGCTGCCGGATATCAGTTGGTGCGGGTAAACAGAAGTCAGAATATCTGATACCAGTCTTACCCAGTTACTGGGTTGTGAAGTCACACAGGCAGCCGCTCCATGTACAACACTAGTACCACAACATATTTGGGAAGAGGCGAGAGATGATTGCTGGGTATCAAAACTAGGCGAAAAAATAAAAACTATTCGTTTAGCGAAATATAAAGTTAAGGTTACCAAACTTACTCGTGTTGTTAATAAAAACCCAACGCTTGAAGCCGTGACTTCCGCCTGTTTTCTTCCATTTCGGGACCTTCGCGTGGAAAATAAGACACTGCTCGTTACAATCAGTGCATTGAGGCGCAGTATTCACGTGACGATGATTTCTTTTGAAGTCGCGCTTCACCGGACTACGTGAACGCGTAAAAACTTAAAATCAAGATCAATTAAATTTTACTTTGATGGCAATGAACGCCTGGCTACTATATAACGGAGTTGATGCTTTTCAGTTTTTTCCTAGCATCTGTCATTGAATGTATGCGTAATCAACGCCTTTAGATATCATCTTTTTAGTTAGAATATGTATTCAGAACCGTGAATATTAATTCAAGATCATGCCCATGATAAAACGACCTCAATAATAACTTAAAATATATCTGATACAGATTTTAAATTAACTTATTTGACTAACGATCTCGCTGCTCGACTTCAAAAGACCCTTTCAACATTCTTTAATATGGTTAGAATTCCCAACTTCTCAAATACTGGCTAACTTTTGTTCGAAGAAGTCAAAGAGCCAAAAAACTGCTTCAACTAAAGACCTGTTCAAGAGAACTGTATTGTAAACGAGGTAGGAAGGAAAACCGAGCCGGAAAATTAGCCGTGCATAAAGATCCCGACGAAAAAATACCGGAATCAAACGAAGCGGCCTTCTTCGACATTCGACAAGGTTAGCCCTTTATCGAGTGATAAAAAACAGTGATAACAAGCGTCTCAAGGCCAGCCCTACTCACTGGGTAAAGGTCGAGGTGTATTCGTTTTTTATTTGGATAAGGAACTAAACTCACGGAAAAAACTCCACGGGCCACGTGGAGTTTTTTTCCGTGAGTATCCCATCTTGTTTGCATGGCAAACTGGAAAATTGTGAGTATCCTAGGTCATGTTTGCTATAACTTATCTGCTCTTAAATGTATGATTGAGATAAAAGTAATGTGGGATAGCCTGATACAAGGTTCTTAATAATAAATCTTTATTGCCAGGTAAGATGATCGAAATATGAACAGTCCTAAAATGCTTACAATTGTAAATGTTTAACAATTTTAATTGTAGTTAGTACTTATATTTTATTTCTAACAGGCTTCTCTATAAGATGCCACTGAATGGGGCTTTCGTCATGCCTGTACATATAATTACGTATATCGCGAATTGTATTATTTTCCACAGTTTCGTTCTATATCAAAATATATCTCAACCTCAACCCAGTCTCAATACGATCGGCGTGAGGAAACGCCCGGGTGTCACCACTGCGAGGATCGCCCTGAGTACACGGTGGAACACCAGTGGAGGTTTGCTCCGCTTGGGCAGAGCTCCGCCGTGTCCTCTTAGGGGCGATAGGCGGCGACCTCTCGCTCCCGGCCCTAGTTCGATCCATGGTCCCGGAGCAAGGGGGCATGGGAAGCAGTCACCTCTTTCTGCGAAGCGGTTATGCAAGCGAAGGAGGTGGCGGAACGGGCGAGGGAGAGGCAGGTCTCAAGGCCCTCTCTGCCCTTGCGCCCCAGCCGCCGCAGGAGACGCTCCGGGCGTCGGGAGTAGCAGTGTGACTCCCAGCCACCGTAGACGTGGGCCTACGCGCTGCGAGCAATGGGTAGCTTGCCGTCCGACTGAAACCAGGCCCGTGTAGACGGCGCGTCGTGTTCCACGCGCGCCTCAAAGAGTGTCAGCAAAGTTGTCGGGGCCCACAAGGGGGTCGTTGCCTGCCGGGGTTGCGGAATAGTTCGAAAGAGTTACCGCGGCCTCGGAACACGAAGGAAGGGCTTATGATGGAACACGGATGGGTTTTAGTCAGTGGGAGGCAGTCATTGGATGATTTCCCATCCTTAAAACAAAGCCTCAATACGATGAAGTAGCAAAGGACAGGCTTCATAACAAAAGATATAGCTACTGCTACTGAACACTTGCACTTAAGAGTAGTTTGCTAACTCAGAGGCGCGCGCGCGGTGACAGTCACGTTATGTGGTGTCAAATGCATGGTTATGTCTTTTTTATACGAACATAATTTTGCCGTGATTAGTTTTTTAGTTACTCAAACTGTAAGACAAAATAGTTTCGCGTTATGGTAGTGCCAAGGAAAAACAGATTATTGGCATGATTAGAAGTGGGATAGGGTTTTGGGTAACTTAAACTCACTTATGAAGATAAAAACATGATAAAACCGGGTTATCATTGACCCATGCAAAAAATATCAGATCTTGGAAAGTTAAACTGCCTCTGGAACGTGAAACTGTTTCTAAATGTATCACCAGCCGTTTACATACATCCGGGGTGTCTGTAATGTTCTAACATAACGAGGGCAACTGAAGGAACACAGTGAGCTTATATTCATTAGAAGTCTGACGCTCCCTTTCTCTAAACCCAAGACAGGAGGAGTCGATTGATGATTTTCTCCACGAAAAAATTCGTTTTCACATAAACTTAATTATAATTCACGACTCGTTTAAACATATAGAATCTACCAGTAAACCTTCAAATCCATAACAATTTATAGAAAATACCTATTGTTGCCGAATATTTTTATTGTTAATTCACAACCGACAAACATCCGCAAGTCCTTGCATTGAGCACGAAGAAAAACGATCAAGTGCATAACAATTCATACTCACGAAGTCATTTTAATATAGGAAGCAAGTACCGCGGAGTATAATGGTCGTTAATTACAAAAGTGATTAATGGAAATGCTCTTTAGTTTTTGCTTGGACTGATCTTTTTGCCGTACCAAGAGGCTTTCTTATGATAAGTATACAAATAAAGAATGCTCATGGAAGTAATATATGTGTTTCACGCCCGGAGGTAGGCGTAACATATTCAAACATATAACTTTAAAGGTTACTAAATGTGCCCGCGTTTTCGTTCTCGCGGGCGATTATTTCCGCTTACATACGGTTACCGTAGGAATAAAAAGCCAATATATTGCCCCCATAACCTTCTCTATCTTCCAGTGAAACTCCCATTAAAATCGGTCAGTCATTCGAGAGATTGGACCGGACAAACAGAAGGACAGAGCAACAGACGTAAAGACAAAAAAATAAACATTCATCTGTGTTTTAGTATCGCGTAAATAATTTTAAGTACTTGAGAAAACACAGTCATTTTGAAATCACAGAGCAGTCCAACAGGGCTATTGCCTGCCGGGGTTGCGGAAATGTTCTAACAAGATACCGCTGCCCCTGAACGTAAGGCCAGTTGAAGGAACAGGGTGAGTTTTTAGTCAGTAGAAGTCATTAAATAATTTTCTCACCAAAAAAAAAAACAAACATTTAAATTTTATTTATACGTACAGTTAAACATAGAAGTAGTTTAAGACATTAAGAAGTTATTTTCTGCGTCTCATAAAAATCTAAATAGTTACTAAATAAGTCAAAATTATCCTTGACGCAGTAATTACCATATATTCGTTCTTTGTTCGATAAAAATTTGTTCCATAAAAATGTTCATAAGTAACTCTTTAGTCGAATTGGTTGAAACTTAATATATTATGGTGTGTAAAATGTAAAATTTTGAAGGTTGAAAGATTATACAATATACAATATTTTTTTTACAATATTTGCAGTATACCTACTTTATAATATGAGATCCAACTAGTGCTATAGCACTTTTTCATATACGCTTTTGGATATTACAGCGCTGTTCAGCGGAAATACGAAAAGATAACGGTTTTCGATTCGCGTTAAGATGAATGCATCAGATTAATTAACTATTATTATAATTATAGTTCCGGTTCGTAATATTTCCAAAGGTTACAGTGAACGGGGCAGTTCTTGTTAAAATACATATTAATTTTGGATAACCGCACCAAGTGACCTTAATAAAATTAATTATGAATTGCTCATTCATATTACTTTGATTGAACGTTAAAGTTATTATAGGCGTAAGATTTCCGCATTTTCAATTATCACTTAGATCACGATGATATTAAAATAATTACAATATGCATTCGTTATGGAGACTATAAATATTTTAGAGGATTTTATACTTCTAATGATTTTTTGTATTTTTTTTTTCAAGAATATAATGTTAAATATTCTTTAATGAACAGCTGTTATTTCCGTGTCCGTCCGCCATTTCAATTCCTATAAGTAATACAGAAAGATAAAACTGGATGGATTTATGTTTGTTACGCTTTCACACACAAACTACCTACTGAACGAGTCGAAATGAAATTTGGTATGTAAATAGTTGAAATTCTGGAATAAAACACAGGCTACTTTAAATCCCGGAATTTCTATAGAATTGGTATTTACGCGAGAAAACCGTCGCACACGAACGGAGTCGCAGGCAACAGCTAATGTTATTAAATACTTTTATTTTCACTACAATATTTAACAGTATCACATAGTCAATTGCAAAGTAGTACAACCTGAAAATATTGTGGGGACTGGTGCCTAAGCTAGGCCAGAGGCCTGTGTTTCAGGTCACCAGGTCTCCACTCCGTATTACGAAAACTGACTTACATTAGTAGGTACTAGAGTGACAATTTTCGTAAGTTAGGGACAACAACAACAGTTCAAGAATACTGTGATGTGTGTAGGTATTATTATATTTTAAATATCTAATGAAGAGGTTGGTGTTACTGTATAGTACATGCTGTATTAAGTGTAAGATGGGGTGTGAAGGTTGTTTAATGTTATGAAATTATGCCAAGAATGTCTTCAGTATTTTGGTATGTTATGTTTTGCAGCCAACTAGTGAGTTTGAATTTTAATTTATGTTTGGGTAAGGCGTGTATGTCAATTTGGCGATTAATTTTACTGTAGTATGTTAAATAAACCTTATTGGCTGATGGCTGAGGTCAGTAGAACGATATGATATAATTTGGTATTTTAATCCGTTTATTTTATATCTCAAGACTCGGTTATGTCATAGATGATGGCCCATTTATGATAGTAGTCGCCCAGTAGCCCAAATTCGAATACTTTTTGAGTTTGAACGTTATTATAAATATACATGCACAAGCTTTCCGTGTTCCCTACATGTGACCCGTCAGCATTAAAAGCAAAAGTGAACAGGAATCATCTGGGCATACCACCGTGGACGTCATCTATTGCTTACCATGAGACGAGATCGAGCTCAAGTGCGGGCTTATCCAAAATAATAGAACAAAATCGTAAAATAAGCCTTCAAATATTGAAGAGTCAATAGCTTGACGGATAAGGTAGCGGACTTGTGATCGAGAGGTCGTAGGTTCGAACCCCACCCATTACACTATTGCTGTGAACCCACTCCAGACACAAGCATAATAATTAATAGCTTAGTTGGAGGTGAATTCTACCCACACTGCCAGTTATCTTAAAAAAAATGAATGAGGCCTAATTTCATTCTGCTACATCTTATCTTACTATCTTACTAATATTATAAATGCGAAAGTTTGTGAGGATGGTTAGATGTTTGTTACTCTTTCACGCAAAAACTACTGAACGGATCTGAATGAAATTTAGTAAGTAGATAGTTGACATTTTGGAATAACACATAGGGTACTTTTTATCCCGAAATCCCGATGATTTGCGCGAGAAAACCTTCCCACGCGCACGAAGTCGCGGGATAATAATCAAACGATTGTGTTTCCTCAATACACTAAAGTGTATGCTATTTAGTAAAATTGGGTGTTAGGTATTAGGTTGGAGCGCTTTTGGGTAAACAATAATAGCCGCACGGTTGGTTAACATCAAGATTCCTCCTCGAAAAAGACGTTAAGCCGTCTCGCTTTTCATTTGAACATCTTTGACAATCGTTGCGGGAGAAGCCAGAAAATGACATCAATCTAGCCAAGGGAGTATCTTGTTACCCAGCCACTGGGTAACACGATACTCCCTTGGCTAGATTGATAGAACTCAGTGACATCCGATTAGACTACAAGCCGACGCCGTCATGGTTGGGAAAAAGCATTTGATGATAATGACGGTTGTTACGTATTACAGTATATTAGAACAATTTCTATTATGGTGACAATGTTTGGGCAATCATCATATAGGTGTTACCAGCTTCCGCTTGGCAGCGAGAGATCAGACCAGATCGATGTGGCCAAAATAAGTGCACACATAATGTTGCGCTGTGGACGCTTTTCGGCTGAATTTTCCTCAGTTTTTTAAATCGTTGTAAGCGATGATTTATTAGAATAAGTTTTAATTGATATTTTCATAAGCAATGAATCATTAGAATCAGTTCCTAATATTAATTAGGAACTGATTCTAATGACTCATTGCTTATGAAACATTAGTTTAGTAACGTATCAAGAGTTATAATTAGTTTAAAGCTGTATATAAGTGTATTATACGCTTAAATGATCGTAGGATTTACATATAAATGTAAAATAAGTGTATAATGTACCTTATATGTAATCGTTAAATGGTGCCCTAAATGAAACTTTACCTTAACGACGAAGCGGCTTTATTCTAAAATTATGTACCAAATTGAATCCTGAGTAAAACTTTCCCTTAACGAAGACCGTTTTCGAATTTTGTAATCTTTAAGGTGTAAATATAAGTAGATTAATTGACAAGATTTTTTGTATAATGTTAAAGTAAGCTAAGATCTATCATATAGAATAAGTTTTAACAATGTAAAAACTGCCTATTTTCGAAAAACTGCATAAATAAGATTCACATACATTTAGCGTAGGGAAATTAGAGGAGTTTTGATTGGTCGCATTAGTGCCGTGTGCAAACTTGTTAAAATCTGATTGGTAACGTTAGTGCCGTGTGCAAACTTACTAGAATCCGATTGGTTAAGGATTCCTATAAAAGAGGAGCAGTTTTTCGGGATTGGCAGTTTAGTTCCAGCAGTGTTACTATTAAGAAGAAAGGAAAATAAACGTGAAGAAACCTTTAAAAGAAATAAGTAATAATAAATAAATAAATGTTTTATTTGCCATAAAGTACATGTTACATAATGATGACACTTATTTAAAATTCACGGAGACATGTTAAAACCATGAGAGAGGTTGTTTGTTGGGTGTGTTCTTTATAATATATGATTGTACGTGTGCGAGTAGTGTATGTTTGTGTGTGCGCGCGCGCGTTTGTGAGTGTGTGTGTGTGTGCGTGAGTGTGTGTGTTTGATATTTCAGGTGTGTCTGACTGACTGTGAGACTGCCTATGGGTTGAGTAGCTGTTCTGTGTCGTCATAGTTCAGGGTGAGCAGATATTCTTTTACCCCTTTTTTTTTTCTCTGGGTGGGAAAATCATCGAATGACTTCTCCCGCTCTAGGTAGAGCGGAAGGGAGTGTCAGACTTCTACTGACTAAAAACCCACCCTGTTCCTTCAGCTGCCCTTAAGTTCCGGCCGCGGTATCTCGTTTAGTGTTGCCCAAACGAGAGTCTCGCAAGAGTCTTGCAATTAGCGATTATCCTATTGCTATTTATTAAACGGTAGTTGAGATCTCAGAACAATGTAACAGAGTAGGTACATTTTGAGCTTGAATTGACATAGGCCAACCAAATGAATCAATTTAATTGAGACTCTTGAAGACTCTTGCGAGACTCTCATTTGGGCAACACTAATCTCGTTAGTGCTATGGACTCACATTTAAAATTTATTTAGATTTATTAGAAGCTGAGCAAATTAGATTTTTGAAGCTATTCGTTAGCAATGAAACAAAAAAACTCATGTAAAGACAATTAGGCTGCGTTTCCACCAGAGATGTGCGAGGATGCGTAGCGAGGGATGTGTTTGTAAAGAACCAATAGAGTCACTTCATTTACCTCGCCTCGGTCAGCACAGCTCTGGTGGAAACGGCTCAGCGGAGCTAGATTTTTGCGCGTACAAAACAAGCGAGGGATGTGTGCCAGGGATGTGTGCGAGAGATGTGTTGCGAGGGATGTGTTGCGAGAAATATGTGTTGAGAAGGATGTGTTGCGAGATTTGCGTATACTCGCACCACAAATTAATGCGCATTTTCACAGCTCCGCTACACATCCTCGTAGGCACGTTTTCATCGCACAGCTTTGGTGGAAACTCCCACACATTTTCACAGCACAGCTAGACATCCTCGCACAACACATTTCCATCGCACATCTCTGGTGGAAACGCAGCCTTATTATAAGCTCTTCAAAATTTGTAAAATTCTTCCTGTTAGAGAAGGCTGCGTTTCCACCAGAGATGTGCGAGGATGCGTAGCGAGGGATGTGTTTGTAAAGAACCAATAGAATCGCTTCATTTACCTCGCCTCGATCAGCACAGCTCTGGTGGAAAAGGCTCAGCAGAGCTAGATTTTTGTGCATACAAAACAAGCGAGGGATGTGTGCGAGAGATGTGTTGCGAGGGATGTGTTGCGAGGAATGTGTGTTGAGAAGGATGTGTTGCGAGGTTTGCGCATCCTCGCACCACACATTAATGCGCATTTTCACAGCTCCGCTACACATCCTCGTAGGCACATTTTCATCGCACAGCTTTGGTGGAAACCCCCACACATTTTCACAGCACAGCTAGACATCCTCGCACGACACATTTCCATCGCAGATCTCTGGTGGAAACGCACCCTCATAAATATCTCCTCCTGGTAAACAGTTATGGCAGTTGGGAGCGTCACTCGCTAGTTACCCATAACAACGCAACGAGGACAGTATCTGCAGGTAAATTTAATGTACCTAGAGTAAATAATTACTTTGGTGATAGAACAATAGATAAGCGAGTACCTTACCTACTCAATACATTGCCTGCAGATATCTTAAATCAGAATAAAAAGAGTAGATTTGCAAATTTTTAAATTTGTTTTTATTCAATATTTTTAAGTATTTTCTTTTATTTTCTACAGTTATTTTTTACTCGCCAGACTTTACAGTTTGGTGAGAATACACATGTACCTATATACCTTTTGTGAAATATAATTAATGTGATGTCATTCTCTCTTTTACTTTTATGTTTTATTCGGGGCAAACTGGTTTGGGTCTTCTTCTAATCGTAGGGCTTTCGTTTCTATTAGGCAGAGTAGTTTTGTGTCTTCGCAAGACAGTTCGAACCATATACAGCTACCGAACAGTGTGCACCTTAAAATTGGAGTATAATTTTTGAGTCGGATATCTGAACGGTTGCTTTCCGCTTGCATTATAATAGTCTTGGCTGCACCACCCCACGCTGTTGCGTGTGAGTCCATACTAGGTTACTGTATTGTTATACAGTAACCTAGTATGGACTCACATAAGCACGTGTATACCATTTTTAGTATTTCTACGAGGGCAGAGGTCCTTAGTTTTTTGAACACGTAAAGTAGTTTCCTGGTAAGTGCAGCTAAGGATTCAATATGGGTCCTCCAGTTGAGACAAGAGTCTAAGTAAAGACCGAGATACTTGATCGATGAGGCTTCCGACTCTATCTAACACGAGCATGTGATGTTTCGGGCACTATCATCGCAGACGTGAGCTTTAATTTGTAGAAAGAGGTGTTTTATTTAAGTCGCCGACTTATTTCCTGTGTTAAATGCCACACTAATTCCCACCAACAAGAATTAGCAGCACAGGTATGGCTGCTCTAACGAAGATAAACGACGTTTAACATAGTTACCGAATACACATAGTAACTTTAAGTGGTTATTCATATAGAACTAAGACTCTTAGCGAGTCATTGGTGTGAAGAAGAAAACATTTAGGTCCTGTAAAATGTTATTTTTTGTCGACCACATTATCACGTCTCATCAGGAGAGATTGTGATCAAACTTGAAAAAACATGTAAAATATAAACATGTAAATAAGACCGCCCATTGTAACACCCTTTGTAGTTTTTAAGTCTTCATTTAACTCTGTTATGGTATGGTATACATTAAAAAGTATATCTATCTAATATGATTTAACTTAATGCGAGACAGCCAACCAAACTGCACTTCACAATCAATTATGCAACAGAGAACCAATAACATAATTATCACGAATCACAAACGTATTCTACTACTCTATACATAAATACCGTGTATTATCGTAATCAAAACAATATTATCGCAGAAGTGCACAGTCGCATAGAGCAGGAAATGTGCACAGGCGCCGCGCCGGCCATGACAGTTCCCGCGAGGTCGTAGGCGCTGCAACGTAACTTGTGACGCGTTTTGCGTAACAATTGTTTTGTTCTAGTCCGATTGATTGATTGGTTGGTTCAAAGTCAGAAGGTTATATGATTGGGTGAAAAAGATGATTTTATGTTTCGTTTAGTACATCATCTTTCTATATTAGTCGCTTTCTCGGTACTACTTAAAAATCTTATTGCACAGCAAATGTTACGCTGATATAATGTCATATCGGACATAATAGTCAACTTTTCCTTGTTCATATAACTTTAATGAGTAAATGTCCAATAGTATTAAAAAAGAAGCGAAGTAGTCTAAATACATGAATTCAGCATATGACTTCCTAGTTAAAGCTCACGCTATACAGAAGCAAATTAAATAACAATCATCTATTAGCAACAATGAGATAAAGCAAAATTTAATTTAAAATAACTATCTATCTACAAAAGTCATTGCACAATCTCATATAACGATGTAATTTTCTCGTTATCTGACATTACTCAGCTTCTAAATCTCACAGTCATACATTGTGATGCTAAACTTTCACATAAGCTGTTATGCGCAGGCGCAGTGAAGATGCAAATTGCGCCAATCAGAGATGATTCAGCGATATCATGTACGAGCAGGTCCCCTGACATCTCGCTAAATAAGCTTAAATATATATTTTACCAAGCCACTACAAGCATTACTTATAATATACCAATAAAACTTAAGCAAGTAGTATTCGTTAAATTCAGGATTACATTAAAATTCCAAGCATGCCGATTAAAATCATCATAGTATAGAAAACAGGCATTACTCGCAAGTAAAAGTTATGTAAAAACCCGATGAGTCTCAATACGCCAGTGCACGCCTTCCCACCTTGGGCTTAAGCATTGAAAGTTAACTGAAACGCTCTAAGTGCACTTAACACTTCTTGTATTTGAATATTTATCAACATTGCATAATGCCGTCCGCTAGCACTCGAATGCCAATACAAATAATGTGACCAAATTGGTTTAACTTGGCTGGTATGGTACCATCGACAGCAGTGTCAAATCATGGAATACATAACCGATGGCTCTTAAACAATAATCATAAAGGTTAGAGTTAAATGAGATCTTGCTAAATATACAAGGAAAATGGCCGCAGGAAAAATGACGAAGTTCTGAAGTTAATCTACGCATTACGTTATTTTATCACTATTAATTTACAATAAGTACGGTCAGATGTTTCTGCTGTAATCACGGGAAAGCCGCTGTACAAGCAAAGGTCGAGTTTGCATCTACAGGTCACTTAAAATTACTGTACTGCGATCTCTGCACATTCAATCTCGGTACTAGTATTTGCATCAATCTGCCATAGCTCCCGGCGAAAGTAATGACTTGGTAAGACAATGTTTTTATTAATCATGTTGCCTATTAGACCTACGCTATTCATAAATGTTCAGGCCAGGCTTTACATGTCCCTTAACTGTAAACACCATCGATCTTTGTCTGCGGACGGTGGGACTGTAACCGAAACGCATGCGCGTGGGAAGATGAAATACACATGACTATGTATGAGCCATTTGTAAGCTCGTTTTTCAATTTCAATAGTTTTATCAACAGGAAGTTTATAATCTATGTATATAAAAGCGAAATACCACTCACTGATTAATCACGAAATCTCAGAAACTACAAGTAGTAGGGCTCTCAAATTTTGTATGGGGGTTCCTTTTAGTCCGTAGATGCTCGCTAAGACGGGATTTTGCGAAGTTCCCACGGGAACGAAGTCGCGAGCAACTGCTAGTAATAAATATATTTCTACTAAAAACGATTATCATTTGGTCTTGCGAATAGGTTATTTGATGTCAATAATAATCTTCATGTCTAATGTCATTGCTGTTTTTTGACATAAATAATAACGGAAAAATACAGTGTGAGGAATATAATTTTATTCATGCAATTAAAATCACAATCGTGTGCAGGACTGGCTGTACGTCCGTCACCGTCGGCGGTCGAGCGGCGACTGCGTTTGGAGTGCGCTGTGCGCCTCGGCCGTCGACAGGCGGAAGCGTGCGCGCGCGCACCCGCGCAAGGCTACGCTCATGACCTCGCACCGTCTTTGTCTAGCGCTATCTAGCGTCTGTTTACCCGCGAGGCCGAATGCATCATACCTTTGCTTGGCGCGTACTTGAAAACTAAATGATTATTGAAACCATAAATTTATCGTTAGGGTATACGTTTCTTTTTGAAGAGAAACCTTGTAGATAAATTGAGTGATAATGAATCGAGGTACTGAGGTGTTTCGACTAAGGCGTTCTGTTTTATGTTTATATTGTTTAGTTTATCATTTGTTATTTATATTTTAAATAATGTTTTGTTGTTTTAATTTTCAGATATGGCGCGATATAAGTGACCGTATCAACTGTAAGATCGAGTGGGAGCTGTTAGTGAGATGTAAGTAGAAAAAATATAATTTTTTAATTTAATTAAGGCCTGAATATATAGTAATCATGAAGGTACAGCAGATAATATATTGTTCTCGATATCATCATGGATCGCAGCATCACGTTTTAGTGCCTAACTATACCTTCATAATAAATGTCGTCAAGCTTTTTCATTGCAGATTCAAATACAGCCACAAACTATTTCCTTCTGTTTTGCTTCCCGGGACATAGTTTTTATGCACAGAAGACCTTTGTGCTAGGTACTACCTAGAACCTATTGCTAGTTTTTTTACGCTTTAGGTTCCTACAAAATGGACAAGGCCACCAAGTTAGCTGAAATTATTAGAATGCGGTTCAGTTCTAGGAAGATAGATGGAACACTATTCCAATTTAAATAAATTAGAAGAAGAAAAAGCGCATATCTAGAATACCAAGCCATGAGGATATATAAATAACTAGCAGTTTCTCGCGACTACATTCGCGTGGGAAGTTTAAATCCCAATCCCGTGGGAATTTCGCAAAATCCCGTCTAAGCGAGCATCTACGTACTAAAACATGCAAAATTTGAGAACCCTACTACTTGTAGTTTCTGAGATTTCGTGATTAATCAGTGAGTGGTATTTCGCTTTTATATATATACATAAATAACGATTTTTGAAAAATGTTTTTGAAAATATACTAAATCACTCTTAGAAGTAATACAATTTATAATGCCTGTACTTAGTAAAACTTGTATAAATTATCTTTATTTTGCAAATTGGTAATTAAATAACACTTTTACACGGATTTTTTTCGTAATTTTTAACTAGATGAGGCAGGTGTTTCCAATCTGACTACCCTGAGAAGAAATGACGAAACTAACTGAAAGGTTAGGCGACTTTTGTTCTAACTCTTTTTACTTGGACTTAATTAAATTCTAAGCTAGGCTAAGTGCATGAAGTTAGATAGATGACATGTGAATAAATCACTAGTAATTTGTTTTTGCAGCGTTGGACAAGACGTGCCCTTCTCGTGAAAACTTTTATATTTTAAAATGCGTTTATTTCTTGTTAAGATTTTCGTGTAGTCAGTTAAAACCACCTACTAGCCTACAGTGTGCGGAGGTTTTTTTTAACCTCACTTTGAATGTAGGCGACCTTGTCATTGCTCACAATTCGGGGTGAACAGCTAACGTGTACGGACAGCAAAACAAGTTCGATTTCTTTCTTAAATATGAATGATTTTCAAGATGAAGAGTAATATTTCCTGGTAAACATATTTTTCGAGAATGTCTTTGACATTGAACGGAAATACTGCATTAAAATTGTATTATTAAAATAATTAACTAGGTTTAGCTAGCCTTTGCATCTGGGTCTAATAAATTTATTTTCTTCAATCTAGCCTGCATTTTAGTTGCAGGCTAAATTGCTCCCAATAATCCTTAAAACTTTTAAAGAAAATGGTCTATCTGTGTGTTATGTTTCATCTTTATCCATCGAGCCACAAGGACGTGAAAAAGTAACCAATAGACAAACAGATTCACTCTTAAATTTATAACATTAAGTATGAATCTATGCGCACAAAATCTTCGTCCATACCAGGAATCCTTAATTATATTATCCTCTATGATATTGAGATCACAAGTGTAAATAAAACACCGTACACTGTCAATTAATACCCGCATTCAATAATTTACGAGAATATTATGAAAAAAATACACAATGCCTAACAATTACTAGAAAATCTAATAAACTAATAAACACTTACCCACTTCCTACATAATTTTCCTAGGCTGAACAGGACAGGAGTCACCAGATATTCATTCTACGCATTTTATATGCATTTGCATACTTATGCGTACAATAATTTCTTCCGGCTCAGTAATAAAGCTTGTTTATCAAAACTTTAGCTAAGTCGTTATCCTTCAATCAATTTTAATTTAATGAGTTAACTAGAGTTTGTGATGTAAGCTTATAAACTTATAATAGCAGCCTACGTGAGTTTTTTCTATATAGAAAATTTCATACTGGCTTATATAATAGAGCACAAAAGTTTATTTGTTGGTTTGTCTGAACGCGCTAATCTTTGAAAGTACTGAGTGCATTTGGATAAAAATAGGTATGGAAGTAGCTTGTGAGGAAGATCTTGACTGCTTTTTACCCGACTGCAAAAAAGGAGGGTCATGTTTTTATCTTGATGAATTCCAAGGTACCCAAAGCCCGCGTGTTGTCTGTACATATGATTAACTCCAAAACAAATGACGTAAATATCATTTAACAAAAAAGATTTTTTTCCTCAAAGTACCAACAGGTCCAATCACAAACTACCCTCTTTTTTGTAATAATAGAAACAAATCTCAACCTTCGCCTACAAACGATGTTAATTGAACGATATTACATCAGCTTAATCAGTAGGTTTCAGGAAAAAAAACATAAATATTATTTCCTGTTCGCCGAGATCATGATTGTTGTCTCTGGTTGGCTAATTGAGCACATAAATGGAAATAATCATTATCGATTGTTCTATTAATAAGTATAATGGCAGCCCCTTAAGTTTCAAACCTTCAATATTTGATAAAGCCCCGACCTCTGTCACTAAATTGATTGACGACATTCTGTCCTATAATAATAATTCTCCAAGTAACTTAAGATAACTTTCTGGATTACAGTGCTGTTACACATGTTATTATATTTCGAGCAAGACTATTATGGCATATTTAAGAGGATGATGTGAGGGAATGGCCAGTCCACTTAGGACCAGAAGGCGGATGTCGCTTGTGTTCGGATTTTTCGGTCCTAGGATTGCTTGATTGATCAAACGCGCGAGGGAGAGGCAACTCTCTTCCTCACGCCCCAGCCGCCGCGGTAGTCGCCCTGGGCGTCGAGGATCGCGGGCCAATCTCCGGTCACAGTAGGCGCGGGCTTACGGACGGTGAGCAGGGGTAGCTCACCGTCCGGTAAGAAACAGGCCCGGGTCGGCGGCGCGTCGTGTTCCACGCGTGCCTCAAAGAGCTGTCAGCATTAGTGACTGGGCCTCATTAGGCCATTGCCCGCCGGGGTTGCGGAAATGTACACAAGAGTATTCTCTCACAGGTTAATGTGCAGCTTTCAGATGAGCAGCACGGTTTTAGACCCGGCAGAAGCACCACCAGTAACCTAATTAACTACATGAGTTATATTGTACCTGAAGTGGATGCTGGAGGACAGGTAGACGTAGCTTTCTTTGATTACAAAAAAGCTTTCGACCTAGTGGATAATGACATACTGCTCACAAAAATGGCAGGTGTAGGGTTTACACCCCATTTACTAACCTTTTTTGCTAGTTACATGCGGGACAGACAGCAGTATGTAGAATATGCGGGGTGCAGGTCAGAAAATTATTTTACTAGGTCCGGAGTAAGTCAGGGCAGCAACGTCGGTCCGTTAGAATTCGTACTAATGATTAATGACCTACCGACGGTTGTCAAAGATGCTCATTGCACTCTATTTGCAGATGATCTGAAACTGTATCTTGCTGTTAGGAACAGAGAAGATTGCCAAAAGTTACAACAAGATATAGATAGGGTGGTAGCCTGGAGCGAACGTAATCATTTGCAATTTAATATTTCGAAGTGCATGTCTATGACTTTTAGCCGAGCGCTCTCTCCGGTTACGTACCAGTACCAAATTAACGGGGTAACAATGGTAAAAGTGTCGGAAGTCAGAGATCTAGGTGTCCACTTTGACTCTAAACTTGAATTTAGAGATTATGTAATCAAAATCTGTAAGAAAGCCTACAGAAATTTAGGATTCGTGCTTCGAGTAGTTAGGGACTTTACGAATATTAAGGCGATTATTACATTGTATAACTCTTTAGTGAGGAGTCAATTAGAGTTTAATGCAGTCATCTGGTCTCCACATGAAGCTAAATATAGTATCATGTTAGAGAGAGTGCAAAATAAATTTATTAGAAATTTGTATAAGAAATTTTATGGAGTATATCCATTTTACCCAAATAAGTATCCTACCTTATTCATCTTAGGTATGGTAGGATACAATGAGTTAAAAGTTAGAAGGAGTTTAGCGCTAGTCTCATATATCTTTAAGGTAATGAGAGGAAAGATTCACAATCCGGGCGTATTACAACAAGTGCGCATGTGTGTTCCCGACAGATACGTGTGGCGGCGGCGGCGGCCGCGGTTGCTTGCTGTGCCGCGCGGCCGCACTAAGCTGGTGAATGAGGCGCCGTTTACGCGCGCAATCCGTATCCTCAACAATATAGCAGAAGGCATAGACTTATTTTGTTGTACTCTGGGTGGGTTCATAGTGAAAGCTCTCTATGAGATATGTTACGGTCCTGTTGTGATATAGACATGGAGAATGTACTTAGTAACAAAAGTACAAGGAACGAAAGCTGTTACTTTTGCATTATATTAATAATAATATAGTACCTAATAATAATTGTTTAGCTGTACCTAGTTCTTAAATATATAAAAGTTGACTACATTATCGCATTAGGTGATAAGCCTGTAATGATAATTGTATGATGATGAATAAATAAACAAGATACCGCGGCCCCGGAACTTACGGGCAGCTGAAGGAACAGGGTGGGTTCTTAGTCAGTAGAAGTCTGACACACCCTTCCGCTTAACCCAGAGCGGGAGAAGTTATTCGATGATTTTTCCATCCAGAAAATAAAGGATTGATTGATTGATAGTGCCGATTTTCTCACGATGTTTTCCTTTATCGTTTTGAGAGCACTGGTGATGACGAAAATCACATTAATCTGCCTGCCTGGGTTCCAGTAACATTTGAGCCACCATAACTCTAGACTATCAATAACGCCTTACAGATTCCGTAAAGGCCACCGTCACAATGAATGTACATACAAAAATAATCTAAAGAAAAACTGAACTTAAAAAAACTGCACCAAAAAAATCGATTCCAAATATAGGCACACATACTACCCGTACCTTTCATGGTAACGCCTATAAGTTAGCAATCAATTATGAATTAAAGTGTTGCCTTCAAGGCGAGCAGCACCGAAATCGAATAATGACAAATAAATGTCTTAAATGTAGTAGGAAGTATCGTGCTCGGTTCGTCCTAGCAAGCCCTTGTTAACAGCACGCACACAAGCGTGCGGACGTGCACACGCGAGCACACTTGCGCACGCCACGCACACAACAACACAAAAATGGCCCTGAGATAACTGACATCACAGCAAGGTCCCGCCGGCTGGTACAGTCAACAAAACAAATTTTTATTCAGCTAATATGTATAAAAAAATATTCGATGGAACGGTCTAGTAACATGACGTCACGAGCCGCCTCTATTCACTTTAACCCTGAACTTTATATAAAATTACGAAAATTATGCATTTTATAACCGCAAAATAAGGTAAAATATACATGTTTTACGATCACATTACCATATTATGACGTTAGTTTTGGAACTAATGAGATCTCTAGCTCACAATTTAAAGGTACATCTTTGTTAAATGAGGTATAATATCTGATTTTTAACGATTAAGCAAATTTTATATTATATGCCTTTGCCGTAACCGAATCATCAGCATTGAGCCCACAACTTTTTTTCGAAACTCGGAACAATAATAATTATACTTTGTAAATATTCCATTTTAAGTTCTAATAATACTGTTAGTGAGTATGTCAGTTGAAAAGCTTATGTCTCATAGATGTTACATAACTTTGGTATTACAGATATTAGGGATAATATTTTGGCTTTCTTTTGGCTCCCAAAGTATTGTCTTTTGTTTTTATAGCAATGTGGGTAGAATTCCCATTATTAGCAATCTTGTTAATCCGTCCAACTAAGCTAAATATGCTTGTGTCTGGAGTGGTTCACGGCAATAGTGTACACCTTTCCCATTAGGATATGGAAGCTTAGTTAGTCTCAAGGATTTTCGTGTATTTTCTTTTAGCCTCGTGCTTATGTTGCTGTCGGTACCTCCACGTGCATCACGCATGCTGCGTAACATATAGTAATGACAGTGTGTCGGCGCCGACCTTCGGACCTCGAGTACTGATGAATATTTTTATCCGAGCTTAGGGCCCACGCAACCAAACATGCCTTTGATACCTGCATACACTTGAACCAAATTTGATTGTCGTTGACACTGAACAACTAGATCGACTTAAGGTGACCGAAAGACCTTTACAACAATTAGGATTTGTAATTAATACGGTGGCTTCAACCTTTACGATCTTTCTTACTCCTCCGTTTCGTAACGTTACGAAATTGCACCTTAACTAAATTTTTTCAGTTATATCGGAAAACTGAACAAAGAGTTATTTAAAATAATGAAATAATTAGTATTCAAGGTAACAAGGGCTCAAAGCGATGATTACGATGTGTTCGCATGTATTTTGTACAAGGAAACGAATTTTTACATCATTGCTAGTGCGTGTCTATGTTATAATATTATTTACTTAAACCTTCAAGAGCTACGAGCTACGGGCCACGTAATTTCTACAATTACCTCATGTACAAATAAAAATACTTCAGTTTAAAGATAAATGTAAAAAACCGGTCAAGTGCGTGTCGGGCCACGCGCAGTGTAGGGTTCCGTAGTTTTTATAACAGCCAAGTGCGTGTCGTATTCGCTGACTGATCGTTTCGTACCATGCTCTAACTAAAAGCCAAATATGACTACCTAACTAATTTGACTTCCTATACAAATCCTCACCTGATCCGACAATTTTGCACGGAAAGTTTCAATTTTTTGTTAGAGGTTTGTATAAAACTTGTCATAGCCGGTGTTTTGAATTTAAATACGAACACAGAGCTACACCACTCAATCGTCACAAGAAGCTAGCACGATACAACTGGCGCTTAGCGCCATCTATCAACATTTCTATAGAGTTGTTCGAAATTTTCGAGTTAAATACAATTGGTCGACTATTACTCGTAAACTTGTAAAGCCCACTTATGTGTGATAGTTTTCCTTTAAATTTCGTTATATACAGGTACTACTGCCGTAACATTTGAATTTCTAACTATAACCGTTTAGTTGTTAGTGGGGGGGGACACTTGACTCTAACGAAAATTGGTACTTTAAAGATTGATAAGTCACGAACGGTTTACTTAATCAAAAAACGGTCTTACCAAACCCCTAATATTTTTGAAAGACCTATCCAACGATATCCCACACTATGGGAAGAACGAAAAATAAAATTATCATCCCACTTTACATGTATGGGAGGTACCCTAAATAATTGTTTTTTTTTTCAAAATTTTATGTTACCACTTTTTTGGCGTCATTAACGTGTATACTCATGCCAAAGTACAACTTTCTAGTACCAATAGTTTTTGAGCTAAACTGCGGACAGACGGACAGACAGACGGACATGGCGAAACTATAAGGGTTCCTTGTTGACTACGGAACCCTAAAAATACAAATAAAAGCTATTTATTTTATAATAAAGCATACTTGGCGAAATAAATTACAAACAAATACTGAAAATAAACACACATGATTCATTTCGAATTATTCAAAGGATCCCGAGGATAAATGATTCATGGGAACTTTTGATAATTATGATTAATCAATACAAAAAAAAAATACCAAACCAAATTTACGAAGCCGTACAACCTGTTCAAAACAACCATATAAATCAAAATCACGATCGTTCTCCTAATTTATTTGCGAACAGTACGGCCGACGCCACACGTTAGCACCAATAATAGAAACTTGCAAATCGCGCTGCGCAGACGCCGCCGCCGGCCGGACGGACGGCCTGCAAGGCTCTTCCTAGACGGCTGTGACTCAGCACAATCATGCCCTTCTAGAACCGTCCCATACTGAAACCGTATTCGTTCCTATCCTACAATTAATGTCACTGAGAATCTTGATAGCTTATTTTGCAGGGATAACCGGGCTGATTTTGGTATAATGGGTTATCGTTTAACCACGGTTTCAGAATAGTTCCTACTTGTAGACCTATATGGGATCAACGTATAGTCAGTTTAAATCAGAAAAATCCTGAGAAGTTATGCCAGCGAAAGTTCAAATATTAATCATTATAACTCCACTCCTCTCTATGAGAAAATTGGGCCACGCGTGTCCAGTGCGGATTGGTAGATGCACATGTCTACGAATTTGAGACCAATAGTAATATATATATATAATTAAACAATAGAGATATAAAGTAGTAGAACCCAAAGTAATGTGACTGGCATCGAACTCACAACCCGCAACTTAAAGTCGGGCCTGTAAAAACTCAGCCTCCCCTGCTCTGGCAGGATTTAATTACCGATATATCAAGTCCTAGTAGGTATGTTTACATGACTTCAAGAGCTCTGCGTAGGTAATTAAATCAAATGCAAATTAATTAGTGGAGGTACCAAGGCAACTCCGGTCTAACATGCGTCGCAACAATCAGTAGGGCATTTTGTTCTAGGATGCCCTTGTCATGTTGAAATTACGTGTTTAATTTATACGTGGCTCGAATTAAATTAAACAAGCACTTTGTGAGTAACACTTGTATGTAGTTCAAAAGCGTAATAACTTTTTAGCCTTAATAACTTTTGAGATTTCGTAACAATTTTTGTATAATTATATAGATATGTAGCTAATTTTTAGCGTGAATGCGAGAATACTGTAGATTTTATAGATTCATTTTTGTTTTTTTTTCTCTTTTAAGATTACTTGCAATGTGGGTAGAATTAACATTACTAGCAAACCTGTTAACCCCTCCAACTAGATTTGTTATTACATTGTACCAGGCCTGTCTCACTCCGCGTGTAGGTATCGAAAACGCAAGTACATACGGCGGCCACGTGGCTCGGTGGGCTAGTTCATAAGGCAGGGCTTCCCAAACTTATTTTAACTATGACGCCCTTGGGAAGTTGCCATATTTTTGCGACGCCCGCGCCCTGGCCTTCTTGCCATACATTTACCTACTAGTTGTAGTTCTAGCTTAATAACAATGTGTCAGAAAAACTCTAAATTTTTTATTAGAAAATAAAGAACAAAACATTTACATAGCCTCTCGACGCCCCTGTGATAATACCGCGGAGCCCCAGGGCGTCGCGACGCAGTTTGGGAAGCCCTGCCATAAGGGACTCACGCGCGAATTTTGTTCGTCACTACTACTTCGCGATCGCGATCCTACTATAAAAATGGAAAATTATAAAAAAAAAGGTAAAAAGATACCATCCAGTGTTTAACTGTTTAAACACGGATTGTAATCCAAATTTAACTTTTTTTACGCTTCTAATACCTTATAATTCGGGCACTAATTATATTAAATAACTGTTACATACAAATCACCAGGCTAGCTCCTACACTATAATACGATAATCTAATACATATATTTGTTATACTGAAAATAGTTAAAAGCTAACATTATAATTTTTAGATGTTGGCTCTTAGACTATCTTGATCGCGTCGTATGTCATTCTGATTTGATACGCACTTATCTACCTATATAAACACCTAAACAAGATATTTAGTCTCACAAACAAGTTAGGTACACACTAATGTACGCCGTATGGATAAAAATAATATAGTTTTCTGTTCTACCTCAGAATACCACAGAATAGGTACAGAACAGAATAGAAGTTTTATTAGCTCAAGTTTTATCAGCTTTACATAAATAGTATACTATTAAGATTTAGCCTTGGTTTATTCGAAGTATATATACCTAATTGGTTGTTAAATATCCGGATTAAATTATTTCTAATTGAAGCCAACCCTTACGTCGTCAGAAAAGGTAAGCGATACGCGATAGAAAGAGACGCGACTTGTAGATGTAGGTGAATATACCAGTAGGCTATTAAGCGCTGTATGATCTGAACTGCACTTTATTGTAACGTAGCAAGAGTCCCTATTTCCTTGACTGATTTTGGGGAGTGAATTTTCTGTACTTGTAATTAAGTATAGTCCTCGTTACGTAAGTTGGCAAGGTTTTGACGTAGTGGGGGTAATAAGTTCGCGCATCGTACACTTAGTGGAAGAAAAAAGTGGTCACTTTTACTGCTTGCCATTATTCTATGGTTATTGCCATCATTTATTTTTAATCATGTCTGTTCGGAAGAATTAATTCGTTAATTCGGTATTATAAATAAAATAGATATAATATATATACCTTAAAAATAATATGTTCTTTTCGTCACAATTAGTTAATAAAACTGCTACCCCTTTTATTCTTCTTTTTTCCCGGTGTCCTAAAGACAGTGACGAATTCGGAATTTCAACCTTCCTTAACTATAGTGTCTAACTGTTCTTTCTGACGTTTTAATAGTCTGCGTAAAACGGTATTTGGTCCTGGCATTGTTATCAACGTAACAAAAACTAAATTTAAAACAACAACTCGTAACAAAAACAAAGGGTACAACTTTCGTTTACGCAAGTGTATTCGGGAGCAAATTGAACGAGAACTACTAACGCACCAATCGCGCGCTCGGAGCAGCGCTATGTCATACCCCGCGTCCCGCTGACAACCGCTGACACCTAAAAATCGACTTCTGCGCGTTGAACGACTCTTGCCAAGTTATTTGACGAGAGCTATATTCTGTCATTGTACTATGTTTACTAGTCTATACAGATATCATATTTATAGAAGCTGTATTGAAGATAAGCCCGCCCATAGTAACACCCTTTAATTTTTAAGTCCTTATTTAATTCTGTTATGGTGTACAATAAAGAGTATATCTATCTATCTATATCTATCTAAAGAAATCGCAATATAACACTTGAGATTGTTGTTTTATGTTCTAGGATTCATAAATGCAAAGTACCAAAGGTTAATTTGTTCCATTTGGGGTTAAAGATCCAGTTTGAGCCCAAATACTTACTTCGCCAATCGGTTGCCAGTAATATGCCAATTGCTTTGCAAGCACTATTTCTTTTGAAGTTTTCAACAGAATTGATAAAAGTTATTTATTTTAATATTTTTATGTTAGCCTGAGGTAAGATAAATAACAGCCGTACGGATTCCTTAATGGTAAGCAACACTTGGCGGGTTTGGTTCAAGGATGGGTTACCATCTTAACATGTCAAGATATTTCCATCCTTCGAAAAGCAGGCTAAGCCGATAGTTTTAGCTGCTTTTTAGCGACAATTGTTTACCGGTAGTAAGAAGGTTGAAATTCTGACTCCAGCCTTGCCAAGGGGTTTGTTGCAAGTTTATCAAGTTAAACGGGAACTCAGTTTCAACATAAGTCGGTAAAGTCAAGCCATGATGATGATTTTTAACAGAATATCTTTTTTTCCGTGTGGCAAAATGATCGAATGACTTCTCCCGCTCAGGGTTAAATGGAAGGGGGTGTCAGACTTCTACTGACTAAAAACCCACCCTGTTCCTTCAGCTGCCTTTAAGTTCCGGGGCCGCGGTATCTCGTTAGAACATTCCCGCAACCCCGGCAGGCAATGGCCTTATGGGGCCCCGTCACTATTGCTGACAGCTCATGAGGCGCGCGTGCGGGAGTTGAGGTCCCGATTAAGAGTCCCCAGCATCTCCTTGCGGGCCAGATCTTTGGCCCGCCGTATTCCACTTTGAGAACGGTCTTCGCTGCTCTGTACTCCTCGTACAGCTCCGCCTCTCTGACCCGCATCTGTAAACCGGATGCGGGGCCTGCGGTGTCTGGTGTACCGGCGTCACGTCACATCAGAATATCTGGCCGCTTGGCTTGTATAATTTGATCTACTATTGACTTAGCTTGCTGCTTCACTTGTTTACCGAAGAAAGTAGGGCAGACGCAACATCTCACTATTTACTTTTCTTGGACACCTATTTGCAAGCGTACATCTTTGGAGGAGCTTGTGGCTACATAATAGCCGAACGGGTTGATCTTCAGGGTTAAGGTGGACAGGTGATCATCTTACCATATCGAGATTCCGATCAAATAGCAAGGTAGGCCGTTGGTCATCATTGCAGGGGCGACCTGGATTCTGCACAGCACACGCTCGAAGAGTGCCCTGCTTGGGCCGCTGAGCGGCAGGTCCTGGTCGCGAGGATCGGGCGAGACCTGTCTCTGCCAGCAGTGGTGAAGGCTATGCTTGCAGAGACAGAAAACTGGAGGGCGATGGCCTCTTTCTGTGAAACCGTGATGATCCAGAAAGAGGCCGCTGAGCGTGATCGTGAGAGGGCCGATCCCGCTCGGAGAAGAAGGCGTCGTGTAGGGAACCGACTCGCCGAAATCCCCGTCTGCATTTTTTAAGGCAGTTGGGGCTCCGGGTCACGGGAGCTTAGAGTGAGGAATCTGAGCACTCATAGAGTGAACCCAGGAAAGAAGGTGGCACAGTAGTCACGTGCCACCGTACACAGCGAGGCTCAGAGGAGACCCTTTTACAGTCTCCACAGGGATGTGCCCTAATAGGCCATGCACGGAGGGGGTTCCGGAGTGGTCTTTTAAGAGGTACCGGGAACCTCTCTATGTGCTGATGGTGATCACCGGGGTGGTTTTAGTGAGGTAGAAATCCCACACTCCCTGGTCGTTCCCCAAAAGTCCAGGCGCCTTTTGAAGGTTTCCCCCCGATAACAAAAAAAAAGGCCGTTGGTTCCAGCTGTCATTTGTATATTTTTGACAGTCGTACCAGATAAGTCAGAACCCAGAAAATCAGATCCCAGTCTTGCCAAGGAGTATCATGTTACCCAGCTATTTGGTTTTGGAGGTCAGATCGGCAGTCGCCGCATGTAAAATACCATACCCGGACTTTTAATTCGATGCAGTAAGCTGACATAAGCTAATGTCACTTACTAAAATAATAATACCCTATTTAACCTAATAGTGATGGACTAAATCAATCGAATAATAAATGAGCGAATTTTAATCGTTAGAAATATAAATAAATGATAAAATTTATACTATTATCATTTATTTTTAAGTAGTAATAAGATTTTTATTATAAATAAATCTATTTTTATTAAAATATTCACATCTAACCAGTCAATCTTTTGTAAATTGTTTCATGTGATGAATATTTTAATAAATTGCGCGGGATTACAAAAAAAAATTATTAATATGATCTATTCGTTTTATTTTTCACGCCTCTTTATAATCACATTTTAGTTTTTGTTATTTTCACACAATATTATTGAAAAATTGTTTACATCGTTATTCGATTTTATTCCTGAATCGATTAATTTAGTTACATTACAATTTCGTAGTGGTCATTATCTGAGAACTCAGAAACTGTCAGTCTACTGCATCGAATTAAAAGTCCGGGTATAGTACTCGCTGAATCCAGTCAGACTTTCTATTTTTTATTAAAAATAGGTTCGCGTTTGACCACCATCTCACCTGATGGTAAGTGATGATGTGGTCGAAGATGGAGCACGCTTCACTCACTCATTTCACTCTTGACTTAAAGACTCCTAGGTTATAGCTATCGGGAAACAGACTCCGGCAGGGAATTCCACTCCTTAGCCGTACGCACAATGAAGGTATGGAAACCAATTTCAGCATAGTTGGGAATAGGCTAAACAGATGTAGATTTTTCGGTATGCAAGGCTGTTGTAACCATTACAGCCGAGATTGCACCATCAAAGTCTAGTTAATGCCCTGCGATTTCCAGTCCGTAGAAAGAGCTTTGTACTATTTCGGCTTTGGGCAGCCATCAGTCATCAAAGCGGGCGCTCGCAGCTTCCGCGTTGGAAGCCAGCCAGTTATGTACAAAGGATGCATTAAGGACCCAGAATTATGACACATGATCTAAACACGGATTGGCTGTAAAACATTTTGGTTTTATGGTCATGTGTTACAGTTCGTTCTTGCACGTTTTAGAGGCAGATTGACGAGTTTAAAATAGAAGCGATTGACACAGGTTTTGTCTATTGATTACGAAGAGTGCCCCAAGTCTATACACATTTACTGTAACGCACTAATAAATAAAAACTTGAAAAATAATAACCGACTTCAAAACACTACTACACTAAAGAGAAAAATAAACTTAATTACATATTTATTGCAAAGAAGAAAATGCGCACAATACTGTTTTGCTTGATGTCTAATTTCGTTTATAAAAGGGCTAGGTACCTGCTCATCTGGTTGAAGTTTATGTGACGTGGCGGGAGTAGACTAGCGTAGCCTGTCAAACTTTTTCATTACATTTGGCACCAACTTCATATCTGTTTTCTGTCTCCGGAGAAGGGCGTTATTAGCTGCGCTAAATTTTATACTTTTGCATCTAATATCGTTTTACTTGTTCTATCTAGTCTTGTGTTATTGTTACTGAATAAAGCTTTTACTATTTTTACTAACTTCGTTATTGGTTTTGTATTTTCTTTTTTTCAAACACCGCCTTCCGAAATTAAAATTATTTTTGGCTTTGTAGTGTTTTGTTATGGAAGTCGTTTATTTTTTTGCAATAATATTTTTTTTCACGCTTTTTAGTGGGTCGCTTTGTAATTTATCTAGTTACAAAAGCCATGTCAACTACTTATCACCTTTTACAAAATATTGCTTTTCCCGATGCAGAGCCGTACATTTTTGAGGAGTTCTCCTGGTACTTAACCATCAGCTTTACTTCACCATAAGCATTGTGACGAGCATAAAGTGCTTAACATCCATATTCAAGTAATCGAATCTCAATCCACGAAATACTTATTATTGAGTAGTTTCGGTGGCCATCTGTGGTCTTCGAGAGCAACTGCACAAGGTACTATAAGAAATAACTAAAACGCCATAGGTGTGCCTATAATATTTGTCAAGTTCTCTCGATTTCTCCATGATTCCATCATCCGATCCTAACGTGATGACAATGGGACTAACTAGAATGTAAATCCTTTCAAACAAAAAAAAATAATTTTCCAAATCGGTCCAGCCGTCTTCGAGTTATGAGGTAACACACATAAAAAAAAAGTTCAAGACGAACAGAGAACCTCCTCCTTTTTTTGAAGTCAGTTAAAAATAAGTCTGCAACAGTATGTATATTCTCTGGCCCTTACCTTAACTCTAAGCCTTTTGTCGACCCAGTCCTTCAACAGGGCGAGCGGGCCATCTATAGCGTCCATGCGCGTGAGCACATTTCTTGCCTTGTATTCCCTTCGCGGTACCAAACCTGAAAATAAACGTATCTATGAACAAGATTCATCTGAAGTTACATGAGACGGACTGCATTAAAATATACAAAAAATTTTTTGCAAAAAAATAGAACCGATATGGAAGTCCATATCAAAACACCACAAAGCCAAAAATAACTTTAATTTCGGTAGTCGGTGTTATTGGTTTTGTATTTTCTTTTTTTCACACCGCCTTCCGAAATTAAAGTTATTTTTGACTTTGTTAAATTTGTTTGTTAAAAACTAGCATCTGCCCGCGACTTCGTTCGTATGGGAGGGGTTTCCGGACTAAAAAGTATTCTAAGTGTTATTTCAGTACGTCAGCTATTTACTTACCAAATTTAATTCAGATACGTTTAGTAGTTTCTACGTGAAAGAGTAACAAACATCCATCCATCCATCCATCCTCACAAACTTTCGCATTTATAATATTAGTAAGACATACCGTAAGCCAAACTCATCAAATCATACCAAAACCTGTCAGGTATCTAATATGCAAACGGGGTAGGCAGGTGTGTTTTGTTTTCATAATTTTATGTGCATTGTTTGTTGAGAGGTGATGTCATACCTGCAACTCGAGGAAGATATCTAAGAAAGACCCTTGAAGGTAGACTTGTGGAGTCTGTATAACACTGATAGTACAGACGCCAGCACATGAAGCTACCCGAAACTGTCAAATTTTCCCAATCAACCTTGAACCTAATTTCTTTAACAATAAAGTTGAAAATCTATTAAAGAAATTTGACAGATTGTTGTAGCTTGATGTACTGGCGTCTGTACATAGTACAGTAGACAGGATTCCGTTGATGAAAACTCCAGCTAGGCTTAAAAATATTAGAGAAGTCTATAGGTACTAGTATTGTAAAGAGTAAACACTTGTATTTTTGGAGTGTGTAACGAATAACAATAATAATAGAAAAATATATAAAAATGAAAATGTTGAGTGCTTTTTAAAGAAAATAAAAGAAATAATAGGACTTAACGAGATTGCTAATAGTGTGAATTCTACCCACATTGCTATTGTTTAAAAATACCCAAAATGACAGGACCGATTTGTTTTTGCTCGCGTTTGACCACGATTTTGATTTTGAAAATTCTTTCACCAATAGAAAGCTTCGTTTTTTTGAGTGAAATAGGCTACATTTTTCCCTGAAAAATCTTTACACACGAGCAAAGCCGCGGGCAGAAACTAGTAATATGGTCACATTCCGGCTGTTCTTTTTTGTTTTAAATATATACAAAAACGCACAACAAACTGGTACCGTTTTAATATCCAACCAAAATCCTTGAGTATCATTTATTATTATAATTAAAAAACAGGCTATACGACTCAGCTAAATGTTACCTATTATCAATAACAAGAGACAAAAGTGTACGTATTAGTGTATTACGATAACAATGTCGAAGAAAAAGTCAACGTACTCGTTATCTGTGCGACACAAATATGACACCTGTGAAAATATCGCACATAGCACACGCGCGGTGCACGAGCGGTGATGCGTGCACTCACCCTGGTTGCTGGCCAATGTCTGCCCGCCCTCATATCACCACTTGTACTTACCACTGACCTTTTACTACTTATTCTATTGGGCATCTATCATCAACAACAAGCAACTGCCTATTTGACCTCGACAACGCAGTAGCACTCAAATGGACTATTACAGGCCTGTGACTTTGATACCTATTTTTTGTAAAATTTTTGATAAAGCCTTACATAACAAATTGGAAAACTTCATTGAAAAGAACAAGATTATTAAAGACGAACAAAATGGTTTTCGTAAAAATAGAAGTACATCGTTAGCAGCCTTTCAATTAATAAAAGAAATAACAAACTGAGATAAGAAAATACTTGTTACAGTTTTATTCATGGATATGAGCAAAGCTTTTGATCATGTCTCTCATGAACGATGATTAGAAAAGGTTTCGAGATATGGAATCAGAGGAACTGCATATAAATGGCTGGAATCTTACTTGTCCGACAGAGTGCAATCAGTGGAGGTAACGAATTATAATGAACAAACAAAAACGTTAGAATCATCCCAAACTTCCTTTATGATTAATTGAAACGGCGCGGCGTGCCACAGGGCAGCATTTTAGGGCCGCCAATGTTTTTGCTTTACATAAATGATTTCGCAGAAGTTATAAGTCATAAATGTATACTCTTTGCCGACGATGCCACAACTATAATTAAGGGATAAGATAAGAATTCGTACGAACAAGAAATAAACACTGCTCTTCAAACAACTATAGAGTGGCTAGAGGCTAATAATTTAAAAATTAATATTAATAAAACAAAATTTATGCAATTACATACATGTCATTCAAAGCCCTAAATATATCGTATAATGGGGTCGCCTTGACAGAAACTGGCTCTGTTAAGTTTCTTGGAATACATTTTGATAAATATTGCTCATGGTAAAATCATATAAATGACCCTTTGAGACGTATTAGCTACAAGGTATCAAGAAATGCCGCATTAACGGCCTTCCATGGTTACATAACCTCCACTGAAAGGTATGGTATTATCCTGTGGGGTCGTTGTGTGGAGATTGACCAAGTATTTGTAATGCAAATAAAAGGTGTCTAAGACCTATATTTGGGTTGAAGCAAATAGAGTCACGTCGTCCATTCTTTAGGACCACAGCCAAGGTGTGGAACTCTCTGCCGGCTTCTGTGTTCCCTGCCACATATGACCCGTCAGCCTTTAACGCAAGAGTGAATAGGCATTTTCTGGGCTCGCTCGTTCGATCGTAGACCTCATCTTACACTTACCATCAGGTGTGATCGACGTCAAGAGCGGGCTCATTCGTAATAAAAATATAAATATATATATATATATATATAAAATACTAACTCTACCATCTATTTATATATTAGAATCCTGTATATTTGTTTTCAAACACAAGAGACTTTACCAGCAAGCGACTAGCTACTATGCCCCACGATCTATATAACAAAAAACTTTTTACCAAAAAATTAAACAGACTTCCAAAAAATCACTGCAAAGTGAAAAATAACTTTAATTTCGGTAGTCGGTGTCTTTAGTTTTGTATATTCAGTTTTGGCACCGAATTCCGAAATTAAAGTTATTTTATCAAACATATCAACACAAGAAACGTGGTGCGAAGCTGTGATGAAAGTAAGCATTCACGATGATGCTAAACGGGCTCATCTAAAAATAGACTTCTTATCAACAAACAGGTAGCAACCACTACTTTTCACAACTATTTACGAAACTGAATAAATGACTATTAAGATGTATTGATAAACGCTTCTAAAAATAGACTCTATCTAAACGAAATCAAGAGCAGCTACGCGAAACGGGTTCCTCATTACAATCGTGTTAGAAACGAAACGATTACTATCGATACACTGAAATTAGACGAATCGGGAATTTACAATCGGTAAAACAAGCGCGTGATGGTTAATGGCCATTATGGCATATTCTTAGCCATTATTTGTAAATGTTGTTACGTTAATTGGAGCCGACCTTTGCTTTTAAACATGTACTCGAGCAGTTCTAGTACTATTATGACACAATAGCCTGCAAGCTGTACCAGTTCTATTGCCGACAATCATGCAATGCATGCAATAAACAAACGAGAACCTTCATTGATCGTGGTAGATGTACCTACATTTAAAAAACCTAAACAAATAATTAATCAACCAAAGGTCATTAAGTCATAAAACAGCAGGTTAAAAAAAACGTAAACTATCAACAAATCTATGCAGCGTCGGTGTTGGAGGTACCAGGACGGCATGGCTCGCGAGCGGTCGCCGATCGCGAATTACTTTCACTCCGCTATCCCCGGGCGCTGACCGCGCGGCCGGGGTCGTCGCCCGCGAGCCGAGCGCGGGAAACGCCACCCGCCATCGCGCCATTCAGAAAAGCGCGCCATGTTTACACAGATGCGCGCCGAAACGCGTGCCGTTGCATCACTTCCGTTTGCGTTCCGTTCCGCCGCTTATTGGCGACGTACCGATTTACTTTTATGCGTTTAACACAATTATTTGCTTACGCAGTCTGTTCGTGCAGTACTACGTCTTTACTTATATACTTTTTATGCTTAGCATTTGAATTTTAAAACCCTGATAGTTAGTTAAAATAAAATGCAAAGCCTAATTATATCAGTGAAACAAGGCATATTGTTGACAATGATAACAGTGAGACGAAACTGCGCCGGTGACGAAAAGGAGCGCACGCGCAAACCGCTGGCTTAGCGTGATAGATAACAGAGCACGCAACTATTTGTTATCTCCTTTATTAATTCGTAAACAGTGTTGTACATTTAATTGCTTTCTTGTTTTTTTTTTATAATAAATTGACTGACAATATTTTTCTAAGAAAAACAATATTTTCCTTGACACAGATTAATTTGTTTTCATTTAAGTTTGCGAAAAAAACTTCTCGTGCCATGGAAATATCTCAGATTTGATGAGTTTTAAATATTGTTCTCTCTTATGTCTGTAGTAGGCACCTACCTACCTAAAGATAAGTTGTAGGTAACTAGAAGTTTCAGGGCTTATCAAAGAAAACCAAAGGTCAAAGTTTAGTAGCATAATAGGTTTGAATGTTCTCTTGTAAGAGACTAGTTCAAATTCATAAAAATATTTGCCAGAAAGTTGAATTAAAATTCCTCTAATCATAGTCATAACATACAATCTTTATTATGTTATCTTGGATGACACAATTGTTTATCGACATTTCTTAGCACGCTTCGTAAAAGTAAAAATAATTTCGACTGGTAACACAACTTTTTAAGATAACATTTCATCAGCCTTACAGGGTTGTCTTAAAATAATTTAGCGGTCCTGTATCGAGAATATTGTTAGTAAAAATAAAAAGAATCATGGAAGTGCTCTCAAATACATTTTGTTAAAGTTCAGATAACGTTTCACGCGAAGGTGTTTTGATGCCAGCCGCGTGTTAAAGATCAAAGTAATCATTAATAAAATAATTGGTATTCCTCTTCAGTATTCCCAACTGGTTACTGAGTATAATATGAGTTATAAGATCGTACATGCAAGCAAAATGTTGATGAAAACACAGTAGTTCGTCTACACTGTAGTCGAATCTTGCTCGGAGAATATGAAAGATTTTAAATATTAGTGCAATTTCGATTTAGAACAACCAAATTTTAAGATTGTTTGGTTTAACAAGAGAACAGTTAGAGCTTATTTTGCTAGTCTCGCATCAAACTAAATTGTTGCAATGTGGCTTCATAATTGTGCACGTATGAAATCCATTTGGTTTGCGGATTGCTGATTCCGCTCAAGTACTGATAATAATAATGATCTTCAATTTTCGTCGGGTCGGGAGTCCAGTACCAACAGCCCTAGGCGTAAAATCTCTGGATGGCATGTCAACGACCGAGACTCCAGGCCGAGTGAGACGGCGAACGCCACTCATGTGGAAAGCGGTTATGCAACAATCGTACACGCGAAAGTCTAGCGAGCGATGTTACGTTCGCGGCGATGCATCTAGATGAACGCATAGCGATTTATTCAGATATTCTCGACAATCGTAACGATCTGTCGGTCCAGTGATGGAGCGATTGACTGTGAATGCTCTTTTTTGATCTAAACATATCTAAGGTGTAATACAAACGACTTTGCGACTACGAGCAGTCGCAGTTTTCTTATCCATTTATCTGGAATTCGCATCTACATCTAAGTAATTAGTGGAATGCGAGTAATTTTACAGTGAGATAAAATATTAATCACACTTTGAGTATGATGAATACGTCCTAGAAGTGGACGTATTCATCATACTCAAAGTGTCCAAATTTAAATGAAATTTAATTCAATTCAATTAATTTATTTATTTATTTGCGATAAGTGTTGGTACAATGTCGGTCTTAACATATATTATAATAACATTATTATTATGGATCCTTAACACTTAGTCAAATGACTGTGACATGCAAACATTTTGTTCATACCTTGTAACAAAATAATGTATAATTCTATTAAATTAATTATTAAAATTACAATTGAATAGCAATATTATTATTGTCTCCTTTATTACATTTACAAAGTAAATATAATTTCGACTGGTAACACAACTTTTTAAGATAACATTTCATCAGCCTTACAGGGTTGTCTTAAAATAATTTAGCGATCCTGTATCGAGAATATTGTTAGTAAAAAAATCTTTTTAGCAAAAAATAGAACCGACTTCCATATAAAAACACTACAAAGGCAAAAATAACTTTAATTTCGGAAGGCGGTGTCAAAAACGAAAATATATACAAAACTAAAGACACCGCCTTCCGAAATTAAAGTTATTTTTGCCTTTGTAGTGTTTTTAGATGGAAGTCGGTTCTATTTTTTGCTAAAAAGATTTTTTTCACGCTTTTTAGTGGGTCTGTTTGTAATTTATCTAGTTACAAAAGCCAAAATGTCAACTACTTATCACCTTTTACAAAATATTGCTTTTCCCGGTGCAGAGTCGTTAATTTTTGAGGAGTTCTCCTGGTACATCAGCATCAGCTCTACTTCACCATATGCATTGTGACGAGCATAAAGTGCTTAACCACTTACCACTTACCACTGGTATTTATAAAAGTAGAAATCGGCTTTATGAACTCTATGAGGAGCGGACTTACACTAACTCGGTAGAATTTAATTTATATGTTAAGAACTACTCTAAATTATTTAAAAAAGTCTGTTATATTGCCAAGTCTCGCTACTTGAGTTCTAAAATTAAAAATAGTAGTAATGTAATTAAAACGACTTGGGATATTATAAAAAGCGAAACGGGAAGGTCTTGCAACCGAAATATTGATTACACCCTCACTATTGATGATAATATAATAACATTAGATTCGCAAGTCGCCACAGAATTCGAAAATTTTTTCACTGACATTCCCGTATCGACAACCAAGTCGCTAAAATCATCTCCCATTGCTGCAGAAACATTACTTAAAAAAAATGTGCCAGTTTGTAGTTCAGAGTTTAAATTCCAACATGTTACTTCTAATGACATCATCAAAACTTTTAATTCTTTGAATATTAAAAAGACTGCAGACCTGTGGGGTAATTCTGTTGAAGTTACTTAGTCAATTATACACATTATTGCTCCTACATTAGCTGTTATATTTAATAATTGTATTGATTGCGGTGAGTTTCCTGATCTAATGAAATATAGTAAAATAATCCCACTATTTAAATCGGGTAGTACATCTGACCCTACTAATTATAGACCTATTTCTGTACTGCCCACTTTCAGTAAAATTTTTGAGAAAATTATTTTAATGCAGATGCAAAGATATTTTAATAAACACAAATTGCTACATAATAAACAATTTGGTTTTACAAAGGGTCGTTCAACAACTGATGCCGGTGTTGAACTTTTAGGACACATTTATAATGCATGGGAAGATAAGTGCGATGCGTTGGGAATTTTTTGCGATTTGTCTAAGGCGTTTGACTGTGTTCCCCATGAGACATTAATCAGGAAACTGCACCACTACGGATTCCAGGACTCCTCTCTGAATCTTTTAACCTCATACTTGAGTGAAAGGATTCAGAGAGTCGATGTGAACGGCAAAAGATCGCCGGGATCTGTGGTCAAGATGGGGGTCCCCCAAGGCTCAATTTTAGGTCCCTTTTTGTTTCTTATTTATATAAATGATTTGCCGTACCTGATCAAAAATCATGACAAGTGTTATTCGCTGACGATACTTCTCTTTTATTTAAAATTAAACGTCAACAGCAGGTTACTGAAGAAGTAAACAGAGCCCTTGCGACTGTAGTTAGCTGGTTTAATGTTAATAATCTTCTTCTTAATGAGAAAAAAACCAAATGCCTAAAATTTACGTTACCTCATGTTAGACAAGTGAATACTAGTGTATCAATAAAGGGCGAAATATTGAAACCCGAAGATACCACAGTATTCTTGGGCATAACTTTGGATGCGAAGCTTCAGTGGGGCCCCCATATAGATAAATTGTCAAAAAAGTTAAGTTCTGCAGCATATGCCGTTAGAAAAATACGTGGATTAACTGATATCGAAACAGCACGTTTAGTCTACTTTAGTTACTTTCACAGTGTGATGTCATACGGCATTTTACTTTGGGGAAATGCTGCCGACATTCACACAATATTTGTATTACAAAAAAGGGCCATTCGTGCAATTTATAAATTAAGTCCTAAGCACTCCTTAAGAGACAAATTTAAAGAGATTAATATTATGACTGTGCCATCTCAGTATATTTATGAGAATCTCTTGTATGCACACAAAAATATTAATCTGTTTAAAAAATACAGTGATATTCATAGTGTAAATACAAGGAACAAAGACAAATATGTCATTCCTAAAACAAGGTTGAAAAAAATAGGTGGTTCGTTTAGATGCCAATGTATACGTTTTTATAATAAAATTCCTAGCCATATTCAAGAACTAAGTATTCATAAATTCAAATTGTTTATAAAACGTAAGCTATGTCAGAAAGCTTTTTACAGTGTTAAAGATTATATTGAGGACAAGAAGGCTTGGGAATGAGATGCTCCAGTGATATACGTGAGCCCTTTTTGTTTTCTAATTTTTGATAGTTGATTTATTTTTTATTGATTAAAATATTTGTTTTGTTAAGTATTGTATATACCTATTTATTTTGTTTTTTTTATATTATTATTTCATTATTGTTAATGTGAGGACAATGTAGGTTATTCTTTCTTCGTTGTTTTTACTTTCACTGTAATTTATTTAATGATGTCAAGCAGTTTGAGTACTTGTAGGCCTACCCAAATCTCCTTTGGTTTTTTTTTTGTCATATTGTTGAGCTCCTTAAGTTCTAAGTTGAGCTACATGATAACTGACAAATGCTTGCACTGTCTGGACAGGTCCGCTCAAATTTGCGTGGTTATTTCCTCAAAAAAATACCACAGACATGAATCTACATGCTTCTCATATACAAATACAAATTGTCTGGACTTTAAAAGAGACTATGACCTCTGAGTTTGTTTCGGTGTTTCTTCTCACAGTAGTCAGTTAGGAAATACCGGCCTCATCTAGCTAAACTTAACACGCAAAAAAACATGACGTGTAAAAGTGTTATTTATAACCAATTTACAAAATAAATATTTCATTTCATTTAATTTCATTTCATAACATCCATATTCAAGTAATCTAATCGCAATCAACGAAATTATTGAGTAGTTTCGGTGGCCATCTGGGGTCTTCATCATCAGTTCCACTTCCTCAAATGGCGCTTTTCGAGAGCAACTGCACAAGGTACTATAAGAAATACCCAAAACTTTTTCTCTCTCTCTCTCTTCTTTTTCTCCATGATCCCATCATCAGATCCAAACGTGACGACAATGGGACCAACTAGAAAGTATACCCTTTTAAATAAAAAAAGAATTTTCCAGATCGGTCCAGCCATCTCCGAGTTATGAGGTAACTTACATAAAAAAAAAAAGTTCAAGACGAATTGTAAACCTCCTTTTTTAAGTTGGTTAATAAAAAGAATCATGGAAGTGTTTTCAAATATATTTTGTTAAAGTTCAGATAAGGTTTTACGCGAAGGTGCTTTGATGCCAGCCGCGTGGTAAAGATCAAAGTAATCATTAATAAAATAATTGGTAATAATCGTTATTATTCTTACTATTAGAATTCTGTCATATAGTTAAATTATTACAATTGTTAATTATTTTTCAATGTCTTATTAAATATTTCGCTTACCGAGTAGAAAGTCTTTTCGTTAAGCCATGCTTTAAGACACCTTATAAATTTATTAGTTGGTAAGATTTTAATACTATCAGGTATAGCCAGGGCCGGATTAACCATTAGGCGGAGTAGGCAACTGCCTAGGGGCCCCGCATCAACTAAGGGTCCAGGCCCAGTGCACGCACCAAGAAAACATGTTTCTTCGAACGATAATTTGATCTCACTGTTATCTCTCAAAATACAAATCGTTAGATTTAGTAGTAGAATTAAAACAATTTTAGAACAAATCAGGGAAAAAGTATCAAATATATTAAAAACAACAGCCGTCAATGTGCGTTTCCTCAGTTCACACACGATTTGGTCAGTCAAAGTAAGAAAAGGGGCCCCGAGAATGTCATTGCATTAGGGCCTCTAACAGGGTTAATCCGGCTCTGGGTATATAGCATTAAATATACGACCGCACATTGCATAGCTATTCTTGTTATATAGTGCTGTTTTAGGAATTATTGGCAAAACAATTCTATTTTTGTGTCTAGAACTTTTTGGATACAGTTCATGAGCTTTTTTAAATAGTTCCGGGTGCTTTCTAACAAATTTCGCGCATTCAAAGATGTACAGACTGGGTAAGGTTAGTACCTTAAACTTTTTAAAAAAGGTTCCGCACGATTCCCATGGGCGGATTCCTGCTATGGCGCGTATGCATTTTTTCTGTGCGATGAAAGCTCTATGACTTTCCGTTGAGTAGCCCCAGGTAAACAGACCATATCTCAACACAGAATCAACGTAACCATAGTATGCAGATAACACTGTTTTTAACGCTGATGTTTTTGAGAGTTCGTATAGAACGTACACGAATTTTTTAATTTTACTGCATACTTTATTGACGTGGGCCTTCCAGTTGCAGTGTTTATCAATTGTGATGCCGAGAAATGTCGTTTCGTTGACTTCGTTTAGTTTAAGTCCTCTATAATTAATGTCTAATGTCTTATGTTGCTGTCAGTACGTACTAAATTGCATAAAATTAGTTTTTGTAAGGTTCACGCGTAGATTATTTTCGTCAAGCCATGTTATTATTGATTCGATTGTATTATTTATGTCAGTTGTATATTTATTAATGTTAGGATTATTTGATGTCATTATTAATTATATGTCATCAGCGAACAGAAAATATGGGTGATTAGTAACTTCCGGAAGGTCATTTATGTAGAGTAAAAACAGTAGAGAGCTAAGGATACCACCTTGTGGCACATCGGACTTATTATGTTTATACTTTGACCTATGTTTTTAGATTGCTGTCAATTTTTTCGATTTCTACACATTGCATTCTGTTATTTAAATAACTTTCAATCCATTGGAGTGCTGGGCCACGTATCCCATAGTTGTCAAGTTTGTTTATTAGTAATTCATGTGACAAGAAATCGAAGGCTTTCGTCATGTCAAAAAATATGCCCGTTGTTTGGATACCCTTATCTAATTTACTAATGATTGTGTGGATTAGGTTAAAACATGCTAATGTTGTGGATTTTCCGTTCTGAAAACCGTATTGTAATATCTTTGAGATTATGGGTATGAGAGTAATTGGTCTGTAGTTGTCTAGGTCTTCTTTGTTACCTTTTTTGTGGAGACTTTAACACTGATTGTTTAAGTAGATCAGGAAAACATCTCGATTCAAAAGAGAGATTTACTTAAAATGATATGACTGGTGTTAATTCAACTACGCAACATATTAGAATTTTTGTTGCTAACTCACCATTACCTACTGAGTGTGTTGTTCAAGGCTAGTATAATTTTGTGTACCTCTTCATATCCACATGGATTCAGGAAAATAGTAACAGACTGTTTGAGGTTAGCACGAGTATTTTTTTGGGTATTGTTTGTTAGATTAATCCAGTAGTCGTTGAATATTTCAGCAATTTTGTTTGGGCTCTTAACTACAGTACCTTTGATTCTTATGTTTTGTATTAATTGTTAGCTCTTAGTACAGCTGGATTCTTTTTTTATCAGTTGCCATGCTGTCTTGCATTTGTTTTTCGAACTACTGATAAATTTATCATTGGTTCTTTTAATTGACTCATGTATGCAGCGTCTTAGTAGGTAAGAGTAATTTTTAAACTTTGTCTTATTTTCAACAGTTTTATTCGCGTAGTATTTAATTCGTAGTTCTCTTTTGGTTTTGTAACTTGCCTACCTTTAGATATCCATTTTAGTGTTCGTTTCCTGTTTGAAATCTTTATTCTTCTGATAGGAAAACAGAATTTATAAAAAAGACATTATCTCGTAGAACTTTTCATAGGCTCTGTTAATATTGGTTTCTTTGAATACTTCTGAGAACGATAGTTCAGACATACATTCTTTAAATTTGGCAATGTGATGCTCATTATCCCTCTTGAATATTGAATAATTTGTTAAAGCTGTTTCCTTCTTTTTCACGGGTATACTTAATAATTAAAGAGTGCGTATTAGTCAAAACAAAAGTAATTCTTAGCTACATTCAATTCCATGTTAGTCTGCTTTCGAACAAGCACTTTCTTAGATAGACTCAATAGATGTAAATGCGCACGATTGTTCAGACCGTGTTTCAGTATTGCAAAACAATATGGCGACCGCAATCATTATACTCTAGAATCTACCATTACGCTTATATTAGGCTTAACGATTGCACAAAAGTAGCCGATAATAGAAGCGAACAAGGAGTTTACAAGCCAGCTGTGTTTAATCTATGGTGTTGTACCTGTCACTTTTCACCACCATTTTTGTCGATTTGGTGGGAAAATAATTGGTTATATTATCACGCGATCGCGTGTTTGTGTCCTATGTGGTTTGTTCATTAAAAACATTTTAACTTTCTTAATTAACGCAAGGGTGCTTATATCGCGAATGTGACACAGAAATGACCATGGTTTATCATTATTGTTTTGTTAAAAGTTTTCATTTAATTATTTTTCATTTAGATGAATTTGAGTTAAAATAAACACACACCGTTGTCAGTTCTCGATGTAATATCTAATTGCATGCATTTCCGGAGAAAGGTGATAGCAATCTTCGTTAAAATCAACAAATCTCAATAAAAAAAATTGGCCAAGTGCGAGTCGGACTCGCCCATGAAGGGTTCCGTAATCCGTAGTAACTATAATAAATTCTTGGAAACTAAACGTCTAATTATTTTTTTAAAAACAAAAACGTTACAGCTACAATAAAAATTTAATTAAACAAAACAAACAAAACAAAAGTACACTTCTACACGATAATAAAATTAAAAAGTAAAAATGTCGGTCGCAAAGACGTGTTGCTTGGCCCGTGGTTCTCGAGCGAAAAGGGGTGCGCTGTTTTTTAGGTAGGGCCACTCGTAGATCAGCTCAGTAAGGCTGTGCGTCTACTTAACCGGTCTGTAGGGGTGCGCTGCGGTCGGCACTCCCTTTTATACCAACTGATGTCTTCTATTTCTCCGACTCACAACAAAATATAATATATTTATTTGAAAAAAAAAAAACAAAAAACCTTACAAATTTCTAAAAACTAGATTATTTACAATTTTTACAACTACGCCAAATAACTTTGTTTTTCATAGTATTTGTATGAATTACAAAGTTATATTTGCGGTTTTAGAAAATATACTGTATCTCAAAAACTGCTGACTCGATCTCGTTCAAACCAATTTTGGTTGAAAATTTACATTAAGATCTACAACATATGGTTTTTTTAGATTTTTCACTTCATTATTATAGAAGTTAAAGGGGGACACACATTTTACCACTTTGGAAGCGTATATCTTTTAAACGATTAACTTTATGAAACAGTCATTTTAGAAACCTTAATGTCATTTTTAAAGACCTGTCTATAGATACCACACACGTATAGGTTTCATGAAAGAAAATATTTTCAGTTTCAGTTCCATGTATGGAGAGCCCCCTTCATTTAAAATATTTTTTTTTAAATTTTCTCTTAAAATCGGAAAGCGGTTCACAGAATACATCTACCTACCAAGTTTTACATGTATAGTCCTAATAGTTTCGGAATAAAATAGCTGTGACATACGGACGGACGGACAGACAGACAGACGGACTGACATGTCGAAACTATAAGGGTTCCGTTTTTTGCAATTCGGCTACGGAACCCTAAAAAAGGCAAAACACACAGAAAATGCTCCTAAATTCAAATCATTTATATCTGTTGTGTCATCATCTTTGACATGTAAAACGGAGCTGTACGCCCTTAAACGGATTCGCAACATAATGGGTTGCCGCGGAAAACCGGTTGACGTAACCAAACCACTCGTTCTAAGCCAAAACAAATTGTGGATAAAAAAAAAAGGTTTATGTAAGCAAGGCCGCGGGGCAGCAGGTCACGGGCGCTATGCAAATGAGCTGATGCCATTGTTGATAGCAAGTCATTGACTATGCGGACCTGGATACGTTACGTCCATTCACAGTACTAAAAGGATTTTTATTATAGATTTTATGACTGCTGGATTTAACTTCGTTGCAAATAGTCCTTATTCGACACTAATGACCATCTGTGCTGTTAGGACCAGTTCCAGAATATGATTTTAATTTCTCTAAATGACGAGACTTAGAAACATAGAATTTAGTTTTGTCATATTTTACGACTAAACTCCTAATTTAAAGAGGTTTATTAGTTGAAAGACACAGTCCGACTTCACGGATTGAGTCCACAGTAATGCGAAAAGCTATGTAGGGTCATTCGTTATTTACGATTCCGCTGTTATATGCGTGAGATATCAAAGTTATACGTGGCTTAATAGCTTGAAATATAACTTATAAGATTATTGGCGTAGTAACCGCACTTGTTTTGCAAACGTACTCTTTGATTTATGTTTCGAAAGAAATTGGTTTGGTTCAATAATCTTGGACTAGTCTTACAGACAAAAAAGATTTTGGCAAACACACGGAATTTAGTCACGATATCCGAAAACTTCCTTCTCGTACATTATTAAAACAAATAATTTTTCTAATACTTCAATACTCTTATCCGAATTAAGCGACAAACGGATATTTATGGATCGAACCTTGATCCTCAATTGCTCGAAGTCCCACAACTGCCTGGGTGGGCTGCGTAGCTTATCCCGGGGTAGGCCAGGTCGGTGAGGCGCGGGGGGCGGGTTCGTCGGCCGCAGTTGACATAGAACTGCGTGCATTGAACGCACGGCCTAGACTGACCTCGCTGCGACCTGGGACCCATGTGACAGGACTTAAGAGCATAAGAATGACATCTGTGGAGATGGTTGATGGGTGACAGATTTAAGGTTGTTGGCTCCGCATAATTTATGATGGTTTTTATTTAAGAGTCATTTGGAGTGACATTTTGCAGGAATATTTTGTATAGATAATTTTTATGGATGATATAGGCATATTCCACCAAATATTAAACGAGGAGATATCTGAGGATGCGAAAAAGTTGTTCGACTTTATGGCCCGATCTCGTCGGTTTGATTTGTATTCTTGTGTTAGGGTACGATGGGATTTACATACGCTGCGCGTAATAAAAGTCCTTAAAAATATTAAGAAACAAAAAATAAAAATAAATATGAAAGTAATTCATGTACTTAAGAGCTGTACCTATTTCCAAAATAAATTTGAAATGCCTTGTGATTAGGATTCTTAAATGTGTTGGATTTAATATGGTTCTTACTTTGAGATGAATACCAAATCCAATTTTTCATCAATCAATCAATCAATAGCTTACATTTTGTCCTACTTACTTTTATTTATTTTATTTTATTTGTGAAAAAAAAAATCGTCATTACATCAAAATCAATGTACTTAATACCAACAACATTTTTCACATATTAGCTAAAAGGTATGCTATGATGAAGAGTCAAGTTAGGTTTTACATAGGTAATTAGGTATTGACCATATTCAAGTAAGCTATTATATTTTTATAATGCTACAAGCTTTCAAATTAGTCAGTCACTTCAAGATAACTTGTATCTAATCTATTCAGTTCCTTAATAACTCTAGTTCTAAAAGCATTTCTATTTAGCAAAAATATATCAATATCCATAAAGTTGAGACGCTGCAGGGGTGCAAGTTTACCCATGTTTGTCCGAAGTGATGCCTGATCAAACAATCAGTAATCGCGCACTCCACATCTATGAATTAATCTAGGTTTTCAACAAGTTTAATATGGTTACTAAGGTCTATATAATTAAATTTATTATCACAATCATCATGAACATGTATTTATCTACCATGTACTATTTTGATTATAAATGTTTATTATTATTTATTATTATTATTGTGTATACATTTTTGTATCTCAGCAGTCTTCTGCCAGTTTTATAGAATAATACGGGCCAAAGCCAAGTGCTACCCTGAAAATATAAACCTATGATGACTGTCTATTGCTAATGATGTCTGTGCATGTGTCATTGAAGTGTCGTTTTGCAGGAATTGTCTGTGCATGTGACAAGAATTCATAAGAATTTGTTTTGCACTCTTTCAATGGCTATTTTATATTTTATATTCATTATATAGTGAATCCCATATCAGACATTCTATGAGAGGGAATGGGTAATCCACCACATGGGTCAGTTAGTCACATCTTCAGATTTTAAAAAAATATTTATATTAGGAAAACTACTCTAAGGTCTAATATATAGAATATGTGAGAACAACAAAGATATACAAATGTTATACCCTTGTACAGATCCAAATAAATTGATTGCAGTTCAAAAATCTAAATTTTTAAACATAATCATCAATTTTGTTTTTGATGTAATCAGAAATTGTTCATAAAGCACTTTTTATGATTTCACTATACTTATCCTTACTTCTCTGTTGTAATCTGATCTAATATCACAGTAAGTGTTGTTAAATGTAATCAGTTATGAGAATAACTCACAACATAAGATATTGTCAATTGGTTTACTGACCAATTTTAATTAATAATTGATGTCATATTGTAGAGTATTATTTATCTCTAATCATAAGATAAGTCTGAAATGGTGCATATGTGGAACCTCTTATCAAGTTCACTGCCTAGCGCTCACATTTCTCCATTTATTCTAGTATTATTATAGTATTGAACAAAGATCTTCCAATAACAAGTAAAAAAAATACATTGCCCCATATTAGGAATTTCTCTTGTACTTTGAGTGCAATTTTACAAACACCCAGACCTGAAACAACTTATTGTAGACTATACAATTATTTATTCCAGTGTACATATAAACTTACACATGCTGCAAAACAGCAAATAGCTCAACCACTCTTCAATTTATCATATGAAATTTAAAATAATGTAGGATTTAGAACATAAGGAATACAGGCATAACCAGTTTCTGATTAAACCCTTAATAAAATAAATAACTAAAAAAAAGTTAAAATTTCAAGATCAACATCATATAAATATTTTCCTATATGAGTTACTTGAATTTGCACTATTCGTTATGGTATGAGATATACCTTACTGCTAGATAATATTCCAGAGGCCCAGTGTAATCCTTTTTCTTTTTTATCTAGTCCATAGAATTAGAAGTGAAAAAGTATATCCATCTATATACTTTTTACTGTACACCATAAAAGTATTACATAAGAATTAAATATCTATAAAGCGTGTTGCAACAGGTGATTTTATCACAGCACTATTTTATCGACAATCTCTATATCAATCCTCTTTTATAAATATCAAAACCATAACATTGACATTACTATCAAATTGAGTTAAATGATAGGCTTGCAGACATATTTACAACTTCGAATAATTTAATTGAATACCAAAGTACTAAGACGACCCACTGACCCTTAGTTCAGTAAATCAACTACCTAAATACTAAGTTAACTTCAAAAGTAGTTAACATGCAAGCTATTATCATTATGCTTTATTCTTTATAGCAGGAATAAAGCATATCAATAGGTTTTGAACACCTATACTTTAACTGCGTCTATTGCAAAACTATCAACAGTATCAAAAATTGGCCAAGTGCGAGTCGGACTTGGCCATGAAGGGTTCCGTGGTAACTATAATAAATATAATATACTTAATAAATTTAATTGAAAAAAAAAAAAACAAAAAACCTTAAAAATTTCTTAAAACTAGCTTATTTACAATTTTTACAACTACGCCAAATAACTTTGTTTTTCATAGTATTTGTATGAATTACAAAGTTATATTTGCGGTTTTAGAAAATATACTGTATCTCAAAAACTGCCGACTCAATCTCGTTCAAACTAATTTTGGTTGAAAGTTTACATTAAGATCTACAACAGGTTTTTTTTAGATTTTTCACTTCATTATTATAGAAGTTAGAGGGGGGGGACACAAATTTTACCACTTTGGAAGCGTATATCTTTTAAACGATTAACTTTATGAAAAAGTCATTTTAGAAACCTTAATGTCTTTTTAAAGACCTGTCTATAGATACCACACACATATAGGTTTCATGAAAAAAAAATATTTTCAGATTCAGTTCCATGTATCCCCCTTAATTTTAAATGTTTTTTAAATTTTCTCTTAAAATCGGAAAGCGGTTCACAGAATACATCTATCTACCAGATTTACATGTATAGTCCTAATAGTTTCGGAATAAAATGGCTGTGACATACGGACGGACGGACAGGCAGACAGACAGACAGACAGACAGATGGACAGACATGTCGAAACTATAAGGGTTCCGTTTTTTGCCATTCGGCTACGGAACCCTAAAAAGGGGATGTGTAGGGCGGGAGGTTAGTTTAGGTTCAAAAAAAAAAAGAAAAAAATGTTAACTGATGACTAGGCAGCATGGTCTCAGCAGTGGTGTGAACTTAGCTATTTTATAGCTAGATCTAGCTATTTTTGCACCCCTGTCAGCTACAATTTCTAAAAAATTGTAGCTAAACGATTTAGCTACTTTTTTTTAGCAAATTATCAACATAGCGACTTTATCTACACACTATTATTGATGCTTGTGTGTGTGGTTTTCAGTTTAAGTTTTTTGTCTGTGGAAGCAATTTTTAGAGTCGTAAACTCGTCAGCATTTTGAGTCATATTGTAAAAGCAAGACAATACATAGTTAAAAAGCACAAAGGCCGCGCATTTACTACATTTGGTTAAGTGAAAATTAGTACAGTTGGTTTAGGAAAAGGTGAAATTTTGGGTGGAGGTCACTTTAAAAATGATAATACATATACGGATATAAGTGAATTGGCTATATCTTGCCTTTCACTTCCACACTCAAATGCAGAGGTTGAGAGGTTATTCTCTCAAATGAATCTAGTTAAAAATAAGCAGAGAAACCGAATGAGTCTGATAACTCTAAATTCTATTTTATGTATAGGAGACTCGCTCAGGAAAAAAGGTAAATGTTGCTTTAACTGTTCAACCTTACCTTTAACAGTTCTCCAACAAATGGGAACCGTGGAGAAATACACAAAATCCTTGGATTCTCAGGATGTACAACCATCTACATCATCTTCCCTAGATTAAGTTATATTAATAATGTTTTACCCACATTAGTTTTAATGTAGAAAAACGATTTTAACGATTACACACATTAGTTTTAATGTAGAAAAACGATTTAACGATTACTTTAGTTTTTTTTTTAACTTTAGCAACTTCTAGCAACTTTTTGGGGTAAGATAATGTGGGAATCTGGCAACTTTTTGCAAAAGATCTAGCTACAGAGGTGATAGTATAGTTGGCAACACTGGGTCTCAGACCTGAGAGCCTGTTCCGTCAGGAACTAATCAATTTTATAAAAAAATCAACAGTATCAAAACATAACCTCTAAATCTTACCTCCGTACTGTGCAAACCGCTGCTTATTCTTCTCCTCTAACAATTTCTCTTCTTCGACTCTCTTTTTTTCCTTCTCTTCTTCTCTTTTTATCACCAGCTCTGCCTTACCAACAGGAAATATCTCATTTGTTTTCTTCTGTGCGGCTTCAAATTGAACAATGTTTTCATACAATGGAGCCGATGAGACGGGAACCTTAACTTTGTCTGAGTAGAGAGCTTTAAGAGGATTATAACTTGAACTACACGCACTTACTTCTGACTCTGAAGTGGAAGAATCAGAATTATTTCCCCGCGACATCGTCAAAAATCAACAAAACAATAACAACACAAGAAAAGTAAATTGCGACTACACTGGACTGTAGACTATACTATCCTACCACAGATTATACAGCTGTCATGTCATACGGAAAGTGTTACGTTTAAATTCACGCATTTGATGCATAGTTTTATTGTGCTATAAATAAAAATAATCAATTACCTTGTCAATTGTTTCCACTATTGTGGGTCTTTTTTTATTTCAGTATATGTTTATTCAAAAATTTATGAATTGCTACGATTCGATATGGTTAAACTTAAAAACATCGATCATACGGAAATGGTTTTGGAAACAGTAATTAAATTACCTCGAAGTAAATTATTATAATTGCACATTTTTTATTGACATTGCAGTCATATTGATCGCGTGGTAGAATGTTGAAGGTTCTTCCTCAAACTGCAATAATTCAGCTACAATTACAATTTGTAGGTATTAACAAAAGAAATTAACTTGCAAAATTGTACTTAGCTACATTATGTACACTCTATCTGCGTATTATAATATTACTAAGAATAATATGTTTATTTCATTATATAATGCTATTTTACTACATTAAAACAAACAACAGGTTGTGTAAACAAGATAAGTATTAGCAAGATGTTAGCTCGTCGCAATTACGCCAACTCAATGCAAGGTCCACAGAGCAATATGCAATAGGAAGTAAATGATTCAAGGTTGCGTCTCACTGAAGTCTATAAATCTTTCAATAGGCTATTTATACAGGAAAATGTATAAGCAAATTGCCATAAAAAGAAAAAATAATATGATCGCATTTATTATTATTATCACACGATGTAGACACATGGCAATAACGAATAATCATTTTTTATTTGCGATGTACTAATCGATTGAAATTCCATTTAGCTAATATATTTGAATTAGGTTACTAAAAGCAACGTAGTAGTTAAAGTAAACTTTATCTATTCGATGCTAGATGGCGTTGTACCGAAGTAATAAGTGCTTCCACTTGCACAATGTTTTATAAATAATTATTTTAGTAACATTTATATATTTTGTCAGTTTCGGCGTAACCAGCTTTCGAATCTGAAGTATGACTGTACAGCTATTTTAATCCTATGATTAAATCCCCGTCGCTTATTAATTGGCTACTTATTTATAGACAGGCTATGAATAATGCATCGTTAGGTAAATGACATGACGAGTTTAACTATTAGTAATCTTCTTTCCGATACACATTTGTTCGCTAATACATAATATTGGAGAGTCAGAAAGGTTAATTATTGAGAAGGCTAAAGTACTGTAAATGCACACTAGCGTTTCCATTCTAGTTTATGTATTTGTATCCGTTTTGAATTAAATTTGCGTCCAATTTCAGTTGGTCACTTACCTACGTTAAATCTATACATTTTATTAACATGATATTCCTTAGTTATTCAAGTTTTTCTAATTGGTATAAAATTAAATTGCCTTTTTGAATTTTATACCAATTAAAAAAAATAGAACACAACAGCCAAACTTTACATTAGCCGAGACAACATCTAAAATAAGTTTATCTATACGAATAAAGCGGTACAAGGAAGCGTTTAGAAAAGAAAAGTAATTCTTTTTGCTTCACACACGACAATTATAGTGAAAGACTGAGCTAGCATTGTTCACTTTTTTCAAATGACGCGCGTTGATTGGATGCATTTCTTTGTTTCGCGGCGCGCGTGCTGTCTTCCGTGCATTGTGAGCTCAACATAATATGATTACGAGAACGTCTTATGTTTGTTACGTTAATAACTTTTTTCTTTCTTTTCTTTTAGTAGCCCCGAGCATTTTATGGTCAGTTAATTCTTAAGATGAAGCGAGTTACTTACGCAAGTATTAAAAGAAATTATTCAAAATTCAGAATTATATTCTTTTTACTTTTATCCTCATCCCTGGATTAAAAAATAGTTGAGCATTTGTGATATTATAAATACCTACGTTTTCTCATAACCTTCCTAAAACCAAACTGTTACATTTTTCTCCTTCATTTGGTGCAACGGTTTTACACGATAAAATTTAATGTTATCATAAAAGAACAACGATTTGTTAGGTGACTCCCAAAATAGCCGGGTAGTGTAAGTTCGTTGACTGGCCCATACGTCACAACATCAGATTAGATTTATTGTACTATTCGCTACACGTGATGCGCAAACGATCCACGAATGATTTATTAATCTGCTATACCTACACTTAAAATAGGTCAACCACTCTCTGTCTCAAATATATCGTGATTATTATGTCTTAAATTTTATGAACATGTGTCTTGATATTAATTTTAAAAGCAAGCATATGAATGACCATTCCTATTGTTTTGGTTTTCAGAGCGGCGTGAGCGTGTGCGCAAGAGGGTGAGCGCCGCGCTGCCTCTATGCTGTATCGACGCAGATTTGACATTCACCGGGACGTCGCCAGGTGATCTCGGTGCATCGCCGCCGTCACACTTACAACACTATAACATTAAATCCAGCTGAAAAAAGAAAAAAGTCCACTTAACCTGAAATTTTGATGTAACCAAAATTTATTACCTACTCCGACTAGCGTCACCTTGTGGCAAGTAGAAAAACTAGTAAACTAACAGCTTAACATCGGCAATATTCAATACCTAGAAAACAGTTGCTGTTAAGCCTTGGATTACTCAATTCTTTTGCTACCTAAAATTGATTTGCCTTAAATTACATTCCCTAATATACTCCGACTTCTGGTCAACCCCTTTAATTAAAATTACTAACATAAGCACTAACGTTTCCCTCTTATATAAAATTTGACTATATTAAAAAACTCAATAAATTTATTTGCGAACAGTGTTAAGACGTGAAAGCCTACGCTCGTAATCTTAACAGGTCGCTGCTGAAGAGAAGTGGATTACGAGGAGTGAGGTAACCTGGCCGGGAGGAGGACAAGCTAGCCGAACAAGCAGAGACATCTGTCGTCCAGCGGCAACAACAAACAAACCGAAATGTGTTCCCCCGTAACTAAGTACCTAAAATTCGCCTAATACCTACATCGAATAATGTACGTTCCGTCCAAGAAGCTGCCAAACATTTTGAACGAATTTATTAGTGTAAATACATTTTTGGACTATTTATATTTGTGTATAGTTCGCGAGTGCTCGCGTGTGTAAAAGCGCCACCTAGTGTGAACCGTGAGAAAGGTGGCGGGGACGCATGCGCCATCGGGACAGGCGCTGGCGATGCCATTTATTGAAGACGAATGGTGGTCCGCCGAGAATGAGGGCAGGATGGTTGATCTCTCCAATTGCCTGCAGGTAATACACTCCAAGTTACACTTTGTACTGTAACAAACTCACCAAGCTATCTTTGGAGTAGTGTGGACACTCGAAATTGAAAATTATGTCAAACATCAAGATTCAAAAAAATCCTGGATGACCTTTTATACTCGTAGTTTTTACATTTATTATATTTATCGATTGTAGTTCCCAACACTAGCGCATAATTTGACTAACATGACTAGAATCTAGGAGTAATATTCTCTAATTTGTCTCGGAAGTAGGTACACAAACACAAACATCACGACTACTATTTTGAAAAGAATGTATACAAAACGAATGTGCTAGTTCCAGGACGCGGTAGTGGCAGCGGGCGGCCAGGCGGCCGCGCAACTGCAGCAGATGGCGACATCTCTGGGTGACCTCTCGCAAGCCGAGCTCACCAACATCGTCGGCGGGCTGACGCTAGAGCCCGACACCGGCGAGGCAGCCGACCCCGATGACATCCTCAAGCAACTGGGAGAGACCGCCTTCGATAATTTTGAAACGTTTTTTACGGATTTAACTAATGCCACTGCGTCTTCTGTACCGCCTATTGAAATAAAGGTAAGATTCAGGTTTTTTATTAAGATTTTGTATTGCATTATATTTATTCTGGAATTGGAAAAGCAATGAAGTAATAACCTACGCGCCCGATGAGTGTCTTTGTCAGATTTGGATTGGCGCTCAGTAGAGCATTTCTTCTTGCCGCATCACGCGGTCCTCAAGCCATCCACTGGTAAACTGCGCACAGTGTTTGATGGGTCAGCGCGGACTTCTTCCGGCGTCTCCTTGAATGATTGCCTGCATTCCGGCCCCAAATTGTTGAGGGATCTTTGTGACGTCATCACGTCTTTTCGTCGTCATCAAGTAGTCTTTGTAGCCGACATCAAAATGATGTTCCGGCAAACGGTTATTCACCGGGATGACAGACGTTATCAGTTGATCCTGTGGCGGGAGCATCCCCAGGATCCCATGATTGTGTACGAGCTCAACACGAATACGTACGGCCTTCGATCAAGCCCCTTTGTTGCTATTCGTTCGCTTTGGGAGCTTGCGGACCGGGAGCGTTTGAGGTTCCCTCGTGCGTCCGCCATCTTGAAAACGGACCTGTACGTCGATGATGTCTGTACTGGAGCTCCTACAGTTGAGGAAGCTATCCTGTTGCGTGACGAGTTGGTCCAGATTCTGGCTTCCGCTGGCTATGAGTTGCGTAAATGGGTGTCCAACTCGCCAGCGCTATTGGAAGGTGTGTTGGAGGATCATAAGCAGGATCCTCACTTGTTTGAGAACGTTGACAACCCCGCCATGATGGCCGTCCTCGGCGTGCAGTACCGACCAGTTCAAGACACCTTTACGTACGATGTCGACTTGGAGTCTCCTCATACTTGGGACTGAACAGTCTTCATAAGCCCTTATAAAGTTCTATGCCAAGCTGTGGCATTGAGCTAGCTGCCAGCAAGCCAGCCGTGCGATAAGACCGCCTATTAAGTATATACTAATTTTTTATATATATCGTGAGGTGTACAATAAAGTATATAAATGAATAAATAAGCAGCATAGTAATAAACGGTAACCTTCGACTCCCCTATGTCTTAACAGATAGTTTATAGTTTACATTATGAAGTAAAATAAAAAGAGCAAAGTTCGACAGCGGATGCACTTCCTCTCTCTCAAAGTGCACGTCAGTAACATCCGAGGTCTGCACTCAAATCTCGTCACAGTCGACCACCACTTCGAGACTGAAAAAACGTGCTCTTTTGTTCCTTTTGGAGACGCAGATCAGAAGTCCGTCAGACGTGTCGTATCTTTTATACCCAGGGTTTACCTTGGAGCATAACTTTAAACAACGTGCAGGTGTATGCATGTACGCCCGCAACGACATTTGCTATCGGCGTCTCCGCAACCTTGAGGACTCCAAGTTCTCTACACTTTGGGCTCTGGTGGACACAGGCATGGATACATTTTTGCTTGTGTCTACCGCTCGCATAACGGAGAACAGGAGACAACCAGGCTCACACATCAGTGAGGTGGCAGATGCGGCTCAGTAGTGGTACCCTTCTGCTCCGTTTGTGTTACTGGGGGACTTGAATGCCTATCACCAGGAGTGGCTATTCCCATACCAGTGCATGGATCGTGCTGAGCGAGAGATGCACAATCTTGCCCTTGCATTAAATCTCACTCAGCTGGTCCAGGGAGCAACGAGGGTGCCGGATGTTGAGTCGCACACAGCCAATTGCTTGGACCTTCTGCTGACTACAGATCCAGACCGCTACTCGGTAACGATATCTTCACCGTTACATAGTTCCGACCACTGTCTGGTGAACCCTGTATCCATTCACTCTCCGCCCGATCTCAGCCTTAAAGGCACTCGGCGGGTTTGGCGATACAAGTCAGCGGATTGGGATGGCATGCGATCTTTCTTTGCATGTTATCCTTGGCAGCCTACTTCCTTCTCTTCAAATGATTCATCGTCGTGCGCAGACGCCGTGGCGGATGTTTTGCGACAGGAGATGGAGTACTACATTCCGTTCTCTGACCTAACAATGTCTGGCAAAGCTCGACCTTGGTTTGGCGCCGAATGTGATCGCGCTGAAGTGCTTAAACCTAGCATGGGTCGATGCTCGAAATTGCAAAACAAATAACGTGGATCAGAAGAAGAGAGCCATCAACAGGGCTGCCAAGTCCTGCAAGAAGGTTTTGCGGAGGGCTCAGTTTGACCACGTTAGCCGAATTGGAAACAAGCTTGCTTCATACCCTACTGGCAGCAAAGCGTTTCGGTCCCTGGCAAAGTCGGTTGAATCGAACTTCTGTCGCCCCTCACTACCACCACTGCTCAAACCTGATGGGTCTCTGGCTGTGGTCTGGTGTGGTCTGTGGAGTGGCCACTGAGAAAAAAGCAAACTTGTTTCCCGCTCTATTTGCGGGGTCTTCACATCTGGATAGTAGTGGCGCTCACCCTCCTCATGCTCCTATTGGATGCGATACGTGTATGTCGGATATTCGCATACATCAGAAGGACGTCCATAGAGTGCTACGTAATCTCGACGTGAACAAAGCTAGTGGCCCCGATGGGATACCAGCAATTGTTCTTAAGACTTGTGCGTTTAAACTGTCTTCAATCTTGACATGCCTGTTTCACCTCTCGGGTCGTTTCTCTCAGCAACTTTATTTTTGCTGCACATTAATGATCTGCTTATGCCCTGTACCTTTGGGTATGCAGACGACTACTAACTGTGACAGCACAGTTGCTGAGAGATGTGTCCAGCGCGCGTGCTGGTGGGTCACAGATCCAGTCTCTCCATGAGGACATGGTTGGGCGTTTGAACTTGTCCTTGAAGATTGTCTCCGAATGGGATGATGCCAAGTTGGTCAAGTTGAATGCAGCTAAGACCCAGGCGTGTCTCTTCTCCACAAAAAGGAGCCAATTCCAACCGGCTCCTACTTTCCGCGATGTTACCGTGCCGATAACCGATTATATTGAGCTTCTTGGGGTAATACTAACTTCCACCCTCAATTTTGGTCCGTTTATCGAGGCTAAGGCTCAACTAGCAGCAAAAAAGTTGGGAATCTTAGCAAAGGTGAGACGACACTTCGCACCGGAACAGGTGCTCAAACTGTATCAAGCCCAGGTTCGGTCGTGTATGGAGTACTGCTCTCATTTTTGGGACGGATCTGCCAAATACCAACTGGACGCGCTTGAGTCTATCGAGAAACGAGCCAAGAGACTCATTGGCAACAATTCACTGGTCGAATCGATGCTATCGGTTTTCTATCGGTTATATTTAGGGCTTCCGATCCCGCAGCCTGAATTCAATCTCGGTATTTGCGGGACTACGAATTTTCAATCCCGCGGGATCTCGGTATTTGGGGGATCCCGCATTTTGAAAATATTCACATTTATATATGGCAAATAAAACAATGAATGAATCAACTAACTCCACATTTATTTACGTATTACTATTAGTATGAGATCAATCAAATTACACCGTTTTTCTTCACAAAAAGCAGTAACAAATACTGAATAAAAAACTTTACTGATATTTTAGGCTACACACTTAGGCTACCACTGACTGAAATTCAGCTATATTAGGCTACTAATAATAAAACTACTAATAATAAATAATAACTTAAGCTTTGAAAAAGGGCGACATCGGCCCTCGCGTTGTTTGCAACACTGCCGGCCGCTAATCACCGAGCGATCGCAATTGCGAGAGGTCGCATGCATGCTTGTTTTCACTCCCGCAAATCCCGCGGATCCCGCGCCCGTAATCCTGCATCACGTGGGATTAGAAAATGACGCGGGATCCCGCAATACCGAGATCTCGGTATTTCGGTATTGGAAGCCCTAGTTACATTTCGGTAAGTGTGTGATGGAATTACACAATCTAATACCGCCAAGCCCGTTCCATCATCGGACTACAAGATAAACGGCGATGCGCTATCGTTACATGGTTGGACATCCCACTCATACGCACATAACGTTTTGGAATATTTTCATTGTGCGTACGTCTAACTAAGGAGTGGAATTCCCTGCCGGAGTCTGGGTTTCCTGATCGCTATAACCTGGGAGTCTTTAAGTCAAGAGTAAATAGATTTATAGAATTACATCTAGGCAAGCGTGCTCCATCTTCGACCACATCATCGCTTACCATCAGGGGAGATGGTGGTTAAACGCGAGCCTATTCTGAATTTAAAAAAAAGTAACATACTTACTTCAAACTTCTTGATGTACCTCAAATATATGTAAAATTAGGGAAAGCCATTTAAATAAATAGGACCCATTCGACCCCAGGACAAATAACAGGGCTATTGAACGCACTTTCTGGTTGGTTAAATTATTAAGTAAGTGGTGCATATCACAGACGATAAGAATACTTCTCCTAATTCATTATCATAACAGCCAATTTGATTTCTTAGCAAACAAAATAATAACATAATATTTCTTTTTCTATTTCAGCAAGAAGAGAACAACAACATATCATCGCCAGCGTCCAGCAGCCAACTCCAAGGCTACTACCAACAAAGCAGTCAATTAACACTGCCAAACAACGGCCAACAACGGTTACAACAACTGTTAAGATCAGGCACTAGTGCCATCAACAATGCCGTAACAAATAATATTAATAATGGGCGATATAATATCGCTTCCCAAAACCCGCTGCTGGCTGAGAAGCTATCAGCGTCACCTAGCGGGATAAAGCAAGAACCAATCAGCTCGGATTACAACACGACGAGTATGAACTACGGCAGCGCGTCACCCATGCAGAGGATGCCGAGCGGGAAGCCGCAGGTGCATGATGCTGGTGGAGGTAAAGGTGAGTTTTATTACTTATTAGACATAAGGCTTGGGTTTGAAGTTGTGACATTTATTTAACGCCATCTAGCGATGAATAGCTAAACTACGATAGAACAGAGTTTGTTAATGATTTTGAAGAGTGCTACTAGATGGCAGCACTACTACCTAGAATTGATTCTAAAAAGTATAATAGATGTCGCTACTTCTTAAAGTGCAAATGCAATGTCTAGAGTCCGATCACGGAGCAAATACAAAGAGGAGGCGGCCTAAGCAACTGTGCACTGTGATTTTCAAGTAGGTCCTGACGTCATCGAGTGGGCGTGGCCTTTGACAGTGTACCGTCGTCGTTCGTGCCGTGCACTGCTTTGTTAATGTTCGCATTTTAAAGAATTTTCGTGTTCCAAGAAGAAAAGGATGAAGTGTTGTGTTTTATCATGTATAAACTATTCGGATAGATGTTCTGACGCCATGACTGGCATCACATTTCATCTGCAAGTAATTTTATAAGAATATTTCTAGAAAGATCTGTTATTAGTGTCGGCATCTCCCAATATGGTTCTACCCGACGTTAGATGGCGACACTGTGTCGAAGCATTTTTGAGTACGTAGAGCACAGTAATAATTTATTTTGATAATTATACGTACTGAAGTTTGTTCAACATTCATTCCTAAAGTCCCTTTAGTCGCCAAAATATTATATTTGTAATGTTTTGTAAAAAATCGGCCATCTATCGTCATCTGTCAACATCAACCATAAACATTAAAAGACAGGGCCGTAATTAGAATCCAATTTTTGTATATATAGTTAGATATCTAACTGGCGCAGCCGGTAGGATATCTAACTATATATAAACATATAATATAAATATATACATAAATAATTAACACAGTTAAGATGAAAGGTAATGCTCTTTTAATCGACATTTGAATAGAAATATTGTTTTTAAATCACGAATGCTAGGCGGAAGTGAGTTCCACAATCTTACAGCATGGACAGAGAAGGAATAATATTATTTTTACCTTATTTATCAGTTGTGTTTTTGTTTGACATAAATTATTTCGCATCAATTGTCACGTGTACGGGAGAAAGTTTATTTTTTGAAATAAATCATTAAAAAAAGACAAAAGTTATCAGTTAAAAACAAACCTATTTAAAAATATCACTATTTTAATAAAAAGATTATCAAGGTGTTTAACAAAATTAATTCTTAAAAATAGACAAAATATACCCAAAATTCTGAGTACGTCCCTGTAACATCCTACATAGTGACATCTAGTGTGAGGTAGCTACGTAATTATAAAGAAACATCGACATAATTGATATCCTAGTTTTACTATTGACCGATAGATGGAAAATAAAGATGTGGGCGGGATCTAACACCTCCTCACCCCGCAAATTGTCACGCTTATTTTCATAGGGAAATCTTATTACAACATCTCCTCTTTGTATTTGCTCCGTGAGTCCGATGCATTAGTTACCTCCGTCTATGCAGTTTTCTCCTTACAATCCACTTTCGATTTCCGCTCGAGGAAGTACCAACGATTTTCCTTTCACGACTTGCCGCTTTTACCTCGTCAAACGCTTAGGCCACGAGAAAGTTTTATAAAGCTAGGTAGCGGGCAGCCAGCATAGAATACGAACCTAGGTATCACAGAGTACATTGAAATCTAGGTATGTCCTCGCATCGCATCATCGATGTGTAATCTATTTAATCAAAGCGGTTCTGGGAAGCATGTTGCGTTGATAGCTAGCAAATATGTAGGTTGATAAAACGAAAATCAGGATTACCATCACTGACCGCAATGTATCAATTGTATTAGATATATTATAATATAATATAATTAACTCTGAGACCAGCCGTCGTTAATTGGTCAAAATGATGAAACCAATAAACATTTTGTCTACTTGTAGGTATTTTTACGTACATGTCATATTAGTTACTATATGGAGGTAATTACGTTGAATGAGGGTAGGTACTTCAGTTTTCAAAGCACTTACGATCTATCCAATCAGGAGTAACTGTTTAGTTCACAAGTATCGTATCCGACGAAATGTTATTACTTCAGACATAAAATCTAGTCGGTAACTCGACTCGACGAGCTATATCTCAGACGTAGTTGGTCAGTGGCGCCCCCGCGCGGCCGGAAGCGAAAGCGACGCGAGTTGGACGGCACATCTAACCGCTTTCCCCGCATATCTGAGACTGCGTTCATACTGTGCACAGACAGACATGTATCGGGAAAGTTAATAGGTAAACTACAAGTTACTATATGATCCATAAAAATGTCTATATTGCGTTGAGAATATCTAGCCGATTGAAATTCAAAAGCACGTAACATGTTTATTAGTGACAGTAGGTTGCTATTGAGTTAAGGCCTTCCCCAGGACTTCCAAACTTCCAGTTCTTTCCACGTGGAAGCCTGTATAGCTCTTCTTTTATCGCCTATATGACTAGGTTAAGCTATTAAATTACTTTTTCCTTTTCAAATACAAGGACTGGGCGGCCCGCGGTGGCCCTTTGCGGTGCATATGCGAGCATACACAACCCTAGGTAATTATACAAAGAATAATGTTGCTTCTATTGTATATAACTTTTCGTAAATGCACAAACACGTTCGTAATGATCACATTCATTTTATAGCGATAGAAAGCTCATGAGAGTAGGCAGATGTTTCAGACACAAAACATGTCGTTAACACTTAGGAAGGCCCATTTATCGTTTTTACATTGTCTGAGACTGTAATGGAGTTGAGAGAATGAAATAAAAAACGCCAAATACATAAACAATGTTTTGAAACACACTTCTTGGGAAAAAAAATCAATTGTCATAAAATACTAGCTGATTTCTTTGTGGTTCTGACTATAGCGACTAGTCTGATTTTATAAAAATAATACAAAATTGCAATGCCGCTAATCCCTTGGGTATGTTACCAACCTAGGGCGTCCAATCCCGGAATACCGAGATCTCGGTATTGCGGGATCCCGCGTCATTTTCCAATCCCGCATGATGCGGGATTACGGGCGCGGGATCCGCGGGATTTGCGGGAGTGAAAACAAGCGTGCATGCGACCTCTCGCGAGCGTGATCGCTCAGTGACTTGGGGCCGGCAGTGTTGCAAACAACGAGGGGGCCGATGTCACACGTTTTTCACAGCTTATGTAGCCTAATATAGTCGAATTTCAGTCAGTGGTAGCCTAAGTATGTAGCCTAAAATATCAGTATATAAAGTTTTTTATTCATTATTTGTTACCGTTTTTTGTGAAGAAAAAACGGTGTAATTTGATTGATCTCATACTAATAGTAATACGTAAATAAATGTGGAGTTAGTTGATTAATTCATTGTTTTTTTTGTGATAAATAAACGGTGTAATTTGATTGATCTCATACTAATAGAAATACGTAAATAAACGTAGAGTTAGTTGATTAATTCATTGTTTTATTTGCCTTATATAAATATGAATATTTTCAATATGCTGGATCCCGAAAATAGCGAGATCCCGCGGGATTGAAAATTCGTAGTCCCGCAAATACCGAGATTGAGTTTAGGCTGCGGGATTGGACGCCCTATACCAACCGTCAGCGTTGAGGACGACTTTTTTATGCATTATTTTAGTTTAGCTTAGTTTAAATATGTGTAATATAATGTATAATAAATAAAGTAGACATACAATAAAATAGTTTGACTTGTCGGTCAGTGAGCTACCGTAGTTTTCGCACGAGTGCGATAAGGTAAATGTAACTAAATGCAATCGTCTAAAACTACTCATAGTGCACAGGGACACGTTAAGAATCCTGCCCAACTATATGTATTTTCAATACTTCACATTTTTATTTAAGTATTACAAACACGAATTACTTTGTTCTCGAGGGTCCACCGTCCAGTGCGGGTTGGTTAGATGACGCATATGGTATTTCTCAGTCCTAGAACATGCCGATTGCCTCACGATGTGTTTCCTTCATCGGTTTGAGGGCAATGGTGACGAAATAAAAAAAAGTATTGTGCTTGCCTGGATGCGAACTTACGACCTGCAAGTCTTAAATCGTGCCTGTAAACACTGGACCAACATTGCTCTCATCATTTTACACAAACTATAAAATTTAGATAAACATTATGTAGAGTTCAAAAGAGGAATAGGGAAGCAACCGCATCATTTGAGATAAAATTTCTACCTTTTTTTCTTAACCACAAAGGTAGAGACAGCGTAAATACTATTAATAAAACGACAAAAAGTTTACAAGTTTTTATCACTAAATAAAAAGAAGCATTTTGTTGGAACCGCCGCCGTTGAAGCACTCAGGGCTTCACCCTCTGGGACCAAAGTTACAAGTGTGGTGCCGAATTAAGGAAGTTATGCTTTTTTCCGTCAAAGAAGACCGAACTTTGAAGTGGATTTTTTGGCAAAAACATCCACTCAACTGCTACAGAATTCTTATAACTTATTCATAACTAGTTTTCTAGACATTTTTCATTAAGTACGGTACAAATACGGCCATTTTTTCTCCCATAGCGACCGGTGGTTAAGTTATTCGTGTAGGACCTTTAAGTCTTTGAAAAAGAGTTAACATAACCCTACACATTTCAATAGAAGAGATTTCCTTTGTAATGTTGCCAGAGCAACAAGACGTGAAAATAGTCTTCTTGTATTATTAAATCACTTTAAAAGTGCCTGTCTGTCTTGTTTCATTTCTTCGAAGGCTTCGAAGTTATTGATTGGACTAGGTAGCTAGGGTTTATTATAACTTCTAATAACACGAAAATATCCTCCCAGTATTCGGCAAAGATTAATTATATTTTCCTTTATTTTCTGGGTGCAAGCAAACACACTTCGGAATATTGAATAATCATAACCAAAAATCATCGATATTATTTTAATCCAATGCACATTATTTTCCTGTTTACCTGTCGGCCCAGTTCAGGTAAAATTCCACTACACATCCTTGACATACACATTTTTTCAGAAGCAATCGCAGTTTCAGTAAAATTTGACACATAATAGTGTTTAAACATTAGGAAAACGTTGGGAGTGAATCACTAATAATTTATTAATTGCTGGAGTCTCTTCCTAGAAGGTAATGTGGGGCACTAGGGCTCCATGTCAAGGTGGATGCCGCGTCGCCGCGGGGTTCGTGACGTCATCGCTGGGAGCACGGTGTTATCACTCCCATGGCGTTCATTAGGAATGCTTATTTTAATAATTAGATTATGGCTATGAGAAGTAATTGATTAGTGTTGACTAACGTTGCAATTCGTATGAGTAAATGAAATGGCAACGGCGCTATATTGAGAATCTCTTATCTTGTTTTAAAGCAAATTTAAAAATAAAATGTTTGTTTGGTTAGCCCTAAAATAGCCTTGAACATCGACGACGAGTTGCAAGTCTATCGGTTTTCTATCGGTTACATTTCGGGGAGTGTGCGATGGAATTACACAATCTAATTCCGCCAAGCCCGTTCCATCATCGGACTAAAAGACAAACGGCGATGCGCCATCGTTAGATGGTGGACATCCCACCCATACGCACAAAACGTTTTGGGAATACTTTCATTGTGCGTACGTAGGGAGTACGTAAGGAGTGGAATTCCCTGCCGGAATTTGTGTTTCCTGATCGCTATAACCTGGGAGTCTTTACGTCAAGAGTGAATAGGTTACTTCTAGGCAAGCGTGCTCCATCTTCGACCACATCATCACGTACCATTATATGAGAAGGTGGTCAAACGCGAGCCTATTCTGAATAAAAAAAAAGAATAAAAAATAACATGCAATGTCCTGTAAAGAAGTTCTTGGTAACTAACTGAGTGGGAAGGGAAGCCACTGTCCCATCGCATTTTTCTTTCATAATAATAAATTATAACTTTCTTTACTTAAGCTAGGGCAATAAGTAGACCAGGGTTGCGGGAATGTCCTAACGAGAGCATGGCTCCGGAACGTAAGGGCATATGAAGGAACATGGTTGCTTTTTAGTTGGTAGGAGTTTGACATTCCCTTAGAAACTATACAACGTGTAACGGAAACCCCATATCAATCCAAAAGGGCTGAAGACAATATCTGGTATGGAGTCTCTATGCCCAGTTTCAGCACAAAATAAGTGACTTGATAATTAATAACCGATAATTGATACGAAATTATCGGTTTCATATGTTTCTTGAATATCAATCATAACAAACGTGTCACAGCACTACGAGGGTCAATAACTTTCCACGTCACTTGCTTATACACGATAATTCTCTCTTAATTTGAAAAATTCAGTCTCTGGTATCCAATGTATTGAAATTTCTAATTAGTTCCACACATGAAGACAGGATTACCAAACCCTTGTCATTGTTTGTTATCATCCAAAGAAGCCGTGCACTTGGTATGTATATACCCTTTAAATTACACGTTGTATATCCAACGATTATTATTGTCTTAAATAAATTAGAATATAATAGGTAACATTGGCAAGTATCTCATATCAGCGATGTCTAATCTACTCATTAACGCACTCTATTTCTATTCTTTGTGCCACCTGATCTTTTTCATCATCCAAACTTGTTTTAGCGTGAGGTATACTAAAGACCAAAATGCAAAAAATAGCAAGTTCACAAAATAAACAGTCACATTTTTGCTGGCTAACTCGATAAAATGAAAGGAACAGGCTTTTTTATTTGATATCTAAACATACGTCTTTACACTACCCTTTTTGGATGCTCTAGTCCCCATTACCCTAAATGCTATTTATAATAAATGTGATCCAGAATTTCATAAAAATCGAAAAACATTCCTAGAACCAAGTATTACGTACCTACCCATCTAGTGAATCTGGGTTATCGACTTTTAGTGTTCAGCGTTTCCTGCTAATTCGCTTCCGACCTCGTAACATGGTATTTTCGTATTAACTCCTTTCTTTGGAAGGTAGTAGAGCGAAATATTTCTTTGAAACTAATGGAAATATGAAATAAAACAAAAATAACGTAGTTTACATACGGATGCAAAACAAAATGAAGGTTTATCAGAATGGAATAGAGAGAAGCATGTTGGGCATAAGAAGAAGAAACGAATTAAAGATTACATTCCCCTTTTTCCTACCCTTGGGGATAAAATATTTATTCCAATTTATGTGGGACCAACTTCCAGATATATCCGATCAAATAAAATAAAAAATCAAAATAAGACGACTCTGTAAAATGTATTGCGTGGTCATATATTGAAATCAAGGAGTGACAATTAATCACTCACTCTGTTTTCTTAGAACTATAATTAGATTTTTTTATTTATATATATAATTTAAAACATATAATGTACAATAAAAAAATAATTATCAAATTCGGACTATTTGGTAAAAAATTATTTTCATCCCCCCATCTCGGAAAGAGTATTTTTGCTCTTCGATATCTGAGTGCAAAAGCCGTTTTTATCCGCTAGAGGATAAAGTAAATTCAATTTAGAACATCGTGTGTACTAAGTTTGTGAATTCAAAACATAATTAAACCTATTTACTTCTACCTCCATGGGGCCGAATTTATCATACAACTTTTTTTAATTTGTTAAAAACTCAGACTCTGGAACCTTGGTGTACTTACTTTTTTTTAATTTGCTTTGCGCACCATTTTTTTTTTGCATTTCGTCATTTCCTCGCTGAGGTGGGATGAAAAGTTACGTGTTACACTCGAGTGCAAAGATTTTTCGCCTCGTGCTCTTTTGCTTCCCTCGCTAACCTAATCCTAATCCTTCCTATCCTTACCTATATCCTTAACTATTCTATTTCCAATGGTGTCTTTCCATCGGTATGGAAATAGGCCAAAATTATTCCTCTACCCAAAAAATTGAATCCTACATCTTTTTCAGAATATCGACCTATTTCCATCTTGCCTTTTTTATCTAAAGTCCTTGAACGCCTTGTCCACAATCAGCTTAGCTCTTTTCTTTGCAAGAATAGTCTGCTGAATCCTTTCCAATCCGGCTTTCGTCCTGGTCATAGTACCACTTCCGCCTTAGTAAGCGTTTCGGATGAGATAAGGTTGAGCATGGATAAAGGAAATATGACGATTCTTTGCTTGCTAGATTTTAGCAACGCTTTTAATACCGTTGATTTCGAAATCATGCTTAACATACTTCGCTCTATTAACATATCTCCAACAGCGATTGATTGGTTTCGTAGTTACCTGTTTGGCCGCCGGCAACGTATTTGCATAGATGAGTCCTGCTCTTCTTGGTGTAGTACTTCAGCCGGTGTTCCTCAGGGTGGCGTTTTATCTCCTTTACTCTTCGCAATATTCATAAATTCTATTTCTAAAACACTTCAGTCCTCCTACCATCTTTATGCTGATGATTTGCAAATTTACAGACAAACTCCCTATACAGATTTGCATACTGCTATTGATATCATGAACCAGGACTTGGCTTCTGTTTGCGAATGGAGTGAAGCACATGGTTTGCAGGTTAACCCGTCAAAGACCCAGGTCATTGTGGTTGGTAGTTCCAGGTTGGCGCCTAAGGTAAAATGGACGCAGCTTCCTTAGGTTATTTTCAACGGCACAGCTATTCCATTAAGCGAGAAAGTGAAGAACCTTGGGGTTTGGGTTGACAAACATTTTTCTTGGGGTCCTCAATTACAAGAAGTCAGTCGCAAATTATTTGCTTCTGTCCATTCCCTAAGACGATTGGGTAACTTTCTGCCAACTGCTACTAAAATTGCGCTAGCACAGTCTCTTTTACTTCCCATCCTAGACTACGCTGATGTCAGTTATCTTGATCTTACTGAGGCACAATTTGATAAACTTGAGCGACTCCAAAATGTTTGCATTAGATTTATATTTGGCTTGCGCAAATATGATCACGTATCCGAATTTCGTACGAAACTCAAGTGGCTTCCAATACGTCTTCGCTGGAACTTACACATTTTGTCTCTGCTTTACAGTGTGCTGTTTAATCCTAAAACCCCCACTTATCTTAAAGAACGATTTAAGTTCCTTCATGACACACATGCAAAATCTCTGAGGTCATCAGAAAACTTAAGGCTTGCGGTACCGAGTCACGCCACCAATTTCTATGCTAAGTCGTTCGCAGCTCAAGCAGTACGGCTGTGGAATGCTCTACCCGTGTCAGTAAGACAAGCACAAACCCTATCTTCTTTCAAAAACTTAGTAAAAGATCTTTATCTCTCTTCTTAAATTGGTGTTATTATGTATGTCTTCGATTCTTTCTTTTTTTTTTAAATATTTATATGTATATATATGTTTTGAGAACGTTATTTATTGTTTTGTATTTTATATAGATAAATAGTACACCGTGGACTATCCGCGTATTTATTTTCTCCTTCTGTGTCAAATCCATCCAAAGGTTGTCTGTAAATGATCGCTTTTAGCGATAAGACCGCCCCTTGTATCACCCTTTTTAATTGTTAAGTCCATAATTTTATTTTACTGTTATGGTGTACAATAAAGAATATATCTATCTATCTATCTATCTAACGCTCAGGATTCTAATGTTTGAATCACTCGCTGCACTCGTGATTCAATTTTAGAATCCTTCGCTTGCTCGGTCATCAAAATTGAGCACGCGCTTAAAAAGCAACTTTGCACTCTTGTATAACAAATAACTATTATGATTAAAACCTCCTCCGTTTTTTCGTCAGTTAAAAATTTAAATTGCGTTGGACGGGACATATGTATGTTCCAAGTAATAAATAAATAAATAAAATAGCCTTATTTTCCTTATACAGGTTTGTTCAACTTATCTAATGAAGTGTTACAAATTTAACTTAGAGTGTAAATGTTAGTAATATTATGTATCTTAATTTATATTTTATATAATTATATTAGTTTTTTAGTAAATTATGTACAAGGACCGCTAAGTAGCGGTGAAAGCCTCCTCCATTCGTTTCCATGTTATTCTGTCTCTAACAACTCTACTCCAAATTTTACCTACTATTTTTGTGATATCTTCGCTCCATCTCATTTGTGGTCGACCTTGTCTGCGCTTTTTATTCAGTGGGCACCAGTTCGTGGTGATTTTCGTCCACCTTTCATCTGGTACTCTTTTTAAATGTCCAGCCCATTTCCATTTCAAACCAAGTACTTTTTTACCCACATCCTTTGCCTTGGTTTTACTTCTGATTGTTGTGTTCTTTACTTTGTCTTTAAGTCTGTGGTTCATGTAGCTCCTTTCTATTCCTCTTTGACATACTCTGAGCTTTTCTAAGTTTTGTTTTGTTAGGGGCCATGTTTGACAGGCATATGTGAGTGTGGGAAGTAGGCATGTTTCCATGGATTTTGTTTTTATTTTGGTTGGCATCTTCCTTTTGAATATTTCTTTTAGTGTCCAGTATTTATTCCAGGTGTATTTGATTCTTCTTTCTATTTCTCCTTCTGTGCAATTTTTGAAGTTAATTAAGTGTCCTAGGTAGATGTACTCGTTAACGTATTCAAGGTTAGTAGATGAGATTATTATTGGTGCTTTGCGTCTATTTGTCATTAGTTTTGTTTTTGTTTTGTTTACTTCTAACCCCACTATTTTACTCTCTTCAAATAGCGACTTTAGCATAGACTGCATTTCTTTTGGGTCTTCGGACATCAGAACTATATCGTTAGCAAATGTTCCAAGTAAAGAAAGAAAAATTGACACACAATTGCGGAATGGTACCCGAGCGAGAATAAAAGAAGCAGAGGGAGACAGTTTTAGCGGTGGAAGGATTACTTGAAGAAGTTGGTGTATACGGGCAGCTAAGGATAGGATCAAGCTGGGCACGCTGCAATCGCGGCGATCTCACCTTCCGCTTGACGCAGATGCTCACCGGAAATGGCTGTTTCGGGAGGTACCTATTTCGGATACAGCGGGAGGACACGCCCGGGAGTCATCATTGTGAGGACCACCCGGAGGACACGGTGGAGCATACGGTCGAGGTGTGCCCTGCTTGGGCGGAGCACCGTCGTATCCTCGTAGAGGCGATCGGTGGCGGCGATCTCTCGCGCCCTGCTCTGGTTCAGACCAAGATACAGAGCGAGAGGGAATGGGATGCAGTCGCCTCCTTCTGCGAAGCAGTCATGCTAGCGAAGGAGGAGGACGAACGCGCGAGGGAGAGGCAACTCTCTTCCTCACGCCCCAGCCACCGCGGGAGGGTCGCTCACCGTCCGGTAAGGACTAGGCCCGAGTCGGCGGCGCCTCGTGTTCCACGCGCGCCTCAAAGAGCTGTCAACACCAGTGACGGGGCCTCATAGGGCCATTGTCTGGGTTTGCAAGAAAGTTCTATCGAGATACCGCGGCCCCGGATCTTAAGGGCAGCTGGAGGAACAGGGTGGGTTTATAGTCAGTAGAAGTCTGACACTCCCTTCCGCTTAATCCAGAGCGGGAGAAGTCATTCGATGATTTTCCCACCCAGAAACAAAAAAAAGGAGAGGATCAAGTGGAGAGGCTTCATCAGCATCTTCCTGGCCTTATCCTCGTTACTTGTGCTCGGCGCAACACGTTTCCGCCTTCCATTCTCCCCTGTCATACGTCACAGCATCATTCACTCCTTTTTCTGTCTTAAGTGAGAAAGATTAAGCAGACATTAATTATTATTTAGATTGTAATTATTGTAAATACAACGTACATATAACAGAATAAACGCAATTCCTGAAAGTAAGTAGTTGGTTCAGAATTGATTTCCGTCATAAAAAATAGGTGTTAAATTTTGACGGAAAAATCTTTCATTTAACTTAAGATGGAAACACAGTATCATGACAAATTAACACAATCCTTAATTCAAGGAAATGCGCTCGTGTGCGTGTCGGCCGCTAACATTGCAAGAGTGTATGCGTCTGCGTAAGGATATTGTATGACGCACATACGTTATGCGTTTAGTAAGGATAACTATATAAAAAATATATCTAGGTTTGGTTCCAATTTATTTAGTTACGGATGTTGTTTTAAACTTATAATTTAATATTCTAATTAGGGTATCTGAGGTATTGCACTTAATCTGTTACACCTTGTATATTTTTTCCCAGAAAATACAGGCTCACCTATTTTATCTCTTTATCTAAACACTCGCACTAGCTCCGCGTGGTGGCTTACGCCTAGGGTTACCATATGTAAATAGAGGGATGCCTGTCTATGGTACCTAAAATGCCTGAATTTTCAAAACAATGCCTGTCTAAAGCAACACGCTGTAGGTAATAAGTAACAGCCAACAGATAATAATGAAGAAGGATATTAATTACTAATATTTGTCAGAGGACATTATTTTTTTGTAATAGTTCTTTCTAACTAATACATAAACGTAAACATCTTCACAAGATACAGTTTTGTAATTTTCCTGAGTAATCAATATTGCTTTTACTGATTCAATTGTCAGCCGATTTCTTTCTTTACTCCACTGGGTGTTGACGAGAGAAAACGTACGTTCTACGTTCGCATTGTGTGCCAAAATAGAGAACACAAACTGGCAGATTTTCATGAATTCTGTAATGTCACCATTCACTTCCCTACTTTTGAGAAAATAGCACCAGTTTGTAGTTAAGCTTTCAAAAAAAAATATGTTATCTACCGCTCACCGCCGCGGCCCGTCGGTGTCATTCAAATCCAAGCGCGAACCGGACGCGGGCGCGAAATTCAAAAATGCCTGTGTCAGATTAATGCCGGTCGCACGCCTGTCTAAACCTTAAAATGCCTGTCAAATGCGGCAAACGCCTGTCATATGGTAACCCTACGTTACGCCTATTCCCTGTTATAGGAAGAGACCAATATCCCAACGTTATAGCCTGCTTATCTTATGTTTATTTTTTTATCAGTAACTTTAGTCATGTATTTAAACGAAACTCAGTATAACAGCAAGTGTGATATGAATAGGGATGACCGTGATTGGGATATAGAAATTAAATTTTTAGGACCTTGATTTAAATCTTGATTGATCTTTGGACATCAAAATAAATGATTTTTTTATCCCAATGTAAAGCAAGTTCTCGTATTTGCACTGTAATACAGGACCAGCAATTATATGTTTTGTGCATTTAAAGGATGAAAACGCAATCATGATCAAAATCATAGTGTAAGTACCATCGTTCAGGTACCCATAGGCGTAAGGCCTGTCTTAAAAACACTATGTAGTTTTTTAGTAAAAGCCTAGCACTATTAACTTACCTCACATTAATAACGAACAAGATCTTGAAGATCTTTGAGCTAAAAAAGAGAAATGCTAACGGTAGGTACTTATATGTAGATTGTAGATCCTTCAGTCTAGTTCGGTGCTGTGAAATATTAATGAAGGAGTTTATCTAAAAATAAACTCATATATTATTCTCCCCAGCAAATATTATTTCGTTGAACGTCACAGTATTTCGACGTAACGGTCCGATTTATTCCCAACGTAATAGCTTGGAACAACAACTCGTAATTACATGTCAAACAAAGCTTCCCTATTTTAACATATTTTTAAAATAACATAACTAACTCTTAATAAAACTCATTTCTGACTCTTATCGTACTACCGTGTATTTTGCAAAACACTAGATGTTTCTATCAAAGGATACTTGAAGTCCAAGGTTGCGGGAATGTTGTATCGACCGCGATATACCGCGCCCCGGAACGCATAGGTAAGTGGAAGAGGGTGGGGTTTTTAGTTAGTAGGAGACTGACACTCCCTTCCACTTCGACCAGGGCAGGAGTAGTTGTTTGATGATTTATTCGCAAAAAAGTGATACTTGAAAATGTCGAAATAAGGTGATCATTTCATTATAAGGTACTAATGTTAGCAATCTATGAAGTAATTTTATAATTCGTATCCTTTACTCATGTCCGTAGGATTTCCCATGAGTATTGCAAGAGACCCTTATATATCGTAGGGCTTTTTCTATGGCCTTTAGGTTCTTGCGAGGCCATCCCTAACATATCTGTTAATGCATAGACAATTTTTTAATGATAGGATCGCGTTTATCCACCATGTCAACAAAGTAATTTAAAGATGAAGCACGCTTTCCTAGAAGTAACCATTTCGCTTTTCAAATTCAATTAATTAATCAATTTCAATTAATGCATGACAATTTTTACCTCTGAAATTGTCCTGGAATGGTTAGATTTCGATTAAAAGCTGTCTATTTTTGAGAACCGCATCCGCAATCCTTAGTGCACGGTGCAGTGCGTGCGTCACTAGTGTAGAGCGCACGAGTGTGCGTGCACAACCATGACCCCGTTTTCCCTGCTCGCAAACATCGCGCGTGTGTGCCGTGCGTACACCGCGCCGCGCATGTGTGCAGCACATGTGCTTGTGTTATGTCACACGAGATGGAGCGTGCGTCGAGCGATGCGTGCGCCTGCGATGCTGCGGAGGTTGCTCTGCTTTCCTTATTGTTTTGTGGGCAATACAAGGAATTAAATATAGGTTAGAGATTAACTGGCCGACGTTTCATTGGTTTAGTTTTTCATTGACCCTTTTTTGTGGTATTGATTTATAGCTACATAGCATTCGACTTTACATTTGGAAGCAATAAAATTGGGTCATTTATTTAATAACTTCAATTAAACATGGAAAGATAAATGGCTTCCTACCAGCTTGCCATAATAAATAACGTTATTACAACACAAATTGAAGCCTTTCTTACCGTTCACTACCAAGGATCAACTCCGTGACCCACACGAAGATTGGAATATTTGGGTGTCTATTACAACTATTAAAAGCCGGACATCCGCTGATTAATAACAAATCTATCGAAGTGGAGCATACTCCGCACGTCTCAGTTGCGCAAGCGCACATCCGCGCGCGTCGCCTTGAGAACGCACTCGTTCAGATTTTGGAATTATCGATCTTATGTGAGATGAAATTGAAATGGAGGGAATTTGAGGGTAGAGAAACCCACAATTGAGCAATACAATACTGCGAAACGTCGCGTTAGATTGATTTAATCAGTTTAAATGTCCCTGGTACATTATTGTTGGAACAAATTAAAAGCTCTTGGAAGTTTAATCGTTGCATCATAAAAAGGAAGGGGTCTTATTATGATATATATTAGATTCTTTAGCACTTTAGTAGACCTGGGGATACCCTGAGTTTTCATGTGTTCTATAAACATTTTCCCTATAAGTAGATGATAGACAAAAATCCCTCAGATTCTCCTAAATTCTAAATTAACCATAGATAAAACAAGAACAGCTTAGGACTAATGTACTTATATTTCTGCGGTGAGACCCAATTCTAAAAAGAATTGCATTAAGAAACGTAATTGGTCTTTTGCAAGTCTAAAAATCCATTTAAGTAGCACCGTAGGCTTTACAAAACTATGCTTTGTGAGGCTTGATATTGAAACCTACGCTAGTTCTCACGCTGTTGTTGGGCCGCACTGCCTTAGTCCCACCGATTTCACCTGCTCAGCTCTAATTTATTCATTTTTAACAAGCGAACTAGGCCCCGACTTAGATGAAAAATGTCCTGAATATTTTTACGGGTCCCAGGTCTCATATGAGACGTTTTTATCGGCCCATCTATTTGCCAGAACTTACTAAACAATTTATTAAATTCTTTATATTTCAGTGAATTATTGCATTTGCTTATTCTGCCAGAAATAATGGTGTAGGTACAGACAGACATGCTTCCTTTAACAAAATGGTTTGTTATAGACTTCCTAATAATTGTGCCTATTTGAGGATGCAATAAGTGTTAAACATCTAATCAGCAACCGTTAATTACCATTCTAAGTAGGAACCGGCAGCCCACTTCCAGCCAACATTTTTTATAAACCGCGTCACTGAGGGAAAATCCAATGAGTTGTTATAAAATAATAACCCATTCCGACAACGTTTATGAACAAAGCGTTCCCGGAATCCGATAGCAACGGACATTTCACGAAGTTCCGAGCGACCGTGACCCACTAATGTACAGCACGTAAATAAACAGGCTCGTGGAGATCTGGACCTATCTGGTTGGCACGCGGGTAAGGACGCTATACTGGAATAATTGAATGATAAATATTAGAATATTATAAATGCGAAAATTTGGTGGATGTTTGTTACACAATCACGCCAAAACTATTGAAATGATTTTGATGAAATTCGGTACGTAAATAGGCTTATCACATATGTAGGATACTTTTTTTTCCGGAAATCTCACGGGATCCGGATTTACGTGGGATAACCTTACCACATGAACGAAGTCGCGAGCAGAAGCGAGTAACATATATTTATAGGATTCTATATCTATAACCTAAGCATTAGACAGGTTTCTATCTTTCCTATATATCTGTCAGGTACAGATATTTACAAAAATCTACAAATTATCAAATGTCTGTACAAAATATTCTCTCTACGAAACACAAAACGAGAACAAAAATGACAGTCAAGTTACATACAAAACAACATGTTCAAGGAAAAGGGCACCCTCACTCTAAATATACAATTGCAATACAAAATTAAATTGTCCGTGACAACTAAACGTTTAGGGCTCTGTTAGTAAAATACCCAGAATCGTTTACAAACTTGCGTATTCGTTTCTTTCTTCAGTGACGTCACACCTGTCATCAGGTAGGCTGAACCAGCAGATTCCTTGGCTCCCTATAGCATTACCTAGGGTATAATGAGCGCTAGGCAGTGAGGTATACACGGCCGGCGGAAACCAATGAAATGATATTACCTTAGTTGTGTACCAAGTACAGTCCCGAGCGCAAATGTTAGCGCTTTTAGAAAATGTATCGGTTTTCTTCAATCTCCTTTTATAGGGCAATGGAAAGTGTCAATAGATTTAAATTATCAATCGGCTTGCATAATTTACCATTTAAGTAAGATTTATTGATATATATATTTATAGTTGTTATATCTATAGTTGCCTTCCCTATCATTAATTTACTATATCTGTATATACTTTCCTCCTACCCACAGCTAGTAAAATCCAACAATTTTCAACTGCATTACTATACTTAAAAGAGCACCATAGACATAAAGTTGCATGGTTTTCATAATTATGATTTGATTAGTACGGATTGTATGGACTTCAACAGAGACATTGATCTCCGAGTTAGTTTCGGTGTTTTTTCTCAGGGTACAGCTACGAAACCTCGGCCTCGTCTAGTGTGAATTTACTTTTTACTATTTATTTTAATTTAAATATAATGACGTCTAGAAGTGTCACTTACACTCTGTTGGTCTAAATCTTGTCTTTTGACAATGGCAATACTCGATATACAGAAGTAAACATATACAAACGCCCTGTCACAGCACTTGTCTAGACTATAGCACTTATCCCGCCAAGGGCACGACAAGGTAGGTTATACTCCTCTCTCATAAATAACCTACATATTTCAATGAGATAACGCACTTTCCCGCTCGACTGTACACTTGAATCTAAGCACAGCTCCTTGAGGCAGTGCGACAACCTGAATCGTGTCAATGACAACCGACCACATACGCACACATGCGCGTACGCACACTCATGCACAGTATCCTGCACAAGTGCACGCGACACCGTTCTCCTGTGCACCGGTTTGTTATTGCTAACAAGGAGTTTGATGTTATTTAATTTTATGGTCATAGAACACAATGTTCCAGATACAACTGAAATGATGATATTTGGCGGTTAGCCAACAGTAGCATTTCCTTACGTAGTGACTTCTTTTATTTGTAAGTGGTACTTTATTTACAACCATTATGCAAAACTAAAATACTTTAAATTCAAACTACTACTACTCAACACTGTCGGCTGGTAACGTACCCAAGAGACTTGTGGCATTGCCTCGTTGTATGGCAATGCTTTGACCAAAGAAGTGGTTAGTCTTCCAAAATATCTCTAGTCAAGTCTTGGTGTCGTGCTTCTTTTATCAAACTTTCTGTAAATGACGTATTAACTGCCATGGAGCACGAGCCAACCCAGTGCCATTTCTAAGCAGCTTTTTATGATTATCGGTAGCTCACATTTATTTACAAAAATATTTAAATAGATACTTGTGGGCTATGGTCTAATGTCTCGTCACTCTTCTATCACTTGCTACTTATATATTCGGTGTCCACGTGACTGTTCATTCTGCTCCGACGCTCGCCCGCGACAGTCGTGCCGCTCCGCGCTCTCGATCGTTCCGTGCCTGAGTCATCGCTCCGTTCGTCACGCCCGCCGTGACGTCACTCGTAGTCGCCGACTACGACGCCTGGTCCGGATCCGCCTTTTTCGAGGCGGTGAAGGATATCGTGCTTCTCTAACAGAGATTGTCAAAAACAATTTGGTTTGGCCCCTTCAGGGTAAAACCACAGTTTCGTGGTCCTTGGTTGGAAACCTCACGGTGTCAACAATACCAAGGGGGTGCTGACCCGACGCACCCGCTGATCCCCTTCAGGGTGAAGCAGTCAATTGGAGTCGAGTGCTAGGTTTTGGCCTTGGGGGATCTCCTAGTCAAACCTAGTTACTGAGTTCTCTTCACAGCATACACACCTAGTGTCGGTTGGGTGTATCTACCCCTTCGCACTAGACCCAATAGGGCCCGGTACGCACATTAAGATTGGCGACCGGATTACAAGCTTAGGGCACACCATTAGGCACACACCTCCCTGCTATCCCCGCAGGGAGCGAACTCACCTCCGGGTCATTCCCGCCCGGAGGGTTAGGCAAATAGGGCCCCTCAGGCCACATCAGACGGCAACACAGCTACCGAGTTTGTCTGGGTTTCTCTTCTCGGTAGCGAAGTGTTAGGAGAAACTCCGGGGCAGGGCTCTTTGGGGACCGTCTGCTCGGGGAGCTCACGTTTGACGTGTCTCCTCGAGGCGCTTATGTTAGGTTTAGGAGAATAGGATCCCCACTTTTACGCCTCCAACATGGAGACCTTAGAGACTCTATCCGCTCAGGTAAAGTACCTATCCGATAGGCTACTTAAAACCACCGAGGTTTTAGGGCTTATTATATTTAAAAACCCCGACTTAAAAAAGGAGTTTGAGGAGGAGATTGACTCCATCAAAATCAATCCCATGCTCAAACACCACCCCGCGTTGCCACCCATCCCGCAGCCGGAGATAGATCCCACCCCCGCGCCCATCGCAGATAGGTCCCCCTCCCCCCCAGACGTCGAAATGGACTCTGAGGAGGAGGAAAAAGAAAAAGAGAGCTCGGAAGGCGAGCGCTCGGAGCGCGCAGAGAGCATGCACTCTGGGCGCTCGGAGCGAGCGGAGTCCGAGCACTCCTCCTCCGATCAAACCTCTTCCTCCGACGATTTTATCCTCGTCGAGGGAAAGAGGAAGAAGAGGTCGCAGGCCTCGTCCTCCACTCAGGCCCCTAAGGCCAAGAAACCCTCCCCTCCCGAGCCAGCACGCTTAGTGCAGAGCCAGCCCTCCACTTCCTCGGCCACTAGGCCCAGCCCTACCCAAACCCCAGTCGTCAGCGCCTCAGTGCGCAAGACCATCCCTCCCCCACCCATATTCATCCACGATAAGGGGGCTTGGACAAACGTGTCCAAAGCGTGTGGCGAGCAACGTATCGCCTACACGAATGCCCGCGCCGTTCAGAACGGCATAAAAGTAGGGTTAGCGACAGCTAACGACCACCGCGCGCTTTCGAAGCTTCTCAAGGCTCGAAATATCCCCCACCACACTTATACGCTCCATGAGAGCAAGCCCGTTCGGGTGGTCCTCTGCCGGATCCCCAGTGAGATCCCCACCACCGAGATCGTCTGCGACTTAGAGTCACAGAACATCCCGGTGATTGAGGTGCACCGTATGCACGGCAGAGGTGGCAGGGCGTCTAACAACGTCCTCGTCATCTGCCACCCCGTCTCCGAAGGTCCCCACCCCATCTTTGCGCTGAAGACTGTATGCAGTCTCTCAGGAATACTCATTGAGAAGCCACACAAAAGTGGCACAGTAGGCCAATGCCACCGTTGCCAGTTGTATGGGCACGCGCAACGGAATTGCTTCGGCAAACCCCGGTGCGTAAAGTGCCTGGGCGATCACGGCACTGCGGAGTGCAGTCGCCCAAAAGATAGGTCCCAATGCCCAGACCCGCCCAGCTGCGTGCTGTGCGGGCAATCGGGCCACCCCGCCAATTACCGAGGCTGTCCGAAAGCCCCTAAAACCTCCGCCCCTAAACTGGCAACGCGCGCTAGCGCACGCCAGGGACGAGAGTGTCCTACACTCTCGTCTGAACTCCCCCAGACCCTCAGTCCCCAGCGTCCAACTCCTTGGACGGCGGCGAATCACGCCCAAAACTTCCCGGCACTAAGGCCGAAAGTCCCTGGGCTGATGGATCAACCCATCATGCCCTCCGCCCCGGTTGTTGTGGCTTCTCAGCCCCCACCCCCTCCCCAGTCACTCCCTCGCTCGGATGAGCCGGAACTCGATGCGTTCCTCATCCTTGGGAATACTTTCAGTTTCTTTCAGTCCCCCCGCGCCATCCAAATGGCAAAGGAGGTCGTGGCCTGCAGAAGTGTTGAATCCCTGATTCAGGTATACTATAAGTATCCTGATGTAAAAAGCCATTTTAACAACCTTTTTAAACAGCCATAATGTATAACACGGCTAGTAAAAGATTAAAGCCCCGATCCCTAAAGCTAGGTTACTTCAATGCCAATGGCATCACTAATCAACGGGACGAGATCGCGACTTTCCTTCGCGATCATAGTCTCGACATCCTTCTGGTCCAAGAGACCTTCCTCAAACCCCACCTTAAGGATCCCAAGGTAGCCAACTACCGGCTAGTTAGGAACGATAGGACTAGATGCCACAGAGGTGGCACTCTAATATATTATAGGAACTCCCTGCACTGCATCCCTATGGATCCGCCGCCCCTTGCCCACTTAGAGGTATCCGTTTGCCGGCTAGGCATGACGGGCCACCCCTCTATCACAATAGTATCCGCGTATCTCCCACCGCACAGCGACGTAGATTCAAATTCTTCGATAAACGCCTCACTACGAAGCGACCTTACAGCCCTTCTTGACATGAGTGACTCCGTCCTTATAGCGGGGGATCTCAATGCCAAACATCCCGCATGGTGTAGTCGTATTACCAACCCCCGTGGGAAGGTACTATACGACCTTTGCACACCTCTCCACATAGATATCATAGGTCCTATGCGGCCTACTCACTATCCGTTCGAGCCATCCCACTTGCCCGACGTACTCGACATTGCCCTCCTGAAGAATGTGAACTTACGTTTGCACTCTTTAGAGACGGTAGACGAACTTGACTCTGACCATAGACCGGTGATCTTGGAGTTAACTCCGAGATCGGGTCCCTATGACCCTAACCGCCCCCCTCCCACACAGGTGATCACTGACTGGAGGAAAGTAGGCGAATTGCTGAAATCCAACACGTCTCCTCACCTGGACAAGATCCCCGACCACATCCAGTCCGCCGCCGACACGACGGCTGCGATCGACTCACTCACGGAGCACGTACAATCTGTCTTGAACGACTGTTCAAAGGAGATTCCGGTGTCAGAGCACTGGCGCCGGAAACTCCCGGACGATGTACGGGCCCTGCTGACTGAGAAGAACGCAGCAGTCCGTGCCTACAGATCTTTCCCCTGCCAGAATAACAAAACTTTCATGCGGTACTTACAGCGCAAAGTAAGTAACAGCATCAGAGAGTGGCGTGAAGCCGGCTGGGACAAGACCCTGAGCGAACTGGAACCCACCCACCATGCCTTCTGGCAACTTCAGCGGAATATGCGCGCCACTGAGGTTGCCTCAATGCCTCCCCTTATCCGCCCGGACAAAAGCATTGCCTTCGACGACGAAGACAAAGCCGAATGCCTAGCCGACAGCCTGGAGGCACAGTGCTCTCCCAGCTCCCAACCAGTCGACCCAGCCCACCTTGCCCACGTGGATGCTGAGGTCGAACGTAGATCTGCCCTACCCCCTGTCGAGGACCCTGATGCTCCCCTCCCCCCCGTCACGGAGGACGAGGTGGAGGAGATCATCAAGAAACTCAAACCTAGGAAAGCTCCCGGGACTGACAGACTGACCACTAGGGCACTTAAACTCCTCCCACGTACGATCTTAGTCCTACTGACTGCCATCTTCAATGGCGCCTTGTCCAACAACTTGTTTCCACAAGCTTGGAAAGAGGCTATAGTGATAGGTATCCCAAAACCCAAAAAGCCCAAGAACCTCCCGACTAGCTATAGACCCATTAGTCTGCTCAGCGCCCTCGGCAAGGTCTACGAGCGGATTATTCTTAATCGGCTCAAGGACTTTGTCGAGGCCAAGAGCCTAATCCCTAACGAACAGTTTGGCTTTAGAGCCCATCATTCCAGTGTCCACCAAGCCCACCGCATCGTAGAGCACATCAGCGGCCGTTTTCAACGCGGTCTGGTGACGGGGGCCCTATTCTTTGATATAGCAAAGGCTTTCGACAAAGTCTGGCACAATGGCTTAATTTATAAGCTTTACCAACTAGGTGTGCCGGACCGTCTCGTGCTCATCATTCGAGACTTCCTGTCAAACCGCTCCTTCAGATATCGTATCGAAGGAGCGCTTTCCACTCCCCGCCCTATCAGAGCCGGCGTCCCTCAGGGCGCCGTGCTCTCCCCCCCACTCTTCACGCTATTCACTAGCGATATCCCCAAAAAGCCCCCAGTAGAGTTATCCCTGTTTGCCGACGACACGGCCATCTACTACTCGGGACATAATCCCGTTAGCATCGCTCATACCCTCCAGACCTCAGCCAACGCACTAGGCGATTGGTTTAGGAAATGGAGGATTGAGGTAAATCCCGACAAAAGTCAAGCAGTCCTGTTTCGCAGGGCTCGCCAGCATAAAAAGTTCACCCCCCCACGCCCGATCACTATGTTCGGCAAGCCAATCCCTTGGGAGAAGCGAGCCAAATACTTAGGTGTGATCCTCGACCAGTTCCTGAATTTCAGTGAGCACATAAAGTCGGTTCGCTCGCGAGCCGCTTTCGCTCTCGGTAGGCTCCACGCCCTGCTGAATAAACACAGCAAGCTCTCCCTTAAATGTAAAATCCGAATATACACGACATGCATACGTCCTATCATGACGTATGCCTGTCCGGTGTTTGCTCATGCCAGTCCCAATCAGATCCATAGGATGCAAGTCGTTCAGAACCGTTTTCTCCGAAAGGCCACGGGCGCGCCCTGGTTCTGTAGGAACGAGGATCTCCACGTAGACCTCAAACTCCCGACCATAAAGCAAGTGTTGAAACGCATGTCAGTGCGTTACTTCACCTCTGCTGAGACCCACACTAACCCCCTGATCGTATCGGCCGCCCGATACAGACCCTCCAAGATTTCTCGGGTTCGTCGCCCGCGTAACATCCTAGACGAGCCTGACGACCCCACCACCATCCGACAAGAGAGCAGTAGGGAAACCAGCACTCTTAGAAGACACAGATACAGAACGCGTTCCTTATTCCGGCCTCGCCGACGAGGCCCATCGCGACGTCCGCGTACTGGTAATGAAAATCCTCCCCGACCTTTGCCAAACGAGCCAGCCCGCGATGCTGAGCCAGTAGCAATAAATACTCCCGTAAATAATATGACCCAGCCTGTCCCCTTGCTGCCCTCCCGAAATGACCCCGCTATGCCGAGGCCCGTACTCCACAGGGAGTGCCCTTAGCGTGCGGTCATTAGTTTTTAAGTATATTTTAGTTTGTAAGCCCTGGCTGGGGGCCTTTAATTTATTAGAGGTCACCACAGGAAAGTCCGGTTAAGTAGACTCACAGCCTTAGTGTGCTGATCTACAAGTGGCCCTACCTAAAAAAAAAAAAAAAAAAAAAAAAAAAAAAAAAAAAAAAAAACGTGACTGTTCCTGCCGCAGTCCTCGTTGCATAAGCATCTGTCACCAAAAGGCGCAGGCGCAAGGTTACATTACTAACTGGGACGCGTATGCTTAACAAATCGGTGCAATAAATCAACGGGGTTAAGGAGAATTTCCACTGGATGACAACAATATTGCTTCCAGTAGTAGCAGGGGGCATTTTTGGGGGGCTAATCAACAAATGGCTTTTCATGTACTGGGTGGAGCGGAAGAAAGTGTCAAACTCTTATTGACGGAACAGGTTGGGGTTTAGTCAGTAAGAGTTTGACACTTTAAGGGCAACCCCATGCGTTACGGGACCGTTGAGATCTCACTAGAACATTCGCACAACCCCGGGGTCAGAGGACAGAGGTCTTGTCCGGCCCGGTTGATGACAAGGCCCGCTGTATGAGTAATAACATTTTGATACAAGTGGAGAAAGTTTGTTATTGCGGCAGAGGCGGAGTTACGCCCGAGCCACAAGGCGAGGGGGTTATGGAGCCGAGTACTGCAGTAACAAATGTCCACGTGTATCAAACGACGTTATTCAATTCATTTTCGAAGAAATAAAATAATAGAACGAAAAGTATTTTTGTCATTAAAATATTTAATTTTTCCCCGCTATTTACCTTCGTCGGTTAAAGGAGAAGCAAAGGTATGAAGCCGCAAAACGGCCTGATATTAATTAATTTTTTTAATTTAGAACACAAATAAATGTTAATTTGTTGATAAACGCGCAAAATTATTTTATAAATAATTATGGTTATTTCTGATATTCTGTTCATAAACACAATTTTTTGCTGTGAAAAATAAAACAATCACCGCCGAATATAGGGAATTGAATAGTTGTTTAATGTTATCTGTGGCAAAATCTGGAATGGTAAACTCTCGTGTGTGAAAAATGAAAAAAATCCACGATGGTGAAATACATTGCATGTTGAATCTAATCGTAGCCCGGCGGTAAGACCCCTCTTTGAGGAGTGGCTAGATCGGCGTCACGGCGTCCTGACCTACCGCATGACGCAGGTCCTCACCGGACACGGAAGTTTCGGGAGGTACCTGTGTCTGATGGGAAAGGAGGAAACGCCTGGGTGTCACCACTGCGAGGGTCGCCCTGAGGACACAGTCGAGCACACGGTGCAGGACTGCCCCGCTTGGGCAGAGCACCGACGTGTCCTCACGGCGGCAATAGGCGGAGACCTCTCGCGCCCGCCATTGGTCGAGGCCATGCTGCGGGGCGAGAGGGAGTGGGAAGCGGTCGCCTCCTTCTGCGAAGCAGTCATGCTTCCGAAGGAGGAGGCGGGCCGCGAGAGGGAGAGGATGGCGTCCTCCCTCCAGCCCAGCCGCAGTGGTAGACGCCCACGGCGTCGGACGTCGGCCGACGATCTCCGGCCACCGTAGGCGCGGGCATGCGGACAGCGAGTAAAGGGCAACTCGCTGTCCGACCATGGACCATGCCCGGGTCGACGGCGCGTCGTGTTCCACGCGCGCCTCAAAGAGCGTCAGCAATATGACGAGGCCCCCCCGTAGAGGGCCGAAGCCTGCCGGGGTCGTGGGACTCATCCCGTTACCGTGACCCCGGTACGTAAAGTGTTATTGAAGGAACACCGTGGATTTTAGTCAGTAAAAGTCTGACAGTCCCTCCCACCCTGCCCGGGGTGGGAGGACTTATTTGATAATTTTACCGTGATAAAAAAAAAAGTGCGATAAGAGCCAGTTTTCGAGGAAGTGTATTGAAAATACTTTTTCGTACCTCCTTTCTTTACAAGCGTTGAGCATAACTTTAAACTTGAAATGAGTATTTTGTCAGGCGGTAGTCTAAAATCCATCAGCAACCTGTCTGTATTGTCCTTACCTTTATTAGGTAAATATTGCAAAATATATTTAACGATTTATTTGAAATTGCGAAATTTCTCTTTCGTCAAACGTCTGGATCGCGATATTGAGTGATGGCTGAAGTGATTTAAATTATATATGATACTCACCGTTTCGTAGTTAGTTTATTTGAAATTAATATGATGTGCCGAAGAGCAAGTAACGGCGAACCGAATACATTATGCTCCGGTTAGCATATCACACATGCACTCAATGAACTACATATGTGAATATGATTTAGAAACCATTTGGAGCAGATACTTGAAGGAAAACAAATAATATTAAGATCTTACAAAACAATTAACAAGGAAAGGAAGAAAATATCATTATTTGGCACATGCCACAAAGCACACAACAGGATAAACAGAGAAGAATAAAACTTTCTTGTAAACAAATAAATTATTTTAAATGTGTACATTACGGTTGCACCAAAAAGGCTCGGTTTAGCAAATGCCAGAGATCTAGTGCCTAACAATGGTTGGGTGAATGTAAAAGCATTCTGTTAACTTATTTTTGAAAAATACATAAATTAAACCACAAAATGTGTGCAATAACGTTTATACCTAATACTAAGCCAAACATATTGATAACTTATCCTAGCCATTTATTCAAGCGTCTATATAGCGTAACAGCGGAAATTATAAGCCCTAAGAAATATAGACCGAGATAGTTAGTCTGAATGTGTATCGGAAACCGGACGAACACATGAATGAGCTAGACTAGTCCTGTGCCCCCCACCTGATAGTCCACAGTACTGTAGGTAATATCTAGCTTCACGTAAAAACAACATTTCAATTTGTATTTATCTCAATCGATTTACCGTTATCAGCTCGCTAAGAATAGAATATACTTCATTTCTTGTTCTATATGGTACATTGAGATCTTCATATTAAAACGGCTTCACAAATACACCTTGTCGGTGTAGAAATATTTCGTTGAGTTAAAAATATCTTGTTAACAAAACAACTTCTATATAAAACTAGCTGCTGCGCGCAAGTTTGTCTGCGTTTGTACTTCGTTTCCCCATGATTTTTCAAACATTTCCTTTTATACAAACCTTCTCCTGGAAATAACATATAAAAAATAACTACCTATCCAATTGGGTGTAGTTGTTCCGAATTTTTGCACGTACTTACATCAATTCGGCTATTTATTTTTATTTATATAGATTAAAATGAAATGTCAATGTGTTTGGTATGAGAAAATCTGTGTTTAAACCAGCCTCATCTTGTTTAAATTCACAGAAAAGATTTGTCCATCCAAAGGTTGTCTGTAAAAGATCGCCCTGTGCGATAAGATCGCCCATTGTACACTAGTTTTACTTTTGTATCCATAGAAATATTGTAAGGTGTACAATAAAGCATATAATAAATAAATAAATAGATTGTTATTAAATCACGCTGCAAATCTCTGAACGGATTTTGATGCAATTTAGAACATAGGATGAAGTAGGCTTTAAGATAGGGATACTTTTCCTGATTGCGGGATACTGATCGGATAATTATCTATATTCTTGCGGGCCAAACCGATAGCAAGAAGGAGATACCTATAAAATCTTTCTTATTAACCTTAGCTAAATTGAATAGCGTCTTTGAAAAGAAGGAAAATGAAATTTTGTTTCCTGTTTCTTATAAAACCAGTAGATTACAGTGGTTGTTCTTCTTATGTGTGACTCATTTTTATTGTCTAATCTATACTTAGCTATGATGGTCTAAAAACTACGTGTTATTCAACACAGGAGGGAAATCCCAGAACAAACATACATATAAACATTGATTAATATTATCTACGGTATTGTATGATAGTTGATTATTTCGAAACGAATAAACATGAATCATTTTGTAGTATACTCATAATTAAAAAACATTACATTTAAATTGATCTACAGTTTAATAAATACAAAACCGAAATTATGTTTTTAGTCTAATGTTTAAAGCGGGTGATTTATTAGCTATTACGAGGTGAGCAGCTATCTACGAGTATATGGAAGATATTATCTATTGGTCAACAATAATATAAGCCTAATCAGAAGAAAAATAAGGGACAGCGAACATTGATCACAACTGTTATTCTCTGTCAGATAGATAGATACATAGAATATACTTTATTGTACACCAAAAATTGCAACACACTTACATAACCTTATTACTATAACTTTGGTTACAATGGCGATCTAGAGCGATATCTTCCAGACAACCTTTAGAAGGACTTTAAAAGCTGTAATTGAAATGGGGAGGGTTAAATTAGTGTACTACAAATACTCATGTCAGTTGTTGTGGCCGAGTCCTGTTAATTTTTACCTAAGAAAAAAATGAGGTCAAAATGCAATCTAAAATCTTGCAAAAACTGTGTCGTGTCAGTGGCGCCAGCCCATTATGTGTATCATTAATAAAATGCACCTCGACGACTCTGGATGTGTCATTAAATACCCCGGATGAGCGGTATTTATTGCTTATTTCTAGGGTTCCGTAGTGGCGCAAGCGAATCTAGACAGAGGGCTGCTATGAGCTCGACACTCGGAGCCAAAAAGACCTATTACATTAATCGTCTTCTACTTAGCCTTTTCCCAATTATGGTCGGCTTCCAGTCTAACCTGTGAGTACTAGTGTTTCATAGAATGACTGAGTATCTGACTTCCGCAACCCATTAGCTGGACAAACAAAATAATATCTTGCATGCTCTTGTATGCTCATGTTTAAACAAATAAAGATATATATATCTCTCTCTCACACAATACCCCTTTTTTTTTTTAACGTGGTAAAATTATCAAATAAGTCCTCCCACTCCGGGCAGGATGGGAGGGACTGTCAGACTTTTACTGACTAAAATCCACGGTGTTCCTTCAATAACCCTTTACATACCGGGGCCACGGTAACGGGATGAGTCCCACGACCCCGGCGGGCTTCGGCCCTCTGCAGAGGGGGCCTCGTCATGTTGCTGACGCTCTTTGAGGCGCGCGTGGAACACGACGCGCCGTCGACCCGGGCATGGTCCATGGTCGGACAGCGAGTTGCCCTTTACTCGCTGTCCGCATGCCCGCGCCTACGGTGGCCGGAGATCGCCGGCCGACGTCCGACGCCGTGGGCGTCTACCACTGCGGCTGGGCTGGAGGGAGGACGCCATCCTCTCCCTCACGCGGCCCGCCTCCTCCTTCGAAAGCATGACTGCTTCGCAGAAGGAGGCGACCGCTTCCCACTCCCTCTCGCCCCGCAGCATGGCCTCGACCAAGGCCGGGCGCGAGAGGTCTCCGCCTATCGCCGCCGTGAGGACACGTCAGTGCTCTGCCCAGGCGGGGCAGTCTTGCACCGTGTGCTCTACGGTGTCCTCAGGGCGACCCTCGCAGTGGTGACACCCAGGCGTTTCCTCCTTTCCCATCAGACACAGGTACCTCCCGAAACTTCCGTGTCCGGTGAGGACCTGCGTCATGCGGTAGGTCAGGACGCCGTGACGCCGATCTAGCCACTCCTCAAAGAGGGGTCTTACCGCCGCAATTGCGGCGTGCCCGACACAATACCCCTTGGCAGTTCTCCTTCTTACATTAATACAGTAGAAAATACAAACTAGAAATGTTATTGTGGCAGAATATTCGTAACTAATGTAAACGTTCTGTTTCGCACCTAGCAGCAGGCTTATGTAGACGCTTCAAGTAAATCCTCCAGCAATCCAGATCAATTAAGCCTGTAATATATTTGAAGCTAGACTGGATATAGAAACTTTCAACCTTTCCAACTTTGCCGGTCAATATTAGCCACAAATATACGAAATTGTATTTTCAAAGTTAGGTACGGCTGTGAACCTCAAAACTAACGAGAGCGATATTTAAAAAAACATTCCCTTTCAATTTAACTGTCGGTAGGTATCTAATGATACGCCGATTAATTTTTTTATCTATACTAATATAATAAAACGGACACGGTTTTTTACCCAACTGCAAAAAGAGGTTATGTTTCTATCGTGACAAAGTCCATGGGAGCCAAGCCCCACACGACTGCCAGTTAAATACAGACCAAGACCCAATCATTGTACCCTAAAAATACCAGGAAATATACATACGGAACCGAACAAGTATTTGTGCACCTGACACAACAACACATGCAGCGGTGCGCGGGCGCAACTTTTTGCTGATACGTTAAGTTCGGCTGCCTTCGGCCCCGATGTCACCTTAGGGGTGTCAAATACAAGCCATTTGAATTTAACGCTAATGAATTAGGGGAATTCTGACGCTGTTACGGAATGTGTAGTATTTCAAATTTTGACAGGTTTGAAAGTATTTAGCGTTTAAATAGTTGGGTGTTGGTGTTTAGTTTTTGTATAAAAGGGTCATTTATTGAGAAATATTGTAAATTTTAACCAACTACAATGAAGCGAAAAGGTAGGTTATTAGATTTTTGAACTTTAATTTTTCGTGGTTACTGAAATAACTACAAATCAAAATCACAGGTCGTGATACCCTGTATGGATTTAAGAAGAGGGATTCCCTTCCGAAATCTGTATTTCCTGATAGGTCTTTAAGTCAAGAGTGAATACTATAGGTAGGAAAGCGTGCTTCATCTTCTACCACATCATCGATTACAGGCGAGATGGTGGTCTAACCCGAGCTTATCAAAAATTATAAAACAACGTTTAGTGTGTCGTTGATTCCTTGTTATAAATATAAATAACAACTAACAGTGATATATATTTTCATTTACTATACACAAAAGACTTTAGGTACCTCTCAGTTTAGGCTTTAGGGCCTAGATACCCGAGTTATATTACTCAGAGGCGCGTTCTGGGTACTCGCTCAAATTCGCTCCGCTCATCTCATCATCAGCGCTTAACATGGTACCATTAATTTACCCGTCAATTATGTGGTGTGTGACATATTGGATGTCAGAAAATGTTCCGAGACAAAAAATAAAGTGTCAAAATATATCGTTTTGCATGTTTTTATAGGTCACTAAAGTGTATTTATGAGCTAATGCGTGTGGATTTAACTGCATAGAAGAATGTAGAAATTTGATGTTATTTAAAAATAAATAGATTAATGGTGGATTGATTGGACATCGCACTTTGTAGCCCATATTCGCTTTTATTTTACGCTTTGCATGATGCTTATCTTCTTAGATATTTACGACGCTTTCTGCCTCAAATGTTTTTAATTGTAATCATCTTGCAAGAAGTTTATGAAACTGGAAGTAAGCTTTAGTTGTTTTCACAAAAAAGAGGTGAATACATATGAAGTGTGGTCGTGGGTTCGAATCCCATCTATTACACTATTGTCCCACGACCCACGACAGATAAAAGCATATTTAGCATAGTTGGAAGGACACGATGGCTAGTAATTTGACTTGAAACCACATTGCTAGTTCATTTTAAAAATTAAACCTATGTATATCTATACTAATATTATAAAGCGGAAAAGTTTGTTTGTTTGTTTGCTTGAACGCGCTAATCTTCGAAAGTACTGGGTGGATTTGGATGCAATTTGGTATGAAAGTAGCTTGAAGCTTGAGGAAGGTTATAGGCTACTTTTTACGCGACTGCAAAAAAGGACAGTTATGTTTTTACCATGATAGAATCCATGGGAGCGAAGCCCCGCGTGAGTACTAGTAAATATGTAAATATTTGTATTTCTTTCATATATGAGTTCTTAAACCATGGACCAGAGTAAATGAAACTTTGGCAGGATGTCTTGAGGACACGTGCCTTCTGAACAAAAACATCATTTATCTGTGAACAGCATCTTTCAGTTTCCAAGCGACCTATTTTCGGAACATTTCCGGAGTCTGTGTTTCCTGATAGTTATAACCTGGAAGTCTTTAAGTCAAGAGTTAATAGGTTACTTCTAGGCAAGCGTGCTTCATCTTCGACCACATCATCGCTTAACATCAGGTGAGATTATGCTCAAACGCAAGCCTATCAACCATAAAAAAAAACAATGCGACCGTGAAATACCATGCCACCATCGTCGGTAATATTACCTAATAACCGCTTCCACATATTAATTACATTTCTCTTTCTTACAGGTAAGTCCATATTCGAATCCAGCCGGAATTCCCGTCGGTAAGCTAATTAAAATAACTAGTACACGATATATTTTACCGCTATTGGGCCAAGATGAAGTGCCGTGCTCGAAAAGCCTGAGAAATGGCGGTGTTTCACGCACCCTGAATGACCAGGGAAATAGCTACCTTATCGAGATATAGGAGCAAGTATTTGAAGGTCATATTTTTGGAACAGCCTCGTGTTTCTTCCTAAACTTAATGCTGCAATTAACTTACGTAATTGCGTTACAGTTATTTTTATAGAAATAGTTTTCGTTTACGAGTTACTGATGTAGTAATCGTTGATATTTCAACGACGGGAACCGATTCCGCCGCAAAATTACATAACGACTATTTATAAACGAGCACGTTTATCAAAATCAACAGAAAGGTCTATTCTTATCCTGACTTCTTAAACAACTAATTTAGCGAAGGCTTTCTTCTAAAACAACCCAATTCTAAACTTGGAAGCGCCTTGTTCTAAAGATTATTCATTTATCCACATCTCAAATTAGAAATATTATGTAATTATTCCTGAAGTCTCATTCATTGTTAAAACAACAATAGTACTTCTTTTTTTACATTCGTTATATAAATTGCATTGAGTTGTGCGTTACGTAACTAAAAACATCCTATGAGTAGACATTTACTGTAATAACAATCCTCAACGGTATTGAAAACAGGAAGAATCGATGTAATTCCCCGTTCACAACACAATAAAAAATACGTACCTATTTAGAATTTAATTTTTTTACTGTTGTACGAAAATTAATGACCGAAAAACACTCCCACGCAACCACTAAATGCCTGTACTCTGACCCCATCAGGACTTTACATCACCCAATACGAGAACTTTGCGTAATGGCGCGAAATTGACGTCAACGCGTGAACGAAAGTAACATTATCCGATGTGTTTGTCTCATTGCACTTGGTTATACACCATGTAGGTCAGGGTTGCGCGTGCGCCGCGGAAAGCGAACTAACTCCACTATCTGTTTTTTGCGTTCTCACCTTGATGCACTTGTACTGTGTTGATCAGTGTTCAATGCATTTTTGTTTAGAACTAACAACAAAAAAGTTTCGTTCTTTGTACTTAGGTATTATTTGTTTTTCTTTAACTCTTTTATTTGCTGAAAAATCTAGATAAAAATCGGTACCAAGTTGTGCAAAATGAACAAAAACTTCATTATGTTTACACTAGGTCGATATTGAACAATCTCAACAAAAATAAACAAATTCAACTGTAAATTATAAGTACGCCGACAATTATTTATATATTTTAACATGAGAACCGTGCAGCGTTACGTCAAGATTTGATAATGTCACCATTACGTCAAATAATAAGAGCAGCGGTCACGACAAATTATTATTGAATTACTATAAAAAACAATAATCTCAAAGCAAACCGGATCGCTAAAATTAGAACATGTAAATGCGAAACATATGTGTATTTATCATATAAATAAATTTATCGGCCTAATAGTCTCAGTAAACGCACATACACCGCAAATCTGTTACATAACACACTAGTGCGTATGTGAGTCTGACACACACACACTGACATGCGCGTATGCAGCCTGCATCCTGTCCCACTTAGTGAGGTGAACCAGTCGTTCTATGGATCTTGTCTATGGTGAAAAACTAGTATGGTGGAATTAGTTTTATACTAATTAGGGTCCAGCGTGATATAACGCAGATATTTGCATATTCACCATTTTGGATGATCGTTCTGCATGCCTGAGTAAGTTTTTAAGGTGTTTAGCTGTACTAGATTTAAATATAAGGCCCTTGAACACATTTGGCGGCAACGCATAAATCGAGATAAAGGTACTGATAGGTAAATGACAAGTTTTAGATACTTTAACTTAGATAATAAAAAAAAAGTTTTTTATTCGAGACGTTGTTTAATCCAACAGACGTCAGAGCCCTCATATTTTAGTTAACAAATACCCACATAAACAAATTTTTTGATCATTTTATGATTCCCCCCCCCCCCCCCTCACCCAACCAAAGAGTTACTCATAATTTAGACAGAATAAAAATCAAAGAAGGAAGTATACAAATCGCGATTTATTGCACTGGCCAGTCTATTGTGTCTCCTCTAAAAGTTCTGTCACCTAAACCACTGCAAGCTCCTTACGTCAAGCCGCCGTAATAATACCAGTTCAGGCAGTCAACGTATCTAGGTCCAAGAATTCGCAGCGCACTCTAAATATGCCACATATGGGCGCAGAAGGCCACTGTTCACTGACATGGCTGCAATAATGCTGGTAGAAGCACACCTCATTAACATTGAGTTTATTTTGCAAAACAAGGATTAATCTAAGTATTATACAGTTCTTTTTTCAAAAGATGGGCACAGCAACAAATGATGGGTGCTAAAATTGGTCACCTAAATAGCAATAATTTGTCTATAGGAGTAAGAAGAAAATGCGCGTTGCAGCATCCACGTTTAGATGAAATTGGGTCAAATAAATTAGCAAAAGAAAACGGTGTCAGGTTTATTAATAGTGCTAATATACCAACAAAGCGGTTCTTCGAAGTTTAGGTTGCCAAAGTCCGTAAAAAGAACTTAAAACTTTAAGGATAAATACTACCATTAGTAGTGATCCTTCCTCTTCCATTATACTACAAAACTATGTCCTTTCTACCCACCACATTCTCACAAAGACCAGCTTTAAAAACTAGCAGTATTAATACATATATTACCTCAAACTCAGTGCAAATACCGTAGTATATGGGTGCCAGTAATATAATATACTGAACTAGCAGCGAGCGCACGCATCAAGGTCTGTGTCGGGTGGCGCAACCTACAGCTCTCGAAAGTTGCACAAACACTCGCTAATTGGAACCAATGCGATCTTCCGACTAGCCGAAGACCTTCGAAAATACCAAGAATATCCCACTACCTATTTCCTGGTATTTAGGACAGAATTATTGAGGATCCACCCCGTGATGAGCCTGGTTAAGAGGGCTTGAACCACATCACCAGTTACAGTACAGGTTGAAGAGTTGTTTGTAGGTTTTTGGAAGATCTAGAAACTTCTCTAGTATCTTCCATCCTGCAGATACTCGTATTCCTGCTAAAAATAGAACAGGTGGTTAGTTTTACACCTTTATTTTTAGCAATTTTATAGTTTATTCTAGGATAGGAAGATCGATCGACCGAAAAAAAATCAGATTATTGGCGAATATGTTGCGAGCTCATGTACTTGTACAATGCAATTCATGCGCAGTTCTTGACAATAGGAACTGGGAACATGACTGCATCTCCCAAACCCTCTGGCGTTCTTCCAAAGCAATCATTCACGCGCATTCACAACAAGGATTAGACTTGTTTGTCAGTTGGCGTGGATAGGAAATATAGATAATGGCGAGGAAGGAAACAGCGCTGCGCAGCCGGCGTGCAATGCTGCAGCGTGAGGCCACGAGAGCAGCGACCGTGCGAGGTCGTGTCATGTAAATGCGGCTCTCAAGGCGCCCGCCCTAGTTACGCTCAAAACAACATCGCACAACAATCACCTTCAACCTTATCACAAGCGACTAAGGTCTAACTCCCAACCATACAACCGCATAAACAACTTTGCATTACAACTACGTAATTGCGCTTGACGTAACACTTAATAACCTATCAATAAAGCTGGATTTTCCATGCGACGGTGGCAGGTTTAAGGTTGTGTAGCTAAGAGCGATCGGACGGAGACGGTGACACGAACACGATCCTTTTTAGTAAAATCAGTTGCAGAAAAAAAAATGATTGGCCAAAGTTAAATGCAGTTCATTAGTGATTAATGGCGTCGATTAAATAACTGGAATTTGTTGTTGAACTGTTGTGTGGAGCGGTGGAAATAAAAAATAAAATAAAAAATATTCTAGCCATATTCTGTCAGTCAAAAACACATGGAGATAAAACAGAATGTCAGAAAAACTACTTAATATAAAATAACCGTTATAAAACGTTATGTTGTCAAACATAGTCCGTGACTTGTTGAGAAATCTTTTGAAGTCACGAGGTGGCCGGGAAGCCTCATGAACTTCAGTTACACAAGTAAAAATAACAGCTGTTGTACGAGAAACAACATTATGAAATACTCCAGCACGTTGACATTTACTGAGCAACAGGATAGGAGCTATGCATTATGAAACACGTACCTACTCTTGAAATGTAACGTGAATACGGGTTTAGGGCGAATATCGTAATAAGGGCCTAATATTTTAATCTGATGCATCGTCATTTCCTTCCTTTTATATATTTAGGATCTCTAACAAAAGATATAAACAGTTCATAAATATTCAGGTTATACAAATTATGTCTCTTACAGGTGTACTTTTTCACTTATAAGAGACTACAGCATACACGATAAAATTAACAACTAAGCTAACAAATATAATAACTTAATTGAAATTAAAAACTAATAATTATAGAAATGAATTAGATATCATTAGAACTTCAAACGGGATATGTACCATGTGTATTTATTATTTTGAGTTTCCGATATTTCGGCACTGTTGCAAGCGCCATGTTCACGGATGAACTGAAGTGATTGCGGGTGGAAGTTTATGAGCAGACAAATCGGTCTACCCTCTTTCTCGTTCGTTTTCTGTTAGCGACACCGCTACCACTGTCACATGTATCACTAAACACTCGATTCTGTTCCTGACACACAAAACTCACCGTGTCGTCTCGCGAACTTTCTACGGAACTTTTTCGGTTTTTACACATTTGAACCACTGGATTCCAGGCCCTCGACAATTGAAACTCATCCTCCCGGAATCCAGTGGTTATATTCATAAACTTCCACCCGCAATTACTTCAGTTCATCCGTGATCATGGCGCTTCCAACAGTGCCGAAATATCGGAAACTCAAAACAATAAATACACATCGTAAATATCCCGTTTTATGTTCTAATGATACTGTTAGTGACCATGTTAGCTTAAAAACTTATAATGAATTAGATATTAAAAGATTAACACTAATTATTATAACACCACTTTTATAATTTTTTTTTATATTAAGTAAGAGATTCACTATATCTTAATTGGTTGTTTTGCTACTACATATGTTGGAACCGCCTTCCAGTTTTACCGAATGTAGTTGAGTACTCGTGTTTTACATGGAACGGGTGCCAATTTAAACGACATTATCCCACGAGCCCTTGTCACCGTCGGCTTTCCAGCCGTATTGGAACCCAATGGACTGGCGCGTGACGATGGCAAAAGACCGGTCATGTCATTGTTTCCTTGGAAGATGGGTAGGCCTTTAGCGTGGGACGCAGCTTGTGTCGATACTCTCGCGCCATCCCATCTTCCCAGTTCAACATGTTGTGCTGGCGCTCCCGCTGCGGCTGTGGAGAACCTCAAGCGGCGTAAATATAGTCATCTCGGTGATAACTATATTTTCGAGCCTTTTGGGGTCGAAACTCTCGGACCATGGGACCCGTGTGCTCACAGCCTTTTTAAAGACGTATCGAAAAGGCTCATTGACGCTTCCCGTGATCCAAGGGCTGGCTATTAAAAAAATGTATAATTGTTTTTTAGGCAATATTAATGATGTGATCTTATTGATAGGGTGGAGCGGAAGGGAGTGTCAGACTTCTACTGACTAAAAACCCACTCTGTTCCTTCACCTGCCCTTAAGTTCCGGGACCGCGGTATCTCGTTAGAACATTCCCACAACCCAATTTTTTCCTACTAATAGGTTTGCAATCTATACCTACGTTGATTATTCTCAAATATTTTGTCAGTTATAGGTTCAACTTTAAAAGTTCCAGATAGGGGTCTTTAAATCAAGAGTGAATAGGTTACTTCTAGGCAAGCGTGCTCCATCTTCTACCACATCGTCACTTACCATCAGGTGAGATGGTGATCAAACGCGAGCCTATTCTGAATAAAAAAAAAAAACAAGAAATCGCTAAACAAGAAGTGGTTTCCTAACTCAATCAATGACTGACCTTTGTTTATCCATATTTAAAATAAATTTTACATAAATATGAATGGCCCGCCATACTGTATTGGCGGTCACACCAAAAGCTGCGTGTGTTTGGCACCTCACCGCGGATCTAATGATGCGCGTGCGCTGAATGTTAAACCATTGATCATGTTAGTTGTCAAGAGAATTGTATTCCTTTCGTTACAATCATAATGTTATTATTTGATGATCTTTAGAACCGGCTAAGGAGAGTCATTATTCGCAGCCACGAATTGTCACACTTCATTATCATCTGTTTAGCCTTTTTGGGGTTCCGTAGCCGAATGGCAAAAAACGGAACCCTTATAGTTTCGTCATGTCAGTCTGTCTGTCCGTCCGTCCGTATGTCACAGCCATTTTATTCCGAAACTATTAAAACTATACATGTGAAACTTGGTAGGTAGATTTATTCTGTGAACCGCTTTCCGATTATAAGAAAAAAATTAAAAAATATTTAATATTAAGGGGATCCATACATGGAACTGAAACTGAAAATATTTTTTTAATGAAACCTATGCATGTGTGGTATCTATAGAAAGGTCTTTAAAAATTACATTGAGGTTTTTAAAACTAATTTTTCATAAAGTCAATCGTTTAAAAGATATACGCTTCCAAAGAGGTAAAATGTGTGTCCCCCTTCTAACTTCTATAATAATGGAGGGAAAAATCTAAAAAAAATATAAGTTATAGATCTTAATGTAAACTTTCAACCAAAATAAGTTCAAACGATATCGGGTCAGCAGTTTTTGAGATACAGCATATTTTCTGAAACTACCAGACGCACGGCTGGGTACCACCCTCACTTGGTTGATGTACCGTCTTGTCGTACCAAGCGCTTCTCCTCCACATTTATTGTGCGCACAGCCAAGCTATGGAATTCTCTGCCGGCTTCTGTGTTCCCTGCCACTTATGACCTTTCAGCCTTTAAAGCACGAGTAAATAGGCATCTTCTGGGCTCGCTCGTCCCATCTTAGACCTCATCTATCGCGCTACCATCAGGCGAGATCGAAGTCAAGAGCGGGTGGGTGGATCAGTAATAAAAAAAAAACGCAAATATAACTTTGTAATTCATACAAATACTATGAAAAACAAAGTTATTTGGCATAGTTACTACGGAACCCTTTATGGGCGAGTCTGACTCGCACTTGGTCAATTCTTGGTCTAAAATACAGCTGAGTATTAGTGTTTTACGATACCCCTTTAGCCACACCGGTTTCAGATTTTCAGGTTTCTGAGTACCCGTTACAAATATATAATAAAATGCATTTATTTCGAGTGACTATGACTTAACAGTTCACACGCTCACAATGAAATACACACAGCTATTATTTAAGATAAAATTACAATTAAATTTAAAAAATAAAAAGAAATTATATTATCATAGTAAGATTAATTAAAGCTTAAAAAATATTCAAATAAATATAAGCCTAAGCCTAGAATATTCGAATGACAGCCAGGACCAACGACTTAACGTGTTTTCCGACGTACGGGGTATCACCAACTTCTAAACTCTGGGCTACTACTAAGAAATTTCTTATAGAAAAACCCAATTTAGCATTTTATCCGGCCCGGGAATCGAAACTTAGACTTCCAGCTCAGCAGTAGCAGTAGTTTTTAATACTCAGCTGTATTTTAGACAAAAAAAAAAAAAAAACATTAATAATGGTTACACTTACTTTTCGAATTTTAAACGCCTTTAACCTACACCGTCCATTCGTTTTGATACTTCTAAAACTGATTAGTATGTCTAGCCTGTAGCTGATATTGACGCGGTGGTGCAATCTGTAGTGTCCGATGTCTAGGTCGTTAGTTTGAGACCCGCTTCGGGACTAAAGTAGGACCTAGATTTCTCTAGTATCTCTTGATGAAACTACCTTTCCTTAACGACAGGCATGAGCATTATTTGGTAAATATTAAACCTTTCTTTTTCTATAAGCAATTCCGTTCGCAATATTAATAATAGACGGAATTAAAATAGAACTTAAGAGAGAATACGAATAAGTTTTCACTTTCTTTAGACGACTCCAATATAATCAATTGTTGTATCTTAATACCTTCAAGCAACTGCCACGGAGGCAACTGCCCCGTGGTCGAGTGGTTTAGGCGTTTGCCTTGTGACCCGGTGGTCGTGGGTTCGATTCCCGCGGGAAGCATACTTTGTAAAGTTGTTTCCAGTTTGGCTAGGACATTGCAGGCCTGAAACAGCTGATTGCCTGATAAAAAAATAGTTCCGTGCTTCGGAAGGCACGTATAAGCCGGTGGTCCCGGTCGCCAAATGGCGGTAATCAAAATAGAGCACGTCAGAGGCCCTTGAGGCGGTCTAGAAACTGTGACACTAGAGTGTATGGGGTCGCCAGACCTTACTACCCACACGATAAAAAAAAATAGGTATGAGAAGAATAATCTTTATTATTTTGCGTTGACCATAGTACCAAGTAGATAGATAAGTTCCTTTATTATTGTACTTAACAGATTATAATTATATTGAGCTGAAAAAAATAATTATGCAACAATGGCTTGTTGTTACGATCTTAGAAAGACATCCTTTAGATTAGTTATTATTTCCTAATCTTAACACAAAAGTAAGCTTTAGAATCATTGTATTAATGAAGTGAAAATGTCTGTCGAGGGGCCAGATTAAATCCAGACTGAAGTAACGATGATGGGTGTCTGGGGAGTCTTTGGCTATTCCGGTTGCTGGCTTGAGAGGTTTCAAGTAAATATATACCTTAATTATATAACTTATGGTTCAATATAGACAGCTGTCCAGAAAATTCTGAGTTTTCATGCTTGAAGTAATTTAATTGGCATTGTAAGAATGAAGGCATTTATTTCATAATTTTCGAACGTAGGTAGCGTACTTTGTAATTTAGTACGGCTCTACAAGTTAAGATGCAAGCGATGCTACATGCACCCCTACCACAGAAATAAAAAAATATTTTATCTATGACCCCTACCATGCGTTTTTAAGAAAATAGTTTATGTGTTCTACAGAAATTACAAGTTAAATAAAAACGCGATGCCACATTATCGCTTCACACTTTTACCCCATAATACTATGAGACCAAATTTAATCTCTTGTTGAACAATTTGTTTTTCTTAACCCAAAGGTTGACTGTTAGAGAATGCCTTGCTGCATTAAGTTCGCTCATGTACCACTATTGTACATAAAGTTTAAATAAATAAAAATCACTTCTATTATACGCGTAATTTAACCTATTATTTAATTACCTCTTCGAAAGATAAATCTTGTTTGCTTTTACATGTGACAGGAAATATTTGGGAACAAATTTCAGGTTAACGGCTAATGAATGCCGATGGATTGAGCCTCGTATCAAACTGAGTGAACGCTCTTGTCATTACGCATAAATAGAATAAATGAAGTTCAGGAAATAGGTTGATCTTCTCAGGACGATGAACTGATAACCTTTTTCTGATTATATTTGTAGCTTGGCCACATGCGACCTAGTTATCCTAATCAAAATTAAAGGATATCTCTTGATAACAGCTCGATCGATTTGGCCGATATACTCGTATTTGCTATAATTGTCAGAGCAAGATTTGTACCGAAACTTACAAGATACAAGATTTATACGATGTTCTAACGATACACCCTGAAATGCAAGGGTAGCGGAAGGAACACGGTGGGTTTATAATCAGTAGAAGTTTGATAGTCCCTTCCACTCCATCCAGACCGATGGGAGACATTTGTTGATTTTCCCCCCAAAAAATCCGAAGACAAAGCTATACCTACCAACCCGCAATGGACCCGCGTTGTGGATGCCCAGTAATGGGAACGTATGTTAGAGTTTTAAACATGTTACGAATCGCCAGTACAAGAAATAACAATATCAGAGACTCGATTTATTTGAATGCGAAAATCGTCATAATACTACAACGTGTCTTTCCTGTACATACAAGACTGGACGATTTTATAAAAAACTAGAAAATACCTTATTCTTTTCTTGCTTATATTAGTGAAAACTGAATCGATATCCATTGCGTAGATAGAAGTTAGCAGAAAAAGACAGAGCCAGACGGCAACTTTGTTGTATTGACAGTTGAAGGTATGCGTAAACGCGGCGGAGGGCGGCCATGTTACCCTATTATCAAATTCTATCAGCCAGAGTTCCAGTCTGTCTGCTAGCAATATGTATTAGCGTCGAATAGAAATGTTCTCCGACACAAGTTTGTGGAATCCCGAGAATGTTCTCATTACTACTGTTATATCGATTTGGACGCGGGTTGCTAGCTACTGTTCGCCGAATATACATATGTATGTATATATGTATGTACCCACGTCACGATATTGTCGAAACTAGTTTTTACTAGACTGACAAACCAACTGAAAACAATGGATTAGCTAGCTTTATTGAACGCCTGTCAATCGTTTTAAGTTCGCAATGACTAAGTTATCGGGCTAGTAGGTATGTTTTAAGTAAGGTAGGTACTCGTATGTAGACGCCCCGGGCGACGGGGATCACGAGGCAATCTCCGGTCACCGTAGGCGCGGGCTTGCGGACGGCGAGCAGGGGTAACTCACCGTCCGGTAAGGACCAGGCCCGGCTTGACGGCGCGTCGTTATCCACACGCATTGACAGTGCCGACAGGGCCATTGTCAGTTACATTCTGACAGACCCCTTTGTCAACCTTAGGGTGGAGGACAATTCTGAGGATTTCCCTTCTTCCTTTCAAAAAAATCTCGTATTTAAATTTACTGTAGTGAGAAAGGGTGCGGACTGTAAATCAGCGTTGACCAATGTTGTGGCCATGCTGCACACATCCTTCGATGCACCGCTCTTTTTGCCGCAGTGAAATTTGCTGTTTTTCTTTTTGTTTTTTTTTTTTTATATTTTTCTATAATCTTCAATAATAAATTAGCGAGGAGTTTAGTGAGGAGTTTGAGCGTAAGTTGGCCTATCTTCCACCTCCCATATCAACGAGCACATTACACGAGGTACCAACAACTGAACCACATCGATTATCAGCGGCACATCGTTGTTCTCATCAGCACAATGCAATCGATTAATTATGTAGTGATTAGCTGTCTGTTTCACAGGTGAACTGACCACTTGTTTTAATAATATATAACAACCTCTTCAATTCTAACCTTGGATTCAAACGTTTTAAGACGAAAACTGGAGAAATAGACACCCCATTAAGACGGATTTCTTTTGTGTAACATGGTAACAAACCTACCTGAGTCATCATAAAAACTGTCAATTACTTCTCTTGGTATTGTCATATTGCCTCGCTAGCTACTATTTTTGAAACGTAATTGCGGGCTACACAATTTATAGAAAGAGAATCTACCAATTTTCTATTTCACTTACCGGTCAATTTTTACAACACTCATTTACCAAGTTCTCTTTTTATTGACTTATATATAAATTCTACAACGTAAACATGAGGTTTTTTTTTTAAACTAGATATTATTATAACATAATACGCAATTTTTTTTTTAATTATGTTTTTTAAGATGACCTACCAATGCCCTATTGAACATTAGATAGACATAATTTGAAATCGTTGAGTTTCTAAACCTTGTATTGTGTACGTTTTTAATATTGTAATAAAATTAAGAAACATGATAGCATGATAGTGGCTGTAAAACATACTATAATTATTGCTAAATATCTTGGCATCATGCTGAGATGGCGTTTTGACCTCAATCACGCCTCGATCAGCGAAAGATGAGGTCTACGACGGATTGAGCTAGCCCAGGAGATGCATTTTCACTCTTTAAAGGCAATGGCTCTTTATGTCGTAGGGAATAGAGACCCGACAAAGATTTCCACACCTTAGCTTTGTGTACAATAAAAGTGGAGGAGAAGAGCTTACAATTAAAATTACTCGACAGAAGCGAGGTTATTACCAAAAAAGCTTAACCTATAATGCTTAGGTATATACTCAGACGTTATTAGTCGGTTAACCTTGACAATGACAAGCGACAAGGCTTCCATTGTTGTCCCGGGCGACCCTGCGAATGCCGACCCGTCTCCCCGGCCCACTTCCGAGAACCCCACTACAACTACACGTACAGACAGACACAACAGATACTACACTATGAGCCTACCTCGGTGTTCACGGTCCTCGGCACTTACACATTATTATCCAGGATAAGATTAATTAGAAAGAAATATAGAAAAATATTGATTTGTGATCTAAACAGGATACAAAAATACCTATCCTAAAATACAACTGCGAGTCGGACTCACGCACGAAAGCTTCCGTACCATTATCTTAAATAATTGTTTTATTTTAATTTAATTATTTATATTAAAGTGAATTAACTAAATATTCTGTGAATAGTTCAAGCGTCTACTTGTTGCCGTTATCAATATCGAGCAAAAACGAAAACGTTTGTTGTATGAGAGCCCCCTTAAATATTTATTTTATTCTGTTTTTTAGTTTTTATAGCGGCAACAGAAATACATCATATGTGAAAATTAACTGTCTAACTATCACGGTTGATGAGATACAACCTGGTGACAGACGGACAGACAGACAGACGGACAGACAGACAGACGGACGGACAGCGGAGTCTTAGAAATAGAGTATCGTTTTACCCTTTGAGTACAGAACCCTAAAAATAAAAAACGTCAAACGTCTATCCACACTTGGTCGATATATTGTCCTGTAGTAAATAAGCGCTTCACCTTTACATTTATTGTACGCATAGCAAGGTGTGGAACTCTCTGCATGCTTCTGTGTTCCCTGTCACATATGACCCGTCAGCTTTTAAAGCAAAAGTGAACAGGCATCTTCTGAACTCGCTCGTTCATCGTTGACCTCATCTTTCACTTACCATCAGGCGTGATGAAGGTAAAAAGCGAGACCATCCATAATTAAAAAAAAAAAAAAAGTAATACCTGTGCGAGACTAAAACGCCACCTATCTCAGCATGATGCTACAATATTTACCGATAATTACAGTGTATTTGACAGCCACTATCATTCTATCATGTTTCTTAATTTTATTACGATATTAAAAACGTAAATTATACAAGGTTTAGAAACTCAAAGATTTAAAATATGGTCTAAATAATGTTCAATAGGGCATTGTCAGGTCGTCTCAGAAAAACATAATTATAAAAAAATCGCCTGTGGTGATGAATATCTAGTTTAGAAAAATTTCGTGATTACGTTGTAGCATTTTTATATAAAATTATTTTATTTCACATAAACCTTATAGAACGTCAAAAGCTAGTGCACGGTTAAATTGGTCCATTCCTATGGGGAAGAACCGGCAAGTTCAACTCCACAGTTATTCTTTCCAAAACTTAATTAGTTTTCGCAATTTTTCCATAATACATTTTTTATAAGAGAATAGTAAAGACCAAATTAACATAGCACAATGTAATTACTAATCAGAAACTAATCTAAGAGTCTACAGTGTTCTCGCATTTACATTCAATATGAGCTTTATGTTGCTATAGTCTTCGTAGTCTAGTAACTTGACTGAATAAAAACGATGATAAAGTTAGTTTGTTTCACGATAATCGTTATTATTATTTCCTACACTGCCCCTTATACCCGTTATATAACATCAAAACATATCTACTAAAGATATATAAGGGTCGGTATTTCGCCGATATTGCTGTAACGCCTACAGGCAGTATGTAATTCAGGCCGATTATCTAGGCTAGGCTAGGTAACAAGGAGTCTAGACCGGTTGCCATGGCAACCAGACTGTTCTCGAGCAGGAGACGCGGGGGTGGGTACATACTATTTATTTTTAATTTTTATACGTTAGTGTTATTTTATTCAGTGAATGGGAAAAATAACAGTCGCGAATTGTAGTTTTCAAAGGGTATTGGAAAATAAATAGGTCGAAGGTTTTCGAGAGATAATATTTGGCTTCGATATCTATTGTAGCTTGGGCTATATCATCAATATGAGTGACGAAAATACGACGGTTTAATCTCGAAAAAATCTAAGATACTTAGTACTGGTAATTGAGATCATTGCTTCTCGTTGATAACAAAGAAAACACGTAATTTGGCAAATAATCAGCTTTTAATTACCATAACAGCACAGTTTCACACTGCACCGGTAATCTCACACATAAACTGCGGGGAAGTAGAGCATCTTGCCTTGCGTTCTATTTTCGCCTCAAAATCCAGTCGCCCACCACCAATTTACTGTGGAAAACAATTGCAAATCAGATCAAATGTCGAGCTCAACAAGACTGCATCTTTTTAGCATATTTCGAGCTAGCACAGTGCTAGCTGGAACATTTTCATACATTTACCATCCAATACATTTTCTAACCTCTTTTCAGCTCTTAGTGCCCTAGTACTTGAACGCAAAGCGCTTGATCTGATTCCGCGATAACTTCACAGCAGTGAATTTCATGTAAAATATTGTTTGACATAAATATTGCAGTGCATATTTTCAGTGCAAACTGCATTTGGGTGAATCCACTTGAATTTGAATTGCAGGTTTTCTAAGTTTGTTATAATTTGAGTTTGAACCACGTCATTGAATGACATGAATTTCATTTGTTCTGTACATTTTTTTCATGATAGGAATGAATTTTATTTTCTAAACTGATTCCTTTTTTCTCATTGAAAATAGGCTCGCGTTTGACCACCATCTCACCTGATGGTAAGTGATGATGTGGGTCGAAGATGGAGCACGCTTGCCTAGAAGTAACCTATTCACTCTTGACTTAAAGACTCCCAGGTTATAGCGATCAGGAAACACAGACTCCGGCAGGGAATTCCACTCCTTAGCCGTACGCACAATGAAAGTATTCCCAAAACGTTTTGTGCGTATGGGTGGGATGTCCACCATGTAACGATGGCGCATCGCCGTTTTTTTTGTCCGATGATGGAACGGGGTTGGCGGAATTAGATTGTGTAATTCCATTGCTCACTCTCCGAAATATAACCGATAGAAAACCGATAGACTTGCAACTCGTCATCGATGATTCCTTGTACCAATACAGAGACTTCGCATATAATAAAAGCGTCATGGATATTTGGAGTTAAGCGACGCTTGCCAGACCGGTCCTTGTATGGTCACCCATCTTCATATATCGAAGTTGCTCCGTGACCCAGAAAAAACGTTCAGTCGTTGGTCTCGGCTGTCATTAGTAAATTTTTGAAAGTCAGAAGCCAGAAAACTGGCACCAGCCTGGCTTATATACAGGGTCCGGCAGAAAAACCTCCCCTTTAAGGAAAGCTAATAAAAACAAAACCAAATAAGGTAGAACAATTTTATTTATACTAAATAAAAGTACATATTATGCCATTTTAGAAAATACTCTTATTGTCTTACTTTTTAAATAAAACATCCCTTAAATGGCTTCCTGCACTGTCGACACACTGATTGAGTCTTTCCCTGAAGTTATTCATTACTCTTTGAGTCATTTCAGGTGGAATAGCTTCAACCTCTTGTGTAATTGCTTCTTTCAGGGCTCGTAAAGATTGTGGACGTTGTTCATAAACTTTTGCTTTTAAATAGCCCCAAAGAAAGAAATCACAGGGCGTTAAGTCCGGCGACCGTGGGGGCCAGCCAACGTCTCCACGCAACGAGATCACATGTCCAGGAAACATTTCCTTCACCAATGCCAGTGACTGCCGCGCTGTGTGGGCTGTAGCACCATCTTGCTGGAACCACACGTTCTCTATTTCACCAAAAAGCTCCCTTAGTTGCGGTTGGAGAAAGTCGCGGAGCATGGCACAATAGCGTTCACTGTTGACGGTTAAATTCCTGTCATTTTCGAATAAAATCTTCCACTACGAAGGCACGATGTTCACCAGACCACGCCATGGCGTACACTGAAAACGGCACGTAGGCAGCTACTTAACGACGCGCCCCCCACCACTCTGCTCCTTCTACTGTCCGCTGCACGTTACTTTGTAATCGGGGAGTTTTTTATGCCGGACCCTGTACAATACCCCTATATTGTATTACCCAGCTAATGGGTTGTGGAGTATAGACAGGCAGTCGCTTCATCTGAAACGCTGCAAGTACTAAAGCTTTGTTTTCCTAGGAAAGCGGTGCCGTCATATAGCGGCCGTAATATTACGGACGCAAAAAGGCGGCCGTCTTTACGGTGATGACATGTGGAAAGTTCCACGGCCGTTTTAATACACTGTCTGCTTCATCGCTATCTAGTATATTACATTCTCTTTGGAAACGTTCACGAAACCATCTGACACCGACAAGACGGCCGTCATGCGAATGGCGGCACCGCTTTTTGACGTTACGGTGTCAGTTACCGCTCTCTAGGAAACCGCGCCATTTTGTTTACATAGACAACGTTCTAGTGACGTCATTCACCGCTGTATTACGTGCGCTATTTGACGGCACCGCTATCCTAGGAAACCAAAGCTTAAGCTGCATCCATTTAGACTAGAAAGCCTAAGCCCAAGTAGATAATCAGTAGAAAAGATGTAGTACTTCCTTTAATCGTTATTGACAGTTTACTACAATTTAAAAATAAAATCAACAATGTGGACCTGTGATCAGTTACATTCTTATGTGTATATTATTTAGTATTATTATTATTGTTTTAATTTAATTTTATATAGCTTAATGTTAGTTAATTTAATTTATTTTTACTTTAATTTAATTCTAATTGTGTAACTTCAAATCATATTCTCTTTGTATAATAATTCTCTGTTTTCGACATTTTATTCAATTTATATTTATGTCGTTATTTTTTAATATTTATTATTGTTTTTGACATGATTACTTTTGACATTATTATTTAGTTTTGCTTAGATTGATTATTTCTTTTTACTTTCCACAAGAATGTTGTGCATACCTGTAAGTGATATATTTGCACTGTATCCTCAAATCTTTGTATATGTTTATCTATTTGATTGTAAATATATCGTTGGTGTGCCTTGCATAAATAAATAAATAATCTTGTTTCCTCAATGACTAGGTACCTAAAGTCTTTTTACCCAGTTTAGTAGAACACAACTTACTCCTCAACAAACCTGCAAGCCTGGTACAAAGTAACCAACAGCAGTCATACAGGTGCAACCGTCACCCAATTTGCCAGCACACCTCGAACCTCACAAGTCCAGTATCTATTGTTGAGACAATTACATGAGCCTGCGTCACATCTCGCCTGCTCGCAGTGATTGCAGGCCGTTATCCAGTTGTTATATAAGTAATTGTCGTCATTAACTTCTATTGGAGTTGTGTTTTCCTCAGCGATATAAAAGGCGAATTACACAGAACCATAAATGTTAGGATGAGTCAGTTTATTCTATTGTATTAGTTTCCTATTGGAGTAATTTCGAAGTTAATATCCTTGTTTTCTGAACTAGACACGTCTTTCTTTGCTTGCCGCCATACTTTTGCTGATGGGCTCGGGTTAGACCATCATGTCACCTCATATCGCTTTCCCAGAAGTAACCTATTCACTCTTGACATAAAGTTCCCCAGGTTATAGCTATCAGGAAACATAGACTCCGGTAGGGCATTCCACTTCTTAGGTGTATGCGCAATGAAATTATCTTAACGAAAACACTAACTAATAACAGAAAAGAAGTATTAGTTTAAAACAAGTCGGGACAGTATAAGTATTATGTAGGTAAGCGTAGTGTCTTTACTCCAATTTTGTAATCATTTTTGTTTTTGCTGAAGATACCAAGCACCTACCCTAGGTCGTGATCACAACATTAATATGTATTATTAATATTAACGATGAAATTATGACAACAAATTCATGCTTACCCACGAATATCGATGTACCTAAAGTACCTTTTCTGACATAGGTATTTAATATAAAAATTAGAATCTGGTTTTAATAACGACTAATTCTAGGAAAACTCAATCTAAGGACTTTATAAATAGCAGGACAGGCAATATAGACATACACACAAATAAATATATTTGAAGTGTCTGTCTGTAATAATTTCTCAAGTACATACTTATAATTATATACACGATAAGAATTTCTGTCTTTCGGTTTGTCCGTTCTAATCTCTGCAATCAATTTTAACGATACTTTCACTGGAATGTAGAGAAGGCTATAAGTTAATACATAGGCTCCATTTTATCCCGAAATTCCCACGGTATAAGAAAAATCTTCCCACACGAACAATAGCCAACTTCCGTCTGCCCGCACAGCATACACTAACAGGTAACCTATAAATATTCACCTCACTAAAAGATCTTAAACTATTCCTAATTATAATGACCACCGACATATGTGATGACGTCAGCACACATACATACATCTAGCTGTGGCTTCTCTCGCAATAATCTGGCGCGCATTACGAAGCCTTGACTCCATTTTCTAATGCCGTGCGCAAGAGTAGCTTCCTGATACATCTTATCGCGATCTACGCGCTTTATTGATCTATATCTTTATTGGTGTATATGGAACGTGCTAAATTACTCTGCGAGGTCCATGAAGGTACTTTGCCTAGTTTTAGAGTCATGAAATGGCGCCTTTGAAAAGTTTTGTAAGGATCAGTGTTTCTGAGCAAGTTTTAGACCTCAAGGTTCTTACACCTGTTGAAATCTAACTACCGTCTGCTTCACAGACCACAAATCTAATAATAACACACTAGAAAATTGCTTCCAAAAACACTCCAAGTGAACTCCAGTCTCGCCACATGTTTCACAATACTAACGAATACTATTCAAATATTTACGCTAACAATCATTAAACAAATAATAACACTTTTGAAATAAAACTACGCAACATTCCTGGCACACTGAAAAATAAAACGTTGACAACATTTAATTCAACTTTTTTTCTAAAAATATAATGCGCTACATTAAAAAAAGAACCTGTCAAAATATAGTTTAAAAAACAACATTTGAAATTGGAATGATCGTTTGAAAATGTTAGTTCTAAACCGTTGAAACGTTGTAGGTTTAATTTATTTATCATCGTCCCGTCACCTTCGGTTCGTAGCTCCGCGTCGCCAAGTCAGCCAGTCAGCGACAGAGTATGACATCGCGTGCTGCATTGACCTAGTTGCCGCGGGTTCGATACCCGACTGAGGTCGGCCGCATAGATAATAACTTTAAACGCCTCCGCTTGCTTGTGAGTCTTCGCTGAATCTCTTTATCTGATGACGCCTTATTTTTAGTGATGAGTTACTGATACTACTCCACGGAGTTTACAACAAGTTGCATGACTTGTCGAGAAATATATGCATTTTGAAATAGCATTTTGAATCATAGTCTGTAGTATGAATTCAAGGATTACGTAGGTAGATGGAAGTATGCTATGGTTACGGTACGGTTATGGTTATGGTTACGTAGCAAATTTTTTTATTGATGTCAGGTTTGCGTTTGACCACCATCTCACCTGATGGTAAGTGATGATGTGGTTAAAGATGAAACACGCTTACCTAGAAGTAACGTATTCACTGTTGACTTAAGGAACTTTAAGTTATAGCCATCAGGAAACACAGACTCCGGCCGGGAATTGCACTCCTTAGCTGTACGCACAATGAAAGTATTTCTAAAACGACTTGTGCGTATGAATAGGATTATGGAATTTATTTAATTCAGAAAGAGGCAACTCTATAGCTAAAACTCTACCTGAAAGGGCCATATTTTACTTTAGCATGTAGGTCTATACAAATAAATAAAATCATATATATTAATAGAATCCAGGCAATTGTACACAACAGTTGTACAATGAAGACGTTCAATTAATTGGAAGTGAAGCGGTGATGAAGTCCGAGGTTACTGCTACATGCTTGTAATGCTGATAAATAATTGAAAACATAGATATTGTTTATTACACACAATTTGAATTAAAAACAAACTAGTTACGCAAAGGAACGCTGTACTTCGCTCCAAAACGAAAACCTGATGCTAGTCTCGCAGCTGGTGGTTTTATTTTAATATTTATTTTTACGAATGAGCTCGCTCTTGACGTCGATCACACCTGATGGTAAGTGTAAGATGAGGTCTACGATCGAACGAGCGAGCCCAGAAAACGCCTATTCACTCTTGCTTTAAAGGCTGACGGGTCATAATGTGGCACAGAACACAGAAGCCGGCAGAGAGTTCCACACCTTGGCTGTGCGCATAATGAATGTTGAAGAAAAGCGCTTAGTACGACAAGACGGTATATCGACCAAGTGTGGATGGTATCCTGCGGTACGTCTGGTGGACCGGTAGTAAAAGGGGGAAGAAGGGATTAGGTCGTGGAGCTCCTGCGCACACTCTCCGAAGTACAATCTGTAGAAGATAGGTTTAAAGTGGAACTGAGTTGATCATATCTGCCACATGTTGGAGTGCGGATGGGTCCAGCAGGAAATGACGGCAGGCCCAGACCATTATGGCAGGATGAGCGTTTGTCGCATATTTTGCGGTTTTCCACAGGAATTACAACCTACAGTACTTTCCTAAACAAAAAAAAATGTAATGTATGTAGCTAAATCTCTCTTTTAGTTTTATGTTATGTAAATTACATTACAGTGTGTGTATTAATGGTTTACTAGATAATGTCATAAGAACATTATATTTAAAACATATTTGTACTCACAGACCAACCGCGTAAACAGTTTTGTGGGGCATTCGCTTATTTCTAAGATTTTAATGGAACCTATATTAATAATAATAAAGATATATATAAAATAGCTATTATTCACTGACAAAATTACACAACTCAGTTTTAACATAATACTTACTAAAAAAATTAGTTCAATATTTTCTTATCAATACTAATATTATAAAGCGGAAAAGTTTGTTTGTTTGTTTGCTTGAACGCGCTAATCTTCGAAAGTACTGGGTGGATTTGGATGCGATTTGGTATGGAAGTAGCTTGAAGCTTGAGGAAGGTTATACTACTACTATTACTTTTTACGCGACTGCAAAAAAGAAGAGTTATGTTTTTACCATGATACAATCCACGGGAGCGAAGCCCCGCGTGAGTACTAGTTATCAGATAAAATTGTCCTCCGGCATAAGCCTCCCCCCACCCTCTTTCACTCATCTCTATCGTAATTTTTTGAGTTTAATTACAAAATTTCGGTATGTGCTGGTGTGCACAACACATTAATGTGCTCGGGCACGCAATCCACCTGCTAAAATAAAGCTTAACTGTAACTAGAGGTCTAGGAAAGCTAAACACAGTCTAGGAAAGCTAAACACACGGTCGCTCAATGGTGTCCATGGTATCTGTCAAATAGGTATTAAATTCAAATATATTAATATCGGACATTTTTTTTTGTGTATAAATAAATACCTACATACTTATACGTTTATACTGATCTATATATTTTTTTGTGAATTTATAACCTGACATTGTTTTTTAGTTATTTATTTTTTTGACATTGTTTTATATTTATTTTGTATAATTTTCAATTTACTTTCAATTTCACAATTATTATTTTCTTTTTTTCCCATGTATTTCTATAATGTATATTAATGGCCCATGTCTAACTTTTTATTTTATATGGGTCATGAACCTGAATCAAATGAATACTATTTTTGTTTATTTATAATTGTTAATATATAGCTGATGATAAAGACCAATAAAATAATATATATTTATACATAAATAGTTAATAATAATTAAAATTCATAAATATTGTAATAGTAATATAATTTATGTTAAATTTGAATACTTAAAACTTTGATAATAATTTATATTTAGCCCTCTTCCTCTCTCCTAATGTTTGCTGTGTCCGACAGGGTCTATATAGATCTAAAATTGTTTGTAACCACCCATGTAACTTACGAAATGCAATAAATTATTGAGTATACTAATACCTCCCCTCTGCCCCTCTGAAAGCCCTGTGTGACTACTAGTACATAAAAACATAACGTCCGTAATTTTGTTAACCAAATCCACCCAGTAATTTCGAAGATCAGCTCGTTCAAATAAACTTTATAATGTTAGTATAGATTATATACCTATGTATCGTGTTCCTTATAGATGTTTTCCGCCTTGGGATGATAGACTTAGTCTCAGTGATTGAGTCTATCAGACTCCTATTGCCTAAAACCACACGTTGTTTCTCTTCGTTACTTCTTGCTGGAATGTGGAGAAACATTGGCATTCTCCACGATCACTTCAGCAATAGGAGAAGTATTAGACATAGGCTGGGTATCATAATGTACTGAGTTTCCCTTTCTTCTCTTTTCGACACACAAAAACTCCCAGAATGTATATACTTTGGTATCAATTCTAAGAGTCAGTTATTTTCTGCTGAAACTGTGCATAGAGACTCCATACCAAATGTTGTCTTCAGCCCTTTTGGATAGATATGGGGTTTCCGTTACACGTTGTATAGTACAGTCGCGAGCAACCGAATCGACTGAACCTGAATTGATACCATAATAAACAGCAACATGTTTTTAATCTAAGAACTTTTAAAATTAATGCTAACTGAACTGTATTAATTTAAAGTTGTGGTCTCATATTTTACGTAATTTGATTAAATACATGTATGTACTTTTATTCGCGCTAATTGATTGAGTAGATTTGATTGCTAGCGAGTATAAAAACTATAAGTAGAAATAGCGGTGTACACCGCTATTTCTACTTATAGTTTTTTATCAACTCTTATTTCAAGTACAATTGCAACAAGTGGGGGAATGGGCGAACGCGACATTAAATTAAAAGTCAAAGTTTATCAGTAGTCAAAACAAAAAAGTACCACGCAATCGCACTCCAACAAATTTTCACTGTCACTTAGATAATTCTAGTAACGATGATCGAACAGGCGAATTCATTTCTCACACACACAGACACAAACACCAAATTTCTATCGTCACACTGTACAATACGCATAGTACGTGTGTGTGTGACTCGCGAACGCACACAGGCGCATCTCAACGCGCGCACAAGCTTGCAGCTTCTCTATAAGTGACAAGTGCATCTAACGCACACACTGAAAGCCACTGAAGGGCGTCCCCGGAGTAACGGCCTACTCGTCTGAAGGGCGATTTTACGTGCACGTGCCCTTAAACCTTTTTAACATTAGTAAGCTTGTTATTGTTACGTGGTGGTCGAGGGAAGAGTGGAAGGAGGACTAACCCATGGAGATAGGAATTTTCTAACGATCCAAGATTCCGGAATGCTAGGGCAATTGGAGAAACTGGAACAGGGTGGTTCCACTCCAACCGAGGGAGGAACCATTTTTAGATTTCCCCACGAAAAAAAGTACCAATTTAAAGGCCAAATTGTTGTTGTTTTTGTTATCTTTATAACCGTTGTTAAGATTAGCATGATGAAATAAAAACATGTAAAATAGTTCATGAAGTTATGAAATTATTTAAATGAGTAATACTATGTTTAATGTCAATTTTTTTATTATTCATTTTGCCATCCAGATTTGATAAATTACTAATGATAAATTAAAGATATTCTGAAATGTTACCTCCCCAAGTAAGTCGTTTCCTAGTTTACCCAGTGGCGTTAAAAACATTAATTAAATAAAATATAAATGTACGGAACTTGCTTACAGAAATACATTAATGAATGTACATATATTATGTGCGGCGCATACAATTATTATATAAACTGTTTACATTGCACCTCTCATTAATAAATGCAGTCTTAATGGAATATGTAATTAATGAGTAATGTCATTAACTTTCAATATTTGGATGCTTTCGTAAATATTCGTGTGTATTTAATTTAATATTGATTCTTCGGTCATTGTCATTTTATTTGTGTCATCGGAAATAATTTATGTAATTATGATATCAATATGTTTTTAACTAATCCTTTTGTTTTCATATAGTTACACATTAATGCAAGTAAAACGGAAGTTACTAATATAAGTATCATAGTTTTTCGTACTTATTTGAAACATTAGAAAACAGCACGGTAAGAGCCAAAAGTAACTTCTACATCTATCTGTTTGCAGTTAGTTATGGTAACGGGAAACAAAATAAACCTAATTTTAGGTTTAAATACTCAGTAATAGAATCTTTACCAAGATTTTATATCAATTTTTAAATTTGAAAGCTCCTACCGCTAATATTATCATATGCTTAGATTTTTCTTAAATTTTCATCGTTTCATTTGTCGTCACCACTTATCTCTTGGAAAGCACTCTACTTTTAAGGTAAAACGAATTAAGTAATTTTTTTTATTCTGTACGAGTTATAATAAAAACACTACAAAGCCAAAAATAATTTTAATTTCGGTAGTCGGTGTTATTGGTTATGTATTTTCTTTTTTTCACACCGCCTTCCGAAATTAAAATTATTTTTGGCTTTGTAGTGTTTTGATATGGAAGTCGGTTTTATTTTTTTGCAAAAAGTTTTTATTTTCGCGCTTTTTAGTGGGTCAATTTGTAATTAATCTAGTTATAAAAGCCAAAATGTCGACTACAAAAAACTAAAAACGCGAGAACAAAAAACACAATGCAGAGTAAACGAAAAGATCATCAATGTAAATATTTTTTTTAGACTTTTGTTGATTTTTCAAATCGGTTGGCAAGAGACGGAGCTATGCCCGAACAAACATTTAAAAAAAAACAAAAAAAAAACAAACAAACATCCGAATTGAGAACCTCCTCCTTTTTCAGAAGTCGGTTAAAAATAATAAAATAAAAATTATACTTTCAGTAGTTCCAGTACACCATAGATCGCCTCGACAAGCCTCCATATACTTATAACCAAACATAAATACGCAATCTCTATAATTATAATTAATATTCGTATTATATAATTCATATTCCTTTTTAGAAACATATTTTTGTCCTTTCGGCATCAAAACTAAACTACGCATAAAATGTTTTTTACGTTTCAAAAAATAATGACGATTCAAAATATTTACTCAGGCCCCACTCCAGTAACAGCCCTTACATAAACCAGTGGAACGAACATCCCTCCTGCAACACCCCTTGAAGTCACCTAATTTTTGTTCCCGGCCGGGGCACTGACTCTGCAGTCTAGAGGTCGGCTGCGGCCGCATTACCCTCCCAGCCCCGGGTCCCGGGAACACCGGGGAAGGTTGTATATAAGCGGAGATGTTGGGTGGACTGGGGTACGATGCACATAAGCTCAGGATGCTAGATTATTTATGTTAATGTAATACGATGTTTCATTTTTTGTGTAAAATTTTAGGTGCGTTATTCAGTTATTGTGTAGAAAATTAAATAGCTTGTGTTTTTATGTTTGAAGGTTTAGCTCAAGGTTTACAAATAAACGCGCTATAATCCTTGCTTGTGTTCCGGAAAAACAGTGTTTTTATTTCCGGTAGTCGAAAATTGAGTAGTTTTAAACAACCTATTAAACACCAAAGTCAAGCCATTTTGGACAACTAATATTTTCAAAATGCAAATTTATTGCTATTTAAACATCAACAAAAACATTCCAATTGCACTCCATATCTAACATAAAATATAGAAACTAGTAATTACAGGCAAACCCGTTAACTAAACCTATACCTCAGCTACGTCGTAGGTATTACGAGACCGTAGATAACCAGACTCGGTGCAGGCATTATGTACTATTACCGTTCGACGAACTTCAGGACGCGCCGCCCTTGTCTTCCTACAGACGAGGCCCGCCCGCCCAGACCGAGCCAACACTGGCTATCCACAACTGATGCTAAGCAAAGCGATGTATATATGCGATGTCACCAAAAGGTATTAAGGTCTTGGTCGTGGCTAAAAAACTTACTGCCGTATGCCTTGGTCCTCACAATTAGCATCGCATGCCGTTGTCCGTCCGGTGAGTGATCACTTATCTACCGAGACATCACAAACCCTGTAAAGTGGTATCTTTCGCTACGGCTAAGCCATATTACTGTATCAGAGACACAGATAGGAGTAAATAACTATAGGGTCTCGTATAGGAATAAAACACAAGAGTTTTTTTTTTGTTTTTTGAGTACTAGTATATTTTACTAGTACTCACGCGGGGCTTCGCTCTCGTGGATTCTATCACGGTAAAAACATATCTCTCCTTTTTTGCAGACGCGTAAAAAGTACCATATAACCTGCCTCAAGCTTCAAGCTACTTCCATACCAAATTTCATCCAAATCCACCCTGTACTTTCGAAGATTAGCGCGTTCAAGCAAACAAACAAACAAACAAACTTTTCCGCTTTATAATATTAGTATAGAGTACAACAAAATATATACATAGTTCTTGTAAACCAAATTCTATGTATACACTCGTCTTATCGCTCACAGCGGTATCTACCAGACAACTTTCGGTTGGACTAAAGGAACTTGAAATAAGAAAGAGGGTAATCTGTGGTGTACTGCTATTTTTGAATAATGAATTTAACTTTTCAAATACAATTGCTACTGTTGGGACGTAGGCCTCCTATCTTTTTTTTTTTTTTTTTTTTTTTTTTTTTTTTTTTTTTTTTTATTTTTTTAGGTAGGGCCACTTGTAGATCAGCACACTAAGGCTGTGAGTCTACTTAACCGGACTTTCCTGTGGTGACCTCTAATAAATTAAAGGCCCCCAGCCAGGGCTTACAAACTAAAATATACTTAAAAACTAATGACCGCACGCTAAGGGCACTCCCTGTGGAGTACGGGCCTCGGCATAGCGGGGTCATTTCGGGAGGGCAGCAAAGGGACAGGCTGGGTCATATTATTTACGGGAGTATTTATTGCTACTGGCTCAGCATCGCGGGCTGGCTCGTTTGGCAAAGGTCGGGGAGGATTTTCATTACCAGTACGCGGACGTCGCGATGGGCCTCGTCGGCGAGGCCGGAATAAGGAACGCGTTCTGTATCTGTGTCTTCTAAGAGTGCTGGTTTCCCTACTGCTCTCTTGTCGGATGGTGGTGGGGTCGTCAGGCTCGTCTAGGATGTTACGCGGGCGACGAACCCGAGAAATCTTGGAGGGTCTGTATCGGGCGGCCGATACGATCAGGGGGTTAGTGTGGGTCTCAGCAGAGGTGAAGTAACGCACTGACATGCGTTTCAACACTTGCTTTATGGTCGGGAGTTTGAGGTCTACGTGGAGATCCTCGTTCCTACAGAACCAGGGCGCGCCCGTGGCCTTTCGGAGAAAACGGTTCTGAACGACTTGCATCCTATGGATCTGGTTGGGACTGGCATGAGCAAACACCGGACAGGCATACGTCATGATAGGACGTATGCATGTCGTGTATATTCGGATTTTACATTTAAGGGAGAGCTTGCTGTGTTTATTCAGCAGGGCGTGGAGCCTACCGAGAGCGAAAGCGGCTCGCGAGCGAACCGACTTTATGTGCTCACTGAAATTCAGGAACTGGTCGAGGATCACACCTAAGTATTTGGCTCGCTTCTCCCAAGGGATTGGCTTGCCGAACATAGTGATCGGGCGTGGGGGGGTGAACTTTTTATGCTGGCGAGCCCTGCGAAACAGGACTGCTTGACTTTTGTCGGGATTTACCTCAATCCTCCATTTCCTAAACCAATCGCCTAGTGCGTTGGCTGAGGTCTGGAGGGTATGAGCGATGCTAACGGGATTATGTCCCGAGTAGTAGATGGCCGTGTCGTCGGCAAACAGGGATAACTCTACTGGGGGCTTTTTGGGGATGTCGCTAGTGAATAGCGTGAAGAGTGGGGGGGAGAGCACGGCGCCCTGAGGGACGCCGGCTCTGATAGGGCGGGGAGTGGAAAGCGCTCCTTCGATACGATATCTGAAGGAGCGGTTCGACAGGAAGTCTCGAATGATGAGCACGAGACGGTCCGGCACACCTAGTTGGTAAAGCTTGTAAATTAAGCCATTGTGCCAGACTTTGTCGAAAGCCTTCGCTATATCAAAGAATAGGGCCCCCGTCACCAGACCGCGTTGAAAGCGGCCGCTAATGTGCTCTACGATGCGGTGGGCTTGGTGGACACTGGAATGATGGGCTCTAAAGCCAAACTGTTCGTTAGGGATTAGGCTCTTGGCCTCGACAAAGTCCTTGAGCCGATTAAGAATAATCCGCTCGTAGACCTTGCCGAGGGCGCTGAGCAGACTAATGGGTCTATAGCTAGTCGGGAGGTTCTTGGGCTTTTTGGGTTTTGGGATACCTATCACTATAGCCTCTTTCCAAGCTTGTGGAAACAAGTTGTTGGACAAGGCGCCATTGAAGATGGCAGTCAGTAGGACTAAGATCGTACGTGGGAGGAGTTTAAGTGCCCTAGTGGTCAGTCTGTCAGTCCCGGGAGCTTTCCTAGGTTTGAGTTTCTTGATGATCTCCTCCACCTCGTCCTCCGTGACGGGGGGGAGGGGAGCATCAGGGTCCTCGACAGGGGGTAGGGCAGATCTACGTTCGACCTCAGCATCCACGTGGGCAAGGTGGGCTGGGTCGACTGGTTGGGAGCTGGGAGAGCACTGTGCCTCCAGGCTGTCGGCTAGGCATTCGGCTTTGTCTTCGTCGTCGAAGGCAATGCTTTTGTCCGGGCGGATAAGGGGAGGCATTGAGGCAACCTCAGTGGCGCGCATATTCCGCTGAAGTTGCCAGAAGGCATGGTGGGTGGGTTCCAGTTCGCTCAGGGTCTTGTCCCAGCCGGCTTCACGCCACTCTCTGATGCTGTTACTTACTTTGCGCTGTAAGTACCGCATGAAAGTTTTGTTATTCTGGCAGGGGAAAGATCTGTAGGCACGGACTGCTGCGTTCTTCTCAGTCAGCAGGGCCCGTACATCGTCCGGGAGTTTCCGGCGCCAGTGCTCTGACACCGGAATCTCCTTTGAACAGTCGTTCAAGACAGATTGTACGTGCTCCGTGAGTGAGTCGATCGCAGCCGTCGTGTCGGCGGCGGACTGGATGTGGTCGGGGATCTTGTCCAGGTGAGGAGACGTGTTGGATTTCAGCAATTCGCCTACTTTCCTCCAGTCAGTGATCACCTGTGTGGGAGGGGGGCGGTTAGGGTCATAGGGACCCGATCTCGGAGTTAACTCCAAGATCACCGGTCTATGGTCAGAGTCAAGTTCGTCTACCGTCTCTAAAGAGTGCAAACGTAAGTTCACATTCTTCAGGAGGGCAATGTCGAGTACGTCGGGCAAGTGGGATGGCTCGAACGGATAATGAGTAGGCCGCATAGGACCTATGATATCTATGTGGAGAGGTGTGCAAAGGTCGTATAGTACCTTCCCACGGGGGTTGGTAATACGACTACACCATGCGGGATGTTTGGCATTGAGATCCCCCGCTATAAGGACGGAGTCACTCATGTCAAGAAGGGCTGTAAGGTCGCTTCGTAGTGAGGCGTTTATCGAAGAATTTGAATCTACGTCGCTGTGCGGTGGGAGATACGCGGATACTATTGTGATAGAGGGATGGCCCGTCATGCCTAGCCGGCAAACGGATACCTCTAAGTGGGCAAGGGGCGGCGGATCCATAGGGATGCAGTGCAGGGAGTTCCTATAATATATTAGAGTGCCACCTTTGTGGCATCTAGTCCTATCGTTCCTAACTAGCCGGTAGTTGGCTACCTTGGGATCCCTAAGGTGGGGTTTGAGGAAGGTCTCTTGGACCAGAAGGATGTCGAGACTATGATCGCGAAGGAAAGTCGCGATCTCGTCCCGTTGATTAGTGATGCCATTGGCATTGAAGTAACCTAGCTTTAGGGATCGGGGCTTTAATCTTTTACTAGCCGTGTTATACATTATGGCTGTTTAAAGAGGTTGTCAAAATGGCTTTTTACATCAGAATACTTATAGTATACCTGAATCAGGGATTCAATGCTTTTGCAGGCCACGACCTCCTTTGCCATTTGGATGGCGCGGGGGGACTGGAAGAAACTGAATGTTTTCCCAAGGATGAGGAACGCATCGAGTTCCGGCTCATCCGAGCGAGGGAGTGACTGGGGAGGAGGTGGGGGCTGAGAAGCCACAACAACCGGAGCGGAGGGCATGATGGGTTGATCCATCAGCCCAGGGACTTTCGGCCTTAGTGCCGGGAAGTTTTGGGCGTGATTCGCCGCCGTCCAAGGAGTTGGACGCTGGGGACTGAGGGTCTGGGGGAGCTCAGACGAGAGTGTAGGACACTCTCGTCCCTGGCGTGCGCTAGCGCGCGTTGCCAGTTTAGGGGCGGAGGTTTTCGGGGCTTTCGGACAGCCTCGGTAATTGGCGGGGTGGCCCGATTGCCCGCACAGCACGCAGCTGGGCGGGTCTGGGCATTGGGACCTATCTTTTGGGCGACTGCACTCCGCAGTGCCGTGATCGCCCAGGCACTTTACGCACCGGGGTTTGCCGAAGCAATTCCGTTGCGCGTGCCCATACAACTGGCAACGGTGGCATTGGCCTACTGTGCCACTTTTGTGTGGCTTCTCAATGAGTATTCCTGAGAGACTGCATACAGTCTTCAGCGCAAAGATGGGGTGGGGACCTTCGGAGACGGGGTGGCAGATGACGAGGACGTTGTTAGACGCCCTGCCACCTCTGCCGTGCATACGGTGCACCTCAATCACCGGGATGTTCTGTGACTCTAAGTCGCAGACGATCTCGGTGGTGGGGATCTCACTGGGGATCCGGCAGAGGACCACCCGAACGGGCTTGCTCTCATGGAGCGTATAAGTGTGGTGGGGGATATTTCGAGCCTTGAGAAGCTTCGAAAGCGCGCGGTGGTCGTTAGCTGTCGCTAACCCTACTTTTATGCCGTTCTGAACGGCGCGGGCATTCGTGTAGGCGATACGTTGCTCGCCACACGCTTTGGACACGTTTGTCCAAGCCCCCTTATCGTGGATGAATATGGGTGGGGGAGGGATGGTCTTGCGCACTGAGGCGCTGACGACTGGGGTTTGGGTAGGGCTGGGCCTAGTGGCCGAGGAAGTGGAGGGCTGGCTCTGCACTAAGCGTGCTGGCTCGGGAGGGGAGGGTTTCTTGGCCTTAGGGGCCTGAGTGGAGGACGAGGCCTGCGACCTCTTCTTCCTCTTTCCCTCGACGAGGATAAAATCGTCGGAGGAAGAGGTTTGGTCGGAGGAGTGCTCGGACTCCGCTCGCTCCGAGCGCTCAGAGTGTATGCTCTCTGCGCGCTCCGAGCGCTCGCCGTCCGAGCCCTCTTTTTCTTGTTCCTCCTCCTCAGAGTCCATTTCGACGTCTGGGGGGGAGGGGGACCTATCTGCGATGGGCGCGGGGGTGGGACCTAAATCTGGCTGTGGGGAGGGAAACACCGCGGGGGGTAAGGAGTCAATCTCCTTCCCATACTCCCTTTGTAGGGCGGGGTTTTCAAAAAGGATCTTTCCTAATATATCGGTTGTTCTATTTAACCGAGCCGATAGGGATTCTACTTTGGACAAGAGGTCCTCAATCCTGTCCTCCATATTGGAGGCGACAAGGGTGGGCATCCTAGTCTCCTAACCCTAACATAAGCGCCTCGAGGAGACACGTCAAACGTGAGCTCCCCGAGCAGACGGTCCCCAAAGAGCCCTGCCCCGGAGTTTCTCCTAACACTTCGCTACCGAGAAGAGAAACCCAGACAAACTCGGTAGCTGTGTTGCCGTCTGATGTGGCCTGAGGGGCCCTATTTGCCTAACCCTCCGGGCGGGAATGACCCGGAGGTGAGTTCGCTCCCTGCGGGGATAGCAGGGAGGTGTGTGCCTAATGGTGTGCCCTAAGCTTGTAATCCGGTCGCCAATCTTAATGTGCGTACCGGGCCCTATTGGGTCTAGTGCGAAGGGGTAGATACACCCAACCGACACTAGGTGTGTATGCTGTGAAGAGAACTCAGTAACTAGGTTTGACTAGGAGATCCCCCAAGGCCAAAACCTAGCACTCGACTCCAATTGACTGCTTCACCCTGAAGGGGATCAGCGGGTGCGTCGGGTCAGCACCCCCTTGGTATTGTTGACACCGTGAGGTTTCCAACCAAGGACCACGAAACTGTGGTTTTACCCTGAAGGGGCCAAACCAAATTGTTTTTGACAATCTCTGTTAGAGAAGCACGATATCCTTCACCGCCTCGAAAAAGGCGGATCCGGACCAGGCGTCGTAGTCGGCGACTACGAGTGACGTCACGGCGGGCGTGACGAACGGAGCGATGACTCAGGCACGGAACGATCGAGAGCGCGGAGCGGCACGACTGTCGCGGGCGAGCGTCGGAGCAGAATTGATTCGGACAGATTGCCTCCTATCTTTGCGAGGGAATGGGCCTTCATCTTACCTGTATTCAGTTGGCCACCGCTGCACTTGTCAAATATTTAGCTCGCGGCGTAAGGATTTGCAGTATGACATATATCTACACATTAAAGTAACAAGTCATGCTGCAGACTTTCAAGCTGTCAAATGTTTATTCAATTTAAGCAACAACTGAAATCGTTTCTTGTAGAAAAATGCTATTATGCTGTTGATGAGTTTCTTGCTGAATGACGTGTTTAATTAGACATCATAAGTCCATTTTTTATGTTTTATCATTTTTATTATTTATTATTGACATTCAATTTTATTAGTATTGGGATATCATCATAACATTACTTTTTTTCTGTTAACTATAAATTTTTACAATAATGTTTTATTTTTTATTAATTTATAATAATGTTAACAAGATCACATATTTCCACATAATATTAAAAAAAATTCATGAAATAAATCAATCAATCGCATTAACGCTTAGCTATCAGTGGTAGTCAGGCGTGTTGGTTCCTGCAGGCTGTGCGTCGTGACGTGAGGGTGCGTCAACCTGCGCGTCGCGACGCCCTTGCCTTCCGACCGGACCTCAGTGCACGCCTGTCTGGCCTCTGTTGTTCAACAATACATGAAATATGATAATGAAAGTATGCTCATATTACTAAAAGTCATACAATTTGCACCAGTTTTTATGTTGGTAAACGATGGCTTGTTGTTTTCCTGGAAAAATTTTAGTAATTTGTTGATTTTTTAATAGAGTGATATTTAAAAAAAATATTACTATTAAAATAGCTTCCACCCGCGACTTCCCTCACGTGAAATGGTTTACACAATAAAAGAACAAGTAGCCTATGTCCTTCTCCAAAGTCTTATCTATCTCTGTACCAATTTCATGAAAATCGGATAAATGGTTTAGGTGTGAAAGTGTGAAAAACAGGCAGAGATACTTTCACATTTGTTATATTCGTATGGATTTAAGGCAATTACGAGTTAGTTTTAACCTGAAACTAGAACCAGCCCACACAACAAAACGACAAAAATACAACAGTACAATAGCTTGTTAGTCTGTTCATCTTCGAAATACTAATCTCCTTAAAATGCAGGCGTGGTCTCCTGATACATACAATTATGTTTCTCGGAAGGCATGGTATGTTGCACATAGCAATTCTAACCTCCCCTATTTACTTCACCAAGCGAAAAGCCACGCCTTAATTTTCAAAATCACCCCTCATTCACGTATCCAACAAAACAGATTCATGTCTCCCCTCAAAGTCCTGGGCCTGTAGGCTTCGGGTAGGGTCGCCGCCCGCCCTAGGAAGGACGTGCCGACCGTCCTAGCTTCCACTTGTCTCGGCTGAATACAGCCTACGTTTGGTACTTGTTTGCTGAAGATATTAATCATGGAATAAATTTGTTTTTTCATATGTTTGATAGGTACTATTATTGAGATAGGAATATTTTCTTTTTTGTGCTGTTTTGACTGCTACTTTAGGTGCAATTTGAGAAATAATATTACTATAAACTTGGAAAATATTAACTTACTAGCTTTTGCTCGCGACTTTATTCCCGTGGGAGGTTTTTCCCGCGTATTTCCCGATCCCGTGGGAATTCCGGGATAAAAATATTCTATGTCCTTCCCAGGGTCCTAAACTATTCCCATGCCAAATTTAATCTGTATCGGTTTAGCGGTTTAGGCGTGAAAAGGTAACATACAGACAAACAGAACTACTTTCGCATTTATAATATTAAGTATGAATTTGTTGGTCACTTCAGGTATACCATACTAGCTTTTTCTCGTGTCTTCGTTTGCGTGAAAAGTATTTTTTCAGGAAATAAAGTATCCTATGTCCTTCTCAGTAACAAATTTTATCAAAATCGATGAATTAATTTACATTCGCATTTATAATATTAGTATGGATCTTACACTATACAACATGTAACAGAATAAATGCAATTCCTGAAAGAAGTTGGTTCAGAATCGGCTTCTGAATCGATTTCCGTCATAAAAAATAGGTGTTTAATTTTGATGGAAAAATCTTTCATTTAACTTAAAATGGAAACACAGTATCATGACAAATTAATACAATCCTTAATTCAAGGAAATGCGCTCGTGTGCGTGTCGGCCGCTAAAATTGCATGAGTGTACGCGTCTGCGTAAAGATATTGTATGACGCACATACGTTTTGCGTTTAGTAAGGATAACTATTTTATAAAAAAAATCTTGGTTTGGTTTCAATTTATTTAGTAACGAATATGGTTTTACACTTATAATTTCATATTCTAATTGGCGTGTCTGAGGTATTGCGCTTAATCTGTTACACCTTGTATAATGCAGTACTGCTAATTTTTTATTTTTTTTTATTTAGAATAGGTTCGCGTTTGACCACCATCTCACCTGATGGTAAGTGATGATGTGGTCGAAGATGGAGCACGCTTACCTAGAAGTAACCTATTCACTCTTGACTTAAAGACTCCCAGGTTATAGCGATCAAGAAACACAGACTCCGGCAAGGAATTCCACTCCTTATCCGTACGCACAATGAAGGTATTCCCAAAACGTTTGGTGCGTATGGGTGGGATGTCCACCATGTAACGATGGCGCTTCGCCGTTTGTCTCGTAGTCCGATGATGGAACGGGCTTGGTGGAATTAGATTGTGTAATTCCATCGCACACTCCCCGAAATGTTTGCCATGGAAGTAATTTTCTTCATTTGATTCTAGTTTTAATAAAACTGTACATTTATTTCGAAGTAGAAATACTCATTTTCATTCTTCCTGTTACCAATAACCTACCTACGGGCTGGACGTGATAATGAAATCACTAATTATGTGATGATGAGGCTCGAATAGAATCCCAACCTGTTCCTTTTGAGGTAAGCCAGCCTGCTGATAATATTCAAATTTCTATTTAACAGCTACATGTTAATTACCTACGTTAATTTTCAATTTCTCATGACAGCTGGAAGACGTATAATAATTTTATGTTTCAGTATGTTATGTCCTGGAAAATTGAGTTCTTTGATATCTAGAATATCTCTAAACCCGAGGATATAATCATGCTCGAAAACTTTATTAAAAATCTGTTACGTAGTTTGGAAAAAAGTAAGCGGAGGAACAGACGTACTGTGATGACACAGCTATAGATTAAATCTTTGAGGTCTGATAGTCAGGAAGCAGTAAATTTGTCATCAGCCTTGTCAAGTTACAGTTATAAGATTCTAGTGAAGTTATTTTATGACATAGCGTAATTATTTAATCACATTGGAATGCGATTTTTTTTTTATGTGAAATATTTTGTAAATATGTTCTTGGTATTTCAATCAATCAATTAAGAAATGGATACTCTGTTTCTTGATTGAGGAGATCAGATAGGCAGTTAATACATGTACATTTCTAGTACTTCTGACCGGTTAGAAAAGAAAACTACTCTGACATATATAGTTGGGAAAAGGTTGTCATACTATGCAATATTTTCAATCTATACAACGTGTAACGGAAACCCCATATCTATCCAAAAGGACTGAAGACAACATCTGGTATGGAGTCTCTATGCACAGTTTCAGCTCAAAATAAGTGACTCACAGAATTGACCCCAAATTATTGGTTTCATATGTTTCTTGAATACCAGTAATAACAAACGTGTCACAGCACTATGAGGGTCATCACTTTCAACGTCACTTGCCAATAAAAAGAATAATTCTCTTCGTTCTTCTTAATTTGAAAAATTCGGTCTCTGGTATCAATGTATTGAAATTTCTAATATGCTCCACACATGTACACATAGGATTAGAAAACCCTTGCCATATCGTTTATTATCATCCAAAGAAGCCGTGCACTTGGTATGTATATACCCTTTAAATTACACGTTGTATATTTCTATAACACACTAGCTTCGCATGATAACCATTTAAACTTTCATCTTAGCATTTTAGTGACCAATTTTTGATAAAGGAAGTTTTCAGGAGTAATACACTAATATGATTGTGATCAAATTTGATAACCTGGTGTAGAACTACTTCTGTTTAAAAAATTAACCCCTCAATAGAGAATGAAAATTTGTATGACAAATTGTGAGTGTATTATAAAACAAAGTTTCACATTGGAAAGGAACACTTCACCTTCACCCAATGAGCGGACAGTGAAAACCTAGACTATCACTAAAGCCTTAAGATCAAGCGGGGCGCGCGTCCAGTGGCCCGACCGGGTCGCTGCCCGCCCTCGGAAGGACGCGCCGCCCGCCCTAGCCTTCCACCACCAGACACATTCTGTTACGATGTTTGTTGTTGCAACTAATATTACAACTTTTTGTGGGAGTTTTATGAGTTTCGTGCACTGCATGTATATTCACAATGTGTGTATATTCACTTTCGTTGAAGTTGTGTGATAATATTAGGTGTTAAAGTATGAAATTGTCCATTTGTCTAAAACTCGGATTTTTGTAGGATCCATTTTTCCCGTCTAAGCTGAATAAAAAAACAATTGAAAGTCGAAAATTGAATGTTGCACACTTTATAAAACAAGAACCGCATAGTAATCATGTGAAAAATTGAAGGTTTTATGTCAACAAAGTATCAATTATAAATTAAATGTATATATAATTTTTAAAATGCTAAAATTAAATTTATAATTAAAAATAACCATAAATTTAAAGCCACATAGAGGGTTATTTAACAACAAAGTTAATGACACCACTCCAAAACAGAACATTGACTTCATAAAAATTAACAACCAAATCATAACAGAACCGACAAATATAGCATCCACATTTAATATTTTTATATTAATAAGACACGGCCTCATCTAGCTAAACTAAACTAAACTTAACACGCAAAAAAACATGACGTGTAAAAGCGTTATTTATAACCAATTTACAAAATAAATATTTCATTTCATTTCATGACAAAACACAGAAAACAAATGAAAACTGTAGTAAAAAATAATACCCAACTCAATTTTCTTTTTAATCCAATGCTGGAGAGCGAGGTTAAACAAGAAATAATGTTACTAAGAAATACAAATTCGGTGGGCTATGATGAAATCAATACTAAAATTATAAAAGCATGCACTGACGAAGTAACTGGAATACTTACACACTTAATTAATCTGTCATTTGAACAAGGTGTTTTCCCAGACGCATTAAAATTGCCCCCAGTTAAACCAATGTTTATAAAAGGACAACAAACTGATGTAAGTTTTTTTTTATTGATAATAGGCTCGCGTTTGACCATCAACTCAGCTGATGGTAAGTGATGATGTGGTCGAAGCGGGAACACGCTTGCCTAGAAGTAACCTATTTACTCATGACTTAAAGACTTCCAGGTTATAGCGATCAGGAAACCTCCGACAAAAATAATTATCATAATTACAAAAAGTAATTACCGTCCAATAACGCTAGTACCTATTTTATCAAAGATATATGAAAAGTGTATGAAGAAAAAATAGTTAATTTCTGTGAAAAATATAATATTATACGAAAAGAACAGCATGGTTTCCAAAAATATAAATCAACGACACATGCTATTTACGATTCCGTAAATTCAATTTTAACTAACATCAATAGTAATCACCTGACCACCGGTCTATTCGTTGACTTATCTAAAGCCTTTGACCTCGTTTTAGACGATATATTGCTTCAAAAGATAGAAAGGAATGGGATAAAAGGGCCTGCATAGAAATGGATATCGTCATATCTCAGCAACAGACAGCAATGCACTGTGATATGAATAAATGACAAAAAGGTACTTAGAACGTTCAAGTCTAAATATAAACAATGCATACGCGGCGTTCCACAAGGAAGCGTGCTGGGATCGATCTTATTCCTATTGTATGTTAATGATATCGTAGAAGTCACCAACCATAAATAATAATAATAAAATAATAAAAAATATTGGATCTAAAAACACAAATACAATAAATTAATAGATATAAAATGACAATATTTCAATAATAGTAACAACAAATAAAGACCACGAAAATGACATAAATAACACAATAGATAAATTGATTAATTGGTTAGACATAAATGAACTTAAAATAAATCTCGATAAATCTGTATTCATTCAATTTAATAAATCCAATAATAAAAGACATAATATTAATTTTGACATACAAAAAATAAAGGCATACAACAACGAAACATACGAACATATACGAAATTTCTAAGAATAATCATAGACGAAGACTTAAATTGGAAATTACAGACAGAAAGTGTATCCAAAAGGCTAAATAAATTTGTTTACGCACTAAGACAAGTTAAGTACGTTACTAGTTAAGTACTAATTTAAAAACAGCTATTATGACGTATCATGCCCATGTACAATCAATACTACGCTATGGACTTGTTATGTAGGGAAACGGCACAGAGCATCACAAAGCTTTTGTTGCACATAAAAAATGCATAAGAGCAATGTACGGGATGCAACCCGATCAATCGTGCCAACCAATTTTTAAGAAGCTTGGTTTGTTACCTCTACTGTCACTTTATATATACGAAACATGTATATTCGTATTAAATAACAGAGATTTATTTAGAACTGCTAATGATGTTAATCAAAGAAATTGCAGAGATCCATTCAGACTGCTACAAGTAATTCCTAGGTCTACAAAATACAATAAGAACTGTTTGGCAATGTGTGTACGTATATATAATAATATAACCAGTAATTTTAAAACATTGACCTCTAAAGCATTTAAGTATAAATTGTATAAATGGCTAAAGACACAAAACTTTTATTCTATTAAAGACTTTTAGAGACTAAACATGCTCCAATAATAATTTAATAATACAAATGATGTGATGTAACGCTTACCTATAAGTTTGCATGCTGTGTATCCTTAGCAAAACATGTACGCACTTATTTTGATGTAACAACTGTAATACCATGTTTGATGCAAATAAAATTAATTTGAAATTAAAATTACTATTTAAAAGGCAATTTCATACTTTAACCCCTATTAATAACTAGGGGCCGTTGGTAATCGAAATTCAGCCATACTTAAAATAATTTCGACTACATTCCAAAAAAATAACTTTTTGCACTTCTTGTCCATATAAACTTTAACCGTAGCAAATTTCTTACTCCTTCGTCTGCATAATTTTCGTAAAAAGATGTTTTTGCTTCACATATTAATAAATAATATAGATTACCTTATTAGAAACACGGATTTTCAAACAGATAACGCATTATTATATGAATTTTGGACATGTGTTTAGAGACGCTTCTATAAATTAGATTAGAAGGAAGTTAAATAACACTAAAACAAAACCGCGTTGCATTTCATAACTTATTCACTACTCAGAAGCTTTCATTTTCATTTATTCAGTTCAGTTAACAATTACATTGTGTTGAACAGTACATATTAATAATTAAATAAAATTAACACATGCAGGAACTAAAATTCAGAAGCGCAATTAAAATTAATGTGAAAAGTAAAGTTAAACAGAGGTATTAAACTAATTTAAAATATGTCAAAAAAAGAAATATAATGTCAAATCAATCGTAATTATAATGTGAAATTCAATGTCAAAATATTAAAAGTACAATAAAAATTAAAAACAATGATCGCTGCTATTATTATAAGTGACTATTTTTATTATTTGACATAAACTCCGATACCGAGTATAAACATTTTTTCAACAAGAAGGCTTTTAATGTAGTTTTAAAAGAGTGAGAGCTATAAATTAATAATTTTAAATCAGGAGGTAACCTATTAAATAACTTCACTGCTTGGTATCTGGAACAATGCTTAGCTATGTTAAGATTTGGTAACATTTTGTGTTTAAAGTCCTTCCTTCTTGTGCTTTCTCTTACCCTACGTTCCTCTTGTGATTCATACTCATGAATATACTTAGCAAAGTGGTTAAGGATTACTAATATATATAAACTCGGTACTGTTAAAATGTGTAATTCTTTAAAGTACTCTCAACATGAGTCTCTTTATGAAATCCTTACTATTGTCCTTATGGCACGTTTTTGTAAAATAAACGCTTTCTGACAATTATAACTATAACTATTACCCCAAAGCATTATGCTGTATCATTATCATTCATCTGGATTCTACCAGCGCGTAGTATATAGACTTTAGTTGTTTTAGATCCAACATATCTCTGAGGCTCCTGAGTGCATAGCATGCTGATGAAATTGAAGAGTCAATAGCAGCTAGCTCCTGTTTCCAATTTAGATATACATCTATGTTTACGCCTAAAAATTTGACTTTGTCTACTAACTGAATCTTGTCTCCTTTGATTTGTACCTCTAAATTGTCACTATGGCGAGTTGTAGTCTTAAATAACGTAATGTTTGTCTTACTTGTGTTTAGCAAAAGGTTATTGGCCGTAAACCAATCGCGTAGATATTGTAGGCTTTCATTTACAATTCCCGTCAACTCTTTTAAGTCATTCTCCCCAATTATTATGTTTATATCATCTGCAAAAACAACAAGGTTTACGTCTGGCTGTACGCAATGCATAAAGTTGAGCAAGTCGTTTGTAAAAATAATAAATAATATTGGTCCTAAAATTGAGCCTTGGGGCACACCACGTTTAATACTTGTGATTTTAGAAGTGTAAATAACCTCATGATTACTTTAAGCTGGGTAACACAGTACCCGTTGGCATAACTGGTGTCAAATTTTCTCTCTTCTGACTACCAATAATGACTGCCAGATTCAGGTTATAGTTGGTTTATCCATCCACGGACTGGCCTCGATAAGCGTTGATTAAACTTGAGAGATTGAGCCGTGAGGCTGTTCTTGGCCACGCTATCATCATATTTCTTTAGAATATTATCCCTTTTTATTACTGAGAAGCTCGCGTTTAACTATCATCTCACCTGATAATAAGCGATGGTGGTCAAGGATAAAGTACCCTTACCTAGAAGTAACCTAAAACACTCTTGCCTTAAAGACCCCCAGGTTACAACTACCACGAAACTCAGAGTTTGGCAGGGAATTCCACTCCTTAGCTGAACTTAATTACACTGAAGATATGGCAAACAATATATCCCGTAAATAAGACACTTACAGTGCCGAAAGCTCGGACTCCAAGGGTACCGGGGTCGCCGCCCGCCCTCGACAGGACGCGCCGCCCGCCCTAGCCTTCCACTTCGCCCTCTCTCTGGATGTGTTATGTATCTTTGTACCTCGGATACTGCAATGACATGAATATTCCAGGCGTTGTTTTGTCCCCAACAATTGTTTTTTTTATATCGACTTCCAAAATAGGTTTAATTCGCATAAGTCTTTACGGCTATTGAAACGTTATATAATCATGCCATTTTAAAATATTTAATATATCATCTGTTAGCGACATATTTAAAAAAAAAATATTTTCAGACTTCCGTAGAGATTCGCATGCAGCAACCAATAAGTGTACTAAAGTCAATAACTTCTGAAGTTTTTCTACAGTATCCTTTTTCCATAGTTTAAGACAAATTGTCACGCAACGCGCCGCATCTGTCTGTCTGTTTGTGAAAATCTCAAAATTATCATAAAAAAAGTTTTAGTGTATAATTTGTTAAGGTTTTGTGTGAAAAGAAAAATGTAACGTGTGAAGCCGGACTAGGTCGTTAGTCTAATAAATATATGTATAAAAATCTCGTGTCACAGTAATTGTTATCGAAATCCTCCGAAACGGCTTGACCGATTTTAATGAAAATTTTGTATTTATTTGGTAGGTCTGAGAATAGGCCGTAGGCTATTTTTGTTTTCACTACAAATAATTTAAATGATGAAACAACGTTTACCTTGTCAGCTATCTATACAATAAATATATTCAAAAAGTGACTGTAATGACATAATAATAACACAGTATTACTATAAAAGCTTGTTGTTTTAATAACCCATAATTATTCTGACTGTTACCGGCGGCCTAATATAAAATCAATTATAATATCTAGGTATGACAAATTTTGTTTAAAATATCTATACTGTATAATACATATAATAAATCTTCGGAAATACTGCGTGACTATGAATTAAATTAGGTATGTAGGTCAGTAGCTTGAAACTTGAGGAAGTTACATACAACCCGACTGCAAAAAGGAGGGTTATGTGTTTATCGTGATGACATCCACGGGAGTGAAGCCCCGCCCGATTGCTGATATTACAAAACTTCTTTATCTTTATTTTAAAATGCAGATTCGTAAAAACATTGCTTTTATTACTTCATAGAATAAATTTGTTCAGTATTACAAAACAAGACGTAAAACCCCCTCCTCCGAGAACTTCAGACTTGACCTCAGCCTGAACTGCGTCGTCACCTCCCGGCGTAGCGCGTAGCTCGTAGCAGCGTAGCGTAGAGGACACCTCTACGAGCTACGAGGGCTACGAACTGCCGACCGGACGAATCGTTTGCAAGTGCGTTTTATGTTCCTTTGATAAATATGAGGGGGTTATATACGTGGAGGGAGGGTTTGTGGTTTGGTCTCGATTGAAAGCCTTCCTATGAACATATGGGAGGGGGTGAGGCAGACTTTTCAGTAGTACATTAATATGAATGAATGTTCCAAATAAGACGATTAAGATCGACCTTAAAGATTTTATTGTATTAAGATTATATTAAGGAAGCCTGTGTCTCATTAGTGGAAACGTTAAAGGCTGATTATGTAATGTTATGTCACACTAGGAATGTCTCCTGGATCCATGATTGCATATTTACCCGAGTCGTTGATTTCCGCCTCAATTTTTCCACGACACGCAGCGCCAACCGTGTCAGTTATTTGTATCTCTATATGTATCTGTTTGTTACAAGATTTCCTTACCAAACTTAATGATTACTACTAAAAAATTCATAACATTAAGGAAACATTTTTCACTTGCTAAAAAAACTTTTGCCATGACTTACACTTTTCTTAATATATTTTTGTTACGCAAAATACGTGCTTGGTCGTGAAGTTGCGGATACCTGCCCGACATACATACATACAATATTTAGTCTCGTATTTTCTCCATATTGAAAACATTCCATTACCAACCAGTTGAAGCACTTCCATACGTCAGGCTTCTTCTAACGGAGGCAGTTTCGTTACCGGTATCAACCGGTAACGTAACAGCCGGTACTTTTCCAGACAAAAGTCGGCTATTATTAAAATCACAGACGTAATGGCGACAATCAACGCAACGCCGGCGCCACAATTATCAAGCTCGCGCGGCGAGGGGTGGGCAGGGCCTGCCTAGACTTGTCATTAGTTCAATTTGATTTTAGGGAATAAAGTTGACTTCTTTTTGTCGCTAATTTCGACGTTTAGACGAGATGGTTGCGTGACTATCTAATCGTGTTTGGAATATTTTTGTCTTTCATCAAAATAGGTTTTCATAATCAAATGAATTGAAAAAAGGTATTACTGATAGCTATATATCTAGTAAGGAATGTAATCGAGTCTGTGTTTCCTGATAGTTATAACCGAGAGGTCTTTAAGTCAAAAGTTAATAAAAAAAATCGTATTATTATATCTATAAGTAAGAAAAACATAGTGCGCATTGTATTAAAAATTATTTTATTACTCCATACAGATAAATATTTTAACACTATGTACAGTTTGCAACCCTACCTGCTTTAAATACAAAATACATGATTGATTGATAAATTGATTCTTAGTAGTCACTTCAGAATAGGTTTGCTGGTGGAAGTAGTGGTTCAAAAGAATGTCGAATTCTATATGTATAGTACTTAGTTTAATTAAAGTAAAAAAATCTTTTCCCATGAACCACCCCTCGATACAATCCACAAACTTTCCACCCTTCCCACGCAAAGCTTTGTATGCACAAATATAGCTATAAAACGTTCCTAATTTCGGGCATCCTGGGCGGTGCAGCCCCAACCCCACTACCACCCCTGATTCACCTTTACGAAGGTTGCGGACGTCCCGGACGAAGTTCAACGCACCACCTCCGCAAGGGCGAATTGCATAAACCATCCCCAAAATTGTGTGTGTGTGAGAATAAAGATAGGGTGGAGTGTGTGCAGCGTGAAGACTATAGTGTACAGCACTAAGTTGCATGTGTGCGTTTATAATGGTGCGTTTTCATGGGCTGAGGCTTAAGCTTCATTGTTTATTAATTTCCATGTCACGTATTCTTTTGTCAATTTGAAGGCTTTCAGGAAGGTCTGCCGGGGCTGCTTTTTTTTAACGCTGCATAGAATTCATACCGCAGTGCCGGAACAACAGGAAAGGAAGATACAGGGTGGGTTTTAGTCAAAAGTCGAACTCGCATGAAACGTCCTCAAATAACTCCTGGAGCAGCTAGGAGTTATTTGAGGACTTTCCACGTGAAGAAAATAAGCATTCGAGAAGGTCAGGTCTGTAAATCCGCCCTTTGAAGCCAATAAATGGTTCTTCAGGAATTTTATAAGTAACCAACTACCAAGCGGGTCCAGAATATTCAGTTCCAGTAGATATCGCATTTCTTTTGAATGTTGGGTGCTCGAGCGCCGGTTTCCCTATCATGTCTTTCTTCTTCGTTTTAAGAGCAGTAGTTATGATAAAAATTACACAATATCATTTTCCTGCCTGCGTTCGAAGTCACGATCTATAACATGTAGGTCTTACCTTTAACCATTGGGCTACCAATGCAGTCAAAAGCTTTTTCGCACTATTTAAATACTTTAATTAATTTATTTATTTATTTGCACAGTAAAATGAAAACTTATATGTACATACATTGAAATAGGATGGAGTTACATTGTTTTGTTATACACAGTAAATGTATTTGGAGACTCTAGCACCCTTGCTAAGTTGACGAGACAACTTGTATTAAAGGTGCTAACGTAAAGGTTTTTTTTTTGTTGATAATAGGCTCGCGTATGACAACCATCTCACCTGATGGTAAGTAATGATGTGGTCGAAGATGAAGCACGCTTGCCTAGAAGTAACCTATTCACTGTTGACTTAAAGACCCCCAGGTTATAGCGATCAGGAAACACAGACTCCGGCAGGAAATTCCACTCCTTAGCCGTACGCACAATGAAAGTATTCCCAAAATGTTTGGTGCCTTAGGGGGGGGATATCCACCATGTAACGATGGTTTATTTGTACGCCACATTTAACCCCTAATTTCTAGTTCAGCAGTCAAGCTTTCATTACGAAATAAACATCCAAACATACAGATGTTATATTAAGTTAGATTGTGTAATGGAGAATCAAACTTGGACCCTGTCGCCGTCAGATGTCCCAGACGCCCTTGAGTCCACAACTTTTTCCTTATTTCTAATTTTCCTTGTGTGATTTATTTATTAACACTTCATGCGCAAAGTTACGAAGGCGAACTTAGTGCCGAACGCAGCCTATACCATTCAACCAAGGGTGGTGAAGACATGCGTAAAGAGAACGTGGCAGGTAAAATAATTGTTTGCTAAGTAATTGCTACATTTTAATCAAGACAAATATTGTTACGTATTATTGTAATTTCGAATAGTTTTGTCACCGAAGACCAGCAGTGGGGTCGGTTAAAAGTTACAGTACCAAACAATTTTGAAATGTCTTTCTTAGTTTAGTTATATGTATTACATAATAAAGAATTCAGCTTTTTCATCCACTAGCGTCACTTAAACAAATAAGTTGTTTCAACTAAAGCGTGAATTTTACTGTCAAACAAGACAATGTATCATTCGGACCAATTACGAGATAACTCATCCCGGCGGATCCACTATTCTAAGATAAAGTCTCGAGCTAGATGTATTACTAGGCTCCCAGACACTTCAAACACTACAACTGACTGTTTCGCAAGCGATAAAATTCTTAGAACACGTCAAATAAACATCCCTTTGCTAACTTGAAGCGCCAACCGCGAGGAATCAGACATGCTTAACTTACGTGCACAGAAGCACACGCGCCCTGTACCGACAGCAACGCTATTGAACGAGACGCACACACGCATCATTTCTCGTTATCTGACGAACGCACACAGCCATGGCGGCGTGCACACAAGTACAGCTGTCTAGACTACTTGTTAAAATGCGATGTTCCGGGGCTCGACATTCGTCAGTAGGATAGGTCACGGACCACCACGGACATCGCTATCCCTTTCTAACCTACGCACTCATCCCTTCCTTTCAAAACTCAACATTGAAACGTTTGAATTTAGACCTTACGAGTACGAGTTAACAGTTGTTTTCCTTAAAGGCACTATCAGGTATAAATTTCGCTTTCAAAGCTAAGTCGCCCCAATATCAATAAGGCGATAACTCATGAGATTTTTCGTTTGAATTAGAATTCTATTAGTATTGACTGAAGGGTCATAGTCTAGTTTAATAGTGTTGGTCCTTCCAGGTCTCCCAGCGTTGCGTCCTTGGTCGGTCAGGACGAATTAGTCTTGGGAATAATAATTTATGTAAATGTTACTACATATATGTACATAATGTTGTACATAACGGTGCCGGTCTAGGCTTCTAGCCTAGGCTAGATGCCTACACACAGCTCCCAAAATATTTTATTAAACACTAACATTAACACGTAGTCTAGTGACGTAGGGCTGGGTATACGGCAGGCCGCGAATTGGTACAGAAATGACTAATGGGTAAATTTCAATGATTATAATAATCTATATATATAAAAAAGTCGTGTTAGTTACACTATTTATAACTCAAGAACTGCTGAACCGAATTAGCTGAAAATTGGTAGAGAGGTAGGTTAGAACCAGGAGACGGACATAGGATATTTATCCCGGAATTCTCACGGGATCGGGATTTACGCGGGAAAAACCTCCCACGCGAACGAAGTCGCGGGCAAAAGCTAGTAATAAATGAATAAAAGTTATTTTTTTATTGATAATAGGTTCGCGTTTGACCACCATCTCACCTGATGGTAAGTGATGATGTGGTCGAAGATGGAGCACGCTTACCTAAAAGTAACCTATTCACTCTTGACTAGACCCCTAGATTATAGCTATCGGGAAACACAGACTCCGGCAGGGAATTCCACTCCTTAGCCGTACGCTCAATGAAAGTATTCCCAAAACGTTTAGTGCGTATGGGTGGGATGACCACCATGTAACGATGGCGCATCGCCGTTTGTCTTGTAGTCCGATGATGGAACGGACTTGGCGGAATTAGATTGTGTAATTCCATCGACCACTCCCCGAAATGTAACCGATTTGACTCGACCAGTGCATCGTTGCCAATGAGTCTCTTGGCCCGTTTCTCAATAGACTCAAGCACGTCCAGTTGGTATTTAGCAGATCCATTCCAAAGATGAGAGCAGTACTCCATACACGACTGAACCTGGGCTTGATGCAGATTGAGCAGCTGTTCGGGTGTGAAGTACCGTCTCACCTTTGCCAAAATTCCCAACTTTTTTTATGCTAATTGAGCCTTAGTCTCGATAAACGGACCAAAATTGAGGGTAGAAGTTAGTGTTACCCCTAGATGCTCAATACGATCGGTTATCGGCACGGTTACATCACGGAAAGTTCCTACTTTCCGTGATGTAACCGTGCCGTGCTGGATCGAATTGGCTCCTTTTAGTTATAGCCTAATATGCTTCATCTTCTGTCACAACCTCGCCTCAGGTGGGATGGTGTTCAAACGCCAATCTATTTTAAATTAAACAAAAAATATTTATATCAGAGTCATCCATATTTTTGTTGTTAGTTTAGTAGTTATGACATAACCTATAACTATTGCCGCAAACTAAAGCGTTATCATATACAACTGAAATTATACGTGAGGTGATATTATACATTGATGTTGCTAAAACACACCCTACAGCCACGTCTGAGATTTCAAATTGAAATATTACTTAAACATACAATGTTAATTGTAATTGTAGATCGCCCATTGTACACTAGTTTTACTTTTTGTACCCATAGAAATATTGTAAGGTGTAGGTACAATACAGTATAGAATAAATGGATACAACAGTATGTAGTGACTTTGTTCCTCCGCAGTTAACTTTGGCTTTTCAGAAATGCGCAAATTTTTAAACATTAGTTGTGTAAAAAACAAATATATATGTTCAGGTCTATCTGCATCGAACTGTGATTTAAATGCCTGACTTTATTTTCGCGATTTTTTTTAACTTTAATGTATCACATACAGAAAATCGTCCTTAAACATGTTCACGCATTCTGGAATCAACCTATATACCTCGACGCTCTACAGAGATCCCTCAAGCTTTCATTATTGGATTTCAGGTCCGTTGGTAGATTTTTATCTTTATAAATTCAGGCTAACGTAAGTGCCAAGATTCCTTAAGATCTTCATAGACTTACCGAACTAGTATGACGTAAATTATATACTTTTACTTTTTTTTCTAAAGAGTGCACTGTGGGTAGAATTCGCATGACTAACAATCTTGTTAACCCCTCCAATTAAGCAAAATATGCTTTTCTGGATTGGGTTCATGGCAATATTATAATGGGTGGGGTTCGAACTCGCGAACTCTCGATCACAAGTCTGACACCTTCAGTCAGTCTTCAGATTCATTATTGTTTTATTAATATTTGGCCTAATACTAAAATCTTCTTTCGTATCGTGGGACCGTTTACGAACATTTAAACTCGCACAGACACTCAAACCCGGAATAACTATCTCTAAACCAAATAATATTTTGTTCCGGAGCGGGAATCGAACCTGCTATACAGAGTGAAACAACCAATTGATCAACCACTGAGCCAAATGTGTCGTCACATTTGCCAAGATAGCACACCAGACTGCGCTTGAGCAAACTGTTGAGGAAATACCCCAATTTATCACAAGGAAAACGAATCAAAATTATACATTTGATATGACGGAATTATACAAACTGAGATCAGTTTCTTGGCATATTTATTGTAATGAAGCTTTATATCTTTGATAGCTGCGGGCTTTATATATGTATACCTAATTCCTAGAAGCCAAATCATATTAAAACCAATGAGTTACTACAGCTTTAAGTGGTCCGGGAAATATTTGTTACTAGCTTCCACCCGCGACTTCGTTCACGTGGGAGGATTTTCCAGGGTAAATCCCAATCTCTTGAGAATTCCGGGATAAAAAGAAGCTTATGTGTTCTTCCAGGATGTCAACTATCGACTTACCTTTCATTCAGATCAGTTCAGTAGTTTTTACATCACATACATACATACATCCTCACAATCTTTCGCATTTATAACATTAGTAAGGTAACTAGATGTTCCTATAATTATAGATATATACAGTGTTGGTCATATAATTAAGAACGACTATTTAAAAACAAGCTTTTTTTTAAACTTACGAGAATTACACTTTATACATGTCTTTTTGTATCTCTCTCGGTATCGCAAAATTGTTCCACATTGTCGTAGCACACAGTTATAACATGATCAATTCAATAACATATAGATAAACGTTTTACATTAAACCTTAACACATTGTTGCAAACTTACTGGCTGACTTATTAAGAACGCTGGATAGTTTATTTTTTTTTTCAAATATAAAAAGAGACCACTCTGTAACTAAGCCATTATTCGCGTATGTAATTACTTTTGAGAAGGAACATAAAAGTAAATATGACGTTTTTTTTAATGTTTGGTACTACAAATGGTTCTTAATTATATGACCACCACTGTATATAGAGGAGCTCGTGGCTATACAGGGTGGCCTTTAGGTTATTACATTAAATTGTACCTACAGCAGGTATTACAAATTGTTATCAGTCCGTTAAAATAATAAAATAAATAATTTTACTAAAATTAAGAAAATGCATTTTTCAAACAAAATAAATGGCGTTATTGATAAAAAATAAATAATCTTTTATAATATTAGTTCACTGACCAGTAAAAGCGGCAACGCCGCGGCGCTGGCACCGGCGGAGCATGATGTTGTGAAATATTAAAATGGAAAAAATGCTTGCAAGGATATAATATTGTTTATTATTAAATTATTTTAATTGTATTATATGATAAAATACCTAAAATACAGGGTGGCAGGGACATCGACGCGCAACCGCTTACCATAGATTCAGTACATTGATTCTGGACCCCCGAATACGTTGACATTTTTCGTCGGCTTTTTTTAATTTAATAAAATTAAGAAAAAGCCGTTGCAAAAAAAACACAGTAAATTTACTTGTTTCACTTAAAACAGCAATGTAAATGAAACTCAAAAGGGCTACTTGATCAGCTGTGTTGACCTCGCAAATGAACTCTAGCAAAACATCTGATCAGGTAGCCCTTTAGAGTTTTATTTACATTGCTGTTTTAAGCGAAACAAGTGAAATTTATTTTTTAATTAAAATCTCATTGGGTTAGATATAAACAATGCATTATATACAGGTTTCAGTAAAAAAAATTTTGAAAAAAAAACCTGAAAATTTAAAAAAAAGACGACGAGAAATTTCAACGCAGGGGGGTGCAGAATCATGTACTGAATCCATTGTAAGCGTTTGTACGTCGATGTCCCCGCCACCCTGTATAGTACGTGGTACAATTAATGTGATAACCTAATCGCCACGCTGTATAATAACAGCTGGAGGGATCGATCAGCATGATTAAGCAACGCTTACCGAATCTGTCTGTGGATGGAATGTCGAGCTCCCACCGTGCCTCAGAGAACACGTTATCCCGTTGGACCCGGCTATCATTTCCACATCTTTGTCAGCCGTTACGTGTAGTCAGAAACCAGAAAATCTGACATCAGTCTAGCCAAGGGTATCGTGTTACCCAGCCACTGGGTCAGATAAGCAGTCAGTCCATGTAAAACTAGTGTTCATCTGCTTCTGGTTAGACAAGGCTCCAGAGCCTAGAACATCGGCGACGTATTGCAAGCCTGTCAGTTTTCTATCAGTTACATTTCGGGGAGTGTGCGATGGAATTGCACAGTCTTATTCCGCCAAGCCCGTTCCATCATCGGACTACAAGACAAACGGCGATGCGCCATCGTTACATGGTGGACATCCCACCCGTACGCACGAAACGTTTTGGGAATACTTTCAATGTGCGTACGGCTTTTTTTTTTTTTAACGTGGTAAAATTATCAAATAAGTCCTCCCACTCCGGGCAGGGTGGGAGGGACTGTCAGACTTTTACTGACTAAAATCCACGGTGTTCCTTCAATAACCCTTTACATACCGGGGCCACGGTAACGGGATGAGTCCCACGACCCCGGCGGGCTTCGGCCCTCTGCCCTCTGCGGCCTCGTCATGTTGCTGACGCTCTTTGAGGCGCGCGTGGAACACGACGCGCCGTCGACCCGGGCATGGTCCATGGTCGGACAGCGAGTTGCCCTTTACTCGCTGTCCGCATGCCCGCGCCTACGGTGGCCGGAGATCGTCTGCCGACGTCCGACGCCGTGGGCGTCTACCACTGCGGCTGGGCTGGAGGGAGGACGCCATCCTCTCCCTCACGCGGCCCGCCTCCTCCTTCGGAAGCATGACTGCTTCGCAGAAGGAGGCGACCGCTTCCCACTCCCTCTCGCCCCGCAGCATGGCCTCGACCAAGGCCGGGCGCGAGAGGTCTCCGCCTATTGTCGTCGTGAGGACACGTCGGTGCTCTGCCCAAGCTGGGCAGTCCTGCACCGTGTGCTCGACTGTGTCCTCAGGGCGACCCTCGCAGTGGTGACACCCAGGCGTCTCTTCCTTACCCATCAGACACAGGTGGTGAGGACCTGCGTCATGCGGTAGGTCAGGACGCCGTGACGCCGATCTAGCCACTCCTCAAAGAGGAGTCTTACCGCCGCAATGTGCGTACGGCTAAGGAGTGGAATTCCCTGCCGGAGTCTGTGTTTCCTGATAGTTATAACCAGGGAATCTTTAAGTCAAGAGTGAATAGGTTACTTCTAGGCAAGCGTGCTTCATCTTCGACCACATCATCGCTTAAGATCAGGTGAGATTATGGTCAAACGCAAGCCTATCAACTATATAAAAAAAAAGTTGGAAAAAGTCTAAGCAGATGGTAATGTGGGTAAGCTCTCTTTACCAATAATTTGTTTGCGACAGCGCCCAACAATCAATGAAATTAGTGAATAACTTCTGTCTGTCCAGGTTCTGTTGCAGATACGGTTGCAGCCTGGAATTTTGGGGGGTCACTAACAATAAAAAATTTCGAGTAAAAGAGTTTTCTTTATTGCACAATACAAATTTTATTGCACACATTATGAAACAAATGGAAGTCTTTTATTTTTATTGGCAAATCGGGTGATAATATTTGGAACGCCTTATTTTGCAAAATTTTAGAAGATTTTTTTTTGGGGTATACGATTTTGGGGGGTCATGTCCCCTGTGACCCCCATTCGGACCGCGCCTGTTCTGTTGTGACCATTTTTATTTTCTATGATGGCAATCTGTTCCGTAGAACAAAGTATGAAGTATCTTTTGAAGTCTATACACTCTGTACTCATCAAATCACACGAGAATCCTTTAGGTTAATGTCTGAGGTGAATCTTTGAGTAAAGAAGTACACAAATATGAGTGGGCCCGTCCAAACAGTACAAGCATTGTCATTGTCAGGTATCGTGTAGCCTAGCTTAGAACTTTAATTGAGTCCTGAGTCAAATAAGAAAGAATTCCAATTAATATTTTCCAGATTCCTGACTGGGCAATTTAGAAAGACTTTGCTTAAGATTGTTACACTCATAGTTAACCTATTTTCCGATGAACGATAGGTATTCAGTAGTTGCGTAAATCTCAATCTATCTATTACATAACGTAGCGACGGAAACTCCAGCGGCACAGCAGAAGTTGCTAACAGCCAAAGGGTTCAGCCAACAACTACCAACTTGGGTAAATATTACAGGATAAATAAACTTGGTACATTGTTGAGGACCGCAGCGTTCATATTTAATGCTTAGGAAATGAGAACAGGATATTAAAAGGTTTTAGGGCGTGATTTAGGGTGGGCAGGCAGTGGAATCAAATGCTGGTAAAGTATTAGGTAGAACTAGTTACCTACCGCGGTATAGACTGCTTGGAACTGATTTTTCCTCATCTAACATATAACTCAGAGGTGACTGACTGACTGACATAGTGATCTATCAACGCACAGCCCAAACCACTGGACGGATCGGGCTGAAATTTGGCATGCAGGTAGATGTTATGACGTAGGCATCCGCTAAGAAAGGATTTTGCGAAATTCTCACGGGATCGGGATTTACACGGGAAAATCTTCCCACGCGAGCGAAGCCGCTGGCACAAGCTAGTTTAAAATAATAGCCTAGCCAATCAAAATGTCAATAAAAGCTGTATTCTTTTTTTTTCGGGTAGCTACCACAACTCTAGTCTTAACACATCGAGATACATCCTGTCATTTGCATAACCCTAACAGCAGGCGCGGAACGAAGAGGGGGGTCACAGGGGACATGACCAAAATCGTACACCCCAAATGGAAAATCTTCTAAAATTTGCTTCTAAAAATGTGTTCATTTGTTTTCTGCCATAAAATTTGTATTGTACAATAAAGAAAACTCTTTTACTCGAAAATTTTTATTGTTGGTGACCCCCCCCAAATTCCAGGCTGTGACCGTACCTGCCTAACAGTCGTTACGAGTAGAAACCAGAAGATTTGACACCAGTTTTGCCAAGGGGTTACCCAGCTTTTGCGTTGTGGTGGTCAAAAAGCCAGTCGCTCCATGTAAAACAGTACCTAGTCAACTGCATCAGATTAGACTAAAATTCAATCCTAACATAGCTGTAAAAAGGCTAAGCTGATGTTGTATGGTGATGACTTCACAAAACTACAATTATATTCTTCAAAATAAAGTTTTGAATCAAAAATACCACTCAAAGTCAATCAAAGAAGAAAATAAAGCCAAGTTCAAACAGTTCTAACATTTTCTCCCTAAGAACCTTACTACCCTATTAGTAACCGTTAAGTAAAAAGGGGAATACTAATGGGGCCATTAGCAACTAGTTCTGTTCAAAGCTTGAGTTTGTCTTTGGATTAGATTCTTTCAAAGAATGCGAATGATTTCCGATCCCAACTTATGTACCTACGTTAAGTTACACTTAGTTACGGTACGTTTGAAGATAGGTAAGTCTAAGTAAGTATGGGTCGTTAGGTCTTTATAGGTTTCTAAATGGCAGACCCTAACCAGGAAGAACGACCTTTCCAGACCATTCATAACCTAACATCACACCTGTATGCCTTGAAGGTAAGCAGAGGCGTACCTTTAGTACCGATACACACATTTCTCCGCATTTGTTTGAGTCCCAAGTTATTAGGGGTGATTTATGGCTATCAAAGCATAAATCAAACCAAATAACACTTGGCCGGCTTGCGTATGGAACTCAAAACCACATTCACTAGTGAGGACTACCACTTGACCATAGATCATTCAGTCAAACCAAAAGAAACAAAATAGTATTAACACATTTTTTCTGCTATTGTAAACCTGACAGAAACACGGTTTGCTTTTTTATAGAAAAGGGATGAGTATTATTTATTTCAATATACATACATACTACCGAGATCAGTGTAATATAGAATCTTACTACCTGTATTATGCGACCACTTTTAGTATACAGAAAAAATAGCTGACGCCAACAAAACCATAACTTAAACATTTCCAATAAACACAAAATTAATTGGGAGCATTGACAATCCAAAGTTACCATCGACAATATTCTCCGAAAAGTGTTAAAAGAAAATTGCTTTTTAAAATATTCAATGAACAAACTCAGCTACTTGTAGATAGCTATTGTTTGCTCGCAAATATGTGGAGAAGGCTAGTTTAATTAAAAATCGGCATCCTCGTTCGAATAAGGTCTAGCCCTAATTGTTGGCCACGGGCGATTAACGAAATAACCTGAAAATGCTTACTGTTTGGCCTTTTTACCTTTCCTTTTGCGTGGGAGAACAACTTGGTAAGTAAAGTGGAGTTTTTATAGAGCATATTACCGAACTTGTTAAGACTAGGGGTGAAAACAGCCGGTGTTACAGAGAAAAGTTGTCATTTTTGTGACTTTACCATCGAAGAACATATATTATATGAGCTTGGAATGTTTAGGCGTCATGCGTCACGTCCACACTCAGCTTACGCAAACTATTCTTTTAAACTGTTTTTCGAATTGTCAAGTAAATACGAAAGTTCTCGTGAATTAATACGAGTAGTAGCCCCCGTCAGCAAATCAACAGCCGAGAAATTTCATTATAAGCATCGTTAGTCCCCAAATCTCAAGCATAAACGGTACATTATGTATTAATTACAATGTTGGTCTATTGTGGGGAGCTTCCTAGACGGTACCCCTCACCCGTCCCCACTCGTCTGAAGGTCGGCGGGAGGCCGTTCACCCCCAGACGACACCCACTCACGCACACAGATACGTTCCGCGTCTACACAGCCGTGTCTTAGTACCCTTCTACGTGTGCGTGGGGGCGAGCTTTTCAGGTGTATTATTAGGCGATTTTTTCACTGTTGTTAAATTAGGCTTTTAGAATTCACTTGTATTAACTGTGAATGTGGGTGTATTGTAGGTAGGAAGTAATTTCTTTTAGTTGCGAAGTATGAAGTTTGTTTAACGAATGTGTCATTATTTATAGTGCTTATGGACATCAAAACACTTAACGTATATTTGTTGTAATCTTTATTTATTATTTAACAACATGGCTAGACATTACCTTTAAGATACGAATGGATTTATACCTAAACAACATATCGACATAAAAGCAAAAAAAGTACAACAGATATTAGCGGCAAAACCATGTCGATACAATATATATGTCAATAACTGCCTGATATTAATATTTAGATACGCAACGTGTTTGAATTCACGAATATCGTGTCTCAAATAATATTTGTGTCTGCGCGAATATCTCAAGCTTTTTGTTTGTAGAAGGAATGGAAGCTTGCATATGGAAATCTTGCAAATACATAGTATAACATACATATGTATGTTATGCACGATTCGACAGGAAAATCTTCTCATGCTTGAAAATGTTCTCGTGATTAGCCTATGAATCGGTATAAAGATTGCCAATCTGTTGGCAAAAATGTAGGGGACTTTCCTCAGTTGAGCGTTCGAATCAAAAACTCCGTAACCATTACAAACTTTAACAGCCTATCATTATACAACGTGTAACGGAAACCCCATATCTATCCAAAGGGGCTGAAGACAACATCTGGTATGGAGTCTCTATGCACAGTTTCAGCACAAAATAACTGACTCAAAAAAAAGATACCAAATTATTGGTTTCATATATTTCTTGAATCAATCGAGGGTCAATATCTTTCCACGTCACTTGCCAATAACACGATAATTCTTTTCGTTCTTATTAATTTGAAAAATTCGATCTCTGTTATCAATGTATTGAAATTTCTAATATGCTCCACACATGTAGACATAGGATTAGAAAACCCTTTCCATATCGTTTGTTATCATCCAAAGAAGCCATGCACTTTAAATTACACGTTGTATACATAGAGTAATAATTTAGCAAAAAATAAGTATGGTAGAACTTCAAGGACAGGACATCAACTTACATTAGCAAAGACTATAAAATGATCTATAACTACAACTGGGCCCAAGACTGTATTTTCCGAGGCACGAAGTAATTTCGGCATACTAACTTGACAACCCGTCCATGGGCCAGCCGCAGCAAGCGTTGCTTAACATCGAAGATAGAGTGAGGCTGTTAATATTTCTCCTTCGTCGTTAAGCCATATAGATACTTGATATTCCGTCCCTGTATACATATGTTCTTGCTAACGTCAGAGCCCACATACACGCACAAACATAGGTAGCTATGTATAACCTAGCCATCTAGAAGTAGGACACAAATCAATATATAACGGCCCTATCAACGCTGAGAATATGGGCTTATTAATTTTAATACAACTAATATAGGTACAGGGTTCATATTCCAGTACATTTTCTATTAAAATTACTTTAGACCTTGCTAGTTTTAGTGAAATTTATCGTGTCTGTAACATCTCATATATAATACATACATGTATGTGTGTATATTTATAAATAACTAATTTGATTCGATTTCTAGGAATATCGTGATTTTTCTTAATAAAAGCTGCCAAATGCCAGCCGATCTAGGACTAGCGGTACAGAGAAATAATCATTTTAATTTTTAACCGACTGCAGCGAAGCAAGCAAACATATATCAAGAATTAATTACAAGTCTAATTAAGAGCTAATTACAAATCCTCACTTATAAAACACAGACCAAAAAATTAAAATCTGTGGTCATATAAAATGATGATTAATACCTACACATATAACTGCAATACAGCCATCATTTTACCATTGCTAAAATAAAAAAAAATCGGCTTAATTACTAAGTTAGGAACGAATTTATATAAAGTTTATAATATAAAGTTTATTTGGATCAACTTAGGTGTACTATTTACAAATAAAACGAAGATACAAATAAACAGAAGTAAGCACTGTGGCGCAGCTATCTTTATTTATTATATTATTAGCAATGAAAATACACACAATATGAAAAATTCAACCATCTATTAGATACGTTTTATAATACAGTGACGGACAGACGCACAGCGGAGGCGTTGTATTAGGGCTCCGTTGTACAATACGTGAACGGAATCCTTAAATAAAAGATTTGTTGGTCCTCGCTCATCATGATTTTCAAAATGGCGACTGTCAAAATGCGGAAAGCGTCTGCATCAGTTTTCTTTATAGTCTAAACATTACTAAACCATGACAACATGTGGGTTAATAAAAGCCATCAATATAATATTTGTCTTAACTCTTAAAGTAGTGGAATTCCCTGCCGGAGTCTGTTTTTCCTGATAACTTTAACCTAGAAATCTTTAACTCAAGAGTGAATAGGTTACTTCTATGTAAGCGTGCTTCATCTTGGACCATATTATTGCTTATCATCAGGTGACTTCGTGGTCAAATCCGAGCAAATTATCAATAACTAAAGTAGCTTAGGATTTCCAGTTAAAAAACGTCCTTTCCCGTCAAACTTATTTACTTAGTTCGGCACTGTCACTAATTGTATCGTTAGAACTTAAAACGGGATATTTAAGAATTGCTTTTATGTTTCGACTTTCCGATATTTCGACACTGTTGTAAGCACTATCACCTAGGATGACTTAAACTCTAAACAATATACATGGTGAATATCCCGTTTCAAGTTCTAATGATAATAATAAACCACAAAGAACAACTGTAGGTATCCCAGGTATCGTCGTTGGTCTAGACTTCGCTTGCTTATATTCTAGGAACTAACGCTAGGGTTGCGTCGCAGGACAGTATACCACTTACAATCAAGGGCGCGATGCATAAAAAATGTAGGAACCCTTAGGGACGGTTGTTGCGATAAAAACATTAAATAATGGCGTAAAACCTAAACTAATGTACACGTGTGTTATGTTCGGGAGCGATAGTGAAATAAGGAAAATGAAATGAAGACGGTATCATGTACGACTCGATGTTATTCGGTACTATATCCGAAGGCATTGCTTAAAAATGGAATCTAAAAAATATTACTGTTTTTTTAACAAGCTTTTCCACCAATCCGCACTGAGTCTAAGTGGCAGATTACGACCCATTCTTTCTAATAGAGACTCATCTCTATCTCTCCTCTGTCCCAAAAGTGGTAACGTTAAAGGCTGATTATATTCATGTCTGCAAAAGTTATTTACACATACGAGTAAGTATATTGTATGTAAACAGTCTCACATTTATCGCTTCGATGAAGGTAATAGAAATATTGAAGTAGGACGTGTCATTTCATAGCTTATGCCTTGAATAGTCTTAGTTAGAAATATATTGTTAGCTTTATAATTTACCTTTATACTTTTTCTAAGGATGTTGGTCTGTAATATTATAATCCACGCTAATATTACAAAGCGGAAAAGTTTGTATGTTTGTTTATTTAAATGAACTAATCTTCGAAAGTACTGCGTGGGTTTGGATGAAATTTGGTATGGAAGTAGATGCTTGAGATCAACTTAAAGCCACGAAGCCCTGCGTGACTGTTGGTAATTTTATTAAGAAGCTACATGTTAAAAACTAAACTTTCACGGTAATATCTATGTTCGCTGTATTCAAAACTAACAAAACGCGTAAAAGAACCAGAGCCCTTACAGCCTAGAAACTGTTGAGCACTGTACTCGGTATTGTACGAAAATGTAATGAATGTTTTAGTGAACAAGGCTCACACGAAACGCTTCCAAACCAAGACTGAAATAATAAGGACTCGTCTAGACGAAAATTATTCCATGTTAATTACTAGCTCAGTGGAGTGACGTGTCTTAGTAGTTTCAAAATTAATAATTCAGATGAGTAAAATGTTAAATCTTGTAGTTTATTTATTATAAAGCTCTGTACACAATTTGACGGTTCTAGAAATTCTGCTTCAGTGGAAAAATAATGTCTGTTTTGAAACAAAAGTAAACCAACCTTAAATAAATAGCTAGGTACCTACATAAATGGCTGTACGTGTAGCAGTATCATGAAAAATCTAACGATTTCGGAAAACCTATTCAATATCGGAATAAATAATCATGTGTGAAAGAAAATTCTGCAAAGCCACTTTCCCCGTTCAGAGAATAGCGTTGAGATTGTCCCGAGATAAACAACTAATGACGCCAATGAGTGAACGCAGCCAATTAGAGCACATGAAATCAAATGGAGTTATTACCGATCACCTATAAAATGTCACTTTAAGCTTTAGACAGAGACATACAGATATCAGTAACAGAGATGACGCTATACAATGCCAAACTTTTCCTAAAACGGTGGATGTTTATTTTTACGACTGGGTGATAGATAATACTTTGAAAGGTGGGACTATGCTTGGTTGTGGGATAAAGAACTATTATTTTCTGGTGTTCGCCTCTGACATGATTTTTGATTACCGTATTTGTATTGGTTGGGAATAACGTTCTGAAGCAGTTCTTCGAAGAAAAATAAAGATTTGTAACTTTTCCATTAGTATGAACACCAGAACATATTTGTTTGTAGTTACACACTTCATGTAATGAAGAAATATAATAAACGAACGGTGCCTGCCGGGGAATAACAAACAATACCTAGTCCTTTTCCGTTCTAACAAGAACTTTGAGGAAAGATACGATTCAACATTTCTTTTTGTTAAGATCCAGTTTCTTTTTAACTTAAAGATATGAAACCATTCCGTTTGTTCACCTAGTATTATATACAAGCTAGCTCGTTCTGCATAAATTCAGGATTATATTTGACATACATGGGACAATATCATGAATGTAACTCTTGTATATGTCAAAGTTATACTCATACAGAAAATTTTCAATCAACAACAGTATATCAAAATTCTTCTTAACACTTTTTTTATCTCAAATCAAAAGAGACGCAAATACTTTTCTGTAAAAAAAAAAGCTCAAAGGTTTTAAAATATTCTGACGACAGCGCGTATCCGCGTTGGCACGTTTAAGATTTGACGGTATCGACAGCGTCCCGATGGGGCTGTCACCAAGCAGTCAAATGTTAGCCGCTGACGTTCAACAGTTTGACAGCTGTCATACTTGTCAATGTGTAAGCAACACATGATCTTAGATTAGAATGGAAGTTTAAAAAAACAGGAAGTAGTTTTACTGTTAGATTATAAAACAAATGCTTTTACATCAATAGTATTTTCGACTTTAAGGATTGTGCTTTTAACAACAAAAAATATTGTTGTCTGATACGAACTTTTCTCACAAGACGATATTGTTCGATAGATATATCAAACGATTTCCTAGTATGATTTTTTTTATCACCAATGTAATTTTCTGAGAAACAATTTCCGGCTTCTGGTGTTACTTTTGATACCATTCTTTCTGGAAGTTCTTGATCTATGTGAGTAATCTCGAAATCATTTCATAATTAGTTCCGGAAAGGACTGTGACCACGGCAGGATGAATATTGATATGTTCCAAGAAGACATCTGTATATTGCGTTATCACAAAATATATTATTGATTAAGTTTCACTTCAAATACTCTTTATATGATCTCAATGAAAGCACGAAACGTAAATGCTATTTGATTTCAAACTTTTTCAACTGACAAATTAATTGGTTGCAACAGTACCGATATAATACAAAGTTTAAACTTTTAAATCAATTAGAGCTAAATATCTTGCAACGGCAACGTATTAATTAAAGTCTACATTTCCTGTCCATCATAAACGGGTCCGCCATTTCCCCCCACCCTCCCTTTTTTTAGGTCAGCGTAGACTGGATAGATCTCGCTCGTATTGTTTACACTGAGAAAAACATTCGCTTTTAGATTTTAAATTGCGCTGGCATGCATATCTCGCGTCTCTCTTCTGCAACAGGTGATGAGTCTTTTTGTCTCTTTCTACGAAGAAATGCAGTTTTCACTGTCGGTCACGCGATACTGCACCTATAAATTGGTTGTTCTTAGGAAGTGCGAGGGATTTTTTAACAGCACAAGTACATGGTACGAGGGGATTTTTTCTCCGTACCGTTAGACAACCGCCTGGCGTGACTTTATTAATTGGTGTCCAAATAATGAGCTGGCCTGTCGCTATGGGTAGCACATGTTTGATTTTGTGTGCGTTATTAGTCCTTTTTTTTCTTTCCTTTGATTCCACCTTAGTCAGGTCAAGTGAATAGCTCCTTTAGCCAATGACATATACCTACAAATTACTAACATACGTAATTGAACATAATTACACGTTGCTAGGCAAATATTCACTTTAAGACATGGCGACATTTTCCGTTTCTTATCCGCAACATTTCTACAAAGAAAACCTTTTTCCTTACTAACTTCAATCTCACAATTATACCAGATTTATGTACATATTTATATCTAACCTAGAAAATAGATGTAGATGACATATACTATATACTATTTCAATTACAATTTTTTGTCGAATGAGGTGAAACACGTGTATAATATTATAGAGAATATTTCGGGAATGTGAAACCTTAAGAAAATAGATACTTAACGACAACTTAATCTCGGCGTCTCCTTGATATCGGCTTCGATTAGATTAAAAAGTAGATGTTTATTCATCAACTATATACAGCTCACCCAATATAATCGATATACTAAATTTGCCGACATATTCCTTAGTTTTTCGTCAATATTTCACAAATTAATGTGTGTTTCTCTTTTTCCAGGTAAGTTCCAGTGGCTAGCATGCGCGCTGGACGTGAAATCATCGTCACCTCTAATAAACAAGGATTACACACTATTGCAGCTCAAAATAGATACGATATTCGAGCAGGCAGGCATTCTCGTAAGACCACCGATCAGAAAAACCTTTTTTTTTAAACAACTTTAGTTATTTGAAATAAGAACAGGTAGAACTTTTAACCATTTTTACCTTTGATGGCTGATTTTGAGCGTTTAGGTCTGTTTGAATTGGACGTTATTCTGCCTTTAAGGTAAGTTAAATAAGAACGTATTTTTTTACTTAAACTGCCATTCATATTGAATTGAAATGAAATAAAAGGTAACGTAATTTGCATAAAAACACTCGCAAAAAAAATCCAGGCTTGATTCACACATCGCAAAATCACTTATCTTGTTGGATCATTATTTTTAAAAGTAAACCAATTTTTCGTCAATACAGATTGGTCTAGTCAAACCCAAAACCACTTACAATTTACTTATAACGCAATACATACAAGTAAAAACATAACAAACGTAACTAAACTAACAATGTAAATTCAAAGATGCATAAAAATGAAATGCACTAACGATGTTCGGTGAGGTGTCGAGAATACCAGCGCACGTAATAGAACGTCGGCGAAGCGTGGGAATGCAGTTGCAAGGACGCGATGCACCGGCTAAATGGGACACGAGCGGACACTTTCAAATGTATCCGTGTGTATAGCAACCATCACTCGACGCTTCTATCTTAACTATCTATTTTATTAGGTACTTTATCCAGAAGACTACGCTACATTTCTTGGCACACATTTTTGTGCCTTCACTTAGCTTTATTAGGAAAAATATGTACTATTACTTACACATTTTCATTAGTGGAAGCTTCCAAAAAGGTTTAATACCTAGACTTATTGAATACCTATAATACCTAGACGTATTGAATACGATAGGCTATGTCGACGTGCATTGTATTCTTACACGAGTCAGAAACTACGCACCATCGCTTAATGAAAAAGTAATTTCCGCATGTCCTTCAGGCCAAACGCCATCTAAAGGGAAATAGCTTTTAATGTGATATATTTAATATTTACCAAGCTTACTTACTTATTCTATACTTATATAAAGTTCTTTGACGTCGTGAAAACTCGGGAGTTAAAAGATTTTTACATAAGTACGTTGTTAACTTCGTAAAACTTATAGGTAAGCGTGCTTCATCTTCGAATATAACATCACGCGACCCTATCCATAATTTAAAAAAGCTATGAATAACCAAAATTTTTCTATTATAAAAGCTTCAATTTCAAATTTGCTAGCTATGCTCAAACAGCCGTTTCTCATCAGAACCCTTCAATCTACGGACGGTCCCGTTATAACTTCATACGTATAGTTTTTATGGCCACATAATTGCAAGTATGGCCGCGCCAATGGAAAAATTAATTATTTCTGACATTTACGCCAGCAATCATTGAAATGGAGGCACCTGGTCACGGGCAAACTCACTTGTTATGAGAAAAAACTTAACGCGCAGCCATGATGTGTGAAACCGAAAACCATTAAAGAAATAAATATAAACACTTATAAGTTATGGGTGTAATAGACAAGAAAAATCTTACCTATCGCAAATAATTGATCTACCTTTTTCAACGATTCCTTCGCGCTCTGGTTGGAGCGGAAATGAGTGTTACACTCATCACATTTCCGCACTGAATAGATCCTACGACCCTCACCAGAAGTCTACCGGTCCGCATTGCGGCGCAGATAGATCGTCTCATCACAATAATAACACACATCCAAAGACAGAGAGACAACGCCAAAACATACACACTTTTAAATCTACCAAGTTTCTCACTTTTCCTAGCAATTTCCCCGCTTCAGACTAAACGATAAATATTTTAGTTAAGTATAGAGATTGTAATAAAACATATAGTATGAGTCTCATTCAAACTTTCGTTTACCACACTTCACGCACACAGATGAAGGCTTATCTTACGCTTGTGTGCAAATGCAAGCTGCATAGTGTGCACCCGAGTTGTCTGTGTGTGTCTGTGCAGTGTGGGCTGTGTGTGTGTAGGAAGAAAGTGCATTCTGGTTGCACGGACGGCTAGTCGAGGGAAACTTGACATTATATCGCGAAACACACCCGCGTGAGTTAGATAGCGTCTATCTTGAGATATGCTGGGCTATTTTTAGGTGTATTTCCTTTTCATCTGGTGAGATGTTACGCTAGACGAAAACTTTTTACTTTGCTTCTTTTCCGTTGCTCGAATTAGTATTTGCAGTGAGTTTTTCTGTGTTTCTATTTATGAAAATGAAAAAATATAATTTTATTAAAATAAAGAACACTTACTGCTTCGACTACGAGCTCCATTACAAGACACAGAAACAGCAGCAATCCTAATTTCCCTAACATATGTTACCTGCGCACCGGTCCCCGCCTGCTATCTCTCGTGCGCCTGCGCCCGCGCCGATGCACTTGCACTAGTAAACTTGAAACAGTTCCAGTCTGTTATTACGTTTCCCTTTCGTAGCGCGTCCGAGGGGACTGTCTACTTTACTTGAACTTGCGCGTACGCAGCTATCGTTCCTCATTATTGATGTGTTGATTGAGCCAACATTTTGTGTAGTATACTTATTAATCTATTCATCATAAACTGGCTTAATATGTATAAAATCGAAACGCATATCCAGTTAAACGTTATAAAAACTAAAACATAATTCTAACGATTGACTCATATTGGAAAATTATTTAATTTTGCGCTAAATACATTTAATAGCTTATGGTTCATATAAATAAACACAATATTTATGTCCTGTTAGAGTACCTATGCAAAATTTTTATTAGCTCACCTGTCACGATCCTTACATAAGCTTATAGTGTTTCATTAATTAACTTAATCAATAAGCTGCAGTCTAAGGTTCACATAACGACGGTCAGTCTCAATAGTAACGCGTATCTATTAGCTGCCTCATCAGTAAACATCGACTCCAATTTCTACATTCATTACTAACTTACCAGACGTATTAGACTTTGAAATCATTAGGGAATGCTGGTCAAACATTTCTGTTCATTACAACTTGGCTTGAACCTATCCTAATAAACTAAACTTCAATTATACTTTCGTGTTTCGATCACAGAGCCCTAGGTTACAACAACGGAGGTCTACAAAGGGTCTCAGGTCTTAGTAATTAGGTGTCTAATAGTCCTAGGTCTGCAGTACCGAAGTCTAGACGTCGAGACCTTGAAGAGGGACCTTGTAGCTAAGTCTGAGAACATGGTTCGGTTCTCCAGATATTATTTGTAATATAAAATAAACTTCAGGCCTGCCTCGTGTCGTGTGGGCGGCGCTTTGACACGGGGAAGTTAAGATACTCTCTTGGTTTCGGATGTTGTGATCTGTCATACTTTTTTTTGTTCAAGCTTCTTTCACAAACTGAAAAAGGAATACTTTGAAATTAACTACACCTCCAGACATGTTACTTTATACATATTTCATTCTTTTTCATTCCACAGTGTTAATTATAAGATGTTAGATGATAATTAAAGAATTAAAGCTAAGCACAATTGTGGACCCTGTTAGAGCAAAGCAATATTATTACAATGTATACAGTATTACGAACAGAAGAAAAATAATGAAAAATTTGCACAGAAAGAAAAAAGAAAATTGGAGTAAAGTTACAAAATTAAACAAAAAACATGCATTATATTTTCATTAATTAATTATATTTACATACAATACTAACGTCACTTGATATGTTTCTCAGCGGAAACATATCTAGTGGTATATACAAGTTAGTCCTATACATTCTATTAAATGTAAAGATGATACACAACTGCGAAGCCGTCAACACAATCTAAGCTCAACATTTCTTAGTTCCTAAAAATAGCCGTAACACTATCGGAGACAACAGTCATGATACGACACGACAGATTTTCTTTTTAACATTAGACTAGGCGTTTTTAGGTCTTCTTATTCAGACAGAAAGACAATTCGTGAAATGGTGGACGAGCTTCTGACAATAGTTATTTGTGCAACAAGAGAGCAAAGATTTTGAATCCTGAGTGTGGCGAGGGCGAACGACTTTGCTCTCTTGTTGTACAAATAACTATTGTCAGAAGCTCGTCCACCCTTTCGCGAATTATCTTTCTGTCTGAATAAGAAGACCTAAAAGGTCTAGTAGGACCTTGGAGCTAGGCACAAGCGAAGAGAGGCCTATAGCCAGCAGTGGGTGTGGCTGTGTATAATGATGATGACACATTTAAGGAAACATTTCACAATTTCGCGTAGTTTAAATTATCCGCCTAATGAATTCTATAAAACAAAGGCCGTATGTGAGATTAGTAAAATTTTGATTATATTGTTTCTATCAGACTAATTAACTAGGACTTTTAATTAACAAGTTATTAGAATCATTACTTATAAGGCATTATTCTTCTTGATTGAAAATAGTCTAGAGTACCTAAATTTCTTGGAAGTTCTTCTTTTTCCGTGCCTATATGGTACATACGTCGGTGAAATTAGAATTCGCATTACTAACAATCTTAACCCGTCCAACTAAGCTAAATAGCTGTAATGGGTGTGTTTCGAACCCGCGTCCTCTCGATTACAAATCGATACGATTAACACCTTAGCCGTTAGGATATTGACGCTTATATCATAAAATAATTACAAAATCCTATTTTTAATATAGACTTATCGGCTATATTCGTAATCTAACTAGAAATGTACGGAGGCAATCGTCTTTCACAAGAACAAATTACACATTTATTGTTACCTAATCATAATTTGTCATGTTTTTATATTAAAAACATGACAAATAACGTACACACTTATCATAATAAATAGGTAACAACGCAACATATTTAGGAAATTATAAATATATTGTAATAATAACAGAAATATTATGTTCTCTATCTATTTACCCAACTGCAAAGGGTTGTTTTTCGCGCGTATCTTGTAAGTATGTATGTAATAATCTTTATTACCTCATATCTTCAGAACTGCTGAACGGATTCACACAATATGAGGTATCGTTAGATTCGTCTTAGCAACCCAAGTGTTCTTAGATAGGTGACATTTGAAAAAATCAAACATGGCTGTTGTGCGAAACCATTATACATAGTGGAAAAAAAAGAACTTTTTCGATACTACAATATGGGTCTCAAATTAAAGGGTATACTCAATACAAGGATTTCAAAAATATTAGGTATATCATGTTTATTATTAGTGTAATACTAGCAAAAATAATACAATGAGACAGTTTAAAAATATGGACTTAGCTCTTTCACTTTCTGAATCCGGTGGGGTGCCAATGTGACAGGACCGAGAAAACTAAAAAAATATTATTTAATATTTAAACTAAAAAACTGAAAAGTAACAATCAGGCGGGCCCATCCAATTTAAAAAATATATATTATGTTCAGTTGGGTCCGCCTGCTTGTCTCTTTTTAAAATAAAAATGTGCTTGTTTCTTGCATTTCAGTTGAGCAGTCGGGTTTTTTAGACTTTTTAAATAACTTTTTTTTTCCTATCGCTGTTTGCAATCATTTTGTTAGTATTTCTTTTATTTAACGTCTTTACTTTAGTACATATCATTTAATATAAAAACCTAACTAAATAATACTCAAAAACATTTTCAAATATAATAAATAGCAGCCCACCGGTATCGGGAATAGGTTCCAAGCTATCGGTGGTCAAACCGCCTAAAAATACGCGCCGTATCCAGAGGTAACGCATTCTCACTGAAGCCCTTGACCCAGCTGCCTAACGAGAGCGTCCTAAGATGTTGATCGAGAGTTGTGGCTATTAAACCATTGGCTGACACAGCTAGCGGTACAATGATATCGACGATCTCGTGAACCAAATCAAGATTAAGTTTTTTTTTAGAGATTAAATTATTACATTCTTGATCACTGTAATATCACAAATACTACGATTATTCTTAACGTCTATGTTAATAAAAGCCCCTAGGATCCAAATTTAAGATCGCAAAGAACCTCATTATGCCGATGTTAACACCTACTCAACTTAAAACATCGACTACAGATATGTCCAGCCTAGGTATTTTAAGCGAATCTTAAATAGGTATTTTTTGCTACATCCTACTTCCCTATATATGTAATTAATTCTGCGAATAAATAAAAATAGGAATGTTTTGTCATTTACCAATTCGTTTTCCTTTAGAAGAGACTTTTGAGAAACAAGTTTAATGGTTGTTTGTCGGAGGCGGACAACATTGATAGAAATAAAATGTGAGCTTTGCCTGGGAGTCAGGTATATTTTCCGGATACTTTGGTCTTGACCTCGATCATACCTGATAGTAAGCAATAGATGTGGTCTACGATAAGATGTGCGAGCCCAGAAGATGCCTGCTCACTCTTGCCTTAAAGGCTGACTGGTCATATATGGTAGGAAATAAAGAAGCTGGCACAGAATTCCACACTTTAGCTGTGCACACAATAAATGTAGAAGACAAGCGCTTCGTAACTAGACGGTATATGCTGTGTAATAAGTTTTAAAGAAATACTCATTGTCAATCCCTGTTTAAGTTATATATACGATCAGTGGCTCATGAGAAGCCCACCGACAGCCACCATTAACCCATCAGACAAAACCACCCGTATCGACGGTATCGTGACTAGCTGACTATACTAATTAGCGCGACTCGGTCCGCTTTTCCCCAGTTTTTCGCACGCTCGCGTTTTTCACCGCAGAACAATGTCGTCATTTGATTTCCACTTTCGTTTTCACTGATGGACGCTGATCCGATGCGCAGGCGCAAAAACTGCGCCAATGTTACACGACAAACGGTGTACTGGTGACATATTATGAGAGATTTATTGGTTGTAGGGGCAACAGGAAACCAATCCTCAGGTTGAAAGATATATTATAATCGGATTAATGATCCTACTATAATATAACTTTGATATTGATGCATTTTAGAAAATATGTCGCGAGAACTTTCTCTGAAAACTTTAATGACTATTAAATGAAAATATCTGTACTTGTAGTTGTTATTTGATACTATTAGCTACCGGTAACACTTCCTTACTTGAGTTCAATTTCATTTGAATACCTAGTTTCATGGTGTGCTGCGGTTTATATTTACAATAACGCTGATGTTCATAATTACTGTGTCATTAAAATATTGTATTTTAGGCTTATTAGTGATCAATCATTCAAGGTGTATTAACACATCCTACTCGTATACATGTCATTTAAACAACTGCGGAGAAAACTCGACAAATTACAAAATACAGTTATTTTAGTAGTTATAGATACATTTATGTTCGCAAAGAAATCTCAACGCAACAGAAATATCTGGATAAACTGGACTCCTTCAAAAGACTGGCTCAGAGTTTAAGGCCGGAAGAGAGGCCTTTGTCGTGCATTCGCTCAACAAAGACTCAATATCATATTATATGATAGGTACGCATTAAAAAATCATCTTTTATATCCTAGATCTTAAAAACCACATAAAAGTCCACAAGAAAACGGCCATAATTTTTCCTCGCACCGTACAGTACCGTATCACGTTTGTTTACCGTTTTCACTCTCTATATTTTTCTCGCGAGTGAAAATTCCTCCGGCAGCGACTGTGCGGGCGCAATGCGTGCGAATCTTTTTTATTTCTCCACGTAATGAGATTAGTAGTTCGTGATCAGTTTCTTATTGAACGATTACTTGATAAATTTGAATGAGATTTACTTGAAGGGAGCTAATTATACAAGCTTTATATTATGGAAACATTTGAACAGTCTTCAATCAACGGGAATAATTCTCATATATCCAACAACATTTCATGATCCCTTCAGTTTTTCAGCTACTTTTCAATTCTAAAGGAACTTGTATGGAGTGTCCTCTCGGCGCTTGAATCTTTTTTATTCAGCGCTGATCTCTGACCCTGCTACTGAATGAGCTCCTCAGTGACCACCAGTATGGCTTCCGCCGTGGTCGGTCACCCGGAGATCTTCTTGTGTATGTTACGCACTGCTGGGGCGAGGCCATTGAGAAACACGGTGAAGCCCTTGCCGTGTCCCTCGACATCTCAAAGGCCTTTGACAGAGTCTGGCACGCTAGTCTACTGAGCAAGCTTCCTAGATACGGTGTCCCTGCTAGCTTATGCAACTAGATTTGTGACTTTTTGAGTGAACGGTCGGTCCGAGTGGTCATCGATGACTGCGCATCGGATCGGCTATTAATGCCTGTATTCCTCAGGGGTCTGTTCTCTCTGCGACTCTATTTTTGCTTCATATCAACGACCTGCTTCAGCTGGGAGCTACGCGGATGACAGCACAGTCTCAGAGAGATACTCTAATCTCGTTTCCCAATGGGGCGATGACAAACTGGTCAAATTCAACGCTTTAAAAACACAGGCTTGTCTTTTCTCCGCTAAAAGGAGCCAATTTGAATGGTCCCCTACTTTCAGAGGTGCATCTGTACCTATTACCGACCGCCTGGAGCTCTTGGGCATGGAGTTGGCGTTTGACCTCAATTTCGGCTCAACCATTGAGTCTAAAGCTCAGACTGCAGCCAAAAAGCTGGGCATCCTACAGAAAGTGAGAAAATACTTCACACCTGTACAGCTTTTGAATTTATATAAAGCACAGGTCCGTTCCTGTATGGAGTATTGCAGTCACTTGTGGGATGGCTCAGCCAAATACCAGCTAGCTGCACTTGACTCGATCGAACGCAGAGCTAAAAGACTCATAGATGACGAGGTTCGGGCAAGCAAGTTTCATAGCCTGGCTCACCGGCGAAACGTTGCTTGCCTGTCTATCTTCTACAGATTGTACTTCGGAGAGTGTGCGCAGGAGCTCGACGACCTAATCCTTTCATCCCCCTTTTACTACCGGTCCACCAGACGTACCGCAGGATACCATCCACACTTGGTCGATATACCGTCTACGAAACGGTTCTCGTCTACATTTATTGTGCGCATAGTCAAGGTGTGGAACTCTCTGCCGGCTTCTGTGTTCCCTGCCACATATGATCCGTCAGCCTTTAAAGCAAGAGTGAATAGGCATTTTCTGGGCTCGCTCGTTCGATCGTAGACCTCGTCTTACACTTACCATCACGTGTGATCGAGGTCAAAAGCGGGCTCATTCGTAATAAATAAAACTAGACTTATTTGCAGGTCAGTTTTTCAGGCCGATCGTTCAGGTTATTGCCTTGCTTTCTGCTAAATTTTCAAGTTAACTAGTTTATTTTTTTATAAACAGAGCCTAATTAGGGCAAGCCAAGTTTTCTTACAATTTGAGTTGTTTGGTTCTAAACAATTTTCATGGAGATCAATAATTTATAGAGACACTAATACCTAAACCAGTTTAATTCTGCAATGTCTCGGTGTTTCTGAACACATTCTCGGCATACTGAAGAATCAATTCTTCGTGTTGAATAAAAAATAACCAAATACTCTAAGATGTGTTCGATAGTAACCTTGTGCACGATATTTCTTACGAAAATCTTGAGACATCACTCATACGAACGCGGACGTTTTGCTGCGAGCAATTTGTGTCGAAAATGACACGATATTTTCGATAGTCATCGTTTAGGAACAGGTAGGTACACATTGGAGGCTCTCACAGTGGGTACAATATCACAAGTGTATCACTAAATGGGGACAGACTCAGCAATATTTCGTGGAAGTAATGGCCGTATTAATATTATACTCGTGGATGTCCTAGTTCTGTGCTCCGAATGAGTCTATATTGTTGGGTTTTAGTTATTTTCCTGAGTGATAAGATATTTTGCTTCCTGTCTAATTGCGACAGCAGTGTAATGTGGATAATTTAATCCTAACCTACTTTTTCCTGAATGATCTCTACTTGTACTTTGCTCTCTTGGTACTTTTAGGTCTCGTGTTCAATTTTCCTTGTGAAAGTTTTCCACGTGCTGTATCCGGCAGGTAACTCTTATCAGCTGCAGTCCAGCGGTACCTAAGTGCATTGTCTCCGTGTGTTGGCTGAGCAGCACAAGGGTACTGCTATCGACTGATTACGCCAAGTGTTTACCGTCAAGGCGAGCTGTCACAAACACCACAAGTGTTTGCACAATACGAGTATATCGATCGAAATATTTGTTTTATTTTATCTTTGTCATGTCCACGATCACTACTGGATAGGCTGATTATGTAGCAATTATAACTATATTAAAAAGAGCTGAGTTATTAAGTAATTACGATAATTAGGTCTTTTAAAACTCAATAATCAAACGATGATATAGGATACCTAATAATTGGGAGTAATTATTATATAAGGGTTGGCTAAGGGGGAATCAACTAGTCAATTAGTGTCTGATGTAAAATGAGACTTATGTGAATTTACGAAAATGAGAATTATATTTCCAATAATCTTTGGCGTTGCGTTTGAAATCGGAAAAAATTAAACATTATTGGTACCTATAAAAAATTGGTATTAACTTTCCTCTCTAATATTTAACTGTGACAAAAACAGGTGCAATACAAAACGCCTTAATCTTCCAAGTTCCTTGTAGAACATTCAATAGGTTGATGTCTAGCCATCCACAGTCATGTGCATTTGAATACAAACGCAGATAGAGCCTAGGACAACACTCCCGCGCATCCGGACACAGGCTAAAAATACTCGTACTTGCGTAGAAAAAAATAAAAAACATATACCTACCATAGACCAGTCTTCCTGTGCTAATCGAAGCCAATTATAAGCATGGTCGCCATGAGCTCTGCTATCCTGTATACGTCCTGGCGTACTTATTAGGAAAGTTGTATGAATATGACTGTTAAATATAACTTATTCGTTTTAAGAGAAAACGTTACAATTTAATAGATAATTAGCCTATATGGAATTAACTGCCCCATAACCGTGGCAACTTTGAGCCTATGGGTAAATAAATGTAACACCTAATCGGAAATTAGACATTATTCTTAAAATAAACACCTTTAGCTCTGTATTGTATAACAGTAAGGTGTTGCATATTTACAATGTGATATCTACATATTCACACAGGTGAAGGTTATATTTTTTCAATTAAATAAATTGACAAAACTGTAAATAATTAGTTTATATGAAATACATTTTCAGAACCCCGATAGATCGGGGTTCGGAAGCTCTTGTGTACATAGCAAACTAATCACTTGATAAAATATGGGAACTGATAAGATCGTACAGAATATTCTAACTAGAATTTGTGAATAGTCTCAATTAGTTTCAACCATTAATTACTCTTGAGTTAATAATTTTCACAGCTTCGTAATTTCCACTTAGATCACTTTTAAGGAAATAAGATTAGGAAATTCATCGTATATTTTATGCTTTTCCAAAAATAAGGAAAAATTTACGTTTATCCTAAATTACACTTTAGAAGTAGCTACCCCAAGCAACTAATGTAGGTACAAATATCTGGATGCAAAAACGATTAGTATTGAGGAACGGAGGGAGGTGATGCTATCTCGTTCACACTTGTGGGTAATCGGTTTTATCAGACAAGGTAGGGGCTACTTTACTATTCATAACCCTTGATTGTGCTGCCATTAGTGGCAGCGCATCCATGACGTGCGAGTGTGTGTGTGCGAGGTGCATAGTGCGAGCGTGTGCGAGTGCGCGGGCGCAGGCGGCGCGTAGCCTTGAATCCGTACAACGACTGCACTTGTACAACGATAACCGTTCGGAAATGTATTATTGTGATATAATTTTATTTGATATTTTTTTTCGCAGTATTTGCTTCTTGGGATTGCGATAATAATAATTAGTCAAATAATTTACTCCAAGATTCAAATACCGCGTTATTTCTAAAACGAAAAAGAAGAGTAATATCCGTCTTTTATCAGTATGTTGTTTTGAAATAATACTACATATTTTTGTATCATTGTGTAACTTGTGTTATTCCTTGTGATAACGAAGTACATTGAATCATTACACTACGTAACCTGTTATACTTATACGAGTACCCATGTAGTAATGTTTATTTAACTGTCTGACACCAGTTCTACATAGTAATATTATTTTGTTAAATAATAGAGGAATAAGATGGGTTAACGTTTTCATATTTAAAGTTAACTCTATTTGGGTTCTGTTTAGATAGCAGTTTACTGTTCTAGTAGAATCTTATAAGACCGTGAAAACGCTTACAGGTATCCTTTTCTTAAATGTTTTTCTGGTGAAGAGACAACACAACTTCCAACCAACTTTCAAAGGAAAAATATCTCCAAGAAATATAAGCATGAACAATGTTTCGGAACGCACCAAGATCTGCAACACCTCCGTCCCTTGTCCGAGCATCTCGTTCCTAGATATCTTCTTCTCTTTCCCCCTTAGGGGGAGCCACTATGATGCTGTCACTGTCACACGTGCACATAATTGGCGCCGCAGGAAATGCGAAGAGATTGATGATCTAAGCGCGGGATCGATCGTTCCTTTTTAATTTTTTTCTCATTATTGCAAGTTCCGTTGGTTATTTTAATGACTGTGACTGCGATGGTGGGGTTTATAGGCCAGGCGGGATAAACTGCGGCATCTCGCCGATAGGTAGCGTTACAGATGCAGCCTAATATTACTCGCTCGTAATAGATAATGGTGACGTAAACTGAACCAATATCGTTAAATTCGTAAGTTAAATAAGTCTTATGAATTAAGTGTTCTATGCAACTCGACGGGTTTTTCTTAAAGTTTGTCTGTTTGATCTTTAGTGTAGAGTATTTGCTTACACATTCTTCAGAGTATTACGAGATTGTAAGAACCTTCTTCGTCAACATAATTTCCTTTGACAACTCATTGAAAGGATCGAATTCAAAGTCTTTGTAAATCAAAGTTTCGCAATAGATCTTGAAAACTATCTACCAAAATCTAGCCTCCAGTCTGCTCCTAAAACAACAACTATCAGGAATAAAAAATGTAAGTACCCACCCGTCTAGGGCCTGAAGGTCGTACCCCGGGGTAGCGGGTAGTAGGTAGTTGGGTGCTCACTACCCGTTATTACTAATATCATCCCAATTTACCTTTTGTCGTTGCGCAGACATTACGCTAGCTTTGCTAACGGGTTCGTCCGACCTCTGGAATTTAGAGGTCGGTGTTACGGACAGGCATAACAATTGTAGATGTGGCGCACGTACCGAGACTCTGTTTCAGCGCCCTACAGATGACCTACTTACTGTGGGGACATCACTCGGGGAGCATTGCGGTGACGGAACACGAGGAGACATCTTGTGTTTGATTCCGATGTCGCTCTTTACCTTGCCTGAGGGTTCGCCACTAAAGTAGCAGATTCCTTCTTTGCTGTTTACAAAAAATATCTTCAATTTAATACATTTTCTTACGACCTACTAAATTTAAGGTACCCGTATTGTTACACAGACGTAATCGAATTTTGTTTGAGCTAAAAATAGAAACAAATCCACCCAAAATATAATGTCTTTACTAAATAACTTTCCCCTACCTAAGTCGTTGTCGCTAATATTTTAAATCTACATATTTAAAATATTAGCGACATATCCTAAGATTGGCGACATTTGGACCAGCGTCAAGCTGCCGGTGGAGAGGAGCCAATCTTTTAGCGTTATCATCTGAGGCGGATTGTGGGATCACAGAGACGGTCTTCTAGATTGATATTACTTTGAAGACGAATCTTTGCAGGGGAATATAAGTTGTTTTATTTGAATGATAAAACAGACAAATCGTAAAAAAACTACAATATAATATCTTAATTCTTAAACGGAGCCAATTTTCACAAAACATACTAATATCCCAGAGTTTTATATCTTTCACATTATCTGTTTATCAGAACATGACAACATTGCTCTGCTTTATACAATCAAATCAATTATAATTTCAATTTGTATTTTAAGGTATTAGTTTTCCAATGTTTTTTTTTTTTAAATATCGTTTCGCACGTCCTATTGCACCTACCACGATATCATTTCACCATCGTCAGTTGCCTGGTAGAGAATGCCTACGGTATTAACTCCACCTTTGTACATGAAGTGTAAATGAACAAAAAATCCCCTGTTTTATGCATGTTTACTACTTATCTTCTGAAGACTAGAGTGTACTATGAAAAACCATAATCAATTATAAACATGATGTTTTATCTTTTATATTTAATACAAACATGTTTTTCATGTTTTCCTGATGTGTGTGATTTGTGACTCACATTATAACTATAATACAGTTGTGTTATCAATTAGAAAGATTAAACGCGCAGGTACAGGACATAGTTTAAACAAACAGGTAACAATGTTTCCTTATCCTAGTTATATTTAACACAGCGATCGGATTTTCCTGTAAAAAAGTACTTTATATCAACGTTTTTGCTGCGTGTAATAATAACAGCACAGAAGTGCGTGTTATCTATACTAATATTATAAAGAGGAAACCTTTGTATTTTTGTATTTTTGTATGTTTGTATTGAATAGGCTCAAAAACTACTGGACTGATTTCAAAATTTCTTTTACCATTACTTAGAGGGATTCTTCAGAATCCGTATAGGCTATATTTCATCCCGGAAAATAGACAGGATTTTTCGTGGTAGTGAAAATTGTGGAGTAAGGCGTCGAAAAAACTGCCGCACGTTAACGATTCTCGCGAACGCTGTCTATATTTAATATAAACATTGCACCCGTGCGAAGCCGGGGCGGGTCGCTAGTCAAATATAAAAAACAAATGCTTGATGAGTAGTTAGTTACATAAGCTGGGGCATTGACCGGCTGTGCGATCCGATACCAGGACCCCCGACCCGGCGCTGATAACGCACCGCTATCTTAGATTCGACTTACAAATACATATAATGCTACTTTATAAAAGAATACGGGGAGCTCATCAATACTTGCAGTTTATATCTCTTATTTAAATTTTACAGGCTTTTTTTTATTGACAATAGGTTCACGTTTGACCACCATCTCACCTGATGGCAAGTGATGATGTGGTCGAAGATGGAGCACGCTTGCCTAAAAGTAAACTATTCACTTCTTTTATATATTTTTTTTATTACGGCTGCGCGACCTCTTGGCCTCGACCTCGCCTGATGGTAAGCTATCGATGAGGTCTACGATGTGACGGGCAAGCCCAGAAGTTGCCTATTTACTCTTGTTTTAAAGGCTGAAAGGTCATAAGTGGCAGGGAACACAGAAGCCGGCAGAGAATTCCACAACTTGGCTGTGCGCACAATAAATGTGGAGGAGAAGCGCTTGATACGACAAGACGGTATTCCTATTCACTCTTGACTTAAAGACCCCTAGGTTATAGCTATCGGGAAACACAGACTAAAAACAATAACAGCTGCAACGTGTGCTGTTGATGGTCGACCATCTAAATATATATAACTCAAAGGTGACTGACTGACTGACATAGTGATCTATCAACGCACAGCCCAAACCACTGGACGGATCGGGCTGAAATTTGGCATGCAGGTAGATGTTATGACGTAGGCATCCGCTAAGAAAGGATTTTGCGAAATTCCCACGGGATCGGGATTTACACGAGAAAAACTTCCCACGCGGGCGAAGCCGCTGGCACAAGCTAGTCGTAACATATAATCGAGATTCCTCCGAGCTAAGCCTTTTGTTCCTGGCTGCCATTTATACATCTTGGTCAGTCATTAAGCTAACTAGAACTATTGTGGTTCCTATAGTTAAAAGTAAAACTATTGACCACGCTGACATTACAAACTATAGGCCAATTTCCCTAGCTACAGTAATAGCGAAAGTGCTTGACAGTCTGCTTAACAGACAACTAGTCAATCATATCCAGCTGCATGATAATCAGTTCGGTTTTCGTGCAGGCTTGTCTACGGAGAGTGCTATTTTGGGGCTGAAGTGGGCTGTCAAGTACTATACTGATAGGAAGACACCTACTTATGCTTGCTTTCTTGACCTATCCAAGGCGTTTGACCTGGTCTCTTACAGTATTCTTTGGAATAAGCTTAGGAAAGCTGGGAGTCCCTTCAGGGTTGGTGAGCACTCTTAGGTACTGGTATGGAGACCAGGTCAATCAGGTTCGATGGGATTATCGGAGCCGTATAGGTTGGAGTGTGGGGTGAGGCAGGGTGGGTTGGCCTCACCTTTGCTCTTCAATCTATACGTCAATGAGCTAATCGAGGCGCTCAGCAGAGAGCGAGTGGGCTGCTATATTGACGGGGTGTGCTTTAATAATATAAGTTACGCTGATGACATGGCGCTGCTGAGCGCCTCGGTCTGCGGTCTTCGGAAGTTGGTTGCCATCTGTGAAGCTTATGCTAAGCGTCATGGATTGGTATACAACATAGGAAAAAGTGAGATCATGGTGTTTGAGGCCGGTGGTCGGAGCCCTGAAACTGTACCACCAGTCAGGTTGTATGGAGTAGCTCTCAGGAGAGTGTTAAAGTTTAAATACCTGGGACATCTCTTGACCGCTGACCTCAAAGACAATGACGACATTGAGAGGGAGCGAAGGGCATTGTCGGTTAGAGCTAATATGATAGCTCGCAGGTTTGTACGTTGCTCACTTGGTGTAAAAATAACCATATTCCGTGCATTCTGCTGTTCTTTCTACACGTGCAGCCTGTGGGCTGCATATACTCGTAAATCGTACAGTGCCCTTCGCGTTCAGTATAATAATGCGTTCCGGGTGTTGATGGGGCTGCCCCGCTTCTGTAGCGCATCAGGGATGTTTGCTGAAGCTCGCGTTGACTGTTTCTATGCGACGATGCGAAAACGATGCGCTTCCCTGGTGCGCCGGGTGCGGGCCAGCCCCAACATAATCCTTCGTTGTGTGGCGAGCAGGCTCGACTGTGTGTTCGTGAATCGCTGCTGCAAGCTCTCCACGTCAGTGTTGAGCTTGTAGCTTCGATTCGCGAACCAACCTTGTAATTCAAGTTAAGTACTAACATAGGATTAAGGAATTTTGTTACTAACCAATTGAGTTTTGTTACTAGGAAATAAATGAAATGAATGAATTACGGGCCAACAGAAACCACAAATCTAACACTACGGCTAAGGAGTGGAATTCTCTGCCGGAGTCTGTGTTTCCTGATCGCTATAACCTGGGAGTCTTTAAGTCAAGAGTGAATAGGTTACTTCTAGGCAAGCGTGCTCCATCTTCGAGCACATCATCGTTTACCATCAGGTGAGATGGTGGTCAAACGCGAGCCTATTCTGAATAAAAAAAATAGTCTTGCCATAGGGTATTGCGTAACCTTTTTTTTCTGGCTGGGAAAATCATCAAATGACCCCTGCCGCTGTGGGTAGAGCGGAAGGGAGTGTCAGACTTCTATTGACTAAAAACCCACTCTGCTCCTTTAGTTGCCTTTGGGTTCCGGGGCCGTGGTATCTCGGTAGAACAATCCCGCAACCCCGTAAGGTAATAGCCCTATTGGGCTCCGTCAATGCTGCTGACAGCTCTTTGAAGCGCGCGCGGAACATGGCACGCCGCCGATTCAAGCCTGGTCATTACCGGACAGTGAGCTAGCTTTTGAATTGTTGAGATTAGATAAGCAATACCTCCATATAAAACACTAGGACGCAGCTTTTTCCGATTAGACTGGAAACCGACGCCAAAATAGGTGGGAAAAGGCAGCAAATAATGTTTTGAATTCGACAGACATATTTTTTGTGGAAATTTACCCATATGTCTAAAAAACAACATTAAAATTACAATATTTCCAATAACGTTTTCCTGAAAATCAAGTTTCAAATAGAAATCCCACTCAATAATCAAATATTGTTCTTTTTTTTTTTAGTGTAGGGTTTTAGGTGTTGAAAAATACCACAGTTAAAATAAAATGAGTGCTACTTTTAATATTTTTTCACGATACACGTGTACTTTTTACAAAATATTCCAGAATTCTGTGTAAGCTCTATGTCAATCAACATAATTTATTGTAATCCTTTGAAACTTTTATTAACAACGCCACAGCCTCACAGAGCTAAGAAACAACTCTAGTCAGATTTAATAGTGAGACTTAATCTTAATACTACAAGAATAAGATACCTACTGGAACTATGATCATTTTAACTTAAAACCGCTAAATGGTTGACATCTCTTTCCATCCCGTCTGTTTCCTGATAGCTATAACATGGAGGTAGACAGAATAGGTAACTAATTGGCATGCTTCATCTTCGACCACATCATCGCTTAAATTCAGATGAGACGGTGGGCAAACGCAAACCTATAAACAATAAAAGACTTGAAGGTTGTATAATCATTTATTGGTATTATCGAGTACATTATCTTACAGATTAGATTTTTACAGTTGAATTGGTCATCCGATTAGTTTTTCCAAAGATTACTTGTTACACAAAAATATTGACCTCTTAGTCATATAAGTTAAGAGAACATAACCAGCCTAGTAACGTTCCCATCATCAGCGGGCTGGTGGATCCTAGAACAGACAGGTTTCTTCACAATGTTTCCCTTCACTTCTTGGTGAGCACTGGTGATGACGTAAATTACCTAACAGAACCACGGGTAATGACTCACATTAACGTGCCTGACTGAGTTCGAACTCACAACATTCAACTCGTAAGTGACTCGGGCTCGTAAGAGCTGCGCCACCACTTATTCTGAAAATATACACGATAATTACATCCATTACATAAATATCTTGTATATTTGAAGAAGTTTAAAATTAGATTTTTATAAAAGTAGAACATTAAGTGTAGTGATTCAGTAACAAAAGAAGAATAGAAGATTCCTATTTTTGTCGCACCTTAAAATGAGGTCTTCAGGCATTGTTCAACGTATTCAAATCTCATTCAATATTTTCTTACGTTATCAATGAAGTGCCAGCAGTAACTAGGTCGCGTGCGTCGTGCTGTGTGTGGCTGTGGGCTTGTTGGAACAGTGGGTCGGTTGTTCTAAAGTACTTTTAGCTATCCAGGACATAAGCTATGATGTTGTAAAGCTTTTGGTCTATTCCTACGTGAATTTTTTCTGGATTTCTACTCGCACAGGAAAAAAATTAAGGAAACATCAAAATAAGTCATATTTAAACAATGAAGAAAAGAATTCCTTAATAATTAAAGAATTCAGTAAATAAGCCCTTTTTAATAAAGTTACACGGTGATTTTTTCTCATGGAGTGATATTGAAAAATCTAAATGGTTATTGTTGTTTAATCTATACTCACAAATGTGTATTAAAACGCGAAAGTACTCTGTTTATTGTCTAACGGCAGAACGGATGTTGATGAAACTTAGGAGAAAAAAAAATGAAAATATGGTCTATTTTCATTTTCTTTTCTCCTAAGTTTCCTCAATAGGAAATCATAGTACTTTTCATCCGTGGAAAGATTTTCGACTTCAACTCGGGTAAAACTACCGCAATCTAGTTTGAATATAAATTAGATTCTACTTTAAAAAAAAGTAAACCATAAAGTATGGCACTGATTAGACAACCACCTGTATAACCAACCAGGTATAAACAAGGAAGTTGTCAAAAACATAAAGAAATACTCATTTTTTTTCCAAAACTAAGCCATGTTGCGTCAATATTATCACATTGTTGATCATAATATTCGTCGAGAATGAATCTTTGTTTATAACAGCCTTATCAGTGACTGTCTGTTCTATATCATCTGAAATAAAGTGATTTAGCTAGTTTGATAACTAACAAATGGCATGGTTATCGCTGTTACATTTTTATATTGTTATTTAAATACGCATTTGGTATAGCATGAGTATATTATAACTAGAAAACGTATAAAATATATTGTTGATATATTTCATATCTTTTCTGAAAAATTCAACTCAAACTTTATGTCTTGATATTGAAGATTATTTTCTTCGAAACTTATTAAATACCTACAATAAATCATGCAGCATTTATGGGTCGGATGAGGTATTATACCTAAATCAATGTTATAGTTTATTGACATATACTTTTCCACTGCTGGAGAATGGCCTTCGCAATTCCTTCCTTAAACTCTTTTCCTGCGTCCTTCCGTACCAGCCTTTGCCTTGGAGTGGGACATTGTAGGCTAAGAAAAAAAATAGTTTATCAGTAATTGAGCAACAGACTTTGCTGATATAAGCTCACACGTCGTATACTCGTGTATTTTTGTTTATCACGACAGTCTTTAAGAATCTATTTCGATCCATAATGTCGTTAAAAGAGGAAGCGATTTCGTCGTACACATAGGTACCTACCGTGTTATTAGCTACGAGCCAAGGACGCCTCGTGAAGGCACAATAATATTGTTTTATTTATTGGCTTCATAAAAATACCCCAAATACGTTAGTAACTTGATGTATTTGTCCGAAAGGAAACTTTCAGTTTCGCCGTCTCTTGTGTGTATATTTGTAATCTGTTGACACCATTGCTCCAGTATTATTTTAAACGTTAGCACTAAACACAATGTAACGATCACTAAAATAGCCACGATCCCGACAACATTGTCATTCAGGCGCACCTCTTCATATAATTATGCCAAAATGATGCGTCACGCTTCCACGTCCGTAATAGCCAACATTTATCTGTTTAGGACGAACGTGTGACATTGGCTCCAAATTCATAGTAGGCACTACCCTATCTATTAACCACAAGCGTATCTTGACACCTCGGAACTACTCGAGAACCCCGCAATGATCTGCAGTTGCGCCAGAGTCGCGCTGCGCGGCGGCTCAGGTTATGCTGGCGATGTCAGTGTGTCACGTGGTCGCCGCGCGCGCAACTTTATTTGTAAAGTCGGTCAATGCCCCGAGCGTTAGATAAAAAAACACACAATTTGTTTACGCGGTGTGTTACGCAAAACATCGCTGATTGTCCAAGCGTTCCGGTTCGCGATAAATATTATAAATTGTTATTTAACTCATGATCAGTGAAATAATATTACTTTAGTGTTGACACTATCACCCATTTTCATCAATTTAATTCACATACACAGTTTCTTATTTAATTAAAAGATAAGAAATGCTTCTTGGACGATAAGAAGTAATTAAGAACTCGAGAAAAAATCAGAACCTGTATTGGGTCAAACAAAAATTAATTAGTAATATAATTTTCCTCGTAAATTCATTACCTGAACACAATCGCTCGCAAAAGAGACCGGCGCCGCGCCAGCGACGCTAATTAATCAAGTCGACTAAACAGTGAAAACCTGTTGGGTAACTCGGGAAATGAAGGAAAGCTTTGCGACGAAAGTGGAAAAAGCTCCGCGAATACAAACGCGGCGTGCACACACACACACGCGCGCACACCCACCGTGCGCGAGTGTGTATGCACGTGCACGCACACCAGCGCGCCGGGACGAAAACGAAAGTGTCCGAGCGCCGCCGAGCGCGCCCGAAGCGAGCTCACGAAGTCAGTGGAACTCATCGTCGAAACTGGGACATCAGTCCGTAATACGACGCGAACGCCGACGGACGCGGCACGCGGTTGCGACACGACACATTACGCTCTATGACATAACTGCAAACTGTGGGCTTGTGATTATGGTGTTTGGTGTTAATAATTAAATATGATGGCTGTGGAAGTTCGTCCGGCAAGTGCCGGCCCGGAGACTCGCCGGTCGCCGGCCGCCGACCGCCGCGCGCTCAGCGCCGAGAGCGAGCCGCGCACCCTGGCTGCCAGGAAGGCTTACCCTGAAGAGCCAGCTTCTCCGAAACCAGAACCAGAGGAAGACGATGCCCCATTAGACTTGACTGTTCGCAAAGAGATTTCTGTGTGCGAGTTCGCGCGTCATTCGTTTGCGGACCCGGCAGACTACGTGAGGACGCAGATGATCCTGAGGCAGTCGCAGGACTACCTGGCGTCCGGCCGGGACTCCGGCACCGAGTCCGACGACTCCGCCGGCCGCCTCAGCCCCGGCGACGACACAATCTCAGGCAAGGCCTACAAGAAGTCGCTCATGAAGAGATACAGTAAGTCTCCATCCCATGCTACCACTTCGGAACTATTCTTTACACGCTGTGCTCGTATCTTTCATGTAAAAGCACAGACTCCTCGAGCCGGTACGAAAGAATATGACAACATACAAAAATAAAAGACAGAAATAACTTTGCAATCACAAATCAAATATTAATTTAAAGACATCTGAATAAATGAAACAAGTTGATATTGTTCCTCAACAGTTGTTATTGTTGTATTTAATGACATAACGTACATTAACATAAAAGTGAGACGTCCACAAAAAAGATTTTTCGCAAACCGCTACGTCACACATGAAAGAAAGTGCTACGAGCTACGGCGTAGCGGCACTACACTAGCTACGCGTCCCTGCTACGAGCCGATTTTGCATACACTTTGGAATGGAATGATATGGATAGTGTAGATAGTGTTGTTTGTATGTATGTACATAGCGCTGTAACTGGCCTGACCTAACGCAACATGCAGTGCTTAAGGCGGGAGGGCGGGGGGTGGCTGCTGAACATTTGTTCACATCTATTTACAATACTACAATACTCATTATGTATCGCTGCACACTTTCTTTGTTTCCATACATGCTGCACTATTGATATTTTATAATAAGTCTTACATGTACCATATGTGCTGCACGTATGGCATCTCTAAAGACATACTACTTACAACTGAACAGTCTCATTTGACAAAACTTGGTATGAAAGTATCTCCGTCGCATCGATCCCTAACAGCTTCCAGACGTAGGATATTCATCTTTTCCTCATAATAAAATAAGGATACCATCGTATCCTTATTTTATTAACATTTAGATTTATTTGATTTGGGAATTTCCGTATGCCTCCGAAATAATATAATTAGTATACTGTACATGTTACCATTATTTAACATTTGCGGATAAATGAAAACTTGGTACTTGGAATTGCATTATCCTTAACATTTATATAATAACATTTGTTTTAAGTTCTGTTGCATAATTTGCACGTAATCAAAACAACAGTTTAGTTTTTATATAAAAGCATATCAATTGCGTTTAATAAGTGTAAACAAAGATCTTAAGACCCCACATCTTATGATAACTTAATGATGAGTTATAATTATCTATTTTGTTAGTGCGTTCAAAATAATACTTTTATACGTAAATCTTTTTGGACACTTCAAATAAGCATATTATAACTTAGAACCCATTCTAAGTTCTAATATGCTTATCGCTACCCACTGTTAGATCAAAGCGCCTATCTTCCAGGTCACATCTGTCTCCCAGGCGCCTGGGAGGGCCTAGGTCACGTTTTATTCACGACAAGAATTTTGCCAGACGTGTTTTTGTTGGTTTGTTACATAACAAAATGTCTGCCGGCCGAAATATTACGTCTGCTCGTGTAACTTTGGGACTCAAGTGTAATTTGTAGGCTGGGCTCGGGCACTAAGTTATAACACCGCTCTGTGCCTATTGCCTAATTAGATTAATAAACAGTGTTATTCATTAATATGGGTCTAAAAGCTTTGTCAGCCTGTCAGTCAAGAGAGCGCCTTTCTTCGACAAAAGGCAATAAATTAAAATGAATAAAGAAAATAGATATATCCATCATTGGATTACAAGACAAATTACATGGTGGACATCACACCCATACGCACAAAACGATTTAAGAATACTTTCTTTGTGCGTGTGCGTGTTTCCCTGTCCGAGTCTGTGTTTTCTGATAGCTGTAACCTGGGGGTCTTTTAGTCAATATTGAATAGGTTACTTCTATAAGTAAAGTAAGGTAAGCATGCTTCATCCTTGACCACATCATTGCTAACCATCAGGTGAGGTGGTGGTAAATAGCGAGCCTATTATAAAAATAGATATCCAAGATCTAATTAAGCTTCAATAGCGTAATGGATAAGGTGTCGGACTTGTGATCCAGAGGTCACAGGTTCGAACCCCACCCACAAGCATATTTAGCTTAGTTGGAGGGGTTAACAAGATTGCTAGTAATGTGAATTCTATCCACATTACTATTTAACTTTCTAAAAAAAAATCATACTCAAAGCTTTGTTAATTAGGCAAAGGGTTAAAAAGTTATTCGTACATGATTGGAGATATCTGGGCAGAACTCATAGTCCATGAGTAGGCCGTTATTCTTTAAATGTGTGAAGCGTCTGCGAGTTCTTCTTTTTCCCTTTACTGAGATTCAATTGCTTAAAGGAACTGATTACCAACTTTTTATTATTAGTTATACTTTCATTGCTTACAACTTATAAATTAGGGATATTATTTCAAGGATTTTTATTATATTGTAGAAAGAGCCATTGAGGAGCTTGTGGCTAAATAATAACACCCGCACGGCTCGAACGTCAAAGTTAAGCAATGCTTGCCGAGGTTGAACCACGGATGGGGAGCATATAAATACAGCACAATGTAAGAGTAGATTACGGAATTTTTTGGTAGATAAAACGTACTACAGTGTAACTGAGTTCCTATCGGATAAAAAGATTTGTTAATTAGTGACATCTTGATTTTTGAAATTTTGTTGTATGACATTATTGATTTTTGACATTTTGATGTTTGACATTTTGATTTCTCATTTTTTGATTAAGTTTTTATTTTTTGGAATTGTAATAATAATGATATTTGTAATAGTAATGATAATGACATGATATATAATCTAATGACACTAATTTATATTTTCCTTTTAATACAAACACATATTTTTGATTAAGTTGATGATTTAAAATTTTATAATAGTAATTTATAAATTGATCTAAATAATAATGATATAAATAATTTCAAATGTTTGCATGCCGATTGGTAAAATGTGGCTGAGCTAAATGTAATCTTAAGAACTATTATGTATTACCCATATTTGCAAAATAAAAATTCTATTCTATAACATATTGAGATTCCTCCGTGCCTTGTAAAGCACGTTTAACATTTTTGCATCCAGTTAAACTGAAAGCCGAACCCAACATTTCGTACAAAGTAACAACTCTGATTTCTTAAAACTAACTTCAAACTAGATACTTGATTTAAAAACGTTTTCGTTTCTAATTGAGGATGGCAATCCAAGACTGTGAAATAGCTAGCTAAGTATTTATTTGACTAAACTAGGGATAGTTTATTTTTCCCGTCGGCCATCATATCTTGAATGATATTGCAATTAAATGAAATATTTAAGTAAATTGGTTATAAATAACACTCTTACTCGTCATTTTTAGGGTTCCGTAGCTGAATGGCAAAAAAACGGAAACCTTATAGTCTTATCATGTCTGTCTGTCTATCTGTCTGTCCGTTCATCCGTATGTCACAGCCATTTTATTCCAAAACTCTTAGGACTATTCACATGAAACTTGGTAGGTAGATGTATTCTGTGAACCACTATCCGATTTAAAAAAAAATTAAAATTAATGGGGGCTCCTCATACATGGAACTGAAACTGAAAATATATTTTTTTCATGAAACCTATGCGTATGTGGTTTCTATAGAAAGGTTTAAAAGGCTTTAAAAATGACATTGATGTTTCTAAAACCGCTTTTTCATAAAGTCAATCGTTTAAAAGATATACGCTTCCAAAGTGTAACGCTCTACTTCTATCTATAATAAAGGAGGAAAAATCAAAAAAATCAGCAGTTTTTGAGATATAGCATATTTTATAAAACCGCAAATATAACTTTGTAATTGATACAAATAAAAACAAAGTTATTTGGCGTAGTTACTACGGAACCCTTCATGGGCGAGTCTGACTCGCTCTTGGCCAATTTTTTGTGTTTTAAGTTCGATGAGGCAGTTGTTTCCAAACTGACTACTCAAAGAAGAAACACCGAAACATACTTAGAAGTCAAAATCTCTTTTAAAGTCCATACAATTCGTTTTGGTCAAGTAACATGTAGGTTCATGTCTGTGGTGCCCTTAAGGAAAGAAGTATACAGATTTTGTTTGGACTTTTAACATTTACCCTCTAGCGACTTCAAACTTCAGTAGCTCTGCCTACCCTATTGTAACAATTGCCGTGAGAATACATACATAGAATCCACACATGAATCCGGCACATTCTTCTAAACAATAGCTTATTGTACCGCGCTGTTTACTATCGCTCGCTACGCGATGTTTCAACCAAATTCTATTAAATATTCACCTGAAACTTGTGAGAAAATGTCATTGAAAACTGTATGAATGGAAGAAAACTAGATTTGTTAAAATGACATAATTCTTCGCGATGAACTGTATGTGTTAGCATGTTTTATTTTTCTAACTTGGTAGGTAATCCAATTGCTCAAATGTCCATGCATCAGCGGTATTCCTCTTGACAATAAAACGTACGATCGTGCACACTGCACTAACATCAATAGAGGTCATTGACATATCACGGAAAACACATATGTGCATATTGTATATATATGTGTACTGTTGTTTTATAATAATGCAAATTTATATGCGCCGCGCTCAATTAAGAGTTAGGGTGGGTATCGACTTAACTTGAGAATCACGAAACTGATGAATAATTTTAATATTTTTTTAATCATAATCCTACGCAGGTTTTCATGTTAAATCAATGAAATATGGTTACCAAATTTGTTTTACGGAAAATTATATAATTATCAGTTGATTGTTGAAATAAATCATTTAACCGCAACGGACGGAAATTATAACATGTTACATAATTTGTTAAACCATGCAGTTTTAATTATTTTTATAACAATTCTAGAACCTAGTTAAAGTAAACACAAACTTACGTTAGCTGAGAAGCTATTCCATTCGTTGTTTCAAAAATTAGGCTGACAAGAATCGACCTGGCTTACCTCTGGCAACCCTTTTATGGTAATCCCCGCGATGTTACAACAATTAGCATTGCATTGCATTACACATATTGTCATCAAAACACACGAATCGCTCGCTCATCAGCCCAGTTCGCCGTAGTGCGGGTTCGATGCCCGCGCTTCCGACTATGGCGCTGCATCGCGTTACCTGACTCTTATTACACGTGCTAAATTATAACAATGCATATACATAAAGATGCAACAATCATGTTCATTGCACTACAAGGAAAATATGGCGTCTTAGAACGAGATATGTGTAAAGAAATATCGGAACTCTATGTCTCTTAAAGCCGTCGGTCTACTTTCATCTATTTTTAGGCTAACATAAGCTAGTCATTAATTACTTCTGTCCACTATTTATTAGTCTAGTATTAGAAAAGATTCGCATATCAACTAAATAATAATTGTATCAAGTAGTGAATTTATCGTCGGTACAAAACAATTAATTAATGACTGTCGTACAACATATCGTAGTTCGCCATTTTGTATTTTCCAAGATTAATATCGGAATACGGTCGCGACCCAAATGATTTGACGTTTATAACTAGATTATATTTTTCATCTAAGAATTTGAAGAAATCGTCGCAAATGTAATAAGGAAATAGGTTGAATGCCAACGTGCGGGCCCAGATACGAGTACAGATCAGGCGGAGGACTCGAGCACTCGCCGGCTCGTGAATATCGGAGAGGTAAATGACTGACAGTGAGTCATCCATTTTACTGATCAATTACTGCTCAAAACATGACACAGCTTCCATTGTGCGACAATATTGAAATCACCGTGAGCAAACTCAATGAGCAATTCCTTACAAAAATATGATTCTCGAACAAAAGTTGATCCTTTGACCCTGTGTGGGCGAGCTACTTTCCCATGAATATTCAAAAAGAAAGGGTGCACCAGGAAATGTAATCTGTGTACAATTTTATGAAACAGCTGCCAAATAATATTGGTTATCAGGCCCTTATGGGTAATGTGTGATACCTGCCGGGCGCAGGTCGGAAGTGAAAGGTGCGTAAAAAATCTTATTTATACGCGATCGACGACGTCCGCGCCGGATGCGCCTGCGCATCCACCAGCAACAATACGCAAACGTGATCGGGTTGGAAGCTAGTGACATTTTTATACATATTCAGCATTTTTAATATCACATGCATTGCTTATAACTCCAACGTCGAAAGAAATGCATATATGACGGATTACAACTGGTACTAACTAGTATACACAGGCTACACAAATTGTTCTTAATGACCGACGTAAAGATGTACCAATATCGATTATTAATATTTTTCAAGCAAAATCATCTTTGAAGTAGGAACTCGTGTTACAAGTAGCGACAGTCGACACCCGGAGATCACAAAGGTCGTTGTTCTGTCAAATATTTGCATAAATTACACCTAAAAGACACATAATTATTGTTACCATAGACAAACACGTCGACTTGTCTCAATACCTACAGATTACCATCATTATAATGTCCAATCAAAATACTGGCCAGCTACCTGTTCCGAGAAATTACCAACAAAGAAAAAATAACTATTTTGAATTATATTAATTCCTTCACCCATTCGAATGGAGAAAAGTAGCTGTAACTGACAACACAAAATAAACTTTAAAATTAAAGAGCTTGCGTCCAATATTAAAGACCGCAAAAACAACATACGACGTCTCGTCTTAATGTAAACAATAGAATGTCCCGAAAGGGTGAGGAAGGGTTGTTCTTTTTTTGAATAGCTTCCTGCAAACCATGCATCTCATTCACACTATAGCCAATAACGCAGTAAGAATGAGACGAAGAGTACCAAACTGATTTCGACTCACGACTGGATTTAAAAAAATGCACTTTTAGTATTCAAATGACGTGAACACATCCGTTTTTAGAATTTCCAAAATAAATAAACGTACCAAACCAGCGGCTATTGATAAAATAAACTGTTTTATAACTTCCTAACTAAACAAAGCTGTTAGTGTTTTTTTCGTGCACGTATTAGCACTTACATCGACGGCCGTCCCTTTAAGGCTGAATGAGTGCGTGTCATCGGCAAATTAGTGCAGTAAATGATCGGCCGCGTCCTGCCGTCTGTATCGATATTTTTTTATCGAACATTTAATCTTATCTGTTATGTATTTATGCGTGCAACGCTCTTTAAATCGGGCACATCTGGGCGTGGGGCCGCGCGCGTTTTTTGGCCGGCCTTCAACCGCGACGCAAGGCTATAGGTTTCACAATACATACGAACAAACAGACTGGCGACCTGCGCGACCACTGTCACTTCAGGTCCCCTCACTATCCCCGCGCGCTGATATTCTGAACCAACCTACGAGTCGATAGGCTCAATGCGCATAAATTTATTTTGAGATATTTACATGTGCGCTAAAACATGTGAACCGATTACGGGCGGAGGTAAAAACTAAGTTAATAGGGTAGTAGGTACAGTAAAAAAGCTGTGGTTTCCGTAACAGTACACCGCTTACCTTGTTCGCTTCATCTGTCACATAAAAAAATTAACCCAATTTTTTGAAACGCGTAAAAAACTCGTACCTGCCGGTAGCGGGTGTTCGGTGCACACCCCCTCGAATAAAAAATTCCTCTTAACTGTAAACCTTTACAGGCGTGCATTCGGGTAATGAAGTGGTACTATTTCGCGGTTTTTTGCATTCCACGGCTTAAAAAAGTTTTTTATTGGCAAATTTACGGCCGTGCTCGGTTTTTGCAATGGTCCCGCTATGCCTTTTGTCTATTATTGCATTGCAGATGTTTTTTTATTGCAAATAATAGCTTTGAGTTTCTACTTCCTCAAAAACGTTTTAGTAACCTTTGTTTGTCTTTCTCCTCTGTTTAAAAACATCTTAACCCTGTATTTTAAACAAACAAATTGTTGTCGATTTCGCAAGCATTGCCAAAAGTCGGCAGAAATGTGTCTGTTGCAAAAACAGCTTTTTGTTGATGATTGTGGACCGGACTGAAACTCAAGATTTGAGAGATAAACACTTGTTTTATAAATAAATCTTATCACGACTGTTTCCTGTCCCCGTTCGATATTTCCTGCGATTTATTCCCCGCAAATGATTTTAAAATATTAAGTATTCAAGTTTAGCTACTGACAATGCGACTTATTTACAATACACGTTATACATAGAACACGAATCGATTAGAAATATACATAACTCTCCATAATTTCAGAACCGGGGAAGACCATAAGAGCAAAGTTCAACGCTCTTATACGCAAAACTATATTATTATAATATGTAGGTACCTAACTGATATCAAAATATTGAATTCTAATTATTAAACATGATAGCACGCCTATAATCTGGTTGTGTAATGAACGATATTTTCTACATCTTGTCTACGTCCACCGGTACTTCTAAAACTCCTAGCACGCAAAATAACTGAACACGAACACGGTATTACAAAAATATCATCATTAAAGTGCGATATTACGATACGTCGGGGTCACATTTTAACATTTACGTACATTTCCGTGCTGAAATAAAACAATGCCAAAAACGTACGTATATTATAGCTATCATTATCAGCTTCTTATCTCTCGCACAAGTTGAAGACCTACCGTCATCTGTCACAACACCGGCTGGGAAGCTCCAACGCCACACGTTCCGACACAAGTGCTATTACACGTGCCCAAACACGCGTCCCGAGCTTATCTTGTATAAAAATGCAATGGATATATTTCGGATGGCGCCTCGAAACGCGAGAGTATGACGTGACCTGTACATACGGAGAGCGCATATACATAGATTACAATACATAGTGAAGGTGAGCACAATAACACGCGGGAAACCCGCCGACATTTTTGTGTTCAATATTGTAATACGGCCAATGTTGCTACTGTTTTGCATAGATCTGTGATCAGGTATAGACAACATATACAAGGTGTAACAGATTAAGCACAATGCGTCAGACACCCCAATTAAAATATTAAATTATGAGTCTAAAACAACATCCTTAACTAAATAAATTGAAACCAAACCTAGATATTTTTTATAAAATAGTTATCCTTACTAAACGCAAAACGTATGTGCGTCATACAATACCTTTACGCAGACGCAAACACTCGTGCAATGTTAGCGGCCGACACGCACACGAGCGCATTTTCTTGAATTAAGGATTGTATTAATTTGTCATGATAGTGTGTTTCCATTTTAAGTTAAATGAAAGATTTTTCCGTCAAAATTTAACACCTATTTTTTATGAGGGAAATCGATTCTGAAGCACATTCTGAACCAAGTACTTTCAAGAATTGCGGTTATTCTGTTACACGTTGTACACATTGCCATAAGGTTCGATGAAAAGAAATCATCCTTCCCGTTCATCGGAAAACACGTTAAGCCCAATGGCTTAACGTGTTTGACAGCCGAGATCAATATCTCGGCTGTCATTTGAAGTCGGCCAGAAAATCTGACACCAGTATTGGAACATAAATGAGGACGTACATGTTAAGGACTACAAGTTTCATTTGGTCCTGTTTGCATCATTGCTACTTGTAGTCCCCACAATGTTGATAAGACATCATCCAATGGGACGAAATTAATCTCATTTCAATTTTGTTTTGCAACAAAAATCTATAGGTGTTTTGCAGTCCGTAGCGCAAATTCCACCTTAGTATCATTCAGGTCATCCGACCAGCGCTCGAGTGAGGCGGGAGCTGTGTCTGTGATGTCACCGCTTCCGCTGCGCCCACGCCGGCAGACACACACACACACACACACACGAGCATCGCCACGTGCCGACAATTAGCCATCGACACCCTGTCTGTCTGGACATGCAACCCAAACACTTTTATTGCACCTTATTCCAATTATTCAGGGTCACATTGATTTCACGAGAAAAACTCACCACAAGATGAATAACTAACGAAAAAAAATATTTTTTTTACTTTGATCTTCTTCAAATTTCAGCGTCAGCTGTTGTTATTTCGGTTATAAGTACAGGGGATCGATGTTTTAGATTCACTGTCGCTAGATAAGTTTGGTAGACTGCACCGTGCGCTAACCAATTGAATCTGTAAGCTCAACAAGTAGTACACTTGTACCTAATAGATCGGCTACAGTTTAAATATTCGGTAACATCTGTGTTCAACCGAGTGTGCGTCATACACGGAAGTCGTCAGAGTATGCCAACATTATTATCAGTATCGCGTGTAAACGCTATCTGCTGTTCATGCAATCATTTACATTTTTTATTTTATTTGATCAAAATTTAACATATAATACTTAAAATACAAACTAGAAAAAGCATCAAAAAATTGATCCTCAACGCTGTCGGCTGGCAACGTACCCAAGATACTGGCGGCATTGCCTCGTTGTATGGCAATGCTTAGCCGTTGACCAAAAAAATAGCCAACCTTTCTTCAAAATTCTGTGAGCACACGGTCCCCATGGTCCAAGAGTTTCGACCCCAAAAGGCTCGAAAATATAGTTTTCACCGAGATGACTATATTTACGCCGCTTGAGGTTTTCCGCAGCCGCAGCGAGAGTGCCAGCACAACATGATGAACTGGGAAGATGGGATGGCGCGACAGTATTTACACAAGTTGCGTCCCACACTAAAGGCCTACCCATCTTCCAAGGAAACAATGACATGCCGTCTGGTCTCTTGCCATCGTCACGCGCCAGTCTATTGGGTTCCAATACGGCTGGAACGCCGATGGTGACAAGGGCTCGTTGGATAATGTCGTTTAACATGTCGTGCAAAACGACTCGCACTACGGTTGCAAGAGAGTCCATGGTGCCCGAGGCTGTTGACCGCTTCCCCACAAATACAGCGATGAGGGGAACAACAAGGGGCTCCTAGGCGTAGTGAGCAATAATCCAAATGTCTAGGATGATTTTTAAAATTTTAATATATAAGGAAAACAAACGAATGCGACGAGTAAAAGCCCTCGATCATACTTTCCCTGCAGGCTGCAGTTATATCACATGAATATATTTCCCATCGACCCGATGCCGGTGATTCTGCGAAAGCTTGCAGAAATAGAATGTTATAGTTCGATCTCACGACCTGCACATTCCGGGAACTGTTTATTCCGAAAGGTGGAAATGAAATCTAAATAATCTTAATTTAAAAAAATCTTGCTTCACTTAATATATTGCTTTCAAAGACTAGCAAAGTTACAACTGAGTTAATAGCTATTAAGACCATGTCTAGCCTAGATATTGTTAGGTAAACATGTAACCAAAGGGACCTTGCTTTTTTAGGCAGCTCGAGTTTTTGCCCGTCCCCGGGCGGTGCGGGCCTAGGTCGGGAGCTGACAGAGTAATGTAATAATGGAACCTAGACGAACTGAATAACGTTGGGATCTAGAGGGTTCTTATAGGCCTGTGCCTTATTGCGAGCGACACGTTTGCTAATAAGTAATATGCCCTTGCTATATGCATATTAGTTAATCAATTACGTAACAAACAATTACGCGAAGCTTTACACTACTAAAAACACCGACAAAGCTTCGCTATATTTACTAACACAAAGTGATGCAGATGTTGATTATGCACGAATGTAAACCAAACATTTTTTTTTTACTTTGTTGTCAACCATTCTAAAAGAAAACTTGTGTTCGGTACATTGGTACTGGCCAAACTGGACACGATCGCTGCTCCAATATTGGCAAGCCTCCAATACACATTTTTCGCTTTATTTTCAACACATTGCAACGTGTTTCATTTATTTCAGCTTTCTAGTGGTTTCGAACGTCCCTTTTCCTAGCTTATAATAGTTGTTTATCGTATCGCTCGAGTTGGTGCGCTGTCTTCACGCCACACCGAGAATTGGTATGTTGGAAGAGAAAACATTAGAGATGTCTGAACACGGGCGAGCCCGGGGTAACTCATTAACATGCATTGTTTGTTTACCGTCTAGACTCGTGTTTGGTTTACAATTAATTTAATTTGAAACTTTTCTTATTAATTAATGGGGGTAGTTCGCAATTCTAGGTAAGGGTTGACCTAGATTATACATTTGTTTGAGTTCGGTTAGTTTTCGATGTGAACGGCTACTGATATTGGTGTTCTAGATAGATTTAAGTTTGACGTCATAAGGGATGGCCTAGCTAGGCTCGCTGGAAGCTAGGAGCCGCAGTGGTGGCCACCACATGAATACTTTAAGTACGCACGGGTATTAAAGTCACGTGTGGCCTAATTTACGACCGACAAAACATATATTTCACTGGTAAAGGTTCACATATTTCGTAATTATTAAAAGAAAGTTCTACAATTATAACATTCTTAGCAAAACGGCCACTTAGGCCAAAGTACAAGCACTTATAATAATTTTAACGAGTCGTCCTTAGCCCCAATTAGTCTCAACTATTGTTTACATATTAGCTTCGATAAAATAACGCACAATCTATAAATAATATATTATTATCGATCAGATTTATTTTCGTTCGGTAACAACACGTTACACATAGAATTGGCTTTTTATGCGGAAAATTCACGCTAAAGGAGAAAAAATAGAATCAATAAATTATTATTCCCTGTATTAATAAAAAAAATATTAATACAGGCTATTTGGTAATCTAGCTAAGATGCCAGTTCCGGTCTGTAATGTGACTGTTTTAACAAATTTCACTGTTTTTATAATTGTATTTGTCACTTATCTTTAGGTTTTATACTGTGAGTATTTATAAAGTTATATTATTATTATTAATTAAAAAGGGACACGAATTTCAATACTCCCCACACGAAAATAACCATACAGCTCACAAGATACAGAAATATCCAAATCTTTGTCATTTGGATCCAGGCTCCCAGGAATTATTACAAAAGCCAACGCTTGTCCCAAACTAGAACGTATACGTACGTAATATACCGGCCCAGGCTAGAACCTGTATTCTCCCTTGATAGCTTATCAGATAGCAATTGCTCTTTCACCACACCACGCATACTAGGCTTCAGTCGCGTCTGGGTGCACTAAGGGCTAAGAGTGAGTGGGGTCGAACGTCGAAGGCACGATGAGATTGTCGAACGCTGCAATATCTACTTATTAAATAAATAAGCAACTACTTTTGCAATTTCCCTTAATTTTATATTTTGTAAGATACAATTCTTGTTCAATTACGGAAATATAAGGTCATTAACCTACTTCAATTTTGGATATGTACGAAAACGTATTTCAACAGACTATAAAGTACAGATATAGTTTTAAACTTAATTTGGCAGTAAACGATATAGTTATATGTGTAGTTACCAAATAGTCCTGTCCGTGTTTATTGGCACTCGTCGGCGGATATTACGACACCGAACTGACATTTTATTGTACAGGAAATCGAGTGTTTTGGCTTTTAAAATGTTAATTATATTGGCGTTCTTTATGCTGGCAATATGAATTAGAGGTCCTTCTGAAGTTAAGAAATAGTTACTTTTGCAATGGACTTTCGTTACCTTATATTCCGTAAAATTAAAAAGTAATAGAGTCTTTTGACGTTCTTTGAAAATTACAGAGTAGAAATGAATACAGCATCAACTACCTTAAAGTTCTCTGGTTGATGTGTTCACAAAACTATACAATTTCTTGTCGTAACTTTTTTGCACGCACTCAAATATATACCTTCATATGGGGGTTCAGTCAGGGCAGGGCATTTCGATTGCCGCCGGCATTTTTACAACACACACACATTGCACAACGTGGACAGTGACGCAATGCGCCGGCGCACGCGCGATGTTAACCGTACACCTTGAACGCCCACTACAAACGCCATTTCAAAACATTTTTATATGAACCTCTCGATTGTTTTGTTGTTCCGCACTCGATTAAACTTGCGATTACATTACAGTCACGAACTGAGAGTCTGTGAGCTACTGATCATAAAATCTTATGTTTGTTTCTTAAGATCATCCGACGCAAACGCAACTCTTGCGCAGCTAGTGAGATCTCGAGCGGTTCTTGTGAAAAATAGCATAGCATGTTTTTAGACATTTGCGAAACTGAGAGGAATCATTACTAGAAACAGCAGTACGTGATAAGTTTTATGTTATTACAAAATATCAAACGGGAAGTTCCTTTACATGTTTTTGTTTTGAGCGATCGTAGGTATATCCTCAAAGAGTCCACACATTAGACCTAGGTGACGCATGCGACCGCCACACTTGACCAGCTTGACCTCCAGCCTCTCAAGGACTTTCCGTCTGCACCAACGATGCCACTTAGCCACCATGAAAATGATTATTAACAAAAAAATAAACAGAAGATTTCAGTGTAACTGTCCCGCTGCACCGTAAAAACTACAACAGTAATGGTCCTTCATTCATCGCGGTTGAGTTTCTCGATATATACTTAGCATACATAGGTCATAGCACGCGCTTAGTCATAGTACGACGTAGAAAGAGTTACCTAAACTTCTACACAGATAGTTAAAACATAATTTATGACTTTATATTTCCTTCATGTCACTCGAAAAAAAACTTTCTGACTCAATTAAGTGACGTTTATATAAAATCTGTAGTGGGCCGAAAACCGTATATTTCCACGAAATAAAAAAGCCAGTAGACAATCACCACAAACATCGCGGTTACGACACCGGCAAGTGTGTCAATGTCGCGCGGTTCCCGCGGCGCGCGCGGCTGCCCGGCCGTACCCGCCGCGCGCAGAGTTGCTTCCTAAGCCGACGTGATAACCACGACTGAGACACAAATCTTAAGTTATGTCAAATTAAATGAGTAGTGACTTAGAAAATGATATCATTATTGTTTTTTAGTGAGACTATAAATGTATTTAAATAAAAAGTATCACAAATAAATGCTCAAATATTCTACAATTAAGTACAATGCCTCACATAGTGGGGCAACGTCCTTAAGCGGAGGAAGTTCTAGAAAATCCATTAAGCTAGATTAAAAGGCGTTTCAAGGTAAGATCTCGCACACGCCACAACAATAGTACGGAGTACCATGCAGTATTATATCAAAACAGGCAAAGGAAGCATCCGTACAGCCAGCGACAACAATGTGCTCGCATGGATGTTTGCAGTTCTGCTGTTTGTTTGTTTGTCCGCCGGCGCGTGCGCAATGCCGGTATTTTACAGTTTCCGGAGAACTGCACACTGTACGCCAATATTTAACTTAAGAGGCAGAGACTGAAACATATTTCGTTATTTGACAACTTGTGACCGAAACCTGTTACACGGTATCGTAACACCCTAACAAGAAGAATATGGCTCTGATTGCGCAACTCGTGACCTACAATTGACTGCGCGGGCGCAAGTAAACAGGAAAACGGTTGCCGAAAAGCTGAGGCTGACATTTATATTTTTTAATTCATTCATACAGTTATTTGCATCACGGCAAATGTACCAAATATAATTATCAATTATATCTTTGTACAAAGAGCTCAAACTTCCTAGTACCATCACTAACAGTATTGAATTTGATGCTGGAACTTGTAAACTTTATTTTAAGATTGGTAAGCAAGAACAGCCCTTTACAGAGAGCCATTGATTCCTGCGCTTACGAGCTCTGAGAATCTCGTATTTAGTAAAAGTTAAAATTATCTCGTCACTACCATGTACCATAACATGAAACCTTTGCGGCAAGCAAGAGAGAGTTTGAGCTAAAATTAAAATACTAACTTACAGCAAAGGATAAAGTTTGCCACCCACCGTGTGTGCGGCAAGCGAAATTTAAAATAGAAGCGAGTTTACACCCGCCTCGCATCCGCAAAGGTCATTACAACTTAAAATATCTCCACTATCAGAAGCTCAATAGCGCTGCAGTTTGGGATAAAAGCAAAAGTACTATTTCTTTTTTTTAAACTGCGTATAAAAAAGTTTCGACAGGTCACTGATTGGCTATGGTGACGTATTAGTGTAGCAACTATTTCGTATCTCGCCGAGTCGTATCCGATCGCCCACCTGTAGAGATTGGCAAATGTTTCCGGTATAACTCTTTACCGGTTTTCTTGCGACCGTTTTTGTGCCTCTAATTATGTCATCGCGCGTTTTCAGAACAAGCTAAACCCCACGGTACTCTTTTTGTGTGTACTTAAGCATGAATTGTTATCATCGTTGTTTTAGTAGCACAATATTCTTCTGCACTTATATTATATATATTATAATTTCCTGATGAGTAATACATTTTGGCTACCGGATTTCTTGTAAAAAATAGTTTTATGGTTAAATAGCAACAATTTACCTACTGGGTTATGATTGAAGGGAAATATGGCGGTTACAGCAGTGTTTAATGAAATAATATAGGCATTATGTCATTAGAACTAGAGCTGGCAATAATCTCAATGCAAAGTTCATAGATTAAATGCAATATTGTCAGCTGCAACACACCCACACGTTACTACGCACCCTACTAATAGATCCGGTTGGAAATCATTTCCTCTCGCTTATCAAGAACCTGTGATTACTTCACCACTAGATTTTCTAACTTTATAGATTCAATAACTTACTTTTTTAATTGATCATAGGCTCATGTTTGACCACCATCCCACCTTATGGTAAGCGATCACGTGATCGAAGATGAAGCATGCTTACCTAAAAGATCCCTAGTTTATAACTATCAGGAAATACCCAATTTTTTCCCCATAAACAAGTTATGTCGTAATCTTTAAATGTTGATAACGAAGCTAATCGCATCCCTGAAAAATATTTCCATCGACAACAGAACGTTGTATGAGCACGCACACACGCACACAGGCCGGCGGCGACGCACACAGCGCGGCCGTTACTATGCAGTTCTCCTAGACGAAGTATCTATGTGTTCGGTTTACTATCGTAGTGAGGGGCGCGGGCGCGGGCGGCGCAACCGGGTCAAGGGAGCTCCGATGCACCGTTCGCGTTAAATCTCACTTTCGCGCGCTGCACCACTAAACATGGCGGACGTAGTGACGCGCGATTTCGTTCTCGATGACACATTTTACCGTTTTCCGTGTTTTCGTCTTGTTCCCCACCAGATCCGGACACTTAATTAGGCCACTGAAGTGTGGTGTAACGTTTTACACGTGTTTTGTAATCGACGAAACAAACAAACTTATATCTATAGCGACCCGATATCCTTGTCCCTATTTCTTATTTCCTACGTCGAGTATCGCGCGTAATCGAGATAGTAAGCTTATCTGGCCGTAGTGGCATCTTATCAGGCCGCTACTATAATGCAATACACCGTCGGATATGATAAACAACAGATTTTATTCATTTGTTTTTAATTTGACATCATTTTGATAAAGGGCGCGTCGTAATCGTGGATTTATACTTTAGCCTGGAAGGTTGGAATATTCAGCATGGATATGGTAAATAAAGAAACTCCGCTGTGGAGAATGCATACAAATCTGATACTGGATCCTTGATAAAGTAGGTAATCAAGATGAAGCGCGAAGTGCTACAATTTCTAGGCATTTCCTTTCCCACTTTCATAGCGGTTGATTTGCATGATGCGCGATATTCTGAACCGTGGCTCTGACGAGGCGTGAACTTCTCAATTATGAAACAGTAGTGACGCAATCAGCCAGTGTTCGTGTGATCGTAGACAAAACAACAAACAAACAAATTATAAAAGTATGTTTACATCTAGCGGCGACCGTGAATCGAATTAACGTCTGTCCGAGGCTGCACGTACTCCAACCTGTTGTTTCCTCAGACAAGGTTGGCCCAAAAAAACTCTATCGCAATGTACCTACAAACTTTTAGGACATGACTAATGGACAATGGCTTGCGAAACGGAATCGCCTGCATTATCTGTATTGTATCAGCTGTCGATTCATGTAAATAGGTCTAACGAACATTGAAAAAAAAAACTCGTAAACTATTAAAGTATAAATATTGAAAAGTTTCGCTCGCAGACCGAAAAAGATTTTCCCAAATGTAACTTTACAACTAATTTCAAGAGTTCATAATTATCATTTTACCGATATCTTAACTTTCTTGTGGGTTTATTTTCGTACTGTGAAGTCAACTGAACTCACAAATAACCCAGAGATAGGAACAGGTAGTGTCCCAGCACTAGTGAGCGGTGAGCGGCGCATGCGCGGCGGCGCGGCGGCGTAGGAAGCGCGGGCGCATCTCGCCCTTCGCGCCCGGCTGACCCACTTAGCGGCCGCCACACTAATATTTATGTACTCTGTTGTGAATTTGTGATTGTATCTCAGCGTGCGTACACTTTCGTATGTAAACTGATAAGTGATTTTGGTTTTGCGGCAGATTACGCTTTTTGGTGTTTACTTCGATTTAATAAACTTAAATCGACTTTAAATCACTTTAATCGGCATGACCTTTTTATTTAGATCTAATGAAATTCAATCCATTTCATTAATTTCGCTGACCAATTGTGTGTGTTAATCGGAAATCACCGATAACAATGTCTTGCTTGTGTCACATTATTTGGGCAGGCAGTATGTCCCGGTCGCTGTTTACTCACGATATGTTTGCGTAAGCACACGCATGTCATTCGACTTCACATAATATGTTCCAAACGTCAAGACAATATCTATTGTTTACTAGTTCCATACCAAAATTGAGATGTATCGGTTTAACTGGCTGAATAGAGATTGAGTAATTTTTCAAAATAAAGCATTATAGTTGACACAGACGATTAAAATTATGAGAACAAAACAAAAAATATAATTAAGTAGGTAATAAAAAAATTCGCGGCTGCACCAATTTTTTTTTGTGTTTATAACACTGTCAGACAAGATAAAAAATATGGTGGTATGAATGAACTAAAAACACAGAATGTAAATTACTAAAGTCTACTAAAATGTTTTTTGTTCTGCAAAAGATTCCAAGTTAGATCGGATAAATGTGTGTCCGACGGTAGCAGTCGGTTATTAAAGTTGGCAGATAAACATGTTATCAGCATTAATCGCGACAGTTTCCATTTCGCGGCGCGCGACCGCCACTTTCTTACGTTTCCCGCGCGTGGGGAAAGTGCCTGCGCTTTTCCGACGCCATCTTTGAAACTACGCTCCCTTCCACGCAACTTGACGCTACAACTATCGCCATTAAATGAGCTTTGTGATCAATTTACAGTAGCAAGAATTTGTATTCATGTTACTTGTGTTAATTTAATTTTAATTAAAAATTGTCATAAACTTTAAATTTATGGTTATTCAAATTATTATTACAGAAATAAAATAAGACATCAAGATCAAAACGAATTCAACAACCTAATTCTTGTATGCATCAACTACAAAAATATCTATCATTAGGTACCACCATACGAGTAGTCTCGCATACGTGCGCAAACGCAGCCGTGATCAGAAATTTAACGCGACTATCAAGGATCTATATCGCAGACGACGATAACGAAATCGATTTTATGGTGAATACAATCGATTTGAATTCAACATGTAAAGGTACAATCATATTCTGTCTTACGCACTGGTTGTGAAAAATGTAGCAGCTAAAGAAAACCTTGCCCTACCTGGAAATGTTCGTTCATTATTGCCTTTTGTAAATAAACTTGTGCAAAGAATCTAATCGTTTGCATCTCTCTTTTGTCAAACAAAAAGACTACAAAAATAAGTAGCTCAAAATATTCGTAGATATTAACTTTGTTGTAAGCAGACATGCGTAAAACATGAATACTCAAACAAAACATATTTAAAATATGTCTAGACAATATTGAGTACTTAGGTTACAAATTAGCGAATAAATTAAAATACTTTCGTAAATAATTCAGCTTCTGTAATGCAGAAACTCGACGCGAGTGACATCTGTCGTCACGCAACAAAAACGAATGAAAAGAAAAGCTAAATGCCGGAAATAGATCATTTATCTTATTTTTGTAATTGTTTTAGATCTAGCTCGTTGTATTCCGGGTTTTGTAAATACAGTTTTTTCATCAAGAGGATTTGTGGAGAAAAGTAAATTCCTCTGGAAACGAAGTAATTGATGTAGTTCGATGTTTACAATTTGCTTTCGGATTGAGATTGATCCATATGAACACATTGAAGTTCAGTGAGTCATTAAAAAAAAAATATTATTCACACACTCACATATACACAAGCAAACACAGGCCACTGTAAAGACAAATGGAGTAACATACATTACATAGACTCTCAATACCCAGTATAACTTGAGCTCTCTTAAATTCAACATTTAATACCCCCAAGGGGTCACAGCACTAGACATCACCGCGTTGGAAATAGCATAGCTTCCCGGATGTTGCTCTGACGTCAGGGCATCTCACTAGAGATTTGCCGAAACCAATTGTCACTGACAAAGTACTCTTATGGCCTGGTACATAGAGTTCTTTTTGCTTTGAATTGCAAATGCTGTTAGTGTACATACTTTTGTATACTGTGCCTGAACTAATGAACAAACCTAAGCATTTACAAAAGAATATCTTATTTATTCATAGGATTTATTAACGTACATAAAAGGTACAAAAATTGCGGTGTCGTCGATTGACCATCAAAACAAAATAAAATTAGTGTTAAAGTTTTTTCTCAAAATGCATAAAAATTTGACAGTTGATGATCAAAATGACTTTATCAAATCAAAGAAACTCGTGCGCATTCTGAATATTCGCGGCAGTTTTCCTCAACGACTGCAGCTGTATTAGAACATTATAAGTCATAAACTTTCGGCTTATCAACTAAACAACACTGAAAATATTGCTACAATATTGCAATATGCCTCCAGCGAAATCTATACTTAAAAACAAAACCACAATTACCTTACATAATTATTTTTATTTATTAGAAGATATAAAGACATTTATTTCAGGAAATATACATAATTATGTACTAAAATACTTAAAATACTAACTAGAATAAAGCATCAAAAAATGTATCCTCAACGCTGTCGGCTGGCAACGTATCCAAGATACTTATAATAAATCTATGTCGCTCAATAGCGTGTAATCCTATTATGTGTATAAATAACATTTTAGTAACTTTAACTGTTTGTGAATTGTTGCTAATCTTCATTCCATTAGCATTATAATAATTATCTAAACGCATTTAACCTGATTAACGCAATCATATCATCTGCCATTTTGAAAAAAAATCGCCATCTCTCTTGTATTGGGTCTCATGGATTCAATTCTGGTGACGTCAGCCGTGCCGCGTGTATACAATTTTAGTGTGCTATAAGTCACTTCCCTGCTAGTGACCATAAGACGATCACAAACAATATAACGACAGCAGTTGTATGTTTGTATATCAACTTATCTCTGAAAGTTATGAACCGATTTTCAAATAGCAGTTCCTATTACTCTAAATGTAGTTTGCCAAAGATATAAGGAAAGATAAAAAGGATTAGGTGTAGATGCTCGGATAGTTTGTTTCAATTTAGTGCAAAGTCAGGTGACCAGTAAGTTAAGCTAGCCGGCAACTGGCAGCACGCCATTAGACCGCTCGTTACGGCCAAGCCGCGGGAAATCCGGACTGACTTACCGACAGTCATGCACAGCTTAGAATGGAATAGCACTTTTTACATTTTTATTTAGAAGCATTCACATTGTTCTAAATAAATGACGATTACTGCATTTAAGAACGTTGTTTACGTCTATGTGTTTATCGATTGGAGCGGGTCAGTGGCACGTCCCATTAATGAAGTACGGCCGAGTCAAATATTTTGGTCAATATCTGCAACGTGTCCCGGCTACGGCGTGCAGCGTGTAGTCCCACTCCACACAAACCTCACCAGAATTGGCTCCCGTCACGTCACCATCTTGGCTTCCAACAACAGCATACAACAATTATAATTTTAGCAATTTTATTTTTGAATCGAAACACAAAGAAATGCCACTTGCACAAACACCGGGTGAAGTTTCATATATTTTTATAAAAGTGACAGGAAATAATTAAAAGCGACGATTTACGTTCATTTAAGAAGTATGCGCTTTGAACTTGCGACATATTTTAAGAGAGGCGCAAATTATTTTATTTGTCTCTCTAATATTAAAATGATTAAAGAATGCTTAAAACAGGTTTTGTATCTTGAACAGCTTCATTACATATCTACCCTAAATACATCAAACGGCCAGGAAAATCATTTTGAAAGAGTAAAAGAAAATCGAGTCGTACCAACCGCCAATCTTCCCGCAATACCGTGGGGAAAACCAATTAGGAATAATTCCATGAATATACCCGTAAAAACTTCATCCTTGATGGCAAAACCTGAATTATCACGTTTCTAGTTGTAAAACTTAAATAATTCCAACAAATTAGTTTGTGTAATTAGCAGTACCACAGCGGACGTTCCCCTATTCATAAAGAGACAACACACAGGTTCTCTGTAATCCAACTGAGCACAACTTTTACTTTCCTGCTGCGCTGAAATATTAACAAACTTGCATAAGTTATGCAGCCCCCCTGCCGCCTGCCACCACCCTCCGCAGCACCCCTGCAGGTGAATGCACGGGGTGGTCCTCCTAGCACCTCTATTATTCCGAGCTGGAGCTCCTCGCGAAATATGCTCGGTATGTTTAGCCCCGGTGCAACGCTCCCTTTAGCTTTTTTTTGAAGGAAGCTCGTGTTTTTGACCCGACTCTCGCTACATGTATAATATTTTCTATTAACATTTTATGATTAAAAGTACAAAGGAAGGTTTGCCTTTGCAGCAGACAGGGAATTGCTCTTGTCGGTGATTTGTTAGGACTTATATTCAGACTTCGTAAAGTTTATGAAATAAGTTGTTCGCGTTATAATTCAGAGAAAGCAATGAAAGCGAGCATTATTGCCAAGTCTCTTCTTTTACACACTAATACCTACTTACCTCTGGAAACTTTGGAGTCATGGAAGTATAAAGAATACTCCTCAGAACTCATTCTAGATTACTCGTTAAAAATTATCGTTTAAGTAAACGGCTCAGAAACCAATAAAGTCGAGCTTAGCCCATGCTCAGCATATTGTATTGCTCACAATATGTGACGCCGCAAACACTAGGTTTTATTCTAGTCTATTTCCTATTCTAGGCGAGTGTTAGCCGTCCTAGATCACAGGCGCGCGGGGTGCGACCTTACACGTTATTTATGAACACATCGCTCTCAGCGTGCGTACCCTCGCAGGAAGCTTGGACCGGGTGAATCCAGTTATTGATCAATGTACCTACTGTCGACTAAAAAATTAATAACATTTACCGTTGGTTAAACATAACTTTAATATTGATGTATTGGATATCGGCTACACAAATATATGCTATTCAATTTCGGAAATTGTCCTTGTTATCACAATGGCAGAAATCATAATTCTGACAAGAAAACATCAAATTTTCCTTAAGATCCCGATATAATCTCGAGGGCAGCCACTGAACGTGAATAGCTAGTCACGTTCCGTTCGTATGAAACTGTAGTGGAGCTTCAGAATAAAGAGGGGAGACTGGAACAAGAAGCCTCCACTAAACTTCATACGCAGTTAAAATAAGAAATTCTACACGCTCAACATTTTCACTTGTAGAAACTTTAGCTACAATGGCTTCTCTTTGTCCTATTTCAGTTGCAAAATTATGATTAAAATAAGCGTATTTTTGTTTTCTTCTTGAACATGTAGTGAGTTCATCGAACCTGAAGATTGAATGACTGGAGCATGCATCGCCTTCCGAGGTGCTGAATAATGCAGCCGGGTCATACACATATGGGTGTTCGGATAAAATAACTTAAAAATTTACGACAGTATCCGAAGACTTTTATTTTTCAGTTAAATTATTGTTACTTTTCTATTTACCCATAATATTTCAAACAAAAAAAATGATAATTATTATTAAAAAAAAAATCAAAATGTTTCAAAAGTCTCGTCGTGTGGACTGTTCAGATTCGGGGTATGAGTGTTTGGATAGATGTAGTTAATTATTTTGTTACGTATTTATCAAAACATCACTGTCGCATTTACGTGGTATATAATGAATATTATTTTTATTAGATAGTTGTTAATAATTGCACAACATATATTTTTTTATTTCCAATAAACATGCTGTTATACGGATTTAGGTCTTTTTGGTGGACCTAAAAATCAACCAAATTTTAATTTCTACTAAAGCTACCATATGTCGTATATTTTTTAAATTGACAACCCTGGATAGCCACCATTTGTTGGAGTCCTTATCAGTTCATCTACGTGCCGTTTTATAATTTACGAAGTTTCAAAATAAAATTAAGTGTTTTTGTCAAAGTTCAGTGCGTCTTTCCTGCTTAGGTTGTAATTTGGTAAGTTATTATTCAATATTTTAGTAAATATTCCGCCGATATGCCTTTTGAGCAGTATTTTCAAAATTTCTTTTGTTGTGATTGTAACCTTAAAAATAAAATGGCTGCTTTGATTTTAGTTTGAAATATATCTTCTGTGGACATCTTTCCTGTGAACATAAATGACCACAGGATAGATGTATGTCCACAAAAAATAACATTTTAACGGTTTTCCATGCTAACAAAGCTACAATGTTGGTCAAACAAACGGGAAAACCGTGATAGCATGATTTAAATACTGCATTATTGGTATCGGCACCCGAAAAAGGAGCTTGACTTATTTTTTGCCAAATGTGGTGTGCTTAGCATGGCTGGGTTTGTTTCAGGTACAATGCCTCGATCAAGTCGGTCTAGAACCCAATGAACTGACGAAGAAAACAAAATACATCGTCGTGAACAGAAAAAACTTAGCATGCGAAGAGCTAGAGCTAAATTAGATGCTACTGCCATAGAAAAACGACGTAGAAAAGAACGCGAAAGATATCATCTGAAGAAACAAAATGGGTAATTGAAGACAATTAAAGATTTTACACCCAGACAGATGCGAAAAATGTGGCATTAAAAAGGCAAGCTAAGACGTGAAAGAGATCGACTAAGAAAACAAACAGAAGAAATAGTACACGTGAATACACCGGTTTCTTCTCCCAGTTCTTCTCGCTCATCACACTCACGTGTAGTGAGTGAGAAGGTGGGTAAAGCAATACGATTACGAAATCGCCGAATATTGAAGGCTCAAAATCAGTTTTTATAGAAAGATTAAATATTTTAGAACGGAATAATAAGATTTAAAAAAAGTAAAGGACAGGAGATTATCATAAATATTGACTTAAGAAAAAGAATACATGAATTTTTAATCAATGACGAAAATAGCAGACTAACGGCTGGTAAAGAGGAAACGATCACGCGCAGAAAAGTCAAAAAGCAAATACGACTTTTAAATGGTATCATTTCACTTCGCTTCTAGGTTTAGAAGTGAAGTGGAATGATACAAATATCATTAAAAAATTTATAATACGACTGGTTTGAATGTCTCATATGAAACATTCCGCCGACATCGTCCATTCTGGGTAATATTCCCTAAAGCGGCGTCAAGAAATACTTGCCTGTATTCCGTTCATACGAATAATGATTATATTGTTCGAGCCTTACACCAATCTACGATATTAAATCATTATTCTGCCACCGATCTCGCAAAATCTCTTTGCTGTAATAATGCTTTTAGTGTTCCTTGCTTGGAACGGAAATATACACAATGTTCTGAGAGAGTTCCAAAGTACACTTTGTTAAATGGCAATGATACAATAATTTACCAAAGATGGGTAACTAAGAATTGTAATGTAATAATTAAAGGCAATGAGAAGATTTGCAAGAAAACTGTGAAATAAAGCGTAAAGACATCGCATCAATTGCTTGTTAATAGTTTAAATAAAAACCTTATCATCATGCAGCTTCTTGCCAACAGCACTAGTCAGTATAATGCTATAAAATTCATAAAACAAAGTCTTTTGCCATCAAAGACATATAGACTTTCAGAAAATTATTCTTGTAAGTACGGATCTGAAATTCAATCAGCCCACTTTGGAGACAGCATCTGTATCAACTATCACTGGGCCAAGAACTCCTTCGCCATTGTTGTTAACATCTTCTCCAGAACTATTAGACAATGTGACTAGTCAACCATGTACTCCGCGAAAGAGGATTTTCTGTGAGAATAACTATTCTGATGACTCAGTTACACCACCTAAAAAACCTAAAGTACGACCTTCGTTCTTTGAAAGTGATGATAGTGATAAAACATTTTTGAAAGCGTATTTGTTTGTTGATTTTTTATTAGTTTGACGATTTTTTATTGATAAGGATAAGAGGCTAAAATGAAAAATAATCAAAATATTGCCCTTGAAAAATGACATTTTATTACTAATATTATCAAAGAAAAAATAAGATTTTTTTGTTTGTGTTCTCCAAAGTACCTTTAATTGGCTGGATAACTTTTGTTAATAATACCGAGTTTATATGGCAAGTAAATATCAATATCAGATTGATTAACCTCTCTTCTGTGGAAACGGGTCTTTTCAGTGGACGTAAAAAAAAAATTAAGTTAAATAACTTGCTGAAATCTGAATAACGATCTGGTTTTTGATTAATTTCTAATTACTTGTAAGATTACCTAATAAATGAGACTGATTCGAAAAAAAAAATAACGACTTTTTATTTCGTATATTTTTATAACCCGTTTTGTGTATGACCCAGCCGGCGTCGGCACGTCCCGCGTCCGGACCACCTTCTCACTGGTTCCCATCCCCCGGCACCCTCCACACCACTCGCTACGGAATTAATTGAATCCTCTCTGAAACTGTCAATGTATATATTCCATGTTGTTGATGTTCTGCTATCAATGCGGCGCTGTTTTCGAATACGGTTTTTATTATTATCACGCTCGATAAGCGGTTGATATGTATTCTGTTTTTATGTGTCTCTCCCGACGCTGTGTGTTCAGGCACCTTTTCTACCGACGCTATGTACAGACTTTATTCACAGTGTGCAAATCCGCTATGTATTCAGAGCGTATCTCTCTGCTAATACCGCGAGCTGTTCTCCCCACAAAGCCGCGCCGGCGTCTAATCCACTCAAAGCTTGGCCCCATTCCGCTACGGACTCCAAGCCATTTGAAACTATTTCCAATGCATCTGTTTTGAATTTCACTAGCGATTTGATCAATCTGTATCGCGGGGAAAACAGACTGGCTCGCGTGTGCAGGATGCGAATTTATGCGAGGAAAGCATAACTACAGTACAGTAGCATATTACAATAGGTAACTAGAGGTGTCATGTACGAAATCTCTGGCATTACGAAGCAGACTGCTATAAATTGATATAAGCACCTAAAACTGCGACACATTACATCATTCCTTTATTAAGATTTTATATTAGTTACATCATGCCCTGACATTTGCTCATGCAAATCCTCAACTACTAAAAACCTTAAGTTGTAAACCCCTAAGTATAGTGCCGCTTGGTGAATGACTGCGACATGGCTGTACTGTGCCATAAATCCCGGTTGCATGCGGCGGCCGGCGCGTCGCGTGCTGCCGAACTGGAACCATTTGCATTCTGCTGATAGCCGCTATCACAAGCGGCTCACATGTGGCCGGGCTGTAAAGAGTTCAAATTCCGTCTAGACACTTCGACCTGAAATCGAAAGGGAAAGCCTCCCTCCGTCCCGCTCTCTGCGTCAAACATGCGCAGTGCCGGCTCGGGGTAGAACGAGACAACAGGTGGGTCCGTGAATAATTGAGGGGGGTTGGGGGCCCAAGGTCGGCGCACGGAAGCGTCTGGCTCGGATGTAGCCAGATTATATACAATGTTATATCGATTTTGCGGTAATTTCCCTGGAACATGCGACCTCCGGCAAGTTCTCGAGTACTCTTTAATGATCTGAACTTGGGATGAAACTCGATATTAAATTATTCTAAAGTTCTGAAGAACTGGGTCGTCCAACTTCTTAGCTACCCGATCTCGAAGTTCCACTTATGTTGTTGAAAAACGAACTCCCAAGACAATGATACACACATCGACAACCAAATGTAGTAGGTAAACCTATCAGTCCATCAAACTCAAGTACCGTGTAGCTGTCACGGCTAGATTAATGGGCCATGTGCCGATTCACAAATCGTAGTCCAACATTTAAAGCCACGTTCACACCGCAAGACATAAACTAAACAAATTGAATTATCAAGACTCATGCTACGGTATCTAACCAACGAACTGCACATAAACACTGTTTAATTGCTCTAATCAATCGATAAATTATTCCTACCTCCTTGTGTCCAGTAGGTCAACACAAACATGACCCCAAGTGAGCCACGGAAATACATTATTAAAGCATATTTTTTCTCGACAAATTCGAAGCTCATTTTAACAAATCTCGTCTGAGAATCGTTACTTAGAGAGCAAGTAGGTAGGTCTACACGTTGTACATTATTCCACATACATAAGTGATGAACAGGCGTGTAACAAAGGGTTAGACACGGACTGTGCCTACGTACCTAAGTCGTTCTAGACTGTTCCCCGGTACCCGAGCGACCTCCCCAGGGTAGCGTCCACAAGTTTTACCTGAAGAAATGTTGATAAACGAGCTTCCAAGTTGTCTTTTCTAGACGTTAAATACTAAAACCCTTTAGCGTCAGACCTGTCTGCGTTTATACAGCAATCCGTCCGTCCTTTTGAGTAAAAATATTTTACTTTATTTAAAGTTAAGGGTTGGCTGTCTGTTTCGTATGAATCGGAGGTTCCATAATGAAATTCGGGAACGATCTGGAAGGTTGTATTAAGCAGCGATCGGTTGATCGATACGGACCCGTCCGAATGACTCACAATACACCGCGGAATTAACCTTCCGCTTTCTAACAAAGCCTTTTTCAATTCTTTCACGAGCCGAGCCTTAAAATAATTACTTCTGACTGCCTCAACCAACCTGAAATGAACCCGCATGATGAGATACGAACCATTCTCTGTCATAGAGGGGTGGCCTTTTTTTTATTCAGAATAGGCTCGCGTTTGACCACCATCTCACCTGATGGTAAGCGATGATGTAGTCTAAGATGGAGCACGCTTGCCTAGAAGTAACCTATTCACTCTTGACTTAAAGACTCCCAGGTTATAGCGATCAGGAAACACAGACTCCGGCAGGGAATTCCACTCCTTAGCCATACGCACAATGAAAGTATTCCCAAAACGTTTTGTGCGTATGGGTAAGGTGGGGTGGCCTGTGTCCTGGTAGAGGCAACGTTATTGGCAAATTATGTATGTTATGATGATTCAAATGTATGCCTTTTTTGCCACAAGCTAGTCCTCTTCAGTATCGCCTAAAATATGCGTAGCTAGTGAGCTTTAGTCTAAGGGTGTGTGTCTTGTTGCAGTGGACGGTGAGCCGGCCGGGCTGCCGCTGAGTGCGCGCAGTTCACTCAGCAGGGCGCTGCTACTGCTGGCGCCGGGGCCCACGGCCAGGCATCATCTCTATACAGCACCTAACACAGGTAACAGCCTTACACACTACTTTACATAACATAGCTCATAAAACCCTAGTTCATGGTCTTCGTCGAATCGAAACGATGGTAGTAATTCATTTAAATATTATGTTGGGCCCAGTAGTTAGCCACGTAAATTGCGTCCTCAGTGGCGGTTATAAGGTCTTTAGAGGTGCACGGATATGGACACCTTGGACACTCCAGCAGACGGGACATGGTTTGGTTAGGAGCACCGCAATCACACTGGTCACATCACATTGTTTAATTTTTGCCAAGAGGTAGAAGCGTCCACTGGTGGACAATAACCTAGACACGTCACATTACTTTGAAGACTAGTTTTAAGAAATAAGTGAACGTCTAGTGTCGCCTGATGCGTGTAGGCTCGTAGGTGAAGAAAACCTACTATTAAATAGGTACAATTTAAGTTTTAGTGTGACGTGAGAAATATGAATATGGTAGTATTAATCATTAAGCAGGAAACAAAATGAAATCTTATCGTTAAAAGCAAAGTTATATATCCTGACTAGATAACTATTTTTAGAAAAAGATTTCGTCACTACTGCTAATGTCCAATACTCTAAATTAAGTTGAAATATTTTTTCATTCTCATTGACGCTTACATTAATGAACAGATTTTTTAGAATAAAAATACAGTGTATATGTATAAACTCATTATAAAGCAGTGTCTGCGAAGAAAAAGCGTCGGAAATCAAAAAGCTCGCTCGACGCAGGTAGCTCAGTAATGACCAACATTTGGACTGTTCCCCGTTACGAACATATTTCGACATTTCCCACCGAACACATCTTATATTGGCTCACAACGGAAATTACAGACTGCTACATTACATATGAAACACGAGTATTTGAGCCGAAAGGTCGCGCCAAGAACGAAGTTACATGCCGAGTTTTAGCTTAGCGACAATACTTTGCGAATATTTATTACCCGTCATGCCAGACTGATTGACAGATAAAATATAAAGATTATTGAGCACCTATTGTCTAATTTATTGATGATAATATAAGTTAAAAGTAACATATAATCAGAATTTATGACTGATCACTTCCGTATCTTAGAATCAAGTACAGCTATTTTAAATTAAATTCATCATAAAATATTCGCCAATTCCGTACCGAGTTAAGTCAGTTACATACAATGTCATGTTCTATACACTCGCAGATATCTAAGGGACAATACTGCGAGCCGGGAGGTAATATCCGGAGCGGACCATCGCCCTATCTACCAGCATTATGTCATATGAAATTAATTTCAATTTCCCTTGCCACGTTTAATTTAATTACTTACTTATTTTATCGATATCAATTGGTCCACGATAGGTGCAATAACTTCTCAGAGACCACAGTCGGTACCGACTGATGTTACTTGTTAGTCATAAGTTTTGATTATAAATATTATGTCGTATTCAAAAAAACAGGGCTCCTTGCACTTTGTTTATCTTGTTATCAGTAACCTATCGGATGATGCGACTGGTCTAGCACTCTAATCTAATCTCTGTTTGTAATCCTCCGATGACGGCCAAATACTTAAGCTTTCTGCTATTCTTAAATTATAACCACGTTTTGTGTGAATATACTTGCATCTCGGGAACTACGTGGGGGATTTTAAAACATATTTATACGGATTAAATTAAATGACCAGTTATTTTATACGTGACACATACTACTCAGACTACCTAAAACTAGTATTTTCAGTTGCAAATAAATACAGGAAATACACATAATATTATAAACACATTGACATAGGGAAGATGTCACCTCAAAATACAAAGCGGACCTTATCACCTATGGTGGAGATTTATAATTAGTATTTACGAGAATACAATATGTATCATGTGGAGTTACCTAATGGGAAATATAGCTTTATGGAGCCCGACCAAAATTATTAATAACTATGCGATTTAAAAAGCTTAAGCCGAAATTTAAAAATATATTTATGCCTTTCTTATATAAAAACTTTTTTGCAAAAAATAAAACCGACTTCCATATCAAAACACTACAAAGCCAAAAATAATTTTAATTTCAGTAGTCGGTGTAATTGGTTTTGAATTTTCTTTTTTTTTCACACCGCCTTCCGAAATTAAAATTATTTTTGGCTTTGTAGTGTTTTGATATGGAAGTCGGTTTTATTTTTTGCAAAAAAGTTTTTATTTTCGCGCTTTTTAGTGGTTCAGTGAATTTTCCAAATCGATTCGTAAATGACGGAGTTATGCGCGAACAAAAAACGCAATGCAGAGTAAACGAAAAGATCATCAAGGTAAATTATTTTTTTCGACTTTTTTTGATTTTTCAGAAACGGCTCGTCCGATTTCGATAAAATTTTCATGGGACCATTTGGGAAGTATACCCTTTCCAACAAAAAAAGAATTTTTCAAATCGGTTGGCAAGCGACGGAATTATGCGTGGACAAACATAAAAAAAAAAAAAAAAAAAAAAAAAAAATACAAACATCCGAATTGAGAACCTCCTCCTTTTTTAGAAGTCGGTTAAAAATAAACTTAATTTCCTTTTCTACAGTTAATTCTTAACATCCAAAAAGATTATATGTAACGAAATTTCGAAGATTGGTGGTAAACATTAAATGTCGTTGTCAGTCAGCCATCTTCTACTTACATAAGTGACATACGAGTAAGTAAAGGGCTTAACTAATATGTCAAAGAATGTTAGATTGTAGAGGCTTCGCGAAACACGTTTCAATTATTTGCTTAACATCACATATTATATATCGTGTTCAAGTATTCTGTTTAGAGTGAGTTAGGTAGTCTGCTGAAAGCTGAGTCTGAAAGCCGCACAGACAGGCATGTACGACGAGTGTATATACACGTGTAGGTATGTTTTAGGCCTCCCTAATGCACGCCTCACCTGACTCCAGCCAAGCGACCATAGCTTATGTACGGTGCTTATTTAGTGATCCCACGTAATAATATTCAAAGTAAATTAAATCATGATTACATATAGGTATATATGTTTTAAACTAGAATCAAGCACAAAGGGCTGGCACAAAGTTTCCAGTAACTTAGGTGGGACAGCATTACATAAAATCTCTGTTCCTTTTTATATACTTTATGCGTACACTGCCTATAAATGGCCTCTAAGTAAACAAATAAGTATGCAAATAGAAAAAGTTTGAAAACAAAGTATCAAATAGTGTCTTGAGAGGCGTCATAACAAAACTTGCGATAGCCAACATTCGGGCAGTTCCATGAAAAATTCATATTGAACAAAGAGGAAGTGGCGCGCGGCAATCGATATCGCGTCAGCTGATCCGCCGCCGCCCGCCCAATGTCACGACCGGCGGGCGGCGAGACGCACGCACACACGCGCACGCAACACACGCGCCCATGACACGCCGCGTCACGGGAACCAGACGTGAACTCCCGAGGGACTCGCGACTATTTGCCTGATTGTACCCATTTCATTGTCTACGTGCTCATTTTTATGGGAATTCAAGCTTCGGACGCTCGTGCTCAAGATAGCGCGCAAATTGTCAACCAAATTAACGATCAGTCGAAACTCAACTTTTAAGTTATTTCGTTATTGTAAACCCTTTTTATCGTCAAGTGGAGTAGCTCAAGGCACACTTCGCTTTGTTAAATTCTCTCGTAAAAATTCTAAGACAAGTTTTAGTAAAAAACTTCCCAGAATTTTGTAGCTACTGTTTGATATTTACCAATGTTGACGTTTGCCCAATAAGTTTTTTAATTAACGTCTGATTACTTCAGTCTGGGTCAAAAAATATCTGACCCAATTAGAAAACTAACAAACTTCTTATAGATTTTTCCGCCGCATGTACTAAACAATTTTAGAAATTGTTTATAACTTAGTCTTTACATTTCTAATATGTGCAACATTATACGAAATTGTACATTCATGATGTTGATATATCGTCTAAACTGTTATACCTTTTGTGTAAACAACTTTCGCTCTCTGTCCACCCCTTTTTGCGTCATTTAGCGCAGATGTCCAACTCTCATGGGCACATTTGACCCAAAATGTGCACTTAACCCCCCAATGCGTGCGGGTGGATTGTGCCGCGAACAATAAATAATGTTTATTGAAAGGGTTACTCAAAGAACTGTAATTACGCAACGTGCAATGTATTTGATGGATTATGTCATGATTCAGTCACTTTCTGTTGCACAATGTTTATTTTTGGGCACAAACGCAATTTTGTATTCTGCTCGCAACTCCAACGATTTGGGGAGATATGAATAATCGTTTTATGATGTGCTCAGAATTTATTCGGACAAAAGTGATATGCAATCTGCTCTACACATTGACACATGATCATGAACTGAATATAAGACTAATAATAATTTGGGGACAGTAAACAAAAAATCGCGAAACCCTACAATCGTCGGGCACATTTCAAAGCGCAACCCTTACAAAGCCGCCGGTGGGTCACTGCGGCCTGTCTATCCAAACATGCAACATCCTAACCAAACAATTGAGCTCGCAGATGCTAGCACACGTTGCGCCACTCTTCACATTTTCAAAACGCCGAGTTTTACGCAAAAATGGGTTACGTTGCACCTTGCACTGCGAAATCGGCGCGTCATCCATCACAATAGGCGCTAATCTCGACTGCTGTCTCGTTTTGGCGTATGACTTTATCTCTTTCATCTTTTCAATTTGCCCTACAGCGGCTTTCCGGAGCTATTGACACTTTGAAATTAGAATGTCACGCGTGGGTGCGCGAACGCAACCTATTGTCGGCATTAGTATTGTGTGTGGACTCGATTTGCAATCGGTGAATATTGTAAGGGTTTATTATACAGGCTACAGTGGATGTGGGCCTCTGGTCGGCATCTGCCTTATGCAGGGTTATAGCACCTCACTAGCTTCTACATTTTATGATTTTCTCTGTTTATCAACATGATTAAACTATCAGTCTTAGTTCTTGATTTTACATAACTGATAAGGAGAATGTATAAATAATAAAGTAATCACTCATTTCCTGAATTAAGATAACAATATCTGATACTGCGAATTTTGAATGGCCATTCAGATAATGTCTCATTTAAGTGATCGCGCTATGTGCTGGAGCTTAGGTACATGCGTACCTAAGTGTACGTAGTGGTGGGTAACGGGTCCAAAAGATATAACGTCATTGTGATGTTATTCTAACTTGAATTACCATCTTAAAGGAGATGTGCGACAATGGACGCTCACAAAGGGACACTAAGAGATACTTTTTAGGATCATAAGCTTTTTCTTTTTAATAATAAGCTAAGGGACGCGTTACATAACTTCAGTTCACGTCAACTGGAAAGTGAACTTTAAGACAGTTTGAAACTAATTTAATAAATAAAACTTGTTATAAATTGATATAAACGTTGCACTTAACGCTACCTAGCGATTAGGATTACATATTCTCTTTTACTAAACTCTAATGTTTATCTGTGGACAGCGTAGTGGGTTCTAGTCAAAACTTCATTTTTTGTTAAACTAGCTGTTGTAAGTTCTTATAATGTAACTGTTTGTTGTTCCATGTAATAAAAATAAAATAAAATAAAACGTAGAGTATTCAAAGATAACGCTTAACCATTAAAATAAGCAATTATGTCATCATGAATAAACCAATGAATTGTTTGAACGATGCATCTTGAGACGTGATGTTACCATTGTATTTCCAGCAAAACGGTGTCATCGTACCTGCGTAACTCACTCAAATCAATGATCGCGAAGTACCGCGGTACACGTGGAACTGTAGCCATACATTAGTCGTTAGCGCTGATCCGTTACATAATATATATATTTACCACACAATATTATTCATATGCAAAAAAATGGCGACGTCTAAGACTCCACGGATTATGGTCTAACGCCAGCGAGCACAAAGGACATGAAGAGCGGTCACTCCATAAAGATGGCTCGATAAAGGAAGGGTCATCATTGTGATACTTTACTAATGGGACCGCATTCCTTGCTGACCGGTACACCAGATTCGGGACAATCGCGACCCCCGGTCTATAAGGCCACGCTCATTATTTATAGTTAATTTATTATTATTTTGATACGCGGGATGAAAGGGTTGGCACAATAGACTCGTATTCCGTGTTCCATATATGGCCGTTGGTCACTCGTGTGTCCGAGAGACTGAATGGGGTGCCAAATGCTTTTTGTTTAAGCTTGGGAACTTCCACCAGGCCGGAGGTATGGCCGTGCAAGCGCCTGAATCTATCAACCTAAAATTATATTGAACATTACCTACAATTTATGCAAATGCATATTTAGATAGACTAAAATAGCTACCGGATAAAACAGGTAAAATATTTTACCTGTTTTCGAGAATCAAAATAGTCCATTTGTTTATTAAAACAATATTTTATAGGATAAAGGTAATCGAATGAGTCGATTACGTTTTTCCTTTACTGTTACTGTTTATAATGAGGTGAGCGCCGATGACAGGACGATCTATCGACACTCATACGCACCGTATTTAACAACCATAATTTCGTGATATTACCGTTAAATATTACAAAAAAAAAATCAAACACAAAAACTAGTTATGATTGTTTCATCCTATTTCAACCTCTTCTCGATTTAAATGGTCGTAGTGACCGACCGGACGGTGGTCCTGCCATCGCCGCTTCCCGATTCCCAGGCATTGTATCATTGAAGGGTTAACAATGGGCACAAAGGGGTGTGGACAGCGCCGCCGCGCACCGGTCAAATGGTCACTTTATACCAGTCATAGTTTCAATGGACGAGGAAATATGAATAAACAGCTTTCTACTATTACTTGTTCGTTGATTATATTATTTAAATACCGGGCAACCGTTACTCGTCACTCTGTAGGGACCCGGACATGAGAAAGTTTGTCCCTTCGCCTAGTTCCACTCGATGGACAGATTAAGTTTTTTTACCAACTTTTTCCATGAGCATTATAAGAGAATGCTACTTGACAGAAAAGGATTCTTGTAATCTCTTTCATTCACGACAGGATACTCTGTTTACTGTTGCATCTCGAAAAGCTCTCAAATTGCAAATTTAAAATATTCACAACGCATTATTAATCTGAGATACAACGCGTAACGGTCAAACTGACCAACTATTGTTCAGATAAGAATAATGATATTAACCAAGCTTTATGCAAAGATTATAATTACAAGAAAACATGCGAAAGGAGCAAACGGCAGCGCTATAAATTACCCCTTTGTAAACCAAAACAACTTCGCATTAGAGATGCAAAAAGTGCGACCCTTCACCTATTGTATCATTGGAATAGTAAAACATCTGCATAATTGTGTGTTATCTAAACACCACACGGCGGGATGGCTCTCCGCTACTGACCATTCCCACAAAGCACAGGTGGACGCGAATGCGTCTGAGAAATTCGCCTCTCTAACGGTTAATCTCATAAAGTGACCGTTGGGCCTCAAAGACCCCGTGGAATTAATTGCATTTGCAGGGTTGCAGGATGCAAATATATGCAAGTCAGGAGCGCTGGTATAATACGATGATGTCCTTTAGGAATGTAATCCAATAACCGTTATGCATCTCAAGAGATTCATTATGCGTTATTAAGTTAGGCAACCTGCCGTGGGGGCTGATTGAGTTGATTATTCAAATCAATCAGTCCAGATCTTATGATCTTACATATCTAGTGGTCCTTTGAGTGAGATGGAATTAGATCAATAACATTATGCATTATTTATTATACTTTTCGTACTTTTTATAAATGCTATCACTCAACGACTATCTTCTTTCTACCACTTGTATGCTGATGATCTCCAAATTTACACCCAAGCTCCACTCGTAGAGTTAGCTGATGCCATTAAAGCTATTAATATGGACCATGCTCGAATTGGTGACTGGAGCGCTGAGTTTGGGCTGAAAATCAACCCTGCTAAGACTCAGGTTATTGTTGTTGGTAGTTCTCGTACTATCTCCAGGATTGATTGGACGGCACTTCCCCAGGTTTCTTTCAATAACACCGTCATACCTTTCAGTCACACTGTGAAGAACCTGGGAATACACATTGACGACACCCTTTCTTGGACTAAACAATTACAGGAAGTTAGTCGTAAAGTATTTGCGTCTGCAGGCTCCTTGAGACGCCTTCGTAATTTTCTTCCCATCTCCACTAAAATTGCAATTGCACAAACTCTCCTTCTCCCTATTCTGGACTATGCTGATGCCAGCTATCTCGACTTGACCCAAAACCAATTGGACAAGCTAGAGCGACTTCAAAATCTCTGTATCAGGTTTATATTTGGCTTGCGCAAATATGACCACGTTTCTGATTTCCGTGCTCAGCTCAAATGGCTTCCTATTAGGTTTTGCCGGAATCTTCACTTACTTTCTCCTTTTTATCTTAAGGTACGTTTTCAGTTCCTCTGTGACACACATTCTAGATCCTTGAGATCATCGGAAAATCTAGAGTTGAGTATTCGTATGCATTCCACTTCTTTCTTTGACAAATCTTTTACTATACAAGCAGCTCGTTTGTGGAATGCATTACCCATAGAAGTGAGGCGTGCTCAAACACTACCAGCGTTCAAAAGAATGGTGAAGGAGCATTACCTCTCCCTATGACTTTTCCCCATCTTTCTCAATTATACATCTAATATTTATTAGTATATGATTTTGGTATTGTATGTATTTTATATTATTATGTTCAATTAATATTATGATGTTTGTACACTGACAGCCCTTAATCTGTCTCCTTTAAGTTTGTCCATCCAAAGGTTGTCTGTAAGAAATCGCCCTGTGCGATAAGACCGCCCATTGTACATTAGTTTAATTTTTTTTGTATCCATAGAAATATTGTAAGGTGTACAATAAAGTATATAATAAATAATAATAAATAAATTATGAATCCTTAATCATAAACACGCATTTGAAGAAGCCTCCTATAGTTTCCTTACTGCAACAGTTAAGGTAGGGTTTAGATTCGCTTTACTGATGTGCTGTGTTGATCCGCAGGTTCTCTCCCCCCCTCCCCAGCGGACAGCGGCGTGTCGGACGTGGAGTCGTCTTCATCGGGCGCGGGCTCTGCCGAGGAGCTGAAGGCACGCCTGCAGCCCCCTCCACCCGCGCCCTTCCACGCGCCCTTTCTGCCCTTCTACCAGCACCACCAGATCGCTAACACGCTGCAGCACCACGCCACCGCACACCCCCGACCACCAGGTACGTCCACCACTTTATAGCTGATCGATTTGTGCCATTTAAATTTAAGTTCCGTTCCATAAGACATTTATCAGGTACCTCCAGCTTTACATAAGTGTAAAAGTCCTTTCACGTCGTTAATAATAACTAAGGGCTAGGTAGTTGCTTACCGAAAATACTGGTATTTCGAAGCAATAAAATAAAAAAGTTACACGCCATGCAAATATTACAAATGTAGTCTTTACCTCAATGAGTCTCGCAGTGGCAGCTCAAAAAATGTAAAGAAGTACTTGCTATTAAAAATAGAGAATAGTGCAGAATTGTTGCAAGCAATGAGATGTAACGCTGTAGGTGACCGCACGGTGAACGCCCCTCCCCGGAGGTCACCTTACGAGCTGCGTACGCGCTGGGAATTCGGGGGAACCGCGACCTAGTCGTTTTGACACTTGATAACATATTCGCATGCACTTGCAGATATTTTTATAGTTTTACGAATTCAACATCGTTCTGACTCTCTGCTTTCTTTAATTCCGAATCAAATGTTGTACAATATCTGCGGATATTAATAAAAGTAATTCTGAATGGGAAAATGCATTCTTAAAGTACCTAAATAAAGATTAGGTGACTTCTTAAAATGTAGTCAACAATAACAAGTGTTATCGTTTCACAGGAATAGCTGTATTATATTTAGCACGGGCATACAAATAAACCGGCGACTTATGAGTTTCCCGCAATGATGTCGTAGGAAATTCATTGAATAACGTTACCGCAAGTTTGTTGACTAAGTTTGTTTAGGTGCAATTCTTGTTTATCAATATTGACACATAGTACCACCTATCAACTCTTGCGTTACAATCTTACTCGTTACCGCAACTTCAATCTTATTGGAAATCTTCTAATGAATCCTTAATTCATAGTAATAAATTCTAATTCATTCAATGAGTGACGAACGCATGCCTCGACTTACTGCACAGACAATGTGACGAGGTAATCACTCCATATTATAATGGCAATTAAAAAATTGCAATATAGAGAAGGAATTTGAGCTGCGGTTGTTTCATTTGAATCTTTATCTGCTCCTGCAGACGTGTGCAGTTCTGCAATGTCTCCGTGACAAACGAGCACAGCGCGCGAACGTTATCTAAATGCATGCATGAACACTGAACAGCTTTATCTCGCCTCTCGCCACTTCCGGGGGCGTGTGTACTGCACCCTGGACGGTGGCCAACTGGCCTTCTTTACAAACTTCGAAGTGTATCGTTAAATGCACATATTATTTTTATGTGCGCTAATAATTCACCCTCGCAATTGTTTCAATTCTCAAGAAAAACACACGGAATACTTTGTGCAGCTCGTTTTCAGACGAAAAAACAAAGCGATTAATTGCAGGCGCTCCCCCGGCCGATACAAACTGTCGACATGAGCCCTAAGCTTAAGTACACAAATACTCGCTGCATTTTAAAACGCATAAACTGCTCCTCGATGTGACGGTATTAAATCACGACACGAAAACATGGGAAATACAGTTTAGTCATGCCGATTTATGTTTGCGGATAATGTTGTTATGCATTAGGTTATCGGCAAGTCACACCAGGCCTCAGCTTAGCAAATCTGCCTTCAAAAAGCAACTTCCTCCTCGAATAACTACGTGGCCGTTCCAAGAATCGTGAATGTTTATAATCGATAGATGTGTAGATGCCGGTTTCCATGACACAAAAACGAAAGAAGCGACTGACGGACGGACGGAACCAGTTGGCATGGCGTTGCATCGGGCATTTATCGCGAGTTGGCGCTCCACGCCCGTCCTCAGCTATTTGACATTGCGCAAGGTCAGTGCTCCTAATATAAAGATGCAAAAAACTATACTACCGGCAAACAGTATGCGAGACGCGTCGCCCGCGACGATTGCCGGTGCATGCGAAGCGACCACTTTCGATTGTGTCGCATTTTAAAAATGCCTTGTAGGTATACAACGAATTCCCCGACTAGGATCCTTTGTCTTGGGAACGGATGTACCAAAACATAGCTAGGAATATTATAATGAACGTTGAAATGACACAGTTAACCGTCGCTAGCGGCATTATGTGAACGATAAGTCGAAATAACCAAGCGCAGGGAAATGAGCAATAAACGCTTTTCATTATTACGTTCTTGTAGAGAACGCGCCATTTTAAATATAATACAAATCGCCAGCAAAATATAATGTAACGAAGGTGATTATATTTTTAGAATCTGTGATCTAAGTGGATTTAGTGGTATTATATTCAAACCAGGAAAATATCTCAAAATAGTTAATGTAGTTAGCGTCCTACATATATCTAGCAATATATACATAGATCTTAATAGAGGAACATCCGTTTAACTATTATTCCGAACGTCACCAGCTGTTTATTTACGTATTAATTTTTTTGTCGCTACAACATGTTAACAAGGATAAACATGATGAAAAACATCAGGCAAAACCGCATAAGAAAATCCTTACAAAACCTAACATTGACTAATTTGTTGTTACATTATGTCGCGATAACAAACCATGAATGAAGTCTAGTTCAAAGAGGACGTATGCTTCTAATTTTACCTTATGCAACGGGTGCTGATTCATTTACCTAGAAATCATCTTGAATATACCGAAGAGTATAAATAAGTGTGCCTTCACGCTGAAAAATATGCTATAGCGGTAGTGGTATTTGGTGTCATGCTCGCGGTAGGTGTGAGCCGTAAATCGGCCATTGCTGTAATGCGGCACACACGAAATTTCGGTGTTGCAAACGCGAATATTGGGCAAGAGCGGCGGTGCCAGCGCCATTGTCAGCCTCTGGCGAAACGAACGCGACCTTCCTACTCGGATTGGGCAGTCCAAACCTGATTGTGTGAGTATGTGGCCGCATTCGAATTCACTCAACCAGTTTCTACAATTAATAACACACTCAAATTAGGACCTTATTGGAATTTTGCTGTTCGTAGCTTTCCTCTACATCCTCTGTCTAGTCCTACTTCGCACTGAAACAACCTGTGTGTTTCAGTAGTGCGGGGTCATATTAATTTAAGGTTGATGCTTTGTTGTGGATATACAGTAATTAAACAATTCCTAAATTTAAATATTAGCAATACAGCTCAACGGCGTTAAACCAATAAATATTGATTAAAAAGTAAAAAAATAACTTTCCAAGTAGTGTGAGACAGTAGTTGGGTTCATATCTAAGCAACATCACTTATAAGCTCCACTAGTAAACCCATGATGCTCTTCTTCCATCAGCGACTTGAAGCAATAGTGACATAAATAAGTCCAATAATCATTACGCTCAATTTTTACAGTTTTTCTGATTAGCCAAGACAAATATTATGTAATTGAACAAACCTTCCGACAATCCAAGAGATTCAGTTCTAAACTGAAACTTTGATACAGCTAACTTAATTAAAACAAAAGAAACCTTGAATGGATGTTGCGAATTGCCAAATTGTGCTGATGTAGGTAGCACGAAACGCGATTTTCGTATGCGTGCGAATATCGAGAGTTGATTTTTGAATGCGGTTTGGTTGCGCGAGTTGCGTCACATTATGCGGGCGACAGGGTACACGCAGCGCTCATGCTCCACTCCAAGCTCGTGCAAGTATCCTTGCATTGGAATGCATGTTCCAACAAGTATTTTGGAGGTCTCCAATTCCGCATGCACCTCTAACCATCGCTCTACAATCTAGAAAATTCAATCAAAATGACATATTTCAAATCTGGTACGCGTCGTGCCGCGCTATCAATCCACGTTACCTATCCGTTTAGGCCGTGCGCGCACTGCCTTGCGGCGGCCGCAATTGCGGTAGTTCTACCGCAACGGTAGAATGACCGGGGCCACCGGTGACTCTACCGCACGCGTTTATTCCACCGCAGTGCGCGCACTTCTATGACACTCCATACTTCACAGATTTTGCGTTTCCAAAACGCAACGCAGTGCGCGCACGGCCTTACTGGTTGCGAGATCACGATCTATGGACAGGATATGATTATATTTTATAATATGTAAATGACTGCTTTATACAAATAGTAAAAACCCAGTTTAACCAACAACAGCTCTTAGAGCATCGTAGATTTGAACATGGTTTACAGCGATCCACAGTCATCATGTACTTGGCGATAACCACGAAAACATGATTCAATCTGTCGAAATCTAATTAACATTATTTTGGTCTTAATAGAGATGTAGAGAACTATTCAAGCATTCAGTACACGAAGAATACATAGAGATGTCAATGTGACATTTGCAAACGAAATGGAAATTAAAATTATGGCGGCGTGTATTGTGCAGCGCGCTGCATCGCGATAAGCGCGGGCGTGTGTGTGTGTCTAACGTCAGCGCAGTGTGTGCGGTTGCGCCGGAGTGTGCGCGAGGTGATCGTCCCGTTTCAAGGGCAGTGCAGCGCTAGCGCTCGCCTCGTATTAATAGTTGGCGACTATTTTCGCCTCGCCGACCGCTGGGGGGACCGGAACGTTATTATTGACATTCGCGAACTTCCAAAATGGATTTACTACCTTGTATCACGCGACTCGCGGTGACACACGGAGGAAGTGTCCTTGCGGACTTAACACAACTTTGATCTGCCTGTTGAAATTATAGTATTTTTAACATTTCATATTCTAAAGCCTAGTTCAGGCACATGACATGTGTGAACTTAATGTAGATTTAAGTGAAATTGTATTTAATATTTACCTTAAGATTTTGAATAAACATTTTTTTTTTATTGTTCCGTTCTTCGTTTAACGTTGTGTAGTAAGATAGGTCAATAGTAAATTGAAGTTCTGTTGTTGATAAAAAGTATCAAATAATCTCATCACCGTACCTATAGCTTAGCAGTGTACTTTGTGCTCTCAGTGCTGAGTTTGGCTAATCTATCGTTCTTTCTGATACACTCGCGAACTTGATAAAAATAGTTTACTTTTCGGATAAGAGTTGCATTTATTCTATTCAATCAATATACTTGAGTAATCTTATTAAACCTATTAGTCAATTTAACTAAAATTTTATAATTCAAACGAATTTGTTGACAAAGCCGTACGTAGGCTTTTCTTTTTTCAGGTCTTTAATTATAATTATTTAGTATAACATTTGCATGGCTTGTCATTATCCTTTCTCCAATTGAATTCCAATTAGTCTCAATTCTCCGTGTTCTTGTTCTTTAGACTGTTGTGACGTCATCGAATAAATCCTTAGTAGCGAGTGACGGGACCAAATAACTTGGTTATGCGATCACGGCTACAATTACAGTATGATTGCGGTTAGAGCTTATTCTAAATCCAGAACAAGAACATACGTTAGTTTCTAAAAAGAGGTTTCTTTGTTTTTAATCGCGAGTGTAGGTACCGTCGCCGTATAAGGAAGACGCACGCCATCTGTCGTACGAAAAACGGTTGCGCAACCGTCGGCGACCCACTTGCGCCGCGGCCGCTGCCAAACGCGCCTCGACTCCTCTACAATTACATATTTCGGTGTCGCAACAGCGCGGTCGCATCCGAGTTGAACGGCCCGCGACCTTGAGTGTTGCGCAGCGCACGCCGCACGCGCCGCCGAAAGCGAAAGGAGCCACTTACGATCCCGGAATTTACCATAACAAAACCCCCGTTAGCTCATCGCACCATGGTGCGTACGTGACTTGTGCCCTGTAGCCTGCTATGAGTTTCAGCGTAACCACAAGTTATCGGGAGCTAGGGAAGCAGTGAATCACGAGCAGCGGCGCGCGGAGGTGCTGCGGCGGCCGTGCGTCACCTTCTAGCGTTCCGTTTCACACGCGGCTTCCTGCGCGTTTCGCAACGCATCTCGCGGGTCGAGTGGCGCAACCGCCGCCATCTTCCCGCTTCCGAAATACCTACCCGGTACGCGGAATAGCGGCCACACGTCGAATCGTAAACTCGGAAAATCAGTCGCGACCCAATTTAGCGCGATGGAATCTCAGCGCTCCACTTGTCCGGAAACCTCACACGCTTCTTTTACGATAGGTACAAAAACAGAAGGGGCGCCGTGTCCAGGCGGCCTACATACTCGCTCCGATGGTTTCCTGGCTGTTTAAAATTATCCGCTCGTCCCCGGCGGAGCGGCAAAAGGCTCGCCCTTCACGGACCACGGCCGCCCCCGTCAGGCCGCCACTCTAAATAGCATAACTCCATAACCGGGTCGATTATCGCGCGGCGGGTGGGTCCGCCGCACGTCGTTCGCTCGCGGCTCGCACTCGCTCTCCTTGTGTTTATGCGTCGCGAGCCTAACCGGGTCAGTGTTAGGTCGCATAGCACTGCATAAATAGATGCGTCGCTCCCCGTTGCAGTGAGCGCTCCTCCGCCTGGCCGATACCGAGCATTTCGCAATGTGTTTACGCGCGCCCCACATGCCCCGTGCCAAACCGATGGATTCCACGGAATAGTAGAGTTGCAAAACCGTGGCTTTCATATTATAACGTCGGCGTCGGTGTCAATGCTGGACGCCACCGCCACCGTGGGAATATGGGACGGTTAAAATTAGTCGACGGTCTCTTTTCGAAACTCTTTGCTCATGATATAAGCTTACGTGTTTCAGTTTCGTTATCAAACGCCATCGGGTTACCAAGTAGTCGTTACTTGCTTACATAATGGATTTCCTGATTGATAACCTGCGACAGAGGTACAGAACAATCAGAGTTTTATCTGCTGCTGAAACGAGACTCAAATGTTAGACACGTGACACAGATAACGGCGTGACACAATGTTCATTTTGATAGCTCAGTCTCATCTTGCTCGGGCGGCACTCGGGGGTCTCTAAACACGATGTCGTACGCTGGGCCGGCGACGCCAGAGGACATCCATGCCGATCAATTACATGTAACAATAGTTTCGGACTTGGACAATAATACAAATCGATAAATTAAGTGAAAAAAGTCGTTCCGGCCTGATTAGTCCCGAGTCAGGGTCGCGTTGGGCAACTCTACGTTTGATGGAAATCAGCGGGGCCTTGACCGCCGCGTACGCCCCTCAACCCGCTTTTTATGGCCATCGTCTTGACGACAAAATGCTTGTAGTACATAATTATACCAATTTCATAACAAAAACTTTGTTATGTCAAATGGAAACGTCATTGATAGACGGTTACTTTTTAGATTTAGGTATTGGCATAGAGCTTTCAATACTGTGAAGATTTAGGAAGCCAATGGCCTGATGACGTCACCTTCGATGATCATAATATCTTCCAGTAAGTTCCTTAAATAGAAGCTTGTCATAAAAATATTAAATAAGATTCATTAAAACTGATTCTAAGAGGATTCGAGTTCTAATTAGAAGATCCAATCATTATGCTCATTCTGTAATAAGCACAAAAGTACGATCACGCTACCGCAGTGTGTGACCCAAAGGAACAATACAAATACATTTCAGTATGCATTCAGGCCATAACCGCTGCTGGATATACCTCATAGCCGGAAATCGATATTAGAGATGAGCGGAAGGCGAAAATTCACGCGCGTCACGCAACCGGCGCAGGCGCAACTGTTCTGTACGGATAATAAATTAATATCGGCATGGACTAATTAATAACTGTACATACTTATATAGCTATAGTTGTAAAAAATAGATATTTATCGCTATTTATAGACGTGCGTTAAATGTCGATATGAATATTGTATAGATCCCGTCTATGCTCAAAAATCTGCAATCAGTCCTACAAACTTATTGTAAAACTTCAGCACATCATTTTATTTTACGTATGAAATGCACAACACTCATCTCGTTGGATCACCAATCTTGATACTTTTCCTACAACTACTTTTTTTACGCCTATTTAACATCCGCTTGACTCTTCAACCACATGACTTGTTCGTCATTTAGGTGAAAAACAAACGAACAGACACGACTAGGGTCAAAAACCACAATGTCACACCACGGTAACTTTATAGTCAAGATTTTTTATCCGGCCCTCAAATTTTTGTAGGTACCTATAATTTGTTAAGGTTAAAAATGCCACCTTTCGAGATTTAAATACAATTTAATCATAACTTATTTCAATATTAGCATTAGAAGCTTTAAGTAAAAAAAAAAACATTATTATACGCAACATTTAAATAAAGAAACTGTTGGTTTCGGGGCTTTTATTGTTCAATGAGAAATAAAACTGTAATATACCTAAAGGCTGAAATTAATTTACTCAAACACTTTAGTAAGGATTCTATGAAAATTCGTCATACAAAAAAAAACAATAAAAAAATTAAACATTATATTGTCTATGTTTAAGCATATGCATATACTACAGAGTAAAGCCACAGATAAAGTTTTAATGTACCTAAACAATAAAGTTTCGGATTACGTTTATAAACCTGACAGCGCTGACCTGCACTTTATATTATGTATTGAAGTAAATAACGCTTGTGTGAGTTCCTTCGTATCATGTAACTTGGTATGAGTGAGCGCACATTTACATCGTGTGTAGCCGCTTTATTTACCTAAGATCATCATCATGCACGTGACTCAGGCCGGGAAGAAAACGGGCATAACATGAATAGTACCTAGCTAGGTAAATAACTACTTTTATAGAACATAGATCTACCTTATTTACCTAACTACAATTTTAAATACCAAGAGAGCATTAGGTATACTATGGTCTTACGTGAAAATGGCGACCGGACTAACGGAAAACATCAAAGCAACAATTTTTTAGTTAGTCGTCCTTTTAAAAACATATTTTGACAATTAAGAGGTTTGTAATAACTCGTTTCCGTAAAAATAGATGTTGTATTATCAGTTATTAACTCTTTTCCGTTGTATAATACATTTCCACGACTACGCTCTATCGCACAAGCCACGGCAAACACAAAGAGTTGGTTGCAGGACTCGCAACTAGAATGATTGATCCAATATGGCGTCCTGTTGCAAGGAAGTGCAGGAATTTGCGAGACGCGTTAGAGGGCGCGGGGTGTGTGTGCGGGAGCGCGGGGAGGGGTGACCTTCGCGCGTTGATGCAATGTCGCCGTGTCATTGACCACGCTGCGCCGCGCGCAAACAGTTGCAGCTACGCGCCCCTCCGCGCCCTCCCGCCTCACCACTCCCTGCCCCCCCCCCCCCCCCCCCCCCCCCCCCCCCCCCCCCCCCCCCCCCCCCCCCCCCCCTCCTGCGTCCACGTCTATCGCTCCCTCCTCACAAACCTCCCCCCCACCGCCTTCTCAACGTGCACAGCAAACTTTTGCCGGTTTTACGATATTCATTCGTTTGCATTTAGGACTTGGATATAATTTTTAAATAAGGAACAGGAAAATTTCAGCGTACCTACCGTTTTTTATTTTTAACCGACGTCATTGTACGCAAAAAGTATTGATTGAGATGAAACATGACAAAAAACAACAAAAGAAGGGCAATCTTACTTAGCAAAGTAATATCAAGTTGAGAATGTCCTTTTCTAATTAGAATCTTAAGGAAGTCTTATACGAGTAGCTATAAGCTTGTGTCGAATGAAATCCTCCTGTAACTGAAACGTTAGTGAGCAGCGGGTGTGATACGTGATTTCGAAAAGTGAAACACTGAAGAACACGTTCCCGTAGGTTCACGAATACGAAATACTTAACAACGAATGCTCGCTACCACAAAAAGCCTAACGCCGCCGTAGCCATCCATGGGATCTCGAATAACTAAATCTCTAATTTCACCTATTCGAAACACTTTACAAGGAATGCACACTAACAAGAAAAACTGAACAACGTTGCCATGCGATTTTCAATAACTAAACCTCGAAAAGTCTTCATAAAATGCCTTGATTAATTTAACTATCAAACATTGATTTTGCTATTTTAAACGATATTCTTTATTTATTATGTCATATTATGTGTCAATCAACCAAATAATTATTTATTTCTTTACGGGAAATATGAGGCAATATGAGTTCTTTTATCGTTTAAAATAGCAAAAGCAATGTTTGATTGTCAAATTAATAAATACATTTTACGAAGAATTTTCGATGTTTAGTTATTCGATATTGCATGGCTACGGTGTTCAGTTTTTCTTGGTTGTGTGCATTCGTTGTTAAGTGTTTCGAATAGGTGAAATTAGAGATTTAGTTATTCGAGATCCCATGGCTACGGCGTTAGGTTTTTCGTGATAGCGTGCATTCGTTGTTAAGTGTTTCGTATTCGTGAACTTACGGGGACGTGTTCTTCGGTGTTTCAGTTTTCGAAATCACGTATCACACTCATAGTGAGCCTAGCTTGAAACCAAACTTTCATAATGTCCTAAAAGATCAATTACCTACCTACCTTCTTCATTGAGCAGCTGAAGTAACGAGGTACATATTTAATTACACGTATCATGGCTATGAAACACATGCTGTTTAGTATCTAAAACTCATTTGCTTTTTCATTGTTAGATCTTTAAAAGTTGTGAAAATGAAGTCGTTACACACAAAATACAAAAAAATATTAAAATATTGTAAAAATATGTTACCTATAAATTGCGTGAAATCCCAAAATCTTGCCGAGATTAAAGTGTCGACGTAAAACATTGTTTGGCTGTGTTCCATCTCTCGCAAAAACAATGATCATTGAAATGAACACGTCAGCAGTTGACACAAGAGGCGGAACGCGCCCTTACATTATCTCAATATTAAAATAAGAATGTTTTCACAGTTGCATGTGTTTACGTAAGCGGGGTGCACGAACTCCGCGCGAGTTCACCTTCGCCGTGTCCCAAACTATAGGTTGAGGTCGTATCGGCAATAATAGTCGTCGATAGCATCGGCGACAAACAAGATGAGCGATGCATTGCGTACCTACAGCAGCGCTGCTCGTTGCAACGCTCGCCAGCCTGCGCGGGAAAGTCGATAAAAGTCAAAAGTACGTTCTCAAATCGTTTCTATTGTTGCTGGTACACTTGTGGTATGTCATTGTAAGGGACGCAGCGAGTGGGGACTAATTAGTTATAGCAACTAAAACAATAACTACTGATTAGCATTTTATACTCTCTGAAAACATGAAAAGGAAATGACAGATCTCGGTATACGTAGTTCTTAACCACAACAGAGTCTCCATTCCCATGGAAATTAAAAATTAAATCATAAAACTTTAAGCTCGCGTTTTTTTTTGGTCGTTTTACCCACAGCAAAGGTTAAGAAAACATGACAAATATTGGCCATATCAGTATCGGTACTGCGCGTCAATTTCGACAGCGGTAAGTGTCAACAGCGACTCGTCTCAACTGACCTTACACAATATCGAGTGCATTCGTATTAACGGCCTAAATAAACAGATAGTTGAACCGTCGCATTGTGCACTGATAACGGCATCCGCCCGGCCACCGCACAAAAAATAAACTTCAACATGATAATGCTATCACCTCTCAACTTACGATTTTATTACACCTAGTATACTTATTCCTTGTAAAATAATGTATCTGCTGAGAAAAACAATGTCACGACTCACGTTCCGCGTACACACACCGATAAACTTTAGGTTACTGCTTATTATGTAACAGTGCGAAATGTCTAACACGACTAGGTACAATGATAGACGTTGATCTAATAGATGTTACCTTGTTACTGCTGAATATTAAACACAGACAAATATATCGTGCATGTTCAAAAAAGGCCTCTGAAAATGTATTAAAAGGTATTTATTACTTGGTGATCGTCTACCAATTTCTAATGAGCAGGGAATAAACCATTTTAAGTCTCAAAAGTAGCATTGAGTCCCCGCCGCTCGCCGCGCGTAGGAGACAAAAATGTCACTTAGATAAATAGGAACTGCCCATTTAGATAATGAACGACAACTAGCATGAAACAAACGCTCACACGTAATGATGTGCCCAAATACTGAACTAACACAGAACACATTTGTACAAGACTTATTCGAACCAAAATTGCATAAGCTAAAAGTAAATGCAATTGTGTATAAGAGATTATTTTCTTCAAATTGATAAAAATGAAACCTTGTTTGTCTAGAAATGCACCACTCGGACAAATATAGGATAGATATGTTTGTGTCGTTTATACAACTTTGAATCAAGATTCTCTTCTTTTTGCACACATTCGTAGACAGCAGCAGTTAAGGAAAAACGCGTGAGTTTAGATATTATGTATTTGTGGACCCACACTAACGTGGGGCCAGAATGTATTGTACCTATATTCAAACGATTTATTTATTTAATTAACACCAAATTTAATATTTTGTTTGCTTGGAAGACCACGCTTTTAACTCGATTCGCCTTACCATCAGGCGTGATCGAGTTAAGAGCGTGGAAGAGATAGACGAGGTCTACGATAAAACGGGCTCTAAAATCCTTATAGTGAAAAAAAGAAAAAGATCATTTGACACTGATACTTATAGAACGATTTGTGGAGCTCTATGGTCCTTTGGCTGAGGTTTAGTATGAATCAGACTTAATACATGTTATAGAAACGGTGTCGTAATACATACATGCCCGCCATAAGTTTGAACAGATGTTATTTCGCAACGAATTCGCAAGAATTCAAATGCGCATGTTCCGTGTTTATTTTACTCTTTAAATGTTCTGCCTTCCGCCTTTTGGTACTTTTATATACTATGTTATAATTTTGTAAACACAGGAGTTTAAATCAATGCTTCCTGCGACGTCAATCCAATCGTAAACACTAATGAATGTCTGAAGATAAAGAATAATAATAACCATTTATCTTTAACTATAAGTCTAGACCACCTATTTTCTTTTCTTCAATAGATTGTGACTGTCAACCTAATAAGAATCTATACTATACAGTAATAACTGCGAATAAACAAGTATTCATATAGAAGACGTGTGTAATATCATTTTAGTGCAGTTGGTTAAACAGGCGCGGTGCGCAGGCGCACACGAAGGCTGTTTCACAACCACACATAATCGAATACCATTGACAATGAGTCGAGTCTACATCAGAATTCTATAAACAATTCTGCACAACAAGTGTGGCTAGATTTAAAGGCTACCTGAAAAAAAAAACGAACATTTAATTAATTCATCCTGTTTTTCTCGCAACGAGCCTTCTATAAACTCCACATGATTTAGTTATTAAGGATGCCTCCAACTGCTTCATTAAGCAACATAACACAGAGATGGCAATGTGCCTTTTAATTAACAAGCGCTATTAAATTGTACATACATAATATAAAAAAGCAGTGGGCAGTTTCATATCAGCCATATTTAAAAGAACTGCATCCATAGTCAGTCAGTCTATGGTAGTTCCAAAGATAAACTGGTAGGTACCCACAAACCCTAGAATGCGAGAGGTTTTTAATTAAAAGAAGCTGGTCAGCTTTTAAAGGCTCCTCATCTGTATATTCGATGCTGGATGATATCACAGATTGCAACAATTACATTGGTTATGCAAGGAAAGTGGTTTACCGGCAAACCGGTTAATGTGAGCTAAAATAAAATGTACCTACCAATAACAAGCCGGCCGTCGGGACCAGTGCACGGTGTGAACGACATCCAAATGCAAATCGTAAATTCCATGGTAAATACGATATGTGCCGGAAAATTCAGTGTTTATTGTATTTAGAGGATAAATTAAACCTCCGTGAAGTGCATCGGAAGGTATCACGTCAAAATGGAAACGCGAAGCAGACGGTTTAGCCGATTTTCTGTTGTTAAATTAATTTAACCGTGTTCCGTTTACATACACAGCGTTTGAAGCACGCTATGTTTTAGTAATGTCGTAAAATTGTTCATCTTCATAAATACTATCCTTTAGAGGCAGCCACTAATATTTCAGACATAAATCTAAAATACAACCGTGCTCTACATTCTACGGAACCCACAAAGCTTTCAGTGCACATTGTACCAAATATCCTTGCGAAATTGAAGTTCGCATAGCACTTTTAACACAATGATTGGGATCGCGACTTGATGCAACGGCATACAAACAGATATCTGTTTGTATCTGTAGGGAACAGTGCCCCATATCTTACTAGCGTATTACAAAAATAAATGTTATCGGCTGCTTATGGGTTCATTTTGACATTGCAACAATATTTACTGCGTATTTTATGTTACAACATTGCATAAGAAGCAATCAGTAACTCACATTGAATTAATTCATTGCTATTTAATTAGAGACACGATTTCCGGGTGGGTGTCGGGCTTCGCCCTGGAAATCTACGATCCTGGTCCACGTGACCCCGATACAAGTGTCGCCATCTAGCCGCGTGTTATCGCCGTTACGTAAGGTGCAGTGTCGCCGGCGCAGGCGCAGCGCTGACCTTACTTAACGCAGCGCTAGTTCAGCACATGCGCGCAACGAAATAGAATGCGCCATCTTTGAATTTGCGCTTTAAATATAACAAGCGCGAAGCTCCAGAATAGTGCTTTAGTCATGCACGAGTTGCAAGTCCACTCAGCGTTAATGAACCAAACAAATAAGTAGGTACCTACATAGATCTACATTAATCAAGTCTGTTTAACAAGATGAATTTCTCAGGATCAGACATTTAATAATTCGTAAATAAATTACATAATAAAAAACAACCGCATTATCATTCATATAATACATAGTACAACGGAATGTCACCTTGATAATGAATGCACAAAAACTCAGTTATCGTTGAACCACCTCTCCACTTTGCCCTCATCAATCGGAATAATGTCGACAGCCAATCAGAAAGCTGCGCGTATGCCGACTGATAATAGCCACGTGAAAATTATCGACTGGATGAAAGTTATCCAGGTTTGCAAGAGCTTGGTGGATAGATGTGATGGGGGCGAACTTGGCGCGTCAACGTAAAATCCCGTAGTAGAGGCACAGGGACGACTGAGCGGGAGCGGGGATGCGCGGGCGCTGGCGTGTGTGCGTGTGTGTGAAGGTCAGCCGGCGGCGTCATTTCCTGGTCATTGCCTGCCGCCGCCGCATCCGACGGCGCCCGCTGCACCGCGACCGCTCTACTCGCAATCTTACACTCACGCACGCTTTCCGGTCGCACAGGAAAACTAGATGCATTGTCAGACACTATGCAAGGATATGAGTCTGAAACTAACATGGCGCTCACAGGGCAGTGCAATCCCATCACACGACTGATTACCTTATCGCTTCCGCCTGAAAATTAAACCGATAGATATTGTTTTCATCATCAGCCAGTGCCACGTTCATAGAACAGCTGCTTTGAGGAAATGTTCTTAGCTCGCTATCTTATCTTTTTAATTCTTTTTATCGCACCCAAAATTGCAAATTTGCAAACTGATAAATCGTCATAGTTGTGTGTTTATGTACCTACATACCTATCAGCAATATTATACGATTGACGTCAGCTGAGAAATCTATAGTCCCACTGAAACGCCTATCGCTTCCTAAACATTACAGAAGAGCACAATTAATTTCATGAAACTCTCGTTTAAAGGTGATTTGTTTTAAACTATTCGAAACGAGGAAAGTTACAATTACTTGTTCAAATTACTGCTCGGCAGGATTCATGGCTAACAATTTTACGACCACTCAAACCGCATAGAAAAAGCACTTTGCATCCAGCATAGATGTACTATGCGTCAGTTGAAAACTTTTTGCAAGAAATTGCGCACTAATTAAACATAACTATAGTTTACCACTTCCCCTCGCTGCGAATGTGAAACAAAAACTCTGAAAACCATACTAATAAGTGAGAGCAGGCAGGCGCGGCCGGGCGCAGAGCGTTGCGTGTTTGTATCGCAAGAGGTTTGTGGGGTAACCCATTTATCGCGACCGCGGGATGCGCGGGCGCAACCGGTTCCCGCCTCCCCCACCACACCCTACATCAACGTAAACGTTCGCATACTCGCATCGGGGAGCAAAACAATCCGTCTTCCTATGGCACTTACAGCAAATAACACCCAGTGCTGGGGGGGTAAGGTGTACTTTAGAACGGGTACCCTCTCGATAAATTTTCTTTTCGCTCCGAAGGACTGCTAACTAGCAAAGTGAAGATGACATTCTAAGACTGCAGCAGGCGTACAAGCCGACGTAACCTTGATCTTGCAGCGCAACCAGTAGGATGCGTCCAGCGCATGTGCTATAAATAGAGTCGCCGGCGCATAAAATGCGGGTTTTTTACGCGGCGTCTTGTTAGCTTCCCATGCTTACGAGGGATTTTTATGAGAAACGTGTTCGTGGAACGTTAAATTATAAATAACAGGTATCTATGTCACCTCCCGAGTTATTTTTACCGTTGTAAGCGTTCCTCTGCTTGTAGCAGCTCCTCATTGCAGTTGATCAACCAGATCACATCGAGGAGTTGCTTCTTATCTAATTTGGGATCGTATTTTAATTCATTGATACTGGATTAATTAATTAAGTAAATTGAATGATTATTATCTAAATGTGACCGACCAAAGCTGTTGAACAAAGGATATTTACTTATTTTACATATTTAGGTACATCCTGGGCCACCAAGATACAGGCTGTGCTTAGTTTGGGGCCCACGGGTACTTCTCTTGTATTCTGTTTACTTTCTTCTTCTTTTTGTATCTCTCTTTCCTCAATAACTTGTGAGTGCCAAATAAATAAATTATTAGAATTATTATTTAGTTCCACTGTCTGCTAATCTGTCATTTAGAATATTAATAATAATAATCACACCTGTATTATAATTTCTACTTAGGTAATAGTTATCACACGTAGGTTCACAAGTAAAAGAATCGTACTTTATAGGTACCTCCTAAATTTTTTCAACAGTAATTATTTATCTCTTGGCTGTTTAAATAGTTACATAACAATTATCTACATTATGAAAGTATGTGAAACTTGTTATACCTATTCCGTTTTATCTATTAGCAATACCTACAATAATGCGCGGGCGTTAACCAACCAGTGATAGACGCACGCGCACCTGTTTAGGCAACCTTTTCATAAGTGTATAAATATAAAACATTTTGTAAACAAAAAATACAAGCTCAATAAGACAAACATACAATAAAATAACCATTTCTCGATAAGACTGTTTTTGCCATTCGTCTTGATTTTCGTCAAGAAAAAAAGAATAGATACGTGTCGGCCACACGTGTCTGTACGCAGGGTCAACGACCGCGCAGATAAGCCGCGCGAAAATACATACCAGTTAGATAATATTAGAAAATGGCGATCGCGCCAACGCACACCTCGCTGGCGACGTATATTAATATATACGTTAATGTAATACGTTTTATCTCTGTAGGCAGATTGCTAAGTTAGTTCAAGTTCGAGATGTACGAGTTTGAAGACTTACAAGCAAACTGTTTAATTACAGTCGCCAAACGTTCTTTGTTTCATTCTACATGCATTCCAACAGCATTGTACTGTTTTATACATCCAGAAGGAAGCCACTATCCTAATTAATTTTCCTTGTTTTGGTTAAAGTATTACGTCAAAACCGCAAAAAGCTTCCCTTTTACATTTAAAGAATGCCACTTCCTCATAAAAATGAATTATGTAGGTAACTACTAAAACCCACTTCCACAATTCCGCCTACTGTGTCATTAAAAACATAACTCGATATCCCCTTTGGGAAAACAACAGAGGAATTGGGTACATCACAATATCTCGCCTTGATTTTTTTTTTGTTTTATTGCATTGCAGCAAGCAGTACGTGACTTTGAGGGCCTTTCCCAGTTCTATTCCAAATACTTAAATGAAATTCAAAGCATTTATTTTCAAATAAACGTGTAGGAAATTTAATGAAATAGTGGTATGGCGTAATTGAATCATTAAATAAGCTTATTAATACAGACCACAAACACAGTTTTGTGGCCTATGTCTAGGTATTTCCACTGTTATCACTCGCCTGTATTATCCCCAACTTTACTAAGTAGGTAGTTATTCATGTCAGTCACTTGTGTTGCTTGCGATTTTTCTTGGTAAATAAATCGCAGTCATCGACTGACATCAAAAGCCACGGATTGAGAACAGTAGTTACTACTTTATGGCTTATTCCCGGAACATATAATTCGACAACATTTACGCAACCTTATTATGCGTACATTCCATACACATATGCACGAATATAAATTTCACGAAAAACTAGGCGTTCGGTCTCCACTTCCTTACCTACGTAAAACTAACCCAAAACCCGATGTTGCCTACTCCAATATATTTATTTTAGAGTCACTATAGACGTAGAAAATTATAATAAGCAACAAATATTTGCTTCCCCTATCACGTAAAAATAAAAAGGTTGCAAAGTATGTAGAACAGAATTGAACACGTAAGCAGTTATAAAAATGGTGTACAGACGTTACAAAACAGAGCTATTAAACAAAGATAACCAAAGATATCAGGATAACGCCAATTACCAAGACATACAGACAGACAGCTCTATGTAGTGTTAACTGAACGATGCCCGTGAATTAGGCTAATCGCAGATAAACAACTGTTTTGTTGTGCGAGCCAGATGAAATTTATAGCCCACGATTTGAAGTTTTTAGATCGAACTCTAAAAATATATTTATTTTCTTAAGAAACATTGACTTTGATGTTATGTCAGTGTCTAGGAAAGCGAACGAACTGTTTACTACAAATTGCTACAGCCAACACAAATCACTTTATTGGCTTTCAACCATTGAAAGGTTGGTGAAGTTCAGTAGGACAATCAGAAACGTTTATATTGCACGATGTTTTTATTTAGCGATGAATTTACTGAACCTTCGAACATGAACCTGTTCAACGAGTAAGCATTTGATTACGCTGGGACAGTAGGTGAAGCTTAGGAGGAAAATGTGCGGTGAGTGGGCAACTGGCTGAGGCGCTGCCCCACTGCGCCGGCGCAGGCATTGGGGTCAAGGTGCCGAGCTTGACGCAATCGCGACACTATCAGTGCTGCGCTATCGGACTAACTCATTCACATTGTTTAACGGCAAGACGTGGAAATAACTAGTTTTGGGAAAATTCCAATTCTGTTCCAAGAACTGCCGAAGACGTTGTTACGTTGTAGTAGGGGAGGAATAGGGAAACAAAGATAGATAGATATATTCTTTATTGTACACCATAACAGTAAAACAATAAGGACTTTACAGTTAAAAATTTTTTACATACCTAATTGACTCTTTCTCATTAGGATACTATCTCTTTATACTGTACCATTAGGTATGTAGGTATCTTAAATTATAAAAACTGGATCATAACATGTCCATAAATCAAAGTAATGTATAAAAAATAATTGAAATAATAACAACAAGCGTCATCCGCATCCTTTAGATGCGACCATATTATTGTTATCATCAGTCGCCTCACGCTGCACCCCTATCGGTGCCGGGTCGCCAATGTTACTATTATTATTTTATTACTGCAATATGAGATCATTCATAAAATAATTGCAATTTTCGACCATACTTTCATAACACGTACATTATTGATTGATTGAGACAACTGTTTAATGTTATATGGCCATAGCTTTGCCTAGATTGTTCCTTATACTAGATACGCATATCAACCCTGAAACCAGCTTATGAAATGGAAACAATATAAAATAATGTTATTAAAATACCGCAGTCAGTTTAGACAACAGAGAGCCCTAATTGCATGAGAGTGGAGTCGCCATCTAGTCTCACTATTGTTTAGCCAGTTAAGTTGTAGCAAAACTTACATCAACATTAAATAAATCAAATATTTACTAATCTAATACAAGTAGGCCACTTTGGTGGGATTTAAGATACTTACATTTCCGCTAAACATAGAGTCTGAATATATGACTTGCAAAAGGCCTGTTGGTCTAGTGGTCAGTGGCTCTGACTGCTATGCGCAAGGTCGTGGGTTCGATTCCAACCCAGGACAAATGTTTGTGTGATGAGCACGATCATTTGTTCTTTGTCTGGGTGTAATTTATCTATAATATGTATATATTTAGAAATATACAACGTGTAATTTAAAGGGTAAATACATACCAAGTGCACGGCTTCTTTGTATAATAACAAACGATATGGCAAGGGTTTTGTAATCCTATGTCTACATAATGTGTAACTTATAAGAAATTTCAATACAATGATAACAGAGATCGAACTGTTCAAATTAAGAAGAACGAAGAGAATCATCGTATTATTGGCAAGTGACGTAGAAAGTAATTGACCCTCGTAGTGCTGTGACACGTTTGTTATGATTGGCATTCAAGAAACATATGAAACGGATAATTTGGTATCAATTCTTTGAGTCACTTATTTTGAGCTGAAACTGTGCGTAGAGACTCCATACCAGATGTTGTCTTCAGCCCTTTTGGATAGATATGGGGTTTCCGTTACACGTTGTATATGTATGTTTATCAGTTGTCTAGTACTCATAGCACAAGCTCTGCTTAGTTTGGGACTAGATGGAGTTGTGTGAAAGTTGTGGAATATTGTTATTATTATTAAAATTCAGAGATCAATACCAAACGTATTTATGTAATAAATAAACAGCTGAGGTACCTGTTGTCTTATTAATTGCTACTCAATAGTATGTGACGGTCCTGAGCAGGCGCCTGATGTGTGTTTGTGTGTTGCAGTGGGCGGCGTGAGCGAGCGCGACGCGTACGCGTACGGGTACGGCGGCGGCGGCGCGGCGCACCACTTCGCGGCCCCGGCGCCGCCGCCGCTGCCGCACGACGAGCTGCCCTACTCCGTTTTCGACTTCGGCGACTACCAGCGCCACCACCACCACAACAAGCTCAAGCCCAAGAAGAGGCCGCGCACCGACGCGCCGCCCACGCCCGGCGTCAAGCGCAAGAGCCGCGAGGGCTCCACCACCTACCTCTGGGAGTTCCTGCTGAAGCTGCTGCAGGACCGCGAGTACTGCCCGCGCTTCATCAAGTGGACCAACCGCGAGAAGGGCGTGTTCAAGCTGGTGGACTCGAAGGCGGTGTCGCGGCTGTGGGGGCTGCACAAGAACAAGCCGGACATGAACTACGAGACCATGGGCCGCGCGCTGCGCTACTACTACCAGCGCGGCATCCTCGCCAAGGTGGACGGCCAGCGCCTCGTGTATCAGTTCGTGGACGTGCCCAAGGACATCGTCGAGATCGACTGCTCGCTGGCGTAGACGAATCTCCAGCGCGTGGCGAGCGCGCGGTGCGGTGACGAGTGATGACGTCATGGTGACGTGTGTGACGAGGACGTGACGAGGACGTGACGAGGACGTGACGCAGTGCAGACGGACACTATCTCATACGTAACACGGTGTTGAGACGCGTATTCATTTCGCTCTTACATTACTAGTTTTTCACTAATAGTTACAATTCGTCTATTTTTCAAATCATCATGCATTACGTTTTTCAGATCGCTTCTATATGATGTTATTAATATAAATATTACTCTCAAATCGAACTAATATTAACTTATCATTGAATTTAATATTTATACAAAAATAGGAGAGACGAAATTGATTGCTCAAATGTTTATATAGGTACCTATTTTTAGGGGTATTTCAGAAGAGGAACACTAAATTTGCTAGATGTTATTTGGGGACGGAGGAATTTTTGTATAATGTTGAAACGAATTTTTAAATGTTTGTAAATGAAAATTCTATATATTGCATGTTTAATGTCGATTGTACATTTCCCCGGTCGACTGTATGAAATCAGAACTTCCTACCTCAGAACTACGCAAAAGTAACAAATGATTCATATAAATATACAATTTACATTGTTCGAAACAGTTTACAATACGCAATAAGAATATATATAGTCTAAATAAGAGTTTATTATAAAGAAATATTTACGTAAAATGTTTATATAACAAAAATATCTTATAGTAATATCCTCAGATGAAATATATTCACTTCTTGGTGCTTTTTATGGCCATCTCATATTTACACCTTGTTACAAACGAAGCAACCTCACTGCTGTTGATTTATGTATAATTATGTATGTTATATGAACATTTAGTGATGTCTATGACCTAGCTGTAATCTGTTTCCCGAGAGCGAGCCTGCATCAGTCAGGTCGCTCGGCTCGCTCCCACCCTCGCATAGTCTATCTCAATTGTTTTTATTTCGAAACCGAATTTGGAAATGATATTAAATTACAAACATTCGTTTAATTAAAATGTTTTGACGTAATACTACGCAATACGCATGTACTGATAAACCTACTGCCAACTTTCTGATAGAAAACTGACATAATGAATAGTTAAGGGATGATTTTGTGAGTTAATTGTGTTAAATATATGTTTACTATAAGTGAGCTGTTTAAGTGGACATTTCTAGTTTATTTCGTTTATTTAAAAATTATATTAAGCATGTTGCAGGGAGTCGCGCGCACCTGATCACTAGAACATATCAACCAGAGACAATTATTTACTGTGTATAACGAATAAATCCTGTTTTCTCAGCATATCAGGCCGCTTGTATATAATTTCTTTCGTTGAACAGCGTGCGACCCCCACTTTTTGTTACCTGAATAAATATTATTAATAATTAATTACGATTTGTGGTCCAATGTTAATGAATCATAATACTTTTAGCTAGATAGTTGTACAAGAAGATCGTTAAGGTGTAGCCTAGTTCACTTCCGCAGATAGACAGACCTAATCGATATTTCATTCAGTGCAAAGAAATAAATCCTTCTATGTATACAATAAAGTTTGTTATAATAGTAAATGTACGTACGGAGGAATTGTTATTGTTGACGGCGCGGGCGCTCCGGTCACACTGCACTCTCGGATTGAACCTGGTTACGCAATATTTTTGTATTTAAAGTAAACTATATGAGAGGTTAGCGTGTAACGGAGTGTCTTGCAGAGTGAGAGGGCCGGAGGGCGCGTGGTGAGGGTCAGAGCTTAGAGTAGGAGTCGCGAGAGGTACTATGGGTGCTATGTAGAGGGACCGGAGGGACCGGAGGAACCGGAGGGCGCTCGGCACACTCGCACACAATAATGTTAGACCAGTCCAACCGATACAGGTGTAAACTAAATATTAATGAACCAGTGCGTTAAGTGACTTTATATAGGTGAAAGATCTCAGTATCCAAACTTCTTCGAACAAACCAGTGGCCGTTTCATGTGATTAAAATTAATATATATTAAAAACAAAATTGTGGAATTTTAATCGTATTTTTATATAGCTAGATGGAATTCTCAATAATCTTCTGTTCGGCACTACTTCTTATGCTTTTGTAAATATTACTGTAGGGTTTAATTTATTTATTTTTGTCTGTCTCGCGGGCGGCGCCCGCAGACATTCAATACTTTTCCTTTTTAGGGAATTTCGTTCTGTAGGTTACAAATTTTATTGTAAAAATATCTTTATTAATAAATTAGTAGGTAATGAATGGACCATGGGATGGAAGGCGAACGCTCTCAGAATTTATAATTCGGCTAGTGTATGTCCTAATCGACATTGTGAGATACCAGTTACCGGTTAGTATGCAAAATGTTTGAGCAAGCATTTAAAAAAATGCTCGGAGAGTTTAAATAATTTTAGTCGAATTGATGTTGTTGAAAAAAAAATCAAAGTTTCTAATTACTAATGTACTTAAATTTTCAATGTAAATTTTAAAGGCACCTCGAAAAAAAAATATTATTAATGAAATTATTTTAAATTGAGCCTAGTCTTTAGTATCATAATTTGGTTTTAAATTATAATAACGGACGCCAGATTGGTTCGAGGCGTAGTCGTAAGCGGTCTAGTTATCGTGGCCGCAAATGTTTGCACGACAAAATTATTGTAAATACAAAATATTTAATATAGTCCAAACGCACACCCTCACGACCCATGAACGAATAGTTATTGGCGTCGCTAGATAGGTGAAATATGAGAATATTTTGCAAGGAAGCAATGAGAAGGTTAGTGAATTCGGTGATAGAGGGAGAGGGCGCTGCGGTCGCTCGCCGGCGGCTGAAGCATACATGTTTTATCGTTATTTACTATTTCAATGTACGTATTCCTGTTTGTCGGTAAATTAATGTCCAATATTCGAATACGTAATTCATTCCGGATGAGAGTGGTGTGTTTCGTTTGTGTCGACAACGAGTTCGTTAGGTGAATGTTAACTTTAGTTTTGACTACTCGCTCATAGATGGCGGTGTCGTTTCGCTTTCATAAAAATTTTAACAAAATTTCGTAATAATTATTCTGAGAGTTGCGTGCGATACAGTGATTTTGCGTTATACTTGCTTTTAGTTGTATGCAGTTAAAGTCCGATATTTTAATTATAATTTTAGTTGTTTAATTTTACAAAATACTGTATTTTCTGCCCCCTAGTTAAGTTATTTTTCTATGTATAGTTAGTTATAAGTGTAAATGAACTAGCACATAAATTTGATGCATGATGATAATGTTAATAAAATATCCACAATAAAATCCAAACGTGTTCGTCATTATATCCTCAGTAGGGATTTACCCGTCACTATAGTCTCGAACTCCATCATTACCTGCCATGGCAGAAGTAGTACCTACCTGATTTCAGAAAAACAATAGGTTGAATATACAGTTTGTTAACTACCAGAGAGCGTTCCCGCTAACCCGCAATAGTATAGCATCCATACATGCTAAAAAATATTACCATTCGAAAACAAAATGTTCTTATTGTTAAATTGATACGTAAAAGAAACACTCTGTACACGCGTACTTGAAGGACGGCAACGTCGCAATTTATTTACGAATGCGTACGCGTGTACAGAGTGTTTCTTTTACGTATCAATTTAATATTTTTAGTGAATATTTTAATATTAAAAAAAAAAACATTTTGTTTTCGAATGGTAATATTTTTTTAGCATGTATGGATGCTATACTATTGCGGGTTAACGGGAACGCCCTCTGTTAGTTAACATACTGTATAGGGTAAAAAAACCGTACCCGTGAAATTAGTCGATTTGTAGATGTTGGTTCAATCATTAATGAAAGACGGTAAGAACTCATTCATTTTTCTTTATTCCACCTACACTTATGCAAGCTTATAGTATAGTGATAAACAATAATAAAATAACAATAATAATTAAATTGAAAAACAGCCATAGGTATCTGCAATATTAATGGTCTACTCTTAGTTATTCTGGGCTATTTTTAAGTACATTAAATCACAGTAGTACGTGCAAAAAGTACTTTTATTGTGCGTACAGCTAAGAATTGGAATTCTCTGCCGGATTCTGTGTTTCCTGATAGCTATAACCTGGGTGATTTTAAGTCAAGAGTAACCTATTCAGTTACGTTTAGGCAAGCGTGCTTCATCTTCAACCACATTATCGCTTAACGTTAGGTGAGATGGTGGTCAAACATAAGCCTATACAATTAAAAAAAGCGAGCATCATAGATTTCTCCCGGCAAACATTTGAGTGCTAGAACTAACAGCAGTACTGTTGAACTCCTAGTGACGAGACTAAATGTTCGATCATAATCTTCCCATAAATATCTGGCTGAAATAATTTGTGACAAGTCTGGTTTTATGTTACTTAGGTTGACGAAATAAATTTCATGTCTAGTATCTTTCCATCGTGTCTCATAATTTTCTCTTTGAGAATTTTAACTCTAATCGCGCCACTAAGTTGGTGGCTCCTTTAGGCTGTATTGTAAAATGTATGGGTGTAGTGGCCGAAAATAAATGCTTATTATTATTTAGATGCCAATGTGTCATCGTCATCTGCTTAGTCTATGCCCAACTATGCTGGGTCGGCTACCAGTCTAAGCGGACGCAGCAGATGTGTGTTAGAGTTTTACATACGACTGTAAGCTGTAGCTGGGTACCCGTAACGACTGTCAAAGATGGCCAAATGACAACCGGAGCAACGGCTTAAGGCGCAATCGATTCCCGTTGACCGTGTGCCCCGCGCACCCCTTCATTAAAATTACGCGTAGTGTCATATCGTGCGCGGCGCGACACACACATAAAAGTAGTCAGTAAGACATTTCAGAGCAGTGTTTCAGAATATTGTTACGTACCTACCTACCTACTTATTTGTTTGTAAATTATTGATCCACTTTTTGTTGTAGTATTACTAAAACAGAAAATATTATAATTATCAATGTAACCGGGTGGCGATGTGTAGACAGTTATTATTAGATTTTTCTCGCAACTTTGCTTACAAATAAAAGTAAATAAATTTGTACTTTTTTTTTACGTGGTAAAATCATCAAATAAGTCCTCCCACCCCGGGCAGGGCCGGAGGGACTGTCAGACTTGTACTGACTAAAATCCACGGTGTTCCTTCAATAGCCCTTTACGTTCCGGGGTCACGGTAATGGGATAAGTCCCACGACCCCGGCAGGCTTCGGCCCTCTATAGGGGGGGCCTCGTCATATTGCTGACGCTCTTTGAGGCGCGCGTGGAACACAACGCGCCGTCGACCCGGGCATGGTCCATGGTCGGACAGCGAGTTGCCCTTTACTCGCTGTCCGCATGCCCGCGCCTACGGTGGCCGGAGATCGTCGGCCGACTGGGCGTCTACCACTGCGGCTGGGCTGGAGGGAGGACGCCATCCTCTCCCTCACGCGGCCCGCCTCCTCCTTCGATAGCATGACTGCTTCGCAGAAGGAGGCGACCGCTTCCCACTCTCTCTCGCCCCGCAGCATGGCCTCGACCAGTACCGGGAGCGAGAGGTCTCCGCCTATCGCCGCCGTGAGGACACGTCGGTGCTCTGCCCAAGCGGGGCAGTCTTGCACCGTATGCTCTACTGTGTCCTCAGGGCGATCCTCGCAGTGGTGACACCCAGGCGTTTCTTCCTTCCCCATCAGACACAGGTACCTCCCGAAACTTCCGTGTCCGATGAGGGCCTGCGTCATGCTGTAGGTCAGGACGCCGTGACGCCGATCTAGCCACTCCTCAAAGAGGGGTCTTACCGCCGCAATTGCGGCGTGCCCGGCCGTCGGTTGCGACAATCGTCCCCTCCACAGAAATAAAAAATACAGGAGAAGTGGTAAAGGGGCGTATCGGTGTCCGCGCGACATGGCCACAGGACTCATGTCACAGGCAAGTGGCCGTCTCCGCGAACTAGTGCGCTTTCGACGGCGATCGTGATAACATATATGAATGCCGAGTTGTTTTGTAGTATCTTGTAAAAACCGAAGCCAAAATCAAAACTATGTGAATTATGGAATCACTTACCATATGTAAGTACAAGTATTTTACAATATTTGTCTTTAAAATCATGAAAAACAATAAATCGTAAAAAAGAAATATTTTACTATGTTATTTTTGTTTTCAAATATCAGAGCGACTGTACTACTTTTGCTATAAATACATTGCTCCTTAACCACTACCTGAGTTCGTCACTAAGTAACTGGACAAGCAATGTAAAAATAACATACGAAACTGTATTACGCAGATTCATCGCGTAGTGAGGCCGCCACTTCTTGCGACGAATTAGTGATGTGCTTGTGCAGACCCACTAACGTAGGCTATCGACAGCAATGTCGATTGACGAATGAAATATTGCTATTATAGTTTAGGGGTTTTTCAACCGACGACAAAAAAGGAGGAGGTTATCAATTCGACGCGTATATTATTATTATTTTTTTATGTATGATCACCAATTACTCGTAAACGGCTGAACCGATTTGGAAAATTCTTTTTTTGTTTGAAAGGGTATACTTTGAAATTGGTCCCTTTGTCACCAAGTCAGGATCTGATGATGCGATCCTGGAGAAATCGAGGGAACTCTTCAAATATTATAGGCACACCTATAGTGATTTTAGTATTTTTTGTAGTAACTTGTGTAGTTGCATTCGAAAAGCACCATTTGTGAAGTAGATCTGATGATGAAGACCACCGATGGCCACTGGAACTACTCAATACATAAGTAGGAATAATAAGTAGTTCATGTGTTCCGCTTCAATTACTTGAATGTGGTTATTAAGCACAATATGCTCGTCACTCGTGAAGCTGATGGTGAACTACCAGGAGAACTCCTCAACAAATAACAACCCAACATTGGGAAAAGCAATATTTTGTAAATGAATATAAGTAATTGACATTTAGGCTCTTGTAACTAGGTAAATTAAAAATCGACCAACAAAAAGAGTGAAATAAAAACTTTTTACCAAAAAATTAAACCGACTCCCAAAAAACACTGCAAAGTGAAAAATAACTTTAATTTCGGTAGTCGGTGTCTTTAGTTTTGTATTTTCGTTTTTGGCACCGACTTCCGAAATTAAAGTTATTTTTCACTTTGCAGTGTTTTTTGGGAGTCGGTTTAATTTTTTGGTAAAAAGTTTTTTATAACATACGGAAACCTCTAAGAAAATATGTTTAACTTTTATTTTACATGAGATGACAGAAATAAAAATACGTTGAAAAGTCAAGTGTACAAAAAAGTAAAAAAAAATTAACAATTTATTTTACGCCCGCAGCATGCGTAAGGAGTTCCGACGTCGCCGTCGCTACAATAGTTTATTTTCAATCTGTCAACCGTTTTAGCCCGGTTGGAAGATCGATGTAAATAATGTTTTTTTACTTATTTAGATTTATTACAGAGTAGTAGAGAAATGCGTAACCAATATTCGTAAAGTAAGTTACTTTAATTTTAGGTTAATAATCGGCAGTGTTTTTCGGTTTAGAATTATCGTATGTTATGCCTTATCCTATGTTGCTGTTTCTTTATTTTTTATGGTTTTTGTATTTTACTTCCGTTGAAGCTTCGAATGCGTTATAATAATCGGCATGGTTCAGATAATATATTTTTGAATTTATTTGTTATGCCTGGATGTGTGTTTGTTTCATATATTTAACAATTTCTCTACTAACTAGGATTTTTCGTATAACAAAAACCTATTATAACCTACTAAACTATTACCTGCGGGGTAATTGCGTATCACACTTACAGTACGAATGGGTTTCATTATGCTAAATCAACAACACTCACTGCGGTATTTACGTTGTTGAGCAGACCAATATTTCGAACATATGAAGCAATGGATTAGTAATATACGTCAAAATCATTCTGATCTTGATTTATAGTGTGTTACGTAAATATTGCTATGCTTATTATATAGTGACGTTTAGAAGTAGCTTAGGATGTATGTAAATGATAAATAAGTGGTTTTCGTACTTTTCAGCTTCCCAAAAGATGGTAATATAAAAAAGGAATGGATTGATGCCATAGGCATGCCACCTAACTGGTACCCTACAAAAAATAGCACCATATGCTCGGTTCATTTCAGCGCAGAAATGTTCCAGCCTCTAAAGAAAAGTCGCAGGCTTTTTGAATGGACAATTCCAAAATTAAGAGTACAACTGATTTTTGCAGAAGTGGGTTAAATTTTATTTTATTACTGAAAGCTATTCTCATGTTTTAGGGCATTCATAAAATCAGTCATTCAACTTTTTAGGATTCTATACAACCTATACGGCTGGTATGTTCCGATCAAGAGCGTAATGTAAGTTAACATTAACTTCTATTTTACCTATCACTATGATAATTAAATATTAAGATTTAAGTCGAAAGCGCCAGGGTAGCCCTTAATACTTAGCAGGTAGTACTTAATAATAATTATGTAATGTTATGTTCTTAATAATATGTTTATTGTTATTATAATATTTTCTGGACATGCCATTTTTTATTTGGTTAATTTTCAGGTGCCCAAAAAAAATTGTACAATAATAAATGGACGAATCGATAACTTTCCGATTTAGTCAATCACTAGCGTGTATGTAAAATAAATTGCTTTTGCACAGCACAATGATAGCGACCGATGTATTTGTGTGGGTAAGTTCTACGGTGCATGGTAAATACACGCTGTGTTTGACGGAATAAGGTTTATTATTGATTGTATAGTACGTTCTGATTTAAGAAATGCGGGTGTGTGCGCGAGTGCGTATCTATTGATTTTATTAAACTGCATGTGTAGTTGTTGGCCCGCCCAGCGCCTAACTGGAGACACACGGTTCCGATATAATTTCGTCTGTTGACCATATCTACTTATTTATTTTTTCTATGGTCCCCTCCATACTGCCCTGAGATCGCGCCGGAGCTCTTCCCGCCGCGCCTCGACTTCTCGAGGCAGCGGGGATACGCCCCGGCGCAAATAAATTAGTACTTACCTACTTACATAAAACATAAAAAAGAGCTAGTGGAAAACCTACGCGTAAATAGCTATGCCTACTGATGGGTAGCGGAAAAATTTCGGACGGAAAAGAAAAGAAAAAAGATATTTTCCAATATTTTTCCGATATTTTTCCATTTCAAAATAGCTTATTTTAATACATAAACAAGTTAATTATGTGTACACTTTAACGATATCAATATTACTACTGCTAGTAACAATATGTTAAATTAGCAGGACGAAACGAAAAACAAGTTTTTATCTATTTTTGCAACACCAATGTAATTCACATACAGGTAAATCCCCGTTTGAGTCATTAAATGCCGGTGCTTTTTAGGGTTCCGTAGCCAAATGGCAAAAAACGGAACCTTAATAGTTTCGTCATGTTTGTCCGTCTGTCTGTTTGTCTGTCTGTCCGTCCGTCCGTATGTCACAGCCATTATATTCCGAAACTATTAGGACTATACCTACATGTGAAACTTAGTAGGTAGATGTATTTTGTAAACCGCTTACTGATTTTAAGAAAAAAAAATTAAAATAAAGGGAGGCTCCCCATACATGGAACTAAAACTGAAAATATTGTTTTTTCATGAAATCTATGCATGTGTGGTATCTATAGACAGGTCTTTAAAAATGACATCGGGGTTTTTAAAACCACTTTCATAAAGTCAATCGTTTAAAAGATATAAGCTTCCAAAGTGGTAAAATGTGTGTCCCTCCCCCCTCTAACTTCCCTGAAACTTCTAAAAAAAAATATGTCTATAGATCTTAATGTAAACTTTCAACCAAAATTGGTTTGAACGAAATCAGTTCAGCAGTTTTTGAGATACAGCATATTTTCTAAAACCGCAAATATAACTTTGTAATTCATACAAACACTATGAAAAACAAAGTTATTTGGCGTAGTTATAATAAATGTAAATAAGCTAGTTTTAAGAAATTTGTAAGGTTATTTATGTCAAATATATACGTATTATATTATATTATTATAGTTCCTACGGAACCCTTCATGGGCGAGTCTGACTCACACTTGGCCAATTTTTTAATTTAATACCAGTACTACTTCTTAAAGGTATAGGTTAGAAATAGGTGGTAATAAGGACAAACTCGCGTGGAATCTGTACGAAAAACAAAATAATAGTGTATCTTATGAATATTGTAACAAAACATTTCGTTATGCTAATATAATAGGTAATGCGGTCGTACTGTTTGCAATAAATGTCCACAACATGTGAAAATTATTATAAGTTCGAAAACATCGCGAACTTTGCCGGAAGGAGCAGCTTACTTGAATAGTTCGCCTTCTACTTCATCCTATCAGTCATATTCTGCAGGATCGACAGCACAGTTTCTGAGAGATAAGTATCCAGTGCGCGTGCTGGTGGGACAGATCCGGTCTCGCCGTGAGGCCATGGTTGACGCTTAAAATTGTACTTGAAGGCTGTCTCGGGTGATGCCAACTTGGTCAAGTTTAATGCAGCTAAGACCCAGGCATGTCTCTTCTCCGCAAGGCTCCAAAAAGGAGCCGGCTCCTTTCCATGGTGTAACCGTGCCGATAACTGATCGTATTGAGCTTCTTGGGGTAACATTGACCCTCAATTTTGGTTTGTTCATCGAGGCTAAGGCTCATTTAACAGCAATAAGTTGAGAATCCTAGCAAAGGTAAGATAGTACTGCACAGCGGTACAGCTTCTCAAGCTCAAGTTAAATCGTGTATGGAGTATGTACCCTCATATTTGGTACGGATCTGCCAAATATCAACTGGACGTGCTTGAGTCTAACGAGAAACGGGCCAAGAGACTAATTGTCAACAATGCACGGGTTCATTCAAAGCTCCAGCTCCAGGTGCTGCTTAAATAAGCAGCACCTTTGAAATCCTAAGAAATTTCTTCCAGCAGACCTGCGACAGGAGAGTTGAAGAGGAGATGATAGACACAGTGTGTATAAATACTAATTACGATATAAAACATACTTAGCTATAAAATTAAACTAAAATGATATATTTAATAAATATATACATACATAGAATTAAAATACATGCTATAAAAATATATACCTATAATAAATATATAAAATTACGGGATGTTAGATAGGTAATGATCTTTGACCTGCTTTTTGAAAATAGTAATGGATTTAGCTTCGCGGATTTTAGCGGGAAGTGAGTTCCACAGTCGTTGATTTTTTTAAATTTAAATGAAGTTATACAATAATAATATTAGTAATTAGTAATATTATGATAAATTAAAAATGAATAGGAATAATCACATCTATTCAGTTGAAGATGAATCCGAATCGTCATTTGTAAAAAGGGAATCATGGTTAACATTTCCTCCTGCATCTGTATCTAAAAACAATAAATCTCCTCAATAATATGAGCAGCTGTGTTATTCTGTAAGACCTCATTCTAAACTTCGAATCTGAATCCGCTGTGAGTCTATTGATTGGCATTCTAAAAACTCGGTTGTTAATTCGAATTTACACTAGCGCTACCCTTGCGAGCGTGTCAGCGAGTTGAACTAAAGATTTTGACAGATAAAGTATGAGATGACGTGAGAAGCGGCATTCGGTAAGGTAATTCCAAAGAGTATGTAAAATCCTCCGTCACTTCGACGCTGTTTACAGAATGCAAAATCAAGGTCACTTTGAACTATAAGCGAAGTGACGGTGAATAGCTATGTGAGATGCGAGTTGTTGTTCGAATTTTACAGAATCGACGTACAGATCGTTCTTCATAATTTTTGGGAACTGATACGGTGTGCCAAAGCACGAAAACCTTTTTCCATAGTGGATGCTCAACCCATAACTTATCAGGGTAAGCAATCAATTTATCAATATCCTTCAAGGCTTATAGGTGTCAATGGAGTGTCGCTAGTGGACAAGCTTAATAGCCCGGATCATCAACGAACAGCTGCTTGTCTCTCGGTTTTCTACTGATTGTACTTCGGGGAGTGTGCGCAGGAACTACATGACCTGATCCCTCCATCTCCCTTTCACTACCAGTCTACCAGGCGAACTTGATTGATATACCGTCTTGTCATACCAAGCGCTTCTTCTCCAAATATATTGTGCGCACAGCCAAACTGTGAAACTATCTGCCAGCTTTTGTGTTCCCTGTCACTTATGACCTTTTACCCTTTAAAGCTCTTGCTTTAAATAGGCATCTTCTGGGTTTGCTGGTTCCATACTTCCATCGTAGACCCATCCCATCTATTGCTTACCATCAGGCGAGGTTTAGGCTAAGAGTGGGCTTCCCGTAATAAAAAAAAAACCTTTTTCTCATTTATCGAACTAGCTTGTTTTTATTGATAATAAGCTCGCGTTAGTTAAGCGTCTCACCATCATCATGGTAAGTGATGATGTAGTCGAAGAAGCAGCACGCTTACCTAAAAGTAACCTATTCACTCTTGACTTAAAGACCCCCAGATTATAGCCATAAGTAAATTTACCTGTGTAATTTTTGTAGCAAATATTATTGTTCTTTTGCTATTATTCCTTTATTTTCTGCTCTAGCGCAAATCTAGTACAATTTATTTTAACAGCCATGTATAATATTTTATCCGTTCGTTTACCAAATATAGCTGCTACTCCTGACAATGAGCAGTATTTTTTTTTTCTTGTATGATATGTTTCCCCAACATCCGTCAGCTATGACGTCAATTATCAGTATTCCCTTTTCATTTACTTTACCTTATGAAGGAACGAATATTATGAACGAAGCTGCTGAGGAGGAAAGATGTGCTGCCGTTGAGGCAGCACATCTTTCCTCCTCAGCAGCTTCGTTCATGGATCTTAATGCTTCAGATTCTCATTTTTTGTTTACTATATTCATATGAAAGGTGAATAGCTTTTGTGAGACCTCAGGAAGTCCTAGAGTTAACGTAATTTCCAGAAATTGAGTATGTCCACATCCTGCGACTGTTGCACCAGCTACGGCACACGTATTTAAATTCATTTCTTCTGGGGTGTTGTCTCCCTCTATTATAAAAATCATATTGCATAAACAACATTTCAGTTTCGATTTAGTCATTAAACGTGTCAATCGTTCAGATACGATTTTAATTGATTTTAAACCGCAGTCCAGGGGTCCTTGGCTTGATATTTCCTCTACCAATCGATATTTCTTCGGTTTCCCTAAAACAAAGTAAAATAAAATTCTGTTGTAATAAGTACTGACGGGCTGAAGAAATATTTTTATGTTCAAACAGACAAGTTTTGATCAAAGAAAATATACAATGTTGAAATTACCTCTCTGCTTCATAATGTTTTGTTTGATTTAGTTCCTGATGTAAATTTACATCGACTTCAATGAGTGATGATGGATTTTCAGTAGGTACTAGGTCTGCAAAAAACATAATAATTATAATTTGTAGAAAATAATACATTGATTTTTGTGATAAGTATGTTTATATTTGTTTAATTTAGTGATTCATTATTTCAGAATACATTGATATTTATTTACTTATGTAATAATATAATAATTATCATATCATTTGCTGTCTGATGTTGTTCTTTTGCTAAGTTTAGATTTTGTTCAATAGATTGATTACTATTTTATCGAAATTGATTGGGTTTCCTCCACCTTTGTCGTTTTCTATATGAGTGGTTGTTTATGTGTTATGTTTTGTTTATGTGTGTCTGTTGATTTGCAATAGTTTTACCTATTTAGTTGAATGACTAGTTTTTCTTTTTTAATTTTTTCCTCTATGTACAACCCCAGCATGTACGCTTGATAATGTGTTTTTATTTTGTTTTAGTCAATATTCACCTAGGTATCTAAACAAAAGTAATCTCGACTTCAATCAAAAATGGTTTTGATTACTAAACTAAAAACTTACGTAAGTATCATCAAAATTGGCCCACGTGCTTGGACTATAGAGCACCACAAAGGAAAAAAAATAGATACTGACGATCACATTACCGTCTTTTGTGTCTCACAGTCGGGTAAAAAGTTCTGGGCTCACTAACAGGGCTCCTTTATCGATCAAAGCCGCGTGCAATGTGTCCGCCTAGCGTACTGCCGAGTGATTGTCAAATAAATAATTCTTTTATCTCGTTTTTTGTTTATTTTATCATTATTTGTACAACCCTAACACCAAGAGAAGTCCAGACAGTTTTCTAAATTCTTGGTACGCGTACAGAAAGTAGGAGGTATGTTTCTGCTTATACTTCTACTAGGAGGCTATTGCCTAGGTATTTTCGTGTTTGTATAGGAGTGATGTATCTGTTTGGTGATTACTATTTTCTAATCTGTGCCATGGAGGCAGTCGATATTGATGAGTAGGTAGGTACTTACTCGACATTCAATCGAGAAGCAGTATCATCTGGTTGTTGAGTAGCAAATTGCTTGTTCGCCAATCTAAAATAAAATTTAAAATTGATATATGTAGAATTGGCAGCACAGCTGGCTATTTTTTTTCTGGGTGGGAAAATCATCAAACGACCCCTCCCGCTGTGAGTAGAGCGGAAGGGAGTGTCAGACTTCTACTGACTAAAAACCGCAGTATCTCGTTAGAACATTCCCGCAACCCCGTAAGGCAATAGCCCTATCGGGCCCCGTCAGTGCTGCTGACAGCTCTTTGAAGCGCGCGCGGAACGTGGCGCGCTGCCAATTCGGGCCTGATCCTTACCGGACAGTAAGCTACTCCTGCTCGGCGTCCGCAGGCCCGGCGTCTACGGTGGCCGGAGGTCGGCTCGCGATCCCCGACGCCCGGAGCGTCTCCCGCGGCGGCTGGGGCGTGAGGAAGAAAGTTGTCTCTCCCTTCCGCGTTTAGCCTCCTCCATCGCTAGCATGACTGCTTCGCAGAAGGAGGCGACTGCATCCCATTCCCCCTCGCCCCGCACCATGACCTGAACCAAATTCTGTGGCCGAGTGAGCGATTCGGTAAAGCAATTTCAATTATGTTGAACTAGTGCGCCTCACCATCAACGATCACTGCTTACCATCAGATGGGATCGCAGTCAAAACATGCTTACGTATTTAAAAAAAATCATTCAATTCAATTTACTAGAAATATATTTTTATAAACTATATTTTTAATATTCTTTATTTACGAAGTTATTTACTTATAATAATAAAGTTTCTTGCCGTCTTTTTGCTATATTCTGAAGTAAGTGCTTTTGACGAGCAGCTTTCCATCTCTTCCCACTGTTAGTTTTATTTTCCATCCTTAATCTTTATTTTGTTGCGAGCTGCGGAAAAATTCGAAACACATCCATCCTCGATAACGTTCCGCAGAACACTGGCGCGGTGCCGGCAGTGAAAAATGAGCAAACGTATGTCGTAAAACGCAAATAAATTTGTATAAAATTAAATATTAACTATTTAATAAAAATCAATCCATCATTGAACGCAGGATAGCATTTAAAATTTTATGGAATATTTTTGATTTTAGTTACAGTTGTTAATGATAAACTGAGGACTGAAGGGATAAACTGCTTTAAAACTGAATTTAGAGGTGTGTTTGAAGAATTTTTTTACGCATTAAAGTATGTTTAATTACGTTTTGTATTCCATCACTATATGCAAAAAAGACAAAAATAATATATATTTTTTGGTTCATAAAATTATGTAAGGTTTAAGAGATAGACTGATTTAAAAAACAGCATTTTTGACCGTTCTCAAGAAATCTTCACCTTAACGTGCTTTCTGAGACACTGGAGTATCACACCGCCAACTTCCAAACTCCTGGTACACTTACTCTTACACAAACTCCTGGTACACTTACTCTTACACAAACTCCTGGTACACTTACTCTTACACAAACTCCTGGTACACTTACTCTTACACAAAATCCTGGTACACTTACTCTTACACAAACTCCTGGTACACTTACTCTTACACAAACTCCTGGTACACTTACTCTTACACAAACTCCTGGTACACTTACTCTTACACAAACTCCTGGTACACTTACTCTTACACAAACTCCTGGTACACTTACTCTTACACAAACTCCTGGTACACTTACTCTTACACAAACTCCTGGTACACTTACTCTTACACAAACTCCTGGTACACTTACTCTTACACAAAATCCTGGTACACTTACTCTTACACAAACTCCTGGTACACTTACTCTTACACAAACTCCTGGTACACTTACTCTTACACAAACTCCTGGTACACTTACTCTTACACAAACTCCTGGTACACTTACTCTTACACAAACTCCTGGTACACTTACTCTTACACAAACTCCTGGTACACTTACTCTTACACAAACTCCTGGTACTTTTACTCTTACACAAACTCCTGGTACACTTACTCTTACACAAACTCCTGGTACACTTACTCTTACACAAACTCCTGGTACACTTACTATTCAGGACTGCAATAGGCCAGCCAACGGTAACTGGACGTGTCCGGAACCTTCCACGATACGTGGAGCGTACCGTTGCTTTTCCAACAATAAACAAGGTTATACAATAATGGTACACTAACCTGAGTGCTGGGGACGCCAACTTCGACCTTCCAAGGTCACGCCCCAAGTGTGGTTTGTATGTAATATGAGATAAGTAATTGAAAAGTGTGATGTAAGTCAAGTATGTGGACGTTCACAAGGCGCCGGTCTCCAGATGGCGCGGTTCCAACTCAGCATCACACCCGACTCGTTTCCACCAAGCGCGTGCTACGAGGTGACGCAATAAGGCGATATGTTCCGACAATATCCCGGGGTTTTCGACAAAATGGGGATTTCAACTTCAAACAACAAATAATTCGCGACCCAATTATCGGTCTCAACAGGCGAATCCAACGATATTTTACCAATTACAATCAAATCAAAGTCTCAAGGGCGGACATTTTCCAACAACGGAACCAAAGTCTATCTGTCAAAGTCAGGTAATGTCAAGATCAAATTCGTTATGTCAAAAGGGTGCGTTCTGTTTCACGTCGGACCGAACATCTACCCCCCCCCCGGACGGGCCTACCCGTCCACTAATCAATTGGAAGTCTTGACAAGGTTGCAAATTCAACACAGCTTCAATGCGGCCAAATACCGTAGCTAGTTCATTAAAGGTGAGAACGGTGTCTCCCAACAATCTCCGCCAGCGTCCCTTTGCCGCTTTCACCGCGGCCCCAAAAATACCCCCCCCAATGGGGGGAGGCTGGCGGGTCAAACAACCAAGTGACCCCATCGGCGGGCCAAACTATTACCAATATCAACCTGGCTCTCATTAAGGAAGGCGTATACCTCCTTCAAATAGTTACTTGTACCCTTGTAATTCGTACCGCAATCAGACCTAATCAACGAAGGTAACTCACGGCGAGACACAAATCTTTCCAAAGTCGCCTCAAAGGCCTCTGTCGAGAGGGAGGTTACCAGCTCCAAATGTACTGCCTTGGTTGACAGGCAGACAAACACACAAATAAGCCCTAACAATCTTGCTATTACGAAGGGTGGACGTCTTCAACAAAGGGGGACCAACAAAATCCGTTACGACGCCAGCAAAGGGCCTCGCCTCATTGACGCGATCAGCCGACAAAATCCAAAATTCTCGCTGCAGAATGGCCAACAGCGCATTGCAACCGGCATGCGAGTTCTTAGTGTGACGATCAGTCACCAACAATTGTACCAAGTTCAGTTACAACAAGGGCAGGAGCACCAATTTTAGGGTAAGGACAACTCACAAGGGTGACCTCAAACTGTAATGTAGTTAGCCACATATTGTGAAAAGAAACGTTATTAATACAGACAGTATAAAATGACATATGACGCATAAAAACTTAGAAACGTCATATGTGGCAAAGTACATTACAGACGTTTATAAAAGGATTTGCGGAACATATGCGCATTCTAGAACTAGCTCGGGAACGTGAAAACCGCCATTACTCGCTGTTGAATCTGAATATTAATAAACAACGACAAGTGCTTCAAACTGACTTTTATTAAGAAAATAATAACAATACATGGCGCAGTCGACTCAAGAACCATAAAAAGTAATGAAAACTCAAGAAACCGTGGATTTTGGAACACAATCAGAACACGTGGAAGAAATGGGCACTCCTATCGAGTTCAAGATGCCAAATCCTCTAAAATGGGATTCAGTTGGTGATATGCTAACAAGATGGAAAAACTTCAAACAGCAACTATCTGTTTTTATCCTGGCGTCCGGGCTGGAAAAAGTCTCAGAAAAAAGAAAATCTGCTATCTTGTTAAACTGTTTAGGTGAAGATGGGCAAAATATATATTACAACATTTTGAAGAAAACAGATGAGACACCTAAGTATGAAGATTTACTCAAACAATTCGATAATTACTTTGCACCGAAACAGAATGAAATTATAAATGCATTCAATTTCAACACTAGAAATCAAGAAGAAAGCGAATCATTCGACAGTTTCTTTTCAGAAATAAGTAAACGGATTAAAAGTTGCAACTACAAAGAACAAGAAAACAGAATGCTAAGAGATAGAATCGTCATGGGTATCCGGGACAAAAACCTACAAAGGAAACTTCTAGAAAACCGAAATTTAACTTTGGACTCTGCGCTGGACCAATGCAGAGCAGCTGAGCTATCACAAGAACATATCAAGATCATACAGAAACAAGAAGAGTGGTTGAAGGTGGATGCAGTCACCACCCAGAACCCTAAAGCTAAGTATAACACAAACAGTTATCCCAAAGTTCAAAAAAGTAAAAAAAACAACTATAATCAAATTTTCTATCATTGTAAAAAGTGTAGCAAAGAACATGGCCCTCGGCAGTGCCCAGCCTTTGGTAAAACCTGTTCAAATTGTAATAAACTCAATCACTTTTCCCAAGGTTGTATGAATAAAAAAGTAGATTTAGTTGACAACACCGAGACTACCAGTGATGACAACTATGTTCATGACTTATGACTACTTAAAGTCTGTCATGCAATTGGAAGTAAAAACTTGAGTTGTCACAATGAGTGGCGAATAATATTAAGAACAGAAAATAAAAAAGTCACCTATAAATGTGACACTGGAGCTCAAGTCAATGTAATCTCATTAAAAGACTTAAAATTAATTGTCAATGATGAAAACCCTAAGTGGTCTGAGACAAAATATATTTTAGAAGCATTTGGAGGTAATAAAATAAAACCATTGGGAAAAGTAATATTAACAATATATAAAAATGATGAAAAAGTTCCCACAGAATTCCTGATAATAAAAGAAAATGTTTGTCCAATATTAGGACTTAACTCATTAATAGAATTGAAATTTTTAAGTAAAGAAAATATAAACTTAATGAGTGTAAACAATAAGTGTATTAACAGCATTAACGTACAAAGCAAAGATGTAATTATTAATCAATATCCTGAACTTTTTCAGGGCATAGGACAATTTCACACACCGCTGGAACTGCACACTCAACCAGATGCACAGATTGTGGTAAAACCACCACGACGAGTTCCACATGTATTAATGGATCGCCTGGTGGATAAATTAAAAAATTTGGAAAAAAATCAGATTATTGAGAAAGTCGAACATCCAAAATCATTTGTGAGTAACCTTGTAATAATTGAAAAAAGTGATGGTAATTTGAGAATTTGTCTAGATCCCCAAGAATTGAATAAGGTTCTAATAAGAGAATATCACTTAATTCCAACATTAGAAGAAATAGTAAACAAACTAAATAACAAGTCAATTTTTTCAGTATTAGATTTATCGGATGGCTTTTACAATATAAAACTAACAGACAAATCAGCAGACTTATGTGCATTCAGTACTCCTTGTGGCTGCTATAACTGCTGTAGCATCTGAGATTTTTCAAAAGTATAGTGAAAAATCATTTGGTGACATTCCTGGTGTTGTAATCTACTGCGACGATTTATTAATTTGTGCTGAAAATGAACAGGAACATGACAGAATATTAAAAACTGTGTTAGAAAGAGCAAAAGAAAACAATGTCAAATTCAATAAAAGAAAATTTCAATATAAATTACCTGAAGTAAAGTATTTCGGTCACATCTTTTCTAAGGAGGGAATGAAAATTGATCCCGACAGAGTAAAAGCTATTTTAAGTATTACTAGTCCAATTAATAAAAAAGAACTACAAATATTTTTGGGAATGGTTAACTATTTGAGAAACTTTGTTAATAAATTGGCAGACCTCACAGCACCATTAAATACCCTCTTAAAAAAGGATGTGTCCTGGATGTGGACAGAGTTGCATGAAGAGGCTTTCAATAATATAAAAAAATGGATTAGTACAGCACCGGTATTACAAAATTATGATTCCTCCTTGCCAGTCATAATTCAATGTGATGCCAGTAGGGATGGATTGGGTTGCTGTTTAATGCAAAATGGCAAACCAGTTTGCTATGCTTCTAGAAGTCTAACAAGTGCAGAAAAAAATTTTTCTCAAATAGAAAAGGAGCTACTAAGTGTAGTATGGTCAACAAAGAAGTTTCACTATTTTATATATGGTAAAAAATGTATTATACATAATGATCACAAACCTTTAGAAAGTTTACTGAAAAAGCCTATTCATGCAATACCATCATCACGATTGCAAAGACTGAAGCTAAAATTGTTAAAATATAACTTAGAATTTAAGTACTTGAAAGGACGTTTAATGCACATAGCAGATTTATTATCACGCTCATACTTAGATGAAAATGATGACGACCAGTCTTACATGTATGAAGTAATACACTGTATAGGTCTTGCAAACTATTTACAATGTACTGACCAACAAAAACAAGAACTAATATGTGAAACATCTAAAGACATAGAATTATCTCAGTTAATTGATTTTAAACAGAATGGTTGGCCAAATAAAAATATTCCTGATTACCTAAGGCACTACTTTAAGTTTAGAGAAAACATAACAATTGATCAGCAACTCTTGTTTATGAATGATAGACTGATAATTCCAAAGTCACTTAGATTAACCATCCTAAATAAAATGCATGAAGGTCACCTAGGAATGACAAAAATGAAGCAACTAGCTAGAGCCTTATATTATTGGCCAAACATTGATTCACATATAGAAGATGTAGTCAAAAAATGCTTTATCTGTCAAACACATCATAATAACAATATTAAAGAACCTTTATTGTCGCATGATGTACCGAAGTTACCATTTTCAAAGATAGGAATTGATATCTTAGACTTTAAAAAGAAAAACTATTTGATACTTTATGATTACACCACAAAATGGTTAGATATAAAACTAATTACTAATAAATCTGCTAATAGCATAAATAATGCACTAATAGATATATTTACTTGTTTTGGTATACCATTGGAAATTGTAGCTGATCATGTTCCCTTCGATTCTCTACAGTGTAAACAGTTTGCTAAAGAGTGGGGTTTTAAATTCACATACTCCAGCCCAAGGTATCCTCAATCAAACGGCATGGCAGAACGTGGAGTACAAATAGCTAAAAAAATCTTAACTAAGTGTAATGAAGGTAAAACAGATTTCAGAATGTCCCTATTACAGTATAGATCCTCGCCAGTTTCCGGCACATGTTTCACACCTGCACAGCTAATGATGAGTAGGAATTTAAAAACTAAGTTACCTTCTAGTTATAAGTACTTAGTACCAAAGTTAAGCTGTAACATAGATACAGAGATGAATAAGACTAAAAATAGAAATATAAGAAATTATAATAAAAATGTTAAAGAAAGAAGTGGCTTTAATCTTGATCAGAAAGTCTGGTTTAAAAAGGATCCACAAAAGAAACAATGGACACAAGGTATAATTATAAATAATAATAATTATAGGTCATATGTTATTAAAGATTATAATGGATGTATTTACACAAGAACTTCTTATCATATTCGATCTCAATAATCTGCTAATAAATGTACAGTGAGTGTGCAGTTACAGGAACGGTGACACACTGTCTTTAAAATAAGTAGTGGTATAAAGCAAAGATGTAAATTAAGAATAACTTAGTATTGTATAAATGAATATCATAAGTAGAGTAAGTAATGATGCAAGTGATTATCTTGTATTGAAAATTTTCTTTGTAGTACCTAACTTTTTTTTTGTATATTTTTTTAAGGGAAAGGGGTATGATGTAATGTAGTTAGCCACATATTGTGAAAAGAAACGTTATTAATACAGACAGTATAAAATGACATATGACGCATAAAAACTTAGAAACGTCATATGTGGCAAAGTACATTACAGACGTTTATAAAAGGATTTGCGGAACATATGCGCATTCTAGAACTAGCTCGGGAACGTGAAAACCGCCATTACTCGCTGTTGAATCTGAATATTAATAAACAACCACAAGTGCTTCAAACTGACTTTTATTAAGAAAATAATAACAATACACAAACCAGGTCCTTCCCTCAACAGTGGTGTCAGCCGGTTCGCCAATTCCCCAAATCTTGCCTGAAAGGTCGTTCACCTTCAGGCCAACCTGTCCCGCTAACCAAGAAGACAAAAGGCAACCCCGGACTCCCGTCTCCAAAATGGCACAGACCACAATCGAGTCACCCAAGGGTCCCCAGACCGTGACCGAGGCCGTTGGCAACAAAACCGTCTTGATCGGGGGGTTCCTTTAGCGGGGCAGGCGTCAATCTCTTAGTGATGCCTGGGCGGCGACCGATCGCCGCTTCCAGGCTGCCTTCGTTCACGACGAGGCCAACAATCAAACCATTCGTCCCCGCGGTGTCCCAAGCCGCTCGCCATCACTGGAGGGGCATATCCCACCGAATGCCCGAATGGCGGAGGGCGCGACTCCAGCCGGGGACGTTCCGCCAACGGAGGGGAAAGGCAGCGGCGCCGACCCGGCCACTGCTGCCTAGCAGCCAATGCGCGTTCTCCCTGACGAGGGAAGACCAAATGGCGCTCGTGGGGCTCCCGTTCAACTTGCGCGGGGGGTGGAGTGCGGCGTACAGAATCGCGGGTCTCAGCCCGGTGCTCGTCTCCGGGGTACCCCCCCTTGCGCGAACCCCCCTCAGAAGCTGGTCTGCTGGAGCGGTTCGCGTTGGCGCACAAAATCTCCAAGTGGGACCCTTCACAAATTCTACACGGGCGGGGGTCGGGGCAGTCCCGATGGAAGTGGGCCCCCAAGCACGAAAAGCACAAACGGCGTGCGTTGACAATACGGCGGCGGGCACTTACGTGCAAATTCAAAAAATCCGGGCAACGCGCCATGACATGCCCCGTTGCCTTACAAAAGTCACAATGATGAGGACTCCGGGCACCATCAAAACGGGGGGCGGGGCGAACATCAACAGGCCCCCTAGCCTGAGGACTCCGGGCGCCAGCCAAACGGGGGGCGGGGCGATCATCAACAGGCCCCCTAGCCCGAGGACTCCGGGCGCCAGCAAAACGGGGGGCGGGGCGATCATCAACAGGCCCCCTAGCCCGAGGACTCCGGGCGCCAGCCAAACGGGGGGCGGGGCGATCATCAACAGGCCCCCTAGCCCGAGGACTCCGGGCGCCAGCAAAACGGGGGGCGGGGCGATCATCAACAGGCCCCCTAGCCCGAGGACTCCGGGCGCCAGCAAAACGAGGGGCGGGGCGATCATCAACAGGCCCCCTAGCCCGAGGACTCCGGGCGCCAGCAAAACGGGGGGCGGGGGGAACATCAACAGGCCCCCGGGCCCTAGTCCATCCCTGGTCTCTGGGCTGAGAAGGTAGTGGGGGCGACCCCGTAGCGCCACGAGTGTTATCCGCAAACCGACACTCGTCTTCCAAAAATTTGAGGAGGTCGTCAAAGGGGGGAAGATGGGTGGCACTATCCCCACCATACTCCTGCTCAAAACGTGACCTCAACTCCGCGGGGAGCAACTGCAGCACTATGTGCACCAACAAGTAGGACCAATGTTCTACCGGTAACTCCAGGCGTCTCAAAGCGTTGGTCGCTGAGACCAACGGGTTCAGCAAGTCAGTGCGCAACGTCGACGTGCTGGCAATGGCCGGTAGTCCCAAAATTTGGTCGATGTGCACATCAGCCAGGCAGCGCTTGTTCTGATACCGTCGGGAGAGAAGCTCCAGAGCGGTCGGATAGGAGGAATCCGTCACCGGCAAGTGCTGCACCAAGGCTCTGGCTTCGCCCTCCAGGACAGACAATAAATAGGCCAGCTTCTGGGCAGGTCCGAGGTCCGAGCGTGCATCGACAAGACTCTCAAAGAGATTTAGGAAGCCCAGCCAGTGGTCCAAGCGACCCTCAAAATGTGGCAGCTCCAGGGTGGGCAGCCTACTCAATAGTCCAGGGCCTGCAACAATGGGGGTCTGCGGCTTGGCCGCATCAGGCACCCGACTCTTCAAAATTTTCCACGCTCGTAGACATATGACATCCCCCAGGTGGACAATCTGGTCATAGTCACCCAAAATCTTATCGCGGGCTGTCTGATCCATCACCCCCAAATCCACGTCCATGATGTACTCGTTGAAGCGCGTGAGCGCAGCATCAGCTGACTTGATCCTCTCAATCACTTGCCCATACCGAGCAAGGGTGAGCTCTTCCAATTCCACACGCTCAACAGTTGCAGCTGCCGATGTGAACCATCTCAACTGTGAGGTCAATCCCGCAGCAGCCTCCCTGACTGCCCTTAATGAGGCCATTGCAACAATCAAATATTAATACAAAACACCAATCAACAACCAACAATCAAATATTAAACAAACAGGAATGACTTGTTAGCCGAGCAAACAATTTCAACAAAATAAAATTCAAATTCAATTATTTCAAGTCCAAATCCGACCCTGTACTTATTCCAAGTATGAATCTAGCTTGGCACAGATGGCCAGTTACAAAATAAATAACAATTCAATGTATATATTGTGCAGGATCAACCTCAAATAAATACAACAATTGTCTGTATAATATTGAGCCGGAGAATCTCTATCAACACAGTCCAATAACTACTATAAACAACAACCAATACACACAATTCAAGTCTTGTTATATTAGACTATGTGTAATTATTATTTAGATAACCTTTCAAATTCAGATCAATGACATTCAATTATTAATTGCAACAAATACCAAATTATGTACCAAATTATACCAATAATTCCTAATTTCACAAATAAATCTTACTTGTCAATACAACAAAGGGCTACAGTACAAATTACAAATACAACTTCAATTGATTCAACTTCAATTAGATAGCCCGGATGACATGGTAATATATTCAAAACTTATTAAGTTATAAGTTGTGTTAAGTAATCAAACCAAAGTTACTTTCAAAACTTCCAATTAAACCAGTGGATCTTATATTATAAGAGCCACGCCTGCTACCACTTTATTCAGGACTGCAATAGGCCAGCCAACGGTAACTGGACGTGTCCGGAACCTTCCACGATACGTGGAGCGTACCGTTGCTTTTCAAACAATAAACAAGGTTATACAATAATGGTACACTAACCTGAGTGCTGGGGACGCCAACGTCGACCTTCCAAGGTCACGCCCCAAGTGTGGTTTGTATGTAATATGAGATGAGTAATTGAAAAGTGTGATGTAAGTCAAGTATGTGGACGTTCACAAGGCGCCGGTCTCCAGATGGCGCGGTTCCAACTCAGCATCACACCCGACTCGTTTCCACCAAGCGCGTGCCACGAGGTGACGCAATAAGGCGATATGTTCCGACAATATCCCGGGGTTTTCGACAAAATGGGGATTTCAACTTCAAACAACAAATAATTCGCGACCCAATTATCAGTCTCAACAGGCGAATCCAACGATATTTTACCAATTACAATCAAATCAAAGTCCCAAGGGCGGACATTTTCCAACAACGGAACCAAAGTCTATCTGTCAAAGTCAGGTAATGTCAAGATCAAATTCGTTATGTCAAAAGGGTGCGTTCTGTTTCACGTCGGACCGAACACTTACTCTTACACAAACTCCTGGTACACTTACTCTTACACAAACTCCTGGTACACTTACTCTTACACAAACTCCTGGTACACTTACTCTTACACAAACTCCTGGTACACTTACTCTTACACAAACTCCTGGTACACTTACTCTTACACAAACTCCTGGTACTTTTACTCTTACACAAACTCCTGGTACACTTACTCTTACACAAACTCCTGGTACACTTACTCTTACACAAACTCCTGGTACACTTACTCTTACACAAACTCCTGGTACACTTACTCTTACACAAACTCCTGGTACACTTACTCTTACACAAACTCCTGGTACTTTTACTCTTACACAAACTCCTGGTACTTTTACTCTTACACAAACTCCTGGTACACTTACTCTTACACAAACTCCTGGTACACTTACTCTTACACAAACTCCTGGTACACTTACTCTTACACAAACTCCTGGTACACTTACTCTTACACAAACTCCTGGTACACTTACTCTTACACAAACTCCTGGTACACTTACTCTTACACAAACTCCTGGTACACTTACTCTTACACAAACTCCTGGTATACTTACTCTTACACAAACTCCTGGTACACTTACTCTTACACAAACTCCTGGTACACTTACTCTTACACAAACTCCTGGTACACTTACTCTTACACAAACTCCTGGTACACTTACTCTTACACAAACTCCTGGTACACTTACTCTAACACAAACTCCTGGTACACTTACTCTTACACAAACTCCTGGTACACTTACTCTTACACAAACTCCTGGTACACTTACTCTTACACAAACTCCTGGTACACATACTCTTACACAAACTCCTGGTACACTTACTCTTACACAAACTCCTGGTACACTTACTCTTACACAAACTCCTGGTACACTTACTCTTACACTGTGGCGTTAGTGGTTTAGGTGGTAGAATAAAAGAAGACCACAGAAGTTTTCAGCATTTAATCGGTAGAGGGATGGATTCAGTTCACACGGGTTTTTCAGTCGGCCCTGGGCTCAGGCCGCGACGCACGCAGATCGGCGGGACGACCCCGAAGCCGGCAGCGACCACGTGTCAGACGCAGAGGTTATGCAGGGCAGGCCACGCGAGTGGATGTCTCTCCTGCGGGTAGCCGCGGAGGCAGCTTGACACCCAACTCGCACGCGGCAGGCGCAGGCAGGCAGGCCACGCGACTGGGCGCCTCTCCAGCGGTTATACGCAGAGGCAGCGGTGACACCCGTCGCGCGGCAGACGTTGAGGTAGTTGATATTAGAGATGAGAGTGTAGAAGAAGAAAAGAAAAAACCCTGGAATCAACACGAAGGGTGCTTCCGTAAGCGTGGTGCCAGGAATCGTGAGCGCCAGCGATGCGTGCGTCTCCCAGCCGTAAGCCCAAGGAACAGCTTCAGGGAAACGAAAGGAAACTCACCATCGCGGCGGTTCACAAAGGTTACAGATAAGCGTGCGCATGCCGCGTGCAACGATATAGAAGGTAACCGCGTGGCAAGGCGTTTAAGCTCGTAGCTGCTATGACACAGCAGGAAAGGTATGCTGCGACATGCGAACGCTTCACAAATTTAGAATCACTTGTGGAAAACAGATGACAATGAAATAGCACAGTCATGTTCCAGACGGAAGCCATCTTGACAACCGGGCAATTATATAAATTTACAAACGCTGGAGATTATGGCGAAACAAGAGGATTGCGATTGGCAAGATGGAGAAAAATAGCAGATACGTTTGAGCACTTACCCTTGGGCACAGAGGGGTTTCAATATTAGTTACTTGTAGCAGAAAACGGTGTGAAGAAGAACTCAGCAGACCGGGGGTTAGAATTTATAGCCGGTCACCGCATAAGTGTTGTCACTCAGTGAAACCATAGACATTTGGGATTAGTGTGGTAATCGATTCTAGTTTAATCGACTACCACGCTACAGTACAAACTCCTGGTACACTTACTCTTACACAAACTCCTGGTACACTTACTCTTACACAAACTCCTGGTACACTTACTCTTACACAAACTCCTGGTACACTTACTCTTACACAAACTCCTGGTACACTTACTCTTACACAAACTCCTGGTACACTTACTCTTACACAAAATCCCAATAGCACTTTTTGCCCGACCTGGGAATCCCCGCGACCTCGTGCTCTGTAGCAGTGTCTCCAACAACGCCGTAATTACGGTAAACCTACCGTAATTTGAACATATCTACCACCTACCGTAGACATGTTCAATTCTACCGTAATTTCGTCTTTCTGAGTGGCGCCTTAAAAATGATGTACCCAACCTAACATATAGTTTATTTTTATTTGAAACAGTGTTTGAAAATGACAACACTGTATCATTCCCTGGGGTATTCAACGTACAATCAACTTGTGTGCATAGACCAGTAGACAAAACTTGTGCGACCAAATGACGAAGTTATCGAATACAGTACTGCAATAGAACTTGGCCATACCTTTGCAATTTGTCAACTTTAATTTATGTTTGCCATTTTTTCCATAGTTTTCTCAGCAGACTTTTATCTCGTCGCGACTGACTATATTTATGAAAAATGTTATCTGACAGTTACAATTCAAGTGACGACAGCAACGGTGGACCTTCCAGTAGTCAGAGCGCTAAAAATAAGGCATACAAAAAAAAATTCGACCAGAGTGACTGAAAGATAAAGATTTTTCTTCGTGGCTTCGCGAATATCCAAAAAACCAAAAAAGCAAAGTGTTCGCTCTGTGTAACGGCTAAAACGCCTGAAATTGAATGTTTGATTGTGAAATAAATGTTACCGTATTTTTAATTTTTAACCTACTGTAATTTTCCGCCAAATACTGTATTTTTAGACTAGCAACACCGTAATTTTGACACATAGAGTTGGAGACACTGGTCTGTAGTCACGCTTGCGACCACTTGACCAATGAGGTAGTCGCCATCGCCAGTCGTTTTCGTTATTTATACCAATGTGTACAGAATCTTTGCAAGAAAGCTTTTTACTGTAAAGGAACCCTTAAGATTGGACTGCTTCACTCAATATACTACATATACACATATTATACAGTTGTTATATTTCTTCTATTAAAACCTTTTTCAACCGACGACAAAAAAAGGTGGAGGTTATCAATTCGACACGTATATAATTTTTTTTATTGTGTTATCACCGATTACTCGAAGACGGCGAACCGATTTGGAAAATTCTTTTTTTGTTTGAAAGGGTATACTTCGAAATTGGTCCCATTGTCACCAAGTCAGGATCTGATGATGGGATCCTGGAGAAATCGAGGGAACTCTTCATATATGATGGGCACACCTATAGTGATTTGAGTATTTTTTATAGTAACTTGTGTAGTTGCATTCAAAAAGCACCATTTGTAAAGTAGACCTTATGATGAATACCACAGATGGCCACTGGAACTATTCAATATATAAGTAGGAATAATAAGAATTTCATGTGTTCCATTTCGATTACTTGAATGTGGTTATTAAGCACAATATGCTCGTCACAATGCATGCGGTGAAGTGAAGCTGATCGTGAAGTACCAGGAGAACTCCTCAACAAGCCCAGCATTGGGAAAAGCAATATTTTGTAAATGAATGTAAGTAGTTGACATTTAGGCTCTTGTAACTAGGTTAATTAAAAATCGACCAACTAAAAAGAGTGAAATAAAAACTTTTTACCAAAAAATTAAACCGACTCCCAAGAAACACTGCAAAATGAAAAAACGAAAATACAAAACTAAAGACACCGACTACCGAAATTAAAGTTATTTTTCACTTTGCAGTGTTTTTTGGGAGTCGGTTTAATTTTTTGGTAAAAAGTTTTTTTAACTGAGTCGGTCTCATATTTCTGCCAGGGTGTTATGGTGTACCTACTTGGTAGTAGATCTACTTGTTAATAACCGAAAGTTAACTTTAACTTAGAGCTTAGAAACTAGCTAATTGGTTAACTTAGAGACATAAAAATAAGTTGAATCTTATACAAGGCGTACCTAACAGATTAAGCGCAATACCTCCGACATCCCAATTAGAATATTAAATTGTAAGTCTAAAACAAGATCCGTTACTAAATAAATTGAAATCAAATCTAGACCTATAAGTTTTTAAGCTAACATGGTCACTAACAGTATCATTAGAACGGAAAACGGGATATTTAACCATGTGTATTTATTGTTTTGAGTTTCCGATATTTCGGCACTGTTGCAAGCGCCATGATCACGGATGAACTGAAGTAATTGCGGGTGGAAGTTTATAAGCAGACAAATCGGTCTACCCTCTTTCTCGTTCGTTTTCTGTTAGCGACACCGCTACCACTGTCACATGTATCACTAAACACTCGATTCTGTTCCCGACACACAAAACTCACCATGTCGACTCGCGAACTTTTTACGGAACTTTTTCGGTTTTTACACATTTGAACCACTGGATTCCAGGCCCTCGACAGTTGAAACCCATCCTCCCGGTTGAAATTGTCGTATTTGGTAATCTCAATCGCTTCCCTTACCACACTGAGAAAAAAATGCTACGTACATGACCCGATTTTGTAATGTGTATGCAATTTACTACTTACTACGATTGTAGCATATGTAATAATTGTTTCGCTTATCTAATACCGGTGAATTTTATAAACCGGGCCATGTTCCATAATGGCATTGCAGAAATGTACTTATAATATTGTTACATACGTATTTTATCTTTATTACCAAGAGCAGTTGATAGTTACGTATTTTAACTAGCTGCAATATTTACAAAATGTTATCGATTCTACCTACTTAGTGCGTAAGGTGGCTAGCTACTTAGATTATGTAACCGACTGCATTATATCAATAGGCGGTACACATTAAAGCATCTGGCTACTGGATCCTTCCCTGTACGTATTGCGCCTACTAACCTAAGATTGATAGCTACGTATTATAAGCCGGTCCATGAAAAAGTTCATGGTGCCGGCTACTTATGCATAGCTACGTACGCGACATGGTTCCGGCTACAATCGTCATTCTGTATCATTTTGCTACATAAATTACGTAATGCGGCTACGTAAATTTCTCTCAGTGCAGTCTTGGTATATAGTGGCGTTCTGTCGAGATGACTTGAGGGCTATGTAACTCAATCCAATGGTTCGATCCTGCGTTTAAAAGATGTGCTATTGCCGATTTTTGAACATCATTATTTTTCACCGCCCTAATGTGTTCCGAGATTCTGCAAGCTACGGTACGTTTTGTCTGGCCGATGTACGACTTTCCGCAGCTGCAGTCCACTTTATAGACACCAAGTTTTTCCAGAGGGAAGTTGTCCTTCGGTGAACGCAGCATCTGAAAGACTTTCTTGAACGGAGTGAAGATAGTTTTAACGGCCTATTTCCGTAGAATGTTTGCAACCTTATCTGTCACTCCTTTCACGTACGGCATGAATGCTGGCTGCCTCTCAACCTCGCACTTCCGGTGTCTAGAACTAAGTTTTTGCCTACGCTGTGCGATATTCACTGCATATCCATTCCTCTGTAGCACCTTCTGAACATGTGTTAGCTCATCATGTAAATGATCCTCGTCACATAAATCATATGCGCGGTTGGTAAGCGAAGTCACTACAGAGTTAAGATGTCTCGGATGGTGGTGGGAATCAGCACGCAAATATCGGTCCGTGTGAGTGGATTCCCGGTAGACTGAGTGGCATCAGCATGATCTAGTACTTTTACATCTAAGAATGGTATGGTCCTCTCATTTTCCATCTCGTAGGTAAAATTAATTTTGCTATGTATGCTGTTTAGGTGTCAAGCATACTTTCACCTCTTGTTCATCCCCTCCAATGACCGCAAATATGTCATCAACATACCTTTTCCACAGTTTTATTGATGTAGAAGCAGTTGAAATGGCTAGTTCTTCAAAATGCTCCATCCACATGTTGGCTACTACGGGTGCCACTGGACTGCCCATTGCTACACCGTCAATCTGTAGGTAATACTGTCCTTGGTATATGAAGTAGCTGGTAGATAAACAGTGATGCAGTAATTTCACGTATTCTACAGGGATGTTATTCTCTTGCAATTTAACTTTAACCACTTCCATGCAGTCCGCCACGGGTACATTCGTAAACAAGGACTCAACATAAAAACTGACCATTACTTCCTCCGCTTCGAGTTTGATGTACTGCAGGATGTCGATGAAGTGCCGAGAGTCTTTCACATACGATACTGAGTGTCCAACTAATGGTTGAAGTACACAAGCCACATGCTTCGCCAGGTAGTACGTGGGCGAGTCAATCTGACTAACTATGGACCGTAACGGAACATTCTGCTTGTGCACTTTTGGTAAACTATATAGTTTCGGAGGCTGCACATTTCTAGGACGGAGTAAGTATTTAGCTGTGTCATCAGTAAATATGTGTTGACACTCTTTTTAACCGACTTCAAAAAAAGGAGGTTTACAATTCGTCTTGAACTTTTTTTTTTTTTATGTATGTTCCTCATAACTCGGAGATGGCTGGACCGATTTGAAAAATTCTTTTTATGTTTGAAAGGGTATACTTTCTAGTTGGTCCCATTGTCGTCACGTTTGGATCTGATGATGGAATCATGGAGAAATCGAGGGAACGTTTTGGGTATTTCTTATAGTAACTTTTGCAGTTGCTCTCGATAAGCACCATTTGAGGAAGTAGAACTGATGATGAAGACCCCAGATGGCCACCGAAACTACTCGATAATAAGTATTTCGTGGATTGCGATTAGATTACTTGAATATGGATGTTAAGCACTTTATGCTCGTCACAATGCATGTGGTGAAGTAGAATTAATGGTGATGTACCAGGAGAACTCCTCAAAAATTAACGGCTCTGCACCGGGAAAAGCAATATTTTGTAAAAGGTGATAAGTAGTTGACATTTTGGCTTTGGTAACTAGATAAATTACAAACCGACCCACTAAAAAGCGTGAACATTTTTTTTTTGCAAAAAACAGAACCGACTTCCATATCAAAATACTACAAAGCCAAAAATAACTTTAATTTCTGAAGGCGGTGTGAAAAAAATAGAAAATCCAAAACCAATAACACCGACTACCGAAATTAAAGTTATTTTTGGCTTTGTAGTATTTTGATATGGAAGTCGGTTCTGTTTTTTGCAAAAAAACTTTTTTTTATATTAACTTAAGTGTACTACGATTGGTTCGCGCTGTCGGGTTGTAGTTTACTCTCTTGTAGGTATTTACATCACTCAATAAATGGCGGATCTTTTCATCATATTCAGTGACATTCAAGAATGATGATGGATATGCAGTGAATATCGCACAGCGTAGGCAAAAACTTAGTTCTAGACACCGGAAGTGCGAGGTTGAGAGGCAGCCAGCATTCATGCCGTACGTGAAAGGAGTGACAGATAAGGTTGCAAACATTCTACGGAAATATGCCGTTAAAACTATCTTCACTCCGTTCAAGAAAGATGCTGCGTTCACCGAAGGACAACTTCCCTCTGGAAAAACCTGGTGTCTATAAAGTGGACTGTAGCTGTGGAAAGTCGTACATCGGTCAGACAAAACGTACCGTAGCTTGCAGAATCTCGGAACATATTAGGGCGGTGAAAAATAATGATGTTCAAAAATCTGCAATAGCACAACATCTTTTAAACGCAGGATCGAACCATTGGATTGAGTTACATAACCCTCAAGTCATCTCGACAGAACGCCACTATATACCAAGACTGGTAAGGGAAGCGATTGAGATTACCAAATACGACAATTTCAATCGGGAGGATGGGTTTCAACCATAGAAATCTAAAATATAGTAGAAGTGGCAAGGGGGCGTATCGGTGTCCGCGCGACATGGCCAAAGGGCTCATGTCACAGGCAAATAGCCGTCTCCGCGAACTAGTGCGCTTTCGACGGCGATCGTGATAACTTATAAGAATGTCGAGTTGTTCAGTGGTATCTTGTAAAAACCGAAGCCAAAACCAAAACTTTATGAATCATGGAATCACTTACCATATGTAAGTACAAGTATTTTACAATATTTGTCTTTAAAATCATGTAAAATATTTCTTGCTTTTACTATGTTATTTTTGTTCTCAAATATCACAGCGACTACCTACCTGAGTTTATCACTAAGTAACTGTACAAGCAATGTAAAAATAACAAAATATTACTGTATTACGCGGATTTATCGGAAGGATATCGCGGAGTTAGTGATGTGCTTGTGCAGATCCACTAACGTAGTCTATCGACAACATTGTCGATTGACGAATGAGATATTGCTATTATAGTTTAGGGGTTTTATAACATACGGAAACCTCTTAGAAAATATGTTTAACTTTTATTTTACATAAGGGGACAGAAAAAAAAATACGTTGAAAAGTCAAGTGTACAAAAAAGTAAAAAAGAATAAACAATTTATTTTACAATCAATCAATCAATTTATATATTTCAGGCAACTTGGCCCATATAAATAAAACACATCCTATTACAATAAATAACTACAAATAAACTAATACATATATATATCACTTAACCAAAACTTATACATATTATATTACACGAGTTATCGGCGTCGTGTGTTGCGCAGTGTCCGGTAATCGGCCTCGAAAACGCCGGAACCTTACTCCTCTCGGCCAAAATTCCTCCTTCAAGAAAGTCGAAAGATGTTCGGCCGGCGCTCTCACCACAAAAGAATTAAAATTAGTTCCGTGCTAAGACTCTAGCTGTTCAACTCTCAGGGAGAAATTGGATTTCGCCAAAATGTAATTCACAATAAATGTAAATCCTCTGCCATTGTGGAATAATGCAGACGGGACACGTAAATCAATTTTGTAGGTACGGCTGGACGCAGCAGTTGGTTTGGTTCGGCCAGCGCAGTGCCACACTGATTTCGTCAAGCTGGCTTCCTCTTCCTCTTCACCACCTTGATGAAGCCATCCTGGTCGCACTTGTCCTTCTTAAGACTCCGCTCTCTCGGACCCCCCTGAGTTGGTTTGCAGCGGCGTTTTTCGATTACCCTTAATGGCTGCTCAGCGGGCTTTCGTGAGGTAGCTGGTTTATCAGCGGCAGCAATCAAGCAAACGAACGCAGCATGCGTAAGGAGTTTCGACGTCGCCGTCGCTACAATAGTTTATTTTTCAATCTGTCAACCGTTTTAACCCGGTTGGAAAATCGATGTAAATAATGTTTTTTTTTGCGTTTTTGACTATTTTACAGCGTAGTAGAGAAATGCGTAACCAATGTTCGTAAACTAAGTTACTTAAATTTTAGGTTAATAATCGGTGGTGTTTTTGGGTTTCGAATTATCGTATGTTATGCCTTATCCTCGTGTTGTTTCTTTATTTTTTTATGGCTTTTGTATTTTACTTCCGTTAAAGTTTTGAATGCGTTATAATAATCGGCATGTTTCAAATAATATATTAGTGAATTTAGCTTAAAATAAGTCAATACATTCATGCTATTTATTTGTTATGCATGGGTGTGTGTTTGTTTTCATATATTTAACAATTTCTCTACTAACTAGGGGTTTTCTTATAATAAAAACCTATTATAACCTACTACTTAAACTATTTGTAAAAGAATGGAAATAGTCATTTTAAAGTCATAAAAAGAAAAGAAAGTCATAAATGTTAAAGTCATGTTAAAGTCATTAAACTCATAAGCAGTTTGTCTCACGGATGATAAATTTACAGTTAAAAGTAAAAAGGAACTCATGGCAAAGCTGCCACATTTCATAGGATTAGATGTCTTTGATAATTTTAAGTTTCACCAGTTTGAGCAGTCCCGATGAATAATCACATAATATTTCTTACCAAAACAGTAATAGATAATATATGAATTTAAGATAACACTATTTGATAAAAAAAATTGGCATCCCAGTAATATCAAAGCGTCAAGTGCTACACAAATACTTCCACTTCACAGGTAACAGTGAGTAAACTTAAGGTTAAAGAGTATTTAATTATAATTAGGTTATGTTACGTTCTTAATAATGTTTTTTTATTATATTTTCTGGACATGCCGTTTTTCATTTTCAGGAGCCCAAAAAAATTGTACAATAATAAATGGAAGAATCGATAACTTTCCGATTTAGTCAATCACTAGCGTATATGTAAAATAAATTGCTTTTGCATAGCACAACGATAGCGACCGATGTTTTTGTGTGGGTAAGTTCCACGGTGCATGGTAAATACACGCTGTGTTTGATGGAATAAGGTTTATTATTGATTGTATAGTACGTTCTGATTTAAGAAATGCGGGTGTGTGCGCGAGTGCGTATCCATTGATTTTATTAAACTGCATGTGTAGTCGTTGCCCCGCCCCGCGCCTAACTGGAGACAGACGGTTCCGATATAATTTCGTCTGTTGGCCATATCTACTTATTTATTTTATCTATGGTTTCAACTGTCGAGGGCCTGGAATCCAGTGGTTCAAATGTGCAAAAACCGAAAAAGTTCCGTAAAAAGTTCGCGAGTCGACACGGTGAGTTTTGTGTGTCGGGAACAGAATCGAGTGTTTAGTGATACATGTGACAGTGGTAGCGGTGTCGCTAACAGAAAACGAACGAGAAAGAGGGTAGACTGATTTGTCTGCTCATAAACTTCCACCCGCAATTACTTCAGTTCATGCGTGATCATGGCGCTTGCAACAGTGCCAAAATATCGGAAACTCAAAACAATAAATACACATGGTAAATATCCCGTTTTAAGTTCTAATGATAAAACTAGACATTTTTTATAAAATAGTTACCCTTACTCAACGCAAAACGTACGTGCGGAACACAATAAATATCCTTACGCAGATGCATACACTCATGCAATATTAGTGAGCGACACGCACACGAGCGCATTTCCTCGAATTAAGTATGGTATTAATTTGTCATGATTTTCCATTTTAAGTTAAATGAAAGATTTTTCCGTCAAAGGAAGTCGGCGAAATTAGGCCCACTATCAGTGTAATAGCGGACACAAATGAAATACATATTAAAAAAACCTTTTATTTAATAGTTATTTATCGTAATTTTTATACGACTTTTAATCATGGGGTAGTGAAAAACACAATAAAAAGAAGATATAGCGGAAGCCATTGTGAATAAATTACTAAAAACTAGGATTTTGTGTCTCCTCTTCAACATCTTACACAACCCGTCTTACCCTTCCTACCTGCGTGAGCGTTTTTCTTACGCTCGTTCTAGCGACGTACCGTGTAGATCACACCTTAGATCCCTCCTTAAATCTCATCCTCATAAAACTAGCTACTACTCTTATTCCTTCTCTGTCCATGCTGTAAGATTGTGGAACTCACTTCCGCCTAGCATTCGTGATTTAAAAACTATATCTTTATTCAAATGTCGATTAAAAGAGCATTACCTTTCCTCTTAACTGTGTTAATTATTTATGTATATATTTATATGTTTATATATTCTAACATTATGTATTTATTTAAGTATATGTTATTTTTATTGCATTATAAGTATGTGTAGGTATATTTAGTATTTTAGTTTTAGACTTCACATATTAATTTTCATTTCTCTTCTTGTTCTCACACACTATTGTCTACATTTCTTTTTCACTTCTCCTTTCGCAGGTCTGCTGGAAGAAATTTCTAAAGAAATAAGCAGTACCTTTGTACTCAAATATTATAATTATGTTGTCCTATTGTATTTTACTGTGTGTACATAAATAATAAAATAAAAATAAATAAATAAATAAATAAATTATCTGTCAGCCATGACATCTGCATTTCCTAATTCCAGGGTTGCCAGGGGTTTAAATAGTATAATATTGTATGTAGACATGACATGACATTAAATAAAATTATCACATGGCTTGAACGGAATAATCTTCATATAAATATTAATAAAACAAAAATGATACAGTTCCAGACATACAATAGTACGCGTCCACGGCTTAAAATACAACACGGAAATGAGACGATAGAAGAGGTCGATAACGCAAAGTTCTTGGGGATAATAGTTGACAAAAACTGTAACTGGAAATCTCATATTGATTACCTATGTAAGAAATTAGATAGATTTGTATTCGTCTTATATAGACTAACACGTGTGGCTAGTGTTAATGCGGCATTATGTGCATACCATGGATACGTCTCATCAATTTTGCGCTATGGCATTATAATATGGGGTAATTCGGTAGAACTTGAAGAGTGTTTAGAGCTCAGAAAAAATGTGTGCGCTCAATTTGTGGAGCGCACCCACTGGACAGTTGTGTTCCATTATTTAAAAAACTAAAAACATTACCTCATCCAGCACTGTATATTTTTGAAATTTGTGTTTTTGTACACCAAAATAGACAAGAGTTTGACTTGCATAATGATGTTGTATCCAGACCTAGTCGAAAAGTACATATGCTTAATTTTCCTAGGCAATTAAGCATATGTACTAAGCTAAGGTAGAATTAAACTGTATTCAAATAATGTATACTGCATGTCCATTACTGTTTATAACAAATTACCTGATGACTTCAAAACTCTTAACCTCAGAACATTTAAACTTAAATTATTTAACTTTCTTTTGAATAAATGTTATTACTCGACTGACGACTATATGAATGAAAAATTTACCAAAATATTTGACATTGATGCCTATTAAATCTGACTTGTAGAATTTTATTATCATTAACAACTGTTGCACGATTAATTTTATGTATTTGTAAATTCCATTCTAATTTAATTTAATTGTAATTTAAAAATTTGAACCATAAGTTTACATATTTGTACACCGGAAACGGTAGAATATTCTGATCTAAATTAATAATGCACTTAACAACTTTGTACAATATTCTGACAAATAAATGTTATTCTATTCTATTCTATTCTAGAGGGGTCATGATTTCTCATTATTTTGTATATTATTATTAAAAACAGATCCACTTTGAAAGTCTAGATATATCAGTTAACGCAGTACGTAAATATTTTTGTTGATTACAACGTTTTTGGTCCATAATAACCGTGGCTTTGTGTTGATTTCGATAGTGGACAAAAATGCTAGAAGCCAAATTATAAAAACTCAAGAAACGTCAAATGAGCTGAACAAATCAATCAATGTCATTCCAAGGCGCGAATTCGTAATTTCATTTTCGTTTACTAATTATTTATGAAAATTAATAAAAAAGAACTTAATTCAAACTACTTTTAGTTTGAATTAAGTTCTTTTTCATTCATTTTCGGTTTTATTTCGCAATGACCTTAAATGTTTTCACTTTTCATAACCTAAAAAACGTTTTTGTTATCTCTCTGTTATCTCGGTATTCCCATGATCAATATTGATATTGATGTTTTTATAGTAAATAGTGTTTATTACCAGTCAATTTAGTATTCATATTATTATTGTCTGTTGAGTTGAAAAAGTGGGCCGGACGAAGTATGGGCCGTTGCCGGAGTCCTTTAACATCTATTTTTATGACGGAAATCGATTCAGAAGCCGATTCTGAACCAACTACTTCCAGGAATTGCGTTAATTCTGTTACACGTTGTATAATAAAAGATACTTATATAACAAACAAATACTAACACAAAATATACAAGTAAAGTATAAATAACAGTCGTTATAAGCGAGGCTAAGGTGTGAGGTGTGCTTTTTTGTTTGAATACATTATTTTGTAGCTTGTTGTAGAGTAGGATATCTGTTTGGTTTTTGTCCAATTTAGACAACTCCGAAGAGTAAATTACTCGTCGGACTGTAATGGATCAAAGGACTCGAATTAACTTATGTTAAATCTGTAATTAAATCAACAAGGTGAAACAATTGGTATAAATTAATCAGGTTAACATTTTAACAGAGATTGTTTGTTCACTGCAGTATGAAAAGCTGTCTGACGTTTAAATTATCCAATAACTACCTGTTGCCCGCGACTTCGTTCGCCCGAGTTTTCATACACCTTCATCTTTATTTCACCATATTAGAGGAAGATTTATTAAAAGAAAATAGTAGCTTGTTTGAGCCCAGATCTTCAACTATATAAATTCCAAGTTTCATCTCACTACCAAATCAGTCAGAATATTAGCTCTTTGAGCTTGATATTGTTAGTGAACCCTTTACGCTTTCAGCTTTCACAGATAATCCTCTGTTCCGATGTGGCACCTTAGATATTAGTAAAAAACGGGTTTAAGTTTAATTCCAAAGACAAGGTTTAAAACTAGTGTTGTCTGTCTACTCATCGTAAGGGTGAGAAAGACAGAAAGTGCGGCACATGCTGCATTAGTACGACATTCTTCAATGAACCGATGGACGATACAAGACCCGACTCGAGATGTAATGATATATTTTATTCACCCTAATGCTAAATAAATGTACTACGATGAGGCGTGAATTGGAACGTGTACGATTTAAATTTACAATTTAATAATAATAATAATAATAAATCTTTATTGACATAAAATGAGGATACAAGACACTGTGAAGCCTCTGAATCCCAAACTAGGTTAGAACCTGTATATCAGGAATCAGCGCCTTCTTCCATTTTTCTGTTTTAAATGTCAAAAACCGTGTTTACAGAGTATGTTTACAGGTATGAGAGCATGCAAAAAATAACAGATTTTAAATTAATTAAATTAAAATGAAATAGTTTAAAATAAATTACATTGAATTGGATTAAATTAATAAATTATATTTTATACATTAGTATGAATTATATAAGTGTATAGTGAGTACCTACATGCATGTGTGCTTGATTGTGTGTGTGTGTGTGTGTGAGTGTATGTGTGTGAGTATGTCTCGTAAAAATATATATAGTATATCCACAAGTTATTGCAGTAATTTTTCAGTTTCCTCATAGTTCTGCGTAAGAAGCCAGTCTCTAAGCCTAGATTGGCATTCACGCAAGGAGAGGGGGTAAAAATTTAGAATATTATTAATTTTATTATATAGATGCACCGAAAGAAAAGCCTTTTGTCTTCTTCCTAACGCGGTACGACATCTAACGCAGTTAAGTACTTTAATAATTTTACGTTTGTTGCTAAATTTTGTTGGGTCATAGGGAGTACAGATGTGTTTACTGGTAATTATATTGTAAATAAATAGCTGCCTTACAGTAAGAACTTTGCAAATCTCATAAAGTGTTTTAGTAGGGAATCTATACGGCTTACGAGTCATAGTTTTAAGCAGGGATCGTTGAGCTCTCTCCAAAAGGATAATATGCGTTTTACATGCGCCTCCCCAAACACCGATACAATAACCAATAACCGACTGAACCAGTGCATAATATACAGAACGAAGAAGATCTAAATTAGCCACGTCCCTAAGGTTTTTAAACGCCCATATTAGCTTTCTTACTCTTGACGCTATCATGTATATATGCGGCTTCCAGGTTAACTTCTCGTCTAATAATACTCCAAGGTATTTTACTGCAGGGATTTTAGTAATCGTTTGGCAAGAACACTGTTGGTTTGTTGAGAATTCGCATGTGTGAATAGAAATCTCACAGTTCGGCTGCTTTATACGAGAATTACTAAATTGCACTAACGATGTCTTAGCGACATTTAGGGTCAATAAATTAAATCTTAGCCATTGTTGAGCCCTGTGAAGTCCCTTTTCCGCATTTTGTCGTACTTCGTCCCAAGTCTCCCCCTGAAACACAAAAGCTGTGTCATCGGCATACGTAAAAATTTTGCCTTTATGGAGTGACATTTGACACAGGTCATTTATATATACAAGAAAGAGACTGGGACCGAGTATACTGCCCTGAGGGACACCGCAGGTGACAGCAGCATCAGAAATAACATAATTACTAATTTTGACTTGTTGCTGACGACCTGTAAGAAAATCAGCAAAAATTTTTAGCACCTTACCGCGTATACCGTGTTTTTCTAGCTTGTCCACAAGAATAGGGTAGGGAATAATTTTGAATCTGCATTCAAAATTTTAAATACAATAGTGGCTAGTGCACAAGGTTTGATAAATTATTGTTTTTAATTGTTTGTGCAGTTGCGAAATAAGTATAAGTATAAGTATTCTATCTAAGTGACAATTAATATTCATGTAAGTTTTTGCAATTATTCTGTTTAATGAAGGACTTTCAATAACTATTTATTATGCTTGTTTAGCTAGTTTGTGTTATTATTTTGGAGTGGTTTATTATTTTTATATTCGTTTGAGAGAAAAACAGAGTGTAATACTATGACAATACTAACACCTCAACTAACACAATAACATCAAATGTCATATTCGTACTGGTTACTTCAAATGTATCGCCGAGCTTCAGTACGCCTCGCCTCATTTGAAGTGGGTCATTGTACCGGCTCAGTACAAAGAGGCTACTCTTACCAACTCTTTTTCAAGTAGTGTCCTACCCAACACTATTTAAAACCGACTTATTTCCCGTCTCTAGTTCGATTTGACATATTTAAGGAAAAAATATTTTTTTGCCTCTAGCAATACACAGACCATGAACAATTATCTGACGTGTTGTTGTCATGTCAGTTGCTTTGACGTGTATGTACAGCTGTCACCTCAGATTTTGTTTTCCCATTTCCCGATAATGCGAAGGAAAAAGTGGTCAGTGTAATGTGAAAATCCTACTTAAACCTGCATTTGTTTACATGTTAACGTGAGGGATAATTATAATATATAAAAATGGTTCTTATGACTATGATCGCGAGGGTCGTAGATGGCCTGCCTCTGGCCGCTACTATGCAAGAAGATGAGCAGGTAACTAGTTTCTTACCGGTCAGATTACCATTCAAACTCAATTCATTCCACGTGTAACATATAACTCACCTGTATATTTATTTATTAGTTTGTTTGGTTCATGGAATAGTATGTTTTTGATTCACGTATGTTTCCACATTTCGAAGAGTTTAACGCGATGATTATAATATTTTATTTTGTCCTCATTATTATATTTTATTTTATAATTTAATTTGCTGTCGTGGTTCGCAGAGCGGCTGCAATGTTCTGGAGTACCAAAATCAGGCTAAAATGCTGTTTAGAAAACTAGGCCCGCAGTCGCCGACCCGTTGTTCCATCGAAACTGGGCCCTATCTCTTCCAGTGAGTCCTACCGCTTGTTATCTTTCAGTTGATCCATAATTTTACCACTTTTTTGTATTTTTTTTTTGTCATACTGATGTAATATTTTGTTTCATTTATGCAATGTTATTCTATTTTGCTTTTTGCACTGTCACTAACGATAAAGGAGATTGAAATGTAGACATAAAAATATTCAGGTTAATTTTACAAATTGTAGAAATTTTGTAATAGAAATAATTGATCACTTTTCAGTTATTTAATTGAACACGAGATCTGCTACTTAGTGCTGTGTGAGCGCAACTACAGCAAGAGACTTGCCTTCAGCTATCTAGAGGAGATAGCACAGGAGTTCTACCAGCAATACGGGAAACGGGTATTTAAACATTACCATACATAATAATAATACCTAACTACTAATTATAAAACTAAAATACCTATGCTTTATCTAAACTTATAATAATGCCCAATTAATAATTAAATCTGAACACAAAAGTAACTTGCCTTCTGACCCCAAGACAAATTGTATTGATGCAGACAAATGCCAGAACCCCAAATAATATGAAAAAGGTTTGTTGAAACAGAACTTCTACTTCACATTATAACAATACTGTTATTTGTGCCACTGGAAACAATAACAATACTAAAAAGAGGAAGAGAAGAAAAAATTTTAACAATTGCTTCTACATCAATAGATTGCCCACCAAGCTGCAGACATGCTCTAATTACCATGTGCAAAAAGAAAGTAGGCAACCATATTGGAGTGCTGCACAATTTACATAACTAAACTTATTTCTACTTAATGTGCTGGCCAGCTTGGCTGGCTGGAAAACCCTTCATAATTAGTTTACATAATTTACTATTTGATCAATCAATGCTGCTTTATTCTACAAAGTTATCTTTTGGTACATGAAAGATCTTGATCCGCACTATAATGTTGACCAGTTCGTTTTTTATTCTTCAGAATCAAGTGTTAATTTAGTAACATTTCCTGGTACAGGTGAATACAGTCACCCGACCATACACATTCATCGAGTTCGACACGTGGATGCAGCGCGCGCGGCGGCAGTACGCGGAGGGCGGCGCCCGCGCGCGCCGCGCCGGCGCCGCCGCGCAGCTGGGCGGCCAGCTCGGCGACGTGCAGCGCATCATGATGCAGAACATTGATGATGTGCTGCAGCGGGGAGCCATACTCTCTGGTGAGACTGCATGCACAATTGATGTCTTATTGATAAAATATCATAAATTATCTAAAAATTGCATAGCTGGGCATGGAAGATGAAGAAGTTCAGTAAAGTAAGCAAAGATTTAAAGGCAAGCGGCAGTTTAGTGACACATGAATGATATGAAAAAATTATAAAAGCACATGCTATTGAAGTAGCCACCTGCTGTTAGTTTGGATGTCATGAAAGTTTCTTTTATTTGATAAAAAAACTGTTTTGATACACTACAACAACACATAAACTTCAACAACAATTACTAACCTTGGTGTAATCACTGCGGTATAGTATAGTAGCAGCACCATTTCCATTTTATTGATGCATGTCCATTAGCTTATATTGGAAAACATTCTCAACCTTCTCTTTTGTACTAGCTCAGTGGCATGTTATCAATATGCATACATGCCAATGATAAGTAATTACGAAAAACCATGGCACTCATTGTAATACAGTATTACACATCATGATTAGGCAGCAACTTGTTAGCAATTATATTAACTTCAGCAAAAAAACATTTTAATCCAAGTATGTTTATTGTTTCAGAGCTGGATACAAAAACCCAGAACCTGTCAATGATGTCTTCAAAGTACAAGAAGGATGCCACCTACCTGAACACCAAGTCTATGCTTGTCAAGGTTACAGCAGGAGCTGTCATACTTCTAGTGATTGTACTATACTTCTGGGTGCTTTAGTTCCTCTCCCATTCTTTCTACTGTGGTACAAGAGTATCATTGGTCTAGGCACTCTGCAATATGATCGGATACAAGTAAAGAATGTTTTGTTTATTAGACATTGGGTAATTTTGGCAAAATCTTTATGGAGCAGGCACATGATCTGTATCTCTATTATATTTTAGATATTTCCATATAAACTTAGATCTAACAGAGGCCATGACCAAAATCTCCAATTCATAGTAAAATAATCAAAACAATGATAAGAATATAAACATGACTTTCGAATAGAGAGTATCTGATGTTGCAGAGTTCCACATACCTCCCCCAGCAGTGTGACAGCTATGCTGTTATAGTTCAATTGCCTTCCGAGACTATAATAGTACAGATTTGGGATATTCTATAGATAAATTGTCTTGATAAGATTTAATATTTTCTATGTAACTACTCTGGACAGTTTTGTAACTAGACATAGCAATGAAATTATAGATATAAGAGCCATTAGCTGATTCCTCGAAACATATGATTTATCCACTCCACAATAATATTATAGGGCCTGTGCACACCACGTTTTTTAACGCTTCGTAGACGCGCGTTTTAAAACGCTCGTCGACGGCGCGCTTTTATCCTACAGAGCAGTCTGACTTGCGTGCGTATCGCGTCTGTATTTCTACAAACGTGCATCAACGGCGCGTTTAAAAAACGTGGTGTGCATAGGCCCATAAGGGTATGTGATTTCTTAAGTGTATGTTTTGGTTTATAAATCCTAGGAAGGTAAAATTCTCACCAACAAATCACAAATTTCTTCATCAGTCTTGAAAATTATACAGTAAAATAACTTAACACGTAAAAAGCATTCCAATCAATGTACATTTTGCATTAAAATGTACCAAAAATATAATATTTAATTATAATTGTGGTTCATAGTGTTTCGTGATATTGTTGGTTTAAAAATGATAAAATAATCAGCTTGAAAGCCTATTGAGTAAACTCAAGAAGAAGCCAATTTATCCCATCATATTATTTTTTAAGCGCAGTGTGTGCTTGGTGATGGAATGTTGTAAATTTTATCACATATTGTTAAAGTATTTATTTAAGAATTAACAAATAAATATGCATTCTTTTAAATAATCAGTCTTTTATTTCACATAGTAACCATATCATTGCTTATCAAACAACATTGCCCAAGTAATTTTGTATAAATTTACAGGGGCGTGAAAAAACTGCTTAAACTACAAATTTAACAAAATTTTTCACACCCCTGTAAATTGGCTTAACTTTGATTAAGAGTCTGTTAAAGTGAAAGATGATGATAAGTAATCTTCTCTCTTCAAATTAAAAGAAATTCAAATTAATAGAGTATTTTTGTTAAACTAGTTGTAAGTTCTTATAATGTAACTGTTTGTTGTTCCATCTAATAAAATAAAAAAATTACAAGTGGTTGAAATTCAACTGTGATTTAAATGATTTCAAATGCATTATTATATAAAAATATTACCTCTACACTCCTTGTCCATAGAAACTTAAGTGTGTCAAATTTCATATTACTCTGCCAGTGAAATTTTAATTAACAAGTGGTACAAAAGTTTTGCTTCACTTCTTAGTATGTAAATAACAGATTGTCCACTGCCCTATGAAGGATTGTTCGATAGCCAACAATATGTAGATTATTTAACATATTTTTGGTTTCCATTACATTCACAGCTTCTGAATCAAATTTATTCTTAATCATCTTGACATCCAACATTCCTGGCCAAGTGTGAACTGGTGATTCCACTAAGAGCATTCTTGACTCTAATAGCAGTTGATACACTCAAAACCTGGAAATGAAAACAATTAACCTAGTATATATATAGCACACTAAACTAAGGTCTTTTTTTAAGTCTTGTTTGTTTGCATTTTTATTTAGATATTAAATTTAATTAGTATTAGTAATAGAATTGAGTTAGATCTAATTTACTAGAAATCAGTTTTCTTGTCTAGGTAAATAAATATAAACAAACAGGTGTGTTAGTTCTTTCAACACCTGCTCTGCGAGTAAATCAAATGTATTCTAATCTGTTCAGGAAAAGCAGTTAAGGAGGGAATGATGTCATTTTCAAACACAGTGAACCAATGACAGGCAACTGGAAATGAGAAATACTTGCAATTGGAAATCTAGATAAGAAATGTGGTTGATTCAACTAAGGTTCATCAACACCCAAATAAATCACAGATGTTTCTGCAACTATGATTTTGCCCATAGTCTAAATCAAAACTGTAACTCATAACACCACATAAACAGGCTACCTGTGATTTCTATTATTATGAGCCTGTGGTGTCTCACTGCTGGGCAAAGGCCTCCCTCTTCACTCCTTCTACTGGACCTGCTGCCCTGTTATTTCGTACCAGTTGGGACAATAACTTATATGCAATAATGTACCTGTAATATTTTGGCAAATATGACGGGCCTGTTCTTCCACTGTAGAGTGCCAAACACTTGCACTGGGTATGGTATCACTGTGGAATGTGGTGGCGACTTGAGATACACTACTGATACTTGTACAATTGGCTCTGGGTGCTCTTCAGTCTCGTTGAGCTAGAAATATAAATTTATAATCAAACACTATTCAAATAATAATATCCAACTAGAAGAAATAACACTTACATCTGACAAATAGAATCGGCCGTTTAAACTTTGTAAAATCCCAATTGTCCTGCATTTCACGATTTCATCGCTTAAAATGTCACATTTACCAGCTAAGTCTTTCAAGTCTGAGTATGTATAAAAGTCATGCTGGAAGGAAGTCTTTAATGAATTTCATGTAAGCACCAATAGATGGGACCAAAAGTTAGTTACTGATGAAATGAAATTAATAAATCTGACAAATTAACTTACATGAGGTGTATCAACACAAAATGGGATTTCACAATAACAATTATTTCTCATAGAGGCCATTTAGCTTGTGTTTTATTACTAAATATAATAAAATAAATTAAATATAGGTTTAGATGAGCTATCTATAAAGTAGAAAGTATAGATTAATATACTGTGTTACTGTTAGAAAGTAGTACAAGGAAACAATGAATAATTGAATAGCCTATAAATACCTAAATAAAGTTCCCGCTTTTTTCATGCCAAGCACAGACTACATAGATCAGACGACCCACTCCCATAGAAAGAAAATGGTTGTTATAGATTGTCAAAAGTTGGAAGAATCGAACATGACAGTTCTTTTTTTTTTAATTTAGGTGTTGACTTTTGAGCAAAGGCAGACACATAAAGCCTCAATTAACCCATTGCACTGTATTCAGACCTCAATATTCTTTTTCTAATTATTTTTTTTTCAAAATTCTAATGAGCTCCTATGAAAGAACTCAGCGGTAACAATAATTACAGGGAACTACTGAGAAATATGTAAATGAAACAACAAATACTTATTCATGTTTTTATTTTTTAATTTCATTTTATATTTATTATAAGCCTTATGTTGCGTTCTGGGAAGAGATTTTTCAATTAATCGGGATACATATGTGCCTTTCATTATTGTATTTATTATACAACACCAATTAAAAATTACTAACTTTAATCCATGGTCAAGAAAGGCCTTTTCAATATCTTTTTTGTGTATCACAAGACAGGAAGTCAAATGAGTAATTAGACACATAATTTGGCTTTTTATTATTTTCGAAATGTTGTTTTTTGCTGGAGAATGTTCTAAGTACTCATTCTGAAGTATCTGAGTGAAAATCTATAGGTGTTGAGGAAGGTGTGGCAATTCAGGTTATTATTTCTAAAATTATATGCCCGCTCTAGTCCAAAAAATAGGGTGGGCGCATTATTTTCACATTTTTCTTTTGGAAGAATAGCCACAGCCTTAAATAACTTTGAAGACTTACAGTCCAATTATTTAATGAAGGCACAGTTGTCTCCCTGCCTTTAACATCCACAAAACATATTTCTTTTAATTTTTGTAAGACTTCTTGCCAAAATAGTTGGTGTGGTGACCGTGATGTACAGGCTGTGCTGTTCCCTCTTGTTGTTTTACTGTTTAAGCTTGCACCATTGACCGAGTCGAACAGATCGTCAAAAAATGAAACTGTTTCAGCAGTATTTTCAAGGGTGGAGCTAGCACTTCTCCCTCAACATATTGAGCTGAAACAAATTACACTTTTATTAAACTTGGTATAATATGGTAAGTAAATTGAAATAAGTTAAAGTTCGAGTTATAGAAAAATATAATTATCAGAAATATTAAAATTCACAATGATGAGATTAATGACTGGTATATATCAAAACAGAAATTGCTTGATTTTATTATATAAAACTGGCGCAAATATGTCAAAATTGTCGAGGTCGCTAGCTATCCACATATTGCAATACAACTCATTAAAAGAACATTGTAATGAGTCGATTAAGTCAAATTAAAATTAAATAAATTTACATATATAGGTAGTCAAATAAAATAAACAATTATTTGACCTCATATAACCTGTCAGTAGGTAAGGTATTTCTGGAGAAAGAACATAAACATTGTCTTGAGTTACAGCGACCAACTATTCTTATTGTAGTAATTATTTCGAGAATAGTATGCCTTTGAACAAAAATTGGACTTTACTTTAGCTTTAAACGCATTAGTTTTGCAGGTTGCAGTCAGCCTAATTAAATTTGCAAATAGTACCTCATACTTAATAAAGTTGGCCAGCCTGTTCGAAGGCACTATAAAAAGCAAGCTGGTTACGAAAACTTTTGGTTTTACAAGATTAGCAGATATTTATTAATTAGGTACATACGAACCTTCGTGAACTTTTTGGGTATTCCAGAAGTAATCTATTCCAGAAGTGAGAAGTATCGGCTCAAACTTGGTGGTTATCCATCATTGTTTTCGGCCGATGAAATTACTTCTGGAATACCCAAAAGTTCCTGACAAGTTCATCACTGCAACAGAGGTTTGCATTAAGTAGGTAGATACAATCTTTACACCCACACTTCTTTAAGAATTTGTTTCAAGACCAATTCCACGAGACAGGTCGTTAAACCTTGGTCCATACAGAGGTTTTGTAAACATGTCTGCTAGTTGAACTTGTGCTGCAACTTGTTTAACAATTACTTCTCCTTTTGATACACATTCTCTAATGTAGAAGTGTCTCAAACTAATATGTTTTGTTCGACGGTGAAATTCATAAGGCGGATTATATGATAATTTCACAGCAAGTCTGCTGTGAAATTATCATATAATCCGGTTTCGGAAGATTATCACGGGACTCAATTGCAACTCTAAAGGTTTCAAATTCTGAGGAAAGACTGTAAAGCATCATAATACTTAGTAAATCTTCATGAACTGAAACATTCATTTCTTCCAGTTTGTCTACAATGTCCATAAAGTTGTCTAGATGCTCCCTGATGTCATTTCCTTTTTCATATTTTGTTAAAATTAGTTGCTTCAGTAGCGTTGCTTTCCTCGCAGGACATTTACTAGCATGAGTTTCGTTTAACTTTGTCCAAATTTCATAAGCTGTTTTGCAGCTTTTTATTTGCTTTAGTTCCGACGGCAATATTATTAAAATTAGCTCACTGACAGCCAGCAAGTTTCCCTCAATATCTGACTCACTTGCATTGTTTAGGTCAATCTTTTGATCTACAAATTTCCATAGTTTTCCTTTAACAAGTACGGCTTTGGCCTGTATTGCCCATGTATCGTAATTTTCTTTATTTAGACTTTCTATTCTGTTCATCTTTGCCTCTTTTCAGATTAAGCAACCACGCTCTGCTCCCATGTGAATGATTTTATTCTCTAATGTAGAAGTGTCTCAAACTAATATGTTTTGTTCGACGGTGAAATTCATAAGGCGGATTATATGATAATTTCACAGCAGACTCATTATCAATACACAGTGTAACTTTTAAAGATTCTGTGTTAGTTAGGTCTGCAAAAAGCTTCTTCAACCACACAATTTCTTGTGCGGTTTCGCTTGCTGCTACAAGTTCGGCCTCTGTGGTTGATAGAGCCACTGAAGTTTGTTTTTGACTCTTCCAGGCAATAGCAGTGCCAGCATAAAGGCAAACCATGCCTGTGGTAGAGTGCCCAGTCTCTGGATCTCCTCCATGATCAGCATCTGAGTAGCACATTAATTCATTTGCTTTACTCTTTGGATAAAATGTTAAACCTTTATCGAGAGTTCCTTTAAGAAAGCGAAGAATTCGCTTTACAGCCACAATATCCTCCTTACTGGGGTTTTCTAAATGTCTGGAAGCTACTGACACTGCATAACAGATGTCTGGTCTTGTTGCGACCATCAGGTAAGCCAGTCCTCCGACACAATTTCGATACGGAAATTTCACATCTTCATTTTCATTAGTTTCTTGCAATTTTGACATCTTAATTGCCGGAGATGTAACTGATTTGCAGTTTTCCATGCCGAATCGTTTTAGTACCTTTTTGGCGTAGGCTGTTTGTCTTAAGTTTATTGATCCGTCTTTGTTTTTATTTATTTCCATACCAAGGAAATATGACGCTGGCTTCGATGTGATTTTGAAGTTTCTTTCAATTTCATTTAAAAATTCTTGACCAGCGTTGTCAGTGGAAGCTACCAAGCCGTCATCGACATACAGTCCTACAATAACCTTTGAGTTTCCATTGACTCTTACATACAAGCAGGGATCTGCCTCACTTCTCTGAAATTTTGCATTCATCAGAAACTTATGTATGCAGCATCGAGGTGCCTGTTTTAAGCCATAGAGACTTTTCAAAAGTCGACATACTTTTCCTTTAGGTACATTAAGTCCATTCGGTGGTGCCATATAAATTTCCTCTTCCACTGTACCATTTAAGAATGCAGTTGTGACATCGAATTGTTGTAAATTCAGATTCTCGTTAGCTGCAGTTCCTAGTATTGCTCTGATAGTTGCAAGTCGTGCAACTGGACTGAAGGTTTTATCATAGTCAATACCTTCACGTTGAGAAAAACCTTTGATAACCAGTCTTGCCTTAAACCGTTCTATGGTTCCATCAGCATTTCTCTTTATTTTGTATATCCATTTGCTTGGTAAAGCTTTTCTACCTTTAGGTAATGTGGCAAGTTCCCAGGTATTATTTTTCTGAAGTGAGTTCATCTCGCTTTGCATAGCTTCTTCCCATTTTTCTCTATTTTCCGATGATATAGCTTCATTATATGTTTTGGGTTCAGTGTAAATGTCTTCTAACTCTGCAACAGCGTTCATAACGCAATCATCATAACGTATGGGCTTGCGTATTAATGAACGATCACGCAAAGCTCTGATTTCTGTTTGCTCTACAGCGACTTCATTTTGAGGTATTGGTAGTACTTCTTCTTCTGCGGAATAAATTTCATCTTCTTCAGAAATTGAATTATTATTAGTTCCTGATTGCATTTCTGTATCAACGTACGTGTCTTCTTCTCTTTCTTGACTTTCCTGTACTTCTCTATTTATGTTTTGTTCTAGAAATTCAATCTCAACATATTCTTTTTCTTTTCTTGTGCCAACATTGTTATTTTTGCTAGTGTTCTCTTCTTCCTTTATGTCATAGTAGAATTTCTGCATAATGTTTACATTTTTGGTTACAATCACTTTTTGCGTTGATGGTACCCAAATCCGGAAAGCCTTGGATACTTCAGAGTATCCAATAAAGACTCCAGGTATTGCTTTAGCATCAAACTTGTTTTGTCTTCCTTTTACGAGAAAGAATGCCTTTGCTCCAAATCTATTAAAGTGTGCAACACTTGGTTTTCTACCAACCCATTTTTCAAATGGCGTTGCATTTCCGATGCTATTATTTGGACTTCTGTTTGACAGATAGTTTGCTGTGTAGATAGCTTCGCCCCATAGATACATCGGTGCATTAGACTCAATCATTAGACTCCTTGCTTTTTCTAGTAAAGTTCTATTTTTCCTTTCCGCTATACCGTTTTGATGCGGTGTATATGGTGCAGATAATCTTCTGGTTATGCCATTTTCTTTTAAGAAATGGTTGAACTCATTGTTACAATATTCCGTGCCGTTGTCAGATTGTAGGCATTTAATTTTCTTTTCCATGAAGTTTTCTACTTCAGCTTTATAGACTTTGAACATATCTATGACTTCATTTTTAGTCTTTATGCAAAATACTCGACTATACCTCGTGAAGTCGTCAATAAAAGTGACAAAATATTTGTTTCCAGCACAAGAAGCTTTTGGCATCGGGCCACACACATCACTGTGTATAATCTGAAGTGGTTCAGAAGTGCGAGGTTCAGTTCTTGGTTTGCCGATCGTAGCTTTCATTTTCGCTTTAATACAAACTTCACATTCTTCTGGCTGTTCATCTATTTTGAAATTAAGTCCAATCAAACTTTCATTCTTAAGTTTTAAAAGCTTTGAATGCCATTCTGAAATATTATTATTGTGCACAAAATTAACTTTTTCATATTTTGAGCTTATCACTGTCTTGGGAAAAATCGCATAGAGACCATCTTCAATTCTCTTCGCTTTAATTACAATACCATATTTTGGATTTTTTACTGTAGCTCCATCCTTTTTGAAGAGTACTGTATTACCAGCATCTGTAATCTTCCCAATAGATAGGAGATTTGTACAAAGGTCTGGAATGAACAATGTATTGTGTAGATTTATTTCTTTATTTGTGTTTAATAAGAGATCAACTCTTCCTTTTCCCAGTATGTTTGTGTTGTGATCTTTAGAAGCTAATTTCAATGTTTTATTCATGTGTTCTATTTCACTGAAGTATTCTTTGCTATAGCACATGTGGGATGTGCATCCACTGTCCAAAATCCATTGTTTCTGGAATGGAAATGCTTCATCTTTTCCTAATAATGCTAAGCTATTAAATTCCTTTTGGTCAACTTTATTCCCTTTATTGTTGGGATAAATCCTGTTCTTATTTTTGTAATTTTTCCAGCAATTCTTAGTCATATGCCCCTTTTTCTTGCATATTTTGCAGTATAAATTTGACTTTGCATAAAACGATTCTTGTTCGCTTGAGCTTGTACTCGGGTTGAGTCCTTGAGTGTTTCTCCGCGCTTGGAATTCCTCTATAATTTTTATTTCTAGTTCATCCGGTTTCGGAAGATTATCACGGGACTCAATTGCAACTCTAAAGGTTTCAAATTCTGAGGAAAGACTGTAAAGCATCATAATACTTAGTAAATCTTCATGAACTGAAACATTCATTTCTTCCAGTTTGTCTACAATGTCCATAAAGTTGTCTAGATGCTCCCTGATGTCATTTCCTTTTTCATATTTTGTTAAAATTAGTTGCTTCAGTAGCGTTGCTTTCCTCGCAGGACATTTACTAGCATGAGTTTCGTTTAACTTTGTCCAAATTTCATAAGCTGTTTTGCAGCTTTTTATTTGCTTTAGTTCCGACGGCAATATTATTAAAATTAGCTCACTGACAGCCAGCAAGTTTCCCTCAATATCTGACTCACTTGCATTGTTTAGGTCAATCTTTTGATCTACAAATTTCCATAGTTTTCCTTTAACAAGTACGGCTTTGGCCTGTATTGCCCATGTATCGTAATTTTCTTTATTTAGACTTTCTATTCTGTTCATCTTTGCCTCTTTTCAGATTAAGCAACCACGCTCTGCTCCCATGTGAATGATTTTATTCTCTAATGTAGAAGTGTCTCAAACTAATATGTTTTGTTCGACGGTGAAATTCATAAGGCGGATTATATGATAATTTCACAGCAGACTCATTATCAATACACAGTGTAACTTTTAAAGATTCTGTGTTAGTTAGGTCTGCAAAAAGCTTCTTCAACCACACAATTTCTTGTGCGGTTTCGCTTGCTGCTACAAGTTCGGCCTCTGTGGTTGATAGAGCCACTGAAGTTTGTTTTTGACTCTTCCAGGCAATAGCAGTGCCAGCATAAAGGCAAACCATGCCTGTGGTAGAGTGCCCAGTCTCTGGATCTCCTCCATGATCAGCATCTGAGTAGCACATTAATTCATTTGCTTTACTCTTTGGATAAAATGTTAAACCTTTATCGAGAGTTCCTTTAAGAAAGCGAAGAATTCGCTTTACAGCCACAATATCCTCCTTACTGGGGTTTTCTAAATGTCTGGAAGCTACTGACACTGCATAACAGATGTCTGGTCTTGTTGCGACCATCAGGTAAGCCAGTCCTCCGACACAATTTCGATACGGAAATTTCACATCTTCATTTTCATTAGTTTCTTGCAATTTTGACATCTTAATTGCCGGAGATGTAACTGATTTGCAGTTTTCCATGCCGAATCGTTTTAGTACCTTTTTGGCGTAGGCTGTTTGTCTTAAGTTTATTGATCCGTCTTTGTTTTTATTTATTTCCATACCAAGGAAATATGACGCTGGCTTCGATGTGATTTTGAAGTTTCTTTCAATTTCATTTAAGAATTCTTGACCAGCGTTGTCAGTGGAAGCTACCAAGCCGTCATCGACATACAGTCCTACAATAACCTTTGAGTTTCCATTGACTCTTACATACAAGCAGGGATCTGCCTCACTTCTCTGAAATTTTGCATTCATCAGAAACTTATGTATGCAGCATCGAGGTGCCTGTTTTAAGCCATAGAGACTTTTCAAAAGTCGACATACTTTTCCTTTAGGTACATTAAGTCCATTCGGTGGTGCCATATAAATTTCCTCTTCCACTGTACCATTTAAGAATGCAGTTGTGACATCGAATTGTTGTAAATTCAGATTTTCGTTAGCTGCAGTTCCTAGTATTGCTCTGATAGTTGCAAGTCGTGCAACTGGACTGAAGGTTTTATCATAGTCAATACCTTCACGTTGAGAAAAACCTTTGATAACCAGTCTTGCCTTAAACCGTTCTATGGTTCCATCAGCATTTCTCTTTATTTTGTATATCCATTTGCTTGGTAAAGCTTTTCTACCTTTAGGTAATGTGGCAAGTTCCCAGGTATTATTTTTCTGAAGTGAGTTCATCTCGCTTTGCATAGCTTCTTCCCATTTTTCTCTATTTTCCGATGATATAGCTTCATTATATGTTTTGGGTTCAGTGTAAATGTCTTCTAACTCTGCAACAGCGTTCATAACGCAATCATCATAACGTATGGGCTTGCATATTAATGAACGATCACGCAAAGCTCTGATTTCTGTTTGCTCTACAGCGACTTCATTTTGAGGTATTGGTAGTACTTCTTCTTCTGCGGAATAAATTTCATCTTCTTCAGAAATTGAATTATTATTAGTTCCTGATTGCATTTCTGTATCAACGTACGTGTCTTCTTCTCTTTCTTGACTTTCCTGTACTTCTCTATTTATGTTTTGTTCTAGAAATTCAATCTCAACATATTCTTTTTCTTTTCTTGTTCCAACATTGTTATTTTTGCTAGTGTTCTCTTCTTCCTTTATGTCATAGTAGAATTTCTGCATAATGTTTACATTTTTGGTTACAATCACTTTTTGCGTTGATGGTACCCAAATCCGGAAAGCCTTGGATACTTCAGAGTATCCAATAAAGACTCCAGGTATTGCTTTAGCATCAAACTTGTTTTGTCTTCCTTTTACGAGAAAGAATGCCTTTGCTCCAAATCTATTAAAGTGTGCAACACTTGGTTTTCTACCAACCCATTTTTCAAATGGCGTTGCATTTCCGATGCTATTATTTGGACTTCTGTTTGACAGACAGTTTGCTGTGTAGATAGCTTCGCCCCATAGATACATCGGTGCATTAGACTCAATCATTAGACTCCTTGCTTTTTCTAGTAAAGTTCTATTTTTCCTTTCCGCTATACCGTTTTGATGCGGTGTATATGGTGCAGATAATCTTCTGGTTATGCCATTTTCTTTTAAGAAATGGTTGAACTCATTGTTACAATATTCCGTGCCGTTGTCAGATTGTAGGCATTTAATTTTCTTTTCCATGAAGTTTTCTACTTCAGCTTTATAGACTTTGAACATATCTATGACTTCATTTTTAGTCTTTATGCAAAATACTCGACTATACCTCGTGAAGTCGTCAATAAAAGTGACAAAATATTTGTTTCCAGCACAAGAAGCTTTTGGCATCGGGCCACACACATCACTGTGTATAATCTGAAGTGGTTCAGAAGTGCGAGGTTCAGTTCTTGGTTTGCCGATCGTAGCTTTCATTTTCGCTTTAATACAAACTTCACATTCTTCTGGCTGTTCATCTATTTTGAAATTAAGTCCAATCAAACTTTCATTCTTAAGTGCTAGTTTCATATCCTTGTAGTTCATATGTCCCAGCTTTGAATGCCATTCTGAAATATTATTATTGTGCACAAAATTAACTTTTTCATATTTTGAGCTTATCACTGTCTTGGGAAAAATCGCATAGAGACCATCTTCAGTTCTCTTCGCTTTAATTACAATACCATATTTTGGATTTTTTACTGTAGCTCCATCCTTTTTGAAGAGTACTGTATTACCAGCATCTGTAATCTTCCCAATAGATAGGAGATTTGTACAAAGGTCTGGAATGAACAATGTATTGTGTAGATTTATTTCTTTATTTGTGTTTAATAAGAGATCAACTCTTCCTTTTCCCAGTATGTTTGTGTTGTGATCTTTAGAAGCTAATTTCAATGTTTTATTCATGTGTTCTATTTCACTGAAGTATTCTTTGCTATAGCACATGTGGGATGTGCATCCACTGTCCAAAATCCATTGTTTCTGGAATGGAAATGCTTCATCTTTTCCTAATAATTTTAAGCTATTAAATTCCTTTTGGTCAACTTTATTCCCTTTATTGTTGGGATAAATCCTGTTCTTATTTTTGTAATTTTTCCAGCAATTCTTAGTCATATGCCCCTTTTTCTTGCATATTTTGCAGTATAAATTTGACTTTGCATAAAACGATTCTTGTTCGCTTGAGCTTGTACTCGGGTTGAGTCCTTGAGTGTTTCTCCGCGCTTGGAATTCCTCTATAATTTTTATTTTTAGTTCATCCGGTTTCGGAAGATTATCACGGGACTCAATTGCAACTCTAAAGGTTTCAAATTCTGAGGAAAGACTGTAAAGCATCATAATACTTAGTAAATCTTCATGAACTGAAACATTCATTTCTTCCAGTTTGTCTACAATGTCCATAAAGTTGTCTAGATGCTCCCTGATGTCATTTCCTTTTTCATATTTTGTTAAAATTAGTTGCTTCAGTAGCGTTGCTTTCCTCGCAGGACATTTACTAGCATGAGTTTCGTTTAACTTTGTCCAAATTTCATAAGCTGTTTTGCAGCTTTTTATTTGCTTTAGTTCCGACGGCAATATTATTAAAATTAGCTCACTGACAGCCAGCAAGTTTCCCTCAATATCTGACTCACTTGCATTGTTTAGGTCAATCTTTTGATCTACAAATTTCCATAGTTTTCCTTTAACAAGTACGGCTTTGGCCTGTATTGCCCATGTATCGTAATTTTCTTTATTTAGACTTTCTATTCTGTTCATCTTTGCCTCTTTTCAGATTAAGCAACCACGCTCTGCTCCCATGTGAATGATTTTATTCTCTAATGTAGAAGTGTCTCAAACTAATATGTTTTGTTCGACGGTGAAATTCATAAGGCGGATTATATGATAATTTCACAGCAGACTCATTATCAATACACAGTGTAACTTTTAAAGATTCTGTGTTAGTTAGGTCTGCAAAAAGCTTCTTCAACCACACAATTTCTTGTGCGGTTTCGCTTGCTGCTACAAGTTCGGCCTCTGTGGTTGATAGAGCCACTGAAGTTTGTTTTTGACTCTTCCAGGCAATAGCAGTGCCAGCATAAAGGCAAACCATGCCTGTGGTAGAGTGCCCAGTCTCTGGATCTCCTCCATGATCAGCATCTGAGTAGCACATTAATTCATTTGCTTTACTCTTTGGATAAAATGTTAAACCTTTATCGAGAGTTCCTTTAAGAAAGCGAAGAATTCGCTTTACAGCCACAATATCCTCCTTACTGGGGTTTTCTAAATGTCTGGAAGCTACTGACACTGCATAACAGATGTCTGGTCTTGTTGCGACCATCAGGTAAGCCAGTCCTCCGACACAATTTCGATACGGAAATTTCACATCTTCATTTTCATTAGTTTCTTGCAATTTTGACATCTTAATTGCCGGAGATGTAACTGATTTGCAGTTTTCCATGCCGAATCGTTTTAGTACCTTTTTGGCGTAGGCTGTTTGTCTTAAGTTTATTGATCCGTCTTTGTTTTTATTTATTTCCATACCAAGGAAATATGACGCTGGCTTCGATGTGATTTTGAAGTTTCTTTCAATTTCATTTAAGAATTCTTGACCAGCGTTGTCAGTGGAAGCTACCAAGCCGTCATCGACATACAGTCCTACAATAACCTTTGAGTTTCCATTGACTCTTACATACAAGCAGGGATCTGCCTCACTTCTCTGAAATTTTGCATTCATCAGAAACTTATGTATGCAGCATCGAGGTGCCTGTTTTAAGCCATAGAGACTTTTCAAAAGTCGACATACTTTTCCTTTAGGTACATTAAGTCCATTCGGTGGTGCCATATAAATTTCCTCTTCCACTGTACCATTTAAGAATGCAGTTGTGACATCGAATTGTTGTAAATTCAGATTTTCGTTAGCTGCAGTTCCTAGTATTGCTCTGATAGTTGCAAGTCGTGCAACTGGACTGAAGGTTTTATCATAGTCAATACCTTCACGTTGAGAAAAACCTTTGATAACCAGTCTTGCCTTAAACCGTTCTATGGTTCCATCAGCATTTCTCTTTATTTTGTATATCCATTTGCTTGGTAAAGCTTTTCTACCTTTAGGTAATGTGGCAAGTTCCCAGGTATTATTTTTCTGAAGTGAGTTCATCTCGCTTTGCATAGCTTCTTCCCATTTTTCTCTATTTTCCGATGATATAGCTTCATTATATGTTTTGGGTTCAGTGTAAATGTCTTCTAACTCTGCAACAGCGTTCATAACGCAATCATCATAACGTATGGGCTTGCATATTAATGAACGATCACGCAAAGCTCTGATTTCTGTTTGCTCTACAGCGACTTCATTTTGAGGTATTGGTAGTACTTCTTCTTCTGCGGAATAAATTTCATCTTCTTCAGAAATTGAATTATTATTAGTTCCTGATTGCATTTCTGTATCAACGTACGTGTCTTCTTCTCTTTCTTGACTTTCCTGTACTTCTCTATTTATGTTTTGTTCTAGAAATTCAATCTCAACATATTCTTTTTCTTTTCTTGTTCCAACATTGTTATTTTTGCTAGTGTTCTCTTCTTCCTTTATGTCATAGTAGAATTTCTGCATAATGTTTACATTTTTGGTTACAATCACTTTTTGCGTTGATGGTACCCAAATCCGGAAAGCCTTGGATACTTCAGAGTATCCAATAAAGACTCCAGGTATTGCTTTAGCATCAAACTTGTTTTGTCTTCCTTTTACGAGAAAGAATGCCTTTGCTCCAAATCTATTAAAGTGTGCAACACTTGGTTTTCTACCAACCCATTTTTCAAATGGCGTTGCATTTCCGATGCTATTATTTGGACTTCTGTTTGACAGACAGTTTGCTGTGTAGATAGCTTCGCCCCATAGATACATCGGTGCATTAGACTCAATCATTAGACTCCTTGCTTTTTCTAGTAAAGTTCTATTTTTCCTTTCCGCTATACCGTTTTGATGCGGTGTATATGGTGCAGATAATCTTCTGGTTATGCCATTTTCTTTTAAGAAATGGTTGAACTCATTGTTACAATATTCCGTGCCGTTGTCAGATTGTAGGCATTTAATTTTCTTTTCCATGAAGTTTTCTACTTCAGCTTTATAGACTTTGAACATATCTATGACTTCATTTTTAGTCTTTATGCAAAATACTCGACTATACCTCGTGAAGTCGTCAATAAAAGTGACAAAATATTTGTTTCCAGCACAAGAAGCTTTTGGCATCGGGCCACACACATCACTGTGTATAATCTGAAGTGGTTCAGAAGTGCGAGGTTCAGTTCTTGGTTTGCCGATCGTAGCTTTCATTTTCGCTTTAATACAAACTTCACATTCTTCTGGCTGTTCATCTATTTTGAAATTAAGTCCAATCAAACTTTCATTCTTAAGTGCTAGTTTCATATCCTTGTAGTTCATATGTCCCAGCTTTGAATGCCATTCTGAAATATTATTATTGTGCACAAAATTAACTTTTTCATATTTTGAGCTTATCACTGTCTTGGGAAAAATCGCATAGAGACCATCTTCAGTTCTCTTCGCTTTAATTACAATACCATATTTTGGATTTTTTACTGTAGCTCCATCCTTTTTGAAGAGTACTGTATTACCAGCATCTGTAATCTTCCCAATAGATAGGAGATTTGTACAAAGGTCTGGAATGAACAATGTATTGTGTAGATTTATTTCTTTATTTGTGTTTAATAAGAGATCAACTCTTCCTTTTCCCAGTATGTTTGTGTTGTGATCTTTAGAAGCTAATTTCAATGTTTTATTCATGTGTTCTATTTCACTGAAGTATTCTTTGCTATAGCACATGTGGGATGTGCATCCACTGTCCAAAATCCATTGTTTCTGGAATGGAAATGCTTCATCTTTTCCTAATAATTTTAAGCTATTAAATTCCTTTTGGTCAACTTTATTCCCTTTATTGTTGGGATAAATCCTGTTCTTATTTTTGTAATTTTTCCAGCAATTCTTAGTCATATGCCCCTTTTTCTTGCATATTTTGCAGTATAAATTTGACTTTGCATAAAACGATTCTTGTTCGCTTGAGCTTGTACTCGGGTTGAGTCCTTGAGTGTTTCTCCGCGCTTGGAATTCCTCTATAATTTTTATTTTTAGTTCATCCGGTTTCGGAAGATTATCACGGGACTCAATTGCAACTCTAAAGGTTTCAAATTCTGAGGAAAGACTGTAAAGCATCATAATACTTAGTAAATCTTCATGAACTGAAACATTCATTTCTTCCAGTTTGTCTACAATGTCCATAAAGTTGTCTAGATGCTCCCTGATGTCATTTCCTTTTTCATATTTTGTTAAAATTAGTTGCTTCAGTAGCGTTGCTTTCCTCGCAGGACATTTACTAGCATGAGTTTCGTTTAACTTTGTCCAAATTTCATAAGCTGTTTTGCAGCTTTTTATTTGCTTTAGTTCCGACGGCGATATTATTAAAATTAGCTCACTGACAGCCAGCAAGTTTCCCTCAATATCTGACTCACTTGCATTGTTTAGGTCAATCTTTTGATCTACAAATTTCCATAGTTTTCCTTTAAAAAGTACGGCTTTGGCCTGTATTGCCCATGTATCGTAATTTTCTTTATTTAGACTTTCTATTCTGTTCATCTTTGCCTTTTTTTTCAGATTAAGCAACCACGCTCTGCTACCATGTGAAGAATTTAATATTATTGTTAAATAATAAAATTCACTTAAATCATATTGGTTTTATTTTTTTTATAAAGATTGTTTTTTCCCGTTACTATGGTAATTAGCAAAAACCACTGACAAGTTCATCACTGCAACAGAGGTTTGCATTAAGTAGGTAGATACAATCTTTACAGTTCGTATGTACCTAATTAATAAATATCTGCTAATCTTGTAAAACCAAAAGTTTTCGTAACCAGCTTGCTTTTTATAGTGCCTTCGAACAGGCTGGCCAACTTTATTAAGTATGAGGTACTATTTGCAAATTTAATTAGGCTGACTGCAACCTGCAAAACTAATGCGTTTAAAGCTAAAGTAAAGTCCAATTTTTGTTCAAAGGCATACTATTCTCGAAATAATTACTACAATAAGAATAGTTGGTCGCTGTAACTCAAGACAATGTTTATGTTCTTTCTCCAGAAATACCTTACCTACTGACAGGTTATATGAGGTCAAATAATTGTTTATTTTATTTGACTACCTATATATGTAAATTTATTTAATTTTAATTTGACTTAATCGACTCATTACAATGTTCTTGTTGTTGTTGTATTGCAATATGTGGATAACTAGCGACCTCGACAATTTTGACATATTTGCGCCAGTTTTATATAATAAAATCAAGCAATTTCTGTTTTGATATATACCAGTCATTAATCTCATCATTGTGAATTTTAATATTTCTGATAATTTTATTTTTCTATAACTCGAACTTTAACTTATTTCAATTTACTTACCATATTATACCAAGTTTAATAAAAGTGTAATTTGTTTCAGCTCAATATGTTGAGGGAGAAGTGTTAGCTCCACCCTTGAAAATACTGCTGAAACAGTTTCATTTTTTGACGATCTGTTCGACTCGGTCAATGGTGCAAGCTTAAACAGTAAAACAACAAGAGGGAACAGCACAGCCTATACATCACGGTCACCACACCAACTATTTTGGCAAGAAGTCGTACAAAAATTAAAAGAAATATGTTTTGTGGATGTTAAAGGCAGGGAGACAACTGTGCCTTCATTAAAAATTGGATTGTAAGTCTTCAAAGTTATTTAAGGCTGTGGCTATTCTTCCAAAAGAAAAATGTGAAAATAATGCACCCACCCTATTTTTTGGACTAGAGCGGGCATATAATTTTAGAAATAATAACCTGAACTGCCACACCTTCCTCAACACCTATAGATTTTCACTCAGATACTTTTAATTGTGAAAATGATTCAGCAGACCAGCTGGTTAAACTGAAACAGCTATTTATACCTTCCAAAAAAGATGATGTTCAGTATCCGGGTGAAATTAATTTGGGACCCCATATGTCAGGAGCGGTGCCACGATCTGCTGCTCAGGAATGCCTCAATGCACACACAAGAGCGTATACAGCAGGGTGGGTCACAAGAAAAAATTTCTCAAAAATAAAATGTGTCGATTGCGTTGCCGATTTGACAATGGCCAAAGTTAGTGCTATACGCAATTAGGTGCAAAAAAAAACAATATAAAACTTAAGAAAATGAAATTTACCTACCCTTCTGAAAATGCAGTGAGAGCGTTCGGAGTAGTCAGAGAGGAAGCAAATGAGTACTTAGAACATTCTCCAGCAAAAAACAACATTTCGAAAATAATAAAAAGCCAAATTATGTGTCTAAGTACTCATTTGACTTCCTGTCTTGTGATACACAAAAAAGATATTGAAAAGGCCTTTATTGACCATGGATTAAAGTTAGTAATTTTTAATTGGTGTTGTTTAATAAATACAATAATGAAAGGCACATATGTATCCCGATTAATTGAAAAATCTCTTCCCAGAACGCAACATAAGGCTTATAATAAATATAAAATGAAATTAAAAAAATAAAAACTTGAATAAGTATTTGTTGTTTCATTTACATATTTCTCAGTAGTTCCCTGTAATTATTATTACCGCTGAGTTCTTTCATAGGAGCTCATTAGAATTTTGCTGCAAACAGCAAAAAGAATATTGAGGTCTGAATACAGTGCAATGGGTTAATTGAGGCTTTATGTGTCTGCCTTTGCTCAAAAGTCAACACCTAAATTAAAAAAAAAAGAACTGTCATGTTCGATTCTTCCAACTTTTGACAATCTATAACAACCATTTTCTTTCTATGGGAGTGGGTCGTCTGATCTATGTAGTCTGTGCTTTTATCCAAGTGTTTATGGCACACACATAGTTTTCGAAGTTCTTGCGGGCTTAAGCTGCGCAAATAGTCACTATTATGGCAAAGAAGCCACTTTTTGAGTCTTAACTCACAAACTGGAAATGAATGCATTAAAACGTCCTTTCGTTTAGTACCACAATGTTCGATACAACACTTGTTGTACATCTTGCAGTATCAATGCAAAATATTACAGTTTAATCACTGAGAGGATAAGACAGTACGGAAATTAATCAACGCAGATAGACTTCCAAAAACTGTAATGGCGAGATTTAAAGTTATCCTTATCTGTGGGCGAGCGGCGTAAAAATTAAAGACAATTAAATAAAAACATTTGTAAATTGTCTATGGTTTTGGCGCCAGGCGTAGGAAGGGTGAAGAAAGACAGAAGGGGGCGAGGAAACCTGTCATGTTCGATTCTTCCAACCATAGAGTATACGGTTGAAATTTTTTGTTCTAAGTTTACGTGCCGTTATGCCAAGTGTCAAGAGCACAGACTACATAGCAAAGAAAATAATACTCTCTAACGAGAGAAGAATACCGTCTTCATATAAAAAATATGTAACCATAGATTTACACACCGATGTACACTAGCGCTGCAACGGATTAGCAGGTAATTATGACGCGAGCGGGAATATTTAAATTTGAATTTAATTTTTTTTTCTTATTTAAAGGTTACAGATGGAAACTAGCTGCGGTGGCAAACACGATAACGGATATATTTTAACTGCTTTACGTCCGATATCATGATTTGCACCGCATGCTGTTTCCATCTGTGTTGGCAAAGAAATAAGAAACAATAAGTAAAAACAAAATATTTTATTAAAACTAAATTCAAATAACTACAAAATTAATTTTTTTAAACTACTTATTATAAGTATAAACTCACGCGGTGCGGGAGACACATTTTTTTTAAGGTTTCACTTTTACCACGTGTGAATTGCACACATTTTTTTATTTTATTTTCACAACCTATCGAATTGAGAATCGAAATCGAACCAAGCAAGATTTTGACAGAAATACCTATAGCTTTTTTCATCATTATACTTTGTCATTATCATCAAAAGTGGTTTCATTTATTTACGCATAATTATGTAATTATATTACCACCCGTAATATAAAAGAAGCACTAAATGGAATGTCAAACAGGTTGCTCTCCTAGTATAAGAATAAATGACAATTTAATACAAAATAATTGATGGAATTTTTAAAAATCGTATCAATTCTGTATCATAGTCACAACTATGCGGTTTAAGTTTATAACGTATTCGTCAATAATGGGTCGTATTGTATTGTATTATACAAGCACATACTGAAATTAGTTTGTTCAGAATCGTTTACTGAATCGATTTTTATCGTTTTTAATATCGCGAATTTTATCCCCAAAGCAACAAAATCTTCGTAAATTACGAATTACACTTTCGCTGTTAGTAAAAACAAACTAACTATGGACCGTAAATTAAAGTAGTAACTTTTTAAATGCAGATTTATATAAATTCCGTCATTCAGTACACATTACAGACATATGAAAGTCATTTAAAGGAAGTTAAAGTATTAAAATAAACTGTTTACAAGTAAAACTAAAAATTCAGAATATGTATTATGATAATAACATAGTTTTCTAATTGGGGTGTTTGAAGGTGTGCGTTAATTACGATACATGTTGTATATATAGATGACAAAAATAACGCTCTAGAAAGAAAAAGTGACTAAGTATAGATTATTTATTTTTTATAATGCTCATTTTTCTTTCTAAAGATTTATTTTTTTCATCTTCTTCCATATCCGTATTTCTTATTATAATCTATCTTTTAATACATATTGCTAATGTACTTATTTTAATATGGTCTATATTTAGGTCTAAATGTGTTTGACATTGATTTAAAAAATTAAAATCAACATTACTTAATAATAACATTATTTTAGATTTCAAATTTGCTTCCCATCCATGATTTTTTAAATACTTATTTATTATATGAGCACACTGCTCAACCGATATAACAACATATTTACTAATATAATACAAAGCACCTTTTTCACTATACTCCCTCAAGCTCGTGAATACGTGAATGGCTTCTTGTCCGTCACTTAAAAACGCCTTTTGGCAATCTAGACATTCATTATGTCTAAGTTTTTTAAATATGAAGCCACTCACGTATGCACAAGCCTGACTCTCCGGCGTCGCCTCCTCTATAGTCTCGGTTGCATCAGACAACATTTTTTCGAAATCATCGACAGAAAAAGTACGTTCTATCAGATTTGGCTCTTGCCGCTGCTCCTCTTCTGAATTTTTAATTAAGAATATTTTTAAATTATTATTTAAAATTGAGTCATCCTCCTCACAATTTTTTTTGGCCTGAATGCCTTAAGTTCGTTATAATGGCGATTTTAATTCCCGCCACAAACTGTTGAATTGTGGGATCTAAATTGGATCCACAACTGTATCTGATGCAACCGAAACAATTTTCCAATGCGTCTTGATTAAGTCGCCGCGTTGAAATTGTTTTTATATTTTTGTTTAGTAAAATTTTCCACAATCTCTCTATCGCATTAAGAGTGCGAATCCACCCATTTTGCGAAGGAGGTTTGCTCTTGGCGCCTAAATATTTCATATGTGAAATGAATTGGCTAATTTGTGAATATTATTTTCCTCTTCGTAGATCCGGGGTATCCGCATTGACGGCATCAAAAAGGTCATCAAATTTTTTAATAAAGTTTGCAGTAGCATGAGCCTCTGTTGGAAGATCGTCTGAAAATAATAAAAATAAAGGTAAAATGTAGGCGATATGAAATGAAATGAAATATTTTGTAAATTGGTTATAAATAACGCTTTTACACGTCATGTTTTTTGCGTGTTAAGTTTAGTTTAGTTTACCTAGATGAGGCCGGTGTTTCCTAACTGACTACTCTGAGAAGAAACACCGAAACAAACTCAGAGGTCAACGTCTCTTTTAAAGTCCATACAATTTGTGTTGGTCCAATCATATGACAAACATGTAGGTTCATGTCTTTGGTGCTCTTTGAGGAAATAACCATACAGATTTGAGTGGACTTGTCCAGACAGTGAAAGCATTTGTCAGTTATCGTGTAGCTCAATTTAGAACTTAAGGAGCTCAACGATCTGACAAACAATACCAAAGTAAGGACATTTGGGTATGTCACACAAGTACTCAAACTGCTTGACATCATTAAATAAATTATAATGAAAGCAACACAAAGAAGAAACAATAACCTACATAGTCCTCACATTTACAATTAAAAAAAAAAACAAAATAAATTGGTATATACAATACTTGAGAAAGCAAATATTTAAATCAGTAAAATAAAAAAAAATATAAAATCAACAATCAAAATTTAAATATTATAAAAATGCCCACGTATATTACTGGAGCAGCTCATTCCCAAGCCTTTTTGTCCTCAATATAATCTTATTGAGGACAAAAAATGCTTGACATAGCTTACGTTTTATAAATAATTTAAATTTATTAATGCTCAGTTCTTGAATGTGGCTAGGAATTTTATTATAAAAACGTATACATTGGCATCTAAATGAACCATCTATTTTATTAACCTTGTTTTAGGAATGACATATGTGTCTTTGTTCCTTGTATTTACATTATGTATATCACTGTATTTTTTAAACAGATTCATATTTTTGTGTGCATATAAGATATTCTCATAAATATACTGAGATGGCACAGTCATAATATTAATCTCTTTAAATTTGTCTCTTAAGGAGTGCTTAGGACTTAATTTATAAATTGCACGAATGGCCCTTTTTTGTAATACAAATATTGTGTGAACGTCGGCGGCATTTCCCCAAAGTAAAATGCCGTATGACATCACACTGTGAAAGTAACTAAAGTAGACTAAACGTGCTGTTTCGATATCAGTTAATCCACGTTTTTCTAACGGCATATGCTGCAGAACTTAGCTTTTTTGACAATTTATCTATACGGGGGCCCCACTAAAGCTTCGCATCCAAAGTTATGCCCAAGAATACTGTTAAAGATAAAGTCAAAAGATTTCAAATAAATGTATAAATACAAATGGTCTGCAGCATTTGTCAGGTGGGGAAAGGCAAGGATTCGTACGATTACCTCAAATACTCATGCTTGTTCAGGATTTTATGAGTTATCATGCAATAAATAAATTCACATGCATCTGCATGCAAACATAACACGGACTTGTGACTCAAAGGTAGTGTTGCCCAAACGAGAGTCTCGCAAGAGTCTTGCAATTAGCGATTATCCTATTGCTATTTATTAAACGGTAGTTGAGATCTCAGAACAATGTAACAGACTCTGTTACATACACTACTCAAAGGCACTTGCAGATACATATTATATTAAAAATAAATCCCATGTTACAAATTCACTATGTATGTATGTTCGGGGTAAACTATGAAACTGCTGAACTGATTTTGATTAAACTTCGTGACTATCTGTAATTTAGTGCAACCACTGGACTGATTTCAAAAATTATTTCAGGGTTAGAAAGGTATGTTATCCCTGTCTGACATAGGCTATGTATGTATGTAGCTGCCATGGGCGAAGCCGAGGCGGGACGCTAGTAAAAATAAAATTGTACTAACTTGATGCAATTTTAGATAAAATACCAGCTGCAACAGAGTGGCTAAAAATTGGAGCTGCTAGCTTGACTCTCATCTGCTGTTTAACATTCTGGTGAATGTGTTGGTTCGTTAATGCAGGCGCATATACAAAATGGGCGTTATTTTTGTCCAGATTATAAAAAATTTCAATATGACTCCACTTTGCGGTACCTAAAATAAAAATATAAATAATTTTAATATATCACAAGTAGGGTTGATGTCAAGTAAGAGCTGGTAGTAATATTAATATTCAACAAGTACTCTAAGTAAATGGTAAGAACAATATATATTTACCTTTTACAGGAATATTGTCAGATTGAAAATCGGTAGTGCACTCCACATCATGTTTTAGCAATAAATTTCTTGTGCATTTTAATAAGTGTAGTGGGTCCAGAATAGCAACATATTCTTTATCCATATGTTTAAAATAAGGTTCTCTGGTTGTTGCACCCAAGGTTTTTAATGTTTTTATATTGACAGTTGATAGGTCACACACCGTACCTACAACATCAACTTTTGCATTGATGCACTCGGTTAGTATCTGAAATGATAAAAATTAAGGAAATTCAATGGAATACTTACATTATAGTATAATAACTTAAAAAATATTATTATTATATTGTGTTATATATATAGTGGAATTCGCTGCCGGAGTCTGTGTTTCCCGACAGCTACAACCTAGGAGTCTTTAAGTCCAGAGTGAATAGGTTACTTTTAGGTAAGCGTGCTCCATCTTCGATCACATCATCACTTACCATCAGGTGAGACAGTGGTCAAACGCAACGAATTTTCAATAAATAAAAAGATGACAAAAATAACGCTCTAGAAAGAAAAAAGTAACTTAGTGTAGATTATTTATTTTTTATAATGCTCATTTTTCTTTCTAAAGATTTATTTTTTTCATCTTCTTCCATATCCGTATTTCTTATTATAATCTATCTTTTAATACATATAGCTAATGTACTAATTTTAATATGGTCTATATTTAGGTCTAAATGTGTTTGACATTGATTTAAAAAATTAAAATCAACATTACTTAATAATAACATTATTTTAGATTTCAAATTTGCTTCGCATCCATGATTTTTTAAATACTTATTTATTATATGAGCACACTGCTCAACCGATATAACAACATATTTACTAATATAATGCAAAGCATCTTTTTCACTATACTCTTTCAAGCTCGTGAATACGTGAATGGCTTCTTGTCCGTCACTTAAAAACGCCTTTTGGCAATCTAGACATTCATTATGTCTAAGTTTTTTAAATATGAAGCCACTCACGTATGCACAAGCCTGACTCTCCGGCGTCGCCTCCTCTGTAGTCTCGGTTGCATCAGACAACATTTTTTCGAAATCATCGACAGAAAAAGTACGTTCTATCAGATTTGGCTCTTGCCGCTGCTCCTCTTCTGAATTTTTAATTAAGAATATTTTTAAATTATTATTTAAAATTGAGTCATCCTCCTAACAATTTTTTTTTTTGGCCTGAATGCCTTAAGTTCGTTATAATGGCGGTTTTAATTCCCGCCACAAACTGTTGAATTGTGGGATTTAAATTGGATCCACAACTGTATCTGATGCAACCGAAACAATTTTCCAATGCGTCTTGATTAAGTCGCCGCGTTGAAATTGTTTTTATATTTTTGTTTAGTAAAATTTTCCACAATCTCTCTATCGCATTAAGGGTGTGAATCCACCCATCTTGCGAAGGAGGTTTGCTCTTGGCGCCTAAATATTTCATATGTGAAATGAATTGTCTCATTGTGTTAAATAGATCTATATGAGGACTATGTGGCGTCATATTCGTGGAATATTTTTTTCCTCTTCGTAGGTCCGGGGTATCCGCATTGACGGCATCAAAAAGGTCATCAAATTTTTTAATAAAGTTTGCAGTAGCATGAGCCTCTGTTGGAAGATCATCTGAAAATAATAAAAATAAAGCTAAAATGTAAGCGATAAAGTCAAAATACAAATGGTCTGCAGCATTAGTCAGGTGGGGAAAGGCAAGGATTCGAACGATTACCTCAAATACTCAAGCTTGTTCAGGAGTTTATGAGTTATCATGCAATAAATAAATTCACATGCATCTGCATACAAACATAACACGGACTTGTGACTCAGGCACTTGCAGATACATATGAAGCAAAGAAAATAATACTCTGATATGAAGGGTACAGGGGAAAAGCGATGGATTTCATTTTTATTTGTTATTGGCAACATTCAAAAGTCCATTAAAAATAGTATATGTTTTCTTCAGAATACAGGCAAAAAACGCTTCTTGTCACCAAAAAATATACTGTTAAAAATTGAGGCACAGGCAAAAAACGATAAAGGTTTTCTGATACCGGCAAAAAATGATGGATGTCAGTAAAAATATGATGAAGGTGTCTATGGCAGCTATGGCGAGGTTTTAAACAAAAATGCCCAATCCCAATACGTTCTATCAAAGAGATAAGAGCACATAGAGAAAAACTAAAATTGATTTTCCACAGAGACTCATACAATGGTGCATGAGTATCCAATGTTATCTATACTTATAATAAATCTGTAGAGAGGTCAATTCTGTACATGAAATATATTTACAAAATAACTATCAGGGGGTGATTAGGGATCGATACTGATGCCAAAAATGCAATCAGTACAATTTTTGTCTGTCTGTCTGTCTGTATAACCGTTATAGAAACAAAAACTACTTGACGGATTTTAACGAAACTTGGTACAATTATTTTTCATACTCCTGAGCTGGTTATAGTATACTTTTCATCACGCTACAATCATTAGGAGCAGAGCAGTGAAGGGAAATGTTGGGAAAACGGGAGAAGTTACTCCATTTTTTAAGCTTCTGTCGCGTGTGCAACCTTAATGGTTAAAGCTACACAGAAATCATTTATGACGGAAATGTTCTCCTTAAAATTATATAAAAAATATCCCACGACAGCATAATGTCTATCTTTTATGGTTGACTCACAATAACACGTGTAACTCCCGATAGCTTAGCAGTTCGAAGCTTTCTGATTATTATTCTGCTCCGAAATTTAAAACCACCACAACTTTGCAATGGAACTCGGCTAAAAGTAACCCAGTTGCAACAAAATATAATCGAGGCTCAAATTTTAACAGGTTGCGGTGCAGGAGAAACCGTTTTTATTCCCAGAATTCCCATAATCTATACTTATAATAAATCTGTAGAGAGGTCAATTCTGTACATGAAATATATTTACAAAATAACTATCAGGGGGTGATTAAGGATCGATACTCATGCCAAAAATGCAATCAGTTAAATTTTTGTCTTTCTGTCTGTCTGTATAACCGTTATAGAAACAAAAACTACTCGACGGATTTTAACGAAACTTGGTACAATTATTTTTCATACTCCTGAGCGGGTTATAGTATACTTTTCATCACGCTACAATCAATAGGAGCAGAGCAGTGAAGGGAAATGTTGGGAAAACGGAAGAAGTTACTCCATTTTTTAAGCTTCCGTCGCGTGTGCAACCTTAATGGTTAAAGCTACACAAATCATTTCATGACGGAAATGTTCTCCTTAAAATTATATAAAAAATATCCCACGACAGCATATGTCTAACTTTTAAGGTTGACTCACAATAACACGTGTAACTCCCGATAGCTTAGCAGTTCGAAGCTTTCTGATTATAATATTTGTCTACTCTTACGTTTATAACACTCTCAGTCACCCCTAATTGAAAAAGTTAACATTATTAACTATTCCATAAAAAAATTGGCCAAGTGCGAGTCAGACTCGCCCATGAAGGGTTCCGTAGTAACTATAATATAATATGCAAATTTATTTGACGAAAAAAAAACCTTACAAATTTCTTAAAACTAGCTTATTTACATTTTTTACAACTGTGCCAAATAAATTTGTTTTGAAAAAAAAACCTTACAAATTTCTTAAAACTGGCTTTTTTACATTTTTTACAACTGCGCCGAATAAATTTGTTTTTCATAGTGTTTGTATGAATTACAAAGTTATATTTGCGGTTTTAGAAAATATGCTGTATCTAAAAAACTGCTGAACTGATTTCGTTCAAACTAATTTCGGTTGAAAGTTTATATTAAGATCTACAGACATATATTTTTTTTAGATTTTTCACTCCATTATTATAGAAGTTAGAGGTTGTGTCCGCCACACACACATTTTACCACTTTGGAAGCTTATATCTTTTAAACGATTGACTTTATGGAAAAGTGGTTTTAGAAACACCGATGTCGTTTTTAAAGAACTGTCTATAGATACCACACATGCATCGATTTCATGAAAAAATATATTTTCAGGTTTAGTTCCATGTATGGGGAGCCCCCCTTTATTTTAAATATTTTTTAATTTTTTTCTCAAAATCGGAAAGCGGTTCACAGAATACATTACCTATCAAGTTTCACATGTATAGTCCTAATAGTTTCGGAATAAAATTGCTGTGACGGACGGACGGACGGACAGACAGACAGACAGACAGACAGACAGACAGACGGACAGACATGTCGAAACTATAAAGATTCCGCTTTTTGCCATTCGGCTACGAAACCGTAAAAAGAATCATATAAATCGGTATAGAAACACCAAAGTTATACATGAAATACGCTTATAATAATAAGCCATCGCGCGTGAATACTGAATCATGCTATAAGGATTATTTTTGAGAATCGGTCGCCGCGCTCGACGCGTCTCGCGGTCGAAGCGTTCTCTAGGTACTTAAGCCTCATGTGAACGTGATCTAAACAATATTACCAATATATTAACTTATGCTGACGGAGTCGCGGGCACAGCTATATTGTATCATTACGCTAAGGCCAATAGGAGCGGAGCGCCAATGAAGAATGCTTCAAAATCGGGGTTAAATTTAACGTTAGCCCAAAGTAACTATTCCACGCGGACGAAGTCGCGGGCAAAAGCTAGTACCAAATAATTTTCCATTCCAATTTAAAAGAACGCAATTCCCAGTATCGGTGTGTTATGCAATGACAATTAATAAGGCTCAAGGGCGAGAAACATCTCGCATGGTCAGTTGTACGTCGCTCTTTCCTGGGTTAGCAGTTCTAAAAATCTTTATGTTCACGTGCCGGAAGGGTCAACTCGCAACATAGTTTACCCGGAAGCTTTGCGCTGAAGTATTTTCGTTCTATAGGTACTTAAGCCTCATGTAAACGTGATCTAAACAATATTACCAATACATTAACTTAATAACACACAAGAAGTTACACGCTGAGGGAGTCGCGGGCACAGATATTAACAATAATATTGTGCGGTTCGGTATTGCGATATTTTTCAACAGTATTATAGATTGACATATTATATTTATTACGAAAGTTAATCTGTCTGTTACATCAAAATCACTGAACCGTGAGGAAGGACATGGCTACTTTTTTTTACAAAAAACGACGGAAACGTGGACGAAGTCGCGGGCAACAGCTATCTATACTAATAATATAAGGCTGAAGAGTTTGTTTGTTTGTTTGAACGCGATAATCTCAGGAACTACTGGTTCGAATTGAAAAAATATTTTTTAATTAAATAGTCAATATATAGAGAAAGGCTATAGGATAGGATATATATCATTACGCTAAGGCCAATAGGAGCGGAGCGCCAATGAAGAATGCTTCAAAATCGGGGTTAAATTTAACGTTAGCCCAAAGTAACTATTCATCATTGTTCCCCGGGAATATTATGTAACTTTGTTTTTTTTAATTAAAAAAGAAATACATAAGATGGTCTAATAACTTTGACTTTCATTCCAACTATGACAATAAATATAAACCTACGAACATTAATTTTATTTAGTGTGAGGTCAGTGTTAAACAGACATAAGAAGTCTATGAACTAATTTTCTGATTTTCTCAAATCAAAGTGTAATTGACACCCATCACTATATTTTTTTTAAATCTCATGTTACAAATTCACTATGTATGTTCGGGGTAAACTATGAAACTGCTGAACTGATTTTGATTAAACTTCGTGACTATCTGTAATTTAGTGCAACCACTGGACTGATTTCAAAAATTATTTCAGGGTTAGAAAGGTATGTTATCCCTGACTGACATAGGCTATGTATGTATGTAGCTGCCATGGGCGAAGCCGAGGCGGGACGCTAGTAAAAATAAAATTGTACTAACTTGATGCAATTTTAGATAAAATACCAGCTGCAACAGAGTGGCTAAAAATTTGAGCTGCTAGCTTGACTCTCATCTGCTGTTTAACATTCGGGTGAATGTGTTGGTCCGTTAATGCAGGCGCATACACAAAATGGGCGTTATTTTTGTCCAGATTATAAAAATTTTCAATATGACTCCACTTTGCGGTACCTAAAATAAAAATATAAATAATTTTAATATATCACAAGTAGGGTTGATGTCAAGTAAGAGCTGGTAGTAATATTAATATTCAACAAGTACTCTAAGTAAATGGTAAGAACAATATATATTTACCTTTTACAGGAATATTGTCAGATTGAAAATCGGTAGTGCACTCCACATCATGTTTTAGCAATAAATTTCTTGTGCATTTTAATAAGTGTGGTGGGTCCAGAATAGCAACATATTCTTTATCCATATGTTTAAAATAAGGTTCTCTGGTTGTTGCACCCAAGGTTTTTAGTGTTTTTATATTGACAGTTGATAGGTCACATATCGTACCTACAACATCAACTTTTGCATTGATGCACTCGGTTAGTATCTGAAATAATAAAAAATTAAGGAAATTCAATGGAATACTTACATTATATAAGTATAATAACTTAAAAAATATTAAGCATTAATAAATTTACCTCTTTAAGAATAACTGTCATCCTATCAGCTGTTAATGTATGTGTAAAATAAAATGCAACGGGTTGCTTCCATTTTTTTCTTAATCCAGCCAGCATGAAAACCAGTGCTTTTGTAGCCACTTCTTGGGTCCTACCATGATTGCCATGGTCCTGATAGCCCAATATCATATCTTGTTTGCTGTCATAAAATAAGTGTTTCCTTATTGACATCTCGTCAAACAAAAGCAAACATATGTTTTCTTCATTTGTGTTGGATTCGGCCATTTTTTTAATAGACTCAAAAATATGCCTGTTTATGCCCGGTTTTAAAGGCACTCTATTTAATAATTGGTTAAGGCAGCTTTGGCCTGGTAAGGAAAACATTCTTCGCAGTAGTCTATAACAAGCTGGGGATTTTTTATAAATTATTAGGGCCATCAATTTTTGGTCTAAGGAGTATCTCCTTCCTTTTGGTTTTTTAGAGCAATTTTGTAATTGGGATTGCAATAATGTTATGAAAGAATTGCTCATATTTAAATTATAAAGAGCTTGAACATTTTCATCTTGTGAAAGCTTTTCTATAACATTTGTTTTTTTCCCTTTTAGTTGCTTTCTCAGCCTGTTCACATCTCTTATTTTTTTTTGACAAAGTTTATAAAGCTTCAACTCCCGTGCAGTTAGATCCTTTCTTTTTGAGTCATTCAGTTGTTTTAAAATATTATATTTCTTCTTCTTCTTCTTCAGAATAGTGTTCTGAAATTACAAAACAACGAAATCATAGTTTAATTCAAGAAAATTATTTCAATGCTAAAAAAAATAAATATTAAAATTTCATACTGTGTATTACTTTGGTAAAAGTTATTATGGGGGCAACTAATGCAATTATATCTCTGATACTATATGTATGACTTGTTAATATTTTGCCCTTTAGTCACAAAATTCATAAGATGAATTTAAACAATATTATCCTAGCCAAATACTACCTGACAAGATTAACAGAAGAAACATTAATATAATTTCATATAAATAAAAAAAGTTACCTGTTCACTACAAGCTCCTGTCACTAAGACTTCTTCCATAGATTCAGGTTGAATTTTAGTGGTTTCATTCTCTATTGGTTGGAAAAGCTTTGACTGTCCAGCTATACTCTGCTTTACAATCTAAGTAAATAACAATAATATTAAGACACAACAAAACATTAGAAAAGGTTATAAGAAGAGTATTCGAAGAATAATGTTACCTGTTTATTTTCAACGGCAATAAAAGCTTGTTGGGTTGTTGCAGGTAGAATAGCACTAGTGGGCTGTTGATATATTACATTTTCAATTGATTTTAATGGCAAAGATGGACCAAAATCTTCTGTTTGTGATACATTCTGAAAAAAGCAAAGGGCAGCTGAGTTTTGATACGAGTGTATAAATCAAACAATCTACTTCACTGTGAATTTGAACCTCTAATACATTTGTTTGGTTATGCATCGAAACATTTTTCTATTTATATCTTCAGACATTATATAAGCTAATGCACCTGGAGCAGGTCCAGGTGCATTAGCTTATATAATGACTATGACTACTAATGGCTATGTAAAATTACAAGAGTAAGTATAATGTAATGTTACCTGCTCTATACTTGACACTTCACATATATTTTTGACAGCAACAACAGCTTGTTGGGTTGATATTGCAGGTTGCATTTCATCCTAAAATAAAAATATATGATAAATTTAGCTGTCAGTTCATTATAACAATATCAGGAAATAAACATAATTATGTAATGTATGAAGTTCTAAAACTCAAATAAAAATACATAATATGATTAACTTTTAAGTAATGATGGGGTTTGACAAGGTCATAGATGGTGAGCTGATGGAGGAAAAATTCATTTTTTGTTCTTATGATACAAAATGATCATATTTAGCAACCAATTTCAGAGACACCACTGAGCTCTACATCCAAAATTGTTTCAGTGCCATGGATGTTTGTGTGATAACTAAACAACACGTAAATTGCCAAAGGTAACAGGGAGGATGCGGCTGTAACTTTAATTTCAACATAGTAAGAGTCAAATGAATCCCGAAGCCGTCTATGGGACACCCATGTCACAAGTTAAAGGTTAAAGTAAATTCTAGAAATTTATATAAGTAGTAACATATCAACCAACATATTGGCCAGCAGACCCAAATAGACTTCTTTGTCTACAAAGGGGTACCATCCTATTTCTTAGAAGTTTCTAGCTGTCACGACAGCTCTTCAGATCACTCGCCAGTAATAGTTACAATGAGCACATCTGTAATAAATTGATCAAGAAATCAATACTTATATAACAACTGTACTGACTGGGAAGCCTTTCAACAATACCTCAATGACAATATAGACCTGAAGATTCCTCTTAAAACCGACGCAGACATTGAAAGTGATACAGAATAACGAAATTAATACAGAAAGCGGCATGGACTTGTACTCCATCTGACAAAAAATCTACTAAAACTCATCGCAATTTGCCGCAGAAAGTAAAATGCCAAGTTCTAGAAAAAAGACGACTTGAAGGGTTTGGCACTGTAGCCGACACCCTGCCGAAAAGAGAGAGTTCAACAAAGCAGCAGCTGAACTAAAAAAGAACCTACTTGAAATGGAGAATGAAACAATGCATACATCTTGAAAACTTAACGCCATCAGCTCCTGCTAAAAACAAGTACTCACTGTGGAAAGCGGCGGAAAAAAAAGAAAATGGTGAATGGGCTAAAACGGATGAAGAGAGAGCAGAAGCATACGGGGAGTTTCTTAGCAGCGTCTTCACCCCAAATGAGGACCTAGGAACAGAAATTACAGACCGTGAAGTGAGCTCATATCTTGAAAGTGACCTCCAACTGAGTCCCCCTCTCCAATGCTGCACGATTCTACCCCGATCGCAGACAAACATGGAAGACCCACATCCAAACAAAGCGTGATGAACTCAATCACAGATGGAGAACACTAGAGTGGTTATTGGGAAGAAAAACACGACTCTTTGTCAACAATAAAGTTTTGATTTACAAAGCAGTCATAAAACCAGTCTGGACTTACGGCATACAGCTGTGGGGATCAGCAAAAACCTCTAACACTGAAATACTCCAGCAATTTCAAAATGGCGTGCTTAAAGCCATAGTGAGTGCCCCATGTACACAAGAATGGATGAAATTCACGAATATTTAAAAGTCCCTACCATCAAAGAGGAAATCAAAATTATGACAAAAGCTTACAGAGAGAGGATAATAAATCACGAAAACAGCCTTGCTCAGGCTCTAAGTGAATCACTGCCAACAAGACGTCTTAAAAGACTTCACACTTGGGATACTTTGAGTAAAGCAATATCCAAAGGCAGCCCAACAATGGGAGGGCAAGCCTAACATGTCAAACACATTCATAAACAACTGCTTATGGTTCAAGAACCGATCCCATGTTTGGAAATAAAATTTAAAAAAAGAAAGTAGTAAAAATATATGACATTGTACCTACCTGAGTTAAAATATTTTCCCTCTGATTTAAAAATTCTTGTATTTCATCTGAATCAGGCACAGCAAATTTGGTGAGTTTTTGTCTCATATTATCATAAAATTGGGAAGAATGAAAATGCCTTCCACATAAGACCTTGTTTTTGCTATAAAGTGACTGCAGAAATTCTAAAGAAGTCCAGTCTTCGGTAGGATAGCAATATTTGGCCCAAGCACTAGCTCTGGAAATGCAATCAATAGAATTAGTACTTAATAATAAAACAAAATGGAATAAATCAGTACTATGCACATAAACTGATATTTTTCGGCCTCCGACTTACCTTATTATATTTGTTTTGCCAGGTTTTGGAAACCTATGATATGACACAGACATATCTTCGGCGCGTGTTTTACCACACTTGGCGCATCTTCTATAGTCGTTCCAATTACTCATGATTGGTTTTAGAAACTTTTCAGTTCCAAAATCCGATAAACACAAAATAACCTATAAAACGTCCTGTCGTAACTATACTACTACAATAAAAAAGTCTTTTCCTAAATTTAAGTATCACACTAAAATAAAACGTCTTTTCGTAGGAAATGTATACCACTTCACTTTTAAAGTAGTTAAGATTACAATTTAAATGTGGAAAGAAACAGTCACTCGATCAAACGAGAAACCATAATGGCGGCCGCCGGCCGGCAAAAATTTACTTGTCAAAGTTGTCAACTTGACGTCCAGTGTTGCTAAATTTTGGTTTATTATAATTATTATTTTTTGATATGGTATAGATTAGCAGGCGCACACATACAAAAGTTTGCATGTGTGCAAGAGTAAAACTCGTCTTCTAGAGACGATAGACCCTGCTACATAGAGAGCAAAGAGTATAGTAATATAGATAGAGAGAGATACTACGTATGTCAAACAAGAGTCAGAGTAATTATATTTTATTTTATTTTATTTATTTCTTAGGTTCACCAACGACTGTTTACACTGATAATAATTCTTAATAACTATGGATATCCAAGAGTAATAGTGCAACAACCACTTAAAGGTAAACACCACATGTACACATGATTCTTATTTTAGTAATCTAACCTTAACATTTGTCTTTTATAACACAATAAAATTAACTACATCTTTAAAAATAATATAACTCCAATAAAATAAAAAAAACACCCTGGTTATCATGGATCGGGTAAGGATTTTATGATAATTGATTTAAACTTTGCCATGGAATCATAATGTAAGTCGATGAGATCGCTAGAACTATTTATGACCTTACAAAATCTAGGATAAGGAGAATTAGAACCTAAGACGCATAGAGTACTATAATACTACGGATACTAAGACGGTTGTTCTAAATGGAGGACACAGCGGAGTGATGGAGTGGCGTGGGATTTATTTATTTTCTTAAGATTGAATAACTTGGCTATACGGGGTTTAGCCTTTTAGTTTTTCTATATATATAATCCCGAATAATAACAAAATAATTCATTTGTAAATTTTAATAATATTACGATTATTCGACAAAATATGTAAATTCTGTATTGAGTCCTTTTCGGCAACCTTGCTCAGATAGTCACCGGACTAATATTCTCAGATCCTCTTTACGAGGCCTATCTCAAATAAGCTACTTCGAAGCCAACGATATCCTCATTCCTCATTAACCGAGAGTACGGCTTTCGCAAAAACCGGTCAACTGAGGATATTCTACCGTATGCCAATTCATCTGGAGTGAGGCCATTGAGAGGCATGGTGAAGCATTTCCCTTGACATCTCCATAGTTTTCGATAAGGTCTGTGTATGATGTTTGTTTTATATTTAAACACCTTTTTATATGGTTTATACCATTTATTAGTATAATTATTGTACATTACAGTTACAGCTCGTGCCGCGATCCAGAGCGTCTCTCCGGTGTCTGCGGTGTTACCAACCCTATATGTTAGTGTTGCTACTACTAATTATGTCTCCTCTCACATCCCTTCTCTTTTCTTAAAATAATTAATCATTACAATATTCATGCAAACAATTTGGTTTCTTAACAATTCGACCACTTCTAGTTTTTTTATTTTCTACAACAATATTGTCAAAATTAAATGTAACAGACTTCTTGGCTTTACTATTTACTATGTCATTATTAGCTCCAAGATCAGTCTGTTCATCAAGACAATCTACAAAGTTATCCACATCACAATTAACATATTCAAAATTTAAATTATCATTATTTTCCACAATGTCATTCATAATATCTTTGTTACAATTATTAAAGTCTATATCTCTAAAAGCTAAATTCTCAGTACAGTCATCATCTGTTACATTAACATTCGTTACCTTATCATAACATCTTTCATTTAATGTGTTATTTTGTATTATACATTCTAGGTCCTCATCATCATAATCATATGTATTTTTAACATTAAATTTTCTATATTTTGAACCTTTAAATATATTATATCTGTTTCTCAGAACTTTCTGCCCATTTTCCAATAATATTACATAGGATCTATCTTTATCCCCTTCTTTTACAATTTTACCTGGGATTAACTTATTCTTATTTCTATCTCTAATATAAACATTTTGTCCATTAAAGAATATTATTCCTTTACCCTTAAATTTCTTATCATGATACAATTTATATCTTTCATTTTTCTTTTGTACATAGTTTTTTATTTTCTTATACTTTGTTTCATAACCATTTCTATTCACAGGTAACAAAGAAGCTACTTGTCTACCAATCATCATCTCATTTGGCGACTTTAACTCATTATCAATAGGCGTATTCCTGTATTCTAACATAGCTAAATCAATATTTTTATTTTCTAATATACATTTTTTTAACATCCTTTTAACTGTTTGAATGTGGCGCTCAACCATCCCATTAGACCTAGCATAATAAGGTGTTGATGTCTTATGTTTAAACCCAAATTGCTGACAGAAATCTACAAATACAGAACTTCTGTATTGAGCTCCATCATCTGTATATAATAATTCAGGGATTCCCCATCTAGAGAATGATGTTTGTAAAGCTTTTATATGCTCCTCCGCTGATTGATTTTTTAATACACTTATCTCTCTACATACTTAGTAAGATAATCTACTATTAATAAAAATATTTTATTATTTAAGAAAAACATATCCGCTCCTATTGTACTCCATGGTTTATTGGGAACTTCTCTTAATTTTAATGGTTCATAACTATGACTTTTTTGAAACTGTAAACAGATGTCACAATTTTTAATCATATCTTCTATTTCTTTATTCACATGTGGCCAATATAACAATCCTTTTATTCTATTTTTACACTTTTCATAACCCATATGATTGTAATGAATTTGCTTTAACATGTCAGAACGTAATGATTTTGGTACTAACAAAGCTGAATCTTTGAATATTAAACCGTTAGCTACATATAAGCTTTCTTTAATAGAATGATAAAACTTTAATTGAAATGGAATATCAGAATATTTAGGCCAATCATTTTGAATATAATTAATAAGCAATACCAAGTTTTCATCTTTAGCTGTTTCTTCTTGAAATATTTTTAATTTTTGCTCACTAATATTTAAATTTTCTATAATCATACAGACATGCATTTCTATCTTTTCATCAATATCCTGATTACATATGTTATCTTGTACATATGCCCTAGATAATGCATCAGCCACTAGGAGTTCTTTACCAGGTTTATATTTAATATCTAAGTCATAACCTTGTATGCGCATTCTTAATTTTTGCAATCTTAATGGAGTTTCGTTCATAGATTTTTTAAATATCTGTTCAAGTGGTTTATGGTCAGTTTCTACTGTAATTTGTTTGCCATATATGTATTGATGGAACTTTTCACATGCATATACAATTGCTAATAATTCCTTCTCAATTTGTGCCCATGATTTCTGCGACTCAGTTAATGATTTAGAAGCATAAGCTACTGGTGCATTATGTTGCAATAAAACTGCTCCTAACCCTGTACTACTACTATCAACCGACAATGTAATAGGACTATTTATCTCAAAATATTTTAAAACCGGTTCTGTAGTTAAGATTTGTTTTAATTTATTGAAAGCTTCCTTTTGTTTTTCACTCCATACAAATACAGAATTCTTTTTCACTAATTCTCTCAATGAATTTGTAATATCTGATAAGTTAGGTATAAATTTAGATACATAAGTTATGATTCCTAAAAATGTTTGTAACTCTTTTTTACTTGTGGGCTCTTTCATATTAACAATAGCTCTAATTTTCTCTGTATCAGGTCTAATACCTGTGCTACTCAATATATGGCCTACATATTTGACCTCAGTTACCCCAAACTGACACTTATCTTTGTTGAATTTTACTCCTGCTTGTTTAGCCCTGTTCAAAACTTGTTTTAATCTCTTATCATGGGATTCCTTAGATTCTCCCCATATTAACAATTCGTCAACATATTGTTCTACCCCTTCAATGTCACAAAATATGTCATGAAAACATTTACTAAAAACTTCAGGTGCTGAGTTTAAACCAAAGGGTAATCTTTTATAACAATACCTACCAAATTCACCAGCATTAAATGTTGTATATATTTGACTCTTTTTTGATAGTTTAATCATGTAAAATCCTTTAGAGGCGTCTAGCACCGAAAAATACTTGGCATTAGGCATTCTAGCGACTAATTCCTCAAAAGTACTCATTTTAAATCTTTCTCTGATTATACATTTGTTCAAATTCTGTGGATCTAAACAAAGTCTGATAGAACCATCGTTTTTCTTTGCCACAACCATAGAATTAACCCATTCAGTAGGCTCATTTACCTTTCTAATGACACCTAACTTCACTAATTTATCTAATTCACTTTTAATTTGATCTTGTAATTTAAATGGAATTTTTCTAGGTCTTTCTGCAATTGGTACACAATTTTCCTTTAATTTAATATCATATTCATATTTTAACTCACCTAAACCAGTGAATAATTCACTATATTCTGACACTATGTCACTTTTATTTACCAACTTTACCCTGTTAATAATACCAAGCTTTACTGCAGTTGAGTAACTTAAAATACTGGGTGTGTTAAAATCCACTACAAAGAGTTTACATAAACAGTCACTGTTGTTGTATCTTAATTTTGTATCACAAGTTCCAAGTATTTTGATCTCAGATCCATCAAAATTTGTCAATCTTATATTCCTACATGTATTTAGTTGCAATTTTAATTGATTCATTGTATTTCTATTTATGATATCCACTTGAGAACCTGTATCAATTTTAAATTTCATATATTTGTTATTTACTTGTATATTTATATACCACTCCTTGCTTACTGAGTTTACCGCATAAACTGTATCTATTCTAAGCTGTTCTATATTTTCACTGTTGACTACTGAACATTTATAAGTACAACATGAAGTAAAATGATTAAATTTATGACATTTTATACATTTTTTACCGTATGCTGGGCATTTACCATAACCATGAAACTTATTGCATTTTCTACATGGTCTTGATGTACTGGCATCTTTTTTAAAATGCTCACCTGACCTTTCTTGATAATTTGATTGTCTGCCACTGGATGTTCCTCGCGCACCATAACTTGCTTGACCTGGAGTTCTACTACGACCCCTGGCTTTTGGTTCTCGTTTATTTGCTGATAGGCGACTGTATGTTCCTTTGTTTACTGCACCTACTTCATTTGAGAATTCACTATTTAAAGTTTTTATTTGACTTTGAGCCACTTGTGCGGCTTTACATATACTCATGCACTTGTCAAGTGTCAAGTCTGGTATTCTTAGTAATTTTTCTCTGATATTACCATCAGTAATTCCAAGTACTATTTGATCTTTTATAAGACTATCCTTTAAGGTTCCAAAGTTACAATCTAACTGAGAGATTTTAGTGCTGTATGGTATTCTTCGTATTGTTCGTCAGTTTTTTGTTTTCTTGAGAAGAATAGATATCTGTTATACGTTTCATTTGTAGGTGGACTACAGTTTTTTTTCAGACGTATGAGTACCTCATTGTATGATATGCTCGCCTTGTCCTCGAAACTATTATATATTAGCAGACCCTCTTCACCGATGCAGTGTAATAATAGAGCTTTTTTCTGTTCATCATTTAGACGTGTATCTGCTCCACTGGCGAGAAAATATAGGTCAAACCGCTGTTTCCAGTTTTCGAAACTTCTCTTTTTCGATTTCGACCCAACCAAAGATAATGGCGGCGGCGGTTGTAGTTGTTCCATCTCTTACTTCTTTTTACTTTGTTCAGCGGCAATTTTTAGTTATCCTCAGCGCCATGTATGATGTTTGTTTTATATTTAAACACCTTTTTATATGGTTTATACCATTTATTAGTATAATTATTGTACATTACAGTTACAGCTCGTGCCGCGATCCAGAGCGTCTCTCCCAGGGTCTATCGTCTCTAGAAGACGAGTTTTACTCTTGCACACATGCAAACTTTTGTATGTGTGCGCCTGCTAATCTATACCATATCAAAAAATAATAATTATAATAAACCAAAATTTAGCAACACTGGACGTCAAGTTGACAACTTTGACAAGTAAATTTTTGCCGGCCGGCGGCCGCCATTATGGTTTCTCGTTTGATCGAGTGACTGTTTCTTTCCACATTTAAATTGTAATCTTAACTACTTTAAAAGTGAAGTGGTATACATTTCCTACGAAAAGACGTTTTATTTTAGTGTGATACTTAAATTTAGGAAAAGACTTTTTTATTGTAGTAGTATAGTTACGACAGGACGTTTTATAGGTTATTTTGTGTTTATCGGATTTTGGAACTGAAAAGTTTCTAAAACCAATCATGAGTAATTGGAACGACTATAGAAGATGCGCCAAGTGTGGTAAAACACGCGCCGAAGATATGTCTGTGTCATATCATAGGTTTCCAAAACCTGGCAAAACAAATATAATAAGGTAAGTCGGAGGCCGAAAAATATCAGTTTATGTGCATAGTACTGATTTATTCCATTTTGTTTTATTATTAAGTACTAATTCTATTGATTGCATTTCCAGAGCTAGTGCTTGGGCCAAATATTGCTATCCTACCGAAGACTGGACTTCTTTAGAATTTCTGCAGTCACTTTATAGCAAAAACAAGGTCTTATGTGGAAGGCATTTTCATTCTTCCCAATTTTATGATAATATGAGACAAAAACTCACCAAATTTGCTGTGCCTGATTCAGATGAAATACAAGAATTTTTAAATCAGAGGGAAAATATTTTAACTCAGGTAGGTACAATGTCATATATTTTTACTACTTTCTTTTTTTAAATTTTATTTCCAAACATGGGATCGGTTCTTGAACCATAAGCAGTTGTTTATGAATGTGTTTGACATGTTAGGCTTGCCCTCCCATTGTTGGGCTGCCTTTGGATATTGCTTTACTCAAAGTATCCCAAGTGTGAAGTCTTTTAAGACGTCTTGTTGGCAGTGATTCACTTAGAGCCTGAGCAAGGCTGTTTTCGTGATTTATTATCCTCTCTCTGTAAGCTTTTGTCATAATTTTGATTTCCTCTTTGATGGTAGGGACTTTTAAATATTCGTGAATTTCATCCATTCTTGTGTACATGGGGCACTCACTATGGCTTTAAGCACGCCATTTTGAAATTGCTGGAGTATTTCAGTGTTAGAGGTTTTTGCTGATCCCCACAGCTGTATGCCGTAAGTCCAGACTGGTTTTATGACTGCTTTGTAAATCAAAACTTTATTGTTGACAAAGAGTCGTGTTTTTCTTCCCAATAACCACTCTAGTGTTCTCCATCTGTGATTGAGTTCATCACGCTTTGTTTGGATGTGGGTCTTCCATGTTTGTCTGCGATCGGGGTAGAATCGTGCAGCATTGGAGAGGGGGACTCAGTTGGAGGTCACTTTCAAGATATGAGCTCACTTCACGGTCTGTAATTTCTGTTCCTAGGTCCTCATTTGGGGTGAAGACGCTGCTAAGAAACTCCCCGTATGCTTCTGCTCTCTCTTCATCCGTTTTAGCCCATTCACCATTTTCTTTTTTTTCCGCCGCTTTCCACAGTGAGTACTTGTTTTTAGCAGGAGCTGATGGCGTTAAGTTTTCAAGATGTATGCATTGTTTCATTCTCCATTTCAAGTAGGTTCTTTTTTAGTTCAGCTGCTGCTTTGTTGAACTCTCTCTTTTCGGCAGGGTGTCGGCTACAGTGCCAAACCCTTCTAAGTCGTCTTTTTTCTAGAACTTGGCATTTTACTTTCTGCGGCAAATTGCGATGAGTTTTAGTAGATTTTTTGTCAGATGGAGTACAAGTCCATGCCGCTTTCTGTATTAATTTCGTTATTCTGTATCACTTTCAATGTCTGCGTCGGTTTTAAGAGGAATCTTCAGGTCTATATTGTCATTGAGGTATTGTTGAAAGGCTTCCCAGTCAGTACAGTTGTTATATAAGTATTGATTTCTTGATCAATTTATTACAGATGTGCTCATTGTAACTATTACTGGCGAGTGATCTGAAGAGCTGTCGTGACAGCTAGAAACTTCTAAGAAATAGGATGGTACCCCTTTGTAGACAAAGAAGTCTATTTGGGTCTGCTGGCCAATATGTTGGTTGATACGTTACTACTTATATAAATTTCTAGAATTTACTTTAACCTTTAACTTGTGACATGGGTGTCCCATAGACGGCTTCGGGATTCATTTGACTCTTACTATGTTGAAATTAAAGTTACAGCCGCATCCTCCCTGTTACCTTTGGCAATTTACGTGTTGTTTAGTTATCACACAAACATCCATGGCACTGAAACAATTTTGGATGTAGAGCTCAGTGGTGTCTCTGAAATTGGTTGCTAAATATGATCATTTTGTATCATAAGAACAAAAAATGAATTTTTCCTCCATCAGCTCACCATCTATGACCTTGTCAAACCCCATCATTACTTAAAAGTTAATCATATTATGTATTTTTATTTGAGTTTTAGAACTTCATACATTACATAATTATGTTTATTTCCTGATATTGTTATAATGAACTGACAGCTAAATTTATCATATATTTTTATTTTAGGATGAAATGCAACCTGCAATATCAACCCAACAAGCTGTTGTTGCTGTCAAAAATATATGTGAAGTGTCAAGTATAGAGCAGGTAACATTACATTATACTTACTCTTGTAATTTTACATAGCCATTAGTAGTCATAGTCATTATATAAGCTAATGCACCTGGACCTGCTCCAGGTGCATTAGCTTATATAATGTCTGAAGATATAAATAGAAAAATGTTTCGATGCATAACCAAACAAATGTATTAGAGGTTCAAATTCACAGTGAAGTAGATTGTTTGATTTATACACTCGTATCAAAACTCAGCTGCCCTTTGCTTTTTTCAGAATGTATCACAAACAGAAGATTTTGGTCCATCTTTGCCATTAAAATCAATTGAAAATGTAATATATCAACAGCCCACTAGTGCTATTCTACCTGCAACAACCCAACAAGCTTTTATTGCCGTTGAAAATAAACAGGTAACATTATTCTTCGAATACTCTTCTTATAACCTTTTCTAATGTTTTGTTGTGTCTTAATATTATTGTTATTTACTTAGATTGTAAAGCAGAGTATAGCTGGACAGTCAAAGCTTTTCCAACCAATAGAGAATGAAACCACTAAAATTCAACCTGAATCTATGGAAGAAGTCTTAGTGACAGGAGCTTGTAGTGAACAGGTAACTTTTTTTATTTATATGAAATTATATTAATGTTTCTTCTGTTAATCTTGTCAGGTAGTATTTGGCTAGGATAATATTGTTTAAATTCATCTTATGAATTTTGTGACTAAAGGGCAAAATATTAACAAGTCATACATATAGTATCAGAGATATAATTGCATTAGTTGCCCCCATAATAACTTTTACCAAAGTAATACACAGTATGAAATTTTAATATTTATTTTTTTTAGCATTGAAATAATTTTCTTGAATTAAACTATGATTTCGTTGTTTTGTAATTTCAGAACACTATTCTGAAGAAGAAGAAGAAGAAATATAATATTTTAAAACAACTGAATGACTCAAAAAGAAAGGATCTAACTGCACGGGAGTTGAAGCTTTATAAACTTTGTCAAAAAAAAATAAGAGATGTGAACAGGCTGAGAAAGCAACTAAAAGGGAAAAAAACAAATGTTATAGAAAAGCTTTCACAAGATGAAAATGTTCAAGCTCTTTATAATTTAAATATGAGCAATTCTTTCATAACATTATTGCAATCCCAATTACAAAATTGCTCTAAAAAACCAAAAGGAAGGAGATACTCCTTAGACCAAAAATTGATGGCCCTAATAATTTATAAAAAATCCCCAGCTTGTTATAGACTACTGCGAAGAATGTTTTCCTTACCAGGCCAAAGCTGCCTTAACCAATTATTAAATAGAGTGCCTTTAAAACCGGGCATAAACAGGCATATTTTTGAGTCTATTAAAAAAATGGCCGAATCCAACACAAATGAAGAAAACATATGTTTGCTTTTGTTTGACGAGATGTCAATAAGGAAACACTTATTTTATGACAGCAAACAAGATATGATATTGGGCTATCAGGACCATGGCAATCATGGTAGGACCCAAGAAGTGGCTACAAAAGCACTGGTTTTCATGCTGGCTGGATTAAGAAAAAAATGGAAGCAACCCGTTGCATTTTATTTTACACATACATTAACAGCTGATAGGATGACAGTTATTCTTAAAGAGGTAAATTTATTAATGCTTAATATTTTTTAAGTTATTATACTTATATAATGTAAGTATTCCATTGAATTTCCTTAATTTTTTATTATTTCAGATACTAACCGAGTGCATCAATGCAAAAGTTGATGTTGTAGGTACGATATGTGACCTATCAACTGTCAATATAAAAACACTAAAAACCTTGGGTGCAACAACCAGAGAACCTTATTTTAAACATATGGATAAAGAATATGTTGCTATTCTGGACCCACCACACTTATTAAAATGCACAAGAAATTTATTGCTAAAACATGATGTGGAGTGCACTACCGATTTTCAATCTGACAATATTCCTGTAAAAGGTAAATATATATTGTTCTTACCATTTACTTAGAGTACTTGTTGAATATTAATATTACTACCAGCTCTTACTTGACATCAACCCTACTTGTGATATATTAAAATTATTTATATTTTTATTTTAGGTACCGCAAAGTGGAGTCATATTGAAAATTTTTATAATCTGGACAAAAATAACGCCCATTTTGTGTATGCGCCTGCATTAACGGACCAACACATTCACCCGAATGTTAAACAGCAGATGAGAGTCAAGCTAGCAGCTCAAATTTTTAGCCACTCTGTTGCAGCTGGTATTTTATCTAAAATTGCATCAAGTTAGTACAATTTTATTTTTACTAGCGTCCCGCCTCGGCTTCGCCCATGGCAGCTACATACATACATAGCCTATGTCAGTCAGGGATAACATACCTTTCTAACCCTGAAATAATTTTTGAAATCAGTCCAGTGGTTGCACTAAATTACAGATAGTCACGAAGTTTAATCAAAATCAGTTCAGCAGTTTCATAGTTTACCCCGAACATACATAGTGAATTTGTAACATGAGATTTAAAAAAAATATAGTGATGGGTGTCAATTACACTTTGATTTGAGAAAATCAGAAAATTAGTTCATAGACTTCTTATGTCTGTTTAACACTGACCTCACACTAAATAAAATTAATGTTCGTAGGTTTATATTTATTGTCATAGTTGGAATGAAAGTCAAAGTTATTAGACCATCTTATGTATTTCTTTTTTAATTAAAAAAAACAAAGTTACATAATATTCCCGGGGAACAATGATGAATAGTTACTTTGGGCTAACGTTAAATTTAACCCCGATTTTGAAGCATTCTTCATTGGCGCTCCGCTCCTATTGGCCTTAGCGTAATGATATATATCCTATCCTATAGCCTTTCTCTATATATTGACTATTTAATTAAAAAATATTTTTTCAATTCGAACCAGTAGTTCCTGAGATTATCGCGTTCAAACAAACAAACAAACTCTTCAGCCTTATATTATTAGTATAGATAGCTGTTGCCCGCGACTTCGTCCACGTTTCCGTCGTTTTTTGTAAAAAAAAGTAGCCATGTCCTTCCTCACGGTTCAGTGATTTTGATGTAACAGACAGATTAACTTTCGTAATAAATATAATATGTCAATCTATAATACTGTTGAAAAATATCGCAATACCGAACCGCACAATATTATTGTTAATATCTGTGCCCGCGACTCCCTCAGCGTGTAACTTCTTGTGTGTTATTAAGTTAATGTATTGGTAATATTGTTTAGATCACGTTTACATGAGGCTTAAGTACCTATAGAACGAAAATACTTCAGCGCAAAGCTTCCGGGTAAACTATGTTGCGAGTTGACCCTTCCGGCACGTGAACATAAAGATTTTTAGAACTGCTAACCCAGGAAAGAGCGACGTACAACTGACCATGCGAGATGTTTCTCGCCCTTGAGCCTTATTAATTGTCATTGCATAACACACCGATACTGGGAATTGCGTTCTTTTAAATTGGAATGGAAAATTATTTGGTACTAGCTTTTGCCCGCGACTTCGTCCGCGTGGAATAGTTACTTTGGGCTAACGTTAAATTTAACCCCGATTTTGAAGCATTCTTCATTGGCGCTCCGCTCCTATTGGCCTTAGCGTAATGATACAATATAGCTGTGCCCGCGACTCCGTCAGCATAAGTTAATATATTGGTAATATTGTTTAGATCACGTTCACATGAGGCTTAAGTACCTAGAGAACGCTTCGACCGCGAGACGCGTCGAGCGCGGCGACCGATTCTCAAAAATAATCCTTATAGCATGATTCAGTATTCACGCGCGATGGCTTATTATTATAAGCGTATTTCATGTATAACTTTGGTGTTTCTATACCGATTTATATGATTCTTTTTACGGTTTCGTAGCCGAATGGCAAAAAGCGGAATCTTTATAGTTTCGACATGTCTGTCCGTCTGTCTGTCTGTCTGTCTGTCTGTCTGTCCGTCCGTCCGTCCGTCACAGCAATTTTATTCCGAAACTATTAGGACTATACATGTGAAACTTGATAGGTAATGTATTCTGTGAACCGCTTTCCGATTTTGAGAAAAAAATTAAAAAATATTTAAAATAAAGGGGGGCTCCCCATACATGGAACTAAACCTGAAAATATTTTTTTTCATGAAATCGATGCATGTGTGGTATCTATAGACAGTTCTTTAAAAACGACATCGGTGTTTCTAAAACCACTTTTCCATAAAGTCAATCGTTTAAAAGATATAAGCTTCCAAAGTGGTAAAATGTGTGTGTGGCGGACACAACCTCTAACTTCTATAATAATGGAGTGAAAAATCTAAAAAAAATATATGTCTGTAGATCTTAATATAAACTTTCAACCGAAATTAGTTTGAACGAAATCAGTTCAGCAGTTTTTTAGATACAGCATATTTTCTAAAACCGCAAATATAACTTTGTAATTCATACAAACACTATGAAAAACAAATTTATTCGGCGCAGTTGTAAAAAATGTAAAAAAGCCAGTTTTAAGAAATTTGTAAGGTTTTTTTTTCAAAACAAATTTATTTGGCACAGTTGTAAAAAATGTAAATAAGCTAGTTTTAAGAAATTTGTAAGGTTTTTTTTTCGTCAAATAAATTTGCATATTATATTATAGTTACTACGGAACCCTTCATGGGCGAGTCTGACTCGCACTTGGCCAATTTTTTTATGGAATAGTTAATAATGTTAACTTTTTCAATTAGGGGTGACTGAGAGTGTTATAAACGTAAGAGTAGACAAATATTATAATCAGAAAGCTTCGAACTGCTAAGCTATCGGGAGTTACACGTGTTATTGTGAGTCAACCTTAAAAGTTAGACATATGCTGTCGTGGGATATTTTTTATATAATTTTAAGGAGAACATTTCCGTCATGAAATGATTTGTGTAGCTTTAACCATTAAGGTTGCACACGCGACGGAAGCTTAAAAAATGGAGTAACTTCTTCCGTTTTCCCAACATTTCCCTTCACTGCTCTGCTCCTATTGATTGTAGCGTGATGAAAAGTATACTATAACCCGCTCAGGAGTATGAAAAATAATTGTACCAAGTTTCGTTAAAATCCGTCGAGTAGTTTTTGTTTCTATAACGGTTATACAGACAGACAGACAGACAGACAGACAGACAGACAGAAAGACAAAAATTTAACTGATTGCATTTTTGGCATGAGTATCGATCCTTAATCACCCCCTGATAGTTATTTTGTAAATATATTTCATGTACAGAATTGACCTCTCTACAGATTTATTATAAGTATAGATTATGGGAATTCTGGGAATAAAAACGGTTTCTCCTGCACAGCAACCTGTTAAAATTTGAGCCTCGATTATATTTTGTTGCAACTGGGTTACTTTTAGCCGAGTTCCATTGCAAAGTTGTGGTGGTTTTAAATTTCGGAGCAGAATAATAATCAGAAAGCTTCGAACTGCTAAGCTATCGGGAGTTACACGTGTTATTGTGAGTCAACCATAAAAGATAGACATTATGCTGTCGTGGGATATTTTTTATATAATTTTAAGGAGAACATTTCCGTCATAAATGATTTCTGTGTAGCTTTAACCATTAAGGTTGCACACGCGACAGAAGCTTAAAAAATGGAGTAACTTCTCCCGTTTTCCCAACATTTCCCTTCACTGCTCTGCTCCTAATGATTGTAGCGTGATGAAAAGTATACTATAACCAGCTCAGGAGTATGAAAAATAATTGTACCAAGTTTCGTTAAAATCCGTCAAGTAGTTTTTGTTTCTATAACGGTTATACAGACAGACAGACAGACAAAAATTGTACTGATTGCATTTTTGGCATCAGTATCGATCCCTAATCACCCCCTGATAGTTATTTTGTAAATATATTTCATGTACAGAATTGACCTCTCTACAGATTTATTATAAGTATAGATAACATTGGATACTCATGCACCATTGTATGAGTCTCTGTGGAAAATCAATTTTAGTTTTTCTCTATGTGCTCTTATCTCTTTGATAGAACGTATTGGGATTGGGCATTTTTGTTTAAAACCTCGCCATAGCTGCCATAGACACCTTCATCATATTTTTACTGACATCCATCATTTTTTGCCGGTATCAGAAAACCTTTATCGTTTTTTGCCTGTGCCTCAATTTTTAACAGTATATTTTTTGGTGACAAGAAGCGTTTTTTGCCTGTATTCTGAAGAAAACATATACTATTTTTAATGGACTTTTGAATGTTGCCAATAACAAATAAAAATGAAATCCATCGCTTTTCCCCTGTACCCTTCATATCAGAGTATTATTTTCTTTGCTTCATATGTATCTGCAAGTGTCTGAGTCACAAGTCCGTGTTATGTTTGTATGCAGATGCATGTGAATTTATTTATTGCATGATAACTCATAAACTCCTGAACAAGCTTGAGTATTTGAGGTAATCGTTCGAATCCTTGCCTTTCCCCACCTGACAAATGCTGCAGACCATTTGTATTTTGACTTTATCGCTTACATTTTAGCTTTATTTTTATTATTTTCAGATGATCTTCCAACAGAGGCTCATGCTACTGCAAACTTTATTAAAAAATTTGATGACCTTTTTGATGCCGTCAATGCGGATACCCCGGACCTACGAAGAGGAAAAAAATATTCCACGAATATGACGCCACATAGTCCTCATATAGATCTATTTAACACAATGAGACAATTCATTTCACATATGAAATATTTAGGCGCCAAGAGCAAACCTCCTTCGCAAGATGGGTGGATTCACACCCTTAATGCGATAGAGAGATTGTGGAAAATTTTACTAAACAAAAATATAAAAACAATTTCAACGCGGCGACTTAATCAAGACGCATTGGAAAATTGTTTCGGTTGCATCAGATACAGTTGTGGATCCAATTTAAATCCCACAATTCAACAGTTTGTGGCGGGAATTAAAACCGCCATTATAACGAACTTAAGGCATTCAGGCCAAAAAAAAAAATTGTTAGGAGGATGACTCAATTTTAAATAATAATTTAAAAATATTCTTAATTAAAAATTCAGAAGAGGAGCAGCGGCAAGAGCCAAATCTGATAGAACGTACTTTTTCTGTCGATGATTTCGAAAAAATGTTGTCTGATGCAACCGAGACTACAGAGGAGGCGACGCCGGAGAGTCAGGCTTGTGCATACGTGAGTGGCTTCATATTTAAAAAACTTAGACATAATGAATGTCTAGATTGCCAAAAGGCGTTTTTAAGTGACGGACAAGAAGCCATTCACGTATTCACGAGCTTGAAAGAGTATAGTGAAAAAGATGCTTTGCATTATATTAGTAAATATGTTGTTATATCGGTTGAGCAGTGTGCTCATATAATAAATAAGTATTTAAAAAATCATGGATGCGAAGCAAATTTGAAATCTAAAATAATGTTATTATTAAGTAATGTTGATTTTAATTTTTTAAATCAATGTCAAACACATTTAGACCTAAATATAGACCATATTAAAATTAGTACATTAGCTATATGTATTAAAAGATAGATTATAATAAGAAATACGGATATGGAAGAAGATGAAAAAAATAAATCTTTAGAAAGAAAAATGAGCATTATAAAAAATAAATAATCTACACTAAGTTACTTTTTTCTTTCTAGAGCGTTATTTTTGTCATCTTTTTATTTATTGAAAATTCGTTGCGTTTGACCACTGTCTCACCTGATGGTAAGTGATGATGTGATCGAAGATGGAGCACGCTTACCTAAAAGTAACCTATTCACTCTGGACTTAAAGACTCCTAGGTTGTAGCTGTCGGGAAACACAGACTCCGGCAGCGAATTCCACTATATATATAACACAATATAATAATAATATTTTTTAAGTTATTATACTATAATGTAAGTATTCCATTGAATTTCCTTAATTTTTATCATTTCAGATACTAACCGAGTGCATCAATGCAAAAGTTGATGTTGTAGGTACGGTGTGTGACCTATCAACTGTCAATATAAAAACATTAAAAACCTTGGGTGCAACAACCAGAGAACCTTATTTTAAACATATGGATAAAGAATATGTTGCTATTCTGGACCCACTACACTTATTAAAATGCACAAGAAATTTATTGCTAAAACATGATGTGGAGTGCACTACCGATTTTCAATCTGACAATATTCCTGTAAAAGGTAAATATATATTGTTCTTACCATTTACTTAGAGTACTTGTTGAATATTAATATTACTACCAGCTCTTACTTGACATCAACCCTACTTGTGATATATTAAAATTATTTATATTTTTATTTTAGGTACCGCAAAGTGGAGTCATATTGAAATTTTTTATAATCTGGACAAAAATAACGCCCATTTTGTATATGCGCCTGCATTAACGAACCAACACATTCACCAGAATGTTAAACAGCAGATGAGAGTCAAGCTAGCAGCTCCAATTTTTAGCCACTCTGTTGCAGCTGGTATTTTATCTAAAATTGCATCAAGTTAGTACAATTTTATTTTTACTAGCGTCCCGCCTCGGCTTCGCCCATGGCAGCTACATACATACATAGCCTATGTCAGACAGGGATAACATACCTTTCTAACCCTGAAATAATTTTTGAAATCAGTCCAGTGGTTGCACTAAATTACAGATAGTCACGAAGTTTAATCAAAATCAGTTCAGCAGTTTCATAGTTTACCCCGAACATACATAGTGAATTTGTAACATGGGATTTATTTTTAATATAATATGTATCTGCAAGTGCCTTTGAGTAGTGTATGTAACAGAGTCTGTTACATTGTTCTGAGATCTCAACTACCGTTTAATAAATAGCAATAGGATAATCGCTAATTGCAAGACTCTTGCGAGACTCTCGTTTGGGCAACACTACCTTTGAGTCACAAGTCCGTGTTATGTTTGCATGCAGATGCATGTGAATTTATTTATTGCATGATAACTCATAAAATCCTGAACAAGCATGAGTATTTGAGGTAATCGTACGAATCCTTGCCTTTCCCCACCTGACAAATGCTGCAGACCATTTGTATTTATACATTTATTTGAAATCTTTTGACTTTATCTTTAACAGTATTCTTGGGCATAACTTTGGATGCGAAGCTTTAGTGGGGCCCCCGTATAGATAAATTGTCAAAAAAGCTAAGTTCTGCAGCATATGCCGTTAGAAAAACGTGGATTAACTGATATCGAAACAGCACGTTTAGTCTACTTTAGTTACTTTCACAGTGTGATGTCATACGGCATTTTACTTTGGGGAAATGCCGCCGACGTTCACACAATATTTGTATTACAAAAAAGGGCCATTCGTGCAATTTATAAATTAAGTCCTAAGCACTCCTTAAGAGACAAATTTAAAGAGATTAATATTATGACTGTGCCATCTCAGTATATTTATGAGAATATCTTATATGCACACAAAAATATGAATCTGTTTAAAAAATACAGTGATATACATAATGTAAATACAAGGAACAAAGACACATATGTCATTCCTAAAACAAGGTTAATAAAATAGATGGTTCATTTAGATGCCAATGTATACGTTTTTATAATAAAATTCCTAGCCACATTCAAGAACTGAGCATTAATAAATTTAAATTATTTATAAAACGTAAGCTATGTCAAGCATTTTTTGTCCTCAATAAGATTATATTGAGGACAAAAAGGCTTGGGAATGAGCTGCTCCAGTAATATACGTGGGCATTTTTATAATATTTAAATTTTGATTGTTGATTTTATATTTTTTTTTATTTTACTGATTTAAATATTTGCTTTCTCAAGTATTGTATATACCAATTTATTTTGTTTTTTTTTTTAATTGTAAATGTGAGGACTATGTAGGTTATTGTTTCTTCTTTGTGTTGCTTTCATTATAATTTATTTAATGATGTCAAGCAGTTTGAGTACTTGTGTGACATACCCAAATGTCCTTACTTTGGTATTGTTTGTCAGATCGTTGAGCTCCTTAAGTTCTAAATTGAGCTACACGATAACTGACAAATGCTTTCACTGTCTGGACAAGTCCACTCAAATCTGTATGGTTATTTCCTCAAAGAGCACCAAAGACATGAACCTACATGTTTGTCATATGATTGGACCAACACAAATTGTATGGACTTTAAAAGAGACGTTGACCTCTGAGTTTGTTTCGGTGTTTCTTCTCAGAGTAGTCAGTTAGGAAACACCGGCCTCATCTAGGTAAACTAAACTAAACTTAACACGCAAAAAACATGACGTGTAAAAGCGTTATTTATAACCAATTTACAAAATATTTCATTTCATTTCATATCGCCTACATTTTACCTTTATTTTTATTATTTTCAGACGATCTTCCAACAGAGGCTCATGCTACTGCAAACTTTATTAAAAAATTTGATGACCTTTTTGATGCCGTCAATGCGGATACCCCGGATCTACGAAGAGGAAAATAATATTCACAAATTAGCCAATTCATTTCACATATGAAATATTTAGGCGCCAAGAGCAAACCTCCTTCGCAAAATGGGTGGATTCGCACTCTTAATGCGATAGAGAGATTGTGGAAAATTTTACTAAACAAAAATATAAAAACAATTTCAACGCGGCGACTTAATCAAGACGCATTGGAAAATTGTTTCGGTTGCATCAGATACAGTTGTGGATCCAATTTAGATCCCACAATTCAACAGTTTGTGGCGGGAATTAAAATCGCCATTATAACGAACTTAAGGCATTCAGGCCAAAAAAAATTGTGAGGAGGATGACTCAATTTTAAATAATAATTTAAAAATATTCTTAATTAAAAATTCAGAAGAGGAGCAGCGGCAAGAGCCAAATCTGATAGAACGTACTTTTTCTGTCGATGATTTCGAAAAAATGTTGTCTGATGCAACCGAGACTATAGAGGAGGCGACGCCGGAGAGTCAGGCTTGTGCATACGTGAGTGGCTTCATATTTAAAAAACTTAGACATAATGAATGTCTAGATTGCCAAAAGGCGTTTTTAAGTGACGGACAAGAAGCCATTCACGTATTCACGAGCTTGAGGGAGTATAGTGAAAAAGGTGCTTTGTATTATATTAGTAAATATGTTGTTATATCGGTTGAGCAGTGTGCTCATATAATAAATAAGTATTTAAAAAATCATGGATGGGAAGCAAATTTGAAATCTAAAATAATGTTATTATTAAGTAATGTTGATTTTAATTTTTTAAATCAATGTCAAACACATTTAGACCTAAATATAGACCATATTAAAATAAGTACATTAGCAATATGTATTAAAAGATAGATTATAATAAGAAATACGGATATGGAAGAAGATGAAAAAAATAAATCTTTAGAAAGAAAAATGAGCATTATAAAAAATAAATAATCTATACTTAGTCACTTTTTCTTTCTAGAGCGTTATTTTTGTCATCTATATATACAACATGTATCGTAATTAACGCACACCTTCAAACACCCCAATTAGAAAACTATGTTATTATCATAATACATATTCTGAATTTTTAGTTTTACTTGTAAACAGTTTATTTTAATACTTTAACTTCCTTTAAATGACTTTCATATGTCTGTAATGTGTACTGAATGACGGAATTTATATAAATCTGCATTTAAAAAGTTACTACTTTAATTTACGGTCCATAGTTAGTTTGTTTTTACTAACAGCGAAAGTGTAATTCGTAATTTACGAAGATTTTGTTGCTTTGGGGATAAAATTCGCGATATTAAAAACGATAAAAATCGATTCAGTAAACGATTCTGAACAAACTAATTTCAGTATGTGCTTGTATAATACAATACAATACGACCCATTATTGACGAATACGTTATAAACTTAAACCGCATAGTTGTGACTATGATACAGAATTGATACGATTTTTAAAAATTCCATCAATTATTTTGTATTAAATTGTCATTTATTCTTATACTAGGAGAGCAACCTGTTTGACATTCCATTTAGTGCTTCTTTTATATTACGGGTGGTAATATAATTACATAATTATGCGTAAATAAATGAAACCACTTTTGATGATAATGACAAAGTATAATGATGAAAAAAGCTATAGGTATTTCTGTCAAAATCTTGCTTGGTTCGATTTCGATTCTCAATTCGATAGGTTGTGAAAATAAAATAAAAAAATGTGTGCAATTCACACGTGGTAAAAGTGAAACCTTAAAAAAAATGTGTCTCCCGCACCGCGTGAGTTTATACTTATAATAAGTAGTTTAAAAAAATTAATTTTGTAGTTATTTGAATTTAGTTTTAATAAAATATTTTGTTTTTACTTATTGTTTCTTATTTCTTTGCCAACACAGATGGAAACAGCATGCGGTGCAAATCATGATATCGGACGTAAAGCAGTTAAAATATATCCGTTATCGTGTTTGCCACCGCAGCTAGTTTCCATCTGTAACCTTTAAATAAGAAAAAAAAATTAAATTCAAATTTAAATATTCCCGCTCGCGTCATAATTACCTGCTAATCCGTTGCAGCGCTAGTGTACATCGGTGTGTAAATCTATGGTTACATATTTTTTATATGAAGACGGTATTCTTCTCTCGTTAGAGAGTATTATTTTCTTTGGTCTCTCCGGTGTCTGCGGTGTTACCAACCCTATATGTTAGTGTTGCTACTACTAATTATGTCTCCTCTCACAGTCTGGCACGGCACGATAGTCTTATTGCTAAAATTTCTTCTTGTTCTCAGGGGTCGGTTCCCTCAGCAACATTGGGCTTGCTGCACATTAACGATCTGCTAACCTTTAGGTATGCAGACGACAGCCCAGTTGCTGAGAGATAAAGCGCGCGTTCTGGTGGGTCACAGATCCGGTCTCTCCGTAAGACCATTATCCTTGAAGGCTGAATCCGAAATGGGGCGACGCCAACTTGGTCAAGTTTAATGCCGCTAAAGCCCAGGCGTATGTTTTTAGGAGCCATTTCCAACCAGCTCCATCTTTCCGAAGTCTAGTCGTGTAGGTAACCATGCCGATAACTGATCGCATTGAGCTTCTTGCGCTTACGTAGACATCGACCCTTAATTTTGGTTCGTTCATCGATGCTTATACTACTACTACTGCTACTTCACATCTGAGCAGCTGCACTGCACAACCTTTATCGGGTATGGAGTACTGCTATCATCTTTGGGGTGGATCTGCCAAATATCAGCTTGATGCACTTGAAACCTTTTTTTTTATAGTTGACAGGCTTGCGTTTGACCATAATCTCACCTGATGTTAAGCGATGATGTGGTCGAAGATGAAGGACGCTTGCCTAGAAGTAACCTATTCACTCTTGACTTAAAGACATCAGGTTATAAGTATCAGGAAACACAGACTCCGGCAGGGAATTCCACTCCTTAGCTATACGCACAATGAAAGTATTCCCAAAACGTTTCGTGTGTATGGGTGGGATGTCCATGTAATGATGGCGTATCGCCGTTTGTCTTGTAGTCCGATGATGGAACGGGCTTGGTGGAATAAGACTGTGCAATTCCATCGCACACTCCCCGAAATGTAACCGATAGAAAACTGATAGGCTTGCAACACGTCGCCGATGTTCTAGGCTCTGGAGCCTTGTCTCGAGCAGTTTCTCGTTGCCGATGAGCCTTTTGGCCTGTTTCTCTATATACTCAAGTTCATCAAGCCGGTATTTGGCAGATCCGTCCCAGAGATGAGAGCACTACTCCTTACACGACCGAACTTTGCTTGATAGAGGTTGAACAGCTGTTCCGGTGTGAAGTACCGTCTCACCTTTGCTAGGATTCCCAACTTTTTGGCAGCCAATAGAACCTTAGCCTCGATAAACGGACCAAAATTAAGAATCTATCGAGAAACGGGCCAAAAGGCTCATTGGATCAAAATTTATTTATAATAACATCTAGTTACTTCTTAAAAAAATAATTGCGTAAATTACATTTATTTATATTGCTCAAGCTTAGAAATCGTTCAAATAACTTGGCAAGAGTCGTTCAATGCGCAGAAGTCGATTTTTAGGTGTCAGCGGGACGCGGGGTATGACGTAGCGCCGCTCCGAGCGCGCGATTGGTGAGTCCCGTCCGTAGTTCTCGTTCAATTTGCACCCGAATACACTTGCGTACACGAAAGTTGTACTTTTTGTTTTTGTTACGAGTTGTTGTTTTAAATTTATTTTTTGTTACCTTGATTACAATGCCAGGACCAAATACCGTTTTACGCAGACTATTTAAACGTCAGAAAGCAGTTACTATAGTTAAGGAAGTTTGAAATTCCGAATTCGTCACTGTCTTTAGGACACCGGGAAAAAAGAAGAATAAAAGGGGTAGCAGTTATATTAACTAATTGTGACGACGAGAATATATTATTTTTAATGTTTTTTTAAATACATTTTTTTCAGTTTTAAATGTATTTATGTATTATATCTATTTTATTTATAATACCGAATTAACGAATGAATTCCTCTTCTTTCTTCCGAACAGATATGATTAAAAATAAATGCTGGCAATGACCATAGAATAATGGCAAGCAGTAAAAGTGACCACTTTTTTCTTCCACTAAGTGCACGATGCGCTGATATTACCACGTAAATAACAAAAAAAAAGTGCACGATGCGCGAACTTACCCCCACTACGCCAAAACCTTGCCAAGTTATTTGGCGTCATCTATATCACTATTAAAGATGTGATAAACGACTTAAAACTTTTAACGAACTTATTCGTTTATTTTTTATCAAAAGTCACTTACGTAAACTGCTTAATAGCTTAATACGCTTATTTACTTTCTTACATTAAAAATAATGAAATTATGTTGTTTGCTTTTTTAGTTGGTTAAGTTTAAGTATTGGTTTTTAAACGAAATCAGTGAATTTTCTTTCGTACTTGGCAGGCTTAGGACTATCTAAATGAATAATATTATATAATTATGAAACTAAACTAAGTAGGTTAGTATTATTCTAAGATCTGTATTTATTAATAACTTGTCAAATAATAAACTACATTTTATTAAATTCAGGCGTACTTAAAAGTTCATTGATCTATTATCTAGTATATGTACATTTTAATTATTTACAAAATTTCCATTATTTCCTCAAACCATCAAGTTATTTATTCACATTCAGAAACAAAATTTTTTCTACTTTGCTCGTCAGCAACCGGGTCCTCCGTTCCGATATTTTGTTAGAATCGGAATACGATAAAGTTTTTTTACAAAAATTACACTCAGATGTTTTAGTCGCATGATTTCTCAAAAAAAGTTCCAAATTATGTTATTCGAACTTCTACTCGTCATTTTGATACAGTAGTTATTCGAATTTACAGTTTAATTAGCTCACCAATTTGTTTTTGTAGAAAATGTACTACACTATAAACTATTTACACTATTATTAACACAATTACCTATTAAACACAATTAACTACACCTAAAAACTATATTGTATACAAGTCCAAAACTCACAGAATTATTACTTTGGTAAGAAACAATTCACCACATGAAAAAATGTTTTACACTATTTATGTTTACGTAAACAAGTCCGAGTCACAACTTCTAATCAAATTGATTCGGAAATTCACAAAACATGACGCTTTTCACCGGGCGGAGGAAACGCTACTAAATAGGCTTGTGTAGTACATGTACTATGTACTATTAGGACGCAATTCCGTCATGTGAACTAGAACGAACTATTCTGTTTCTGTCGCTCAAATCGGTCATCTAGTACATCTAGTACAGTGAACTAATCACCAATCCTAGCGACATCCAATCGCGAGAGCCGAGTAAGAACGGCTGAACTAATAAGTGGACGTAGTTAAGCAGAAAGGACTCAATCCACAAAAAGTCACTTTCGAGATACGGGCGTTTGAAGTTTCAGCTGTAATTGCTCTAACAAAAAGTTACATTTTTTTTAATTTTTGCACTTTATTATTAAGATGATAGTTTATATTATATTTGTCTATCAAAATAGTGATATATTTTGCAATAGATTTCGAGATATTAGATGAAATGTGGGTTGAGTCCTTACAATTAAACCTAAATTTGTAAAGACAGGTATTTTTTTTTATTTTCTCAGAATCGACTCAAAACTACCTATCGACTAGAAAATAAGTTATTTAAAAGAATTGAACGAGTATTATCACATAAAAGTTATAAATTTTGTTACATTAATCATCACGTTAACAAAAACACGTAAAAACCCCATCATTAAAATTAAAAATATTGTAAAAACAGCGCGAAAATGAGCACTCATATCTATTTCCCTCATCCTCAGTCAAAGTCAAGATTTGGCCCGTATCCATCAAAATCCTAGTCAATACAGCTGTTTCCATTATGGTTATTATGAAATGTATGACAGTCTTTGGGTACCTATTAAAGTAAATATAGATCTGAAATGTTCGATCTTTGCTTGAGGAATGATATATCCCTGGGGCCAAAGGACTTTAAAATCTTCTTCTGAAAATTAGATTAAATCCATTTTGTTTTCATTCTTTTTGCCTAACGATACTGATTTCACGAGTGAATTTACGCCGTAGAAGAATATATGAATATACAACAATGAACATACCACGTCAGAGCGCAACGACTGCTTTCTTGTGGCGAGACCTATATGAAATCGACAGCTGAACGCGGTTGGGCTGGGACAACTGATTCGAGAAGTACGCAATGTCAGCATACGTCGGTGGACAGTCAGAAAATTAGCTGAAGCATGATTGACTGCACATGTGAAATTAAATAATTTAAAATTGAAACCTTAAAAGGCGGGTAAGAGCAAGAAATCCAGCTCCTACACAACTCCAACGACTGCATTCAGCCATCGAAGAGTATTGGAACGCTGGCCTACCCAAATGTCCCTACTTTGGTATTTTTCGTCAAAATGATCGAGCTCCTTAAGGTTCTAAGTTGAGCTACGCAACAACTGACAAATGCTTGCACTGTTTAGACGGGCCTGCTCAAATCTGTGAGATTCTGTCCTCTTAAGGGCTCAACAGACATAAACCTACATGGCTCTCATATGATTTAATCACTACAGATTGTATGGACTTTAAAAGAGACGTTAACCGCTGAGTTTGTTTCAGTGTTTCTTAGTTAGGAAACATTGGCCTCTTCTAGTTTACATTTACAAAAAAAAATGACGTGTGAATGTGTTATTTATAACTTAGGTATTTGCAAAATAAACATAATTATTGTATTTTCCTGATTCATTTCCATTCAATGTCTAGTTCCCTAAACGCAATAGTTGCAATTTTACTTGTAAGTTTCATTTCATCACCTAAAAGATCCTTTTGAGCATTTTACATACTGTTTGGTGGTATGCTTGGTATCATTGAAAAGGTAATTAATGAACCTTTAAGTTGACATTGCTACTTTTTAATGTTTTATCAATTTTATTAAGAATGTAAAATGTATGTAAAATGTAGTTTTATTTTTTGTAAATATCTAGGGTGTGCCATTCTATTGCTCTCGAGTGTATATAGATGACTATTTACAGATAATAACATACAAACTATCTTCTTAATAATAAGATGCAAAAATTAAACTTTTTGTTTGAGAAATTACAGCTGAAACTTGGAAAGCCCATAATTATGTCAAAAGTGAATTATTGTAGATTGAGTAATTTTTGCTCAGCTATGTCCTAATGTACTGTTCATCAAATTTAAAGCTGTTTTTCTGAAATATTTCGTGTTTTGAGTCGTTTCTGATAAACAAAGATAAATATTTATATGTCAGTAAACCTATATCACAGAAACGACCCAAACTGTTTGAGTTGTTTTAGTTATTTGATAATATTATATTTCCAATCAAAACTAATTCTCAGACAGGATCCAAACTGTTTGAGTTTATTCTGGTTTATGGACTTTAAGAACATACTCATAGGAATGTCATTACTCAGAAACAATTCAAGCGGACTGAGTTCTTTCAGCAAATACATTTTGTATGCTCTTCATACTGTGGGTTGAGTCGGGGTGGTGAGAAAAACTAGTTTCCGTGTACATTTAAAAAAAAGGTTTTCACTACATGATAGATTCGACTTTCAGGAGTACGATGGCATACTTAACTCAATTTAGGCCAAAGTGTGGATTGAGTCCTTTCTGCTTAACTACGTCCAAGTGATGTACGAACTACGATGACCTGGAGAACGAGAAACTGTGCCCGATCATTTATGTCCATAATCTATGGCCCGGACGTTCTATGGCTCTTTGATAGTTTCGATGTTTTTATTTGTTATTTTAACTTTTTTAAGTGAAGTTACTCAACGTCATTTGTTCAACAATATAAGTTCAAGTTTATGTTGCTTAAGTTATGCTTGGTTTTGGTAAAAAAGAAAATATGTATATAAAAATGAAGATCACTGTAAATATTTGATTTTTAAATACGCCATTTTAATAATTCATTCAATATTACTTATTTAAATGATATTCAAATTATTTAAAATGTATCATAATTAAAATGATAGTCCTAAGCCTGCAAAGTATGAAAGAAAATCAAATATGCAGGTATTCCATCACGTCTGACTGATGTCTTAATAATCGATGAACTAATAGTACTAGAAGACCGAACTAGTACATTTGAACAATTGTACTTGTTCAGGACTACAAGAAGCCAGTGCAACGATAACTGGGGGTGTCCGAAACTTGTCCACGGTTCGTGGAGCCCTACCGTTGCTTTCAACAACAATAAACAAAACTACAGGCTCTTCGGCCTACAAACCATATATATAAATAACAGTTCTAACCACTTACCTTCTGCACTGGGTACACCAACTTCGACCTTCCTAGGTCACGCCCAAGTGTGGTATGTATGTAAATATGAGGTGAGTAATTGAAAGTGTGATGTAAGTCACGTGTTCTAGAACGTTCACAAGGCGTCGATCTCCAGATGGCGCGGTCCAGACAGCATCACAGCCCAAACTCACACCGGATTGAAGCTAATTATCACTACTTATTTCCAACAAATGCGCGTGCCACGCGGTGGCATCAACCCGGCGATAAATCCAAAAATATCCCAGGGTTTTCGTCAAATGGGGATTACAACTTCAAACAATAGTTAATCGCGACCCAATTATCGGTTGCAAACGGCGATTCCAAACGATATTTTACCAATTACAATTACTCAACAGGTCCGACGCGGACATTTTTTCCAACGCAAGCAAAGTCTATCTGTCAAGTGAAAAAGTTATGTCAAGTGTCAACATCAAAAGACAATAGAATGTTGCCACACCAAAAAGATCGTTCAAAAATACATTTGGGACGCAACAGTACTAGTTCGGAGCGTTCCTGTCAGTGACCGAGTATGAACAAGCCTACTACTAAACGTAAAAAGCAAAATAAGTGATAAGCAGTCTAAGCAACCCGTTTAAATTAAATTGTCGCTTTTAAAAGTGAACAACGGAAAGCATATTTAATTTGCTAGGTTTACCAATTTTGAGTAAGTCAACGCGATTCAGCACATAAACAAAAGATGTAAATATTTTAAACCTTATAGTTATTGAATTAAGGTCAATTTTCGCATAATCATTGTTTACTATCTATTAATATTGAATCGGGCGCCATCTATCAGTTGTTACATAATTCATTTGAGCACGTTCTTACTTACGTGGTTATGAAAAGAAATTATCAAAACGCGGTTGCGTTTTAATTTTAACAAAAAGCGGAATAAGCAGATGCTTTTATAAACTAGTCTGCTTATTCGTGTATTTTAAATAATATGTTATATTATATGCTTTTCGTTTAAACGCCCACCTCTGATCACTATATGGTTATATAATTAATTAATTATGGTATCATTATTTCTCATAGTAACCTTATCATAGGTCAGTTTACTGAATCGAATTATTAAAAATCGTGGTATTTATCCTCTTCCAAGACCATGGCAAAAATGGGCAAGTCATTTATCAAGAGTTGAAGGAAGACCTCGATTATTTCCATTGAGATGGTAAAAATATTTCTCAAATTCTTGTCATTAGTTGTCAACTGTCATGTCAAGTTGACGTTAACTTGTTGACAATAATAAAAAAATCTTTTCGTAGTTTAGTTTAGTCTGTTACACTCATACACTGCCGGTCTTAGAGAAAAAACACTCGTAGTAATTGCTGAATTTGAATACGATGACTGCTCTTGTTGAATTGCGTCCCAACCGGCGACTCCTGGACCACGACTTCGAAGGTTATAAATTAAACTTACAAGCCCTACCCCATTACTCGCATGAACTCTTATCTCCAGTAGACAGAGTGTACCCGGACGAGGTGCAGTATTCTTTTGTCCACGCTAAACTGTTTGCACTTCATAATCACTTGGTCCTCGACTACTGGGATTACACATTCAATTACTACTACATCGATAAACAGCAGAGGGTACGTCATGTTTCATTCGAGAATACCAATCAAACATTCCACAACCAAGTTGTGTACGATGTGCCCGCACATGTGCAGAGGAAATCTGGCCACTTCAACCTTTGTTTATCTTTTCCATCCAGCAGCTTGGCTTTAGTCAGTGATGGGACAGGATTCTTGCATATTGTGGATACTGGAGCTAGAAGTAGACCCTCCGGAAGGAATCAAGTGTGGCAAACACTCCAGTCATGTCTGATTCTTGGTGAAGGAAAGTATTTTATTATAGTGGATTCCAGAATACAGGAGAAGGATGATGTTGAAACATTACACTGTCTTCTTCAGTCAGTTGAACAGAATGAGGCACATTTCAACTCAGTACTTACTTGGGTCTCCTTTGAGAATGATGGCCAAGGTTGGAAGCAGATGAGTTTCAGACAAGTTCAAGGCAAAGGTATTGTGCACTATGCTGCAATTGAAACAAGTTGTACCGCTCTGTATGTTGCTTCAGATAACACATTTAAGTTCACATTAGATTCTGAAAAGGAAATTACTAAACCCTTTAAAGAGGAGCCACGAACTTGTATATATACATGGCTTCAGACAACAGAAGATATTACAATTACTTTAAAACTTGAAGCAAACTTCAATAAACAGCTCCTTATTGTAGATGTGTCTTCATTAAGTATAAAAATCAGTTATGCTGGTAAAACTTTTGTTGACGGGAAGCTGAAGCAGAAAGTTGATAGTGAGTTAACAACATGGAATGTTCAAGATAGCGGCCAGGTGGATATCCTGCTGACCAAGTCTGAGAGTATGTTGTGGGAGGACTTACTAGAAGGTGGGGATTCCAATGGAGAGCAGATCATGGATGCTAGCCTGGTAGAGGAAGCTCACAGACGCTTGGCTCATTTGTGCGCTGAAACGGAGGTGACAGCAGAGCCAACAATGCCAGGAATATCGACACAAGAGTTGGAAGAATGTGATGCTGCTTCTGAAGAAGATACTTTCTTAGGTGAGGAATTTTTGGTCCATTTTAGAAGAATAGGCTCGCGTTTGACCACTATCGCACCTGATGGTAAATGATGATGTGGTTGAAGATGGAGCACGCTTGCCTAGAAGTAACCTATTCACAGATTTTGATGATTTTGTATCAGATGAGATCCCCATGTGTTTAAGTAAATAATTCACAATTATTTATTATTTCAGCGAGATTGGATGCAACTACCCACACTATGACCCACAGAGCCCCACTCAGTGTCCATCAATACCTTTTCAACATCAAGATTGAGACACAAGAGGCACCAGCCCTGGCACTGCGGCATGATGTGGATGCCTGCATCTGGCAGCCCTATGCTCAGCTGATTAATTCTAACACCTGGCCTGTCAAGCACCAAGGTGCTCTCAGTGCATTTGGCTATGTACAATCATCAAAACAAAATAGGAAGTTTGTGACATGTCCACCAAACTTCTCATATAGTGTAGTCTGTGAGGCTACCAGGCACATCTTCATTTATCAGAGCAACAGTAACCAGGACTGTCAGCTGAGGAAGAGGACTGGGGGAGCCATGAGGAACATCAAGATTGGCCAACAGCATGTTTTCAACATTGACAAGTATGGAGAAGTGTTAGGGATAAATGCAACTAATGAATATTTGTTTGTATTAACAGAAAATAACTTAGTAGCAATACAAATACAATAAAATCTTGAAAGTTAAACTTTTTTTATATTTACAAATCTTATTTAAATTATTATAGCACATAAGACATTTCATCAAGTATGTGTAAGAAATACAGAAGATCCTCTACCATTATAAAGAGGCAAACAGTTCTGGTAGTTAGTTTGCCCTAGGCTACTTGTTTCCCAGATTCATTCAGAGTGTGCGGTGATTCACATGAGCAAATGTAACAAAACAACAAAAAAAAATAGGACAGACAAATTTTGAAATTTCTTTGATCTTTCGCTACATTTGTCTTATTTTAGCCTTGTTAAATTCGAATATCTACTTTCAGTGTTGGCTAGGTCTTCTCTTCCTCATCACTTTCAGCATGTATACTCTCGTCTGAGGAGTACCCTGTGGTGAACAGAAGATTCTTAGGCTTCTTCTTCCTTGCTGCTTTTATTTCCTTTTCAATTTCCATCTTCTTCTCTTGAGCTACCTTCTCTGTCAACAACTGCTGTCTCGGTCTCTTTCTAGGATGTTCTGAATGTCCATTTGGGGTATTATTGCTAGCAGCAGGTTGACCATTTACAACTGGATTTTCTTGACTACTGCTGCTTGCTTTTTCTTTGTCTGTAGGAGCAGGTGTTTCTACTTCTATTTCATCTTCTGAAAAAGAGTGAAGAGGTTTTGTGAAAGTATGAAGAACAATCTAGGTATATTACTAGATAAGGGAGTGGGCAACTCCAGCTGGCCTAAACTGGGAGATTTAGGTATAGTTTAGGCAGGAAAATATGCAGTGCTGAGGTATAGTATGCAGTGCCGAGGTATAGTATGCAGTGCTGAGGTATAGTATGAAGTGCTGAGGTATAGTATGAAGTGCTGAGGTATAGTATGGAGTGCTGAGGTATATTATGGAGTGCTGAGGTGTAGTATGGAGTGCTGAGGTATAGTACGGAGTGCTGAGGTATAGTATGCAGTGCTGAGGTATAGTATCGAGTGTTGAGGTATAGTATGGAATAGTGAGGTATAGTATTGTGTATGTAGTTTTACAAATTTAGATAATTACCTGGTGTGATAATTTCAAAGTTGTAGGCATGGTCCTTGAGTACAACAAAAATAATTGGAAACTCAACTATGCACTTTCCAGATAGATTTTCAGCTAAAGATTCAGTTGGATCTAGCTCAAAGAACTTCTTGGCTGAGCCTTTCACTTTTTCAGCTGAAAAACAGATATAATTTTGTACATTTAAATAAGTAAGTGAAGTCCTACAATGTAGTGGAAAAAGTAGCAAGTCAAACAAGCAAGACATACATTCAAGATTTCTATAATACAATAAATACCTCTTAATAAAATCTTAACACCACTAAATCCAGCAGACTTATAAAAGGTCAAAGCCTTTGAACCTTCAAAAGGCAAAGCATCAGGGTTGAGATACTTGTCCAAAAGTTCTGAGAGTCGCTTCTGTTCTGCACAGCGTTCATCAACAAACTTCAGCGGCTCAGCTTCTACATTAGGGAACACCCACTCTACTCGCCAGTTTATAATGTTCATCTTGTTGTTATACCTTGTGGTATTGGCTTTGTGCCTCGAGAAGTTATGTGACAGGAACTGTAGGGCTGTACCTCTCTGCCTTGCTGCCATCTTCAATTTGTAAAGATACTGTGAATATTTATTAAGATATTGGGTATTATTGATTTTGATAGAAATAACTATAAGATCAGATTACTTTATCAGAGAAATATAATATACACAGCAGAGTTATCATGACCAAAATCACATGCTATGCAGCTGGAGGTATAATATGAGGGCTGGTTCTTACAATAGGCAAATCCTTGTCTATCCTAGTGTATTTCTTTTTCTCATCAATTTTAACACCGTACACGAAGCGCGCGCACTCTTCGAGTAGTCGGTAGTCGCTCAGCAAGTCAGTGTCGGTAAAGTCTTTAATCCTGATGAACTTCGTGCGGTCTCTGATTCCGTCGCACTCTAGCTCTTTCTTGTGTATCCGCACACAGTCTAGGCAGCATGTCTTTACTTCACACTTCGGGCACGTGTATTTAGCCGTGTTCTTTGCACACACTTCGCAATCTCCAAGTCTGTAAAATAGGTTAGAATAAGAAATTATTGTTTTGTAGGAATAAATTGTCCACATTGTAAAACTGACTTACCTTTTATTTTCATTTTCACAATCTGAATCACTCTCCGACGATGAAGACATCTTTATTTATTTAGATTTCATAATAAAGCACACTATTTACTTCTTTAAACAAGGACAATAGTAAACATAAAACAGTTTTGAAAACTGTCAACTTCACGTGGAGATTAAACTATAGAGATGAGTCGTATTTACTATAGAACAGATCCGAAGAATAGGTAAATTTCAATACTAGGCGGCGCCTATTCTCACTTTGACAACACCTAGTATCATGAAGTATTGCGAAATCCAACTGCTTAGAGATGAGTCGTATTTACTAGAACAGATCCGAAGAATAGGTAAATTTCGATACTAGGCGACACCTATTCTCACTTTGACAACACCTACTATCATGAAGTATTGCGAAATCCAACTGCTCTTAGGCTTCATAGCACTAACGCGTAATTGCATTCCATTCACTCAACACGTTATAAACCTGCTTTACCGCTCATTCATTTTTGTCAAAATTATTCGTTTGTCAGTCACTTGAATTTAAACCCTAATTCAAAGTACATAAAAGTAACGCAACGCGCACGCGTGTTGTGCAAGAATATATATTCTGTCCTTTTTTAACTACGCTATTCCGTAGTCTTCCCATCTTTATCTTTCAATACTCGAGACTAGTCAGTAATCATTCGATCCGAGAATACTCGATCCGAATGAGTACCAACTAGTCTCGACAAGACTAAGTATTACGAAGTATTTATTTACTTAGTCTTTTCGAGACTAGTTGGTACTCATTCGGATCGAGTATTCTCGGATCGAATGATTACTGACTAGTCTCGAATATAAAGTCCAATTACTAGGTACCAACCTAGTCTTATCACTGATTGCTGGTGCTAACACCCAAAGTTCAATAGAAATATCAAGTACAAGAGAAGTGGCAACGAGGTGAGTCCGTGAAGCTTAAAGACCGTCATCGTAAAATTTAATCAAAATACCGTGTTCATTTGTTGTTTAGCAGTTTCCTGCAAAATTAGTAGCCACAATAAAAAAAATACTTGGACTAAGTACGTGCACCATGACCACATTCGATAAGTAATAATTGATACTAGGTGGACTAGGGACTAGGTGGAACAGGTATCTGTATCACGTATTTTTAAATACTAAGAATAGATGCACCTAGTCCCAAATTTACCTAGTACAACCCTTCTCTATTAAACTAGAGTGGTACTGGGTGTAATGAAACAAGTCCTTAGTGTCGGTTTTTGTCAAATACCGGAAAGCTCTAACTAATCTAACAATGATATTATAAAGTACAGATATGTTACGTTCATAGTAATTTGCGTTGAAATTCGTTCCGCGTAGTAAAAACTGCACACATCACGGATATCTATGGCACACATTGACAAGTTTTACTGATAAGTAGAACTAAAGATACGAAACAACACGCAAGTGAAAGAGATAGCTATAATTCTAACAATTACGCTTCAAATGAGTCCTCGTGCCATAGGATAACATTTTTATAGCCGTAGAGCGGACACTCGCTTGAAGAGTAAGTACGTAGATAAGAAATTAAACATCATAATGGTTAATCACGGATCAAGTATTACCGCTAATGTTTGTATTCAGCTTAGCCCATTATATTCAAAACTAAAATAGAAATTAATAGTCACAATGTTAATGAAATAATTTATGATCAGTCATAACAATAATTGTATGATTCGAAAACTTCGTCAAATTGGAACTTCATCTTGGATGAAGCAGGTGGAAAGCTAGTAATCAATAAATAATCAATTTCATGACACAACTATAGGTTTCATAATGAAATGTCATGATGTAGCGGTTTCTTTGTAGGTACTGACCAAACAAATTCAACATTGGCGAAAATGCAAGCATCAGGTAGCTGACATTTTATAAAATATTATGCAGGCAGTCTTATGTTTTATAAAATGTTTCATTTACCTACCTCTATATTTGGAACTGCATTTTTTTTAAGCATTGTTCGACCACATTTCGAAATATATTTGTTAGTACTTTGGAGGTGATTGCTACATATCCTGTTGTTTTTTGATGTTATCCAGTCTGATTCCCTTTTTTGTTCACGAACAATTGCGATCCAATCTTGAAGTCGAACCTGATCCCTCGGAAACCTAATTCAATAAAAAAACAATTATAATCCTCAATAATGAGTCAAATGAACTTTAGTCAAAAAAATTGTAACACAAAACAAATTAAAACAAGTTAATCAATATCGCTTCTACACTTGTAAACTTTTAACTAATCTATGTCCGCACGCACGCATCCTTATCGCTCTCGCGACAAAACAAGTTTGCTCTCTCTGTCTTCACCTACATATGGCTCCTAAGCATAATTTATTGGCAAGTTTCGAAAATAAATGAAATATAAAAAATAATCTTAATATATTTACATTCTCACATGTGGTATGAGATCCTTTGTATTTTGTTTACTTTGGAAGTATAATTCGTACACTTCCGAAACTCACACGATGGCATTTTTCATAAATAAAATCTAAGGACACGGGTATTACGGTGCGGCACGCTTGTGGTTGCGTTCGACGCAGACTAGTTGCAAGACGTTCCAATTAGCTCGTGTTCGAGTCTTCACGACTCGCGCGCCTATAACATATCTGTACTATAAAATATCATTGTAATCTAACATCGTCTCTGACTAAGGAAAAAAAGAGGACATGGCATAAATATTCTATACGAACAGTAGTTATAGGAATATGATGCATTTCGACGGCATAGTTATTGATATATCTCTCTTTAACTTGTGAGAGTAATCATATGTAAAAAAGGACAACATTAGTTTTATCATTGCCAAAAATGGCAACATAACTTTGGTGCTGTCACAAAATACCTAACTGCGGCCGGCCGCCATGTTTTGTCACAGCCAACAACAAGTACATCAGCTGTCATCGCGACTTGCTTGTTTCAGTGTTTTTAAGAAAATTTGGTGATAATAGGCGAAAATTGTGCTTGTTTATAGTGTAAGAACTTGCATAATACTGCATTTATCATGGGTAGGTGCAGAGTGTTAGGCTGCCGCATGAAAAGCCACAAAAACATCCCAATAAAACGTTGCACAGGTAAGTAACCGAATTCATTCAAAATATCTTGTTTTTTTCTATTATTTTGAAAGATTTTGCTATTTTTGGGAAAGTTTATAAAGATACACTTGCTTTTCTGTAATTATTTACTGTTTAACTGTTGATATTATGTGATTTTTAAGCAAATCATTTATTAGTAAACAGAGAGTTAGAGTTACGGTTCGGAATTTTCAATTTATCGATAAAACATATCGACAGGTGAATATTATTTAACTCGATTTCTTTTTATGATTTTAGATTGCCAACATGTAAAGAAAGAAAAGAACAGTGGCTGTATATACTTGGGATTGAAAATTTGAATACTACAACCAAGTATATTTTTATTTGTTCCCTGCATTTTGAAAATAAATGTTTTAACCGAACTTTAAATATAACAAAACTGCGCGATGATGCTTTGCCTTCAAGTGAATTATTGGTAAGTTTTGAAAATAGACAAGTTTATTGTGTTTACCTACTTACTGACAAGTAACCAATCCAAACCAGTTGATGGAGAGAGAGGAGGGACGAGAAGCATGTCAGCAACAGCAGTTCTATATTGCTGAAATACTGGTAAAAAGTTTAAATACACATCAGTCAGAATAAATAGATAACTTTTTTTTCTGAAAATTATAAAACATCCTTGAAATTCTCGTATAGACTGAATCAAAATCTAATATAAGTTATATGATTTTAATTATCCACCTCCTCACACAGATTAAGACACATTTACCTGCACTATTTTTACTCCTGATATAGTCATAGCAAAAGGAGATGGATAATGATTAATTTTTGAAAATGATACATACATATATCAGGTTATAAAATGTTGTGTCTATGTTAAAATGCAAGCTAAACAAATGTGAGCGTGAGTTAGTGATTAAATTCGCAATGTAAATATTATTAAACATTTATGGTTATTCTTTGTATAGTTACCAGCACAATTTGACGAGTGTGAGGAACAACGATCTGTTCCTCGCAGGGTGTTGGAAGAGAAACCTGTTTGCAGCACTTCTGTTGGCAACACCGAGTGAAGCTAGCGCGAGTGGTGCTGTGGCGGGAAACGAAGCGGCTACACCGGTCGACATGGCGCGATCACCGGCTCTCTTGGGGTTGAGCTCTCGACGTGTACGGTTGTGTTGTGCTTAGTTTTGCGTTATTAAAGTTGAGGATTGTCTGTATTGTCTATATTTGTGAATATACAAGTTATTCCTCACTTTTGTCTTGTTTATAAATCCCTAATCAGCAGTACCAGTAAAAATAGTTAACATCAGAAGTGGTATAAGCTAGTGCTTTCCCCAGCCCACGGGTAAAAAGAAAAGCAAAACTAAGTGCAAACATAATTCGTGCTAGATACGCGTCGAGTAGCAGCAAAGTAAGGTTAACAGAAACTGTAAGTACAAATCTAAATATCCTGATGATACCTGAGTTTGAGATGTGTGACATTGAAAATTGAAGTGAAATTGATGCATCTACATTTAAACGGTCTGATAGTATTGATTGTTATGGTGAACGCAGACCTAGCCGCGCCGCACGCGCCGCAGTCTTTGCATTCGAATTCTTTATATGAAGTTCTATGCAACCTCGCACACCTACCCGCGCCGCAGTCGCCGCAGTCCCTGAAACGACCGAACTCACCTAGCCGCAGCTGATGACGTCACCCGCACGCAGCGCGGATGACGTCATTCGCATCCACGGCGCGCAGTGTTGCCAGAGTTATAAAGTAGACAGAGAATCTCTGTCAACGGTTTATAATGAAATTACTTATTCTCGTATAAATAATTACTTGCTTATTCCCTATTATAGCACCTACAGATAAAATTACACAAAAGAGCAAAATACCAATACCAAATACAGATTTTATACAGATTTTTTAAATCTTCGGATAGATAATGCTTTCAAAAATCTGGCAACACTGACGGGAACGACTGCAGCGACTGCGGCGCGGATAGATGTGCGAGGCCATTAACATAAAGCGATGACTGCGGGGACTGTAGAGACTGCGGTGCGGCTAGGTCTGCGTTCACCATTATCAAGTTAAACTAAATACTTAGGTCAAAGTTTCCGCTAAGAGACGTAACGAGTGTGTGATTACGTATCCATAACATGTGACCGGTTTGCTTGTGGAAAAAAAAAGGATTTCTTTGTCTTTTAAAGTTAAAAAGGAATATATTTGGCTTCATGTAGGTAGTTAATTTTACAAGAAAGGTGACGTAAAAGTATTATTTAAATAACCAGATTGAACGAAAACGTGTCGGAAACGGTAATTATTATACTATTTGTCTGCAGTACAAGTCTGTAGAGGTCTGTTTTTAAAACACATGAGTTTTAGCGGGTTTTCTGCATAGTTATGTCTATAAACCAGGGCATTTAACCAATCATAGTAGCTCAAGTATTCGGGATTAAATACTAAAGGAACCAAATAGTTGTAATGTTTCGTTAGTTCGGAAAAGAAAAGGAACTATTGCGGTGGTAATCATAAATAAATTCAGTGTAAAGTGTAAGTCTTGTGCAAGAATCCGGAGGCGTCTTGTTACAATCAAAAGATCGAAGCGGTCGAAGGTAGAAAAATATGATACCGTCCTCCTAACCACTTGCCTTTGTAGAAATAGGTACCTAGTAGTCGGATATCATATTTTGTTATGGAACGCAATTTAGAGATAACTGAACTACCTGCTATTATGAATCTTAATTAAAGGATTTTCAAAGAACAGTGTTTAGACGGTAGTTTAATAAAAATAGATTCGGTTATCATTGAGATATCGCTCGATTCTTTATGTGATTGTGAGGTGTTGATTGGTCGTAACGTAACAGTATCTACTATCTGGTTTAATGTAGATACAGAAAAATAAGTGATAGACTGACATTTCAGTTGCATTGAAAACATTTTTAAAGTGGTAGACGTATCACGTTCGAATAGTGTGAATAAGTATATTGGTTAACTGTTAAGGAACTAATGTTACTGTTAAATAGGCCATGGGGTGTTTATTAAAGTGAAAGATTTAATAACACGATATTAAAATTAATGTAAAGTATAAGAGCTGGGTCAAGTCAGGATAGTTGTGATGAGTGTATATAATTATGTAACATTACAACAAGCTTATATAGTAGTTAAGACAACCAATAAGGGCCGTTCGTTTTGAAGAGTTCTTAGACTAGATAATGCGTAAAAATAGTGACAGTTATTGTCCTGTGCTTGGAGACATTGATGTGCATACTATGGACGTCAGAGAAATATGAAAATGGTATCGAATAGACAATATCAGAGGAAGTGAGAGATCAAGTAAATGACATGAAGGAGTGGCCGAGGCGTAGAATAAAATCCTTAATAATCGGTATTTTGAGTAAACCACGTGTTGGCAAGTTAAATAGATTATACAGGCATTTATATACAACTAGCCCTATTTATATTTGAAGTGTTCACGATTTAGGGTAGGAGTGGTGTGCTGAAGCAGTTACTGCCTAAGACTAAAGGAGTAAACTGAACCAGGCACTACTTCGATCCAAAAGAGTCAACTAGGTTTCACAATCATTTATTTACAACTAGCCCTATTATGCTTATTCAATTTATGCGTGTTATGGTTTCATACAAAAGAATATAGGTATGTGCTGGTCTACCAGAACTTTGAAGTGTTCACGATCCAGGGTAGGAGTGGTGTGCTGAAGCAGTTACTGCCTAAGACTAAAGGAGTAAACTGGACCAGGCACTACTTCGGACTAAAGGAGTGAACTAGATTTCAGATTTTGTCTAAGTCTAAACACAATTCTATGAGTTGGGCAGATCAGTACATCAAAAACGATGCGTCTTGCAAGGTTTCCTGGGCCTAAAGGGGACTGGAATAATTTTCTCTAATGTTTCAAGTTTAGGGAAGAAGTAAAAGAGATCAAGATTATGTTCCTGATGGCGGTGTTCTGATACTTGTTTTATTTTCAGATGCATAGTTTTGGCTTGTATGACGGTGTACGCAGGTGCTGTTGGTGTTGGTTGGAGTGTGCCTGAGGTCATGCACGATGCAGGAGGGCCGTGTTGGCAACACCGAGTGAAGCTAGCGCGAGTGGTGCTGTGGCGGGAAACGAAGCGGCTACACCGGTCGACATGGCGCGATCACCGGCTCTCTTGGGGTTGAGCTCTCGACGTGTACGGTTGTGTTGTGCTTAGTTTTGCGTTATTAAAGTTGAGGATTGTCTGTATTGTCTATATTTGTGAATATACAAGTTATTCCTCACTTTTGTCTTGTTTATAAATCCCTAATCAGCAGTACCAGTAAAAATAGTTAACACTTCTAACAATGCAGATGTAAGTGTAATATTTCATAATAATTATGTTCCTTATGGTAATTACCATGCAATCTTGACTTTTAAATACAAACTCACTCAATATAAAAAAATGTTGTTATTTCTTTACAGTTACCAGCCCAATTTAATGAATGTGAGGCACAACATTTTTTTTCTCACAAAGCACTGGAAGAGGAGCTTGTCTGCAGCACTTCTAGCTATGCAGATGTAAGTGTTCTATTTTATAATATGTTACTATATGTACTGTGGGCAGCGTAACTGGTAATTTCAAATTAATTTACGGCAAAAACTTGAACGAAGTTGCAGAAAACTAGAAGCTAATGCGTTTTTTTTTTGTTTCAGGATAAAGCGCTTGAAATTATTCAAAAATTAAAATCAAAATGTGAATATCGGAAGAAAAAAATTAAAACATTAAATGAAAAAGTGAGAAGACAGAGTAAGAAAATCCAGACTATAATCTACATCTGTGCCAAATTTCATAAAAATCCGTTCAGCCGTGATTGAGTAACAAACATCCATCCATACAAACAAACTTTCGCACTTATAATAATATTAATAAGTAAGGATTGTGTGGTTTGTATTTTTTTTTTGTTTTTTGTTTGTTCAACATGCTCATGTTTTATTAATGTGTATATTTGTATAAAATTTGCGCAACGTGCTCTTATTTGATTATTGTGTATACATATTTGTATTTTAGAACTTAAGTATGACTGGGATAAACGGCTTTTATAGTTTTCAATAAATCTGTGTAAAATGATAATTTTTGTTTTATTATGAATGATCGAGCCATGTAGTAGTACTTAAATAAAAAAAAATAATGTTAAGTTATATTATTAGTTAATAAAAATAAGTATAGTCTGACAAACGAGGAAAACAAACCGTATTTTGTATTTATTTATTCTTTTCATTGGTAATTAATAATTATAGACCTTAGGTACAGGTACTGCAGTTGTGGTATGCTAATCAGTAATAGTGATACTCTAATAAGGCTCCTACACATATGCCCCGGCACAAGTCGCAGAAACTAGAAGTCCGCACGAAACTCAATCTTAATTCCAAGCGCTAAGTAACCCTGAGCCGCGCGTGGCATCCTCCCCAGCCGAGATGGCGGGACCAAGTCCCCAATCGAAAATGTAACAAATTAAAGTGTTTGTACTACATATGTACTATTTGTACCCTAAACCAGCAATTTGTACCTCTAACGGTAAAGGAAGTACGTCCAGACGAACCTGGTCCCGCCACTTTGACGTCAAAGTGGCGGGATCATCTGAAAGCGCTACCGAGAAACAGGTAATTAACACACAAAGACTTAGTACTACATATGTACTTGTATATACTCCATTTCCAATACAATTGTAAGTGCCAAACTAAAGTTATGTTATTAAAACATTGGTCCCGCCATTATGATGATTCATGTTATCGCTGATTTCATATGAAAATCGTAAAAAATTCGTACAAATCTAATGTGGAAACTTAGTACGTCCTATGTACTTATACGTGGGCAATTTTCATATTCATAGCTTTAGTACATCAAAAGTTATTTATCATTTATTATATATATCGTTATCTTTGAAATGGATACCCTTATGCAGAAATGTAACAACCTAAAATGCAATTGCAAATTATGTATATTTTTATAAAAATCTGTTATAAAGAGAACCTTTAGTGTTTTAATGATAAAAGTTACTTATAAATAAGAAAAAACTTTTTAACAAAAAATTAAACCGACTTCTTAAAACATGGCTATGTATAAAAACTAACTTTAAAAATACTCTCGAAAAATAACTTTAATTTCGGTAGTCTGTATCTTTTGCTTTGTATTTTTGTTTTTGGCAGCGACTTCCGGAATTAAAAATGAAATACAAGTTACACTGCGAGTGCAATATAACATTGTTATATTATCCAATGGTTTATAAAGTGTAGATGAAATATGAAACTGCTTGAAGAGAAAATGCTCAGTCAATGTAGTCCCTTGATTTAAAGATTTTACGCACCAGCATAGTTTACCACGGCAAATCAACTGATGAAATTATACAAGATCACATTTTGTCATGCAGTGCAACGGAATCAAAACCATATACTACTCGATATCATCTACCTACAATATTTTTTGACTCAATGATCAGAAGAAAATAAACATTTTTTAAATTCCGAGACAAATTTTCTTAAAAGGGATCCCTGATATCTGCTATAAAGTATATAGCACTAAACACTGCAAAGTGAATAGTTTTAATTTAGGTGGTCGGTGTCTTTGGTTTTGTATTTTAGTTTTTGGCACCGACTTCCAAAATCAAAGTTATTTTTCACATTGCAGTGTTTTTTTGGAAGTCGGTTTAATCATTTGTAAATAAATTAATAGTTTAAAAAACCAAAAACATGCTTTTAAGACTAATGTAATGAGCAAAAATTAGAAATGTTTACTAGTAGGCAGTCCAAGGTTCCATCAGCCACCTTCCAATTCCATCGTCAGACCAGCTCGATGGTACCATAATATTGTATTGTCGTCTAGTCTACACATAATTGCCAAATTTCATGATGATACAACAATTAGAAGTACGTTTAATTCAGATTATTAGATTTTATTGCATATTTAGTTCGTTACAGATCGACCTAATAATAAATCTATGGATTACGCGGTAATTCAAAAAGGTTAAGAAAACCGATAACGGATTTTCTTTAGGTTTGTTATAACCTTGAAACCTGATCGTGTTCAAAGTCCATTACGAGGCCATTCTCACAAGTGCAAACACGACTATGATACGATATTCCATCATGGAATGCCAGTGCCTATCTTCCGGCTTCATCATCAGATCTTGAAACCTAATCGTGGTCAAAGTTCATTACAAGACTTTTCTAAGAAATCCAAAACAGCTATGATACGATTTTCCATCATGAAGTTCCAGTACATAGCTTCCGGCTTCATCATCAGATCAGTTTGACAGTACCATATTATTGTATTGTCATCAGAACTACATACAGCTGCCAATTTTCATTACACTACGACCCTTGGAAGATGGTACCTGGTATACCTTAGATTCCATTACATAGTTAGTTACATACAGGTCGACCTAATAAAAGCGTGTTAAAAAAATATTCCTCTCTTTTTAGTTGGCTGATTTGTAATTTACCTACGTACAAAAGCCTTTTTTTCTAGGTGGGAACATCATCGAAAGACAATTCCCACTCTGGGTAAAGCGCAAGGGGGTGTTAGACTTGTACTGACTAAAAACCCACCCTGTTCCTTCAGCTTCCCTTAAGTTCCAGGGCCGCGGTACCTTGTTAGAACATTTCCGCAACCCCGGCGGGCAATGGCCTTATGAGGCCCCGTAACTGGTGCTGACAGCTCTTTGAGGCGCGCGTGGAACACGACGCGCCGCCAACCCAGGCCTGGACAGTGAGCTACCCCTGCTCGCCGTCCGCAAGCCCGCGCCTACGGTGGTCGGAGATCGGCTCGTGATCCCCGATGCCCGGGGCATCTCCCGCGGCAGCTGGGGCGTGAGGAAGAGAGTTGCCTCTCCCTCGCGCCTTCGGCTTCCTCCTTCGCTAGCATGACTGCTTCGCAGAAGGAGGCGACTGCATCCCATTCCCTCTCGCTCCGCACCTTGGTCTGAACCACGGCCGGGCGCGAGAGGTTGCTGCCGTCGATCGCCACCACGAAGACACGGCGGTGCTCGGCCCAAGCAGGATACACCTCCACTGTATGCTCCACCGTGTCCTCCAGATGGTCCTCATAATGACGACACCCGGGCGTATCCTCCCGCTGTATCTCAAACAGGTACTTCCCGAAACAGCCATGTCCAGTCAGTACCTGCGTCAGGCGGAAGGTGCGGATGCCGTCATGAGATCCTGATTTGATGACAATGAAACCACTTTTAAAGAAAATCCTTTCAAACGAAAAAAGATTTTTCCAAATCGGTTCAGCCGTTTTCGAGTTATCGGTGATCAATGTGATCATACATTAAAAAAAATATACGCATCGAATTAAGAACCTCCTCTTTTTTTCAATCAATTAAAATAAAGGTGAAGATTATTTTTGCGAATATATCAAACAATTAGGCACTATGTACGTTTGATTCTTCATAACTTTCGTCTTTAAGTCATCGTAGTACTCTCACTGATCAATTATTCGAGAAATATGAGCTTAATAATGTCCGATGCCGCTAGACGTAGGCTATAAACTCTATAGCATGATTTAACTTTAATTTTGTGTTGCATAAAGTCTTTATAAATAAATAAATAGCAGATAAAATAGCAGTAGGCCCGGGTCGGCGGCGGCGCTTCGTGTTCAACGCGCGCCTCACGGAGTCGTCAGCATGAGTGACGGGGTCTCATATGGCCATGGCCCGCCGGAGTTGCGGGAATGTTCTAAGAAGATACCGTGGCCCCGGAACTTAAGGGCAGGTGCAGGAAAAGGGTGGGTTTTTTAGTCAGTAGAAGTCACTCCCTTCCGCTCCACCCACAGCAGAAGCAGTCCTTCGATAATTTTCCCTCCCGGAAAAAGAAAAAGGGATTTTGTCGAATTGTATTTCTATGAAAATGTTCATATTGTTTTCTTTTTCATAAAATTTATTTATATTTTTCGAAAACGAGAGCTAGTGATATGAACTAAGCTAAATGTTTGTTTGTGATGTTTGTTTCCTTACTACATACATGTGTCCAGTTCTATAAAAATAGACTAGAAACGAAAAAACTTTTGATGTACTAAAGCTATGAATATGAAAATTGCCCACGTATAAGTACATAGGGCGTACTAAGTTTCCACATTATATTTTGTACGAATTTTTTACGATTTTCATATGATTTCAGCGATAACATGAATCATCATAATGGCGGGACCAATGTTTTAATAACATAACTTTAGTTTGGCACTTACAATTGTATTGGAAATTTAGTATATACAAGTACATATGTAGTACTAAGTCTTTGTGTGTTAATTACCTGTCTCTCGGTAGCGCTTTCAGATGATCCCGCCACTTTGACGTCAAAGTGGCGGGACCAGGTTCGTCTGGACGTACTTCCTTTACCGTTAGAGGTACAAATTGCTGGTTTAGGGTACAAATAGTACATATGTAGTACAAACACTTTAATTTGTTACATTTTCGATTGGGGACTTGGTCCCGCCATCTTGATGCTGACGGCGCGCGGCGGCACTGTGTGTAGGAGGTTTTTTACTCGCACCCACTATGTTGAGCGTGGTCGCCACAGTTGTTCTGGCCGCAATTTCGGTCGCATACTACGCTCACAGGAAAAAACGAGCAATGAACACAGCGATCACAAAGCTACAGATTTTTATTCGTGATCGCCGCGGTGGCAACTGGGAATTAATGGGATAGACATACCACACCATAGTAAAATTTGTTTTATTATGAACATACCTGTACAAGTACAGAATACAGATAGTTAATTTAATTGCAGTAGCATCTATTCAGTATCCACGTGCCCTGCCTGCCATGTAAAATGACACTCTTCGAGCGTGTGCGTTTTTATAGCTCACATTACCACGTAAATAAAACTGAAGAAAGCTAAAAAAAACGTGTGCATCTGGATTGGGGGCCTATTTTTTTAATCCTTGCGAAACGAAATAAGACTTATAGGGAAATTAGTTAAAAATAGTAAAAACTTATAGCAAAGGGCCATGAATTTCTTAAACGTTAAACTCATTTTCGACAATTTTGAATACTGTAAGCACCGTGCAATTCAACTATCGATGTTATAATGCGCGCAGCTCTACGGCAAGCCGCCATCTTTGTGCCAGACTCAATAGGTATGCACGCTTTTTTCGTAGGTATTTCATGTCTATTCTTTTTTCCTTAGTCTGAGAACATCGTACATACAAGTACAAAGCGTGAATTTAATTTAATTATCTGTGCCTACATTGTCAATCTATATTTTATATACTCTTTGTCACTGAAGACGAGGCGGTATGGTCTAAGACCTTAGCCTGCCCGAGAAGGGCGAAGCAAAAAAAAAAAAAATACTCTTTGCTGTCAAGTCAACTGTCATTGTCAATTGTCATTGGAAAACAAAACTCTAAACTTTTCGCACGCCAAGTATGAAATATCTTCGCATCTATATTGAAAGTATCACAGTTTAAAAACAACTATGAGCTCCACAGAACTTCAAGGTGATGACTGGGACCTACCTTGTTCAGATGACGAGCTATCTAAAAGCGGTGTATTCATCGGTAAAAATTGGATGCCTGAGCCTGCCGAACTAGAAGAACTTTACAAAGCTCTTGACAAAACTGGCACTGTAACTCTGGAGTGGAAATGTCCTGGGAGACGCCCGCCTACACCAGTGGCCGTTAGTAAGGAGAACCAGCCTGAAATTCCAGCGTCGCCGATTAGAGAAGATAAATCTGACTTCGATTTTATGGATGAAGTCAGTTCCTTGCGATTACGAGTACGTAGTAAAGGAGAGGATACACTGAGGGGTTCAGCAAAGAAGAAGACGACGTCGTTTGATGGTATCCTCTCTAACATGATAAGGCACAAGAGGATAGAGCAGATGGAAAAACAAGCCAACATTTCCCCATCCACCACATCTTCTAGTGGCAGCTGATTAGAGGATAACAGCGATTCTAGTGACTAAAGTGGTGAGGGGCGATATTGAGTGGCAGTAACATGCCAATGAAGAAGACTGAACTTACATTATATATTGAGAAACCTTAATGTGTCTCATAGTTAAAAATCTGTATGTGCTGATTACAATGATGGTATTAGTAAGATCGACTTTATAATAACCAGCAGCAATTTTTCACTGTTAGATTCTCATGGTTTAATTCCTTCTACACACACTCAACTATTCAATTCTGTCTGATATTTAGGTCAATACATTTTACCAATTTACGAAGTAATGTTAGAATAAGAATTTGTAATTGTTTATAGTAAAAAGATTAATCAATTATACAATATTATTTATTAACCTAAATGACCTATATAATATATTACAATAAAACTATCACACACTAAGTTGACAAAATAGCAGATTTTGGTTGAAGCAGTTGCTCATTTTCATCCAGTATTTCTTGGCACATGGTCATGTTGTTTGCTATGTGCTCCAAGGTCCAGTGTTTCCGCAGGAGAGCCAGCTCCACATCAAACTTGCCTTGCCTGATGCACTGAACTGCTGTGCAATAGGCTGAGGACTTCAGTTGGACACCCAGATCATGAATGAGTGTCCATAGGTATTTGTCATACTCATTCACTGATTGTATTTCTGAAATACATAGTACAGTTTTTATGAATGGTTAGTAGAAAGCAAGAGAACAATAATATACAGTATGTTAACTAACAGAGGGCATTCCCATTAACCCGCAATAGTATAGCATCCATACATGCTAAAAAAAATATTACCATTCGAAAACAAAATGTTTTTATTTTTTTTTAATATTAAAATATTCACTAAAAATGTTAAATTGTATATAGTATAAAATATTCACTAAATATATAAAAGAAACACTACACGCATACGCATTCATAAATAAATTGCGATGCTGCACAGTGGTCCGGATTTTCAAAATGATGGATTTTAGATCGAAGATGGTTATTTCATTAAACAAAAAATGGTATCGAATAGTATATATAACGCTGATCAATATTTATTACTACATTTTTTCGATAAAATTGCTCTTTCACATCAAAAAAAAAATTATTGAAAATAAAAATGTATGGTAGAAAATCTATTTTATTTTTTTTCTCCGGCTAGTATCAAAGTATAGTAACCAAACTTTATATTCTAGTAAGTACTTGTTGCCTTTAATACGATGACATATAATTTGCTTGCGTATCTCTGCGGCCTTGGCGCCTACAATGATTCAAAGTTTCAAATTTTTATGTTGTATTTACTAATAGCTATTAACGAGTTTTACAATTAAGAAGAACCAAAAATATATTTTTTCAATACAATAAGAATTAAAAAATATAAATTTAGGCATTTGGTAGGCATTTCATTTATAAGACAATAATAAAATTAAATATTTTTTTAATAAAATTTCAACTTGATGCATGTAATTGAAGACAGTCATGTGCTGACGATGACTATCTATACCTAAATGACTAAAACAATTACTTTGATAAAATAATAACTAACCCCCACCACCAAAGGGTGGTAGGGGTAATATCGACGACGCTGATTGGTTGTTGAACGCTTGTTAACGGGAACACCTCAGTTAGTTAACATACTGTATAATGTTCAATTAAACTTATTATAAATTTTATTGTAGTGGTGCAATAAAATAGTACTTTGGTTTCTTTGGGCACATTGAGTAGAGACAACACCTTGGTTGAGCTCCTAATCATGTTGGGCCGAGTTGAAAACAATAGATCAGATAAGAGCTGCTCTCAGTGACCCAGTGCATTAATGTACCAGGAACTCTGTTGCAGGAGTGGCGGGGCATAGTGAGACAGGTCACACAACAGAAATGACCACTACCCCTCTACTAAGAGTAAAGCAATGAAGAAGAAGGATAAAACAGCAGATTATAAAGCTGTCAAAGATCCTGTTTGGATACAACAATTGTTCACACTGACCTAATGTAAAATTTGGAGGGTTAAAGTAGACACACTTCATCCCATAGACTACTGGCAGTTTATGATTAGCCGGTCTAATGAGGCCCTGAGAGGCCAACTCGTATGTTGTCTGCAAATCCATCTGGAGGCCTGATTGTCTGTGGATTAATAATTATTTTTATTAGTAAAAAATATAACAAATTGATAAAAAAAAATCTTTCGCTATCATTTTTTGTAATTTGTCTATACTAAATTATTTAATTTTAATAACTTTCTACTTTAAAATTCTTCTATTGCTAGTTGGCATAAAGAACCTGACCAGTCTAATGGTGAACGCAGACCTAGCCGCACCGCACGCGCCGCAGTCTTTGCATTCGAATTCTTTATATGAAGTTCTATGCAACCTCGCACACCTACCCGCGCCGCAGTCGCCGCAGTCCCTGAAACGACCGAACTCCCCTAGCCGCAGCTGATGACGTCACCCGCACGCAGCACGGATGACGTCATTCGCATCGACGGCGCGCAGTGTTGCCAGAGTTATAAAGTAGACAGAGAATCTCTGTCAACGGTTTATAATAAAATTACTTATTCTCGTATAAATAATTACTTGCTTATTCCCTATTATAGCACCTACTGATAAAATTACACAAAAGAGCAAAATAACAATACCAAATACAGATTTTTTAAATCTTCGGATAGATAATGCTTTCAAAAATCTGGCAACACTGACGGGAACGACTGCAGCGACTGCGGCGCGGATAGATGTGCGAGGCCATTAACAGGGGGGGGGACAGTAGCCTTAAAGTGACATTTCTAAAAGATTGTGGTGTCATCTGTTATCTGGCCCCGAAAAGAAAGACCAATTAGTATCTAAAAAAATTGTAGATGTCACTACATGAACAGGTTTACTATTAATTCATTTTATTTTTTCTGTTTACATCTCTCTGTTTATTAGAAATTTATCACATTCTTAAAAAAATTCTTATTAAATAAAAAAAATATAATTAGGGACAAAGATATATAAGGTATATTTTTTCAGTGTGGTCTTCATTAAAATAACTACCGTAATTTAGGTAATAATAAAATTTTAAATATTTGTTATTACCTGTTGATTTAAATCATTATAATGTAATTAATACATATTTAAAATGCAATACAATGTATCATTTATTGTAAATGAACCGTGTAAATAGACGTCTTATTATTTATATGTATAAATGATCATTATTATAATCGAGGACATAAATAACAAATAAGTATCAAATAATTGCAATCCGCGAGTTGACAGTATGTTTAAAAATTTAAAATAACTATTTAATTATGTAAATCTATTGATATGAAGCACAAAATAGTACAAATGAAGAAAAGATTATAAATTATTAATTTTATTTTCCCTTGAGAAAAATGAGACTTTTTATCTGTGAGTCACGTGATTAGAAACACCAATCAGAAAACGAGACGTCATCGTTCAATATTTTGACAGCTGACTGGTTACCTATCTTTAGTTGGTGCGTAAGACAAAATAAGAAATAACTAACTAACTGCTTGCACTAAAATAAATAAATTTACGTGAGGTTATTTCCTCAAAAGAATACCAAAGACATGAACCTACATGCTTCTCATATACAAATACAAATTGTTTGGACTTTAAAAGAGACGTTGACGACAAACTCAGAGGGAGTTTGTTTCGGTGTTTCTTCTCAGAGTAGTCAGTTAGGAAATATTGGCCTCATCTAGCTAAACTAAACACGCAAAAAATCATGACGTGTAAAAGTGTTATTTATAACCAATTTACAAATAAATATTTCATTTCATTTCAAAACTAACTCTCTCTCTTCTGGTTCATTTGTCTTATCGTCCTGTAATAGTTGTTCGATGAGTTCCTTTTTTTGTCTTAGTTTGTCTTTTTAAAAAGCAGATAGATAGATATATTATTTATTGTACACCATAACAGTAAAACAAATATGGACTTAACAACTAAAAAAATTGGCCAAGTGCGAGTCGGACTCGCCCATGAAGGGTTCCGTAGTAACTATAATAATATAATATACTTAATGTATTTATTTGAAAAAAAAAAAAAAAAAAACCTTACAAATTTCTTAAAACTAGCTTATTTACAATTTTTACAACTACGCCAAATAACTTTGTTTTTCATAGTATTTGTATGAATTACAAAGTTATATTTGCGGTTTTAGAAAATATACTGTATCTCAAAAACTGCTGACTCGATCTCGTTCAAACCAATTTTGGTTGAAAGTTTACATTAAGATCTACAACATATGGTTTTTTTAGATTTTTCACTTCATTATTATAGAAGTTAGGGGGGGGGGGGGCACACTTTTACCACTTTGGAAGCGTATATCTTTTAAACGATTAACTTTATGAAAAAGTCATTTTAGAAACCTTAATGTCATTTTTAAGGACCTATGTCTATAGATACCACATACGTATAGGTTACATGAAAAAAAATATTTTCAGTTTCAGTTCCATGTATGGGGAGCCCCCTTTATTTTAAATATTTTTTAAATTTTCTCTTAAAATCGGAATGCGGTTCACAGAATACATCTACCTACCAAGTTTTACATGTATAGTCTTAATAGTTTCGGAATAAAATGGCTGTGACATACGGACGGACGGACAGACAGACAGACGGACAGACATGTCGAAACTATAAGGGTTCCGTTTTTTGCCATTCGGCTACGGAACCCTAAAAAGGGTGATACAATGGGCGGTCTTATCGCTAAAAGCGATCTTTTACAGACAACCTTTGGATGGATTTGACACAGAAGTTCTAACCACTTCTTGCGAATATCTCTTTTTAAAGGGACATGAATAAATAGTTTCGTTGGCGTTTTTATAGTAGTATTCCCACAACAAGGTACTGCACAGCACTGATAATAATTTTTCACGTTCATAATAGAGTAAAATATCATAAAATACCTGAAGTACATTTTTGTGCCAAATGCCAGGAAAGTTGTTTTTTGAACGATGACGTCATACATAGTCACGTGACCACAATGCCACGATTTAGGCCATAGTTATTTAATAAATTAAAAAAATACTTATATTTTAATTGAAAGGTTAAGTGATGAATAAAATATTATTTTACGAGTATACATGAAGCGCTTAGAAGCGTTTCAAACAATTTTTACAAAGTTGTCAACTCGCGGATTGTTATATTCAATTTATTTTAGTAATTTATTTTGCTGTTTAATGCCTGAAAGCTTAATTTACAAGATTGTAGGAATGTTGAAATATGTTTTATAGTTTGGTCAAAAATTCAATCTTATAATTGGTAACACTCCTATACAAAATCTAAAGAATTTTTTTACCACAAAATGGCGGCTACTCCTTGTTCGTGCGAATGTTTGTAGTTCTCTCGTTCCATTTTGTATAGTTTTGGATGTGAAAACCAAGATAAAGTGCGTCGAGTCGAGCCTTTCTCCTCCTCCAAATAATGCATAAACATTGTTTTAAATTTTTACTACCCAATTAAGCAATTCACGCAATTTAATCAGTCTATGTTGTGACAAAATTAAATACCTAATTCTACACTTCAAAATAACAGAATGCTTTCACTATAATATAATTGTAGTGTAGAGTAAGTTATTTAACTTTGTCACAACATAGAATTAATATAACTTGTAATTTATTTTTAACAAAGTAGTAGTAGGTAGGTTAACGTTACAATTACCGGGGCCAAAATTCAGATGGCGCTGTCAAACGGTCATTACGAAAATGCATAGAGTGGGCTCTCTTTACCCTATAGATTATTATACTCTTTGGCCATTAACAAAAAGCGATGACTGCGGGGACTGTAGAGACTGCGGTGCGGCTAGGTCTGCGTTCACCATAATAGTTATTTTTTGAATATAAAAAGTTATTGTTCCATAAAATGACTGAATAGTTAATAAGTAGCTCCTCTCTGAATTAAGTAATTTCTTTTATCTTAATTTTAGGGCTTTATTGCAATAATAAAACATATCATTGGGGATAGTGCAATACTGCATAACTATACTTTTCAATAAGGCATATTTTGTAATCTTAAATCAGTTAAAATTTGCTCTTATTGAAAATGTTAGTTACACAGTATGGCACTATCCACGATGATATTGCACATCTTCTGAGGGAACTTTGAACAATTTTGAAGTACATACTCAAACATGGTTTTCTGATGGGCAGCCTGCATGTGAGCTACCACTTTATCCATCTTCTCCCTAGTGATGTGGTGGAAGGTGGTCCTTTCCATGGTTCTGCCATTCCAGAAGTAAGTATCGGTAGCCTTGCCTAGCTGGCCGTGCACCTTGAAGGCTCTTGTTGGTCTACCAATATTTATTTTGTAGGTGATCCTCGTGCCTTCATTGATGCCTAGTACTGTAAGATTACAATTTAGATGGAGATATGAAATGTAGGGGCAGTATTTTACATGTTAAGCCATGAGAACTGAAATTATATTTGCATACTTACACAGCACTCCACTGCTAAATAATCCCAGGTGTGTAGCCCAGCTGCATCTGATGTCGTCGTTGATATATCTGGGGCCGCACACCAAAGGATTATCAGCATAGTTGGGCACCAGCTTTACCATCATGGGCTCATTAGTTGATCCTAATATTTCTACTCTCTTCTCTATTGGTCTGCCAGGTAAGGCGTTTAGGTCTGAAATGTTTATTAGCAAATATAAATATTGTAAGGTGTACAATAAAGTTCACGCACAATGGTTCCGTGCAGGGACTAAGTGCGGAAACCAAACCCAGAAGAAGTATATAATAAATAAGCAAATAGTGTAAAAGAACACATAACCATGTGTTGTAAAATAAAGTAGTAGGTAGTCGTTTTATTGGGTCTTTCCCTGTCCTCCGATTGGTAGGAGGAGCGGGAATATTTTTTCCCATGCCTCCGATTAAGCATCTTATAAACATTGTACAGTCTAGTACAAAATAAATTATGTAAAATTATTATCTATTGATTTATTAATCTGTTCACTATAATACTTATATTCAATTATTTTTGTACAAATCAATAAACTATATAATTAACAGCATACTATTTATAAATCTGTTAATAATAAATATTATGCTAGTGAATACTTCCTGAAAATTTAAATTCTCTTTAGTTTCCTTAAAGTGTGATCTATTTTCAAAATAGTCATTTCAATGACAAGTCTTATTAATTATTGTGTTACGTTGTTAATATTTAAACAAAAATAATTTAATATTGCATCTGTTAATCATGGAAGGCTTTTCTGGCGTTCTGCCCTTACTACCGGCTCATTTGATACTTGAAGGTTGGGCATACATTATAGATGATGCTCCGGAACTACCTAAATTGCAAAGTTTTAAAAATTACATGATTAAAAATTATATGCCATTGCATATGGCTTAAAAATTCAACATTTATTGAATCCTGGTCAGTTTTTGGTTTGCAACACCAGAAAGCTGGCACAAAACACTGAATACAAAAATAATTAGGAAGAAACCAAATCTTCTTAACTTGTTGCAAATATTAGAAGACTACGCTTTGTTTCAAACACCCATAATGAGAGGATTAGAAGTAAAAATGAAGACAAAAGAGCACATAATGCGAGATGAATTTTTAATAAATTGTCAAATGAAGCTTAGCACTAGTGAAATTAGCATAGGAGATTATTTAGAAAGACTAAAAAATTAAGTTTTATTTTTGTAGTTTATTGACTGTACAGTCAACATCGTTAATATCGACGTGGATAATCGGTCAAAAATACAGTATAATGGCATTGACTGTACTTTTGGTTAAGTAAAGTAAGTGATAAAAACAAAAGCCATTCAATCGGAGGCATGGGAAAAAATATTCCCGCTCCTCCTACCAATCGGAGGACAGGGAAAGACCCGTTTTATTAAACTCTAACCTCGACAAAGATTGGTTTTCACTGTATGCATTACTTGTTTCACCGGTACACATGGCGGCTTGTAAACACATATGAGTCCATTCAGTGTTTTATAAGCCGATACTGCGTCTTGAAACTTAACCATTGTTATTATACCATCATTCTAATTTGATCGTAAACAAACAAGCACGGTTTTCTTTTCTCTTTCTAGTTTTCTACTAAATTTTTCATTGTCAAAAACTGACAAGAAGAAGTGTCAGTTGGGGCGTCAGCTGTCATTGTCGAAGCCACTGACTTGAAATAAACGTTTAGGAATAAGGAATCCTGGAATGAAGAGTGCCACAACCTGCACACAGTCTTTCAGTAGAATATTATTTTTTAATATTGCCAGTTTTTTAGAAACCTTCTTATTTGTTAGGAAAAAGAAGATTCATGTAATAACCGTATAACCACGGAACAGAAAAAACAGTTTTTTTGTTCTTTCTGTTTCGTGTTGTTCAACTGTTTTTTCGTTTTCGTGCGTATATCAGTTAATACTGTAGCCTACTTACCCTTCGCTTTTGAGAAGCTGCCGATCATAAACAGACATCTGAGCTGAGACTGGCACACCTAGTACCGTACATACAATGCACAAAGGAATATTATTGTAAGTTCAATAAATTAAATAAATATAAACAGACATACGAGACGGGTGCCCTGAAAGCCGCGCTCACACAGTGACCACTGTTAAACTTGTGTAAACATTACCAATTATACAGCATGTAACAAAAAACCTGTCCAATCCTTGAGAGTATTATTCGGCATCGTACTGCGTACACATATACGTAGCCATTTAACGGATTTGACATTATTATTTTTCTCCAGTGAACATAATTAAATTTAAAGGCAACACTGGATCGCTTGACGATCTTTTGTGTCAAAGAAGCCGCCTGACAGGGTGTAGTGTTGTCATATTCAGAGTTAAATTTCGCATGGATTATAAAAATAAAAAATCAATTACTTTTGGTTTTTATGAGTTATATATTTATAACATTTTTCTAGTACGTATGTTAAACCAGGAATACGCCTTTATTAGATCGGACAGGGTTTTTGTTACATATTGAATATTAACAATTCTATTTTAATAAAAAACATTCATTTAACATTCATTACTGCGACTTCACGCCTTATCATTGCTCTCCCTAACTAGTTATCTAAAGTGCTGTCCAAAGTTAATCTCTGCTGTTTAAATCAATCCTAAAGTAGATCCTAAAGTCAGTGCCTAGAATATAATATCTAAAAATAGTGCTTAAACTAAAAGCACTAAAACACCTGTAGCAATAAACTTTCTGGAGTAGCACTAGATATCAAGTGGTAAAAAAACGTATTTAAAAAATCTAAAAAACCCGACTGCTCAACTGAAGTCCAAGGAACAAGCACATTTTTATTTTAAAAAGTGATAAGCAGGCGGGACCCAATAGAACGTACTCTTTTTTTAATTTGACGGGTCCGCCTGCTAATCACTTTTTTTTTATTTTTTTTATTTAAAATAGGTTCGCGTTTGACCACCATTTCACCTGATGGTAAGTGATGATGTGGTCGAAGATGGAGCACGCTTACCTAAAAGTAACCTATTCACTCTTGACTTAAAGACTCCTAGGTTATAGCTATCGGGAAATACAGACTCCGGCAGGGAATTCCACTCCTTAGCCGTACGCACAATGAAGGTATTCCCAAAACGTTTGGTGCGTATGGGTGGGATGTCCACCATGTAACGATGGCGTTTCGCCGTTTGTCTCGTAGTCCGAGAACAAGCACATTTTTTAAATAAAAATGTGCTTGTTCCTTGCATTTAGTTAAAATATTAATTAACAATTTTTTAATTTTACCGGTTGTGTCACACTGGCACCCCACCGGATTCAGAAAGTGAAAGAGCTCAAGTCCATATTTTTAAACTTTCTCTTTGTATTATTTTTGCTAGTATTACACTAATGATAAATATGATATACCTTTTTGAAATTCTTGTGATAAACCCTTTAATTTGATACCCATATTGTGGTATTCGTAAAAACAATTTTTTTTTTCACTATGTATAATGACTTCGCACAGCCGCCATGTTTGATTTTTTCAAATGTCACTTATCTAAGAACACTTGGGCTGCTAATACAAATCTAACGATACCTCAATTATGTGAATCCGTTCAGTGGTTCTGGAGATATGAGGTAATAAAGAATATTACAAACATACATACATACATACAAGATACGCGTAAAAAACATAACTCTTCCTTTGCAGTCGGGTAAAAAGAGTTCTAAGTTACCCAAACTAAAAACAGTAAAGTCGGCCACCTCTTATTGAACTAAGAAAACACGTTTAAGTCGTCATCCGAGTAGAACAGAAAAATAAATACATAAAGAAAAAAACATGATCAAAAGATGAATAATATTTTTTTCAACCGACGACAAAAAAGGAGGAGGTTATCAATTCGACGCGTATATTTTTTTTATGTATGGTCACCGATTACTCGAAGATGGCTGAACCGATTTGGAAAATTCTTTTTTTGTTTGAAAGGGTATACTTTGAAATTAGTTCCATTGCTACCAAGTCAGGATCTGATGATGGGATCCTGGAGAAATTGAGGGAACTCTTCAAATATTATAGGCACACCTATAGTGATTTGAGCATTTTTTATAGTAACTTGTGTAGTTGCATTCGAAAAGCACCATTCGTGAAGTGTACCTGATGATGAAGACCACAGATGGCCACTGGAACTACTCAATATATAAGTAGGAATAATAAGTATTTCATGGGTCCCGATTCGATTACTTGAATATGGTTATTAAGCACAATATGCTCGTCACAATGTATATGGTGAAGTAGAGCTGATGGTGAAGTACCAGGAGAACTCCTCAACAATTAACGGCCCAGCATTGGGAAAAGCAATATTTTGTAAATGGTTATAAGTAGTTGAGATTTAGGCTCTTGTAACTAGGTAAATTATAAATCGACTAACTTAAAAGAGTGAAATAAAAACGTTTTACCAAAAAATTAAACCGACTTCCAAAAAACACTGCAAAGTGAAAAATAACTTTAATTTCGGAAGTCGGTGTCAAAAACGAAAATAAAAAATAAAGACACCGACTACCGAAATTAAAGTTATTTTTCACTTTGCAGTGTTTTTTGGAAGTCGGTTTAATTTTTTGGTAAAAAGTTTTTATTTCTTTTCGAGCCGTGCACGATGGATATGACAAGAGGTGGGCCATATTTTGTATTTAAAGTATTTTTTTGTCTATTGTGCACGCGGTTATCGGCGCCCGCGTCTCATGTGATTGCTTACGATCGGCAGTTTGTCAAAAGCAAATGGTATGCAGGGTGGCTACACGTTCTTCAGAGAGAACACGCTACAAAAGCAAAGAAAAGCCATCTTCAGTGTTAAGTTTTCCCGTAGTGGGAATACTTAGCAAGATGTTTGCAATATTTTTTTATTTTATAACATAACTATTCTATTATACATACTCATAATATATACTATAATTTTATGAATCAAGAAAATAAGTATCCTGGCGTCTTTTCATCTTTTGCGCTAGGAACATTCTGGGGTGGTTTATTCGATTAGTCTTTTTGGAAGTCGATTTCATTTTTGTTAAAAAGTTATTGTTCTCGCTTTTTAGTGGATCGGTTTATAATTTGTCTAGTTACAAAAGCCTCAATATCAACTACTTATCACCTTTTACAAAATATTGCTATTCCCGATGCAGGGCCGATAACTGTTGAACAGTTCTCCTGGTACTTCACCATCAGCTCCACTTAACCTTTTCACTTCATCATTATGCATTGTGATGAGCATAAAATGCTTAACAACTATATTCAAGTAATCGAATCGGAGCCCATGAAATACTTATTTATCGAGTAGTTCCTGTGGCCATCTTTGGTCTTCATTATCAGTTTTACTTCAAAAATTGTACTTATTGAGAACAACTGCATTGGACTATAAAAAAATACCCAAATTGCTAAAGGTGTGCCTAAAATATTTGAAGAGTTCCCTCGATTTCTCTATGATTCCATCATCAGATCCTGACATGTTGACAAGAATTTTCCAAATCGGTTTAGCCATCTTTGAGTGATCGCGGAACAAACTTAAAAAAAAAGATTCCGACGAACGGAGAACCTCCTTCTTATTTGAAATCGGTTAAAAAGCAAAAATAATATATTAAACAAAAACTGTTATTTGAATCAGAGTATGATGAAAACTTTTATTTCCTGTTGGAATCCTCTTTCCGTGGCTTGCTTGGCAATCAGTTTTCGTGCTTTTCAACACAAACACTTTTCTTTTACTAACGTAAAAAAAAAGTTTGATCGAAAAATTGACAAGTATACAATTTGGTGGTTTTTTTTACGAGTATATCACATATCGGATTTACATTACATAAATCTGTCTGGTGATTAACGAGCATAATGGTTTAAGCTAGACATGGGTCATACTTGCAAAATCGAGTACCAGGGCTTTCAAGTAAGTCTATCATAAGAAACCAGGTCCTAAAACCAGGGCTCGGAATACTTTCAAGTATTTTTTATCTGCATAGGAAATTGAACCGTGAACCTCTATTAATAAGGAGCACAATCGCGTTTACAAATAAATACCTGCATAGAGACGAAAGTTTCTACTTTTATTCAATCCAAGCCCTGTTGGAAGAAAAAATACTTGCATAGGAAATTGACCCGTGATTTCTTATAAATAAGAAGCACAATCGCGTTTACATATAAATACTTGCAAAGACAAACCGTATACTAGAATAGACTTGCATACGAAATTGAAAGTATTTTCTATCTGTATAGGAAATTGAACCGTGATGCCCTATGAATAAGGAGCACAATCGCGTTTACAAATAAATACCTGCATAGAGAGGAAAGTTTCTACTTTTATTCAATCCAAGCTCTGTTGGAAGAAAAAATACTTGCATAGGAAATTGACCCATGAGTTCTTATAAATAAGAAGCACAATCGCGTTTACATATAAATACTTGCAAAGACAATCCATATACTAGAATAGACTTGCATACGAAATTGTTACGTAGTCTCTTACAGATAAGGAGCATAATCGCATAGTCGGGCGATCGTCAAGCCCCGACCGGAGCGAGTCCGACTCCGAGTAGCCGTATAAAATACTTTGAAGTCTTGCAAGTATTTCGGATCGGTACCTGGTGTACGTACTTGGAAGTAAATACCTGGTGTAAAAACCTGGTCGCGTAAATACGTACCATCCCTAGTTTAAGCCACTGTAGTTTTGAAATTGCAATCATACATATGTACAACTCCGTCTAATAGTAGCATTTGTGAAACTAATACTAGCAATCTTGAAAGGAGAAACGAGCGACATGGTGAGTGGTGATGGTGACGAAAGATTCGTTTTCGTTTTAATCTGTGGTGCGGTGTCGTGCAATGGCCGATTGATGAAGAATAATTCGTTGGCTAATCGCGAAAGCCTGCGTCTGTATACATTTAGTTGTGGTTCTTCCAACTAATTATCTTCCGTAAATAAGAATAAACTATAGTGCAAGTTTTGTTTTGTGTTATAATTTTGGAAGCTCTCGGGCAGTGTAATAGAACTTTTGTGTAGGTGTTCGCATACCATCAAACTCTGTCGGTGTTATTTCGTGTATAACTTGTTGTTGGTAAGTAATACTGATCTGTACCTATGTATTTGATTTATCTTAATATTTTCGGATGGTGCCTTTCATGGCTGCGTCGCGACCGTTAGCCGTCTTACCTCTGCGTGCCGTGGCACTGGCAGGTTGTCGCCCGTGCATGGGAATGTACTCGCATTGTGCCAATTTATTGCGTGTGTCGTTAGTGTTTACTTCCTAAATCATTAGTGATTTTTGTTTACGAAGTGCCGAGTTGGAAAGTCATGTTCGTACACCAGGAACACTATTCTATTGAGAAATAGCTTTGACTTTTTGTGTCATTCATCTGAAAGTTGACAAGAGGTAACTTAAGTTTGGATAGCAAATGTTAGCGCCTACTGAAAATGTAACATTTATTTATGGCATGCTATTGTTTGGTATCTATTTGACACTACAACTTAGCAGATCTTAAGGAGTTGATTGAATTGTGAAACTTTTTTTCTATTAAACTAATTAATAAATAAACACCAAGTGCAATTATTTTCTTGTGTTCCATGTTTCGGTTAGCTGATACTGTGTGTGTAATATAAGAATAAGTAACTCCTTTGTTAAATTAATTTTGAAACTTGCAAGAAGTCTACATAATAATTGCGCTCCTGAGTAAACATATAATATGAATGGTACAAACACTGAATTTAAAATGGGATATCAAATAATAAAAAATCTTATTGGAATTCTTAGTTTTCTTAAACCATTATGTCTAAAGTTTATTGGTGTTGGTATAAGTTTATACATATAGTATAAGGAAAGCACAGTATTAGCCAAAATTATAGAGGCTTTTTATCAGACTGTATCCATGACTATGAGCCATTTGAGCCAAGGGAATGTTGGGAACAAGAACTTTTAAATATCTCTGTGCATGAACAGTATAATTATTTTATAAACCATCATAAAGTCAAAAGGTTTTGTTTTTCTGATATACTATATCTCCAAAAAGAAAGCTGTGAAGTGTATGTAAGATAAATCAATAGTACCAGCACAAAAATACTAAATAACTGTCACTATTGTTATTACAATAGTGACAGTTATTTAGCTTTTTTTTTTAATCTATTGATTTATGTATTAGTGGTAGATTTTTAAATTCCGGTAAAAAATTTCAGTAATATTTCCAGGATATAGATAAAATAAAAAAAATAACATAATTTTAAGTTTGTAACTATACAGGTTTGTGGTACATGATTCTTTAAAACAAAATGAATATAATAAATTAACAAAATACATAATATGTCTTCTGTATGGAATTAAGACCTAATCAGTGGCTTTAAAATAATGTGTTTTTATTATAATTATTACACAATACTAAATCACAAACAAATTTTTATCTGTCCGTCTTTCTGTTTGGCTAATCTCTGGAATGGCTGAATAGATTTTAATGGGCCTAACTGAAAGATAGAGGAAATTATAAGGCAACATAAAGGCTACTTTCTATTCCAGTCCTCAGTAAATAAATAAATCCCAGAATTTGGATTGGGATAAGCACAAGTAAAACTGCATAGCTACCTCATTTTGTCACCCATGTGAATGAAGTCGTAGGCACATCAGTTAAAATAATAAGCCCGAACATTATGTGGAACTCTAACACTATGCTTGTATAAAAATAAGAAAATTACTAGTTTTGTGATCTATACATATACAATAATTAATCAAAAATATTTTAACTTTCCATAAATGTCAGAACAATGCACGGGTTGAATTGGTTGTTTCCAATGGAGAAAAAATTACAAGAAACATTGTTACTCATTTCAAAACTGAATTAACTTTTACAATGTTTCCATGATACCGATTTTATAGGTATGAGAGGATGGTATAGATCAACGAATTAGGATTGATATAGAAACATAACTCTCTAACGAAGCCCGCTAAAACATGGTTCCAAACTAATACCACTAAACTGATAATACGAATGCAACACGCGCACAAACAAAACAAAATAACTACTGTGCTAAATTTATTTTCTGCGCATGGATGCATCAGTTCATTCATTTGGGGCGCTATTTTATTTAGTAAGATAATGTTAGAGTGAAACTGAAATATCAAATCAAGCAAGTGCGAATGAGATGGATTGTTTTGTGACATCGAACGGCGAGGATGGTGTTATGCAGTATGCAGTAGGAGTCAGTCATTTATTATGAACTCAAATATTATGAATTAATATTAAACCTCTTTAAATTAAGTTTACAAAAAGTGTAAAGCTTCATAAAAGGGAATGCCCGTCGGCCATATAAAAAAAATCCTGAAATGAACAAGAGTGAAATATACGCCAAATGTTACTACAAATCGTAGGTAACCCATTACAATTTCAATAATTATCAAAAAAACTAGGTAGAAGTCAGTTACAAACCTTTTTCTGAAATATTGGTCATAATAAGTCTAGGGTTAAGGATGTCAAGTCGTCGTCTAGGCGGGTCCAACCTAAGTCCGTGTTTAAAAATGGGTATCGTGTGCAAAACTAAAATCAAAATCTTCGAAAAATGACCATAGTCGTTGCTATGCCATAAAAAAGCAATCCATACGTAACTCAATCGCAAGCGCTATTGTAGACTCAAGTAAACAAACAATTGAAAATGCAGTAATGTCAAACTATCAGTCTGTCAGTAGGTAAGGCAAAGGATTCATACAGCTTTTTTTTTTTTTACTTGGTATAATAATCAAATAAGTCCTCCCACCCCGGGCAGGGCCGGAGGGACTGTCAGACTTGTACTGACTAAAATCCACGGTGTTCCTTCAATAGCCCTTTACGTTCCGTTCCGGATAAGTCCCACGACCCCGGCAGGCTTCGGCCCTCTACAGGGGGGGCCTCGTCATATTGCTGATTGTTATACCTCGTTAGATAGCTGATGAAACGTAGATATTTTAAAACATATCTGCCGAACAACTGTCATTATATTTTTTTTTTATATCCCTTAGAGAAAAATACTTGTCTACTACGCCTATTCAATTAACTATTTTGCACTATTTTAATGATTGATGTCCTAAAGCATCTTATTACACATGTAAAAATGCAATAATAATAATAATAAGATACACAAAGTAAACAAAATTAAATTTAGTAGCTTGAAAATCGGCAATTTTTAATAAAAAAATAAAAGTCGAATATTTCGAAAAGGGTTAAGTTTAGAGTGTTTCATAGTGAAATAAATCAGAAAGGATGGGTACTCCACGCCCTTAACGGATCTAGCACGACTTTTCCTTTAACCCTGTATATATAATAGTTAGGTATTAAAAACTGGCTGGCTACCTGTTGCATAATACTGACAACTCGTGCTTGTCTATACGAAAATAAAACACGGAATTATTTTACTTACGAGTGATAAGCTATCCCAGTTAGTTTTTTACTTCCTTCTTTCCGTCTTTTACACCACCTTACTACGCAGGAGGTCATTTTTATCCCTCAGAAACGAGCTTTTTCTTGGATTTTTCACTAATCAACACGATTCTGGCGTCTGTCACTGAGCGCACGTCAGACTGAGAGGCGCTTTGATTGTATTTTTTTCACCCCGCCTACTTGATTGTGTTTTGCGTGGAACCATTTTTGAGCGGAGTTCGTGTTCTATATCATTCTTAATTCGTTGGTATAGATAGACCAATTAACACTAGTTATATAATTACAAAACAAAAACGAATCTAAGAGTGTACAGTGTATCCTTTCATTGTGCGTACGGCTAAGGAGTGGAATTCCCTGCCGGAGTCTGTTTCCTGATAGTTATAACCTGGGAGTCTTTAAGTCAAGAGTGAATAGGTTACTTCTAGGCAAGCGTGCTTCATCTTCGACCACATCATCGCTTAAGATCAGGTGAGATTATGGTCAAACGCAAGCCTACCAACTATTAAAAAAAAAACCCATAACCAATGTTGTCCTTTATTGTGACCTTATATTTGCCACAGTTACAACATTGGCAAGCAGCAGCTGATACGTGAAATATTCACATCGCGCGACGCGTGCGCTGCCGCCGTGACGTCACGCGATGTCCCCGCCCCTATCTACCTACTACCTATCACTCTTATCTACTTAGTCAAATTAAAGATTACATTATGTTTTATTTATATTTGATCTGTATACATATCTTATTGAGATTGTGTTGTATTACGTACAAAAAATTACTCCTTATTTATTGCTCTTTCGAACAAGCGCAGCGTCGTTGATTTTTTTGTAGTAATTAATTTCATCCATTGAAAAAGTGTATGAATTTGCGTTTGCGCATCGTTATAAATAACATTTACAAATCGGCTCTCTGGAAGCCTTGTTAATGAATAGCTGTAGTAGTATTAACTAAAATAAACCTTGCAACCGTACATACATATTATCGTCTTAGCAAAAATATCACATAGCAACGTCGTCTAAGCTTGAAACGATTCCCCGTATCATGTTAAGATTTCTGTGAATACTTCGGGATCAGAATACAGAGACGAGCCGAAATTAATCTCTTTTATGAAACGGAAATTATGCCAAATAAGGTTTTCTTGCCAGAATCGCGAAATTGATTATGATGGAGACCTAAGCAATCTTGGTTCGATAATCAAAACTGTCAGCGACGTTGGAAAAGATAATAACTTTTGACGATTTAATAAATGCAAGGCAGAAGGTCTCCCAACAGATTATCGGTTAGAATAATAAGTAGTATCCGCACTTTATGATAACTACATAATTTGCTCAGATAGATCTGTTCAGCACGCAACTCTGCTGTAACCAGGTAATTCGATGGTTGCTTAAAATTCTCGAGCGGTTTAGTTGTGCGCGTTAAGTTATGTAAAAACAACCTACAAGGTTAATTCGCTGTTTAATTTGGTTCTGTTGTCTCGTCGCGTCGCCTCGAATCTTGCTTCGCATAGTTTAACAACGCGTTACCTGTAATTAGTTCTTTTTATCTATTTGCTCAAGATTATTTAGTTTTACTTACAGCGGATATCGCTTAAGAGCCATTTTTCAAAATTTGAACGCTCGAGTTTAGGTAAAAATCGGCATATATGCGTGGCGATGCACACATAAACAACACTAATAGTGTAGAGAGAGTGTCGAGTCGGACTAAACAATTTTGAGCTGTTATAATCGTCTTTATAAGAAAGAGATTTGATTACTTAAATGACTTAAGATTTAAAAAATGAAAGACATGTATAAAGTATAGTATAGTATAGTAAAGACAGGCCCGTTGGTATAGTGGTCAGTGGCCCTGACTGCTATGCGCAAGGTCGTGGGTTCGATTCCCACCTAGGACAAATGTTTGTGTGATGAGCACGGTCATTTGTTCTTTGTCTGGGTGTAATTTATCTATAATATGTATGTATTTAAAAATATATATGTATGTTTATCAGTTGTCTAGTACCCATACCACAAGCTCTGCTTAGTTTGGGACTAGATGGCGTTGTGTGAAAAGTTGTGGAATATTATTATTATTATTATTATTATATATTTAAATGAAAAATGGAAGTTATGTTACAACCGACTTCAACAAAATTGAACTCAAAAGTGTAAAATTGGTGTTAATTAACTAAGAAAAATCACACTTTTTGTGTACGTACGTACGTACGCACGTTCGTTATGAGTTGTAGTTTCCGATATTTATTTTTTAATAAACTGTTACAGAAGGAAGGTTATTTTTTACGTTAAATTATAAATGATATTTATTTCTACAAATAGGTTACAAGTAAGAAAAAGTGTTGGTGTGTCTATACAAAAATATATATATTCCTGTCATAATTGAACCATATACCGCGCCTTGATTGAGTTTAGATTTTTCAGTTGTGTTGGGGTCTGAAGTTTTCAGAATAAAGCTAGATACACACATCTTACATTTCAAGTAAAATTTGGATATGAAACCAATCCGTTTCTCTTTTTCTATTTTTAGATAGCTCATATTGTAGCTGACCTTTTCACTGTGTTTGCTTATATTGATTAATTGACTCCAAAAGTACTGACAATCTATTATTCGCGTTCCATGCACTTTATAATTATTTAAAAAAATAAAAATTAGCATTTCAGAAATGTTAACTTTGTAATGAAATATACATACGTAAAACTGGAAAAGAGGTAATTGTAATCATCATTATGAATATCTTTTAGTATGGGATCAACCTTAAAATTGCGAAAAAGAATAGACGACCTCGTTCATTTATAAGTGTGCATAACTGGACAAAATTTACTAAACAGCTGATGATGATTTTCACGTTCATAATAATGAGTACAATTACCCCATTTAAGGGTTTATGTATATTCCGTTATACCCTGTATAACATGTTTAAAATATATTACCCTAAAGTTAGTTAGTTTATCTTCAGACAACTACATATCTGAAGATTTTTGTACATTCAAAATGTTCTACCTATGCAATCATATACAACGTGTAACGGAAACCCCATATCTATCCAAAAGGACTGAAGACAACATCTGGTATGGAGTCTCTATGCAAAGTTTCAGCTCAAAATAAGTGACTCACAGAATTGACCCCAAATTATCGGTTTCATATGTTTCTTGAGTACCAATAATAACAAACGTGTCACATCACTATGAGGGTCATCACTTTCCACGTCACTAGCCAATAACACGATAATTCTCTTCGTTCTTCTTAATTTGAAAAATTCGGTCTCTGGTATCAATGTATTGAAATTTCTAATAAGCTCCACACATGTAGACATAAGATTAGAAAACCCTTGCTATATCGTTTATCATCCAAAGAAGCCGTGCACTTGGTATGTATATACCCTTTAAATTACACGTTGTATATATGATTATACACTGGTGTTGTTTCATATATCTGTAGGTGAAAGCTAAATGACCTCAAGTCCATTTTTTGACATTTTTATATTTTAAATGATACTTATTCAGAATACCCCAATTAATCAAATGGTAAAAGCCATAAATTCCTACAGCCGCTAATTTCGCAGATGTAAAATTATAAATAACATTAAGTCCCTAGACGTGAAAAAGTAAATGATCGTATGGTTACTTAATATTGTTTACTATTTAAACAATAAATATAGATAAATGTTAAATGATTGTATGTGGGACTTACTGTTCTTTACCATTACGCTCGCGGGTTAGATTTGCGTGGGTGCATCGTACCTACGATTCCCGCCGCGCCCCCGGCCATGCTTTCCCTCCGTTTAGTTTGATTTGTGTTTCGTGCAATACTAGACGTACTCGAAGACGTACTCGCGGCTGCAATCCCTCTCTCTCAAAGTGCACCTCAGCAATATCCAGGATCTGCAAATCTCGTTGCAGTCCACCACCTCCTCGAGACTGAAAAACCTGAACTTTTGTTTCTTTCGGGGACACAGATCAGAAGTCCGTCAGACGTGTCGTATCTTTTATACCCAGGGTTCACCTTGGAGCACAATTTAAAACCACGTGCGGGTGTATGCATGTACGCCCGCGACGACATCTGCTATCGGCGTCTCCGTAACCTTGAGGACTCCAGGTTCTCGACGCTTTGGGCTCTGGTGGACACGGGCATGGACAAAATTATTAAGCCTGTGTCTACCGCTCGCACAGTGGAGATCAGGAGACAACCAGGCTCACACAGTACATCAGTGAGGCGGCAGATGCGGCCCAGCAGCGATACCCTTCAGCTCAGTTCGTGTTACTGAGGGACTTTAATGCCCATCACCAGGAGTGGCTCTTCCCGTACCAGTGCACGGGTAATGCTGGGCGAGAGTTGCACAATCTTGCGCTTGCATTAAATTTCACTCAGCTGGGCCAGGGAGCACCGAGAGTGCTGGATGTTGAGTCGCACACAGCCAATTGCTTGGACCTTCTGCTGACTACAGATCCAGACCGCTACTCGGTAACGACATCTCACCGTTAGGTAGTTCCGACCACTGTCTGGTGAAGTCTGTATCCGTCTACTACCCGCCCGATCCCAGCCTTAATGGCAAACGGCGGATATGGCGATACAAGTCAGCGGATTGGGATGGCATGCGACCTTTCTTTGCATGTTATCTTTGGCAGCCTACTTGCTTCTCTTCAAATGATTCATCGTCGTGCGCAGCCGCCGTGGCGGATGTTTTGCGACAGAGAATGAAGTACTACATTCCGTTCTATGACCTAACAATCTCCGGCAAAGCTCGATCGAAAGCTTGGTTTGGCGCCGAATGTGATCGCGCTGTAGCGCTTTAACACGCGGTGTACCTAGCATGGGTCGATGCTCGAAACTGCAAAGCAAATGACGTGATTAAGAAGAAGAGAGCATTCAACAGGGCTGCCACGTCCTGTAAGGTTTTGCGGAGGGCTCGGTTTGACCACGTTAGCCGAATCGGGAACAAACTTGCTTCATACCCTGCTGGCAGCAAAGCTTTTTGGTCCCTGGCAATGTCGGTCGAATCGAACTTCTGTCACCCCTCACTACCACCACTGCTTAAACCTGACGGGTTTCTGGCCCACTCCGCTGAGGAAAAAGCAACTTGTTTGCCGCTCTTTTTGCGGAGTCTTCACGTCTAGATAGTAGTGGCGCTCACCCTCCTGTTGCTCCTATTGGATGCGGGACGTGTATGTCGGACATTCGCATCCATCAGAAGGACGTCCGTAGAGTGCTGCGTAATCTTGACGTGAACAAAGTTAGTGGCCCCGACGGGATACCAGCAATTGTTGTTAGAACTTGTGCGCCTGAACTGTCTCTAATTTAGACGCGCTTGTTTCGCCTTTCGCTTGAGACTGGAAAGGTGCCGAAAGCATGGAAGCTGGCTAACGTGTACTCTGTGCCCAAAAAGGGCAGTCGTGCTGACCCGGCCAACTACAGACCTATTTCAGTCACGTCCATACTCTGTAAGAGTATGGAGCGTGTACTCAATAGTAAGCTCCTGGTATACCTAAAAGCCAACGACATCCTCAGTGACCGACAATACGGCTTTCGAAAAAACCGGTCTACTGGGGATCTTCTAGCGTATGCTATTCATATCTGGAGTGAGGCCATCGAGAAGCACGGGGAAGCACTTGCTGTCTCCCTTGACATCTCTAAGGCCTTTGACAGGGTCTGACACGATAGCCTTATTGCTAAGCTACCTTCTTTCGGTTTACCTACCCAACTTTGCGTTTGGATTGAAGACTTCCTGAGAGATCGGTTCATTCGAGTGGTCATTGATGGCTGCTCATCTGGCCAATTAGAAATTAATGCCGGGGTCCCTCAGTGGTTGGTTCTCTCAGCAACTTTATTCTTAATAAGAAATTGAAGGAGATCCCTAGAAGACTTTGCCATGCCTATATTGCAGCCTATTCGATTAGGCCACAAACTTATAAGCACTAAAAAAATTCAGGATTCACAGAAAGCTCTGCAATGGATTCCACCCATTTTTCATATTTTTTATAATACATTAGCCCACGAGGGTACAGCATGTGACTTACCAGAATAACATTAAGTGTTTTGTTTAATTTCATTTATTTTATTAAAGACTTTAAAATACAAAGAAATTTTTATTTTTATTAAATAAAACATATTATGAATAATGTTATTTCATTTTTAATGTCATTAAAACTTTTTAATATATATTTCTATGATGTTGTATCGTACCTAACTTATAAAATAATAAAATTTACTATACATTATTGATACAGGAGAGACGTAAGTACCGTCATGCTATAAGATATCTAATAAAGCTTCAAAGTTAAAGAACCTTAAGTCCGGTAATACAGCCTTAAGGAACTATATTTGTTAAAAAAATATCTCAATATAATAGCTTAAGTACCCATCATAATCATACTTTTTATTCGTCAATGATACGATAATTACTTTTTATACTCTGTCGATTTTAATGTCAAATTTCGGGTATGGACATCTTTAATGAGCTCTACTGAATACTTTGTAAAATGTGACTTAAGGCCCTTCACCTTTCACCTACAGATATATATACTGGACAGCAAATAAACCGAGCCACCCGCTACCTAGGCACTGTAATTCGATTTTCTCAAAAACTAAAAAACCTACAATTATCAAAGTTGTACCTACAGAAAGTGCGTTTCATGGTGATTAAAATGAATGGAAACTCATTGGGTTTAATCAATATTTCAGTGGTTATTAAGGATTTTACAAAGAGGAGTCGTTTTCCAGTCGTGACAATCGTTAGTAATGATAAAGTGAAAAAAAAATTAAAGCCAAAAACAAAGATAAAATAAAAAAAAACGTTTTTGATCAATATTCCGTATTCCCTCCCCTTGCTCGGATAACTGCCAGCATCCTTGTATTCATCGACCTTACGAGCCTGACGATAAAATCTTGAGGAATTGTATTCCACTCCTCTTCAATTGCGATTCGCAGCTCTGGAAGCCTTGTTGGAGCAGGTACCCGGGCTCGAACCCGACGTTTCAGCTCATTCCATAAGTGTTCTATCGGATTCAAGTCCGGGCTTCGAGCTGGCCAGTCCATCGTACGAATGCTGACGTCGCGTAGATACTGGGTCACCACATGAGCAACATTATCATGCATCAATTGCATATCCTGTCCGATATATCCTGCGTAAGGTACCACATGGTCTGCGAGGATTTCAGTAATGTAGCGATGAGAAGTCAGTCCACGTGTACGGCCCGTCGGTTCGATGAAAACTAACGCTGTATGTGCTGTTAACGAGATGCCGCCCCAGACCATTACAGATCCTCCTCCATAAGCAACAGTTTCCTCGATGCAACACTGAGAATAACGTTCTCCAGGGCGACGATATACTCTTTGACGTCGATCACTTCCATGTAGACTCACCCTGGTCTCATCAGTGAAGAGTACATTACTCCACTGCTCTAATGTCCAATCCCTATGCTCTCGAGCAAATTCAAGTCGTGCTCGACGGTGTGCTACCATTAATGCTGGGCCTGTTGCAGCTCTTTTTGGGGTTAGGTTCCGTTCAGCAAGTCTCCTTCTGACGGTATCTGAACTTATGACCACTTGGCGTTCGTCACGCAGACTTTGTTGGACTTGAACTGCGTTGAGGTAGCGATTTCGCAGAACAGTAAGGTGGATATAACGATCATCTGCTGCTGATGTAGCCCTAGGTCTGCCCGTACCTGGACGGCGATCGAATTCTCCAGTCTCTAGGTATCGTCTGTAAACTCGTTGCACCGAAGATCTGCTGATTCGAAGCCTTCGAGCGACTTCACGTTGCGCAATACCTGCTTGAAGTAATGCTACAGCTTGAGCTGCTTCCTGAGGTGTTGTATCCATTATTAATCGAAAAAATTAGCAAAAACACACGCGTCTGAGCAAACGATGGACAAAAACTAAAGAAATGATAAGAAATATCCGACTACCCCCATTGTAGAGAAAAAGAACGCTAATTTCAAACTCTGGTGAAAACAGAGCAAATCGTTAGCATTGTGTTTGTTGCTTGATTACAATGTGAGTTGACGGTACTTTTGAATTAATTTGTAGTCATTTTAATCACCATAAAACGCACTTTTTGTAGGTATAACTTTGATAGTTGTAAGTTTTATACTTTTGGAGAAAATCGAATCAGAGTTCCTAGGTAGCGGGTGGCTCGGTTTATTTGCTGACCAGTGTAGTTTAGACTATCGCCGTTATTTACATATATTATCTTAAATTTTTCGGCTTTTTTACCAGGTACCTTTTATTTGAGCTCTGATAACTTCCTAACTATTTTATCTTTCTGTGATTATGGCGTTTTCAATATTACCAAAATACCGGGTCCCAAACAAAAGGCACGCTGTAGAAGACCTTATTTATATAAGTAATGCTGTTTCGTATTAACTAAATTCAGAACTAAAGAAATATAGAAAGTCCAAAAAGTATTTACTATTGAGTTCTAAACTTCCGCTAAATCGTCAAGTCTGATGTCTAATGCAATTCCTATAAAATTTAAGATAAGATATGATAATTTACCACTGAATAGACTAGAAACTACACAGTCACTCTGAAGGGTAACTGAAAAGACAATGCTTGATGACGACCTTTCGGTTCAACACCTAAATTGAAGTAACTACATAAATAAATAGTCCAAATAATATTTACGTTTGCGTTCGAAAGTTCCATTGCATCATCAAGCCTAAGGTCTAAAGCTACAGGATTAATACGATTGCAATAAAATTAATTTTATCTTTTATTTTGAGGTGGAAAATGCAATAAATGAGTTTTCCCGCTCTAGGTGGAGGATGGGAGTGCTAGACTTCTACTGACTAAAAATCCACCCTATTCCATCAGCAGCCCTTAAGTTCCGTGGCCGCGGTATCTTGTTATTTATTTATTTTATCTCAAATAAAATAAACATTGTATTAAAAAATAAACCTGACTTACAAAAAAACACTGCAAAGAGAAAAATAACTTTACTTTCGGAATTCATTATCAAAAACTATACTACAAAACCAAAGACACCGACTCACGAAATTAAAGTAATTTTTCACTTTGCAGTGTTTCCTTTTTAAAGTTTGATTATATGTCGCTTTTTAGTGGGTTGGTTTGTAATTTACCCAGTTTAAAAGCCTAAACGTCAACTTTGTATCACCTTTTGAAAAAATTTTTTTTTCTAATGCAGGGACGATAGCGTTTAGTTCTCTTGGTACTTCACAATCAGCTCTACTTCACGATATGCAGTGTGACGGGCATAAATTGTTTAGAAATTTTATTCAAGTAATCGAATCGCAACCCACGAAATACTTATTATAGGTGTGCCTATAATATTTGAAGAGTTCCCTCGATTTATCCATGATTCCATCATCAGATCCTAACTTGATGATAATGGAACTCACCTTGAAGTAAATCCTTTCGAATAAAAAAAGAATTTTCTAAATCGTTCTAGCCATCTACTAAAACTACTACAAAAATACAGTCGAATTGAGAACCTCCTCCTTTTTTTTAAGTAGGTTTAAAAATAAATCAATAAAGAAAATATGACATTCGTTAAATTGTATTTATAGTTCTACAGTACTGAACAACAGTTAGGGTTTAATTTCTTAAGTGCTTCCATCTTTTGTGATTATTTGTTTATATTATAAAAGCAAAAAACTTTTAAACTAAAAATAAAATCGACTTTGCTTTCCTTCAACGGTGTTTTTTTTTTTTCGTATTTTCGTGTTTGGACACCGACTTCCAAATAGTTAGTTAAAAAGGGTTTTTAACGCTTTTTAATTTGTAATTTATCAAGTTACAAAAGCCAAAATGTCAACTACTTATCACCTTATAAAAAATATAGCTTCTCCCGATGCAGAGCCGATAATTTTTGAGGAGTTCTCCTGGTACTTCAGCATCAGCTTTACTTCACCATAATTATGCATTGTAACGAGCATAAAGTGCTTAGCCATATTCAAGTAATCGAATCGCAACCCACGAAATACTTATTATTGAGTAGTTCCGGTGGCCATCTGTGGTCTTCATCATCAGTTCCACTTTACTAAATGGTGTTTTTCAAGAGCAACTGCACAAGTTACTACAAAAAATAACCAAATCGCTATAGGTGTGCCTATAATATTTGAAGAGTTCCCTCGATTTCTCCATGATTCCATTATCAGATCCTGACGTGATGACAATGGAAACAATAAAAAAGTATACACTATCAAACAAAAAAATAAATTTTTAAAATCGGTCTAGCCGTCTTCAAGTAATCAGGGAGCATACATAAAAAAATCCGACGAACTGAGAACCTCCTCCTTTTTTTTGAAGTCGGTTAAAAAAGATGTACCTTGCTTCATGTGCATTCTTTAATTCTGACTTACAGGTTTTGGAAAAAACTTAGTTTAGGCACCAGTCTCCCACAAATTATGTTTAAATTGTCTGTACCTTATGTCAATTATCTAATGTATTAATTTGTGGTGAGAAAATAAATAAATTCTATTCTAATTCTATTCTTAATGATGCAAAATTATTGCGTTTCCCTTTTTTGACACAATGGTATACACCGTGCCTGTTCTCCGTAGCTAAAACAATTACGTATAAAGCACTAAAAATATTTCTTACAAAAAAATACGTGTATCAAAACCCGCGTAGTCGTAGTATAGTTAGCGTTCTCGATACGTGCGATCGACTGTCGGGACGCGGAAAAAATTGACACACGTCCTACCCTGGCGGGCGCTCGGGCCATACTAAATGGGGCTATTTTTTTTTTTTTTTTTTTTGTGTGTGGCATCTCGCAGGTCAACCTCTGAGGTTGTCGGCTGCTTAACCGGGCTTGCCTGTGGTTGCCTTAATTAATAAATTAATTAAAGCCTCCAGCCAGGGCTTATTAGAAAACTTACAAACTAGGTGACTACACGCTAAGGGCACCCCCTGTGGGGTACGGACCTCGGCTTAGGGCGTCGCAGTGGGAGGGCAGCTAGGGACAGGCTGGATCATATCTTTTTTATTATTAATAAGGGAATTTAAAGCTACTGGCTCAGCGTCGCGGGCTGGCTCTGGCAAGGGTCGGGGCGGACTATTACGGGGACGTCGCGGCGGGCCTCGGCGGCGAGGACGGAAGGACGGTCGGTTTTTGTTTTTGTGTGCCACTGTACTTGTTTCCCTACGGCTCTCTTGGAGCAGGGTGATTGCGTCATCGGGAGTGACAAGGGTATGCCTTGGTCGGCGAATCTTAGAGATACGCGAGGGTTCGTATTGGGCGGCCGATACGATAAGGGGATTCCTATGTTGGATTGCAGTATCAAAGAAACGCTTGGAGACACGTTTCATGAACTGCTGGATGGTGGGCATCTTGAGGTCTACGTGAAGAAGCTCATTTCGAACATAAAAGGGGGCTCCCGTGACTCTACGGAGGAATCGGTTTTGAAGGGTCTGCATCTTGTGGAGGAGGTAGGGCTTTGCGTGTGCGAAAACAACGCAGGCGTAGGTCATGATGGGACGGATGACCGCGGTGAAAATACGCAGCTTGCACCTGAGTGATAACTTGCTGCGGGAGCTAAGAATGAAGTGGAGCCTACCTAGAGCGAAAGCGGCGCGCGAACGTGCCTGCTTTATGTGCTCAGCGAAGGAAAGGTGTTTATCGAGGACCACGCCTAAGTATTTGGCTTGCTTTTCCCAGGGGATCGGCTTGCCGTACATGGTAATCGGACGGGGGGAGGGTGGGTTTATCCGCGGCTTAGAAAAGAGGACTGCCTGGCTTTTGTCTGGATTGACTTCGATTCTCCATTTCCGGAACCACTTGGCCAGAGTGTTTGCGGAAGTTTGGAGAGTGCGAGCGATGGCATCGGGTTTAAGACCGGTATAATAGATAGCCGTATCGTCGGCAAATAGGGCTAGCTGAGTATTTTTATGCTTGGGGATATCGCTAGTGAATAGCGTGAAAACGAGAGGGGATAGTACGGAGCCTTGAGGAACTCCTGCGCGAATGGGATGGGGGGAGGAAAGCTCCCCCTCAATTCGGTAACGAAAGGTGCGATTCGATAAAAAGTCCCGTAGGATGAGCACGAGACGGTCAGGCACGCCGAGTTGGTATAGCTTATAGATTAAGCCATTGTGCCAGACTTTGTCGAACGCTTTCGCTATGTCGAAGAATAAGGCTCCCGTTATTGCGCCCCGTTGGAAGCCGGCGCTGACGTGTTCTATGATGCGGTGGACTTGTTGGATACATGAGTGTTCGGTTCTAAATCCAAACTGCTCATTGGGTATAAGACTCTTTGCTTCGGCAAAATCATTGAGCCGCTTATATATAAGCCTTTCATAGATTTTACCAAGGACGTTGAGTAAGCTAATGGGACGGTAGCTAGACGGGTCAGACTTGGGCTTGCCTGGTTTGGGAATACCTATGACAGTGGCCTGTTTCCAAGTTGCGGGGAACATATTATTGCTCAATGCACCATTGAAGATGGCAGTCATTAGCACTATAAGCTGGGCGGGGAAAAGTTTGAAAACCCTATTGGTGATGCCGTCGGAGCCAGGGGCTTTTCGCGGTTGGAGACTTTTAATGATATCCTGGACCTCATCAGGAGTGATGGGGGCCAGTGGATTATCGGGATCTTCGACGGGCGGAAGGGAAGTTCTACGTTCGACTTCAGCGTTCACCATATCGAGGTGGGCTTGGTCTACTGGTTGAGAGCTGGGAGAACACTGGGACTCTAGGCTGTCGGCTAGGCATTCTGCTTTTTCAGAGTTATCGAAGGCGACACTCTTATCGGGACGAATGAGAGGAGGCATTGTGGCCTCTTCAGTGGATCGTAACTTCCTCTGAAGCTGCCAGAAGGCAAGATGGGTGGGCTCAAGTTCGCTCAGCATCTTGTCCCAGCTCGCATTACGCTGCTCGGTAATGCGTTTCCTTACAGCACGCTGTAAGTTGCGCATGTGAGCTTTGTTTGCGGCGCAGGGAAAAGCGCTGTACGCACGGATGGCTGCGTTCTTCTCGGTTATCAGATTCCGTACATCGTCCGGGAGTTTCCAGCGGTGGTCTTCCACTACAGGAACTTCCCTTGAACAATCGTTCAGGACGGATTGTACGTGATTTGTAAGCGAGTCGATCGCCGCCGTCGTGTCAGCGACTGAGACTATGTGGTCAGGAATGGTGTCCAATTGAGGCGACGTGGTGGATTTCAGTTTTTCACTTACTTTCCTCCAGTCGGTGATCAATTGGGTCGGAGGAGGTTGGGTAGGATCATGGTAACCCGAGCGGGAACCTAGGTGTAGGATAACGGGACGGTGATCCGAGTTGAGCTCGTGAAGCGCTTCTATGGAGTGTAAACGGAGGTTTACATTCTTTAGGAGCGCCACATCGAGGACATCGGGGTTATGGTTGGGGTCGTGTGGGTAGTGGGTGGGAGTCATCGGAGCGATGACGTCGTAGTTTAGGGTCGCGCCTAGGTTATACACGATTCTGCCTCTGGCATTTGTCGTGTTGCTGTTCCAAGCGGGGTGTTTGGCGTTGAGATCGCCCGCTAGTAAGACGGAGTCACTCAGGCCGAAGAGAGTCGTGAGATCGCTGGTGAGCGCGATAGGATCGTCTGAAGCAAGAGACGCGACCGATGGTGGGGGATGGTAGGCAGAGATGATGGTTATCGGAGGATGACCAGTCATGCCTAGTCGACAGGCAGAGTACTCTAGGTGAGAGAGAGGCGCGGGTGGGGTCAGAGGGATGCAGTATAACTCCTTTCTATAATAAATAAGGGTACCGCCGCCGTGGCAACGTGTTCTGTCATTGCGAACTAGACGGTAATTCGCAATTTTGGGATCAGCGCGGTGGGGTTTCAAAAGGGTCTCCTGTATAAGGAGGACGTCTAATTGGTGGTCGCGGAGGAATTTAGTTATTTCGGCGCGTTGGTTGAAAATGCCATTGGCGTTGAAAAAACCTAATTTGAGGGATCGAGGCCTAGTGTGGTTTGTGCGTTGGGAATCCATTGGATCAGTCCATCGCATCCATCTGGTCGAGACCTAGCACCACATCACTGTGTGTGCTGAATATTTGGCTGTACATTGCCGTCGTAATTTTGCCGTTATTCTGCTGTTCGGCAGCCAGAAGGGCATCGCGGAGAGATCTGGCTTGGCGGGTCATAAATAACCTATAATGGCGCAGTATAGTCTGGGCGCAAGCCTCGCCGTGCGCGACGGGTGAGGGATTGGGCGGTTGTTTGACTGCAGGAGCAGCAGTGGTTTGAGGCGCGGGTTTGTGACTGGCTGTGGGCTCTGTAGCCACGGCTATAGGCAGGATCTGCGCTGCGATGGGTATATCCATCAGTGCCTGCAAAGGTTTGGCAGGGGCCAAGGAGGGAAAGGCTTTTTCGTGGTTTAGCCTGTTCCACGGGGACGGTCTCTGAGGAGCGAGACGTTGGGGAATCTGAGAAGAAGGTGCCTCTCTCTGTTGGCGGGCGTTGGCGCGCTTCGCTAATTTAGGAGCGAGTTTGGGGGCTTTGGGACAGCCGCGGTAGTTTGCCGGGTGACCGGTCTGGCCGCAGAGAACGCAGCTGGGTGGTTCCGAACAGAGGGTTCGGTCTTTAGGCCGTGGGCAGTCCGCAGTTCTATGCTCGCCCAGACACTTGACGCATCTGGGAGTCGCATAGCAGTTGCTCTGCGCATGGCCATACAGTTGGCAACGGTGGCATTGTCCCACTGTTACGGTTTTGTAGGGCTTTTCTATGGAGATACCGGATAGGGAGCAAATAGACTTAATCTTAAATATTGGGTGATGACCTTCGGTTGGTTCACAAATGACAAGAACCATGTCGTACAATTCACCGCCTCTCGCTTTATGTAAGCGATGGACGGCGATCACTGGTATACCTTGATCGGCAAGGTCGTCTTTAATATCCTGTACTAGGATTTCTTTAGGGACACGTTTAATAATAACACGAGTGGGCGTGTCCTCGGGGAAGGAGAAAGTGTGAAAGGAAATATTCCTTTCACGGAGGGCGCGATATAATTCCCTATAGTCGTTCGACGTAGGGACGGTGACTTTAATGCCATTTTGGCAGGCACGGGCGTTTGTGTAGTTGATCTTTCGATCAACACACATCTTAGACACATCAGTCCATTTCCCCTTGTCCTGGATGTAAAAGGGGGGCGGAGGGCGTTGCTTCCTTTGGGTTGAGGAAGTTTGGGCTATCGGGCTGGGGGGACGACTATCCTGCGCGCGAGTGGAGGTCGTTGGGACGGGGCTAGCGGGTCGTACAGGCGTTTGAGTTGGGGACGGGGGTGACGCGGTGGTCTTTTTGGCCTTGCTGGCCTGGGAGGTTTTCCCTTTCTTCCTCTTGCCGCCGGTGACGACTTGAAAGTCGTCTTCCGAGGATGAGGGGCATGATGACAAATCATTGTCGGAGTTGTTATTGGACATAGGTTCGGTGATGTCCATTTCACGGAATTCAGGTGCAGCGCACACCTGCGCGGCGTCCATTGTTTTATGAACAATGGGATTAGTAGGTGGGCCGGAAACAATAGGTGATTTCGGGAATCGGGCGATCGGCACGACTTTGTCGGCGGGCGTGGGCAATAGAGGGCTATCTACCTGGAAGTCGTTCGTTGTTTGATGAACAATGGGATCGGAGTTAATAAACACTTCCGTGAATTGACCAACTGGGATGCCTTGATCGGCAAGCGGGGGAGATAATGGGCTGTCAAGCGCGTCACTAAAATCAGCGACGTTGGCTTCGGTAGCTGGAGGACTATTAGCGATTTCACGCTGGATTTTTCCGCCATATTTGGCGGAAATAGCAGGGTTTTCCCTAAGGATCTCTAACAATATCTCCAAAATATTGGAGTTCGCCATGATTGGCGAATGGATCAAAAATTTAATGAGGAAATTTTGGAGATTTCTCTCCCGCGGGGGGCCTATTTAAAGCCTAACTGGCCTAACTCCCCGGATGGATGGGTCCGGGGATGTGTAACCCTCCCAGTCGGGTAGAGACTGGGAGGTGAGTACCTAATGGTGAGCCCTAAGCTTGTAACCGGTCGCCAGTCTTATTGTGCGAACCGGGCCCTATTGGGTCTAGTGCGAAGGGGTAGACACACCCAACCGACACTAGGTGAGTAGCTGAAAAGGAAACTCAGTAACTAGGTTTGACTAGGAGATCCCCCAAGGCCAAAACCTAGCACTCGACTCCAATTGACTGCTTCACCCTGAAGGGGATCAGCGGGTGCGTCGGGTCAGCACCCCCTTGGTTTTGTTGACACCGTGAGGTTTCCACCAAGGACCACGAAACTGTGGTTTTACCCTGAAGGGGCCAAACCAAATTGTTTTTGACGATACTCTGTTAGAGAAACAGGAAATCCTTCACCACCTCGAAAAAGGCGGATTCGGACCAGGCGTCGTAGTCGGCGACTACGAATGACGTCACGGCGAGCGCGACGAAGCGATGACACAGACACAGAACGATCGAGAGCGCGGAGCGGTACGACCGTCGCGGGCGAGCGTCGGAAGCGGAATGGCTGACTAAATGGGGCTAGCTTGGACAACGTAATATATAGTAATTTAGAGCGTTCTTAAAATCATGTTATTACAAAATTACATGATCGCATTGTCATAAAAACTATTTATTTGAATTCTTCACAGAACAAAGTTTATTTTGACGTATTTTTTTTATCGAAATTACGCCTTATTAAATGCGAATAATCGCGACAAACTTGCGCTACAGCACCTAAAAATAGACAATAGTTTTTATTTTTTTTCTAAATAATGCAATAAATAATCTTGAATATTGAACATTAGTTCACAAATCAAGTATATGTCTTATACTATGTATATTTTTTTCACCTGAATTTGTGAACATTAGTCATAGATTCCGGAATCTGAAGTTGACTCTACGATGATATTTCTGTAAACTACTTTTGGGAGATTACTCACCACAAAGCGATGCAGATGTTTTAAGTAAATGTTAAACGATAAAACACTTCATTAATAGTTGATCTATTTTAGACATGTATTTTAAAAATTCAAAGTATGACGTAAGATGGTAAAGCAGGCGATTGAAATCTTAGAAATTTACGAAAAAACGTCTAATGGCTCTTAACTTTGTGAAAACGATCTGTGATCAATGTCACTTTATACTGTATTCTAAGCTTTATACATAGTAGGTAGAAAGTGAAGAAGAAAAGTGTCGCTTGCCGTTTTTCGCCCACATCAATAGAGTGATGCTATTTCATATCTTCCTATTGGTGTCGTATAAGGTAACATTCGATTAATATCGTCTCTAACATACCGTTATTGGATAAGCTTGCTCTTCGTTTCATGAACCAGTTACTTCAAGAATAGCGACGACGCTATTATTAAAATCACCATCGTGTTTTTAAATTAATGAATCAAGCTACTCTGAAAGTAGAGACATACTAAAATGAAGTAAGAGGTTTCGGTAGGCTCCGTGGGTAGGCTCTTAAGGCATGAGAGCTGGTTGAGGTTTGAACGCTCTTCATTTTATCAAGAATATTCTAATAAACAGTTTATGTTGATGACGGTGTACCGCCGATCTCAACCGATAGGGTCGAATTTATTATCTATTTGTAACAAGCTTCAGGCATAAAATATTCCACATTCTATCCAGATATCGTACGTGGAATGTTAAAGAGGGTTAATACATACACGACGTGCCTAAAAATGTTTATCATAACTTTGCCAGCGGGTACTTTCCTCATATCGGCACATTTTTGAACGTTGAAATGCGCTTAATACAGAAACATCCTGGCGGCTGTCCGACCTCGCTAGCGCTGTGCGCCTCGCTGCTCTCATATGTTACAGTGTAACGCGAAAACTTCGTGCACATATCGCCGCTGCGTACAGATGTATTTCCGCATGTTTTCCTCGTATCCGTTGAAAGTGCTCTACACAATGCGAGCGCACCTTGAACTGCTCTCGAAGAAATCAAGCCGCCGCGGTGATCAGTTGTTTTTTTACGTGTACAACTTCGACCTAGTTAGACTCGGGGGAAAAACGCTTTCCGACCTATTTGTGCTGCTTGGAAACCGATTCATTTAAGTAGTGTCAGTAATGTACGTGATTTACAACCATTTATTGTGATCACCTGATATTTATGTGATGGCCTTACGGAGCAGGTGATATTTAGCGCTTTGACGTAAAGTTCTTATAGAATTACTGCCTTTAACTGGTATTAGCAAACTTGCGCTGCTTCTACAAGTTTAAAAGTGCACAAGATGGAAACAATCGGAAGATCCAACGCATAACGTAAATTAAGCATTCTAGTCCTTTAAGATTCCATATCCGTACAAATCCTTGCCGGTTCTCATCTTTTAATACCACTTAAGAAAGCTTTAAATAAGTCAAACTTGGATTTAGTCCTCGCAGTTTCTCGTTGTCTGTTACGCACCTCTGGTCACGGCACCGCCGGCTTTATTCATGATGACACGTTGTTTGAATTGTGTGACTAAAAGCGTTCTCAAATCGACGGTCATCTCGAAGGTCACCAACGTACGGGGAAAACACGCCAAGGCCGATATGTTTCATCACCAAGGCTGGTGGTGGACCTCCGGCGTATCGGTCATACAAATCACTCGAAAGGTTGTGATTCGATTCTTTGATTGCTCATTTTGCAACTTTACCTTACACAAGTCGATTCAAATACGGGGTTTTTTAATGCTATTGAATGTACATTTCTGTTTAAAGTAAGATCTTGTCAGTACATGGCCTTCATAAATTGAAGACGTTAAACAAAAGAGACACTGATAAAATACCTCATTCATTGCGTTCAGACTCATTAATACTTCCTTGTGAGGCGTAATTTGTATGGCGGCCTTGTGGAATATAAAGCATGGGCATGGCGCGTGTTCGTGGACTTTTCGCACCACACCATTTGTGCGTATGTATGTAGTCATACGTTGGTGTCCGTGTCCAGAGCCATTTTGATTGCTTCTCCATCTCCAATATAACGTTAACGAGCCGCGATTGTCTGTTTATTGGCGCTCATCAAACGCTGCTACTGGCCCATGTGCCACTCAATAAATTGAATGTTTCTTCCTGAATTGTAAAGTGTCGCCTTGGAGCGTGATGTGTGGCTACTTACAGCCTCTTACCGACTTTAATAGTTTTATTGGGCAGAAATTTTCTTTATCATGAATAAATCGACCTTGATTCGCTCCTTTGTAATGTATTTGTGTACAAAAAGTGCAATATCGTTGAGTGTTGTATTTATTGTGTCTATTTGCCATAGTCATGAAGTCGTGAACTTAGTTACAGATTATGTCCTCATGCTAGTGTGCTGGGGATGCACGTTTGGTGCCACGATCGTCTTTATCACCGGCATCACGTGCCGCCATGTTGCCAAAATTTCTGTCAGCAATAAGTAAGGACCAATATTGACGGAAGTTAAGTAATACCATAATAACTTAGGCTACAATGTGTTCTTAAGCATATGAATTAAGCTTCTGTAGCCGAACTAGGCAGTGCCTGTATTTCGACTGATTGAATACAGGCTTTGGACACTATCACCGACCCCCTAATGCTAGTTAGAAGTGATTTAGGTGTTTGTTCTGAGTCCGTATTATATACTGTGTAATAGCCGCCTCGAAATTGATTATGCACGGTTTTCGGGACTTTTGCCTTCCGTAGTTTTTTCTACAATTTTTATTATAATGTGTTCATGTTGTGGGTTTGCAAGTAGCAGTTTCATAATGGACCCTTTATTCAGACGTCTAATTTAGAGAAATCTACAATATATGCAGCCTATACAGAGTTTCTTTAATTAAGTAACTCTTTTGTAATGATGTATTTTTTATATGAAACGTTCTCAGCCGGGTGGCGTCTGCGACGGTTGCGCAAACAATACAAACAGTAACGATGCTATTATTCAGTTTCGCGAGACTGCAAGCGGTCACGTTGATTTAACGACTTTTTTGTATAATTGCTCCGTAGTTGGGAGCGAGACACGATGTGACGTATGTGCACATGAAACACGTTCATCGTTTCGAACATAAAATGAACAATAATAAAAACGTTCACGACTTAGCATGTGGTTGTTATTAAGAGTATTATGTTATAATTATGAAATGATACTTTATGTCGTACCTGTGCATGACCACGAGGTAACTCTCTTACTCATACCACGCAAGCTCTCACGATTGCCTCAAATCCTACGGAACTGTAGTTTCCAGTACAGGAAGTTAATGCCGTAGTTGTGACGAGCGCAAGTAAACAATTCTACCTTCCTTATGCTGGCATTTGAAGCCTGCATCGTCACGATGCGCATCGTGTGAGGTCACCGCGCGAGCCACGCTGGCGCTCGGCCGGCCGCTCGTGACTTACCGCTGACCTCATGCTTTGCACCATTTTAGTGCGATTTTCGTAGCTAATCGATTAGAACATCTTTGTTTACTTATTCTTTATTAATGAGACAAGATGGATTGTGGAGTTGCTTAATAATCATAATTAATTGTGACATTAATTGTGTTGCAAATAGACCAGTAGAGCCATGTAAAGTTGCGAGAGTAAAATGGAGCAGCTTTCTAGCTGTGTCTCAGAACATCTATGTAGTCATCGTTGCTCAACGTACCAGTAATGCGTAGCTAGATGAGAAGATTAGACCGCATTGCCATTCCCAGGTCTGATAAAAATAGTGATACCTGCTTCATCGGACAGTATATGACGTGAGGTTGACGGTTTTTTGATAGCAGCAGTTGTAAATCCAACGCTGGTTCGTGCTCACCTCTTCATCGGTTGGTTGAGATATATTCAGGAAGCAAATCCGTGTAATTCTTAAGGATCGGCAGACGACTTTGGAAGGTAATGTTTATGTATCGTGGGGCCTGGTTTTATGTAACTTTTTGTATATCGTTCATCTTATATTATCATAGCTGTTATTTTAGTTCTTAAATTATTCTAGTTTTTAAATTATTAGAGTAATCATTTATCAAAATGATTACTCTAATAATTTAAAAACTAGAGATCCATTTAAATTGTAAACTGTACTTTAGTTTTAAGCCTTGTAAAATAAATAAAGTGGTATTTACTATCGAAGAGAACTATAATTTGGATTGTACAAATAAATTCGGCAGACAGAAGTGGCAGCCTTGTTGAGTAAGTTGAGCAAGCTCAAAACGGTCCAGTAATTCATCAGTAAATGTACCATTTTGTAACAAGTTCGTTATTAAAGCACCTGAAACGATTGTGCAATATTTTCTCTCCGCAATTAGTGCTGCTGGTATTACACTCAAGGGGGACAGGGTCGCGCTACCTTGCTCCTTATCAGCACTTGACAAAACAATACTCGCCATCAAAACGTAAACGTTGACGTGTACGGTAATGTCCTCGACGTGACTCTTATTCTACACCTTGTCAATCTTCCATTGTTCTTTCCTCTGGAAACTTGATGGGTTTCTAGCTAACAATTGCAGCGCTGTACCTATGCAATTCATTTCATATCATTCGTCCGCAGAGCTGTTTTGTTGGAGTGACGTTAACAATGGCTGTTTTGTATGGCATCTTATGTACTGAAACGATGATGCCTATTGTTGTTTTTCGATAACATCGTTCTCCAAGATAGATACAACTGAGACAATTATGTTCTCGGTAAAATGATGGTGTATGTTGACAAAACTACTGTATCAGAATAGTGTAAACGTAAATTAAGTCTCCTTTATTGGTTTTTCAAACACGAAACTCATTTCCGTTTCAATCTTATCACGATTGTTGCTGGAGTATCGTTTGATTTCGTCCTTTTGTAAGCCGTCACAAAAGATGTTGATTGTACATTTTGTGCCCACTGAAAGTCTGTAAACAATTACGTTTTAAATGGCCATCGTCGTTGCCTTTGAAATCAGATCGTGGTGAGTTTTTTTATCGACCACAAATTACAGCTACCCATGTCAATCATATTTCAATTAATACTTATGATAACCCACACTTTTAGCTAGGTAAGTAATATGATACTTATGATTTTTTCTACTAATAATGATTCAACCTAAAACACTCCCACAGCTGAGACATAGGCTTTCTCGTGAGAGGGAAAATGGAATGGAATGGATGAAAAGGGACCGTAAACCACGCGGGGTCAAAGCGGGTTGGTGAATGTCTCATGTCTTCGAATTTTTGTTCCTAGCAAATCCGGTTTCTTCACGATGTATTGTTTCACAGTTTTGAGAGCAATGGTGATGATATAAATTACCCAAGTAATGCACCGGACTGGTTTCTAACTCACGCCAACATTTTTTAAAATTCTAAAACTGTTTTATACTGTCTGCTGATACGGCAATGTATCTAGTAATTACAATACAATGGTATCTGGGACGGCATCGAAGAAGCTACCTATTTAATGTAATCAATCGAATTTATCGTCTGGAGCAGGTTTGATTGACACGCCATTATCTCGACCCAGCTCAGCCAACAATGCAGGCCGAATACAAATGAACTGAAGAGTTGGGAGTGCGCGGCTGCTACCAGCGAGCAGCCTGTTGAAGCACATAACTGTGTTATCGTGTAGTATTGTGTCGCCTTCGGTCGTACGGCCAGCACTTGTGCAAACTGTGTGCAAAACATACCATTGTGCGTGCGGTAACAAGAGCCGATCGCATACGTCCAATGACGGCTTGTTGTCTGCCTGGAAACGTTTTCGACAACAATTGCTGGAGTCGCGCATTTGCAACCATTCAACTGCGAATGTTATACGAAACTTGCCATTTCACATGAGACGCGCTAAATGAAAACACACCGTTTAATTGTGTGCCTTTGTGTCGTTGGAACAAAGAAAATAAAACAATAGTAGCAGTAGAATTGTAATTTAAATTATGGATGCTATTATGAGCTATCTGTACGTCAAGTATTTGAATGCACTTTGTAACAAGCCTTGTTCATTTGAGTTTGTCATTTGGAGCATAGACCAGCCCTAGACGTAGGTAGGAACTTTGACCCCGTTCGTCACCCTGCGTAAGTACAAATGACGTAGTGTGTTACGATGAAAGAGAAGTTTACCTATGCTCGTCAAACTTTTCCCGGATTCGATACTGACGTCAAATGGGTCTGGTTTTATTTCCCTTAGTGTCTAAACACGCTATGCCGAAGTTACGCGACCGAAGTTCGTCATGATTACGCCTGTAATGCTATTTGAAGTTAATAAGCTAATTTAGTCGGGCGCAAGTTCTGCAGGAATTCGGCGGCAACGCATTTTTAACCGACTTCAAAAAAAGGAGGTTTACAATTCGTCTTGAACTATTTTTTTTTTTTTTTTTATATATGTATGTTACCTCATATCTCGGATTTGGCTGGACCGATTTGAAAAATTCTTTTTTCGTTTGAATGGGTATACTTTCTAGTTGGTCCCATTGTTACGAAATCAGGATCTGATGATGGGATCCTGGAGAAATCGAGGGAACTCTTCAAATATTATAGGCACACCTATAGCGTTTTGGGTATTTCTTATAGTACCTTGAGCAGTTGCTTCCGAAAAGTGCTAGTTGAGGAAGTTGAACTGATGATGAAGACCACAGATGGCCACTGAAACTCCTCAATAATAAGTATTTCGTGGATTGCGATCCGATTACTTGAGTACGGATGTTAAACACTATGCTCGTCACAATACATCTGGTGATGTAGAGCTGATGGTCAAGTACCAGGAGAACTCCTCAAAAATTAACGGCTATGCATCGGGAAGAGCAATATTTTGTAAAAGATGATAAGTTGTTGACATTATGGCTTTTGTAACTAGATAAATTACAAACCGACCCACTAAAAAGAGTGAAAAAAATATTTTTTTCGAAAAATAGAACCGACTTCCATATCCAAACACTACAAAACCAAAAATTTACTTTCGGACTTCAAACTTTAATTTCAGAAGGCGGTGTGAAAAAAAAAAGAAAATCCAAAACCAATAACACCGACTTCCGAAATTAAAGTTATTTTTGGTTTTGTAGTGTTTGGATATGGAAGTCGGTTCTATATTTCGCAAAAAATTTTTTGTAGAGCACACACTATTCGCGACCGAAGTTTGGTTCGAATGTCGGCAAAGATCTGGGCGGGGAGCAGCGGGAGGAAGGGATGCCCGCGCCCCGCGTCTCAGCCTGGTTGCGCAACTGAATTTCTGCCGCGTAAGTTCGGCACTTATGATTTATCATATCAGCCGAATACGTCGGAATTTAAAATCAGCCAAAATTTATATCAGGCACCAGTCTCTCACAAAGCTGGATTACAGTCCGTATTAACTTTAAGCCAACTTGGAGAGAAGAGAATAAATTATTCATTATTAGTGAAGACATTTTGTTCCAATTGTAAAAGTCCCGCTGGCGTTGTCACGAGTCTACGACTACGTCGCGATTCAATTACTGTCGCCAAGCGTTTCCTCATTGCGGTTTTGTGTCGCTAGCCACATTCTAGTGCTCTGTACAGTACGCTGTGTCCCTTATTTGCCACATTTAAAATATTTTGTTAAACAATGTCCGAATGGTTCTTATGACAACCAAGTTTGAACAATAAATTAGTCATATTCAACGAATTAGGAATAACGTTGGTCATATTGATGAAATAAGATTGCCTTTTATTTAGGTAATTAATTATATGATGATGCATTCACGGAGACTAATTTAGACGAAAACGCATGCCAATCTTACTTAATTTTGTCTGTGGTAGTTGCTTCGTCATTGTGTATGTATAAACCACTTACCTACATAAAGATGCAGTACCCACTTGCGCTTTAAGCTCCTGATGACTGATCGTCTCAGTAAAATATTCAAGGTGTCTAAAGCACAAGCTATTGTAGCGAACGACCGACGAACATTTCCATGAGAAATAAAACCAAGGTGTGGAACTCTCTGCCGGCTGCTGTGTACCATATGACCCATCAGCGTTTAAAGGAAGAGTGAACAGGCACCTTTTGTGACATCGTAGATCTCGTCTATCGCTTACCATTAGGTGTGACCGAGGTCAAGAGCGGGCACAACAGTAATTAAAAAAAAAACTAGTTACTCCATGATTTCCGACAGTGATAACGATGATATGTATGTAGATGTTTTGAGGATAAGTACTATAACTTACCGGCTCGGTACACAGCTCTTTAAAATTCTGCCAAAAGTACTGCCATTGTTCGCTTAACGAATACCGTGGAAATAGAGAAAAAAAAAACGCGGAAAAAAAAGCCAGGGGAAGCGTGTAAAACAAATTAGTGTGGCCTTGCCATTGTGAGGCGGACAGACGCAGCGTCGCGCGCGCTCCGCCGGTCAAAGTCACTGCCAACTGTGCGTGCGCACTGTAAATAATACACCGTGACTATGGACAGCACACGTCAATAGTACAAGCTCTATTACTGCCTCAACGCTGAGATTAATTGACCAAATTAATTTGACTTGCCGTTCTGAGAATCAGTTTGACTTTCATAGTGGAACTGTCAAATCAATATTCGGAATGTCACTACTTCGCATTCTGAACTTAAAAGCGAACTCACTACAAAGTTGGTATTTAAGGGTTGAGCAAAAAGTCTTTCTTTGTTAACCCGCAACCGATGTAGCAGTCCCTTTAGCATGCGTAATTCAGAACCAGATTACCACGGGGTTTTAATGTAGTGTTTAAGGTCAGTTTTTATCAAAAATCAGAAGTTACAGGAATTTAGATTTATGTCACGTTTAACAAAACGTAGTTTATGTTTCGTCGTCGAATAAATTTCTGAGAGTAATCATTGATAGTATGCAGAACTGTGACTGTGTTGAATAACAACAAACAATTTGATATTGTTTTAAATCATGTAAGGAAAGACCAAACCTGAAACCAGCCTCGTATAATATTAAAACAGTGGGATACAATAAAACAAACAAGGTTCTTATAAATATGGAAGCAACCATGAGTAATTAATGTGTATAGGTGGAGAATAATGAAGGCATGTAGGTTGGAATCGTAATAACTAGTTTTCAGATTATCTCTATAAACAAATTAATCACCTTTTTTGTATGTAGAGAACTAGTAATGTGGGTAGAATTCACATTACTAGTAGTGATGCAACGAATACGAATATTCGTATTCGCCGAATAGTAGACTTTTACCGAATATTCGTATTCGGCGAATACTAATACGAATATTTAAAAACTAATATTTTTGTACGCAACTCTATTTACTGCAGATTTGAAAAATTTCCAAGTCTGAAAAAACTCGCCCAAAAATATTTTTCACTGAAGCCATGTAAAGTCGCCTCGGAAAGACTTTTTTCAACGGCTGGGAACACCCAGACTGAAAAAAGAAATCGCCTAAAACCAGAAAATCTACAAATTTTATGTTTTTTAAATAAAAATTTGCCTGTTGTAAATTTTAATTATTAGAAGAGTAAACATTTATCAAATAAATAAGTCTTTTATTACCATGGCGAGATATTCGTATTCGTCGAATAGTAGGTTTGATATTCGTATTCGTAAAAGTAGTATTCGTTGCATCACTAATAACTAGCAATCTTGTTAACCCCTCCAACTAAGCTAAATATGCTTGTGTCTGGAGTGGGTTTACGGCAACAGTGTAATGGGTGGGGTTCGAACTCGCGACCTCTCGATCACAAGTCCGAAACCTTAGCCGTTAGGCTATTGACGCTTCAAACTCTACTGTTATCATCTTACAATCACGTGTTACTAATATTATCTTACAGCACAACTGCTATTGTAAGTGCTGTTGGGTTTTTCTATAAGAAATTTCTCAGTACAAGCCCTGAGCTTGGGATTTGGCGGTGTGATACCCCGTGCCTTGGAGAGCACGTTGGCGTAGGCCCGGCTATCATTAGGCGGTCGTTATGAGTAGTTAGAAGCCAGAAAATCTGGAGAAATGTGGAGGTCAGGTAGGATGGCGCTCCATGTAAAACATTAAGGGTCACAGCACACATATCAACTCAGGAGCGGATCGTCACCGCCTCGCCTTTCCCCTTGGCATCAAACAGGCGTCCACGTAACGTAAACGGATCAGAAGCTCCGGCACGTCGACCGCTGGTTGACGGCTAGGCGACACTAGTTCAGTCATTTTGAATCCGAACCTTAAGTGTAGCGCACGGTTATGTCTCGGTTCACAATACGTGAGTTGGCTATCTTTGCCATAGCACTTGATGAAGAGGAAAAAGAAAAGACTGGAAGCTGCCTTGTGAATGACAGTCAATGAAATTACGTTCGGCAACGCAGACCGCGGTAGGGGCGCGGACGAACAGACGTAAGCTAGCGTACGGAGAGCCGTAAGCGCGGGAACTGCAAGTCGACCACGCACCGCACCGAGGTTCGTGAGCTTAGTCCCGAGGCGAGGCGATTGATTAGTGCACTAATCGGAATCGTAACGTAAATGTAATCGCCTAAACTCCCTTTCATACAAATAATACTGAACGGCTCGAGTTGATACGGTTTCCGAGTTGATACGTGTGCTACGACCTTAATACTAGGGAATCGAGAACCGGTTCAGTTTTGAAGAACCGGGATTTTCGAGACAGTACCTCAAAGGAACCGGGAAAAACCGGGATTTTCGGGACTTTCGGTACTTTTTTATTTTTTTAAGTTTTTTGACGTAATAACATGTATTAAATAGCAAAATAGGAATATAATAATAAAAATAATAAGATATCTTTAATGCAGAGTATTTATTCATCTAATCTTATAAAAATCAACAGTCTTTTATAGGTTTATAATCAGTCTAGACTTAAATTTGCTTTTTAGTGTTTTTTACATACACAAATGCTAAACAAACAACTTAACAATCTTTGGATATTTATGGTTCACTTTAGTATCTAACATATAAAAAGTCATGTGGTAACAAAACAAGATCTTATGAGATCAGTTTTAGTATGTTAAGTATGTTAAAAAAATAGCTACTGTAACATAAATTAAGCTTCATCCATTAGTTAGTAAGTATTTTTTACATTTTAATAAACAATACAAATAAAATAAAAACTGTACTCTAACTGAATAGTAAAAATCTTAAAATCTTTTAAATCAAACAATAGGTATACAAATTATTTACTTTTAAGAGCTCTTTGTTCATTGTAATAGGTTCTCAGGAATATGAGTGAGTCTAAACTTTTGTCACTTAATCGTGATCTAATTTTATTACACAGCAATCCAGCCGCGGAAAATATCCTCTCCGGTTCGACACTGGTAGGTGGAATTGATGAAAGATGGTCATATGCTTGAGATAAATACCGCCCGCGATCGCCTCCGTTCTCAAAAAGTGCCATTTCGAATCTCACAGTAGTATAGAGATCATCTTCATTGGCAAGCTTACGTTTCTGGTTTGTAGCCTTTTGTAACTCGGCGTCTAGCTTTTCTTTGTTTGATGATAACCCACTTATTTGTACCTCAGAATGGTCTTCCTCTTCATTTTGAATTGATAATGAATCATGGGGTGTTGGAGGAGGAGGGTTTACGCGTTTCAGGAGTGTTACTATGTTATTGCACATTTCATCACTGTTTGGGCGCAAAAATACTGTACTGTCTTCATCATTTCTCTCCGAAAAATATTTGTCGGGGTTTTGCAAGTAACTTAGAGTTGCTGCTTGTACTAGACGTCGTTCGCCGTATCTTTTCTTCAAAGCTTTCAACATTTTTTTGCTCAGGGTGTTATTATTCTCTTCCAATTTTTTCAAAGCAAATTTAATCGCTATATCAGCTGTTAATAATGTCGCATCTCGTCGGCATAATGCTTCTAAAACAGTCTTGATTACGTCCAGTATTTCATGCAATTGCTCAATTTCTGTCCATTCTTCCCCAGAAAAACTTACTTCCGACTTTAAATCAATAAGCGCTTTTACTATGCAACTTCGCAGTTTCAAGAATCGCTGTAACGTATCAGCTAGGCTACTCCAGCGTGTAACTGAGTCGCAAATCAGTGAGTATTCTTTTTTGAACTCTGCAATTACATACTTCTGCAACACTTCGTCATTTTTGGTTGGCGATTTGCGAAATAGTTTCACAACCTTTTTTACTTTTAAAATTATTTCATGGTACTCAAGTTGGCGTTCGGAAACAGAAGTCGTTGGATTTGATGAGAACTCCGCACCATCTGTATCATCATCAGAATCGTTATCTGAAGCAACTTCCTCTCTATGAAATAGGCGTCTCAATTCTGACAGGGGCATATCTTCGTCTATCGATTCGAAATCTGTCTCAGGAAGATCTATTTGGTCTTCGTCTTCTATGTCACTTTTCTTGTAAAAAACATCATTTATGGCGAGCTGCAGAGCATGAGCAATGCATTTTTGATGATAAGACGACAAAAGTTTGCCGAATTTTGTCATCATACTACATCCATCTGTAGCCTCGGCAATGATATCCGTTTCAAGGGATACGCCAAATTCATATAATTTGCGTTTTATTTCTTCGACGCATTTTTTTGCTGGCATGGACCCAAAAACCCTGATGAGTCCAAGATTTTTAAAATTTTTGCCTCCGGAGAAATGCTTCGAGTGTAAATTCAAACTGATATATCGTCGGTTCCGGATTGATGTCCACTCATCAAAAGACATCGAAAATTTTTTACCTTCTTTTAATAATTTTTGTATTTCAATCTTTAATTGCTGTTTTATTTTGTCAGCTTCTTTGACTACAATACTTTGTATTGTATCAGCAGTTTTTGGTAGCGCGTGGCCTGATTTCTGAAATAATCTTCTTAGATCTTCACATTCTATAAAAGTCCGAAAAGAGTAGCCATTCAAGGCAGCCATACGAGAAACCATAAGTTCCATGTGTGGGTTTGTTTCGGATGCATAGTAGTCGGTTAATTTTGCTTTTTTCTTTGGTACTTCCTCCTTACTGGTTGACTGAATTACAGCACTGTGTGGTTCACCAGCTAAAGTATCGACAGCTTTCAGACTTATTTGATGTCGATTTTTCAAATGTTTTTGCAAGCCACCGGTACTTCCTCCACCACATTTTAAAATACTTTGGCATTTTTTACATTTGGCGCTCATTTTGTCGCGAGCGCGAAGAAAATAGTGCCAAACCGATGACTTATCATTTGACTTGCTGCAAACTTCTTCAAAATCCATAACCTATAACAAAAATAATATAAGGTTAACTAAACTAAGAAAGGAAACTAAATATGAAAGTGCAATAAGCAACAAATGTATCGCACACGAAGGGTTCCTTGCCATTATCTATAAAAACGGCTAAAAATTCATGTCTGTTATATGGGAGCCCCCTTAAATATTAATTTTATTTTAATTTTATAATTTATTTTTAAACTTAGTATATAACACAATGTTCTGTGAATATTTCAAGCGTCTACCTGTTGCTGTTATCAATCAATATCCATCCAGCAAAAGCGAGCAAAAAAATCACATTTGTTGTATGGAAGCCCCCTTAAATATTTATTTTATTCAGCTTTTTAGTATTTGTTGTTATAGCGGCAACAGAAATACATCATCTGTGAATATTTCAACTAACTATCACAGTTTATGAGATACAACCTGGTGACAGACGGACCGACAGACAGACAGAAGTCTCAGTAACGGAGTCTCGATTAACCCTAAAAAGGATTAGCCGAATCGGTCCAGCCAGCCGTTCTCGAGTTTTTCCGTTAGCAACACATTTAGCAATTATTTTTTATTTATACAGATATCTACTTTGCGTAACGGTATGTAAAAAACTGTTAAAATGAGCATAAACAAAAGTGTACCACCAGTTCTATAACCCAACTGCAACCATTGACCCTACGAGTACCAAACAAGAAACCCCAAAATATAACCTAAAAATAATAAAATTATCAGCTACAGAGCTAAAACGAAGCATATTTTAAAAATATACGTACAATACGAACACATAATAAGCATGATTAATGCATAATCTACTTAAGTACTTACCGAGAGCAACTTGATGTTATATTTTGATGGAAGGAAACATTTCAAGTCAGGCACGCACGACACCAAACCAACCACTTACATTGCAGATTACAAATCGACTCGTGGGCGGCAGCAGGTATGGCAATAAAATGACTGCCGCCAGGTACCCCTCTCCCCGCGCGATCCCTGTCAGTGTCATCCACTTGTATCCGAAAATGTTGACGCGTTTACAAAGACAGTGAAGAAATAACTCTCGTAAATTTTTTTTATTTTTATTAAAAGAATTTGAGTAAAAGTTTAATAGATGTTAAAATGTAGGTGTATAAATTAAAAATATTTTTTTTTTGAGAACCGAAAATCCTGAAATTCCCGGTTCTCATTTTGAATTCCCGGTTCTATCTGTAACTGAAAAGAACCGGGAAATCCCGGGATTTTCGGGACCGGGATTTCCCGGTTCTATACCCTACTTAATACCCAGTTGCGTCCGGTTAGACTGGAAGAACGTACCAACGTAGTTGAGAATAGTCTAAGCAATTGATAGTGACGTGCGTTTTGCGTTCTTCTAGAATTAGCTCATTTCTGACGTCTGCGTAATTCGAGATTATTGTTAACAGCTGGGTTTCCTTCTATACCTATTTTCAGTCATGCAATTATTATTATAACGTAAACTCCGATTAAATACGGTTGCAACTAGAAATGTTATGTTTTACAGTAGAGCCAAAACAATTTCAAGGCTTTAATAAACAGTCTTTATTATCTTTTTATTATTATATCTTTATGCAAATTTTATATTTTTGGATAGTTTTTAAATTACGTAAGATTTTGTTTATTCTGTAAAGTAGCATAAATATTTCCATTTGTAACAGTATTTTGGACAATTATTTAAACTTAAAAGAAAAACAATAGCAATATGCGCATATAATAAAATAGATTGTAGAACACAGGCAACAAAAACAAAAATACCTACTCAGAAAATCTGACCGAAACAAAAATTTATAAACCAGTTTCTGCCCACGGCTTTTCTCGCGTGAATGCATGACACAGTCAGTGAACTTCTTAAATTAATATCATCTAATTTTTAATAGAATAAATATAGTTACATATTGTTATGTTTATGATAATCCCAAGGCTTTGCCAATCATTTGCCTGGCTGCCTTAAGTCCGCTCATGTACCACTATTGTACATAAAGTTTAAATAAATCAATATTTTAATAACGAGCTGTCCAGCTCGAAGTGCGAACACATGTAACGGAACTACTTAGCGGCAAAAAGCGCGAATGGTTAGATTGACTCATAAAAGCTATAATGTAAATCCTAATCGCACCTTGCCTTAGAACTTGCTTCTATTTCAAAGTTTTAGTTCTAGAGACAGGAATGTTAAAAAAAATGTATGTAGTCAGTTATCCTTTTTTTGTAATAAAGATTTATTTTATTACAAAAAAAAGACGATATGATAAAAAGACGTAGGCTAATTCGATAATGTTTCTTAAAAAATGTTAAAATTGAACTGGATAAGACTTTATTTATTAAGCCCGCATTTGACTACCGTCTTACCTGATGGTAAGTGATGATGTGGTCGAAGATGAACCGCGCTTGCCTAGAAGTACCCTATTCACTCTTGACTTAAAGACCCCCGAGCTATAGCTATTAGAAAACACATGCTGCGGCAGAAAATTTTACTCCTTAGTTGTACAGACAATGAAAGTTTTTTCAAAAGTTTTTGAGTGTATGGGTGGAATGTCCACCATGTAACGATGGCGCATCGCTTGGTGGACTTAGGTTATGCAATTCTATTGCACACTCCTCGAAATATAAGTGTAACCAATAAAAAATCGTTAGGATTGCTATTCTTCGCCGATGTTCAAGGCTTTGAAGCTTTGACTCAACCAGTGCATCATTGCCAATGCTCGACCAGTGCTCTATTGACTCAAGCGCGTCCAGTTCATATTTGTCAGGTCCGTCCGATTTTGATCTTGATACAAATTGATTGAGCAGCTGTTGTGTAGTACTGTATTCTTATGTTCTTATAGTCAAAGTCAACGTCAAATTATATGACTTGGAATTTCAAGACACATCTTCAAGACTCACTGCTCAAATATAACAGTTCCTCGTTCGTAATCTTTATTGCTTTTGCCGTAACGCTTGATCTCATTTTGCGCAACGTACTTGTGCTGTGATTGGTTACAGGACGGTCCAATCTGTCCACCGAGATATTTATTACTCTTGACACTGCTGCGCCGCGGCTCCGTCCGTTGCCCTTGAGCCTCGCGACGTGACACGGATTCCTCTGTCACCGTCACGATCAACGGCCACATTAGCTCTCACTGTACTCACATTACGAACTTTTCCTTATATTTTCTCATTATAATCATGCGCATGAACTAGGCGGCCAGGCCACTTGGTAGTACCTATCAATCATTTTCCTGGTCGCTATATCTATCAAGTTGGGCTCGACTCTTAGGAAGTAGGAAGTATTTTTATAATGATGCACCTAGTTAACAGTCAGTACCAACATAAGCTTACAATTGTTGTCTTAATAGCGTATGATTGCAGTGTAGTTATTTAACAATGCATCAGTCTTCTTGATAAAATAATTATGCTACGAAGATCGAATTATCGCGAAAGTAAATGCTCACTTTTAATTAAATAATGACACCTGAATTTTGATCGATCGAGCAGCAGATAAGCTAATTAAAGACATGAGCTTGATACATTTCGATAAGAAACTTTCGGAGTGGTTCGGCCAGGAGCAGATTCCACTGTAATTTCACGGGTTGCAAATCTGTGTGCGGCATGCACATGAGCCGTTATCTCAGGCGCCGCTGCCGGCCGCAGCTGACCCACACCACTCGACCTCGATACTTTGGCTAGATCATATCACGTATTATGCTTCAACTATTCTACAATATCGCAATTCGCAGATACAATCGACGTTGATTTACGTTGTTGGCAGCCTCTGCTGCTCTTGGAACAGGAAATTTTCCTAGCGAGACGAGTTGACAGTCTACTTGGCGACAACTTAGTGACCGCTAATGGGAGTTTCCCAGTACATCGGCGACCTTGTCCCGTTGGAGACTGGTTGACCTTACCTATGTAAATGGAAATGAGGTATTGTTGACGGCTTGTGGAATGCATGCTGATGAGTCAAGAATGTGTACAGATGCTACTTCCGAGTGAGGAAGTCTGACAACACGGCTAGCTCGTTAAAATGTTAACTTTGCTAATGATTATATTTTATCACAATCGTGTCTCATTTATATTCCTTTTTTCAATCTTTTCAGCAGCGTGCCAGTCACCGCTGATTTATATTTAAAACAACATCTAATTATCATAATTTACATGAATAATGAATGCTGAATACGCAAAATTAGACTATTACGAAAGCAGCTTGTTACAATAGATTCAGTAGTTTGCATAATGACTTCGATGGATATTTTATTTTCGGTTCTTTTCGTGTCGAAGAATAGTGGTAAGATGATGTCATTTTTGAAAAGCTGCCGGAGATTATGATCGAAGTGATCACGACTGCGGTGCACGGCTAACACTGGCCTCTCGGTCGTTGTTGTTAGCAGTCAAATGGCGTGTGCAAGTCAATGAACTTGGCACTCTGGCTCAACGCCTGTATAACATACGCTCTGGTCTAGACTAGGTGTCTTCACTGTTTTTGAACTTTTTGCTATCTCCAATTAGAAGCTTAGGTTGCAATTAAAATCTTACTGCTTTAAGGTAAAGGTAGATTTTCCAACGACTCGTTCGAATTGTACGTAAACCAGTTCAGCAGAATTATTCCAACAAATTGCCTTAGTTCAGCAAATGTAATTGAATACACGAAATAAAACCTGTAGCATGCGAAAGTGGCTGCGTTAGTTGAATTTATTTGTGATTTTTATCTAGCCCAATCGTCTTAGAATTTAAATAGTCCGTGGTGCTACGTCGTAATTTCAAGCTGAAACTGCCGCGGAACGGTTGAGACAGTTTAGTTAAAACATTGAGAACGTTTTATTTCATTCAATTGGTGCGCGCTCGTTCATTTGTATGTTTAGCAAGCGTTGCCTGAATTTGGCACTAGGTATTTGTATAATGAGCAATTTGTTTCGTTTGAGCGAGCACGAAGATTATTTTGCATACGGAGTATCAATCAATGTCACTGCTTATCTATGTTTTCTAGGTGGTTTTCGCTGTGTAATAAATAGAATTTAATTCTACTGTTTTCGCTCGCTTGTAATCTGCGTACGAGTATGCTAGAAAAATAAACTGAGTCATAGACATTTTATAATCCACATTCATACGGGTTCTATGGTTCATCCTGCTGCCTCTTTCTAAAACTAATTATTATCCGATAGGTTTTACTCTCAAGGTATTGTTAAAGACAGTTAGTATTTTGTATACACGTATCTTTGATTTGATATACATAACTAAACTTGTTGATAATGCTTTGTATTCTGATCACATATATTATATTTGATATTGGCCTTAATTTCTAATAATTTTACATTGCGGGTTTATGTTATTCATCGTAGGTATCCCTATTTACCTGTACGCATAATTTTTTATGTATGTAGTTTAAAATAGGAGGTATTCCTCGAAGCGCTATCATTTTGAGGCGCACCTAATGAGGCGCTCCTTTTTTATTCCTCGGAGCGCACCTTTTAGTAGCGCTCCCGATAGCATTTAAAAATATTAAAATTTTATTCCTTGAAGCGCACCCACGTTTAAAGCCACGTAGCGCTTCGAGGAATACCTCTAAAATAGAATATTTAGAATTTTCTACGGTGAAGTAATATTTTTTTTATAATATGCTCGCGTTTGACCATCTCACCTGATAGTAAGTGATGATGTGGTCGAAGATGAAGCACGCTTACCTAGAAGTAAGCTATTCACCCTTGACTCAAAGACCCCCAGGTTATAGCTGTCGGGAACTAAACTTAAAGTTTAAGTTAAACTTTAAGTATTAGTTTGATTTTTTATCCTGTCTTTTGAGTTTAGTAGATTTGTGTGTGGCACTTCGCATAGACATTAACAATACTGATATATGTAATAATTGTTGTATCATTTTATTGTTTAATATTTTGTGGCTTTATCCCACTTTTTATTGATGATAAGCTTGCGTTTGACTACTACCTGATGGGAAGCGATGATGTAGTCGAAGACGAAGCACGCTTACTAGAATTAACCTATTCGCTCTTACTTAGACTCTCAGGTTGTAACTATAAGGTATCTACTCCGGCAGGGAATTCCACTCCTTAGCTATAAGCAGAATTCATGTATTCCCAAAAAGTTTTGTGTGTACGAGTGGGACGTCCAAGATGTAACGATGGCGCATCGCTGTTCGTCTAGTAGTTCTCTGATAGAACGGGTTTAGGGGAATTAGATTGGTAGATTTGTGTTATGAACATTTAATAACAATTTCATAAAAAGCATGCTTCAGTTTTAAAGCAGCAGTGGGCACAAACATTAGTTCCAAAGCCATGGGTAGATATCAGTATCACGTTTTGTTACATACCTACTGATTGCTTTACCTATTACTTGTCTAATTTCTCCAATCAACTTGTGTCACGTTTTTTCAATCATCGTTGAGTGTCACCTTATCTTTATTATTTTCGTTATTAATTATCGCGATGATTATAGTCAATTGGTTTTTCTTTGTTTATGTTGTATTCTACTCGCTCACGTCGACAATGTAGGAGAAGTAACAATCGTCAGATACCGCTTTAACTGTATCACTGTCGGTCGTGAAAAAGTCTTCTAAATTCTTGATCCAATTAAAACTTCCGTTAACGCACTCTTGGAATGAAAGTGGCGTAACTCTAAATTCCTGTAACTTTTGATGTTGATATAAACTGACCTTAACACTACTCTGAATTCTCGCTGTAGTAGGGGTCAAAATTACGAGTAATAAAGGGACAGCCTACACACAGATCACGGATTTCAGCACTGCTTTCTTTTTTTTAAAAACTGCTTTTTCTTCCAAAAATTGTAATTTTTTAGTTAAGTCTACAGTCCCAATAAAAACAATAGCTTTTTATTTATGCGCGTCATCGATATCCCTACCAATGCTTCATATATATTTCATAGTATAAAATTAACCACCAAAGTTTTGGATTCTAAGTAGACATGATGTTGATTGAAATCATATAAAAATTCAAAGAAATCTCAGAAGATTTGCATTAACGTCATCAAGTTTAAAAGATCATGCAACTTTTAAACCGTCTATCAAAAATAACATACAGGCGATTTTTACATTGTACTGAAGAAGAAATATTCAGTTTGAGAGCACCTTTGTACTCTTTTATCTATATTTTTCTCTTAATTATAAAGGTTGACTGGTAGAAAATGCCTTGTTGCACATTAAGTCCGGCCATGTTCCACTATTGTACATAAAGTTTAAATAAATTAATAAATAATATATTTATTCGAGTTAAACATGATTGTCTGGCAGTTTGAGTGCTTTTTGCGGCCTACCCAAACGTCTTTACCTTAGTATTGTTCGTCAAATCGTTAAGCTCCTTGTTCTAAGTTGAGTTATATGTCATTTGACAAATGCTTGCACTGTATGGACAGGCCCACTCAAATCTGTGAGCATCTTTTTTCAAAAGATCGCCTCAACCTACAAGGTTCCCATATAATTAAACCAGTATAGATTGTATGGACTTTAAAGGAGACGGACCCTTGAGTTTGTTTCGGTGTTTCTTCTCAGGATAGTCAGGAAACACCGGCCTCATCAAGTTAATATTTACGAAAAAAATGACGTGTAAAAGTGTTATTTAATAACCAATTTGCAAAATAAAGATCATTTATTAACCGACTTCAAAAAAAGGAGGTTTACAATTCGTCTTGAACTTTTTTTTTTTTTTTTTTATGTATAACATAACTCGGAGACGGCTGGACCGATTTGAAAAATTCTTTTTGCGTTTGAATGGGTATAGCTTCTAGTTGGTCCCATTGTTACGAAATCAGGATCTGATGATGGGATCCTGGAGAAATCGAGGGAACTCTTCAAATATTATAGGCACACCTATAGCGTTTTGGGTATTTCTTATAGTACCTTGAGTAGTTGCTTCCGAAAAGGACCATTTGGGGAAGTGGAACTGATGATGATGACCACAGATGGCCACTGAAACTCCTCAATAATAAGTATTTCGTGGATTGCGATTCGATTACTTGAGTACGGATGTTAAACACTTTATGCTCATCACAATACATATGGTGATGTAGAGTTGATGGTCAAGTACCAGGAGAACTCCTCAAAAATTACCGGCTATGCATCGGGAAAAGCAATATTTTGTAAAAGGTGATAAGTTGTTGACATTATGACTTTTGTATCTAGGTAAATTACAAACCGACCCACTAAAAAGCGTGAAAAAAAAAATTTAGCAAAAAATAGAACCGACTTCCATATCTAAACACTACAAAGGCAAAAATAACTTTAATTTCGGAAGGCGGTGTCTTTAGTTTTGTATATACTTATTTTCGTTTTTGACACCGCCTTCCGAAATTAAAGTTATTTTTGCCTTTGTAGTGTTTAAAAAAAGTGGGTAGGAGTAACGAAAGGTGTAAAAATTTATGCTCTTCTTTTGAAACTTAATTAAAAATTCAAATTTGATTTTATTCACTATTTAATGTATACATATACATGGTAATTTAGTATACCACCCAGTACAGTATTATCTCCGAAAACCTAATTCTCTAAAAGCCAAAACAACATCAAGAAACTTAACATGGATGCACTAAAGGATTCACTCACAGAAATTATGTCACTGTTTGAAAATAGGATGACTAACTTTGAGGCTGTATTAAACAAAACTCCTTCAGGCACCTCAAGTAGCACTGACCGTCTGGCAGAGGATTTCACATCCTTCAGGAAGTTTATTTTGAACGCACTTGGCTGTCTTCAGCAGCAGATGGACTTGCTGGCACATGGGCTCGACACTTTGGAGATGCGTGGGCGGCGGAAGATGGTGCTGTTGCATGGCATCACCGAGCAGGCAAAAGAAGACACAGCTCAAGTGGTTGCTGAAGTTGTGCGGAGTCATCTCAAGCTTGTTGAGTTTACTGCTGCAGACATTAGTCGATGCCATCGCATGGGGAGACAAGCAGATGCCAGCAAGCCTAGGCCCATCCTCTGTAAGCTCCGGGATATCAATCTGAGGGACAGTGTCTGGTTCGCTAAGACTAAGTTAAAGGGCTTCGGCATTACAATTTCGGAGTTTTTGACGAGGTCGCGGCATCAACTCTTCATGTCTGCACGCGAGAAGTTTGGCATAAACAACTGCTGGACAAAACAAGGCCTTATTTATGTTCTCGGCTCCGACGGCTCCCGGCATCGAATTACTTCAAATGATGAACTCAAGAATATCGAGCAGGTTAGTGGAAAGGTAGTGTCGCCCACGGCATCGGTACCGTTGTCATCGCAAGCACCGAAGAAGACCCGTCGTATTGCCGCAAAAAAGAAGTGATTAGGTTATACTCGAATGTAGTTTCACCGTCCGGGCACCACCTTATTTTTAATTTGATGACTATAATTCAGGTACAGCGAATCTCATAACTATACTTATTTTTTTATTTTATTTTAATTCTCTACCCTTCATCAAACATTAAATAAATCTGTTTATTTTATATAGGTACTGATGTTTATGTAATGTTAATGTCATATGTCACTGTCAGCTATTTCTGTTATGTCATTTTTATTTTCGTTCAGAAACTAGTAGTATGCCAAGTATACTGAATGTCTCCTCTCTGTTCATATATTTCTTTTTTTTTCTGTTTTAGTCGTTTTATCCTAGTTTAATAGTAGTAGTTGCCTTTTTGCCCGGACTGTGAATTAATATTTTTTGTTTGTTTTGGCTGTTCTATAGCCCGTTATATGTGTTAACACTGAACTGGCGGGTGGATTTGAATAACTTTAATTTTTTATATAATTTTTATTTTTTGCTCAAAACTTTTTGATTATTATTTAGTATTTATTTTATATAATTTCTGTCAATGTCATTACATAATGACAGCGACACTGATAGTTTTTTGTCTGCACGTAGTAATGACAGCTTTGTTAGTTTTCCGTCCCTTGCCGACACGCTTGAATCTCAGTTTTCTGATGTACCTAAGAATTTTAATGTAGTCCATATAAATGCCCAAAGTATCCCGGCCCATTACTCTGACATGTTAGCTAACCTTGACTGTAAGAATATCCATGCAATCCTTGTTTCAGAGTCTTGGCTCAAACCATGTCTCCCGTCAACTTCTTATTCCTTACCAGGTTTTCAACTAATAAGAAATGATCGCGCGCGTGGTGGCGGAGGTGGTGTTGCCATATACCTTCGTCCACAGATTACCTTTTCAATTGTCGATATGTCAACGCAACCTCCCCCGCAGGATGCGGGTGAGCATCTCTTTTTGGAAGTTAACCTGAATCACGTGAAAGTTCTTCTAGGTGTCTATTACAGTCCTTCGTCACGTGTGAATTTCTTTTCCTCCTTTGAAAAGATCCTTGAGGATCTTACTCCGTCTTACAGTCATACTATCATTATGGGGGATTTTAATACTTGTTTATTGAAAAATGATTCTCGTTCTTTGTCACTCCAGTCAATCCTACAGTCGTCTAACTTGGCTGTTCTTCCGTCAAGTGCCACACATCATTTCCCGAACTGTAATCCCTCGCTTTTGGATCTTGTAATTATCTCCTCTAACCATCATGTCAGTAAGCATGGTCAATGCACGGCTGACATGTTTTCTTACCATGATTTAATATTCCTTTCATACAAGATTCGCCCTCCTAAGGCCAAACCTAAAACTCTTCTGCTACGCAATTTTAGTGGTATGAATGTTGATAATCTCCAGAGGGATGCTAACGACATTGATTGGGCGTCCCTTGTAACTGCTGAATCGGTCGATGACAAAGTTAGCTTGCTCACGGATAATCTCGTACAGCTGTACGACATTCATGCCCCCATTCGTGCAGTCAAATTAAAACATCTTCCTGCGCCGTGGCTAACAGATGATGTAAGAGCTGTCATGCACAGAAAGGCAGTATGCAAGTCTAAGTTCAGATGTCACCCCTCACCACTGACCCGGGAGATGTTTGTGAATGCTCGCAATCGCAGCAATAGGGTGTGTAGGGATGCAATGCGCCGCCATATTCATGTTTCAGTTGAAAACGGTGATCCAGCTAAAGTCTGGAAATTTCTCAAATCGATGGGAGTTGGAAAATCACGCCAAGAATCGATTCCTAAAAACCTAAATATTGAATCAACACTTCTCATCCTCGTCCCCCTCTAATGGGACAATGAAGGCAAATACAATAAATTATCTTTCTAACCTTCCAACTCCGGATCACTCCGCATTTAATTTTAGTAAATTTTCTGATTGTGATGTTAAGAAAAGCATAGTTTCAATCACATCCAATGCCGTTGGTAGTGATTGTGTCAGTCGGAAGATGATACTCCCTGTCCTCGATGAAATCCTTCCTATCCTTACCTATATCCTTAACTATTCTATATCCAATGGTGTCTTTCCCTCGGTATGGAAAGAGGCCAAAATTGTTCCTCTACCCAAAAAATGGAATCCTACATCTTTTTCAGAATATCGACCTATTTCCATCCTGCCTTTTTTATCTAAAGTCCTTGAACGCCTTGTCCACAATCAGCTTAGTTCTTTTCTTTGCAAGAATAGTCTGCTGAATCCTTTCCAATCCGGTTTTCGTCCTGGTCATAGTACCACTTCCGCCTTAGTAAGCGTTACGGATGAGATGAGGTTGGGCATGGATAAAGGAAATATGACGATTCTTTGCTTGCTAGATTTTAGCAACGCTTTTAATACTGTTGATTTCGAAATCATGCTCAACATACTACGCTCTATTAACATATCTCCAACAGCGATTGACTGGTTTCGTAGTTACCTGTTTGGCCGCCGGCAACGTATTTGCATAGATGAGTCCTGCTCTTCTTGGTGTAGTACTTCAGCCGGTGTTCCTCAGGGTGGCGTTTTATCTCCTTTACTCTTCGCAATATTCATAAATTCTATTTCTAAAAAACTTCAGTTCTCCTACCATCTTTATGCTGATGATTTGCAGATTTACAGACAAGCTCCTTATACAGATTTGCATACTGCTGTTGATATCATGAACCGGGACTTGGCTTCTGTTTGCGAATGGAGTGATGCACATGGTTTGCAGGTTAACCCGTCAAAGACCCAGGTCATTGTGGTTGGCAGTTCCAGGTTGGCACCTAAGGTAAAATGGACGCAGCTTCCTCAGGTTATTTTCAACGGCACTGCTATTCCATTAAGCGAGAAAGTTAAGAACCTTGGGGTTTGGGTTGACAAACATCTTTCTTGGGGTCCCCAATTACAAGAAGTCAGTCGCAAATTATTTGCTTCTGCCCATTCCCTACGAAGGTTGCGTAACTTTCTGCCAACTGCTACTAAAATTGCGCTAGCACAGTCTCTTTTACTCCCCATCCTAGACTACGCTGATGTCAGTTATCTTGATCTTACTGAGGCACAATTTGATAAACTTGAGCGACTCCAAAATGTTTGCATTAGATTTATATTTGGCTTGCGCAAATATGATCACGTATCCGAATTTCGTACGAAACTCAAGTGGTTTCCAATACGTATTCGCCGGAACTTACACATTCTGTCTCTGCTTTACAGTGTGCTGTTTAATCCTAAAACCCCCACTTATCTTAAAGAACGATTTAAGTTCCTTCATGACACACATGCAAAATCTCTGAGGTCATCAGAAAACTTAAGGCTTGCGGTACCGAGTCACGCCACCAATTTCTATGGTAAGTCGTTCGCAGCTCAAGCAGTACGGCTGTGGAATGCTCTACCCGTGTCAGTAAGACAAGCACAAACACTATCTTCTTTCAAAAACTTAGTAAAAGATCTTTATCTCTCTCCTTAAATTGTTATTATGTATGTCTTTGTTTCTTTCTTTTTCTTTTTTAATTTTTGTATGCATATATATGTTTTGAGAACGTTATTTATTGTTTAGTATTTTATATAGATAATTAGTACACCGTGGACTACCCGCGTAATTATTTTCTCCTTCTGTGTCAAATCCATCCAAAGGTTGTCTGTAAAAGATCGCTTTTAGCGATAAGACCGCCCATTGTATCACCCTTTTAATTGTCAAGTCCATAATTTTGTTTTTATTGTTATGGTGTACAATAAAGAATATTTCTATCTATCTATCTAGATATGGAAGTCGGTTCTATTTTTTGCTAAAATTTTTTTTTAATTAATAATAAGTTAGCGAAGGAAATATAAAGTAGTTTCTTCAATCAACATCTTTAAAAAAAAATTAAAAAACCCCACTGCAACCTTATACTAAAACTAACTGAAAAGCTAATAAAAACAAGCCCATTTTAAATTAAATAAAAGTTGGAAGCAGGCGGGGCCCAGACCATTATTATAGTTTCAAACTCAAATGGGTTCCGCCTGCTTCCAACTTTTATTTAATTTAAAATGGGCTTGTTTTTATTAGCTTTTCAGTTAGTTTTAGTATAAGGTTGCAGCCGGGTTTTTTAATTTTTTTAATTACTTGTTTTTATTTCCAGCTTTTTAGTTTACAGATGTGAAAGATTTCGCAGACGATTTAGTTCTTTATACGTGTTTTTACGATTTGTCACTTTGAATTACTTCTAACCATATAAGTCCTACTATCCTTCCTATCCTTCCTACTAAACCTACTATCCTACTTCCTACTAATATTATAAATGCGAAAGTTTGTGAGGATGGATGGATGTTTGTTACTCTTTCACGCAAAAACTACTGAACGGTCTGAATGAAATTTGGTCAGTAGATAATTGACATTCTGGAATAACACATAGGCTACTTTTTATCCCGAAATTCCCACGGGATCGGGATTTGCGCGGGAAAACCTTCCCACGCGAACGAAGTCGCGGGCAGAAGCTAGTTGTATATATATTTTTGTAATCACCTTTTAAAAACCTTTATTTTGATAAAGATACCCCACTCGATAGGCTTTGAAAAAAAAAAACTTTTTTGAAGGCATACTTAATATGACGCCAAAAATCCGCCATTTTGTTTTTTTTATTATTTTGGTATACCCAGTGTCACTCTCACAGTCAATACGAATCTAACGATACCTCTCAAGCTAAAATCCGTCGAGCCGTTCAGGCCACAGAGCGTGCCAAACAATTATACATACATACATACATACTCTCGAAAAACATAACCCTCCTTCTGGCGCAGTCCGTTGTCATTCGTCCTCCGTTGTATTTGGTTCGCCCATACAACCTATTATTTAAAAGTAGCATAACAAACCCCGAACTCGATAGACCGAACGACGAGTCGACGATGTTTTAGCTCTTGTGTTATGCTTGTGTTAATTTTCTCATATTTAAGTGATTGTATTCTTTTTGAGAAATAAATTTATTTAAACAGAATTAATGACCTCTGTTTTGAAGTCTGTTTCTGTTACTTTAACTTTAAATAAAATAGCTGTGTTTGCTTCTACATGATATAAGCATGTACGGGTGTATAGACTACACTCTACATGGCAGTGTGCCAAGCGTTCTGCTTTCCACTTTGATATTGCTACAGTTTTGGACACAAAACTAGTGATGACGAATAGTGCCCGAATTGTTTTGTTGAGTGTACCGTGGAGAGCTGTAACTCTTAAGAATGAAACATAGGAACCAGTCAGGGAGTTCCAGGGAGCCAGGGAGGGAGGAGGAGTAGTTTCGATTTAGACCTACTAAGGTGACGAGTGAAAAAAAGATCGACCACAAATACATATATTGTTAAGTAGTTGTGGTGTTAGTGGCGAATGGCGATCGATTTATACCGAGACCTCTCTGTGCCGCGAAAAACACATTGACCGTCAGTCTCGTCTGGCATTTCAAAATTTTGAAAGGCATTCGTTTTGAATAAAAGCTGATCAAACATAATTGGATCTGGTAATAATTAATAGGTAAACATTCCGAGAATTTATAGTAAAAACACTGTTTTTTAATTTTCGGTCGATCAGATTTTTTTTTTCATTTGATTCAATGGTTCAAAAACTTTAATTTTCTTTTTAGGGTTTCGTACCTTCAATGGAAAAATGGAACCCTTACAGAATCAAGCCGTTGTCCATCCAGACCCTTGTACTTATAGAGATATCGATCTGAAATTCTTACATCAAAAACTAGAGGTCTCTTTCAGCTTTTAAAAATCAATAAAGTTTTATTCAACGCGGTCAAAAGATAAGACCGTCGCATATTTTGTGTTTGAAATTGAAATCAAAACCTATAAGGTACTTCCCGTTTTCCTAGAATCATGAAATTTGGCAAGATTCTTGCTTTAGATGTAGAGGAAAAATCTGAGACTCATAAATATGTCGATAGTTCGGTACCTAGTATTGCACTTATACTCTTAGAAAAGTCTGTACAGAACTCTCGGTGCGCGAATCCAATTCGCACTCGATCGGTTTTTTTTTGTTAATAATTATATAATACTAGATTTGAATGTCCTATGTTAAGGGTTAACAAGATTGCTAGTAACGTGAATTCTGCCCACACTGCTAGTTCCCTTTATTAAAAAAAATACCAAGTCGAGTCGATTTACGAGTCAATAATTTTTTTTAACTAAAATCTTATTTCGCACTGACCACTTTCGTTTTCACTGGAATTAAATTGTTCGAATCATACTGACGTTATAGGCCCTGTTATCAGCAGTATCTTCGATAGCGCCCTATTGTGTTGATATAAAAGGCACAATATATGTGTGTGTATGTAAGCTCAGCGCTCGAGGGTGCGACATACCATGCTGTTCACATTGAAGTGTGCGATGACGTCATCGCGCCATGTCGCCTGATACTGCAGGTATATCTAGTGCTTACTCCCACGCTGAACAAGCCAGGGCTATTGTGGCTGCAAATAATGAGCTTTGAATAACGGCTGTGGCTTTTTGAAGCCCATTAGTTGGAACATGCCAGATATATGTGGCAGATTTCGAAGGGAAGAGCAGAACCAGCATGGAACAAGATTTTTTGTTTCCAGATAAGCTCCTGGCTGGAATAGACACAGCATCAGCAGGCTTAGGTGAAGAAGCACCGAATAAGCTCCAAAACTACTATACCGTTTTTAACCATTTTCGTACCAATAGAAAGCGACATTATCAGGAAGTAACTGAGGATATATATTTTTTTAAATAAAATAGAAATTCTTAAGAAAAATGCAATAACGTAATTCAAAGAAGCAAATACTGTTTATGGCTCAAACTTTAACATTTCCGTGGCGCTCGAATCCGCAAGTCAGTTCGTTCATTCATGACGCGTGAGAGGATGTTCGGCCAGTTTTTTAAAAGAAAATGCGTGAAGTTCCGTTCTCTTTGGTAACTTTACCGTACAGTGGGTGCTAATTGCTGGTTTGGTAATTGTTCGCCGTTGCCTTGCTTGGTACTGTCGTGAACACAGTACATGTGTGTTACTAACGTTTGGAACCTGCCATACGTATCAATATGTTGTGCAATGTTCGATGAAACAGCTTTAGTTTTACGTAATACATGCTATATTTGGTAAATTACTTTGCATAATGTATTTTTATGATAAAAATTTGAATGCACTTACGGAGCGGCGGTGAGTGCGGTCACCTATCATTTCCTACATGAAAGTCCTCCTGCGGCCGCGTCGTCACAGATCATTTCCCCGCTACTTTCTCCCGACCACCACTGACCACTCGCTATCGCCTAACGATCGCCATGTTACATCTCAAAAGATTCACAAAACAATTTCTCAGTGCAATATAAACGCTTCAAAACCGTCATTAAACGTAGTTAGTAAATTTTGCATAGCACAGATTGAGTTCTGTCAGTCACCCACGAAGTTACACAATTCGTTTTAACAGCTGATTTTGATGTAGAAACTGCACAGGCGGTGCCAGTGTGCAATCATCGTAGAACAATGCTGAGCGTGGGCAGTCTCCAAACTTTACCATCTACCTACTCTCCCCGTGACACAGTTGCACAGAGCGCGTCCATTACAGCATTGCTTCCTTAACAAATTGCTAATCTAGTCATTTGTAAGCATTGGATACTAACATTACGTTAGAAAGGAGTATCCGTACGCAGATGGTCTCGTGCAGATTTATGTATATGACAATTTTCGCCTAATGGATATAAATAAACTTAATGACGTTGCTTAGATTCATGTATTCAGGTAATTAACACCCATTGATTAAAATTAATTCTGGATTAAAAATAAACATAAATACAGATGAGAAGGAGAGATATGAGTGCTATTTTGTTGTTGCAAATGAAGCACTGTGGTGCATCTCTGCTTATTGCATTTTACTTGGATTACTTTTTCTTTTATCTTGCAGTATTTTATCGCCTGTTATCTGAGTCAAGTGCAGCGTCACACAGCATTAAATATGGAACAGGCCATAACATTTATCGACATGAGCGTCATAAATACAATAACAGATAACTCCTGCAAACCATGATACAGTTTCAAGCGGTGTTTTCCACATCGCTCATTGTTATTCTAGTAGTCAATAAAAAGAAAATGGAGCGCTGTTAGGAGCATTTCCTTTTACGATCGTCTCATAGAGTTACCTTATAACCTATAAGCGGATGTGATTATTGAGACTGACTGGCAAAATAAAAGGGGACGCTCGTTATTCTTGTTTTATTTCTATGTTCTCTGATTTAGGGTATAAGCTTGATTTTAGGTTTAATTCGTTAGGAAAGAAGGAAGGAAGACAAATAAATATAGAAAGGAAACTTATTCAGTGCATTCGTACAGAAATATATTTCGAGGTTGATTTACATACGGACAAACAGACGGCTATCCAAGTTGTCTTGTAGGGGTTCCGTTCATTCCTTTTCATGGTAAAATAAATAAATAAATGATTTATTTATTTTAACATAATCCATTTTAAGATATCCAAAATCACTTGGTGAACATAATAAAACCTCTTGACTCAGTGGCGTTTATCAACTCTTCCCAAAGTTATTAAAGTTAATACTTGTTGGGGTGCATTTTATAAAGTTCATTAATTATCAAAGTGTAACGTCTGTCCGTAGTTATAAGTTTAATATAATAATATAATGTTAAGAACTTATTGTATATACCGTAAGGATTTTGTCACAATGAAGCTGACATTGTCGAAATACGACAAAAATCTCTAATAAATAAAGGATTAAAAAAAACAAATCTCCAAAAGTGCACGTATTTTCCACACTCCAGCATCTGCTGGTACTGGACATGGTCAGGAGCACTGCAATTGCACTTGGTGTCAGTGTGGTCCCTCATCCGAGTCTCGATTGATTTAAAAGGCATCATATTAACCCCTCAAGTGTCAACGGTACACCGTTTGTACATAACGTCACGGCTCGCATTGGACGATGGTATTTTACGTTTATGTTGCAAGTAACACGATGTGGCTGTATCATTCGACCGATTTGACCGGTTTTAGTAACATTTTAAAGGGAACACCGCTAAAAAGAACGAAAAAAATGTTTACAAAATGCATCTGTGGTTTTTGTTGTGACGCCGCAGACTTTCTCGTTGTGTTATCAAATAGTTTTTATTACTTTTTATAGTGTCTAAGTGGAATAATTTGTGTTAACATTGCCTACACATTATTGTGTTATCGTGTGTCTTTTTTCGTGCATGATTTTTTTTTTCTCTTCGAATGCGAGTGAAAACTATAAAAGTGAAAACATATCACATCACTGCGAGATAAGGTCAGTTTGATTTGCTTATTGAATGATATAAATAGTTAGATAAATTCATAACGAAGCCAGGAAGGTATAATATATACCATGATAATGGCCATAAATTGCCGATTTATCATTTTTTTTGAAGTCCTACCCAAAAATCAAAAAGTACATTCAACATGCGACACTTGAGGTTAACTGTAGCGGCGTTTCTGACATATAATTGGATTTTAAGGACAAATCGATCAAAATCCAATATAGGAAAGAAAATTACTTCCTTCGCGGAATGAATCCTCCAGGAAACTGAATAGAGCGCCTGTAATGAACGTAGAAAACTCGGCGGCACTTAATTATACCCCTGTCTATTCCACCCTGTTGGCTCCGAGACGCCTTACTTTGAATAGCGGTTGAACCGTGACGAGAACGGACTTTGTTCCTGGGTTTAATCCTTTTGTACACTATATTTATCTATTTTATATTAGAACTTGCTGTTGCCCGCGACTTTTCGTACATTTGCCCGGGATATAGTGTAACTTATGTGTTATTTAAGAGTAAAACCTTTGTGCCTAATTTAATTGAGATCCATTCAGCCACATTTTGTGTGAGAAACACAAACATACAAGCACTTCGACCGCGCACATTTTTAGAATTGGAGGTCCGGAGATTACCCCCTATAATATACAAACTTACAAACTAATTTTCAACCGACGACAAAAAGAGGAGGTTATCAATTCGACGAGTATATATATATTTTTTTTTTTGTATGATCATCGAGTACTCGAAGACGGCTGAACCGATTTGGAAAATTCTTTTTTTGTTCGAATGGGTATACTTCGAAATTGGTACCATTATCACCAAAGTCAGGATCTGATGATGGGATCCTGGAGAAATCGAGGGAACTCTTCAAATATTATAGGCACACCTATGGCGTTTTGGGTATTTCTTATAGTAACTTGTGCAGTTGCTCTCAAAAAGTACCATTTGGGGAAGTGGAACTGATGATGAAGACCACAGATGGCCGCCGAAACTACTCAATAATAAGTATTGAGTGGATTGCGATTCGATTACTTGAATATGGATGTTAAGCACTTTTTGCTCGTCACAATGCATATGGTGATGTAGAGCTGATGGTGAAGTACCAGGAGAACTCCTCAACAATTAACGGCCCAGCATTGGGAAAAGCAATATTTTGTAAAAGGTTATAAGTAGTTGACATTTAGGCTCTTGTAACTAGGTAAATTAAAAATCATCCAACTAAAAAGAGTGAAATAAAAACTTTTTACCAAAAAATTAAACCGACTCCCAAAAAACACTGCAAAGTGAAAAATAACTTTAATTTCGGAAGTCGGTGCCAAAAACGAAAAAACAAAACTAAAGACACCGACTACCGAAATTAAAGTTATTTTTCACTTTGCAGTGTTTTTTGGGAGTCGGTTTAATTTTTTGGTAAAAAGTTTTTACCTCTTTATAGTGTTAATATAGATTATTAAGGATTTGCTGTATGATGTCTTGTAGTGCCTGTAAAAAGGTAATTATTGAGGATTATCTTGTGTAATGTCTAATGTCTTATTGCGACGTTGTCGGTTCCGCTAGGGATCAAACTACCTAATTAGCTATTTCGTGTTCATTGTTCGTTCCACGTGAAAAACTTGGCCATACGCACACACACCAATCCACAAATCCGTCATTTTCACAAAAACACGTACGCTCGGCTGCTTTCAAGATTGATGTAATTTTTTACTAACCGATGAAACCAATTTGAAACACCGCTGGTTTGCCTGGTTGCGACTTGTTAAAGCGGTGTTTTGACTTACTTTTTATTCCATGATTATGATAATAATGTGTTGATGTTTAGGGTTCCATATCCAAAGGGTAAAACCGGGACCCTATTACTAAGGCTCTGCTGTCTGTCTGTCTGTCACTAGGCTGTGTGAAATTTTCACAGATAATGTATTTCTGTTGCCGCTGTAACAACAAATACTAAAAAATAAATAAAATTAAATATTTAAGAGCGGCTCCTATACAACAAATGTGATATTTATTTGTTTTTTTTTTATAGACATTCGATCGGAACGCTTCGTGCGCGAGTCCGACTAGCACTTGCCCGTTTTTAGCAAGCAATGGAGACTTGCTAAACCAAATTTACCTTTTCAAGTTTTTTTTTCAAAGCACTAAATTTTTTATATTCTTAATATTTATAAGATGACATGCTCACCGCTATTCGAGACTAGTTAGTTGAACGCAAACTTCTCCTAAATAAAAACAAAGTAAAATATCGTTCCGAAAAACCGGTTGTATTGTGTGGCGTAATATCGGGCACAGCCGCGATGTCGTGATGTAGCAACCGCGACTCGAACCCAACGTGTTTACCAAACACTGGCGCTCCAGGTGTACCACATGCTATTAACCACGCTTGAGTTATTTTACTCCCTTCAGTTTATATGTCATGTGGCTCAGAATTCGCTCAGTAATCAGAGGGTTATCGCGACCGGTGGTGCCAGCGCCTGCTTGCCTTTGTCCAGTCATCCGTGCCTTGTGCAATATTACGCGTAGGGTAGCCACCCCTTGCCTCGCATGTAATCGAGTACATATAAACAGATACACACGTACAACAATACAATAAAAACATACAATTTATAAATTAAGTCCTAAGCACTCCTTAAGAGACAAATTTAAAGAGATTAATATTATGACTGTGCCATCTCAGTATATTTATGAGAATCTCTTGTATGCACACAAAAATATTAATCTGTTTAAAAAATACAGTGATATTCATAGTGTAAATACAAGGAACAAAGACAAATATGTCATTCCTAAAACAAGGTTGAAAAAAATAGGTGGTTCGTTTAGATGCCAATGTATACGTTTTTATAATAAAATTCCTAGCCATATTCAAGAACTAAGTATTCATAAATTCAAATTGTTTATAAAACGTAAGCTATGTCAGAAAGCTTTTTACAGTGTTAAAGATTATATTGAGGACAAGAAGGCTTGGGAATGAGATGCTCCAGTGATATACGTGTGCCTTTTTTATTTCTTTTTAAAATTATGATTGATGATTTATTTTTGATTAATTAAAATTTTGCTTTCTCAAGTATTGTATATACCTATTAATTTTTGTTTTTGTTTGTTGTTTTTTTTTTATATTGTTGTTTCTTTTTTTATATATATATAATTATTTCATTATTGTAAATGTGAGGACGATGTAGGTTATTCTTTCTTCATTGTTTTTGCTTTCACTATAATTTATTTAATGATGTCAAGCAGTTTGAGTACTTGTGTGGCCTACCCAAAGGTCCTTACTTTGGTATTGTTCGTCAAATTGTTGAGCTCCTTAAGTTCTAAGTTGAGCTACACGATAACTGACAAATGCTTGCACTGTCTGGACAGGTCCGCTCAAATTTGCGTGGTTATTTCCTCAAAAGAATACCACAGACATGAACCTACATGCTTCTCATATACAAATACAAATTGTCTGGACTTTAAAAGAGACTATGACCTCTGAGTTTGTTTCGGTGTTTCTTCTCAGAGTAGTCAGTTAGGAAATACCGGCCTCATCTAGCTAAACTTAACACGCAAAAAAACATGACGTGTAAAAGTGTTATTTATAACCAATTTACAAAATAAATATTTCATTTCATTTCATTTCATTTCATTTCATTTCATTTCACGCACACGCACGCAACCTGACGTACGGGTACGACGGGGATGCAAATTAGTATCGATTGTGATCGGGTTTCTAGTAGTTGCTGTACAATGTACTTTGGCGATTGATGCAAGTGGCAAAGATGTTTTCAACGTGAAGTACGTTCGGTAACTGCTTCGCTAGTTGTAACAATTACGTTAAAAGAGGCCCGTGGAGGTCTGGTCAGTGTTATTTGTAAATGACAATTGAAAAACCACGATAAGAGATATACAAACAAAAGTACGGTGACTCACAGTTCAGTGTCACAAAAAAAAACACCAATGGATTGCTGAATGAGAATTGCCAATAATTGAATAACAAATATCAATATTGTCGTTTTACGTAACGTTGTTTATATAGATACCGTTACTTGAAAGCTGTCACAGCTCGGAGAGAGACCACACAGACATACATTTACATTTCCTCGTCTTTAATGGAACCGAAGTTATTTAAGTGTCTCATCCATCAAGCGAAGTCTAAAGTCGTAGTTTTTGCTTGATCTCGGTACAGCACGGCGTAATCGATCGATTGGCCTCGCTCCTGCACGCTCGGCCGGCTATTGCGTCATGCCGTGATGCTGTCAGGTGGAGCAGACGATGATAATGAGCGCGTAGCCCATGTTTATTGCATTATTTTTTTCATTCTCGATTGAAGTAAACTCGTCAAAGTCAGGAAGACAGCCGCGGTGATTTTGCTCGTCATTTGTTGGCACCGTCGCATGCCGTAAGACACTAAACAGATGTCAAGGTTACCACATGAATGTCACTTGAGTTTGGGTTGGGCTTCGATCTGGACTCTATAAACACTTGGCACACGAAGGCTGTCTAGAGGTCGGTGATGGAGAAAAAGCGAGAACCACGAAGCTCTGCATTAACGTGGAGGTTACAAAAACGTTCGGCATGCCGTGTAATCTGTGACCAGTCACAGATTGATCTTTCGCACCAAAACTAGTGCAGCCGAGCGTGACCGAGAGCTCAGTTAGTAGTGTTAGTACATACCAGTGTATCACTGTTTGGGAAAAATGTAGTATTCAATGAATATGAACAATTTAAATTTATTTTGCGCTTTGCATTGTACGGACAAAAAAGATGATAAAAAGCGGCTGAAAATATCGACGACGGCGGAAACTTATTTGGGACACAGATAAACTTCTTGTTTTTTAAACATGTTTCGTTCATGTTCATCCTAATGTATTCATAATTAAATTCTGCCTTAATAATGGGAAATCCGGATTGTAATGAGAAAATGAAACTTAGGAAGCTGCTGAGTAGCAACATTAACGTTTAAACGTTTCCCGAGATTAACATCGGTTAGCTCTCGTTGTGTGTGGTGGAGGAGGACCTACCAGATTATACTACTTGTATTTGTTTGTATCGGGTTAGGCGTGACGGGTCATTAGCCAGTAATTTGGCGCCGACTGACATTTGCATGTTATCTGCTCGCGGTGGCGCCGGCGACATACCGCTCCATATCGCAACTCTACACATACCCCACATACAAGCGCAAATCAACATGGACAACCAAATGACTAGCAAGTAGAGCTGATAAGCGGATGCGTTTCAAACTACTTTATTCTTAATTATCTTTTTGCGACAACTAAAACCATTGCACTTAAGGGCTAAATCTGTCTCCTTTAGTTTTGTCCATCCAAAGGTTGTCTGTAAGAGATCGCCCTGAGCGATAAGTCCGCCCATTGTACACAAGTTTTAATTTTTTGTATCAAATTAAATGTTGTAAGGTGTACAATAAAGTACATATATAATATACTACCTCACAATAATACCTCATCACTTCTCACTCTTTATCTCGCTCGCACACTGCTGGCCGCGGTCACGCGAACAAGCAAGACAGGGTGGCAGGGAAAAGATTCCAAGACACCGATAAATTAGTTTATTTCTTTTTACGGTGAAAATAATGGCAACTTAAAAAAAATAAAAATAACATAAGACCTGCTTTAAAGTTAGTTCAATTAATATGCAAAGTTTCATTATTTAATTTGAAGTTATTATTGAATACCAGCAGCGGTTCATTGTTCGGTTTGGAGGTAACTTTGGATTTTTTTTTCTATCACGAAAATTTTATGGAATCGTGTTTTCGTCAAACATAGTACCTAACATTATTCCTCAACTTTACCATATATTTATTTCAAAATTATTGCTGCAGTATTTTCGACATAACGGAGGATCATGATAAGCCATTTGAGGTAGTATAGGCCCTTAAGGAAAAGGTTCTGGCTTTTTTCATTTCATTTTTTCATTAATTGTTCGCTGCTGCTATATTTAGGTAAACATCTAAATAAATCATGTTGTAAACGAGTATTGGAGTTGTAGTGGCATATGGTACGTCCGTGTCGTCTATTCCGGTATGTTTATGGGTGTGAGGCCCTTAGGGGCGCTGCCGGGTCTTGTGGGTGATGGCATGGCTCAGGCTCGTGCTGGCGCCCTGCCAGCCCTAGCTCACTACGTGTCTATAACATACTCTCTGCTTTGACTCTAACCTTGCTCCATACGCTTTTATTATACCCTTACCTTTCGATCAGCTTGCGTAAAGAGTTTTTACATAGTAGACACATATTTCGGGTATGTTTTATAGTCAAGGGAAATATAGTATTCACATTTGTCACAGATATAAAACCGGGAGGTCCGTGGTATTATAACTCAATAACATCTATCAATAATGCTCACGTTGTAATGCTCTGCGCTCAATTAATTGTATTTAAAAACAGGAAAAATACATTTTGAACTCTTGCCAATTGCGAAAAGTAAGTACTCGGAATGGAGATTTGATTGTGTTAATTGAGTGTTGTCTAAAAATAGTACTGATACAATGGGTGACGAGACTTCTTTAATTGTTGGGAGTGTGGGTGCGAATCTGACGAGCACCTCAGACCTGTGGCCCGGGGTCAATTGCAATCAGCCCGCGCTCCTCACGGCCCTCGTCTCGATCGCCTGATCAATCAGCTACAATTATCTAAGATTTGGTCTGAGTGCTTAGAACACGCATCAACAGTTAGCCACATCCTCACCGAGGATTTCTGAAAGGCTCGACGGAAGCCATAAAACAGCGGCCATCACTTCTGATTGTACCAGTTATTTGAACGGATTGAAATTGAGAGGTATTGCATACCTGACTCAAGGAGAGCGATTACTCTACGTAACACACTTATAATAGGGCGTTCAATTTCTGTACATTCTTTGCCTTCCCATTTGACTTTCATTTGGCTGTCGTGAATTGCATACCGTTTTATAGGACACTAGCACTTCGCACGCGGCTTCGTCTGCGTGGATGTCGAAATAATTCATGGCCTATATATAGCACTCAAAAATAGTGCACCTTACTACCAATGAAAAAGTTTTAGAATTCAGATTATTCGTTTCGGAGATTTCCTCCTATTATACATATATATTTACAAACATGTTTTACCAATATAATATAAGTACCCATAGATTGTTAAAGATAACACAATTGTGTGCATTGGACTTATTAATTAGTAAACTTACGTTTCTAAAAAAAGATTGCATCACATAAATTGCTTAAGATTTTGTTTAATAAGGCGTATGTGTTTGTTTCAGGCAATGTAAGAGTTCTGTGGACACTGTGAGGTGGCTTTAGGAACTGGCGATGTTTCAGTCTGCCATCTTGTCATCCTTCGTCATCCATGTAAGTTCTTACTTTATTGTTGATAGGCCCAAATTTGATCACGATCTGACCTGAAGTTAAGCGATGATGTCGTCGAAGATGAAGCACGCTTGCCTAGAAGTAACCTATTCAATCTTGACTTAAATACTCCTAGGTTATAGCTATCAGGAAACACAGACTCCGACAGGGAATTCCACTCCTTAGCTGTATGCACAATTAAACTATTCACAAAACGTTTGCGTATGGGTGGGATACTGAAGCAGTATGTTTTTCTTGTGTGTAACCACAGTAGCTGCGCATGCACCTGTCAAATTGTCTGTTTGTTTAATAACAGCTGTTACGTCACAAACTAAATATTACCATTGATAACGTCGCATATGCCACTTGACTTTTTGTTCAAATGATACGCTTATCAGTCGTATTTAGAGAGGTAATCTCAGTTATCTGCGCAAGGACGCCGTCGTCCAGATTAGCTTGTAACTAAAAACCTTTTAAATGAGTATTTGCGCGAAGTCGAAATTGTATGAGTGTACAATGCTGCTAGCGTCCTTGCCACTTGGCACTGTTCGGCAGTCACGCGAGAACTGCGCTGCAGCGCGGCTGTGCATCGCGCTCGCGTGCCTTGAAATAAAATACACGTAAATGTGCGCGGCCTGAACAGTTCTACATGTATCGTGGAGCAATTATTGACTCATTACAACGTTTTTTTGTTCGACCTCTAGAGCATCAGCTCATGCAACACTCACTTCACAATTGTACGTTTTTATGTAAGTATTTTAAAGTGATTTTATTGTTTTATATCTAGTCGTACGACGGTTAACAAAATGAGTGCAGTTGTTGGGTTTCTTATAGAGCTCTAATACTGTTCACGACGAACACACTTGAGTTTTATGGTTTCAATAAAGTTTTAATTTGTAAACAAACATGGTTCGTTGTTGTGCCGACTGAGAGCTGTGGAGTGTTGATGCTCCAATAAGAATGACATGACATCATACAGAAATAAGTGTGTTTTAAAGGTGTTGAATGTTCGATGCCAGAACATGTCGCACCTTCGGTAAGACAAGGGCCGAAGTGCTAATTTTAAAATTTTTCAGGACAGACGATTTAAGATTTTTATAGATTTATATTGTGTTTTTCTGCCCATATTAATGTAAATTAGTATTTTATTTTTAGCAGAATTATACCTTATACATTTGTGAATATAAATATGTAATTTAAAAGAGTGAGTTATTTATTTATTTATACTATATTTAATGAAATGTTAATGTATGCATACAATTATGCCCTTTTCCCACCAACATTTAAATTATTGTGCAATTGTGACCAAAGTAACACCATTAATTGAAATGATTTTATTAAATGAAAATACTACTTATTTTGTAGTTATTTATTATTCTTCTTAGGAACATCTTTATCACAGACAAAAAAACACTGCAATTAAAAAATTAACATAAAAGTCACATCTAAAAGGTTTACATTAAATCTATAAAATGGCGTGCAAATGCGTAAGACTTATTATACTGTTAATCTAAAATTAGTCAGTAATCACAGCATTTGTTGAAATCACAATTTGTTTATTATAATGTAATCACAAAGTTAACTATTATAGAATATGAAAACAATATTAATAAGAACATTTTCTTAAAATCAACTAAGTACCTAGATATAGAAAACTTTTTCGCATATAATTGACGGATGGTTTTCCAGCTGCTTTTCTGAGAGCTTGATAGTTGCGATGGAGCTCAGCTACAGTCAGGCTATATCTATATATATATGAACTCTCTGGTAGTATTAGCCCTTAAGTAATGACTTTCTGTACGTGGAATCGACTTTATGTAATCATGAACCGATTGGATAACTTCAGCACTTAGTTTACAATTTTTACCGTGTTTGCCTCGATTATCTACACTGTAGATTCTACAGCACTCATTCTCATAGTTTTATTAGATATATTTTCAATGACATTACGTAAAGTTTTTTCTCCAATAGCCAATGTATTTAGCAGAAACTTCTTACAGACCCTAACTGCTTGTGAACCTATCATAAAATAGTGGGTTGAATTTGGTTTTCTTGGTGGCTTAATACTGGTATTATTGTCGGTAATTTTGACTCTTCGGTATGCAGACGGAATCAGTTTCACACAAGACGCGAGAAAGTCTCTTGTCTTATGTGTGTTCCCAGCTCCCAGTAGGATTGAAAATAGTAGTAATAGTATTTCTATCTTCAGAAGAAACTTTAGTGGAATACGAAAGTCGGCATTTATCAGGGCAAGTAGGAAGAATTGATTTTGCTGCTACAATTTTTCCTCTTTTTGTAGTGTACTCTTGGCCACTGTTTTTCAAACGTTTTTATATGACTTGTTTCCACTCATTCATATTTCTTTGACGTTTTCTAGACCGTTTGTTTGATTTCTGCTCTACATTAACTGTTGCGTGTGGTGTTGGTTCTGGTTCACTATTGCATTCATTATTTTTAAGTCCACCGTAGTATTAAGTTCAAGAAATCTGCTTCGAGAACTAGAAGAGCTGCTGCTAGAACAAGACGAGCTGCTGCTGGAACTGGATGAGCTGCTGTCAGAACTAGAAGAACTGGATACGTTTCTTGATTTGAAGAGTTTAGTGTAGTTTCTAGCCTGTTTCTCATTTGGCTTATATTCTGAACCTTCGGATGGTGAAAAATCTCCATTTTCTTCAGACTCAGAATCGTTATTACTCGGGGTTATATTTATAATGGGTGGGCTAGCTATTACATTATTCTCCATAGCAGATATGGTTGTCAAGGATGAATTTATCGCTCCTGTAGTTTCAGGTCTCACTGGTATTGGATCCTGATTTTCAAAGTCATTGCTATCTATCCACTGCTCAACCATTGACGTAGAATTAATTTTAGGAGTAGAATTTGTATTTTTAAAACTATTATATTCCTCAAAACTAGATTTTTCGAAATTTTCATTAATCTGAGGTTCATCAATAGTTCAAGCCGGTATATTAAATTGCTCATCAACCATCCTCAAAAGTTTTCTGCCTCGAGATTCCATTTTTATTCCCTAAAAGCGAAAATAATCAGACGTTTAGTTCGGTTTATTAATCAACAGAACAAAAATAAATACACGTCAAACCTATATGAACCCTTTTTTTACATCAGGGGTTAAGAAATGGCAAAAAATGGCATCGGAATTATCTTACAATTCAATAAATTTACACAAGATATTGTAAAGAAAACGACGGAAATGTTATCAATTTTACATAAAAGATAAAGCGGTAGGAATGACAAAGTCTAAAATGCTATTATAGTTATCTATATAAGACAAAATTAGAATGACAAAGTCAGATTTGGTTTAAAGACTAGGCAATGTTTACGTATTGGACTCACAAAGGCACAACTACCCGAACGACTTTGTTCTGTCAAATATGTGCTCTCAAATTAGACATAAGTACACAAAATGTGACCATGTCTTTCCAGAATATAAAACAAAAAAGGGCATATTTACCTTAAAGACCTTGACGCCCCAGTACACAACCACTACTCACGCGGGCGATGCCACAACTGACCAATGAGATTTTGTCGCGCCAATATCATTCAAAAAACGAACGAATGGTACAAAGGCACTACTGTCCTTGTGGCGAAAATAAGCTGAATCTAGTGAATGTCTTTGTTCCTACAGGTAGAAATTAGTTTTTAAGGCACTTTGGCATATTTAACTCATTTTCAGAAATTTTAGCACTTCGGCCCTTGTCTTACCGAAGGTGCGATGTGACTTCTGGCGAATTGTATGTTGTGATACTGTGAATTGTATAAGGTGCCTATTACTTTTTATCTATTTGTTGTGTATAAAGGTTATTCTAGATGCATAGTCCTCTTCACATGTTATAAATTAATGGATACATTGAAGCGAATATTGTAAAATTTATTTGTGAAAATTAATTGTTGTGTTTCTCGTTCGTTCTTCTCTGTAAGAACCTATCTTTGCGAATGAGCACCAGAAGACAACTTATTTAAACGATATAGTTGTAAATATGAACGTTGTAAAGTGCCTTTCAATGGCCCAATTGAAAAATAAATGTATTGTCTTTGGTTTTCAACAGACACTTAAAGTAGGTATGCATGTTTTTAGATATTCTTTTTAATCCAATTACAATATAGAGCAAATGGTTGGCACGACTTAATGAATAGTTTCAAAATCACGATCCGATAGTGAAATATTGCCGCTTGATTGTGAAACTATGAGATGTTAAATCCCTGACATTATCTACTTTCTTAATTATCAACTTATAACCTTCGGCACATGTTAATATCTAGAATCCTCTGAGTATACATGATGCACTTTCGTAAGATCTGTTCGTTTCTCTGATATTTTTTTCTTTACTTACTTAATTTATAAAGCTTCGTTATCGATATAAAATAGCTGCTAGTAAATACGAACCACATCACAAATCAAGACAACAGATGGCCTATGTGCGTGCGAAACACTGAACATTGATGTAACTGTCTGATCATATTATTATCTCTAACCGACTGGTCACACTTGTTTCTACTGGCTCGTTTCATATTGAACCAGAATTTTCTTTAGCTAACAGATTGATGATATCATATTTCAAATAATATTACTAATTGAATGGGGCGTTATCACGGAAAAAGGAATCCTCATCAAAAGACAGATACCGAAAAGTTGGTGGTACCTTCGCCCCTGCCTTCTTTACGTTATCTTAATGTGCTGACCCATCAATTGTCTGTTCCAGGCTAACGAGGCCGGCAGCTATGCGATACGGCGCCGATCGCCTCACGTCACACACCCGCGGAGGACGCCACTCTGATGCCAAAATAATCACTCCGCTATACCTCTCCACTTAGATAGGCGTTTTTAATAATTTACAATTTACTTTTTTAACGTAAATTCATTTACACGTGCGTTGATGTAAACACACATGTGAAGTGAAGTGCAAGTGCTTGTGTTGTGACCGGCTGTATCTGGTTATAAGTGGTGCTCCCGGCCCCGTCCGGCTAGTCAGTCCGGGCCGGTTGCGCAGGGCCCGATGTTGGCGGCGTCATGGCCTTCATGACGAAGAAGAAGCGGTACAAGTTTGGGGTGCAGTGCTGTCTGGAGGAGCTCACTGAGGTGCCTTTCGTCTCTGCCGTGCTGTTCGCCAAGGTCCGCCTGCTCGACGGCGGAAACTTCCAAGAACATTCTAGCAGGTTAGTAAGACATCGTTACATAGCCATTAAGTTCGTATTTGTGTCGCATTATCACCTGGTGCGTCTTCAGTCGTAAATTACGTCGTTAAGTGTTGTCAAACTCTGTCACACAATCGAAAAGTATCGATAAAAATAATCTGTTAAAAACGTAGACCTCTCGTCACCCGATGATATGAATATTTTTTCCGTCTGTCTGACTGACGTTACATAAGAAGCTAACTTTAGCTCAGATAAACTTTGACCTTATGCATATTTTTATGTTAGATTAAAAACAAATTCGTTCTATGACTGAAATTGCGTGTGTTTCCTTATCCGATGTGAGCTAAGCTTGTGAAGATTACTGTGCAGCGTTGTCGCTAAGCCTGCAATATGTCTCAGCTTTGTATAGAACATTGGTACTATCTGTAGTTCTACACATTCACACGGAGTCCAATCCACATTACAACTTTAACATTGAACACAATACGTTGAACTTGTTGGTTCTTATATTAGAAAGAGACGAATGCGTCTTCTTCGAATTTTTATCTCACCATTTGTAGCAATCAAAGTCAAAATTTCATCAACATCAATGCCGTGTTTTGTGAATTAAAAGCGAATTTTCTCGTAGCCGGTCGAGTTACTCACCTCATTAAATCTTCGGGTTTTGTTTCTCGTGCCTACGTAACTCATTGGACGGGCGTTCTTACTGCATAATTGCCATATATTACAAAACTGTATATTTGTACCAGATTGGTGGTCTGTGCGCTCGAACGTTGGGTTACAATCACTGTCGCAAGTGACAGCCATCCAGTTCATAAATCAAGTTTGTTTAATCCAGTCGGACGGACCCGGGGCGCGGGACGAAGCTCGTATTCAGCGCAAAGACCACACTTCACTTACTTGCACGCAATTCTTCCTTATATATTGTACTTGCAGTCAGACGTAGAATTCCGCATATCGCGGTTTGTGACTGAAAAACAAAATTGTGTGTTATACCACACTGTTTTTAAAGATGGCGAACAGTTTTCAAAAAGTAATTCGGAGAGACCTTCTCCTAAATGTACTAACTTCTAACGTTAAAGTGAATGTGACTGCACAAACCACTCCAGGGTGATTTAACTGAAAACACTTTCGTTCAATGTAGCGTGAGAATGTCTGCGGGCATATAACATCGTTAATTCGTTACTGGAGAACACTACTCTACCCTTCCAGTTCACTGGAACACTATCGGCTTCATTATTCCGCCTTCCTGTTTTTCGTCCTCGCAATTATTTTGTAAAAGCTTGGAATATCTTTTACACTGTAAACAAGTTGTAAAGCAACTTGAAGTCCATTAACTTACGATACTTCACCGACCTTTGCAATGGAAGTCAAGTTCAAAGGTATTATGTAGACCATAAACAACATGTTTTCCTATTATGATAGAATTAATTATCTTGTAAAGGACTGATACAGTGATACCTCGCGGGTGTGGTCTGACGTTTATTTGTAGAGCTTAATTATGTGGTCGTATTTCTTTCTTTATTATTCTTCCACAATGGTAACGTACTACTTATTCTAGGTACAGACAACTTATAGATTTTTCCTTTGTGGGAGACTGACTTTAAGTTTGATTTAAAAATTTAAAAAAGTTGAAGCAATTTGCTACAGTTTGTGCCTTACTTTCATGTAAAAAAGACTCAAGCTTGCCCTGGAGACTTTTGGAATTCTTTAATTCTATTTACTTCCAAATTGGACAAGTTTCAAAATTTTATTCTTCTTCTGAAACATGTCCAATGTTTTCGAGATTCAACTGCATATATTTCACAGCAATGGTTTTGAAGAATCGGCCTGTGTTATGCAAGGAGTCCATTCATTGCGGACATCAATCTCACTGTCAGTGCACCACCCACTTTCCGAGAGGTTTGCTTGCTTAACTTGCTGTATCGTGATGATATAACTCGCCCACGCGTGCCAAACCGTCTAGCTGTTCGCTCGCGTATACATACATAGTAGCAATCATTATGTGGTGTTTCACCAAATTGAAATTGATGACATGAAAAAAAAGTTGTAAAGTCATTTATATTGCTATCAACATCAATTCGTGCTTGTTAGAAGTGGGACAATAAAACAGGTTATTTGTGTCCTCTAGTCTTCTGTTAAATATAGATAAATACACAAATAATCATGCAGCTGTCAGTCTAGGTGTAATCTCGAAGATGACAGCGTCATGCCCGGGCAGGCCGGGTGGTCTTGCCGCGGCCGTTTACAACCGGACGCTCGTTGTCCTCTCGCCAGCCCCGGCAGGCGTCATATTCCGCATCACTCGCAACATGCACGTTACCCATGTCCCAGCCACCACTTGCACTCCAACCGGCACATCCTACTTGCCAAGTTCCTCGACCGTTAACGGAAGCTTTTGTTTATCTCGATATTTCGCTCGGTAATAATAAAACTGCACCATAACGTAAACCAATCGAAGGTCATACGTAACGTGACCATTTATTTTTTGTCTCAAAACGGGACATTGGTTTATTAAGATCAATTAACAGGTTCTCAATGAAAAAAAAAAACGTCATTTAAGTTTTTTATTTAGGAATTGTCAGTTAGCTTAAAAGTTACGAATTATAAATATATATATATATATATTTATGAGATATCAGTGTTTGTCAAAAGTAATATGTATATGTATGAAAAATTCCAAAGTGCTAGATATAGAAATAAAATTCAGACTGTACCCTGCCGAACCTATTTAATGAGCTCCAGTACATATTGCATGACATCCAAAATGTATAATAAATTGCCTTGTTGTATTACAGACATAGACAACTTACACATATTTAAGCAGAGGCTAAAGCAATTTCTAACTGATAAGGTGTATTACAGTGTGAAGGAATATTTAAAAGGGAATCCTTATGGACAATAATGGTAATTAATAATAGAACTAACATAACACACAATAATTTCATTTATTCTATTGACATTTCATTTCTTACTCATTTCACTTAATTATTGACTACCAAATACTCCTTGATATTGAAAATTATAATGACATTAAGTAATTGTGTACTATTTATTGATATCGAGCATGTTACTCTATTTTTATAGTAATTTAATTCTAGACTGTAATTCATTGATGTGTCAAAATTGACAAACACAAACAAAACATGTACAACAACTATCCCCTACCCATATTGGCAAAGAAATAAAGAATTTGAATTTGAATATATATACCCGAAAAGTTAAGTTATATTTATATTTATCAGATGAACAAATTTGCTTTAATATAGCGTAGAGGGTGATGATTCTTAGCACGTTTTTTTTTATATGCACCTTAATTATCAACATCGCCGTTAGAACTGGTAACTGAGTTTTCTCAGATGTCTACAATTTTTGAACAATTTCCCATGCGGGTACCTTTTTTGAAAGCTTGATGAAAACTTGCTGACTGAGCGTGTAAAAATAAAGCCTTTGGATGTGGAATCTTCAAAAATGTTTTTTTTAGTAACAGGGGATATTTTTCAATATACACTTGCGTTTCGGCATTTTAACTTAATATTTCATTTAATTTATTTTATAAACAATTTTAATACTGTGTTGAAATGGATAAGGTGTCGGACTTGTGATCGAGAGGTGACGAGTTCGAACCCCACCCATTACACTATTGCCGTGAACCCACTCCAGACACAAGCATATTTAGCTCAGTTGGAGGGGTTAACAAGATTGCTAGTAATGTGAGTTCTACCCACATTACTAGTTATCTTTAAAAAAAAAATGGTATTCCATATACGACCGAACCTGGGCTTGATACAAATTGAGCAGCTGTTCCGGTCTCACCTTGGCTAGAATTCCCAACTTTTTTAATGCTAACTGAGCCTTAGCCTCGATAAACGAACCAAAATTGAGTGTGGAAGTTATAGTCACCCCAAAAAGCTCAATATGATCGGTTATCGGCACAGTTACACCACGGAACGTAGGAGCCGGTTCAAATTGGCTCCTTTTATTTATTTATTTATTGGCCTGTCTACAATTGTTACACTGATTATCCTTATATTTCATGCAATATGTTACAAACATAGCGTACAATATGACGCGATAGACACAGCATGCAAAAACAAAATTATAACATCAATATAATACTAGGTAGTGCAGAAATAACGCTAACAACAACTAGTTCATAGTTTATAAAGTCGACATAAAAAAAAAACAGTACGGTAGATTATTTTTGATGGACTTGGTGCTTGATTTTTTAAGTGTTGTGGAAAATATGTCAATTGATTCATCGCAATTATCTTCTTAAACTTCGTCTTATCTGCGTTAAACTTGACCAAGTTGGCATCGCCACATTCGGAGACAGCCTTCAAGGACAAGTTCAAGCACCCAACCTTGTCCTCACGGAGAGACTGGATCTGTGACTCACTAGCACGCGCGCTGGACACATATCTCTCAGCAACTGTGCTGTCGTCTGCATACCCAAAGGTACCGGGTATTAGCAGATCGTTAATGTGCAGCAAGAATAAAGTTGGTGAGAGAACAGACCCCTGAGGGACGCCGGTATTAATTGCCAATTGACCAGACAAGCAGCCATCAATGACCACTCGAAGGGACCGATCTCTCAGAAAGTCTTCAATCCAAACACAAAATTGAGTGGGTAAACCGAAGGAAGGAAGCTTAGCAATAAGGCTATCGTGCCAGACCCTGTCAAAGGCCTTGGAGATGTCAAGGGAAACAGCAAGTGCTTCTCCGTGCCTCTCAATGGCCTCACTCCAGATATGAATGTTAATGTCAAATATAAACTACGTAAACAATAAATAAATACAAATCCCACCATAAAGTCAGAAAATATTCCAAAACAAAAAGTTTAAGTTATTTACTAGGTACACGAGCATTAAACAACAACAAAACAAATATCAAGACGTGGGCGCACGAAAAATCTGTCAAATAAATAGTCAACAAAGCGCGAGCGACGACGTCTTGGCCATTCTCGGCTATCTTTGCATCGACCGATGAGTCTGATGACGCAGTCTCAGAAAACGGGACAATTTTGCGTCCCAGAGATCATTGCGGGGACACCGGGACTCATAATTATAAAAAGGGACAGTCCCGTTCAAAACGGGACGTCTGGTCACGTTAGTCTTACGTCGCAGGTACAGTCGCACTAAAACTCAATGGAATATTATGCTGGTAATCTGACTTTCGGCTCTGAAATTTCTGTGTAGTAGCCCTGAGTTTAGAAGTCAGCGGTCTGGTACACCTGTGCCTCGGTGCGCACGTGTAGCCGATGGTCCTGCGTCTAATCTCTCTCTGGTCGTGTTGTATTGCCGTCCTATCGGATTATTAGAGTAACAGAGAGTGCACCTGTACCTGCGCACATACTCGTGTACTACGAGGCATGCCAATTAAGTTTTGTCGTTTGAAGAAAAAATCACAAGTAGAACCTTATAGTACTTTTTATTGTTTTTTAAAGTATTCACCACGTAGCTTAATACACTTTTCCATTCGCTCAAACCAGTTATTATAACATTTATTCCACTCTAAAGTGGCTGTTAAAGTGTGGTGTTCAAAATGGCTGACTTGAAAGCGTCGACTGCTTCTTCAGCGGACTGGAACCTTCGATCACGAAGACTTTTCTTAATTTTAGGAAATATAAAGAAATCGTTAGCGTTCGAGAGTCCGCAGACATGGGGCTTCATCACTGAACACAGATGTTAGCTCTTCAAAACACTGAAGCCGTGTCAGGCCTCTTCTAAAGATGTAGAAATTTATTGCACGAACATTTTCCTTAGAAAGATTCATTTTCATACGTAACCTGACAGATTCCAATCAACGCTGTGACTAAACAATAACATTAATCCTTATACTTTCAACTGTTTTGAGATTCAAAATTTAAACACATTCGAATATAGAACAGTTCCAAGTTCAAAATTGCCGGGAAATAGGTATGGAAACGACAGAACTTAAAAGACATGCCTCGTATAATATCTTCTGCGCTGGCTAATTGCCGCTTCGATCCGGTCAGGAGGACAATTATATTATACTAGCTTGTGCCAGCGGCTTCGCCCGCGTGGGAAGTTTTCCCGTGTAAATCCCGATCCCGTGGGAATTTCGCAAAATCCTTTCTTAGCGGATGCCTACGTTATAACATCTACCTGCATGCCAAATTTCAGCCCGATCCGTCCAGTGGTTTGGGCTTATGTCAGTCAGTCAGTCACCTTTGAGTTATATATATTTAGATTTTATTTTTATTAACTGGTTTTATTAATCGGTTTAGCTGGCGAGACTTCCGTGTGTAATATAACTTTAGTATGTGGTGGTGGTATCAATGAGTTTCCGAGTCGCGACTGATAAGTGTGGCCATGTTCGCTTCCGATGCGACAGATTGTTGTTATCGATGACAGCTGAGCTGCTGCGATCCATTCCTGTTCCACCCCGGCTAATATAAGCATAGCAAAAACTTTGTGTTTATCTGGTGCAGTTGTTAGAAATCCTTGTTATGTTGTAATTCAGTACATTATTCGTATAAAAGTGTTGCAGTCTTGATCTTGAAGTGTTGCAGTCAGTATTTTCAACATGTGCTTGTCGTTTTTAAAGTTTCCGATAGAATGTTTGAATTTTTTGTAATACACGAGGCGGGTATTGTTCTTTTTTTTCATACATATTGCATCGTTTATTTGTATACTGTCGCCGATTAGGCGAGGCGTTATATGTATATCGCCTAAAGCAATTTGATGATGCTTCTGATCATACGTTAGGGTTACCTAAAAATTGCTCAAATATAAGCTAATAATCTAGGTAGATCGGCGTAAAATTGCAGCACAATAATATTGATAGTCCAGAACTCCTTTCTAAATTTTATTTTAACGTACCCAACAAAAAATTGCGCTTTAATCCTCCCATATGTGTAGCTCATTCATCATCTAATTATAGGCACCGCATGTTACAATGACGCCTCGAACGTGGTCCCAAAATGGTCTTCCCCTTATCGAAGTGACTAGAACGCGATCGGCTATCTTCGGGAGCGGTCGTAACTTTTACAAGCACAAATTCCAAATCGTGCCGTGAAGGGTTGCATGAACTACGACAAAAAGCACAATAAAATAAATTAACATTTCATATCACCGGTAAGTTAAAAATATGTCATGAAATCTACTTATAACTTTTATAACATTATTTAAAACAATTTTTCTTTGTTATTTGTCTCAACCTTTGGCCAAGACAACGCGAAGCCGCATAAAAGTGCGACATAACTTTGCAGCGGCAATTCAAAGGAACCCTAATTTATTTAACCACAATGGTGGTCACTACTTTGATCATAGTACTATAGAAGGCCTGTAATCGCCAATGTTACTCTTTTTGCTCTATAGTAGAAAATTATAGAACTAATCTACGATTAATTTATTTTAATTTAGATAAAACTTATTAATTTGGGAGGGGCATTAAAAATTAGATACTAATCTATGCCTACTTTGTCAATAAAATTATAATCGTAACACTATTTCAATGCCTGGGTTGCTACTACTAGCGCATTTTGCTACTGGATAGACGCCATAACAAATATTTTGATATTGTAATTTTACTTACCACGATTTGTTGAAATCTATCTATACTTATAATAAATCTGTAGAGAAGTCAATTCTGTACATGAAATATATTTCCAAAATAACTATCAGGGGGTGATTAAGGATCGATACTCATGCCAAAAATGCAATCAGTTAAATTTTTGTCTGTCTGTCTGTCTGTCTGTCTGTCTGTATAACCGTTATAGAAACAAAAACTACTCGACGGATTTTAGCGAAACTTGGTACAATTATTTTTCATACTCCTGAGCGGGTTATAGTATACTTTTCATCACGCTACAATCAATAGGAGCAGAGCAGTGAAGGGAAATGTTGGGAAAACGGGAGAAGTTACTCCATTTTTTAAGCTTCCGTCGCGTGTGCAACCATAATCGTTAAAGCTACACAAATCATTTCATGACGGAAATGTTCTCCTTAAAATTATATAAAAAATATCCCACGACAGCATATGTCTAACTTTTATGGTTGACTCACAATAACACGTGTAACTCCCGATAGCTTAGCAGTTCGAAGCTTTCTGATTATAATATTTGTCTACTCTTACGTTTATAACCACAGAAATCAAAAATACATTTTATCTATGTTTATAACCACAGAAATCAATTATCTATGTTTATAACACTCTCAGTCACCCCTAATTGAAAAAGTTAACATTATTAACTATTCCATAAAAAAATTGGCCAAGTGCGAGTCAGACTCGCCCATGTAGGGTTCCGTAGTAACTATAATATAATATGCAAATTTATTTGACGAAAAAAAAACCTTACAAATTTCTTAAAACTAGCTTATTTACATTTTGTACAACTGCGCCAAATAAATTTGTTTTGAAAAAAAAACCTTACAAATTTCTTAAAACTGGCTTTTTTACATTTTTTACAACTGCGCCGAATAAATTTGTTTTTCATAGTGTTTGTATGAATTACAAAGTTATATTTGCGGTTTTAGAAAATATGCTGTATCTAAAAAACTGCTGAAATGATTTCGTTCAAACTAATTTTGGTTGAAAGTTTATATTAAGATCTACAGACATATATTTTTTTTAGATTTTTCACTCCATTATTATAGAAGTTAGAGGTTGTGTCCGCCACACACACATTTTACCACTTTGGAAGCTTATATCTTTTAAACGATTGACTTTATGGAAAAGTGGTTTTAGAAACCCCGATGTCGTTTTTAAAGAACAGTCTATAGATACCACACATGCATCGATTTCATGAAAAAAAATATTTTCAGGTTTAGTTCCATGTATGGGGAGCCCCCCTTTATTTTAAATATTTTTTATTTTTTTTCTCAAAATCGGAAAGCGGTTCACAGAATACATCTACCTATCAAGTTTCACATGTATAGTCCTAATAGTTTCGGAATAAAATTGCTGTGACAGACGGACGGACGGACAGACAGACAGACGGACAGACATGTCGAAACTATAAAGATTCCGTTTTTTGCCATTCGGCTACGAAACCGTAAAAAGAATCATATAAATCGGTATAGAAACACCAAAGTTATACATGAAATACGCTTATAATAATAAGCCATCGCGCGTGAATACTGAATCATGCTATAAGGATTATTTTTGAGAATCGGTCGCCGCGCTCGACGCGTCTCGCGGTCGAAGCGTTCTCTAGGTACTTAAGCCTCATGTGAACGTGATCTAAACAATATTACCAATACATTAACTTACGCTGACGGAGTCGCGGGCACAGCTATATTGTATCATTACGCTAAGGCCAATAGGAGCGGAGCGCCAATGAAGAATGCTTCAAAATCGGGGTTAAATTTAACGTTAGCCCAAAGTAACTATTCCACGCGGACGAAGTCGCGGGCAAAAGCTAGTTAGTAATATAAGCCTAACACACAATCACTTTAATAACACTGACAGTATGAGAATGGACGAAAGATTGAACGATTTGTTGTGATATGGTAATCTAAAAAAACCACAATCACTTCTTTAAAACATAAAAGAACAATAACAGCGTTGCAGTGGGTACTCGATCACCGTTTGGTGACATCTCTCACTGTAATATCAATCTTAGAGGTCAAAAATGGTACGCCAAAGCTGCTATATATCTGTTATAACAGCGATTAACGATATAACTGCGCCCAATCTGGGTTGTGTTAACGTTCTTTGGTCTTTTATAGAACCGCTCAGCAACATCAATTAGTTCTTTGAAAAACGTTCTATGGGCTGCTTTAGGACGAGGTTTTGCTTGGGTTAGAACTAGGAGACGGACATAGAATTTTTTTAAATTTTTATCCCGGAATTCCTACGGGATCGGGATTTACGAGGGAAAAACCCACGTATGTAGTTCCCACGCGAACAAAGTCACGGGCAAAAGTTAGTCTATACTAATATTATAAATCGGAAAAGTTTGTTTGTTTTTTGCTTGAACGCGCTAATCTTCGAAAGTACGGGGTGGATTTGGATGCAATTTGGTATGGAAGTAGCTTGAAGCTTGAGGAATGTTATAGGCTACTTTTTACGCGACTGGAAAAAAGGAGAGTTATGTTTTTACCGTGATAGAATCCACGGGAGCGAAGACCCGCGTGAGTACTAGTTATAGATAAATTACACCCAGACAAAGAACAAATGATCGTGCTCATCACACAAACATTTGTCCTGGGTGGGAATCGAACCCGCGACCTGGAGTATAGCAGTCAGGGCCACTGACCTTTATTTTACTTGTAAACCTACCACATTGTGGACTTTTTAACCCAAAGGTTGACTGGTAGAGAATGCCTTGTTGCATTAAGTCCGCACATGTAACTATTGTACATAAAGTTTAAATAAATAAAAATACTGTGTTTATTTAAATGATGAATAATTTACTTACTCTTTGGTCTAACATGACTGACTTAACAAGTGTTGTTCGACCCCAAGCCCAGCCAACGGTAACTGGTATGTCGAACCGTCCGCGATTACGCGGAGCCCTACGTTGTGGTAGGCTCTTAGGCCTTAATTCAATGAACAAAATGTACCACTAACCTGATTGCTGGGGACGCCAAGTTCGACCTTCAAAGGTCATGCCCTAAGTGTGGTTGATGTATGTAAAATGGGGTGAGTAATTGAGAGGTGTGATGTAAGTCAAGTGTTGTAGAACGTTCCCAAGGCGCCGATATCCAGATGGCGCGGTTCCAACTCAGCTCACACCCGACTCGTTCCCAACAAACGCGCGCTACGCGTGGTAGGCAATAAGGCGATATGTTTCAAGAAATATCACTGGATTCTTGTTAATCCGAGCTTACAAAGTTCAATCAATCACTGAACACAATTAATCTGTTCATATCTCGTGAGATCCAATTCGATTTTCAATTAATTCCGCGTGCCAGTTCAACCGACGACAAGGCGGCGTACGATTCAACAATACCCCGGGGATTTCAACAAATGGGGAATACACTTCAACCAACAAATAATTCGCGACCCAATTATCGGTCTCAACAGGCGAAATCAACAATATTTTACCAATTGTATTAACACAAGAGCGGTTCCCATGACCGGCATTTTTTTTCCAAACAAAGTCAATCTGTCAAGTCAAGAGAGGTTATGTCAAGAGCAACGTCAAAGACAATAGAATGTTGCCACACCAAAAAGAGCGTTCAAAATTACATTTGGGACGCAACATCTACCCCCCCCGGACGGGCCTACCCGTCCGCTAATCAATTGGAAGTCTTGACAAGGTTGCAAATTCAACACAGCTTCAATGCGGCCAAATACCGTAGCTAGTTCATTAAAGGTGAGAACGGTGTCTCCCAACAATCTCCGCCAGCGTCCCTTTGCCGCTTTCACCGCGGCCCCAAAAATACCCCCCAATGGGGGGCAGGCTGGCGGGTCAAACAACCAAGTGACCCCTCGGCGGGCCAAACTATTACCAATATCAACCTGGCTCTCATTAAGGAAGGCGTATAGCTCCTTCAAATAGTTACTTGTACCCTTGTAATTCGTACCGCAATCAGACCTAATCAACGAAGGTAACCCACGGCGAGACACAAATCTTTCCCAAGTCGCCTCAAAGGCCTCTGTCGAGAGGGAGGTTACCAGCTCCAAATGTACTGCCTTGGTTGACAGGCAGACAAACACACAAATAAGCCCCAACAATCTTGCTATTACGAAGGGTGGACGTCTTCAACAAAGGGGGACCAACAAAATCCGTTACGACGCCAGCAAAGGGCCTCGCCTCATTGACGCGATCAGCCGACAAAATCCAAAATTCTCGCTGCAGAATGGCCAACAGCGCATTGCAACCGGCATGCGAGTTCTTAGTGTGACGATCAGTCACCAACAATTGTACCAAGTTCAGTTACAACAAGGGCAGGAGCACCAATTTTAGGGTAAGGACAACTCACAAGGGTGACCTCAAACCAGGTCCTTCCCTCAACAGTGGTGTCAGCCGGTTCGCCAATTCCCCAAATCTTGCCTGAAAGGTCGTTCACCTTCAGGCCAACCTGTCCCGCTAACCAAGAAGACAAAGGCAACCCCGGACTCCCGTCTCCAAAATGGCACAGACCACAATCGAGTCACCCAAGGGTCCCCAGACCGTGACCGAGGCCGTTGGCAACAAAACCGTCTTGATCGGGGGGTTCCTTTAGCGGGGCAGGCGTCAATCTCTTAGTGATGCCTGGGCGGCGACCGATCGCCGCTTCCAGGCTGCCTTCGTTCACGACGAGGCCAACAATCAAACCATTCGCCCGCGCGGTGTCCCAAGCCTCTCGCCATCACTGGAGGGGCATATCCCACCGGATGCCCGAATGGCGGAGGGCGCGACTCCAGCCGGGGACGTTCCGCCAACGGAGGGGAAAGGGAGCGGCGCCGACCCGGCCACTGCTGCCTAGCAGCCAATGCGCGTTCTCCCTGACGAGGGAAGACCAAATGGCGCTCGTGGGGCTCCCGTTCAACTTGCGCGGGGGGTGGAGTGCGGCGTACAGAATCGCGGGTCTCAGCCCGGTGCTCGTCTCCGGGGTACCCCCCCTTGCGCGAACCCCCCTCAGAAGCTGGTCTGCTGGAGCGGTTCGCGTTGGCGCACAAAATCTCCAAGTGGGACCCTTCACAAATTCTACACGGGCGGGGGTCGGGGCAGTCCCGATGGAAGTGGGCCCCCAAGCACGAAAAGCACAAACGGCGTGCGTTGACAATACGGCGGCGGGCACTTACGTGCAGATTCAAAAAATCCGGGCAACGCGCCATGACATGCCCCGTTGCCTTACAAAAGTCACAATGATGAGGACTCCGGGCGCCAGCAAAACGGGGGGCGGGGCGATCATCAACAGGCCCCCTAGCCCGAGGACTCCGGGCGCCAGCAAAACGGGGGGCGGGGCGATCATCAACAGGCCCCCTAGCCCGAGGACTCCGGGCGCCAGCAAAACGGGGGGCGGGGCGAACATCAACAGGCCCCCTAGCCCGAGGACTCCGGGCGCCAGCAAAACGGGGGGCGGGGCGATCATCAACAGGCCCCCTAGCCCGAGGACTCCGGGCGCCAGCAAAACGGGGGGCGGGGGGAACATCAACAGGCCCCCGGGCCCTAGTCCGTCCCTGGTCTCTGGGCTGAGAAGGTAGTGGGGGTGACCCCGTGGCGCCACGAGTGTTATCCGCAAACCGACACTCGTCTTCCAAAAATTTGAGGAGGTCGTCAAAGGGAAGATGGGTGGCACTATCCCCACCATACTTCTGCTCAAAACGTGACCTCAACTCCGCGGGGAGCAACTGCAGCACTATGTGCACCAACAAGTAGGACCAATGTTCTACCGGTAACTCCAAGCGTCTCAAAGCGTTGGTCGCTGAAACCAACGGGTTCAGCAAGTCAGTGCGCAACGTCGACGTGCTGACAATGGCCGGTAGCCCCAAAATTTGGTCGATGTGCACATCAGCCAGGCAGCGCCTGTTCTGATACCGTCGGGAGAGAAGCTCCAGAGCGGTCGGGTAAGAGGAATCCGTCACCGGCAAGTGCTGCACCAAGGCTCTGGCTTCGCCCTCCAGGACAGACAACAAATAGGCCAGCTTCTGGGCAGGTCCGAGGTCCAAACGTGCATCGACAAGACTCTCAAAGAGATCTAGGAAGCCCAGCCAGTGGTCCAAGCGACCGTCAAAATGTGGCAGCTCCAGGGTGGGCAGCCTACTCAATAGTCCAGGGCCTGCAACAACAGGGGTCTGCGGCTTGGCCGCATCAGGCACCCGGCTCCTCAAAATTTCCCGCGCTCGTAGACATATGACATCCCCCAGGTGGATAATCTGGTCATAGTCACCCAAAATCTTATCGCGGGCTGTCTGATCCATCACCCCCAAATCCACGTCCATGATGTACTCGTTGAAGCGCGTGAGCGCAGCATCAGCTGACTTGATCCTCTCAATCACTTGCCCATACCGAGCAAGGGTGAGCTCCTTCAATTCCACACGGTCAACAGTTGCAGCTGCCGATGTGAACCATCTCAACTGTGAGGTCAATCCCGCAGCAGCCTCCCTGACTGCCCTTAATGAGGCCATTGCAACAATCAAATATTAATGCAAACAACAATCAACAACCAACAATCAAATATTAAACAAACAGCAATGACTTGTTAGCCGACCAAATAGTTTCAACAAAATAAAAATTCAAATTCAATTATTTCAAGTCCCAATCCGACCCTGTACTTATTCCAAGTGTGAATCTAGCTTGCTAAGGATGGCTAGTTACAAAATAAATAACAATTGAATGCATAATACAATGCTGGATCAACCTCAAATTAAACATCAATAAGCACAACAATTGTCTGTATAATATTGAGCCGGAGAATCTCTAACAAAATCCAATAAATACAAATAAATGCAATAAGTCAATCCACACCATTCAAGTCCTATTATGTTAGACTATGTGTAACTATTATTTAGATAACCCTTCAAATTCAGATCAATGACATTCAATTATTAATTTCAACAAATACCAAATTATGTACCAAATTATGTACCAAATTATACCAATAATTCCTAATTTCACAAATAAATCCTATTTGTCAATTCAATTCCAAGGGGCCAGCACTACAAATTACAGTACAAACTACAAGTACTATTTGAGCCCGGCTGACAAAGCAATATATTCAAACTTATCAAGTTATAAGTTGTGTTAAGTAATCAAACCAAAGTTACTTTCAAAACTTCCAATTAAACCAGTGGATCTTACATTATAAGAGCCACGCCTATACCAGAATGAATCAGTGGATCTTATAAGAGCCACGCCTGCTACCAGAATGTTCGACCCCAAGCCCAGCCAACGGTAACTGGTATGTCGAACCGTCCGCGATTACGCGGAGCCCTACGTTGTGGTAGGCTCTTAGGCCTTAATTCAATGAACAAAATGTACCACTAACCTGATTGCTGGGGACGCCAAGTTCGACCTTCAAAGGTCATGCCCTAAGTGTGGTTGATGTATGTAAAATGGGGTGAGTAATTGAGAGGTGTGATGTAAGTCAAGTGTTGTAGAACGTTCCCAAGGCGCCGATATCCAGATGGCGCGGTTCCAACTCAGCTCACACCCGACTCGTTCCCAACAAACGCGCGCTACGCGTGGTAGGCAATAAGGCGATATGTTTCAAGAAATATCACTGGATTCTTGTTAATCCGAGCTTACAAAGTTCAATCAATCACTGAACACAATTAATCTGTTCATATCTCGTGAGATCCAATTCGATTTTCAATTAATTCCGCGTGCCAGTTCAACCGACGACAAGGCGGCGTACGATTCAACAATACCCCGGGGATTTCAACAAATGGGGAATACACTTCAACCAACAAATAATTCGCGACCCAATTATCGGTCTCAACAGGCGAAATCAACAATATTTTACCAATTGTATTAACACAAGAGCGGTTCCCATGACCGGCATTTTTTTTCCAAACAAAGTCAATCTGTCAAGTCAAGAGAGGTTATGTCAAGAGCAACGTCAAAGACAATAGAATGTTGCCACACCAAAAAGAGCGTTCAAAATTACATTTGGGACGCAACAAGTGTCTTATTTTTACTCCAAAAGTTTCCTGAATAGGAATCGCCAACTGTGTTTAAAAGCGTTTTACATAAATTTGCCTAGGCTTTATACATAGCGACGAGATTATGTAAAAAGACGAAGCCAAAGAAGAAATTACAAACACTGCTACACAATGAGATTTTTATAATATAATAAAAGCCAAGTAGAGATTTTTGATTTTATAAATAATCTTTAATTGTATGGGTACACCTTTTTAGGGTTCCGTAGTCAACAAGGAACCCTTATAGTTTCGCCATGTCCGTCTGTCTGTCCGTCTGTCCGCGGTTTAGCTCAAAAACTATGGGTACTAGAAAGTTATATTTTGGCATGAGTATACACGTTAATGACGCCGAAAAAGTGGTAAAATAAAATTTTGAAAAAAACAATTATTTAGGGTACCTCCCATACATGTGAAGTGGGATGATATTTTATTTTTTTTCGTTCTTCCCATAGTGTGGGATATCGTTGGTTAGGTCTTTCAAAAATATTAGGGGTTTGGTAAGACCGTTTTTTGATTAAGTAAACCGTTCGTGACTTATCAAGCTTTAAAGTACCAATTTTCGTTAGAGTCAAGTGTCCCCCCCTCTATCAACTAAACGGTTATAGTTAGAAATTCAAATGTCACGGCAGTAGTACCTATATATAACGAAATTTAAAGGAAAACTATCACACATAAGTGGACTTTACAAGTTTACGAGTAAAAGTCGACCAATTGTATTTGACTCGAAAATTTCTAACAACTCTATAGAAATGTCGATAGATGGCGCTAAGCGCCAGTTGTATCGTGCTAGCTTCTTGTGACGATTGAGTAGTATAGCTCTGTGTCCGTATTTAAATTCAAAACACCGACTATGACAAATTTTACACAAATCTCTAAAAAAAAAATTGAAACTTTCCGTGCAAAATTGTCGGATCAGGTGAGGATTTGTATAGGAAGTCAAATTAGTTAGGTAGTCATGTTTGGCTTTTAGTTAGAGCATGGTACGAAACGATCAGTCAGCGAATACGACACGCACTATTTTTTTTTTTTTTTTTAACCTGGTAAAATTATCAAATAAGTCCTCCCACTCCGGGCAGGGTGGGAGGGACTGTCAGACTTTTACTGACTAAAATCCACGGTGTTCCTTCAATAACCCTTTACATACCGGGGCCACGGTAACGGGATGAGTCCCACGACCCCGGCGGGCTTCGGCCCTCTGCAGAGGGGGCCTCGTCATGTTGCTGACGCTCTTTGAGGCGCGCGTGGAACACGACGCGCCTTGGTTGTTATAAAAACTACGGAACCCTACACTGCGCGTGGCCCGACACGCACTTGACCGGTTTTTTCTTTTGACATCATTGCCAATCATATGGCTTATAATTTTATTAGGTTTCTAGTGAATACCTGCCATAGATACTGACACAATAGTAATAATATAATATACCTTTAGTATACAATAGTGGAGTAATCTTATCACCACCTCACCAGCCTCAGATTATAGCCATATTGCCAACGCATTCTGTGTATACGCTGTTACTCCTAATCGGGATATGCTCTCGAATCTATCAGACTCAATTACAATGCCTGGCGTCCCCAATCATACCTCAGCGCTTAATTACATACGTATGTATATGTAGGTCAGAATCTGACAGGAACTGAACGTTCACTAGGGCTGGCAAATTGATATTACCTGAAGCGCCATACACGCAAAACTCGACCTAAGCATATCTACAAATTTTTTTTCGGAAAAGACTTGTGTATTGTCGTCGTAAGGTTGGTTATGTTCCCAATGGTAATGCAAAACATCAGGATTATGTAATACTGATCAGTGATAGCTGCATCCCGGCAGCCCTGTGTGGGAAGTGAGCAGTTAGGAGTAGGGGAGAGGTGGAATGCGGAGGCGTCCGGCGAGCCCGGGCTGAGCTCCCGTCCTCTCGCCGAACAATTGACTGCGCGCTGCCAGCCAATCACTCGCGGTGTCGCGCTGCAAACCAATGCAACTATGATTGAGATAACCGCTATCAAAACGACTAGCTTTTGATTAGAAAATTGATTAGAATGAGGTGTGCAGGCAGCATGACATTGATCCATTTAGTACAAGTGTGTCATCAGCGGAGGAGGTGCTTAAGCCTTAAATATTTTAAGTAATAATTAGTTTTAAGTAATCATGTAATTTTATGTAGTTGTTTAGGTTTTTACATATTAATATGTTATTAAGTGTAACGTTTTCCTGCTGACAGTACTATGTCGTTCACAGTGTTCCTTAACTTCACATGTAACTATACGTGAAGACCTGTAATTTTATTGGCTGTCGAATTTTCACACTGTTTCTTGATTAATTTAAGTAGCTGTTGGTCTCGCATGTAAATAAATAAATGAGTTAAAAATAATCTTTTTGTTGTAAGGCTCGTGTTTGACTACCATATCAACTGATAGTGATGAGTAGAGGTTAAAGCTATCAGGAAAGGCAGACTCCCACAGGGAATTTGGTTATTTTAGACGGGCTTGCGAACGACAGCGATATCGTTGACTGGATATTTGATTTGAACAAAAACTTATTTAACGTAAGAGTTGCTGATTACGACAAGACGTCATAGAGGAAGTGATGCAACATTTTCAATTAAGCCAGCGTCTGAAACAATATGAAACATATTCCGTGCTAATTATAGATTGTAAATAGTTAATAAGTTGATTGTCGCGGCGTGGTGGTTAGCACGCGGGTGTGGAATTCCTCACGCAGATAAGAACTGCCACCTGGCTGACACGGGTTGAATGACTTTCTGTTTTCACAACCATCGCGTACATTCAACACGTATTTACAGCTTACAATGTTGACGAAATGTTTGAGGCAAATGGATTTTCTGGTGATGCCTCCCATTCAAAGTGGAACTTGAAGTTCTTGCAGCAGATTAAGAGATTATACCGAAACAATGACAAAACACGCTTAACGATAAGTGAATACAATCCCAATTTGAATGGCACTCGAAACACTAATATATTAGCTTAAAGATATTATATATATAGATAAAATGTTTATTTGATACAATACAAGACACAAAATACAATTCACATTAAAAAAAAAAAAATACAATAATGACTCATAACTAAAGACAAAATAAATAATTTGCGGCTTGAGTAACATTATGAACACACAGGAAGTAACACTTAACTAACAATACATAAAAAAGAGATAAAAAGAGACGTAAAAAGAGTGCGGTGTGTGTCTCGAGATTGCACCAAATAGGTCCCAAATTCAGCATGTACCAGGCTGTAAATACCTGATACCGATATTACATACGGATATTTTACAGACAAATTTTATCGTAAACAAACAAAAACCAAAATTATGATGCAGTGAATATATTTAAAACCGAAAATTAATAGTTAGGTACCAAGCAACAGAATTCACATCACTCTCCTCATTAATGAAGTGCATTCATTTGATTAAAATAAATTCAGCTCGGTCGGTCGACAGGAATTGTACAAAATATCAATTACTAGATTTGAACGACAAAGTCAAACTAAATAAAACCATTTTAAAACTCATAGCTACCTAAGCAGGTAAATCTAATCGAAATTGTCGGTATCAAACAAACTGATTTCGATGTTCGTGAATTGATAAGGAAAATTTGATAAGGAATGTTATCGAACATTAAAATAAACTTAAGATTTTTATGAGACTTGCACCTCTTACAATGTAAGCTCTCGCGAATCGCATCTGGCCATCATCTACGAATATATCTAATAATAGAGCCAGTTTATTTATAATTGGGCCCGCTTCATTGTTTACGATAGCTCGTCACGGCCATTTTGTTTACATTATCTTTCTTTTGTTCTTAATACTAGTTCATCGTTCGCTATTTTTAATGCAATCGGTCTGTTTTTGTCGCTTGCTGTAATCGTTTGCAACACTTGATCGTTCGTAGGTAAACAAGTCAGTGCTCTCATTTTTTTTTTTTATTGATAACGCTCGCGTTTGACCACCATCTCGCCTGATGGTAAGTGATGATGTGGTCGAAGATGGACACGCTTACCTAGAAGTAACCTATTCACTCTTGACTTAAAGACTACCAGGTTATAGCGATCAGGAAACACAGACTCCATCAGGGAATTCCACTCCTTAGCCGTACGCACAATGAAAGTATTCCCAAAACGTTTAGTGCGTATGGGTGGGATGTCCACCATGTAACGATGGCGCATCGCCGTTTGTCTCGTAGTCCGATGATGGAACGGGCTTGGCGGAATTAGATTGTGTACTTCCATCGCACACTCCCCGAAATATTCACATTAATCTAGTAAATTATTGCACGGACGCGTTAGATGTGGGATAGTTATCATCATAATTTAATAAGTTCTTCTAAAACGAATTGCTACAGCTGCAAGAGAAAAACAAAATGTATTCTGTTTTCTCAAGTGCTAGTTATAGTTCAAAACACAAAGTATTCGTAAAAAAAATCTGTTTGTCTTTCTGTTTGCCGGGCTAATCTTTGGAACTGCTGATCCAATTTCAAAGGGACTTTCACTGGAAGATAGTTTCTGGAAGGTTGTCTGTAGCGCTTTTAGCGATATGACCGTCCATTGTATCTCTGTTTTTATTTGTTAAATCTGATTAAGAGTATGTGATACTACGGTGAAGGAGATTTTTTATCCCGTAATTCCCACGGGATCGAGATTTATGTAGGAAAATCCTGCGAGCATAGCTAGTACAAAATAAATCTTCATACTGTTCAGTCTTCAACTGGATCTAAGGCTTTATAGATCCCTTGTATCACAAAAAGAACTCGTCTCCGTTGACGCAGATGTGATTACGGGTATTAAGCGTGTGCTCTGAGCGACAAGTGAGCCACTTTCTACAAAAGAAACAACTGTCTGACCGCGGGCAGACGGACCAGCTTCACGCTAGTGTACCAGTGTCATTAGCTCATTGTACATTATAGCAATTATGTAGAAAACTGTAAATACTGAGATTAAATAAATCTTGTGCGTGCTATGAAGTCGATGTGTTTGTTTCATTTGCACCTACATATGTTACTAAGTAAATCTTGCTGAAAACTCCGAATTGCTGAATTCGTAATCTAGTTGGCTATTAAAGTGAAATAGCCAAACAGATTACGAATTCAACTAAATTTGAAAAAAAAAATACACGTGAACTTTAGTGCTGTGTATCTTGAGTTATTCGAATACAATGAAAACGATTATTTATAAACTGTTCTAGAAACCTATATCGTAACGCGTGCCCCAATTCCTATGGGAATTTATGTGTGGTCCAGATTTTAGAGTAGTATAATAAGACATTAAGAGCTTGTAGGTAGTACAATAAGAGCAGTGGTGGCTCAGTGCTCAGTGGGTCTGACTTGCGAGTTGCAGGTCGTGGATTCAAACCCAGTCAGGCACATTACTTTAAAATTGTGTAATTTTATATCATATGCTCTGAAATCCGTGAGAAAACTATCCCAAATTCAAAGACATTTGACATCCAAAATCGCGCACTGGGCCCATTCTCATTCACAGAGAGAAGGCCTGGGTCGCTGCAGTGGACACTTAATAGGCTTAATTATTAATACAATAAGACCACTTGAAAATATAATCCATTACCCAATAGGTCTTATGAGAGATCTTGCTTGCCACCTATAAATAGATTAGTGATTTATGCACCCACTGTGGCTGTGATGAGACTAACGATACCCGCCAACTTGGTCAAGGCAATGGCACCCGCATTGCACCAGGGAGCTTCGTGGACTACCGCTATTTAACATGACAACACTTACCAAACGAAAGTCGAAACAACAATTGAGATAGCCCTCACGTATAAAAGATAGTCACCGAAGACCGTGACGATAAAAGCACAATTGAAATTAATAAGTAGTCACGCGACCGTGTAAACACTAACAGATACGACGATATAATTAGAGTGTAGTCTGCGATAAAATAAATATAATTTGCGGTTGCAGCGGCAAGTCTTTGTCGGGGAGAATGGAGACGACTCATTATCAGAGTCTTGTTGATGTTAAATACGACATTGTGCAACTGCTTGGAAACTTCACCGGGAGAAATTAGTGCGACATCTATTCAGTAACTAGGAAAATGCAGAAACTTTTTTTGTCAACCACGTTTTTGTTCTCGCGGTCAGAAAAGATTACCTTTATTTGTATCTTACCTTCGCGGTGGCTTACAATCCAGAGGAAACTTTTTATTTTTATTGAGAATAGGCTCGCGTTTGACCACCCACCATCACACCTGATGGTAAGTGATGATGTGGTCGAAGACTGAGCACGCTTACCTAGAAGTAACCTATTCACTCTCGACTTAAGACCCCTAGGTTGTAGCTATCGGGAAACACAAGCTCCGATAGGGATTTCCACTATAAACACACACACACACACATAGCTTATTATAAAATTCATACTGCTAGAATACAGGCTTCCTCTCCATGAGAGTGATTAGGTCGTAATCCATCACACGGGCCCAGTAAGGTTTGGTGGATGTTGTCTTCAGATTCTTTGGTTCTAGAACACGCCAGTTTCCTCACGATGTTTTCTTTGGTGATAGTGAAAAATAACACAAAGTAATGTGCTGCATGGGTTCGAGCTCACAACCTAAAAAGATAAATTAGTGCGACAGCAATTCAGTTACCATGAATGTTCTAGGAAAATGCATGGAGATTTTTTGTAAACCACGATTTGCTCTAGCGTTCAGGAAATACTAACTTAATCTCTCTTACCTTCGCGGTGGTATACAGTCAAAGAGACAAATGAAAAGAAACTTTAAAATGGTTGTTATTGTTTCCAATTTCTTCCACTTTCCGCCACCAGCAGAACAAACTGTTAATTTTTAACATGCTTAATTTCTCAAGAGCCCGTTATTCTCGTGAAATGCAAGTTAAATGGGCTTCTATTCCAAAAGGTTAAAGTTATCTGGCGTTGCGCACTCCTTACATCTTACATAACATCCGGGCTTTCCTCCGCGGGCTTATCTGTGACCTACTCCTTGCTCTATGGCATCTTCAATAGTTTTGTGTTTTTAAGTGCAGTTGCTACTACAAAATTTACGGTTGTACAAATGTACATGCCTTATGTAAACAGTAATTTAATATTGCATTAAGAAATGTCGACTGAGCGTGTCTGAAAACAAATATTTTAGGGCAAATGTATTAGTATTTTCCGAAAAATTAACAATAGCCCAATCAGATCTATGAAAATTGTCTTAAAGTCGCCCAACCTCCTTGTTTGATAAAAGAATTTCGTGCTTTTATCGTCATATGTATTTCTTAATAAAGTCTGAACGCGTAACAACGATCGAGCTGACTCCAATTACCGTATTCAAGCGACGCTCCTTGTAATTCTGCTTGATGCTCAATTTTCATTAAAAAAGTAATTATTGCTAACTAGTTTTCTATTTATCTTCATTACTTCACGTGATATTAAATAGATTTGTGAAGGAATCCATTAAGCGGTGTTCAGCTACTAATTGTTGACAGTTGAGTTCCGTGAATGGCACATTCATAGCTTCTAACAACAACTACCTAGTTTACCAATCAACTGTATGTTTTTACACCGTGTTTAAAAGTCAGAAGTTAAACAAACCAGCTTTTGACTGGGCTCTACAAATAGTTCAGTTTGTGTAGGAATGCATATGAAAATAGTGTTAGCCTGGTTAATCTGCTTTAAAGTAAGTACGCGATAAAATTGTATTCGGTACGTTGGCAATAGTAACAAATAGGTTCGGTGAATCAGAATTTTTCAAGTTTTAAGTGCTCTTTACTGTATGTAGGTAAGTTGTTACATAAAGTAGACCATATAAGTTTTTATGCTTGGTTATGCTAAAACTGTTTTTGGTTAGTAATGTTGCAATAACACGAAAGTATATCGGCCTTCAATATATTGCAAAATAGTTATACATTATATATTACGATTTATTTGCTTTATTTTACAATCATTTGGCATCACTGCAGCACGCTTTTCAGGGCTTATTTAGTTTCATTAATGTTGCTTTACTTGTGTTAATAATAAAGTAATTAGTGGCAAGCAAATGAAAGTGGTATGCAAGTGTTTCAGCAAATGCACAAATAGAATCTCTTGATTATTTCGTATTCTAGATAATAGCGATACTTTACGATAAGATATTTCGACAAGTGCGGTAGAGTATGGCATCAATCGCTTCAACAATATCGCTTACTTAGAACACTTAAGTGTCATAAGGTAAATATTTTAAGCCGTTGCGTATTTCATTTGCAGTGTATTTCAACGATAACTTGATAAGTCCAATCAGAGTAATAACTATTCTACTACATTACGAGTGATAGAGCCGCAAGTGCGGGTAATTGCCGTAACTGTTGGACGACATTCGGTCGAACGTGCGTAGGAAATGAAAACATGTACAAAACATGTGCAGTGTTGTAAACCTGTATCGATTTTAGATATTTAGGTTTAGACCTATGTTTGTAAGAAAATGAAAATGCTGCATCAAGAATATAACTTTTGTTTTTGTGATTTCGTACCTCAAGTAAAATACGGAATCTTGTTGTCTGTGTCGGTCAAGACTCAAGACTCTTACCGAGGAATGCTTATAGATATAATCTGTATACGTAATAATTGGCGGAATAAATTAAATAAGTAATAATTTTATATTACATACCTGTAAACTGTGAAGCTTTTTTTTTATGGGTTTCAGACCTGAATGAAATTAATTTTATTTTTGTTTAATTATAATTGTTAATATATAGCTAACGATAAAGACCAATAAAATAATATATACTTATACATAAATAGTTAATAAGAATTGAAATTCATAAATATTGTAATATAATTTATCTTAAAGTTGAAAACTTAAGAAATCGTTTATAATATAATTAGCGCTCTTCCTCTCTTCAAATTTTTGCTGTGCCCGACAGGGTCCATATTGATCTAAATTGTAAAAAACCACCCATGTAATACATATGGAATGCATTAAATAATTGAGTATTGAGTATTGAGTACCTTTTATAAATAAGTATCATACTGATTAATAAATGATAATTTATTCAGCTGTTAAAATGTCTAACTTCTAAGTCAACGCTATCAAAGATATGACCGTACATTTTGCATTTAATAAATTGGTAATCGTAAATATGTACTTACTTAGTTCGGTACTATTGAACTTATACATATAGTATTATGTGTATAGTAGTAAGTGTTTATAGTTAGAAAACTTCTAAAATAATCATAGTTATGAATATAATAATTCGTCCGCCTCGTCCTCAACATTTGTATTGAGTGATATAATTTCGTGTCTCATAGAGCATTTGAATTTGGAAAAGATTCCTCCTCCGTCCTCAGGGAAAATATGATCGAATAAACTAGAACTTTCCATTAAGATATCAGTTTCTTCCCTCGCCTAGGTAACAAGATCATGAGAACAAAGTACTATTAGGTTCTCTAGATGCGAGCTGTACAGAGACAGCTCTAGTATAATGCCCTGGGGTATACCGTGTCTACGAGCTTAATGTTTTCAGACTATCAGTTAGTGTTGAGCTTGATTATAAAGATGTTAATTAGTAATCGTGGGAAAGTAACAATGCACCTGCCTTATACTCTCACGCAGGTGGGAACTTCTCAGAAATTCTAAGGTTCCTTGTCGAACGCCTCGTTACGCGCTACCACTTGATCGGCACATACATATTATGCGTGTCCTGTACAATACGTTTGTTCGGCTTCACAATATGCGGGTGGAATAAATAAATAGGTACATATAGGATTATTGAATTTGGTTTATTGCGGAAATACATCTATTAGCTTAGTATACTGATAGATTCTTACAATATGTTTGCGTTCTTCTAGTCCTGATGCCACGTGTTCTTTGGCAAGTCTAACTTGGCCGACAGTAAAAATTGTATTAAACAAGGATATGGATCATATAAGAGATGCCGTTTCAAATAACAGCTTTTATGAAAATCTTTTACGTTATAAGCCCATGTTGGTATAACTTTCAATCCTCAATCGTTTTTCTGCTTTGTTTCACAATAATTAGGTACTTATTACTTATATTTCTTTTCTTTCTTTTTATTTTTTTTTCTAGATCTACCCGTAGCCTCTCCGAGTCAAGTTTAAATCCACCCAAAGGCTCTAAAACATCACTTAGTGATAAGATCAACCTCTTGTCACCCTTCGTTTGAATCGATCTTTTCCATAATTTTTATGGCTATACATTATAAAAAGTATTCTATTTAATTATACTAGATATGAGAGTATTCTCTTATGATAATAATTATAAAATATTAAGCATTGGAGTCCGTAGAAGCGGCGTGCGCTCGCGCACTCATTAGTGCTTATTAATTAATCATTAGAGCAGTTAAGTAACCGGCGACCGCTCGCCGCTCTCATGAAAAGTGAAATTTCTACCTCCCTCCCCTCTCCCCGCTCCACGTACCCTCCGGAGAGATTTCATTACGTGACTTAACGATATCTTAATTTAGGGTGGTTTAAACGTTTCAGTCAGTGAGGCGTGGTATGTTGTCATGACTTCAGTGGCTTGGATTGATTCAGTGGCACTAAGGCTAAAGCTATAAAACTTAGCGGTGGGTGGATATGGACTAAAGAACTTCAGCGCACACTTTCCTTTTGTTACTAACTTACTACACGTTAAAGTTGTTTGCTTGTTAGGTAACTTGTTCGATACAATGTAGGTATATATGCTGTTAATCAAATGGAGCGTGAAGATAATTTGTTAGTTCATCGCCACTTGCTACCGAGTTCCTTTAATCATCCATGTTTTGGAAACAAATGTCGTATTTTATACTATTCTAATATATTTGATTAAGTTTTAATCAAATATATTTTTAAGCTTTTTCTTCAGTTTACCCTTGCTGTGAGATAGGATTCTCTTAAATTCGACGTTGTAGTAATTTCCAGTACCTACTTGACTACAGTAAATAACCATCTAAGTTGTATGCTTGGCTGGTACTTACGTGTGCTAGGTAGAAGTGTAGCCAATCGATCACCACGACTGGACCGACACTTCCCTCTTCCGCGCCATCAGATCAAACACGATACACACTGACGGCCAGACTCGCGTGCCGCATCGACATCTTTTAGGTGCTTATTGATCAATCCATTCAATGTAATAAACATTCATAAATTGAGCACCGCACAAAGTAAGTTTACTTGTAAAATCGGTTCGCATGAGCTCTTCTCCATTAGCTGAAATATCTTTAATTACAAAAATATTTCTGTAAATGTGGATTCGATTGAACAACGCGGAAGCATAATTTTATATTAAAAGTTGATAATTGATGTATTATTTTCCCTGTTCATTAATTTAGAATTGAGCGTAACGACTATTGTAGATAAGCAATAACTGTGGTTAATGTTTTTAGTAGCTCGAACATCGTGATATTGCAATTATCCTATCTATGTTATATTATAATTTTATCATGCAGGTAACTAATTTAAATATTTGCACGACTGATAAGTCGAATAGAATGAGACCTGAATGCTTACCACGTTATTGTACGTATATTCTCGCAAATAAATCATACATTCATTCAAACATTCATTTGTCGGTTTTGTTTTGGCCGCGCCCAATTAACAGTTGTGTTCATGGCGGTATGCTAGCGTAGTTCCCCGTGTGTCTCGGTGTTGGATTAGCTTCGCTCTCACTGCAGTGCGCGTGCTTGCAGATTCTCAGTAAAAAGCTCCCCGTTCCGCATGCCGGCCGACAATGTTATGCTGACTTAGCTCAGCCATTCGATACAATCTCACCAGCCCAGCTGTTTTCACTGGCGTGCCAAAAATAGGACACAACCTGCGTGTTTCTATCTCAATGAAAAACGTGATCGAATCTATTTTTAACACACAGTAAGATTGCACGTGTGTTGACATGTTTTATCACAAGTTGATATTTACTATTCAATTCATATTTAATCCTACGCTTATAAATATAAAAGCATACAGATTTCTCGCTCAAACATCAAATACACATCAGTACAAAAGTGAAACAATGATGACAACACAATCTTAAACCAACAAGGCACGCTGCTTACATCATAAGACGCCACATATGACTCTTACACAAACAATTTAAAGTGGAAATGTTAACAAAATGTTGTCTAAAACATCCCCGGCATAACGTCTGTAAAAGAGGAACAAGCAATAAAGTGACGTGTGCTGTTTAGGTCACCGAAGAAAATACTTGAACTCAAACCTCAAATGGTACCTATGTATGGTTGGGCGATTTTATTGATTGATTGATTTATTTATTTATTTGTCTCAGACCATTGGTCCATAGAGTGTTAGTAAAAAGCTTAACCTAATGTTAGTACAATTAAAACACAACATCAATTTAATTGGCGACATGCACGCCTGTGCGCACATGCCTACCAGCCCAGTGCCTGACAAATGGCCCATCGATTTTGTCCGCCAGTGTAACCAGAATGTTGTTGGGGCTACCCCTGAACCGCCGCAGTGCAGATGCACATCGCTTGCCCATAACAGCATAAAAGTCATCTACTCTTGCTTCAGCAAACAAGCCCGACGCGCTGCAAAACCGTGGTAGCCCCAACAAAACCCTCAGCGTATTATTATATTGAACGCGCAGAGCGCTGTAGGCCTTTTGCGTATACCTGATCCACAGGCTGCACGAGTAAAACGATTGACAATAGGCTCGGAATAGAGTCAGTTTTACCTCTTTAGTACACCGTGCAAACTTGCGGGCAAGCATATTGCATCTGGCCGCCAACGCTCTGCGCTCCCTATCTATGTCTTGGTCGTGTACGAGGCAATCCGTGACCACATTGCATGATTGCACACACCACCAACCATACCCTCTTAACATAACTAGAAAGCATGTAAAGCCGTTGGTCTAGGGCTCTAGGCTGTCATTTGCACAACTCCAGAAGCCAGAAAATGTGACAAGTGTTGCCAAGGCGTATGGTGTTACCCAGTTACTGGGTTGTAGGGGTCAGATAGGTTGTCGCTCCATGTAAAACAATAGTACTGAGCTGCATGCGATTACACTGGAAGTCCATGAGAAAAAGTCTAGTTAACGAAACCGTAGTTTAATGGTTTTGCTAGCACTTATTGTCAAATCCGGTGACAGTGACAGAAGCCCTTTAGATACCAATGTAAAGGACCAAACAGTTTTCGTATTAGGCCATTAATTACACGTTGACTTATTTACTGAATTCAAGCTAAAGTTGTTTTATAAAACCAGTATTTTAATTGCCGTTTTTCTCAATACAGTTTAATTGCTATGTAGGGTACATTTATCTTGAGTGGCCACAACATTTACCATTTAATATCGTTGAGGCATTGGCGTTCGTTGGGCGTATTATGTTACCCGATCGGGCCGTGTCTGGTAACCCTAACGACGCGTGTAAATCACAGTGAGCAGTATATATTGGCGGTTGATGGCCAGCCGTCCGGCGGCATTCCGCCGCCGACCCATTGTCGACCGTGCGTTAACGTATCCACGCTTGCTCTAAATTTCCACGTCTGTTAGTTATTACATCATTCATACTAATATTATAATCTGTTGTTGCTCGCGATTGCATTCGCGTTGGGGACGATATTACTTTCGTGGTTTTCCTGGATGAATCCCTTGAAAATTCCGAGATAAAGTGCCTTATAGCCTCTTCTACCTTCCAGTGAAAATCAAATTAAAATCAGTAGTAATCAGTAGCCCGGGCAAACAGGAAGACAAACTGAAAAACAAAAAAAGCTTGATTGGATTTAAGTATTGTGTAAATAACTATAAACATTAAAGAAAACACAATTATTTAGTAAGATCGCTTTCATGTATAATACTAATAATACTCTGAACTGATTTTGATGAAATTTGGCTTGATCATAATTATAGAACCAGGGTCACTTTAAACTACTTGTTTCAAAAATTATCGCCTAAGTATCTGAAATAGAGGTAGAAAGTCTGCATGAAAAGTCGTTCCAACGACACCTAGTATGATATATTTGTTGACAGGATTTTGCACGTAATACCTACGATATATAAACAATAATAATTACCATGCAAGCGTTCAAGACAATTGATCGGTTTGGTAATTTATAATGTTTGCCGAAGCGCATACGGCGCTGACGCAGAGTACGAGGTAGCAGCAATGATATTCTGAGTAGGAAATCCAATAAATACCAGTGTTCGATTTCCGGTCTAGGTAAAAAATATGTCTGGTTCTATAAAATAAATTCTGATTTCAATTTTTTTTTACATAATGTCTACTAACATAAATACTAACTACAATTGTTACTAAACGTTGTGGAACTAGATAACTGAAATAAACAGTAATTATATATCAATATGTGAAGCAAAAACTTCCCCTTTTTACGAAAATACCAGTTTATACAGAGAAATAAACAGTAACGTAATATTTTTGTAATAACATACAAATTAAAACAAAAAAGATATGGTAATGGGTGATTTCGACAACTGAGCGACCTCTAGTTAATAATTATTATAACCTTCTCTAGCAGTGTCACTGCCAAAATCTTATTTAATAAACAAATAAAGACCTATCAGTCAACCTAGATTAAACTACTTGTAAAGTAAATTAACTCAATTCCGGCCAGAGCACGCCTTATCAACTATCAAGTTAACATCATTACTGGGTAACTCGCTGACCTTATCAAAATAGACGTATGCGCTGAATAATTTCATGCAGAAGGATGGATCACTAAGTAAATTCATAGCAGTGAGCGAATTTAGAAGCCCTAATTAAGTATATATACCTACTCTTTATTGATTTTATTTATAAGCTCGCGTTTAAACACCATCTGACCTGATGGTAAGCGATGATGTGTTCGAAGATGAATCACGCTTGCCTAGAAGTAACCTATCCACTCTAACAATATTATATTTCCTTTGCACATAGCTACAGTTTGGTTTACTTAACTGTCAGAACTTCTAAAATTCCTTTCTTTTTGACTGTGTTTAAAAAATAAGCAGGTTAAACCTGTCTGCGTGTTCAGTAAACAACCATAGATTGAAAAGTGAAGGATCTCAGTGCTGCGCCTGCGCACGTGCGCACTGTCTGTCAACGCGTCGCTTTAAAGTTTGCAAAAAGCACACAAGCGTAGTGTTTACATGAGAACAGTTTTCGTATGGGAAGGAAGCATATAAACAAAAACTTTAAAGTTTAAATCACCAGAACTGGATACCGAAAATTCTGACAGACCACCGCACCTAAGTAATTTATCTTTAAAAAATTAGTAACGTTATTGTTTTAGAGATAAACTTAATGATTTTGCTTTTAAGTTGCACGTCCTTGCATTGGCATTGAAACACTTCTTCATGATTCTTTCTGTTTACCTCTGATTATTCGATCGATTAAAAAATAAAAATAAGGAAAAAATATATGTCAAGTACCAGGATAACAGAATCATGTACTTCAAACATTTCCGGAACACACGCTACAGTTTGTATGGAAAAATAAGAGTGTTGTTTCTAATGTTTTCCCCCCAAATTTTCCATGAGAACCTGTTAATAATATTGACTCTTTCAAAATAACGCCAGTAGTCATAAATGTAATGAATCTCAATGAACTTTTTTTGCTCTATGCAATATGCTATTATAATATAATGATCTATCTGCATTCCATTGCGTTCGTGTAACTAACGACACTGATCTGCTACTGAATATATACAATTGCATGAGGATGATGGATGATACTCGTATTTTATGCGACTTATTGCCAGTTGCATCGTGCACCAATTCTCGTGTCGCAACTGATGCCGTTTGGCAACTCCATCATTGCCACCGCTTGCCCAATCGCCAGCAAAACATTCTCTCTGATACAAACGCTTATAATAACTTCCCGTTTACTGTTTACCTTAGCTCCTCTCATCTCTTTGATATTAATATTTACTCCGTTAATCTTAAATATTGCACAAGATTAAATAAATGGATCTTTTTGATTTTACGTAATCGAAACTAGGCCAGATATTGTTGAGCTCAAAGCGCAGGAAATTGGTCACGTCTTTATCGCATCGTGCTTCGTTGACGGTGATCAAAATTGAAGCAACTTCAAACAATAGAAATCTTTCATAATAAATTATACTCTGCTTTGTTGGCATTCTTTACAAGTGATCAAAAAGCGAAATAAATTTCTGATTCGCAACGAAGTCTGAATGCGAGTGCTCGGTAGTAACTGGCCGGGCGAGTTATTGCCAATAACTCCGCAAACGACCTTACAAAGTTGTTACAGAATATGAAAAAGTATATCGTCCGATGCGATCACTCGATAACAGAATTACGTTCGCTTCATAAAACGGGCCCGTAATCCAGGTGGAAATGTAGTGCTCCTCGGAGCTGGGTGGGCTTTTGAGGGTGCAAACAGGATCAGATTTTCTGCCATTCACTTTGAAGCTTTCTAGTGAACTTGCTACATAACTACACGTACAGGTGTCACTGTGGATGCGTAGCCAGCAGTCGCCGGAGGACACCGGTCTGACCAGACCTTTTTGATTGCATTTTTTTCTTTTTCTGCCGAACACGGCGGCAGTGTATATGTACCTGTATCGTATTTACGCATAGTCTGGCCGCTGAGACACAGATTACTAAATAGTTACTTCGTAACAGATACATCACTCTCATACAAAAGCGAAAATACCTACGCTATAATAGCCTACAAAATCTTAATAATAATACCAGCTGTTTGCAGCGAGAAGAAATGTACCATAAGTACGCACACAGAGAGTTGAGATTGTTTGGCCCGCTGCGCGACCCACGTCATCCAGTGAATGTCAAAATTAAAATCATTTACGCAGTTTCGGAATTAGTTGATCAAATATGTTTCAGTTTAATAAAATGATAGATGCATTTTTTCCTTCCTTGAATCCCCGATTATTAAATTTTAGTGTCGAAAATATCCGGAACCGCGTAAATGATTTTAATTTTAATAAAATTCCGCGCAAATAAATAATCAAAAGGGAAACAGCAGCAAAGCGGAGGAAAATCAATTGTTTTTAGGTCGATCCATTATGACGTTGTCAAAATTATTTAAAAAGGCTCAGGCAGGCGTGCGGCAGCCCACTGTCGGATGTACCGACGGCGATACGCGCAGCGGTAGGCATATAACGCGTGGCCTTGAGCGAGTGACGGACGCCTGGCTGAGACCAGACGGTCAAATAAAACCAACCTATACATATGGATTTACTTGCTGTTTAGTCTCGGAGAGTCGGCTCCAAGCCGGGCTTGTAATTTGATAATCGTTAGACTGTGCTTGTGGACTTGCATGTAGTTGACTATTATTAACCGACTTCTAAAAAAGGAGGAGGTTCTCAATTCGGATGTTTGTATTTTTTTTTTTTTTTTTTTTTTTTTTTTTTCTTTTATGTTTGTCCACGCATAATTCCGTCGCTTGCCAACCGATTTGAAAAATTCTTTTTTTGTTGGAAAGGGTATACTTCCCAAATGGTCCCATGAAAATTTTATCGAAATCGAACGAGCCGTTTCTGAAAAATCAAAAAAAGTCGAAAAAAATAATTTACCTTGATGATCTTTTCGTTTACTCTGCATTGCGTTTTTTGTTCGCGCATAGCTCCGTCATTTACGAATCGATTTGGAAAATTCACTGACCCACTAAAAAGCGCGAAAATAAAAACTTTTTCGCAAAAAATAAAACCGACTTCCATATCAAAACACTACAAAGCCAAAAATAATTTTAATTTCGGAAGGCGGTGTGAAAAAAAAAAGAAAATACAAAACCAATAACACCGACTACCGAAATTAAAATTATTTTTGGCTTTGTAGTGTTTTGATATGGAAGTCGGTTTTATTTTTTGCGAAAAAGTTTTTTTATAGCACTGTACAATTTCTAAGTGACAGTCTCTTTGTGGCTGGTTGAACGTGAAAACTAACTTAACGGGCTGTTTCACATTTATAGCTTTATGTTTCCGCTGCACAGCTTTTATAATGAATATTGAACAGTCATCGGCGATGCGATTCTACGCTGTGAACCAAATGAAAAATCAATTGCTATGCATTGCTTGCATCTTTACGAGTGCCTTCTGAAGTAGGAAAATGTATAATTTTGGTGAATAAACAGTTTGGAAGATATTCAAATTATTGTCATAACGGGGTTTCCGAAAATGGTTTTTGAAGAAATTGTCGTAGCCTTTCTACCATATAATACTCGGTAGATCGGTACACCTCCTTCCAATCAAAATCAAAGAGTGACAGATCACGCAGAGAATCACACAGCATCACGCTCGAATACAGGCACAACAGTACTACTGGCATTATGTGGGATAAACCGCGAACCTGTCGCACATGGCGAAGATAAGCCACGGATAATGAACACGTGACGTCATCCATTCGGCGCAGTCACCGCAGTGTGCCGGGTTTGGGTGATGACAGCCTGCGGTCAATGCTTTATTGACTTTTAAATTCTGTATTTGACATTGAAGTGGTAATTCCATTGTGTTAATTAGAGAATTACAGCTGCCCATTAACTGAAGATCAGTTTAATACTGCAATTATCTTATTTATTATCATTTGTAAAGAGTAACCGTGGAGTTTCTTGTCGGTTCTTCTCCATAGGAAACGACTGATTTGAACCGTGGATCAGTTTCTGATGCTTTGTAACTGCCTATGTAGGCCTATAAATTGACTATTTTTGTTTTATTTGGTGTTATCGATTATCCACCACAACGAGGATAAATTCACTCGCATACACAACGTGTCGGTCAGGCGATTATAACTAACAAACTTTTGTTATCCAGATGACCTCATAATGAAAATAACTTACGATAACTACTAGTTTTCCTATGACCACGTATTACCTAATAGCACAACTAAATAAACAAGACAAACAGGAAATGTAAAAGGTCGTCGACTCCGAGACCTGCGACCATTCGAACTCGTACGAACGGGACTTACTGACGACTGCAGTACACAAGACTGTATTGCTGCATCTATACGCTCCATTGGTTCTTAATTTCTAAGCTCCCATCACTGCTCAACTGTCCAAAAGCAATTGTATTGGCAGAAAACTCTTCAAGTTTATAACAATGGATGGAGTTGGGAAACTTAGATGAAACAAGAAAAGTAGTCGCAGTTCAATTGAATAAGAAATTGCACTTATATTTGTACAAAAGGCAATGTGTTTATTTTTTACAAATGGAGGTTTTAATTGCTGATGTTGTCGACTTTTACTGCTGACCAGATACATGATTAGTGGCAATATACTCTATTCTCATGTACATATATAAAAAGCAAAATAAAAGTTTTAAACAGATATGGTTACTAATTATATGTATAGTTAGAACTTAAAACGGGGTATTTATTGGATGAATACGTGATCATGGCGCTTGTAACAATGTCGAAATATCGGAAACTGCAAACAATAAATCTACCTTGTAAATATCCTGTTTTAAGTTCTAATGATACACGTAAAATAAGTTTTCAAAATGAAATCAATTTAATGTAAGTAAGTTTAACACATGAAGAAGAACACTAAGATAAACAAACGATTCAATGTGTAAATTGATCGCTGTACTTAAAATATTAAAATTGAATTTATGGAACTACTTCCTCTCTCTCTCTCTCTCCCACAATAAAGGAGACATTCCGATTGTAGTGAAATGATTTTTTTAAGAAAAGTAAAGAATAAGAAAGGAAGATATTACCTAGTAACTGTAACTCCTAAGGATATAAAATTTCTCTTAATAACAGGTAAAGATTAATTTTGATTCAGAACGAAAAACAAAACAAAAAATATCAAAATAATAAAACAAATATTTAATAGGCGGGTTGTTGAATATCAATCTGAGGTACCAGGAGTTAAGGAGATCAAAGGAGTACCTATCCCAACTCGTTCACCGGCCCGCATTCGTTAGCCGGCTATTTCGGACAGCATCCGCTGTGTCGAGAAACTAGGAGCTTTTTCGACATGCGCATGCGCCCATTGGGCCGTGATAGAGAGATAAATCAGTCGCATGGAGGACGTGTCACTTATTAAACGAGAACTATTCGTTACTGATATTTATAACGTGTTTTAACATACGCCCACTTAAATTACATTAGTTTGGTTTTACATCTACTTATTTTGTTGGATGAAATTTTACCTGCATTATGTTTCCTGTTTTAAAGTCAAATCTAAAAACTTTTTTTTCTATAAATTGCGTCACATTTTTTTAATCTATTTTGATGGAATTATCAATTTTCTGGTTAGTTATAAAAGTAATCTACATTTGACATTTGCTGTTATCGTTTCACATTAAATTGAGATTAAAATCTGAATCAGATCATCATGTTTTTGTGGTTAAACAATTATAGAAGCTGATAATTGACTTGAATTGAATGTTGATATCGGCAATAAAAAATAAACAAACCGACTAATAGCGAATTAATGTATGCGGCTATTGTCTTAGAACACCCATAGTGTAAATAGAGTATGGTATTAGGCCCTTGAGACAGCACACGTGCGGCTTACGTGGCGAGCGTGAGTGAGCGCAAATTGGCCGTGCGGTATGCGTACGCGCATTCGCACGATTGTAATGTCCCCTAGTTATGATGAACGGGCACCGGTCTGTCTAAAGCAGATAAACGTTATGTATAATCTTATTATAGTTACAATCATAATAATCACAGCATACTGTTAACGTAATGAGTTGTTAATTGAGTAACGATTGATATTTAATATACATACCTACTTTATTTTGTTGTACATCGATCGGTTGTTTGACATAATATAGTGTTACATTATTTTGATACACTGTCAAACAATGGAGTTATCTGATGTGTGTCATCTTGAATGCTTTCGTCAGGACGCTTTAGGGTGCGTTTCCACCAGAGATGTGCGATGAAATGTGTCGTGCGAGGATGTCTAGCTGTGCTGTGAAAATGTGTGGGCGTTTCCACCAAAGCTGTGCGATGAAAATGTGCCTACGAGGATGTGTAGCGGAGCTGTGAAAATGCGCATTAATCTGTGGTGCGAGGATGCGCAAACCTCGCAACACATCCTTCTCAACACATATTCCTCGCAAAATATCCCTCGCAACACATCTCTCGCACACATCCCTCGCACGCATCCCTCGCTTGTTTTGTATGCGCAAAAATCTAGCTCCGCTGAGCCGTTTCCACCAGAGCTGTGCTGACCGAGGCGAGGTAAATGAAGCGATTCTATTGGTTCTTTACAAACACATCCCTCGCTACGCATCCTCGCACATCTCTGGTGGAAACGCAGCCTTAAACGGAGACGGAGTTCGCAATGCGCGTACCGCATGACGATGGATAATTTACATAGATATCCCCGGAACGCAAGGCCAACCGATCGAACAGAGTGGGACTTCGTCGTTAGAAGTCCGACTTTTTCCCTCGGATAAATCAGAAATATTTTGGAGAGCATGTATGCCATTGGTCTCTGTTGTTGTCGTTGTTGATTTTGACAGGTTTGGCGAGTAGTCTGAGGCGTGTTCTCAAGTTTCTGGGTTGTGGAGGTCACAAGACCAGACGCTGCAATTGAAATACTGGCTTAACATAGTTGGGAAACTTCGCAGATTAAATTAACATTTGTTAGACTGAGTGGGCTTGCTGACTGCTGATACTAGGCTCTAATATTAAGTCACATCTTTCTATATTGTCAATGGGTGGAGGGAAAGGGGAGTGTTAGACTTTTACTGACTAAAAAGTCTAAAAACCCACCCTGTGCCTTCAGTTGTCCTTGTATTCTGAGGCCACGGTATGTCGTTAGAATATTCCCGCAATATTGTACCCGGATGTTATGCCCGGAAGGAACCGGTCAAGCGGTGTTGGTACTCCGAGGAAATGGATCGGACGGACCGGGAGACAACTACAACACCCGCCAGCATAAATTATGTGAAATTAAACCCCGAAGCGCTCAGCGGTGGCCCTTGTTGTCGCAATTAGTACGAGTGCGAGGTTTGAGCTCAAAATTATTGTTGGTAAACATTCTAAACGTATTTGTAAACGACTTGTAGTTTCAAATATGATGCATTTAGAAAGGCGGCTTAGGTCGATAATGTCAGTTCTGCATTTTTTGTATTAGCTAATTCCCGTTACTTCAGTCATTATGGCTCGTGGAGTTAGACATGACACGTCTGTTTATATGATCCATTTATTACGTGGGCTCTCCGCACGCATGGCGCCATAGCAGTAAACACGAATACATCAATAGGTACAAATGTTTTTCAAGCCTGATCGCTTGTCTTGTTAAAGAAGGTAAATTAGTCGGTTTGCCCGCAATACAAACAACTTTGATCAAAGTCTGATTGCACCAATTAACCCTAATTCGTTCCAAGCAACGGTCGTAGTAGAAAGAAACAAGAATCCGAGCAAATTGAGATGCATCATTTCCTGCTGTGATGTCAAAGACAAAGAAAAGGCTGTGGCTCCTGGCCGCAATAGCTGATAAGACCAATTTGCGAGATGTGGCAGGGTCGATGCTCGCATCAAATTCGCGCGGGCCTCAAGAAACGCCAGCCACTCACCGTGCCTGCCAACGCCCGACTGTTGAACTTGAGACGCGCCACTCATCTGCATGTCCGCCTTACAAGGTGCTGCGTATTTAAATTCATATTTCGTTGTTCTAAACACAATGAAATTAAACCTAGTGATTTCATAAACCTATTCGTATTTCTATTTATTGTTATCGCAAAACTATTTAGATACCTACATAAGTTTGTTTCAAAAGAACACGATTTTCTGGTTTATCAATTAACCAAGTGGTTAGCTTTTATGCCTGTTTCGTCGGTTCTAGAAAGGTCTGGACGATCTATCTCGTCGATAGTATCGCTGCTGTAAAGCAATCAGCTGTAGGTTTTGATCACTGCCTCAATTTAATGGCTGGTCTCGTGATGTTGCGCGCTCGTTACGTCGTCCTCTGTCGCCAACGAGTAGGTACATACTGCAGCCTTGAGCTCGGACCAATGGAAATTGACCATTGTGTTTTCCCAGCTGGCTTCTATTGACAATGAAACATTAATAACGTCTCATTTGTGCAGATATTGTTCCATATAAACGTAAATTGCAGAACCATAGTTTATTTAAAAAAAAATCGCTCAGCAATTTTCCGCGTGAAATGATAACACGAACTGAAACCGCCATGCCGCTGGCTGATGGTTTTAATAATTAAAATGAATCGTTCACCGCCGCTTCGACAGGGTTTGTAAATATTTTGCGTAAATATGGACTTCGAGCGAGAAACGCCGCCATTCCGACCACGGCTGGAGGCTGGGGTAGGTTGATTGCATTAAAAACGGCGACAGACCTACGGACATTCACCCGTGTCTGGGTTCCGTGCTAACAGAACACTATCTTTTAGTCAGTACATTATTTGCTCTGAAGACATACAACATTTCTAATGTAAATCCTTTTCGTCAATATTAAATGGAACAAGCGTCTGCCCGTGGCTTCGCTTGCGTGAATTGTTTTTCTTTTTTCAGCAAAAATGTAGCCTATGTCACTCAGGAATAATGTAACATTCTAGTGATGATGATGATGAAAGACTTTTTAAAATCGGTCCAGTAGATCCAGAGATTACTTCCTTCGATTAGTATAAAAGTATATGTTCTATAGACTAATAATGATACTAACTTGTATGGAAACTTGACATAAACTTTGCACACTGAATCGTTCGAGGTGCATCCCCGTGGGAAATTCCACGTTGTTTACCATTATGGCTGATCGACTCATTATTACACACGGTTTTATCGTTCTTTATACATTTTTTTGTCGACACACACCACAAAAGTCCATAACGCAGAACTCGTTTATTGAAGACTCGATTCAATCCAATCCCGAGACGCAAACAAGTCTGTCTTTTATGACGTCATAATTCTAGGCCTCTCATAAATTGTAACCAATAAATTTTAGATGGAATATAAATGTACAGAGCACTCCATAAAGCCATGATATAATAGGCTGTGTGGTTTACATGCACATTATTTCTGAAATACATTACGCGAACTTCCAGTTTCTGTACCTACGCATGAAAATCGATATTGTCGATTAGTTTTTATTAATTTTTGATTGATTTTTTTTTTATTATTTATTAATTGTTGTTTTATTTTTGATTATTAATTGTTGAGCTCATCACTCGCGTTAAAAAATACATCAATTAAAATGATACACTGTGTATTGTAACCCGGTCTAGGCTAGGCAAAGCCTGTGCTCCTGGAGTCAGTGTCTTCTTCCATTTAAGTAATTAAAGTGCATTAAAAAAAAATACAATAATAAGTACGCATGCTTTATCTGTGTGTTTCGTGTGATTGTTTGGGTGTAGGAGTGTGGTGTGTTATTGCATTGTGTAATTAATACTCAAAGGTCACGTCTGCATAGGGTTGCCATATTTGCCTAGGCTCGTGTCGGGACGCAACTTTTTGGGGTTGCGGAAATGTATTTATATCAACATCAACGCAAAATTCCTACAACTTCTCAGTCCTGACAGTAACTACATATATGATATGGAAAAATAATTAAATATTTTCAGGACGATGACTTCTACATCCACAGATAAGATTTCCAGCTGCACTTGATACAGTATTATGCAGAATATGGGCTGGGTACCCAATTCCTTCTAAATGTTTTCCGAATTCATCATTTATTTTATGAAAAATATTGCATTGGCCACGTCGTTCCAGCCCTTCAAGTTGGTATTATAGTATTGTCTCCACAAAAAGCGATTAGTGTATCTATTCATGATATGGAAGGGAGACAATTAATTGAAGTTGTTTATGATGGCCTGATGACTGCCTCCCTTCTCCAGCGCCGAAGTCAGCACGCGGCAATGCAATTCGGCGCGAGTATTCGAATTCCTGTGACGGGGCGATAAAACGGGACGTAACAGTGCTTTGTCGGGACGTCGGGACAGAAGACCTAATGACGGTGACAGTCCCGATATATCAAGACGAATGGCAACACTACTGGTCTGCATCTATGTACCTACTTGGGGGCCCGTGCTCCCCTTCTACTACCACACTGCTCATTCAAACGAACGACAACGATGAGCGATCAATGGACGACACAGCCCTCATAATAAACAGCTATATATTTATAACACATTCACTGTATTGAATGAGCATTATTGATAATAATGTCATTCATAAAATGGAACTAGGCCTGAATGCAGTAGGTAAATGTATTGAAAATGTGAGTGACGCTTGTGTATTCATCGACCAACTATGCTATAACGATTTGCCATGTATGTAATTTGCAATTTTGCATTGATGCGAATGTATTTATATAGAAAAGCATATCAATATTCAAGTGTATAACAGGAAATATAATGGTATTGTAGGTAAATATATGTTTTAACACGACTCTTTTAAAAACTGTCCATTATCTTCAGTACAACCTAAAGTACAGTAATGAGAAAATCATTATAACTAAAGTAATCAGAGGAACGAGATAAAAACAGTCAAAATAATAAATGATAAACACAGACGAGTAACATTTTAATAAACGTTGTTGATTTTTTAAGCTGTAATTACACAGACATAAACTTAACGTTTGAGTAATGGAACTCCTGTAAGAGTTATTCAGTACGGATCTTCAATTTCGGTACAACACCGGTCAGCTTTCCTATATAACTCACTCAAAGCAAGAGTGAACAGGCATATTCTGGGCTCGCTTGTTCCATCGTAGACCTCATCAATCGCTTACCATCTGGTGGAATCGAGTTCAAGACCGGGCTCATACGATATTTAAAACTAAAAACGTATAAATAAGTTATTCAAACGAAAGCACAAAATGCAGAAAAAGAACTTAACGTTTCAAGAGTATTGTGTATCTTACTGTACTCTGGAAAGAAAATAAGGGCGAATTTCGAGTGTCTTAGGTTCAATCCGCAGAGGAAACAGCGCGTAAAAACGTTCAAAGTGAGCGCTATTTCTGTGTTCGCTACTAATTGTGTTTACGCTATCTGGTTCTGGGAGCGAAGTAGCGAATTGTTATGGTATTGCAGCACACTTGCTTGTGTCTATCACCACGTGTTGTGTTTACAGATACAACACACATTTCTTAAACGTCAATAGCCTATAATGGTTATGGTGTCGAACTTGTGATCGATAGGTCGCAGGTTTCACAAAATTTGCATGTTTGGGGACTAAACTTTCGAACTTTTTGGGTTCGAATCCCACCCATTTCACTATTGCCGTGAACCCACTCCAGACACAAGCATATTTAGGTTAGTTGGAGGGGTTAACAAGATTGCTAGTAACGTGAATTCGACCCACATTACATCCACAAAAATCTGCTCACTCTTCCAACAATTGCTGCTTATCGCTTGTAAATTATAGTTTTACAATTATGTTAATGTGTTTACAGAGAAACAGTTTTGAATGGTGATAAATTGTTATTAATTTTTAATGAGCCGATGTCCTCATTTTACGAGGTGATACTTGGCTCTATATTATTTCCGTGCAATATTCTGCCACGTCTATTAGAGGTCAGCGTGCTGTCTGAGTGTCGACGGCTATGATATTAATTTAATGTTAGTTTATTCTCAACAAGCTACTGCCCGCGGTTTCGCTTGCGATATATGTTTTTTTTTACATCGATTAAAAAATAGCCTTTCAGCAAATATATCTTCAGGCCTTTATTATTATTCTGTGCATTTATAATTAGGATGGATTTCCTTAGAAGTAAACTCATGGTATGCGAAAGAATATAGATTATTTGGTTCTGTTAACTTCTACAGGAATTTCCTGATTTATTGTACGTATGTTATCGTCTGGGAGCTAATATCAATATTGGGTGGTGAAGGATGGCTGCCCTCTTCTCATTGATATGCGGTTTCGCAGTTCGAAGCTAAAATACGAAGATATTTTTTTTTTAAATAAAGATCAATACTCTACTGAGAATGAATTTAAAACAAATGCGGGTTGCGTATGTTTACGCTTCGCCAACACTGTTTACTCGAATGAATTCTCAGAACTGCTATACATTTTTCTCAATACGTTGCGTTTCGCAGAACATGTCATTTTCTTGTCGAACTTGCACAGAGGTTGCGGATTTTCCTGTTCGATGCGTAGGTGGTTCGGAGAAAATCAGGAAATAGTTATTGTAGTACCTCGCGTCGATTACGAAGGAAACAATTTCTTGAAATATCTTTACCGACATCTTACTTTTCAATAAAATGCAATCCAAGATTACTAAAATATTGTCTGAGTTTAGGCTAACTGATGTAGTCATATAAGAACCATGCAGATTCATGTCTGAGTTGATCTTTTGACGAAAGAAGCACACAGATGTTACTGGACAGTGCAAGCATTTAAGAGTATCGTGTACCCCAACTTAGAACTTAAAGGATCTCAAAGATTTGACGAACAATACCAAAGAAAGGACGTTTGGTTAGGCCGCATAAAGTACTCAAAGTGCCAGAAAATCATGAAGTTTTCCGAGATAATAACATAAATATATGTGTGGCTGTGTCATTAGTGTTGTAGCCAACGACCGGCGGGTCACACGCTGACCTTGCTCGCTGGACAATGACGCCGGTTAGCCGCCCACAACCAGCCGCTACGCCACTCCAGGCCTTTGATGTTCCAATGCCCTCATTTCCGGGACTCGTACCCGAATTAGCGCTTTTTCTTTCATATGACTTGATATCGCACCTCCGCTCAAATAGTGTCATAAGTCAAAAAACCAAACTATCGAGTAAATTGGATTTTAAATTTATACTATATTTATTTTTCACTTTTCGGGTCATAACTCAAAAACTAACAAAATTACTGCAATATGTTTTTAAGTAAGTTAAAATGATTTATGAAGGTCTACAAAAAACTTTTTACCAAAAAATTAAACAGACTCCCAAAAAACACTGCAAAGTGAAAAATTACTTTAATTTCGGTAGTCGGTGTTTTTAGTTTTGTATTTCCGTTTTTGGCACCGACTTCCGAAATTAAAGTAATTTTTCACTTTGCAGTGTTTTTTGGGAGTCGGTTTAATTTTTTGGTAAAAAGTTTTTATTTCACTCTTTTTAGTTGGTCTATTTTTAATTTACCTAGTTACAAGAGTCTAAATGTCAGCTACTTATAACCTTTTACAAAATATTGCTTTTCCCAATGCTGGGCCGTTAATTGTTGAGGAGTTCTCCTGGTACTTCACCATCAGCTCTACATCACCATATGCATTGTGACGAGCATAAAGTGCTTAACATCCATATTCAAGTAATCGAATCGCAATCCACTCAATACTTATTATTGAGTAGTTTCGGCGGCCATCTGTGGTCTTCATCATCAGTTCCACTTCCCCAAATGGTACTTTTTGAGAGCAACTGCACAAGTTACTATAAGAAATATCCAAAACGCCATAGGTGTGCCTATAATATTTGAAGAGTTCCCTCGATTTCTCCAAGATCCCATCATCAGATCCTGACTTTGGTGATAATGGTACCAATTTCGAAGTATAACCATTCGAACAAAAAAAGAATTTTCCAAATCGGTTCAGCCGTCTTCGAGTACTCGATGATCATACATAAAAAAAAAAAAAAAATACGCGTCGAATTGATAACCTCCTCTTTTGGTCGTCGGTTGAAAATGGTGTAGTAAGTATCATGAAAAGACGAAAAAAAAATCGAAAATTTCTGAGTTGTGACACTTTATAGATCATAAAAACCAATAATTTACAAAATTTTGTTTAATTAAAAAGGTTTCAAAAAAACTTATTCCAGAAATAAAACAGAAATATAAACGTTATAACTCAAACATAATACTGAACTTTCTTCCTTAAATCATAATCAATTAAAAAAATAAAATTATTAGCAATAATCAACAGTTGTTAGCAATAATTAACATCAATCAAAAAAGTAGTTTAATATTAAAACTCTTATTCATATTAATTAACTTAAATCTAATTTACAAATTATTAAAAAGTCAGCATAAAAACTTGGAATGTGATTATTTTGTACTAAAGTCATTAAATCAGTCTTTTTATTCTCCTTAATCTTTATTTTAGAAGTATAAGCTGGCTTTGTATGAGGAACAGTTAATGCCTTATTTCGTGAGAGTAAATTACCTTCTAACCATTCGGTGTCCGTGTACGACGTTTTGTACTTCAAAATATTTGGTCTGTCTTTGGCAATAGTCATCATCTTTACCTCTGATATCTTTATCTTATTTAGAGTACCCATATCACTAATTAAACTTTTTAAAGAAATAAAATCTTTGTGTGACAGCTCATTTACTCTCAGTGGCTGACCAGGTTTTAGTAGCTTCCTTAATTATTTGTACATATTGACTATGAACGTATATTGGACCTGACTTCAACAATCGTTTTATTTGTTTTTCAATTACTGAATGTACTGAATCGCCTTCATTTTGAGTGTGGCCTGCTGTTAAAAACTTATGACTAATCGAATTAAGTTTATTGTATTTCACTACGACATACATGTACAACCCAACGATATATTTATATTTGTTCTGCCCGCAACAATTATCCGAATAGAAAATTACATCAATGAACTCATTGCCGGTATGACAGTGCAATTCTTTTTCGATAAAATTTAACTAAGCAGCTACCAATTTCATCTGTACCTCGATAGCCTTCACCCCCATGCCCCCAATACATTTTTTTGTTATGGTTCTGATTGTTCTATCATTAATATCCAGCGTATTTTTAAACATAATTTTACAAATCCTCTTTAATGAACCTTCAACCTCGAAAAAGAAAGCATAATTGTTTGTTTGCGGTTTTAGTGCTTTGACATACCGGTACTTAACTTCTACAGGTCTTATATGCTTATGGATAAATTGCCTCTGTTTCTCTAAATCTTGCAAAGCCCAGTAAGAATCAAACAATTGAAGCCTTATTTCGTTGGTAAGAAAAGAACTGCACTTTAGTCTACGCCACAACCTTCCTTAATACCTTTTTTAGGAATGTTTCGTCGCGATTTTGTTTGATAAGGTAATCCTGAGTTTCTGAGAACTTTAGCCACATTTTGCTTCCATTGTCTTTCAACACGTACGTGAACTTGGCATTTCTTCCGACCCCTCATTTTGTTCCTGGGGGTGATTCTCGTCGGAATTTGATAGTTGTGAAGTTGATGGGCGGACTTCGTGAATGTCTTCACTTGGTTTTGCATTTAATTTGTTACTTGTAATGGACAAGCTGGATGAAGATGAACTTGGACCGGATGATGAAGAACTCGAAGTACTCGATGATGATAGTGATCGGTGATGAAGAACGACCTTGTTTTTTTTTACGTGCTGTGTTGTAATTTGGATCTTTAACTGAATCATTTTTCTTCCTCCTCAGTAGACCTATCTTGAATGCGTGCTTCGTTGTTATTAACATTATATTCCACAGGCAAATCTTGCACACATTCTTGATTTTCATTAGAATTACTTTCTAGCTCTAGATCTAACATCGGCTTAGGCGGCAAAAAAGAATCATTTTCGGAAATTTCACTTAAATAAACATTTCTTTTGTTTAAGCTGTCAGGCATTGCTTCTAAATTATTTGTTTGAGTACCATCTGGTACAAAGGTCGATTCATTTATTTCTGGAACATGCTGCCCATTCGGCTCTAGGCATAAAGACAATATTTTGCTTGATCTGGACATAGTATATATTTGTAGATACAACCATCTAAGGACAAAAAAAATAATAATTTAATATAAAAAATAACGCTTTATCGAAATAAAATTTAAAGTTAATAAAATAACTTTTATCACATATAATGTCTTAACTCGATACAGATCACTTAATTGCGATAAATATTGTGACTTTTGACTTACCTTATATTCAATAAACTGTCATATATCGACAAACTTCACTTTTATTGAATAAACACACAGATTATTTCCAAATTCCAAAAAAAAACACTCTATACAATATCCAGACAGACAACCACCTTGCACAAGCAGTGACGTGACACTGTTTATGTTTGTTAAGACAGTTCTTTTACTTAGCGATATAATGTCACTAGCGTCATCTAGGGATAAATAATCAAACTATTAACATGGCATTATTTGAGATAACAGTTTTAAGTTTTCTGAAACCAATAGTACAATAAAAAAGATTTTCAATTTTTTTGAGTTGTGACACTATTTGAGCGGAGGTGCGATATCGTGACGTGTCTCTTAAACATCGTTGTTTGTCTTCGTAATTGCTTGACATATTTGATTTTTTCTTGTTAATATTATTACTTCCTAAAGCTTGACGTTGTGTAGGCTGATGAGAATATAATCTTGTTTGTCTTTTTGTTCAAAGATCATATGATTTCGATTTTATGCTCCTTTTAATGGAAATAATTCGTTTTAGAACATAAATTTGATTGAACTTATCAAATGAACTAATATTATTCGTAGATATGATTGAATAAGTAACCTTGAACAATAATGAACATAATATTACAGTAGACTATGTATTATATTGTGAGGAGGAAGTAGATAATTGGATTTAAGGGCGTGACATTGGCGCTGGGCGTTACGTTCCGTCGGCACGCGCTGCTCAACTGAACGGAACTGGTCTCCCGAGCGATGGAAACGTGAGGCCCGAGGATTTAGCCTTAATTAGAACTAGACGAAGCAGTCTTAGCAATTACCATCGCCGGTGACGCTTGCTAAGCAGTTATTCCGTTCGCAAGACCTTAGTTGATGACCTCGAAACATTAATGAAAAAACTCAAAGCTGCAACAGTATGTGTGCAAGTAGTATTTAGTGCTGGCATGTGTTGTCTGGTCTCGGCGTGCCATGTAGGCTGCACGTGGGTATGTCGAGATAATGAATACACAACATTTCTGATGAATTGGATGAGCGAAGGACGAATCTTTTGTGAACGCTATGCGTAGGGTCGTGGCGTTGCGAAATATCTATTCGATTCTTGTTAGGCTTCCTTGACTGTGGTATTCACGTAATCTCTTGTACATAATACTTATTTCTATAAGTAGTGACGTTATTTGCAGTGTTGTCATCGGCTTAGAGTTCACCCCTTCGCGTCACGTGGGAGTTGTAACAGGTGGCCATGGGTTTATTTCGGGCGGATTGCCACACTACTACTTATAAATATTTAACCAGGTTCGGTATTATAGTGTTCCCCACAATGAGACACGAAATACACGAAGAAGTCAAAATATTGTTACTAAAACTTTTAGCTTCTCGTATTCTATGTAAATCAAGTCATTGAATGAGACGATTAATAACATCGCTATGTTAATACATATTTTTCGATACCGACTGCCGAAATTAAAATGAATAAGCATTTTGCTGAATGACGTGTAACACCAACAACATATAACTATGAACATATTTTGGCTCATTTTACGTCTTCCTGTACGAAATAATATTGTAAGTTGTGTGAAATGAAAGTGACAGGTGGGAACCCTGGCCGGCCTGCCGTAGCCTCACTATTAATAGACAATGACAAACTTGGTGCGAACAGATATTTTAGCCAAGCGTGGGATCCTCTGATTCATTTATAAATGTTATCATTTGTTCTGCAATACGAACGTTGTTTTATTACAGTCTATTCATTAGTACTCAATTAGCTCGAGTGATTCATTCATTATGAAAATACTGATATAATATTTTTCATTTTTTTCGCAAATCAAGGACTGGTCATGAACGAAAGTGAGATGGCAGTGACTTCTACACCCAAATTTGGATTAAAACAATTTTTTAAAGTTTCGTTTTGCAAAATGGCACGTTGCCATTATCAGTTGGTTGCAGTGCGCCAACGCATCGCCCTGTAGCACCTGATTCGTCAGCGGGTCAAGGCCTAGCAAGGCCGCCAGCGCGTGCCTTTCCTTGCCCACGCCAGTTAGCCGTTGGTGAAAGGACCCACACGCGAAGTGCCTCTTTCCGCGAATTTGTTATGTCACAGTTACGTTCACAAATACTGTAATATAACGGCTTTTCTTTCATTTATATTGTGTCTTTTCATCTCTGGCAATGTAGAGGAATGGTTGTTTCGGCGATATTTTTATGTACAAATTGCTAAAACTATCAATTCCGCTCTTTATTTAAGTAGGTATAGTCCAGCCAAAGGTACGTTAGAGTTACTATGGCGGTCATATCGCTATCAGCGATATGACCGCCATAGTAAAGTAATACCTATTTATTTTTCAAAATGTTTTTTTTTTTTTTTGTTTTACTGCCTTGTGAAGAAACAAACTCAAAGCCCAAGGTCACTTTTGATGTCAATATAATCTGTACTGGCTAACTTATCCATTTGTACGTAACGTGCTCTTGTTTGTATTAAGTTAAAGTAAGACCCATAAAATTACTAACATAATGATCAGCCCGCTAAATCGATTCGCCCTACGGTTTTCGTAGCAACACTCAATAAGTTGTGTACGTTTTAATCAGTTCGGCCGAGAGTTCAGGTTCAAAGGTGAATGCAGAAGTTTGTAAACACGCCTATAAATAAGGATGGATCAATTACACTATCGCAAGTTCTATTAGGATACTAGTTTACAATAATTAATTACTAAATGTCATACTACAGACAGTTATGCGTCGATAAATTAACGGGAGTTTGTATGACTTGTTAATGAATATAATCGTAAGTCAAAGATCTATATTGTGAGTGGTCACAGGGTTGATATGAAAGTATTTTGATGACGAAATATTCCAGCACCGGAACGCAAGGGCACCTGAAGGAAGAGGTTTTTTAGTCAGTAGAAGTCTGACCCTCCCTTCCGCCCCACCCAGAGCGGGAGAAGTCATTCGACGATTTTCCCACCAAAGTAAAAAAAAAAACCCTGAAGGAATAGAGTACCTCATTATCATTACACACTCATCGAACAAAAATGTGTTAAAACTATAATAAAATTCGGGAATCGGTTGAATGATATCATTTGGCATTAGTCTCGTAAATGCGTTGGCGCACTCAAATACAGCAGAGGTGAGGGTGCTATCAGCACGCAGTCATCTGTTTACACTGACGACGTCATCCTGCATAACGGCTGCTAATAAACGTGTAATTGTTGTGGTTCTTTTAGTTCGGATTATGAAGATAATTGTGTTGCCTGTTAACTTGATTAATATCGTTTCTCGCTTATATTTCTGGTTCATGATGGTCATTGGAAGCTGAATTGGAGTTTAAGGCCATTCTACAAAATCAAACGTAATAATTATAAATGGCAGGTCTTTTGTAGATTTGCGGAAAATTTTACGTGTAAAAGTGTTATTGAAGCACCAGTTTGCAAATAAATACGATGTAAATGTATAAAAAGAAATAAAAGTTTCATTAATTTACTTCGATTTGTAACGCGACGGCGCGGCGCGCGGCGGCGCGGCGGGGCGGCGGCGTACAATTTTTAACCTAAAAGAAACTGAGTATTAGTATTACTAATATATATTATATAGCCATATTTGAAAAAGATAATATGACGTCAGTTATTGGTGCAGTGGTTAGCTGCTGCGCTACTTTCCGCAGGTTCCATTCCCGCGACGAAACAAATGGTTTCTATAGCCTACAAATTGTTTCTGCTGGTCTGGGTGATTGTAAATGGCAACTCAAGATACAGGAGAAATTCATACATCAAAATATTGTATTTTTATTTAATGTTATTAATATACAGACGTATCACTAAAATCTAAACTCGCCAAAATTTTACGTTTGGCGAGAGGCGCTCTTTATATAACAATAAACCACTTATAAAAGTAAACAAAACAATTCTAAACAATATTATATACCTAAACCTGTATCTCACAGTAACAATGTGTTATGCATTCCAATACATTTTTTAATTTTTTATTAAGTGATGCTTTACTCATTTAACATTATCTCTTAAAAAAAATATGAGTGTGTATGTATAGGAAGAAAAAAATATATAGGAAGATGAAAAACAAGAACAAAACCGATTAACGGTTGTTTTCTTGTTTTTCATCTTCCTATGTATTATAATTAGCGCTCTTTTTAACACTGAATTTTATAATTTTAGTTTGTACTGTGAATCATTCGCTTGAGCAATAAAGCTCTAATGTGATCCCAGTTCGAAATACATTCCAATTTTTATTGACATGGCGTAGCCAGAAGCATGACGTGATCAGAAGCGCGCGGAGTGTTGGCTCGGCGCCACATCCTCGCTGACACTGACTTGACTGCAACACGTCACACTTTACCTGGCTATGCACTCTGACGATGCATGTGCAACACGCTTGAACAACATATTGACTACTCCGTCACTACACGGCACGTGCTGCCAAACATAATCGTGTCACACAAACTCGTGACCATTTTGAGAACTTAAAACGAGATATTTACCTTTTTTTTTTAATTGATAACAGGCTTGCGTTTGCCCACCATCTCGCCCGATGGTAAGTAATGATGTGGTCGAAGATGGAGCACGCTTACCTAAAAGTAACCTATTCATTCTTGACTTTAAAATCCCTAGGTTATAGCTATCGGGAAACACAGACAACGGCAGGGTATTCCACTCCTTAGCTGTACGCACAACGAAAAATTAATGTGTTAATGAATTGTTTCGAGTTTCCGATATTTCGGCGCTGTTGCAAGAGCCATGATTGCGGATGAACGTGGTGATGGCACTTGCAATAGAGCCGCCGGTGTACTCAATACTCTCCTGTTGCTGATCTGCAGATCAAATATTATTATATCGAGTTCAATTTACTGTCACACTTACCATTTGGTTAGTTTTCATATTATGATACGCGGTTTGAAATAACATTCGTGTGGGAACGTGATTTTGTTTCTGATTGACATATTTTAGTAAGTATCACCTCACGAAGCGAAACATTAAACAAATGTGTAATATGTAATGTTTTCACTGTGACAACTGTCTATAAGTATTGCGCGTTTTCCGTTCTTGAACAGACAGTTTTATACATTATGTAGCAATGGATATGGATAAATAACATTACGATTATATTGGTTACACAACTAGGGCGCACATAGAAAGGAATGCTCGTTAAGATTAACCAAGTCATCTGTAAAGTATATTGGCTAAACCATAAACCGAGCCGTTCCCGAGCCGGCAGTTAATCATGATTTACTTCACCATTACTCTAGCACGGTATACAATATAATTTGGAGCGGTCATAAGGAAAGCCGACTTCCGTTACATCAGACTTTAAACAAGATGTACGGTTAAACTAAAATATGTAGTCCAAAAATTACGTTGACTTTGATCTGCCTATGCTATGTTTACAAAAACCTTCCGGCAATATGTCTTACAAAGACTATCCACCTTCTATCTTAGTCCACATGCTCCGTCACCTGTACACTTAATATTCTTATGTCTGCATCAGTGAGCGAAGTTAGCGTAGCTGATTTTTGAGCAAATTTATTTAAAAATATATTTTCCATTGACATGCTAAGAAGATCCGGCAATAAAGTTCTGAAAGCAGTATAATGCCTGTGCATTATACTGCTTTCAGAACTTCTCATCTGCTTTCTTCATCTGTATGCGATGCAGCAGTATTGGAATTTGGAGAACAATTGGCGACAGAACTACCGTTTAAATCGAACTGCAGTTAAGGATTTGCAGAAATGCAGACTTTTGCAAATGTAAAAAGAAGTGTGACTATGTATGTTTTGGGGTGTTATACTACTAAATATGTGAAATTGTGGATAAGGGATTTGGACGAAGTTTAGCAGACATACATATAGCTTACAACCTGGAATAATATGTATTATGATATGTAGAACCATAAGTAAGCAATCTTGCGAGTGCTGAGCACTTCTATAAGTGACGCACTCACTATGCATACAACTTTCTATGATTTATGTCTTAGTGAGTTAGTCGTTGAGGTGCCTAATAAATAAAAAAAAAACTTGAGAGGTGTCAAGGGACACCCGGATGGAACGAAGTTCCTTTCGATTAATTAGTGAAGGAATTGTAAAAAAAAACATGTGTGCAATTCACACGTGGTAGAAGTGAAACCTTCAAAAATTTACGAAATTTCAAAGGTATACCATTGCCCTCTCTCTCTCTCTCTCTTTACCTCAACTCCCCACGAGACGCCCCTCAACTCATGCCTCAACTCATCCCGCAACTCATCCCGCAACTCATCCCACAACTCGACCCGCAACTCGACCCGCAACTCGACCCGCAACTCGACCCGCAACTCGACCCGCAACTCGACCCGCAACTCCCCCCTCAACTCCCACCTCAACTCCCCTAAAGAAGTTTTCACTTCAAAAGTTCAAGACGAATTGAGAACCTCCTTTCTTTTGAAGTCGGTAAAAGTGAGATGGGGGGTTTAGTATTTGCGTGTTGCACGAGGTGCAAGCACCTCGCGTGCTTGTGAAAAAAAAAGGGGGGGGGTGATGGGGGAGATGGGGGGTTTAGTATTTGCGTGTTGCGCGAGGTGCAAGCACCTCGCGTGCTTGTGAAAAAAAAAAAAAATGGGGGGTGGGTGATGGGGGGGTTTAGTATTTGCGTGTTGCGCGAGGTGCAAGCACCTCCCGTGCTTGTGAAAAAAACAAAAAAAAAATAGTGGGGGGGGGTGATGGGGAGGGTTTAGTATTTGCGTGTTGCGCGAGGTGCAAGCACCTCGCGTGCTTGAAAAAAAAAATGGGAGGGGGGTGATGGGGGGGGGGGGTTGCACAATTATTTCGACTAAAGCATTGCCCCTCTAAATGAATCTGAAAACAAAAATGTTCCAAGTCCCTTAATTTCCGAGATCCGCCTAAAGGGGGTGAGAAGGGGGGCGGGGGGGGGGGGGGGGGACTTTGAAAAATGGTTTTTACTTTACCGAGCCTCCTCTACACGAATCCGTAAAAAAAAAAACACGGGTCTCGTAGTTTCCGAGATACGATAGGGAGGGGGAAAAGGGGAGGTTTGGCACTTTTCCCGTAGGTTTCAGAGTTACTTGTTTACGAATCTGTCAAAATATACCCACCTCCCCATCCACCATCTGGAAGAACAATTATGTCAATGAGTGAGTGAGTGAGTGAGTGAGTCAGTCAGTCAGTGGTAATCTAGCTTTACATAGTATAACTAGTATTTGCGTGTTGCGCGAGGTGCAAGCACCTCGCGTGCTTGTGAAAAAAACTAAAGCATTGCCCCTCTAAATCAAGTATTTGCGTGTTGCGCGAGGTGCAAGCACCTCGCGTGCTTGTGAAAAAAAAAAAGTGGGGGGGGCGGGGGTGATGGGGGGGGTTTAGTATTTGCGTGTTGCGCGAGGTGCAAGCACCTCGCGTGCTTGTGAAATAAAAAAAAAAAAAAGAGGTGGGGGTGATGGGGGGGGGGTTGCACAAGTATTTCGACTAAAGCATTGCCCCTCTAAATGAATCTGAAAAAAAAATGTTCCAAGTCTCTTAGATTCCGAGATCCGCCTAAAGGGGGGGAGAAGGGGGGCGGGGGGGGGGAGGGGACTTTGAAAAATGGTTTTTACTTTACTGAGCCTCCTCTATACGAATCCGTAAAAAACAAAAACTACGGGTCTCGTAGTTTCCGAGATACGATAGGGAGGGGTGAAAAGGGGAGGTTTGGCACTTTTCCCGTAGGTTTGAGAGTTACTTGTTTACGAATCTGTGAAAATATACCCACCTCCCCATCCACCATCTGGGAGAACAATTATGTCAATGAGTGAGTGAGTGAGTCAGTCAGTCAGTGAGTGGTAATTTAGCTTTATATAATATAACTAGTATTTGCGTGTTGCGCGAGGTGCAAGCACCTCGCGTGCTTGTGAAAAAAACTAAAGCATTGCCCCTCTAAATCAAGTATTTGCGTGTTGCAAGCACCTCGCGTGCTTGTGAAAAAAAAAAAGGGGGGGGTGATGGGGGGAGAAGGGGGGGGGTTGCACAAGTATTTCGACTAAAACATTGCCCCTCTAAATGAATCTGAAAAAAAATGTTCCAAGTCTCTTAGATTCCGAGATCCGCCTAAAGGGGGGAGAAGGGGGGGGGACGGGGGGACTTTGAAAAATGGTTTTTACTTTACCGAGCCTCCTCTATACGAATCCGTAAAAAGAAAAAATACGGGTCTCGTAGTTTCCGAGATACGATAGGGGGGGGGGGGGGGGGGGAGAAGGGGGGGAAAAGGGGAGGTTTGGCACTTTTCCCGTAGGTTTGAGAGTTACTTGTTTACGAATCTGTCAAAATATACCCACCTCCCCATCCACCATCTGGGAGAACAATTATGTCAATGAGTGAGTCAGTCAGTCAGTGAGTGGTAATTTTTTAGCTTTATATAATATAACTAGTATTTGCGTGTTGCGCGAGGTGCAAGCGCCTCGCGAGCATGTGAAAAAAAAAAAAAAAAAGAGGGGGGGGGGGTTGCACAATTATTTTGACTAAAGCATTGCCCCTCTAAATGAATCTGAAAAAAAAAATGTTCCAAGTCTCTTAGATTCCGAGATCCGCCTAAAGGGGGGGAGAAGGGGGGCGGGGGGGGGGGGGGGGGGGACTTTGAAAAATGGTTTTTACTTTACCGAGCCTCCTCTATACGAATCCGTAAAAAACAAAAAATACGGGTCTCGTAGTTTCCGAGATACGATAGGGAGGGGGGAGAAGGGGGGTGAAAAGGGGAGGTTTGGCACTTTTCCCGTAGGTTTGAGAGTTACTTGTTTACGAATCTGTCAAAATATACCCACCTCCCCATCCACCATCTGGGAGAACAATTATGTCAATGAGTGAGTCAGTCAGTCAGTCAGTCAGTGAGTGGTAATTTAGCTTTATATAATATAACTAGTATTTGCGTGTTGCGCGAGGTGCAAGCACCTCGCGTGCTTGTGAAAAAAACTAAAGCATTGCCCCTCTAAATCAAGTATTTGCGTGTTGCAAGCACCTCGCGTGCTTGTGAAAAAAAAAAAAAAGGGGGGGGTGATGGGGGGAGAAGGGGGGGGGTTGCACAAGTATTTCGACTTAAACATTGCCCCTCTAAATGAATCTGAAAAAAAAATGTTCCAAGTCTCTTAGATTCCGAGATCCGCCTAAAGGGGGGCGGGGGGGGGGACTTTGAAAAATGGTTTTTACTTTACCGAGCCTCCTCTATACGAATCCGTAAAAAGAAAAAAATACAGGTCTCGTAGTTTCCGAGATACGACAGGGGGGGGGGGGGGGGAGAAGGGGGGGAAAAGGGGAGGTTTGGCACTTTTCCCGTAGGTTTGAGAGTTACTTGTTTACGAATCTGTCAAAATATACCCACCTCCCCATCCACCATCTGGGAGAACAATTATGTCAATGAGTGAGTCAGTCAGTCAGTCAGTGAGTGGTAATTTTTTAGCTTTATATAATATAACTAGTATTTGCGTGTGAAAAAAAAAAAAAAAGAGGGGGGGGGGGTGATGGGGGGGGGGGGGGTTGCACAATTATTTTGACTAAAGCATTGCCCCTCTAAATGAATCTGAAAAAAAAATGTTCCAAGTCTCTTAGATTCCGAGATCCGCCTGAAGGGGGGCGGGGGGGGGACTTTGAAAAATGGTTTTTACTTTACCGAGCCTCCTCTATACGAATCCGTAAAAAACAAAAAATACGGGTCTCGTAGTTTCCGAGATACGATAGGGAGGGGGGAGAAGGGGGGTGAAAAGGGGAGGTTTGGCACTTTTCCCGTAGGTTTGAGAGTTACTTGTTTACGAATCTGTCAAAATATACCCACCTCCCCATCCACCATCTGGGAGAACAATTATGTCAATGAGTGAGTCAGTCAGTCAGTCAGTCAGTGAGTGGTAATTTAGCTTTATATAATATAACTAGTATTTGCGTGTTGCGCGAGGTGCAAGCACCTCGTGTGCTTGTGAAAAAAACTAAAGCATTGCCCCTCTAAATCAAGTATTTGCGTGTTGCGCGAGGTGCAAGCACCTCGCGTGCTTGTGAAAAAAAAAAAAAGAGGGGGGGGGTGATGGGGGGGGGTTGCACAAGTATTTCGACTAAAGCATTGCCCCTCTAAATGATTCTGAAAAAAAAAATGTTCCAAGTCTCTTAGATTCCGAGATCCGCCTAAAGGGGGGGAGAAGGGGGGCGGGGGGGGGGGGACTTTGAAAAATGTCAGTCAGTCAGTGGTAATTTAGCTTTATATAGTATAATTTACGACAAGTAGTAATTATTATTTACAACGTTATACCTAATTACACACTAAAATATACACACACTATACATAAAACAAAGAAAAATCTAATTGGTTGGGCTATCGACAATAATTTTGTTTGCGGAGGAAAGTGTCAGAGGTCCGTCCAGCACTGCGTCTCATCCCGCACTGATTTACTGGGCGCCCGGAGGGGTGGATACGCGATTTGCGAGTAGCGATTACGTAAAAAAATCCTTATAAATAATTAAGAAAGTTATTGGCAAAAATAAGCACATGGTCCCATCGGCATTACTTAATATAATATATTGGTGGCAATTAAAAGATCCTGTGATTGATAGTTTAGGAGAAAAATGGTAGTAAGTCACAAAAACAGAGGCCACTTTGCGTATTTATTTATGATATTTCAAATATATTTTTATTTTTTCTGAAGCCAAGAGAGAGCCAAGCTTTACATTGTGTAGATTAATATATATAATTTTGAAAAAAAATCTTGTAAGGGTTACGGAAAAAAAAGGTTCTAATGTATCCTAAATGAAGCCTGATTCACGAATATCCACACCATAAAAAGTGTCGTTACAACTTTTCGTACGATTTTTTTCCGGCTAGCCACCTTTCGTAACGCGCGATAAGGAACTTCGTTCCAATAAAATTAAAATAAAATAACACGATTCGACGCGATCCAAGTTGCAGGCAACAGTCAGTATGTAATATGTATGTATCTTTCAGTATAGTTAAATGGAGCTGCTGTATACTTTTGTCGGTTCACAGTGCATATCCGCATATGTGCGCACCATCCGATGGCTAATAAAGCAACACAGCGCATCCTGCGCCTGCGCAACGCTTCCTCGCGGGCTTCGACCCCATTCCTATCCGCACTGGCTGCCACTGTTTGTTGATCATCGGTTAACTGCAAGCTATGCTTGTGTCGCGGACCCGCTTGTTTGTTGATACTACACGTTTAGTTGTTGTTGCTGATTCAACTGGAAATGGGTGTTTGCTTTCCGTGCGAACTGCTCCGTTGTAAATTTGCGTTCTGTTTCCTGTGTATGTGTTGTTTCTAAAGTTCAGATTGTGGAAAACAAAATAAACGGAAAATATTTAGAATAGTATGCTAAATTTCAGCAGTGGTGTTACGGGCCCTGCTTGCAATTTGTATGCCGTGGTTTCGAAACCAGTCAGGCACATTACTTTGTGTAATTGATATCCATTACCTCTCAAATTTTGTAATCCATTACCTCTCAAATTTGCTCTCAAATCTATGAAGGACAACATCCTGTCCTGGTCCAAAATTCGAAGACATGTGACATTCACCAACCCCCACTGGACCCGCGTCGTGATACATGGCTCATTCCGTCTCATAAAAAGGAGGCCGGTACTCAATGGGAACGTATGAGCCTGAATTATTATTCTAAACTTGACGGTGTAAATACGAGCTGATGAAGTTATGATTTCATAGTTCTCAGTCAATTTCGTTGGCGCAGCGGTCGTCGCACCGAGTGTCAAACATTCCCGCATTGATTGACATTCAATTAAGCGACCTGCGTAGGCGTGAACATTACGCGAACATACTTATTCCTGGACGTGATGCTCGTGTCGAGGGAAATGGATACCGAAATACATACGGGTAGTGACTTATTGCTGATTAAAATTCTGTTTTTGTCCGACCTAACATGCTATCTTTGCATAACAACATTAATGACTTATGAAACCGTTGTGTTAATATCCAGATTTGTTTTAAATTGTCCTACATTGAAATGGAAACTGCATATATTAAGTTCAAAATTAGCACATTACTAATATTAAAGTAGTAATATAATTTTATACGATCTACATACATATTGGTTTCGGTCTTAATGGCCGATCATGCCGATTTCTCGTACGCTTCTAGGAGCATATCGTAAATATAACAATGTTGGGCGACGTCATAGACGCTAGCCAAGTGGAAATACCGCGCAGTGCGTATCAGACACGCTGTGCTGACTCATACGACTGAGTTGACAACATACCCATATATATCATTTTATTGAAAACTTTCTGTGCCTACAAGTTCGTTCGCTTAGTCGACCCTATGCGGGTTTTCCCGATCTCGTCCCCTATTACCTCCGCTATGTTCCAGTGAAATGTCCATTAAATCGGTTCAGCCGTCCCAGAGATTAGCCCGGACAAACATGCAGACAGACAAAAGTTTGTTTCATCAGCACTTGAGAAAACACAGTTATTTTGGAATCACAGACAGACACTTCACACACATCTATTTTTATGTATGGATATTGTACAGTTTTAATAGGTTACGTAACAGAATTAAGCACGCCCGTTAAAAAATGCTCTTTTTCGATATAAATAAATATAAAAGATGTCGTCACAAATGAAAATACCTAAAATATTTTTTTTTTGTAGAAATAAGAGAAAAAATAAAGAATTTACGTATGGACAAACTTGTAAACAAATAGTTTGCTCACCACAGATGAAACCGCAAATACTTTTACAAAAACACTATTTTGATGTGGATTTTGCTATAAAAGGAGAAAAAAAAAACTTTATAGCAAAAAATAGAACCGACTTCCATATAAAAACACTACAAAAGCAAAAATAACTTTAATTTCGGAAGGCGGTGTCAAAAACGAAAATATATACAAAACTAAAGATACCGCCTTCCGAAATTAAAGTTATTTTTGCCTTTGTAGTGTTTTTATATGGAAGTCGGTTCTATTTTTTGCTAAAAAGTTTTTTTTTTACGCTTTTTAGTGGGTCGGTTTGTAATTTATCTAGTTACAAAAGCCAAAATGTCAACTACTTATCACCTTTTACAAAATATTACTTTTCCCGGTGCTGAGCCGTTAATTTTTGAGGAGTTCTCCTGGTACATCACCATCAGCTCTACTTCACCATATGCATTGTGACGAGCATAAAGTGCTTAACATCCATATTCAAGTAATCTAATCGCAATCAACGAAATACTTATTATTGAGTTGTTTCGGTGGCCATCTGGGGTCTTCATCATCAGTTCCACTTCCTCAAATGGTGCTTTTCGAGAGCAACTGCACAAGGTACTATAAGAAATACCCAAAACGCTATAGGTGTGCCTATAATATTTGAAGAGTTCCCTCGATTTCTCCATGATCCCATCATCAGATCTAAACGTGACGACAATGGGCCCAACTAGAAAGTATACCCTTTCAAACAAAAATAGTAGATTTTACAACAAGTGCACAAAACAAACCATCTTCTTCTTCTTCTCGGTTTGGTTTCCGCACTTAGTCTCTGCACGAGACCATTGTGCGTGAGCCGTGTCGGCCGTCACTCCATCCAGCCAACCTCCTTCCAGAAGCAGATCAGGTCTCTCGGTCTGTTCAGGATGTCTGTAAGGGAATTCAAAGATCCGAGGGTTTGCTTTCGTATGTCAGTGATTTCCGTGCACTCTAGGAGCACGTGTGCCACCGTTTCCTCCGTCCCCATGCAGGCCCTGCATAAGGGACTGTCCGTTACACCTATTGTGTGGTAGTGTTTGTTCAGTGAGCAATGCCCGGTGATGGCCCCGCCACCATTCGCAGGCTTTTCCTGTCCATGTGTAGGAGGCGCCTGCTTAGTTTTTTGTCTAGGTTTGGCATCGCCTCCTTGGACTGCCTGCAGCCTGGTGCCGAGGACCAACATTTCTGGGCTTGAACGTGTGTGTGTTCTTTTAACCATGTGCGCAGCTGGGTGGGGGGGAGCGGCACGATGGGCTCTGGTCCGAAAACCGTCGTGTTGGACCCCCTCCTGGCCAGTTCATCCGCCGCATCATTGCCGAGTGATCCGCTGTGCCCCTTTATCCATTGTAGTGTCACAGTGTTGCGGTTCTCGACCGCCGAGCGTTGCAGCGCGTTGTGACATTCTAGTATGAGTTTAGATGTGACATAGTTTTTCCCTAGGGATTGTAGTACTGAGGCACTGTCGGAAAGTATACGGATGTGGCTATCCGTAACTCTCCTGGCTTCCAAGGCATGGATCGCTTGGATAATACCCACACATTCCGCCTGGTATACGGTGTTGAGCTTGCCTAGCGGTCTGGATATCTTTATGTTGAGATCGTTGGAGAAGACTCCAACTCCAGTTCCAGTGTCTGTCTTTGAGCCGTCAGTGTAGATTCTAAGCTCCTTGGGTCCTGAGTTGTCCTCTGGCTCCGGCATGAGCTGTATTTGGTAATTTTTTTGGAAGTGGTGTGTCTTTGTAATTTTATCATAGGGTGCAGTCATCAGAGGTTGTCGTTTGACAGAGTCCTCCATGATGCGTGTGTGCTTGATCCTGGAGTCCCTCAAGAGTGCTCCGGATATGGCGAGTCTGAAGGCTGCCAGGGCAGCCTCTTCTCGTACTATGAGATGCAATGGTGGTAGTCCCAGCATGGCCTGTAGAGCGGCAGTGGGTGCAGTTCTCATGCTGCTGGTGATCGCCACACATGCGAGTCGTTGCAGCTTCTCGAGGTCTTTTTGTGCTGTACCTAAGTCTGTTCTGGGCCACCAGACAAGGGAGCCGTACGTGATGATTGGTCTTATAACTGTTGTGTATAGCCAGTGGGTTGTTCTGGGGCTGATGCCCCAGTTCCTGTTCAGCATACGTTTGCACTGCCACATGCAGATGCTAGCTTTCTTGGTGGTGTGTTCAATGTGTTTTGCCCAATTCAGTTGCTCGTAAAACAAACCATTTTCATCCGAGACTTTTAGCAGCCCGAGCCGAAGGCGAGGGCTGATAGTAATGTCGAGGATAAAAATGGTTTTGTGGGCGAGTTATAAACTCTGCTTTTCACTTCGATTGCGAGGAAATAAAACAGTAGTATAACATAACATTTCTTTAATTAAAATTCAAATTAAAATTAGAACAGTTTTGAATACTGAAGGAAATTGTTTTTTCTTTTCTCCAATTTACAAAATTATCGTAAAACTTTGAGATATTTTTCCCGAGACTTTGGCGGTAATATCTGTTGCACAACTCTGTGCATTCATTTCCAAAAGCGTATTAGGAGAGACTGTTAAATCCTCTTCTTCACTGGACATTTTTAACAATTTTAGCAAATTGAAGAAATTAATAAATGCACGAAAAAAGAACAAGAGCTGTTTCCCGCCGCTTTATTTTTTTTTTTAAATCTTACGACATTGATATTAGGCTGCAGACCTATCCAGCCTACTATTAAATTAATTTTGTAATAATAATTTTCTTAAATCAACTAACCGTACTTGAATTAAAATTTTAATATCTATTATATCTTAAAAAACACATAAGGCAAATAAATTAAAGTAAATATTATATAATAACAAATTCTATCTATGAACTTCTTATTGCATTTGGCTGTATGGCTCATTTTCTTTGCCTGAATATAATACATTTATGAGTAGATACGTTAATGCCCTTGTGCACAAAATTAGATTTTGTGCAGCCTATACCCTGCACAAAGAAGCACTTTCAGAGCATGAGAAGTGAAAAAAGAATTTTCCAAATCGGTCCAGCCATCTCCAAGTTAAGAGGCAACATACATAAAAAAAAAAAGTTCAAGACGAATTGTAAACCTCCTTTTTTGAAGTCGGTTAAAAAGATGTTCACACTATTCTTAGTATGTTATTCCAAAATCAAAACTCAATATTATGATTTATTATATTTCAATAAATCACAGTAACGGTGATGTATGGATGGGAGGTGTTTGGGCATCTGCTTTAAGGGCCTATACTACCTCAAATGGCTTAGCATGATCCTCCGGTATGTCGAAAATACTGCAGCAATAATTTTGAAATAAATATACCATATATTTATTTCAAAATTATTGCTGCAGTATTTTAAAGTTGAGGATTAATTTTAGGTACTGTGTTTGACGAAAACACGATTCCATAAAATTTTCTTAATAGAAAAGAAATTCAAAGTTACCTCCAAACCGAATAATAAACTGCTGGTATTCAAAAATAACTTCAAATTAGATAATGAAACTTTGCATATTAACTGAACTAACTATAAAGCAGGTCTTATGTTATTTACTTTTTTTAAATTACCATCATTTTCACCGTAAATAGAAATAAACAAAATTACCGGTGTCTTGGAGTTTTTTCCCTGCCACCCTGTCTCGCTTGCTCGCGTGACCGCGGCCAGTAGTGTGTGAGCGAGATATGTCGGGGTCAGTTTCCAGACTAACCCGATGCTGATGGGTACTGGTTTTTTTTCATGGAATGACTGGCTATCTGACCTCTACAGCCCAGTAGCTGGGTAACATGATAACCTTGGTAATACTGGTGTTAGATTTTCTGATTACCCATTACAGTCGAAGATGTATAAATGATAGCCAGGAACAGCGGCTTGACATGTTTTGCGAGACATGGAGGAATCTCGATGTTAAGTTTGTCTCCCATCCATGGACAACGTTGCTTAACTTTGAAGACTCGTGCAGCCGTTATTATACAAGGTGTAACAGATTAAGCGCAATACCTCAGACACCCCAATTAAAATATTAAATTATAAGTCTAAAACAACATCCGTAACTAAATAAATTGAAACTAAACCTAGGCATTTTTTATAAAATAGTTATCCTTACTAAACGTATTTGCGTCATACAATATCGTTACGCAGACGCATAGGTACACTCATGCAATGTTAGCGGCCGACACGCACACGAGCGCATTTCCTTAAATTAAGGATTGTATTAATTTGTCATGATACTTTGTTTCCAGTTTAAGTTAAATGAAAGATTTTTTCCGTCAAAATATAACACATTTTTTATGATGAAAATCGATTCAGAAGCTGATTCTGAACCAACTACTTTCAGGAATTACGTTTATTCTGTTACACGTTGTATAGCCACGGGCTCCTTGGATAAAGTATGAAATTGAGACTGAGTGTCCGTAATACTGGACGTGAATATTAATGAGGTACTATTAAAATCTGGTACTTGGTTTGATGAAACGAAATATTTTATTTTGTTAATTGGTTTTAAATAGCACTTTTACACGTTATTTTTGTCGTTTTAAATTAAACTAGATGAGACCAGTATTGCCTGACTGAATACCTTGAGAAGAAACACCGATCTAACTCATAGGTCAGTCTCTTTTTAAAGTTTGTACTACAAGTCGAATCATAGGTCGAAAAGGTTACTTTTCTTCGACCACATCATCACTCCATCAGGTGAGATGGTGGTCAAACGCGAACCTATTATCAATAAAAAAAAAACAAATGAGAGCCATGTAGGTTTATGCCTGTTGTGTTCTTTTGCTGTGTGATCACTATAAAGTTCTAATATCTGTTTCATTATAATGAGAATAAATAATAATTACAGTATGTACCTATGGCTTACGCCCCTCGATTTTCTGAGTCACACATGATTTTCAGTAAGTTCATACCTACTTTCATCGAATTCTTGCCCTGTATTCATTTGCGTTGGCCGACCCTATTTATTATGTAGGAACGGAATGAGGCTTAAGCGTTACTAGTCATTATTACTCATTTCCAATTCCGTTTTTGAGCTCTCGTTGTATGAGTGTTTGATATAGTATGTACATATGTAAGATATTTTAGTCTGTCAGACCCAATTGGCTCGCAGTCGTACAGTGCGTCGTCAATACAAGTTTTGTGCTCCCTCCATATATAATAAAATAAATACCACTCATCATTTATCCCCATACTTCCCGAAACTGCAAAAACTCATCAATGAATGGCTGTACACGCTTACGTATGAAGATTTAGAAAATCTTGTAAAATTATAGTGCCTGCATAATTTCCTTCCATACTACAACATCCATTTATCGCATTTATCCATACAACTACATTACCTATACACACACATCAACATTCACACACAGAATTCTCACACAACTACATTACACTACAGTCACTCACTCACGCTTCGCTTATTCTCAAGCATCCACTCAAAACTCTCAACACACAAAGAAAAACAATAAATGCATACAATCATAGTTTTAATGGCAACAATTATTTGCTAAATGCTTAGTTTGTAAGTTGCTTCTTAGTTTAGTAATATTTTTTCTTTTTTGTTTTGTATTTTCTGTTAATTTGGAACGCTGACTCTTAAATTCTAGAGGAGGGCGTTAATATGTAGCTACAACACGGTTTGTAACTTATGTAACTATTATCGTTAATATAATTATGTAACATGTGTTTTATTCCAGATAAAGATTAATTTAATTTAATATTTTTCTATGGTATGTATTAAACTAATACTACGGACATCTAGTGATAATTACGCCAAAAACCAGATGTTTGTTCTTGCATGCAGTATGCAGTATTGTCCCCCCGAGTGTGGTTTGCTTGCCTATGGCATTTTTAATTGCATAACTTCTATATGTTGAATTGTGCATATACTAATATCATAAATTTGTATGTTTCTCCCTAATCTTTGAAAGTACTGGGTGAATTTGGATGAAATAGGGTACTTTTTACCCGACCGCAAAAGAAAGAGTTAATGTTTTTATCCTCATAAAGTTCACGGGAGTGATGCCCCGCGTGACAGCAAATATATATATACTAGCAGTTGCTCGCGACTTCGTTCGCGTGGGAAGTTTTCCCGTGTAAATCCTGATCTCGTGAGAATTTTGCAAAATCCCGTCTTAGCGAGCATCTACGTACTAAAAGGAACCCCCATGCAAAATTTGAGAGCCCTACTACTTGTAGTTTCTGAGATTTCGTGATTAATCAGTGAGTGGTACTTCGCTTTTATATATATAGATTTGGGGGCGGGAGGGCGGTGCAGCACCAGCAGCTACTTCAAGCAAGAACAAATATCTGTTTTTTGCACCGTTGCTTGTTTTTGGCGGAATTAACACTGAATATTCTTCAGTAGTATTAGTTTGGTAGGGATTTTCGCAAGTAACGTCTGACTCCATTTTGTTTGTTCATGTATATTTTATCGGCCATGATGTCTATGTCGGTGCACATCTAACTACTACGAAGGCTCGCCGGTTCACCTGGCAACGCTCGTAAAAGAGGATAGCAGAGACACAATATTTTTAACCCTCGTATACTGCTCGTTCCGCTGCTATAAACTGCTTTAGTTCTCCATGCTGTACTGAACCTAAATGCGCTGAACCTAAACGATTTGAACGAAACTTAAAACACAACGGTGTGGAAAGCTGCATATAGGAAGATTTATTGTACTTGAAATCAATATATCGGCAATTATACGTACGCCACACCACTGGGCTTAGTATGAGCTTGAAATATTTTTTCGCTTGTTTCTTTCACATGTACCAAACTTATAGATGAGTGTGAAAGAGAGCGATAGTTTTCGGAAACGAAAATAGTAATGCAAACTCGTACTAAGCCCCCACAACCTAGTCAAACGCGAGCCCATGAAGTAAAACAACCGGTTTTGTCCCAAACTTAGTGCTTAACACGTACATATATGATAATTTTTAAGTATATAAGGGTCCCACTGCTGGGAAATGGCCTCATCTCTTTGAGAGGGAATGGGCAGTAATCCACCACGTGGGCTCATTGAATTTCTGGTACCAGGACATGCTGGTTACCTCCCAGCGTTAATCTTCAGCGTTTTGAGTGCAGTTATAATCATATAAATTACCCTAAGTAATGCACCAAACTGAGTTTGAAACCACGACCTACAACTCGTAATTTGGGCCCTTAATCACTGGGCTATAGTTTTAATAATAATAATAAAATATTTTATAGACCAAAGTCCATATAGAAATACATTTACACACAAACAAAAAATAAACACACAAATTCAAAATAAATATAAAATTCAATGATAATAAGATAAATTAGACAAAATATTATAAAATACACTTAAATAAGTAATTATTGAAGTGTATTTTTTTAGTCGTCATTCAGTGCATCCATATCCATATCCATCCTGTCGGCGACGATAGCTATTGTTTTGCAGCACTTACTTTCTATATTTAGTCAGCTGTTGGAGAATATGATTGAGAATTGCCTGCTGAATTTTATAAAGCCTAAGCTGATTTACCCATGTACTCGTAAATTCGAGAAATTAGTTATTCCGGTTGACCCTCGTCCTTCACCGAGCATCAGCGGAGGATTACGATGATCCTTTTAACTGGCAACGACTGACGTCAGCCACGTTAGGATGGCTCAAACGTAAGTCATTCGTCATAATAAATATAATACGTTTACCATGCTCTTTTGTGAGGACATTACTAACTTCTACCCTCAATTTTGGCCCGTTTATCGAGGCTAAGGCTCAACTAGCATCAAAAAAGTTGGGAATCCTAGCAAAGGTGAGACGGTACTTCACACCCGAACAGTTGCTCAATCTCTATCAAGCCCAGGTTCGGTCGTGTATGGAGTACTGCTCTCATCTTTAGGATGGATCTGCTAAATACCAACTGGACGCGCTTGAGTCAATCGAGAAGCGGGCCAAGAGACTCATTGGCAACGATGCACTGGTCGAGTCAAAGCTCGTGAGCCTTGAACATCGACGACGAGTTGCAAGTCTATCGGTTTTCTGTCGGTTACATTTCGGGGAGTGTGCGATGGAATTACACAATCTAAACAATCTAATTCCACCAAGCCCGTTCCATCATCGGACTACGAGACAAACGGCGAAGCGCCATCGTTACATGGTGGACATCCCACCCATACGCACAAAACGTTTTGGGAATACCTTCATTATGCGTACGGCTAAGGAGTGGAATTCCCTGCCGGAGTCTGTGTTTCCCGATAGCTATAACCTAGGAGTCTTTAAGTCAAGAGTGAATAGGTTACTTTTAGGTAAGCGTGCTCCATCTTCGACCACATCATCACTTACCATCAGGTGAGATGGTGGTCAAACGCGAACCTATTTTATATAAAAAAATAAAAAAGTAACGTGGGAATCAATTATTTTATACTCGTCCTGATCGATTTCGGCTACGGCAGCAAATCTCAGCTGAGGTTAGTCAGCTGCGCGGGAGATATTAAAGTACACAAGTGCGCAGTACAGGTGCGCTCTCTGTTCCTTGACGCGTTACATGCTTTCTGATACACGGGGGTATCACACCGCCACACAGTGATTCATCCTGAACATGCTAGCTAGACAAAAGTCACTTTCAAATTTCCAAGACCTAATTATCTAAGTATGTAGCCATTATCCCCATTATTCCGGTTCTAAGAAATGTTTTGCACACATTTCAATCACTGATAAGCTAATGAGGGCTGTTATATAAATTAGGGGTAAGTAAAGTGTTAATTAGTTGCAATTTTGCTTCTAACGAGAAACATCATATGCTAGTGAATTTTATACATATCAAAAAAAAAAACTGTGATGGATTTTGTAGCTGAAGGTATGTACTTTTTATTTTGATACTTAAAGTACCTATAGTTTTTTCTCATCATTTACAAGACGCGCTATGTTGCAAAATTTTAATATTTTTTTATCGTTTTTAATGTTTGATGGACCAGAAACTATCTCTCCCCTCTTTCCCCTAGGTTGATTTTTTGATATATCATAGCTATATCTGTTAGCTTTTGATTTTTAGTAGTCAAAAAATTCACAAAAAATTACAACTATGTTATTTTATTGTTTTTCTAGAGATCAAATAAACCATCTCGAAAATAGAGTTTTTGGAAGAATGGCGTAAACATCCAAAAGAAAATCGAACCAGTGCATTATATCAATATATAAGGAACAGACACGAATTATTGGGTATTAGCGATGATTCCATAAAAGAGTTAAGGAACCACATCAGCAGAACATCTTCAAAATTTGCTGAAAAATGGAAAAGTTCCGGAGGCAATCATGAACGCTTCTTGGCCAACCATTCTGCTTACTTGGCAGAAGATTTCAAGTGTAAAGTGATTGTCCACCACCCCAAACCCTCAACATCCACTCTGGGTGGTCCTCCTACTAAAACTGTTGATGACCTGAGCGATAAATCGAAAAAAAGGCGACTCGACGATTTACTCCAAGAACGGGATATAAACCAGTTGGTGGCTGCTGCTGAAATTTCATCGCGGTTGGCTGGGCACCGAAATCTCGCCTGTGTGATTAGAGAAGCCAGCAACAGCCCGGAGAAGTGTCAAGACATGAAAAAAAACTATTAGTTCGCGTGTTGATTCTCAAAGGTGCCTTTCAAAGAAAGAAGCTCTGGCTTACTATGTGGACGCCAGAGCTACAACCCATTCTTAGAAACAAACCCGAAAATGGGGCATGAAGGCGGGACATAAGGTATTTCCTTCATTTAATAGTGTCAGGCAGGCTAAATTAGACTGTTATTCCCCTGAGGAACAGATTTTCGTAACCGAAACTCGTGCAGAAATTAAACTTCAAGCCGCGTTAAATAAAACAGTCGAACGTCTAATTTCTGCACAGCTTGAGGTATTCAGATCTTTGCCTCCTGACTCATTATTCTCCCTTATAATCAAGTGGGGCTGCGATGGAAGTTCTGGTCATAGCACTTACAAACAAAAGTTCGCAAACAGTGAAGGCACTGTTGAGTTTTTATTTGTATTCTCATTTGTGCAGCTTCAATTACTTGACAGCAGTGGTAACATTGTTTCGCAGAATCCTCGACCATCTTCTACTATGTATTGTAGGCCAATTATGTTTATTTTCTCCAAAGAAACAACAGACTTTACTGTAACGGAAACCAACAAAGTTTTGGAGGAAAGAAACCAATTGGTACCAACAGTCGGTAATGTAAATAGTAATGAGGTATCTGTGAAATATGAATTGCTATTCACGATGATTGACGGTAAAGTGTGCAATTCTAAGACTGAAACTTCCTCCGCTCAAAAGTGCTACATTTGTGGGGCTACTCCTAAATGTATGAATGATGACTCTAAGGAATTTGTAGTAAATAAGAACAATCTGGGTTTTGGTATATCTCCACTTCACGCTTAGATACGCTCCTTTGAATGTTTGCTTCGCATAAGGTATCGTCTCAAAGTTAGAAAATGGCAACTTCGAGATGAAAATGACAAAGTAAATGTGAAGCAGCGTTCGGCTCGAATCCAAGATATGGGTTAAGTCGGAAATGGGTTTGATAGTAGATAAACCAAAACCTGGATTCGGAAATACTAATGATGGAAATACTGCTCGTCGGTTTTTTGGGAATCCTGAACTAGCTTCAGATATTACAGGTTTAAATGTGACCCTAATTAAGAACTTTGGAATCATTCTTAGAACGTTAGCTTCGGTTTACGATATTAATATTGAAAAAACGCAGGACAAAAAAAATATACCTTAGTCTCTATTATTTATCCAGTTACGGTGCACAAACTTCTTGTGCACAGTGTCGATATTGTGCAATCGGCTCTTCTACCTATTGGGCAGCTTTCTGAGGAAGCTCAGGAAGCTCGCAATAAACATTGTAGAAGATTCCGAGAACACGAAAGGTTTCACGTATTGCCACGAATAGAGATTTACTTAATATGTTAATAATCACATCTGCTATTGTATTGTTGTAGGTTATTATTATATCGATTTATTTAATAACTTTAATTACGATTTACTCATTAAAATTTTAAGATCATAAATCATTTATTAATTTGCAAACATGGGTAAAAATATATACATTGATGTAAGAATGTAAGTACTTTAAAGTAATTTGCTATATAAAGTTAGGTAATGAGGTCCCACTGTGCAATTAGTAGCTATGATATTAGTAATTAAACCATATTATGCGTTGTTACCCCTTTTTCTATTGTATTTATCTTTACTTGCCTTAACTAAACACAACTTATACTGATAATCTTTGTTTTCTTAAAAATCGTTACCCTAGTTACCTACCTACCATCTTTTATTTGGGTGTTTTGCACGAATTACGTAATAAGACATCACATAAAAGCCGTATAAGACAAAAAACATCAATAAATAGTTTTGTCTAGCTAGCATGTTCAGGATGAAACACTGTGCGCCATCTTCCAAACTCTGGGCTAGTACTGAGAAATTAAGAAAAACCTAATAGCATTTTTGCCCGACCTGGAAATCGAACCCGATACAGTTCAGCAATCGCTAGACCAACGAGGCAATATTAAAGTATTACTGAACCCAAAAAAACATCGATATGTTTTTGGGACATGGGAACCTTTCCTGCTTTTCCTAGTTGCACCTCTAGTAGGAATTTCCACTCTACTAAATGTTTTTTTAGAAAAACCACAGTGAACAAGACTATCAGTTAACCTACATGCAAGAATTCAGGCCATTACTTATTGGTACAGATAGCTAACCTACTCATTACTCACTAATCACTTGTCTTACCACAAACCACAAACTCATTCCCATTTTCCCATTCAGGTATTAATGCATTTCTTTTGTTACATTAGCTAGCTATTTTTCATGAAAGCAGTCCGCTACAGTATTCCCATCCACTGCAAGCTGTGAGAGAATTTAGGATACCAAAAAAGAAATTGTTCAGAAAAAAAAAACAGCAGAAGAGTATGACAAACCGAATTTCCACTACTGCCCTAATTCAACAGGAGACGAAAGAGAGCTATGCCAAAAGGTAATCACCAAGCTGCCACGGATTAAAATGAACACTAATATAATTGGGTCCTGAATCCTGAGCTAGATTTGATTCCTACAATAGGCATCATCTAGTTGGCCATCAATCAATCTCTAGCTCGAGCAAAAGTAAAGTTTAGATCGTAATAGTTGTTTAACTCTCACATGTGCTTGAATGAGTGCCTACAGTTCCATGACTGTAATAGTTTCACTTGAAGTACCGCTCATGTGTTTTACCGTTCGCAGTTCTATTAACCCCATAAACTACTATTAGTGTTAGATTATCTTATAGGTACTTACACACTGCAACTCAGGAGAGACTTTTTTACTGTCGCCCCAGGAATGAGCCCTAATGGGCATTACGCAGAGGGGTCTCCGTAATGGTCTTTTAAAGGGGAAAGGGGACCTTCTATGTGTTGTTGGTGATCACCGTGGTGGTTTAAGTGAGGTAAATCTCACACCGTTGGTCTTTTCCCCAAAAGTCCAAACGCCTTTTATTATTTATTTACACCTCATGCACGTAGGCAGGCTTAATGCCGTTGGCATTGCCTACCAGTGAACCAAGTCTTTTGAAGGTTTCCCTCCAATAACAAAAAAAGAAGGCTACATATAGATACTGCAAGTAGTAGATTCTTCTCTTGGCTTAAATATACAGTTCTTCTAAACTTAGGTTAGTCCCGAAACGGTTTACACTAATATTTAGCTCGGTCGTGTAATTAGCCGAGCCTGTCTAGATGGAAAATGTCCAGTGTCGCGGTGCGGCCGGCCATCTGTCGCGCTCCGGACACCCGACACCGCGGCATCTGCCGACCTTGCTCTCGTTACATAGTCTCCGCGGCTTTGATCTGCGACTCTACAATCTGTACATACAACAATACAAACACACGAATCGTACGTGCACAACATATTGGGATGATGGGCGGAGAATGTTTTGTGGTTGATATCATTGAAATGGATTTGGTTGACGCATCAGAATGCTATGCCACGAGTCCGATAGTGAATGGTTACGATTAACAGTCGCTATTGCAAAACTATTGATCTCTAGACGCGTGTGTGTTCCCTTCCGGAATTCTATCATAGTTATGCTTCACATAAAGCATGGCGGCGCGTGAGCAGCTCGCCTCGTAAACTAGAGGAATGGGGGCGGCTGTTGCAATGTGTACATCTTCAGTACTCGCGCTTTGTAGCCTCGTACATTATACTTGTTATTTCGTTCATAACCAAATTTCTTTTTACACGATCATTTGTATTTCTGTCTGTTGATCTTAGCGTCAGAAGGGAGTCTAAAGATGGATATGTTTTACTCTGTTCTAAATTCCCTTATCATTATACAAAGAATAGCCAATCCTATGCCAGGATAAAAAAACGAATGTTTTTTTGTTAATCTGTGTCCGAAACTAGACTGCACTAGAACGAACCCGCGCTGTTTCTAGCCACGAGTTCGCACGCCCACTTCTATTTTGGACAATCTTCCACTTAAAACGTTTGAAATGCCGCAGTAATTTTGCGCGTAACATGCCTTCCTGAAACCACTTAATACAGACCATTAACCCGGCAAAGTATTAATGTATGCACAGTAAAATTGCGCATACGTCGCGTCGCGTCGTCTATCACGCTATACTCCAGCGCATAAAACTCTCACGCGTGACGTAGTTACAAAGTCATCGCGCTCTTTACTGTCAGTTTTATTTGCACTAATACGCATGCCACGCCTCATAATACCTACCGAATGGATTATTATAAACAATAAGAATGACATAAAGCGCCACTAATACAGTTTTCGCCGACATTAGGTCGTGGAGCGTGAAGTTTCACTAATTAACATAGTGTAAATATAGTGCTCGTGGTATTAGTTTCGTAAAATTATTAATTCCTTATTGCTTTGAATCCCTACTAATATTAAAAATGCTAATGTAACTGTGTCTGTCTGTTACACTTTCACGTCCAAGCTAACTACCGAATTTAATGATATTCGGACCTTGGAGAAGGACTTCGATTTCCTCAGCTAAAACTAAATGCCTATATTTTGTTTTAGCTGAGGAAAAATACTTTTCTTGCGAGCGAAGCTGCGGGCAGATGCTAGTCTTAAATGAAGAAAATCTATAATAATACATCGTCCTGTCATCATTAAAGCTGTGATCATGTATTAATTATTGCATTATGGGTCATCCAAGTGCATCGTAACATCTGGCAGCCGATGCGAGTGAAACGTGGGAGCAATATGCTAGGCTTGACATTTATTAATATTTTAATAAACAGCAAGCAGTTGCTTTTACGAAACGCATCATAATCACATTATTTACTATTCATTTATTTAGTTGTGAAACTGAAAGCGTTCTCTGTAACAGTAATCGCCACAACATTTCACAAACGTGGGACACACAGTACATTAGCATGTTGACTAATTCTTGGGTCATAGTCGCCATCATTGACAGCTTGGTGATATATGTGGTAATCCCAACCTTTAAAATAAGTTATTCCAAATTCCAAAAATGTTGTTTTCGTAATTCCCTGTATATTCGTGCATAGCATCGAAGTGTTTCGATAATATCAATGTATTATTCATTAATTGTCGTCTAATCAAGTGAAATTACGAGTTTTCTTAATAGATTTATACTTCATGAATATTTAAATAAAAATTAATTTCCTTTATTTCTTTTTTCCTATGCGCTTATGCATAGCCAGTATTACGATTTTCTTTACTGAAAATGCCAGCCATATCAATTCAAAATAATTAATTGCAGACCTTGATTAAACTAACATACTTATTTTACTATCTGTTAATGTTTTAATTACATAATTTGATTATATCTAGCTCAATTTATTTATCTACATACACAACATATTTCTCCTTAAAGGAAATGTTAAGGCCTCTGTACATACTATTTTCATAAAGCGATTACTCAGGCTCATGTTTCATAAGAGGTCATTGTTCCTTCCAAGGGCCGGGTAAACTGTCGCCTCACAATATTGTATGTAACAACTTATAATAATTGATCAGGACTACAATAGGCCAGCCAACGGTAACTGGACGTGTCCGGAACTTTTCCACGATACGTGGAGACTACCGTTGCTTTTCAAAACTATAAACAAGGTTACACAATGGCCTGCCTCTACTAGGCTTCGGCCTACAACAATAAAAACAAAATGTACCACTAACCTGAGTGCTGGGGACGCCAAGTTCGACCTTCAAAGGTCACGCCCTAAGTGTGGTTTGTATGTGATATGAGGTGAGTAATTGTAACGTGTGATGTAAGTTACGGGTTCTAGGACGGTCACAAGGCGTCGATCTTCAGATGGCGCGGTCCCGACCAGCATCACACCCAACTCGTTTCCAGCAAGCGCGCGCTACGCGTGGTAGACAATAAGGCGATGTGTTCCGAGAAATATCACTGGATTCTTGTTAATCCGAGATTACAAAGTTCAATCAATCACTGAACACAATTAATCTGTTCATATCTCGCGAGATCCAATTCGATTTACAACAAATTCCGCGTGCCAGCCCAACCGACGACAAGGCGGCGTACGATTCAACAATATCCCGGGGTTTTTCGGCAAATGGGGAATACACTTCAACAATTAGATAATTCGCGACCCAATTATCGGTCTCGACAGGCGAATCCAACAATATTTTACCAAAAAATTAACTCAACAGGGTCCCGATGACCGGCATTTTTTCCAAGCAAGCAAAGTCGTATCTGTCAAAGTCAAGAGTAATGTCAAAAAGTCAACATCAAAGACAATAGAATGTTGCCACACCAAAAAGAGCGTTCAAAATTACATTTGGGACGCAACAATAATAAAATTCAGACTATCACGTTTCACTGCTGAGACGCTCTATGAGACGGAAAAGGTCGCAATCCAGCACGCGGTGGTGGATGTCACATTTCTTTTGTTTTTTTGGTCGGACATACCGGTTTCGTCACAATATTTTTCTGCACCGATATGAGAGTTGTGGTAATCATAGAATTATCCAAAGTAATGTGCAGCTAGCAGAGTTGAGCCTGTAACCTCTGGACACAACTTATAAACGTACATATAGTAAGGCACAATAACCGACGCGTGGCTAACTAAAAGAAGGTTATAATGAGTAATGATTAATTAGTGGTCAGGTGCGGTGTCCGAGCCACCGGCCGTGACGCCTGGCATTCGTATAACTTGGCTAGGGCCAGCGCAGCCAACCGAAAAGATATGTATCAGCCACCTTGCACTAAGATCATTATGGTTCAGTCAAAAAAGCTACTTATTTTTTTTTATAACCAAAGTAAAAGCGAGGGGCAATTGGATCGTGAGTACTTTTCAAACTCGAAACAGAAAATCATTGTTTTTCAAACCATTTACCAGGTAACTTTAAACTGCCAAGCCCGGATGTTGAAGCTATTTTGCACATTCTAAAACATAATCTTAGAAGAATGTTATACAAAGTTCTTGGGCATTCCGATGTTCCATAAACATGCCAGGTAGCATATATTTATATGTCGCACTGCTAGATCTAAAACAAACCAGATTTACTAGGGATTTATTATAATTAAATACAGAATACAATGAAAAGCATCTTACAAGGATGGCAGCGAAAAATAAGAGAGAACATGACGTTTTATCCGTCACAGTAATGCGTGTTCAAAGTGGCGTTCAAATTATAATTGACTATGAATACCACGAATGATATCGGGTTAACTTATTTATTATCTTCAACAATTCCTACATTCATACGCACCCAACCAACAAAATATTAATAGTGTTAGGGGTCAAGTCTTGCTAATGAATTTTCCTTGATAATGAAAATTAAAGTTCAGTTACAAGATATTTTTGACCTTAAATGCAAGGATAACTGAAAAATTCCTAATTTTGAGTTGATTCAGTTCAGATTTAGCAGGGCTATATGTAGATAATCATGGTGGGTTGCCTTGCTATTGAATAGATAACTTGAAGGGCCACGTGAGGTAGTGAATCTAGCGATAACTCGCGTTCACTGCACTTGTTAGCTTTAATCTTCAAGTGGCACTTCTTTTTCAGTACGACGTGTAAATACGATAACTGTTTTAATGTTTTAACAAGCTTGACATCGTTCCGTTGTATATTAACTGAGATCATCCGAATAGCTTACGTGCCTTCTCAAAACTCCTCAACCTTGAAACAAGTTTCGAAAGGTTAATAGATCTAAGTAACCAAATTATTTCGGTCGGTAACGTTTCTGTCGTTCGTCGCATCGCATCGATCGTGATAGTTGTTCATTGTCCACTTAGCAGAAACGGTATTAATCTCGATAAAAGTGGAAGGAGCGCCCTCGGAGCGGGGCTTTGGTTCGGAGAACTGCCTCGTAAACACGCACTAACTAGCCGCCTTGTTGTTTAGGTGAAGCCACCCGTGGATATTCATAAACAACGGTTAAAACATACCATCGTTTCGAGATAAGAACTAATGTCAAAACGTAAGATATCTCCGGTTTAAAAATGCATTCAGACATAATAGGAATTGTTATCCTTAACTGGAAATCTTTTGTAGACGTGACGTTCCTTCATAATACCACTTTGTCTTTACGCGATAATATCTCCGTGCAACTGAAGGGCTAAGCTCCCGAAAATGCCGTAATGTTTAATTAACGTGTTCCGCCCCAAAGCTGAGCCAAGGCCTCTGCCCATATCCTTCCGATAATCTTTATGTCCTGCCATCTCCGGCCAGTCAGTCAGGAACGCGCCCAAATCGTCACGCCAGCGTTTTTGGGCCACCCTCGGTTACAACTAGATATGAGCGCCGATGATCAATCTGTCGGCGGCGGCGCGCCGACTTTTTGAAGTCGGCGGCGGCGGCGTCGGCGGCGCGGCGTGACCTTTCTTTAACTACTTTAATTTAAGAGAAGAAATAAAACAATAATTTACGTATAAGATTTATTATAATTTTCAACCGACGACGAAAAGAGGAGGTTATCAATTCGACGCGTAAATATATATATATATATATTTTTAATGTATGATCATCGATTACTCGAAGGCGAAAATTCTTTTTTTGATTGAAAGGGTATACTTCGATATTGGTCCCATTTTCATAAACGTCAGGATCTGATGATGGGATCCTGGAGAAATCGAGGGAACTCTTCAAATATTATAGGCACACCTATGTCGTTTTGGGTATTTATTATAGTAACTTGTGCAGTTGCTCTCAAAAAGTACCATTTGAGGAAGTGGAACTGATGATGAAGACCACAGATGGCCGCCGAAACTACTCAATAATAAGTATTGAGTGGATTGCGATTCGATTACTTGAATATGGATGTTACGCACTTTATGCTCGTCACAATGCATATGGTGATGTAGAGCTGATGGTGAAGTACCAGGAGAACTCCTCAACAATTAACGGCCCAGCATTGGGAAAAGCAATATTTTGTAAAAGGTTATAAGTAGTTGATAATTAGGCTCTTGTAACTAGGTAAATTAAAAATAGACCAACTAAAAAGAGTGTAATAAAAACTTTTTACCAAAAAATTAAACCGACTCCCAAAAAACACTGCAAAGTGAAAAATAACTTTAATTTCGGAAGTCGGTGCCAAAAACGAAAATACAAAACTAAAGACACCGACTACCGAAATTAAAGTTATTTTTCACTTTGCAGTGTTTTTTGGGAGTCGGTTTAATTTTTTGGTACAAAGTTTTTATGACGAGACAAATTGAATTGACAAGATAAACTTAAAAAAGGGAAAACCAAATTAACATTAAAATTGTGATATTTAGTAACAACCACGCTGTCTATTTCACTTTCACTGGATGTACTGCTGTGCTTATCAACCAAAAACATCAAAAATTTAGACGGTGCAGGCGCGGAACTCGATTCAGGTGTTGCATCTCTTGTTGGGTCAATAACATCCTCCTCTTTCAAAATATTCTTTAAAAATTTAGTCAAAAATGCTACCTTATTGGTGTCTTAATTTTCCATGTAAATGTCGATTTCATTAATTGATTGAAACCTACAATGCAATAAAGTAGCCACCACAATAGTGTCTGTAACAGGAAAGCGATGGTCCAAACATTGCAACATGTTATTTTTTAGTCTAGTGACAATGATAGGTTCCTCGTCGTTACATTCTTCCAGCAACCTTCTAATTTCTGATTTAAAAACCAATGCTAAATTAATCGTGGTTTGTGATTCAGAACTTAAACATTCCACTGTCGTCTTGAATTTATCAAAGAAAGATGTCAAGCTGGTAATTAAATTGTACTCATTCTCATCTAGTAAAAGAGCACTGCGAATTATATCAATCAACATGTCTCTAATGGGTCGGCGATTTGCATTGTGGCTGATGCTTTTTAGCATCATAAGCATGCTGTGCCATTTCGTTGGTATACTCGTCTTTATAGTTGGGGGGGACTGTTCCAGATCTTGTCGAAACCTCGTGTAGGTCAAAATCATTCGATGAAGTTTCGTCATCCGAGTGGTTTATATTTTCCCCAATATCTTCAAAAGATGAAAGCAGATCACGTTGTTCCTTGCTGGCAGTGGCTTCTAGTTGAGAAGCTCTATACCTCAAGTACTTGACTATTTTAAACCGCATCAGTGTTCTGAATACCGTCCACGGTGACTAGATTATACAAAGCATGGCCCAGGCAAAGATGATTTTTCATATTCAGTAAATCAGCAGCACTTTTCATATTACTGCCACAGTGAGTCACAAGGACAATATCTTTTTGTGGAATCTGAAATGTCCGCAAAATACCTTAAATTTCGTCTTTAATCTTTTCACCTGTATGTTTTCCGATAACTTGTTGGGTAGCTTTTTTTTTTTTTTTAACGTGGTAAAATTATCAAATAAGTCCTCCCACCCCGGGCGTGGCAGGCGGGCAGGGTGGGAGGGACTGTCAGACTTTTACTGACTAAAATCCACGGTGTTCCTTCAAAAACCCTTTACGTACCGGGGCCACGGTAACGGGATGAGTCCCACGACCCCGGCAGGCTTCGGCCCTCTGCAGAGGGGGCCTCGTCATGATGCTGACGCTCTTTGAGGCGCGCGTGGAACACGACGCGCCGTCGACCCGGGCATGGTCCATGGTCGGACAGCGAGTTGCCCTTTACTCGCTGTCCGCATGCCCGCGCCTACGGTGGCCGGAGATCGTCGGCCGACGTCCGACGCCGTGGGCGTCTATCACTGCGGCTGGGCTGGAGGGAGGACGCCATCCTCTCCCTCACGCGGCCCGCCTCCTCCTTCGGAAGCATGACTGCTTCGCAGAAGGAGGTGACCGCTTCCCACTCCCTCTCGCCCCGCAGCATGGCTTCGACCAAGGCCGGGCGCGAGAGGTCTCCGCCTATTGTCGCCGTGAGGACACGTCGGTGCTCTGCCCAAGCTGGGCAGTCCTGCACCGTGTGCTCGACTGTGTCCTCAGGGCGACCCTCGAAGTGGTGACACCCAGGCGTCTCTTCCTTACCCATCAGACACAGGTACCTCCCGAAACTTCCGTGTCCGGTGAGGACCTGCGTCATGCGGTAGGTCAGGACGCCGTGACGCTGATCTAGCCACTCCTCAAAGAGGGGTCTTACCGCCGCAATTGCGACGTGCCCGTTGTTGGGTAGCTAGTGTGATTTTCAAAAGTTTCATCTCATGAGAAATATAATGGAAAGTGCAGGTTATATAATTGCGACGTCTAAATTGGTCTGTCCACAAATCTATAGTTAATGCACCAAATCTTAAATTTTGTTTTTTAATAATACTCTGTACATATGTTAACATACTGTTATATACATCTTCTAGCCTCTCTCGAGCAATATTATGCCGTGAGGGTAGATCGTCATCAGCCACAATTATATTATATTTTAAGAAAAAACCAATCATGGCTTCATCATTAATGCTGTCGAATGGCAATGGCGAACCATAGTGCTAGATCGTGCGCTAGCATCCACTTGTCTTTTTTCCACCAGTTTCACCACTTTTTGTGACAGGTTTTGATTTTCTCTGTACGAAAAAAAAACATCCTTAATGTTGGCTACTTTTTTTCTATTTTCAGTATCTTCTAAGTTATGTTCATCCTTTAAATGACGCAGTAAATTGGTCGTGGCTATATTTTTACCCGACTGCAAAGGAAGGGTTATGTTTTTTACTGTAGGCCTTAATGAGTGCTCTGAAACAAAATTAAAGATTTTCGTTCAAGCTCCCAAAATCCTAATAAAAACGTAATCAATCAATCAATCAATTTATATATTTCAGGCAACTTGGCCCATACAAATAAAATACATCCTATTACAATAAATAACTATAAATAAACTAATACATATATATATCACTTAACCAAAACTTATAAAAATTATATTACACGAGTTATCGGCGTCGTGTGTCGCGCAGTGTCCGGTAATCGGCCTCGAAAACGCCGGAACATTACTCCTCTCGGCCAAAATTCCTCCTTTAAGAAAGTCGAAAGATGTTCGGCCGGCGCTCTCGCCACAAAAGAATTAAAATTAGTTCCGTGATGAGACTCTAGCTGTTCGACTCTCACGGAGAAATTGGATTTCGCCAAAATGTAATTCACAATATCCTCTGCCCTTGTGGAATAATGCAGACGGGACACGTAAATAAATTTTGTAGGTACGGCTGGACGCAGCAGTTGGTTTGGTTCGGCCAGCGCAGTGCCACACTGATTTCGACAAGCTGGCTTCCTCTTCCTCTTTACCACCTTGATGAAGCCATCCTGGTCGCACTTGTCCTTCTTAAGACTCCGCTCTCTCGGACCCCCCTGGGTTGGTTTGCAGCGGCGTTTTTCGATTACCCTTAATGGCTGCTCAGCGGGCTTTCGTGAGGTAGCTGGTTTATCAGCGGCAGCAATCGCAGCGTAGGAACGTTCAGGGGTCGATGCACTTATGTCAGTCGGAACCGCGACCGGAGTCGAGGGAGCGATGGCAGGGCATAATGCATCGCCAGCGTTACAGGCAATCGCAGAAGTATCTAAACTTGCCGATACAAAGCTACTGACGGGGGAAGCATTTCGCGGTCCCCGACGTGTGTTCACATTATCAGCGTCAGGTCACCAACTTGTCGAAGCAGTGCTGCGTAACAACAAAACTTCAGCGCGCAAATCTCCGATAGTGTTCTCCGACGCCTCTAACCTGGATTCAACAGCGGCCAGGCTTGTCTTCAGGGTTGTGATGTCCTTCAGTAGCCTGGTGACATCAACGTGGTCAAATGTGACTGGGGGCAGCTTGTGTAGCTCCTTCGCCACAAAAGCAGGCACGTCATCCGGGTCGGTCACTTTCAATAATGTCACAATGTCTTGGATACTTTTTTCGGTGCCATCCCTCCTACGAGACGGCATTTGATCGAGCTTCCCGAGTGACTGAAACAGTAATATACCAAACCTTACGGAAATAAAGAGCAACATAATATAATACATAGGCAATTAAAAATATGTCAGCTAGTAACATTTTATAGATAAGAAACAAACAAAATATGTACCTATATTAGCAATGTTAGATAAAAACAAGAGCATAAGAAAATCATAAAACACAACTTACTTATTAAATAGCTTTTTTAACCAGGTTATTAACCTCGTAAAAAAGCTATCAACATAGGTAAGTAGGTACCAATTTAATTATTTTAATATGAGGTACATAAACTTACTTGGAAAACTGCACATCGCCATCTTTTTCTTTCGCTTGTTTCAAACAAGCGTCGCAAAATACTTGGTCGCCCAACACTGTTCGTTTTCTTCCCTCAATATTAACAAATAACTGACCAAAATAGGTCCAACAAAATCTGTGTTTGTTAGCTGATAACTTGGACAACACAGAAATTGTAATATCAAAGAGTTTCGTTTTATAAACGTTTACGTCTAGTGGCGCTATTTTGCTAGCATTTATTATCATGCGTTCGGTTTGGTCAGCGTGTTAGCTTAAACTGAACGCCACCCGCTCGGGTTCGGCGCGCCGGCGCCTGGGGACGGCGGCGGCGGCGCGGGGGATTTCACGGCGGCGGCGGCGCGCCGGCGCGGCGCTCATATCTAGTTACAACGCCCTACTTTCAAGCATTCACTGTATGGTCGTCTATTTTTGCCCACCGGTCGTGATGGATCCTAGAAATATCAGTAGTTTTAAGTAAATACATTTCCTATTATCTTAAGAGGGTGTCGAGCCTACGAGACGCGCGGAAAATAGGTATTTACTGCAGCGGGCTAGTCGTGTGCGTTGTCACACACACAATGACAAGTTCGCTCGAGGCCCGCTTGCCGTTGCACGACGAAATTTCCTAACTTTGCATTTTTGAATTTTTTGTCGTTATGTTGAATAAACTTGAAAAACGAATATTAATTATTTAGATGGTTTTATTTATTACACTAATATTATAAAGGCGAAAGTTTGTGAATGAATGTGTCTGTTTGCATGTTTGTTACTTCTTCACGCTCAAACGGCTGGATGGAACTAAATGAAGCAAGTAGGTACGTAAATAAATCACAAAAATAAATTTAATAAATTATACCTATTATATAAAAATTAACGTTTGTTTTTACTGTACTAATACATTATCCGTTCCCTCACTATTCATCCTATTGCAATAAAATTTTGATTTTATATATTAAACTCCTCAGATTTTTTTTAAAGAATACTAGCAATGTGGGTACATTTCACATTACTAGCAATCTTGTTAACCCCTCCAACTAAGCTAAATATGCTTGTGTCTGGAGTGGGTTCACGTCAATAGTGTAATGGGTGGGGTTCGAACCTGCGACCTCTCGATCACAAGTCCGACACCTTATCCATTAGGCTATTGACGCTTCGAAACTGGGTAAGTAGCAAGTTAGGGTAGATGGGTATGCAGTACTTATTTGAATAATAAAACCAGTATGAAATAAAAAGATATAATTATGTAATGTCATAATAAAACCAGACTGAAATAAGTTTTGTTTATTAAAATTTCATTTAGTGCTCGTTTAAATTCTGATGTACTGTCATATTTTTGATAACATTCGGTACTTTATTATATATACGTGGGGCCATACCAAAAACATTTTTTCATTAATGCTGTCTAGCGAACTTACTTCGCAGAAAATATAAGCGTAATTTATTTCATAACAATATATGTATCAAGTGTAACTTAATTTAAAAGAAAAAAAAAATAAAAGAAATCTATAAATCTAATGTTATATTGCTTATTATAACATTTTACAAAAATTGGCCAAGTGCGAGTCAGACTCGCCCATGAAGGGTTCCGTAGTAACTATAATAATATAATATAATATGTATATTTACTTGACAAAAAACTAAAACATACAAATTTCTTAAAACTAGCTTATTTACATTTTTTGCAACTACGCCAAATAACTTTGTTTTTCATAGTATTTGTATGAATTACAAAGTTATATTTGCGGTTTTAGAAAATATGCTGTATCTCAAAAACTGCTGACTCAATCTCTTTAAAACCAATTTTGATTGAAAGTTTACATTAAGATCTATAGATATATATATATATATACAACGTGTAATTTAAAGGGTATATACATACCAAGTGCATGGCTTCTTTGGATGATAACAAACGATATGGCATGGGTTTTGTAATCCTAAGTCTACATGTGTAGAACTTATTACAAATTCCAGTACACTGATACCAGAGACCGAATTTTTCAAATTAAGAAAAACGAAAAGATTTATCGTGTTATTGGCAAGTGACGTGGAAAGTTATTGACCCTCGTAGTGCTGTGACACGTTTGTTATGATTGGTATTCAAAAAATATGTGAATCCAATAATTTGGTATCAATTCTTTAAGTCAGTTATTTTGTGCTGAAACTGTGCATAGAGACTCCATACCTACATATATGTTGTCTTCAGCCCTTTTGGTTAGATATGGGGTTTCCGTTACACGTTGTATATATATATTTATATTTTTCACTCCATTATTATAGAAATTAGAGGGGGGCACACATTTTACCACTTTGGAAGCGTATATCTTTTAAACGATTAATTTTATGAAAAAGTGGTTTTAGAAACCTCAATCTCATTTTAAAGACCTGTATATAGATACCAGACATGCATAGGTTTCATGAAAAAAAAAATATTTTCAGTTTTAGTTCCATGTATGGGGACCATTTTCAGTTTTACTTCCCATACATGGAACTAAAACTGAAAATATTTTTTAATTTAATTTAAATATATTTTAATATTTTCTTAAAATCGGAAAGCGGTTCCCAGCAGTGGCCCATTCATTAAATTTAGATTTATTACTCATTTGAAATTTTTTAACTGGACATGCCTTACTAAATTCGTGGCATAGTGAAGAAAATAACATCCTGTAATTTTCATTGGAGTCATGGGAGTCAAAATTGGCCATTGAAAGATTACTTAACATGTTATCATTAAAAACATTAATTTATTTTCAGTTAGTGGCCTAAACTTAATAGTCTTATTTAATTGCCGCTTTTTAACCAACTCAAAGGATACTAGTTGACCTGTATGGTCAGACCTAACTCCACTAATTTGAGACGAGTAAGTTATGGCACAATTAGTATAAATATTATCTATGCATTGAGCTGATGTTGCTGTTATTCTTGTTGCTTCCTTGTATGTGCATTTTAAGTTAAATGAACCAAACAATGAAGTAAGCTTGCAGTGTTCAGGTGAATTTACTAACAAATCAATATTTAGGTGACCACAAACGAAAACTAATTTATTATCTCTTATAAGCTTAGGTACTTAAATTTTCTCCCATTATCATTAAGAATGATGACAAGTTTGATGCTGGTGGTCTATAAACACTTAAGAAAGTTTGGCCTTCAACTTCTGTACATGCTACCTCACACAAGCAATCAACAGAGCAAGCGGTGATATATTTTTGTTCCTTATATCTAAGAGAATTACTACGTAATATTAAAGTACCACCTCCTACTGAGGACCTGTTGTATGCACTGGTAACAGAAAAATATTAATTTTAAACAACATTCTGTCTGGTTTTAGCCAGGTTTCACAAAAACATAAGATATCTATATCATATTTATCTATTAAAATTTCCTCATCTAATATTTTACCGGAGAAACGATTTATATTCTGATGATATAGTAAAATTGTGTTATTATAACTCTCCTTTGTCACATCTAAGGGTTTAAACAATTAATTTCAGTATTATTAGATACCCTAGATAATACTGAATAGTCAGTTAACCTAGGATCAGTTAAATTGTCAATAACCCAGTGTAAATTGTAAGCTAACAAAGTAGCCAATGAACTTTCTAAAATGAATGTCAGGATTGCAATCGGTATGCCCAAAAACCTATTACACGATGTTTGATGCAATATTTTGCAATCGACCACGTTTGCTGAGCAAGCGATATAATGCGGTCGCACTAAGTTCGCCGCGAGCTTAGTGTATTTCGAACAGCAACCGGGTGCACTCATTTTCATCATTTAGCGATAATTTTAGCCCTTACGTTACTTTGTTAATTATACTTAGCAATAAACCCTTGAAGGTTATCAGTGTATTTAACTTAGTAGACACACACGATATCCATATTAAATGTTGGAGAAAAAGTTGCATCCACCAAGGATGCAACTTTTTCTCCAACATTCAATATGGATATCGTATGTGTTTTAAATTGGATTTCAAAATGAAAGCCAGATTTGCAATCACCACCCCCAAAAACCCATTACACGATACCCATATCGAATGTGTGAGAAAAAGTTGCATCCGCCATCTTGGATTTTAAAATGAATGCCAGATTTGCAATCACCACCCCCAAAAACCCATTACACGGTACCCATATCAAATGTTTGAGAAAAAGTTGCATCCGCCATCTTGGATTTGAAAATGAATGCCAGATTTGCAATCACCACCCCCAAAAACCCATTACACGATACCCATATCGAATGTTTGAGAAAAAGTTGCATCCGCCATCTTGGATTTTAAAATGAATGCCAGATTTGCAATCACCACCCCCAAAAACCCATTACACGATACCTATATCGAATGTTTGAGAAAAAGTTGCATACGCCATTTTGGATTTTAAAATGAATGCCAGATTTGCAATCACCACCCCCAAAAACCCATTACACGATACCCATATCGAATGTTTGAGAAAAAGTTGCATCCGCCATCTTGGATTTTAAAATGAATGTCAGATTTGCAATCACCACACCCAAAAACCCATTACACGGTACCCATATCGAATTTGTAAGAAAAATTTGCATACGCCATCTTGAATTTAAAAATAAATTCCAGATTTGCAATCACCACCCCCAAAAACCCATTACACGATACCCATATCGAATGTTTGAGAAAAGTCTTCATCATCACTTTCACTTCCTCAAATGGTGCTTTTCGGGAGCAACTGCACAAGGTACTATTAGAAATACCCAAAACGCTATAGGTGTGCCTATAATATTTAAAGAGTTCCCTCGCTTTCTCCAGGATCCCATCATCAGATCCTGATTTCATAACAATGGAACCAACTAGAAAGTATACCCTTTCAAACGAAAAAAAAATTCCAAATCGGTCCAGCCGTCTTCGAGTTTGAGGTTACATACATAAATAAAGCTTAAGACGAACTGAGAACCTTCTCCTTTTTTTTGAAGTCGGTTAAAAAGCAATAATAACATCACAAAATAGAAATACGTACTTTTTATGAGAATAGCTTTTTTTCGAAAATTTACGCCAACTTTCTTCTAATAATATTTTTTTTTACATTTTCCCATAATAAAACAAATATTGAAAAAAAAATGTTAAAGAAATATATATTGAACAATAAAAAGTAATTGTTGGGTATGCATAATAAATCGTACTCAAAAAAACAAAAAATATGACTTATGTTATTCAACGGATTGCTGCAATACATACGTACACAATAGATCGCGAATTATCGTTACCGGCGAAACGCTCCACGATGAGACGTGACCCCTCTCTGAGCTCCCGTGGACGACTGAATTTTCGACCGGTGTACGTTGCGTATGGTTCAAAATAGCGCGCAAATTACAAGAAAAAATTAAAATTAAAACAACCAAGCGACATTTTTGAAATGTTAAAGCTGTAAATGATAGTATGATAATTAGAGAATAATATGAATTGAAGTTTATGAAAAAATTCAACAGTTTACTATCAAAATTCAGCGACGCACGAGCATGTTTTGTAAGGATTTTTGTCCAACTTTATGTATTTTTGTTTAATAAACTATAAAATATTTTTAAATTTTGCCAACTATGTTTGCTAACACATTTATTCTAGTGTTCATTACATATTTTTGTATGGTAATTAAAGTACTATTATAGGTTATATTCCTTTAGTTGTGAAGACCGTTTCGAGTTATTTTACTCGGCGCAGGCTTAAGCACGGGCTATATTATCACAAGAGCCATTAGCGGGCGGAAGTGGCCTCGTCCGGCACGCGAGCATTCTCATTACCATTTAGGAACATCGGTGACCCGCCGGAATTGGGACGCCTCCACGACAATGTGGGACACTACCATACGTAGGTCAGTTCACTTAAAGTTTTATTTATGTATGATTAGTACTCAAATCATTTGGAATATGTACCGTTAGTTTATTGGCCTGTAGTTGTACTTACTTGAGACTCGGACCGGTTTTCAGTGTTTTTGTTTGTTTAGTCTCAATGTTAACAATTCTTTGGTATTTTGGTCATATTGCTCGTCGTCAACCGGATAACCTTGAAAAGCTAGTTTTTGTGGACAAAGTTAATTGTGAACAAGCACTTAGCCGCTAGGGCTACCAAGTGACCGTACTCTGTCTGTAACAACCGCCATGCGAAAAGTCTAACATAAATGGAGACACATTGTATGGGACTGAAGCAATGAAGGTTATGACATAAAAGAGTGTTTGACTTATTTATTGTTTTTATATAATAATTATTTACTACTAGCTTCTGCCCGCGACTTTGTTCGCGTGGGAGGGTTTTCCCGCGTAAATCCCGATCCCGTGGGAATTCTAGGATAAAAAGTATCCTATGTGTTATTCCAGGATGTCAACTATCTACTTACCAAATTTTATTCAGAACCGTTCAGTAGTTTTTGCGTGAAATTAGTAAGAAAAATGGTAATTTTGGTTTTGGTCGCATGTATAATATTAGTAAGAAATATGGTAATTTTGGTTAGGAATTGTTAAAGCAAAAATATCTAGTGTTAAATACGCCAAGAGCCAGTTGTAAATTAATACTGGATGTAGTATGAGTTTGGTAAGGATTTCCGCAGAGTAACGCCTTATACCATTATTCTGTATATCAAGTGGCGCAAATAAATGAATTTCACACGAAGCGGTTTCAGTAATATCCAGTATCTACTGGATCGGTTAGGCTAAAAGACTGTGTCGCATTCGCGGAATCACGCCACGTCAAATGGTACATTTGTACTCAACTGCAGACTCCGACTCGTGGGTTTAGCGCAACGTTTCATATTGGTGCCGAAACACATGGACTAAAAACTGTACACAATTTCGTAGATACGTGTGCGATCCACTTACTCCTCAATTTGCTCCTACAGTCCGATGTGTTTGTGACATTACTACCATTAGATCGATATTTGGCTGAACTTTACTTCCGTGCGTGTTGGGGGTTATTATTCTTTATGGACTCATGATAACCAACACGTATGGTTAATAGATGATGTTAGTAGTAACCGACAGGGGAATAACATTGTTTTTTTTTTTGTAAAAACTAGTCAATTGGCCTTAATAGTCGTTCCACACGCTATGTTCCCAAGTGTCGCGGTGGACATTACGAGCAGGTCACGAGGCATGGCCGTTAGTTTCACACCGAGTTGTTAGCTGTAAGTGCATCTCTCAGCTGACTGCGCTAATGCTCGCCGGCTGCTGCCGAGCAGACTGTCTACTCCATAAACTGATCCGCTTGCCAACTAATATTACGATTTGATAACATTGCGTTTACAGCTGCTGCCGCGCTAGCGATATCAGCAGTAAGTGATATTTTTGACAAAATGAGTTAAATATTGATCCCGAATCAGCTCAATGAGCTCTACCAGATGTGCTGACTCCTGTTTTAATAGATTATCGGGAACCAGTAAATTTCGTTAAGGATAAAGGCCAATAAATGAAAAATCTTCCTTAACATAACAACAGTAAGTATAGTTACTCCGAGTTACCAAGTAAAGCTCTATCCTTTAGGTTTTACTTATACTTAAGTTATGTGCAGTAACTGTGTATACTGTCGATGTAATAAACTGTAAAGCATGTTTTTTCTTTTGCCTTAATCACTTAGGAGAGACATAATAAAATAAGGTCTATGATTTTAACAACTTCGTTGATGCAGTGCAGCAAGCTAACTCAAGAAAAACTTTTGTAAAAACAATGGAAGTCGATAATTTTTACAATTATATCGACTTATCTTCGCAACATAAAATGAGGAAAGTACAACCTAGAGTATACCTTAAGGATATTATGGTTTTAGTCGCAAATCGAGGCGAGTTCACACTGCAATATAAAACTAACCATGCTGACGAACAAGTACAAAGTTTAAACTTTTTACAGTTAAAGTACCTGAAATAAAGAACTTTTCCTGATTTCAGTTAAAAATTGACACCCAGAGGAATTCCAGAATATGCGAAGACTGAGATTTTAAAGAAACTGTTAGAATTAATGCCAGATAACAGAAATGGGTTTTGGTTAAATTTACCGGTTTCAGATAAAGTCAGTGATATAGATTAAGTTTTGCTAGATAGTTTTATGTGTTTTGTTATTTCATGACACCCCAAAAAAGTTTTTGTTGTTTTATTTCTTACATTGTTTGATTTTTTTTTAATTTTAGTATTTTAACTTAGTTTGATCTCAAAATGTGAATGTAGAAAGGCTGTCTTTTTGTTTGTTACTTTGAAATTGGCTAACTTGCCAATGTTTATATATTTTTTAAGTTTTTAGAAATGATATACGAGAGTAGAATGGAGCTCAATAAACTTTTTTAATTATTTTATAAGACTTTCAAAGTAAGAAAAACTGATTTAAACTTGTATGATAGTTTAAATTTTTAATATTTTATTGTTCTCAGATAGTGAAACCTCGTTATCTATCTAAATCTAAATATATATAACTCAAAGGTGACTGACTGACTGACTGACATAGTGATCTATCAACGCACAGCCCAAACCACTGGAAGAATCGGGCTGAAATTTGGGTTGCAGGTAGATGTTATGACGTAGGCATCCGCTAAGAAAGGTTTTTCGAAATTCCCACCGGATCGGGATTTACACGGGAAAAACTTCCCACACGGGCAAAGCCGCTGGCACAAGCTAGTTTAATATAATAATAATACGTAAGCAAAGAAATATTAATAAACAGAAACGTTTTTTATCTAACACTTTGTTTTTATTCCTAAGCTATAACCTAACCCTAGTATGACTTGCTTATAATAACAGCAGTACTAACTTACTACTTACTGCTATTATTCTAAGCAATTGATATTTCAGTTGCTTCAACTAACACTAGATATAAAAGGATTTTCGTTATTTAAAACTATTCAAATATATATACAATTTTGTTGAGTGAAAAATATAAAAGCGCTTTATTTGAGCTACACGTTTCAACCATCACAATCAATATAACTTAAAAAAAGAAGTCCAGAAAAATAAAATTGTAACAAAAACTTTGCACGCCAATTACTCAAAACTATGCAAAACATACTTACTGCTCTTATCGCTAGCGCGGCATGCTGTTCATCCATTATATTTATCCTGTCACTCCATCCACCTACTTATATTGCTAACTAGCAAAATGTCAGTAGTACGCTACCGGTTATCGCTTAGTTAGACTAATGATAATTTCACTTCCTCAATTTACAGCCGCTTTGTCGTGAGACAAGCACTGAGTCAGTCGTTAACTTTTTGTTAGTAAATCATGAAAGAGGAGTACAAGATTTACTTTCTTTTTGAAGTTTTATATCTGTTTTATGCAGCCTTGCATAATACTCTGTTACAGCATATGATTTCTTAATCTAAGATGCTGCAACTGCTCAACCGTAGTGCACATAGCTTTTGTATGACGGATTCTCTTTCTAAAGCTATGACGCTGCTTAATGAGGGAGTTTGGATGACCCTTAATAGCTTTGAAAACCAAATGAATCGCATTTAAGGTCTTGAAACTGAGGTGTCATAAGTTCAAAAGTGTTAGCGTCAATTTCGAAAGCACCGCGATCGTGGTTTGTCAAACTGTTTGAAATTTCAAAGTTTTGTGGCGCATAACAAGAAGAGTTTGGTCTCTGTGTTATATAGGTCAGCCGAACCGACTGCTCTCGTTTATGTGCGACACCGTCAGTTATAACGAAGTGCAACCGAATGGCACACGCAACCGTGACTTCCGCATCGACTTGATGCCGTCGAAATCGTGAGAGATGCGAAGGAAATGCTTGCTGAAAATCAAGTGACGCTGCCGTGAATATTCGGGATAGAATCGTGTTTTAGTGTAGTAGCGTTTTGGAAAAGATTGCAAGGCTTCGTTGAGAGACTGAAATCAAATCATCAGATTAATCAAATCATTAACTTCCAACGTTTCCGTCATATCACTCATATGGGACCATTTAAAGACCATTTCTACCCACCGCAGTATAATCAGCAGTCCAGCACACGAAATTGGTGGAAGGTGGATGTTATATCCGAATTTATGTTTCCTCACCATGTTTACGTTTAGCGGAAAGCGTTGTTTTAGCAGTAGTGTTTATATATTATTTAAGACTATGTAGGTAACATTAATTAAAAGTAGGTATGTCTGCTGCTGTCTGTAAGCTTACATCGTAAAATATAATTATTATTTTAAACGTGAGGACTTTAATTGGCTTACTGGCGGCTATTGTTTTTTATGTATGTTTAAGTCCTCCAGCTACTAAACAAATACTTAAATCACAACATCAACTCGTATTCTGACGAATCTTGTGTAAAATTATTATCTAAAATTTTTTTTCCTATTGTCCACAGAGAAGAGGTGCGAAACCACGCTGTGCGGTGGAACGCGCAGTTCTCGTTCGTGTGCAAGATGTGCGCCAACGCCAGCACCGGCGTGCTGGAGCCCGCGCTCATGAGAGTGTCCGTGCGCAAGGAGTGCAAAGGTAACGTATCTAAACCCTAATGTTAAAGATAACGTTAGGTTCAATCTACAAAAAAAAAGATACCGACGAACTGAGAACCTCCTCCATTTTTTGAAGTCGGTTAAAAAGAGGATTTTTGTCTGTTTTGATAAGACTTCGTTGCTTCTCCTTTTGTTATGAATTGAAAAAAAAACATCAGATGCGGGTAGCGTTACAGTATTTTTAACACGCTTTTATTAGGTCGACCTGTATGTAACTAACTATGTAATGAAATCTAAGGTAACTAATTTAACCACCTTCCAAGGGTCGTAGCGTAATGAAAATTGGCAACTGTATGTAGTTCTGATGACAATACAATAATATGGTACTGTCAAACTGATCTGATGATGGAGCCGGAAGATATGAACTGGAACTTCATGATGGAAAATCGTATCATAGCTGTTTTGGATTTTTTAGAGAACTCTTGTAACGCAGTTCGGCCACGATTAGGTTTCAAGGTCTGATGATGAAGCCGGAAGATAGGCAGTGGCATTCCGTGATGGAATATCGTATCATAGTCGTGTTTGCACTTTGAACACAATCTCTTTTGTATTTACGTGCATTTATAAAAGCGTGTTTTTCTAGTATTTTTTAAACTATTAATTTATTATTTATTTAACCGCATTTAAGTTATGATACAATGGGGTGCTAAATGTGAAAAAAAATTAAGATTTTTCGGATGTTGTCCATCACTGTTCAGGCTGAAAACAGTAGTTATCACAGACAGTTTATTCCCAATATGTATTTGGTTTACTATAATTACCTATAACATAAGTACAGTGGGGGAATAGATAATGTGGACAGAAGTTACATTACTAGCAACCATGTTAAACCCTCTAACTAAGCCAATATTAGTTTCCGTAGTGGGTTATTATATTAATGAGTACATACATAAAATAAGTAAAATAAACTTACATACATATGTATTTATCATGAAACACTCATTGACCGCTGCTTTTAATTGTAATTAATGAGATATAAATTAAATAAAGAGAACGTTAGTAAATTTTAATGAACTTAACCACAGCTATCTGTGTTCGCAGCCCCGAATTATTAACACGCGTTCACATCCCACCGCCCACGTCCCGCCGAATTGCTGACAAAAGTATGAGCAAATATTTGCGTAAATCATTCCAACGATTTCTAGATCCCTTTGACCCGTTAAAATGTTTTCGTGTAAACTTTCCATTGGAATATTGAACATTCTGAGCGAGAGATTTTGTAACCTCCATATATTTGCAAGTCTGTCGGAGCGGAGTCAGGCTCGCCCGCTTTGAAACGATGTAAATTCGCAAAGCATTCGATGAAGCCGAGTGGCTTTTACTTATCATGAATGTTCCAACTTGTTATCCGCTGGGACGCCTTTCAGTTTCGCATTTCTTTCAGAAATAACTTTACACTATTTTCCGTTTTATACTGTACGCTTATTTTATGACGCTTTAACCTTAATCTGAACTCGTCATTTATTACTTGCATATCTCGATAGTTTCGTAACAATTTTTAATTTTATATAGCCCAGAATTTTACTGTAATTATACCATTATACATGGAGGAATTCGTGGCTAATTATGGCTTCATGGTTAAACAATGCTGGCCAAGCCCCTCTTTTTCCTGGGTGGGAAAATCTTGGAATGACTTCCTGCTCTGGGTGGAGTGGAAGGGAATGTCAGACTTCTACTGAATAAAATCCGCCCTGTTCCTTCAGCTGCCCTTAAGTTCCGGGGCCGCGGTATCTCGTTAGAACATTCCCGCAACCCCGGAAACCGTTGGTCCCTGGGTGTCATTTGTACATGTTTTACAGTCGTAACGGTGAGTTAGAAGCTAGAAAATCTGTCTTGTCTTACCAAGGGGAATCGTGTTACCCAACTACTAGGATCTGGAGGTCAGATCTAAAACTCAGCTGCATCCAGTGAGACCGGAAGTCGGCCCCAAGATAAATGGGACAAAACTAAGCAAATTGATACATGGTTTAAAAACCTTTACTGCCCTTGGAAAAGGCGACCAGTTAGCACTTAACATCAGCTGTGCCATTATCTTGTTTGGCATTCAATGATAATAAATTATTAGTTTAAAAAACACTAGAAAAACACGCTCTTATAAATGCACGTAAAAACAAAAAATGTCCGTTTTCTTTGTGTTGCTGTTTCTTTTTTTTTGTATTTTTTGCCATATTAATCCCACGAGTAGTGAACAATTAAACTGTCGATCCCTCCAGAGGATTTGAAAGTGACATCTATAAAAAAGAAATCTATGGATTACGCGGTAATTCAAAAAGGTTAAGAAAACCGATAACGGATTTTCTTTAGGTTTGTTATAACCTTGAAACCTGATCGTGTTCAAAGTCCATTACGTGGACTTTCTCACAAGTGCAAACACGACTATGATACGATATTCCGTCATGGAATGCCAGTGCCTATCTTCCAGCTTCATCATCAGACCTTGAAACTTAATCGTAGTCAAAGTTCATTACAAGACTTTTCTAAGAAATCCAAAACAGCTATGATACGATTTTCCATCATGAAGTTCCACTTCATATCTTCCGGCTCCATCATCAGATCAGTTCGACAATACCATATTATTGTATTGTCATCAGAACTACATACAGCTGCCAATTTTCATTACGCTACGACCCTTGGAAGATGGTTAAATTAGTTACCTTAGATTTCATTACATAGTTAGTTACATACAGGTCGACCTAATAAAAGCGTGTTAACCTTTTAACCGCCCGACTTCATATCGTTTGTCGGGCCCCCAGCGCCCGGCACAGTGAATCGAAAAATAAATACCTACAACAAAGAGAGCAGTGCAATATAATTAGGACTTCTGATTAAGAGACTAAAGTTTATTAAACTGTTAAATGATTACTTAATTATCTATTTACCTAATATAAACATCGTTTTGATAGAATACAGCGTAATTAAATAAAAAAGTACATTAAACGAGCTGTGATATTTTTGTCGGAAAATATTTGTCGTAAAAATCCGACGTAGGCGGTTAAAAGGTTAAAAATACACCCGCTCACATAAAAAGCACCTTATAGTTCAAATAAATTTAATTTTGTAACGCTTCGGAAGAGACTGGAGCGCACAACACAGGGCATCCTAGTGTTGTGTCTAGAGGTAACAGAAATTTCCCTGCTTGTGTTTCCTGATAGCTATAACTTGGGGGTATTTAAGTCTAGCGTGAATAGGCTACTTCTACTTAAGTATACTCCATCTTCGACTACATCGCTTACAGTTGAGATGGTGCTCAAACGCGACCCAATTACCAATAATAAAACTTTATCTCTGTAAACGTATGTGTTCCAGGTGGCAGGTCATACCAGAAGCTGGGCTTCTGCGACGTGAACCTGGCGGAGCTGGCGGGCGCGGGCGAGACCACGCGGCGCTGCCTGTTGGAGGGCTACGACCCGCGCCGCCGCCAGGACAACTCCGTGCTGCGCCTGCGCATCAAGATGAACATGATCTCTGGGGACCCGCTCTTCAAAGTGTAAGGATTTGACCTATATACCGTCACACTTTGGAGTATATAGACTCTTTTCGTAATAACAAGCTATAACCTAGGGGTGTTTAAGTCAAGAGTGAATAGGTTACTTTTAGGTAAGCGTGCTCCATTTTCGACCACATCATCACTTACCATTAGGTGAGATGGTGGTCAAACGCGAACCTAATATCAATAAAAAAAAAATACACTTGGTAGAGTTTAATTGAAATTACACTTATACAACTATAAATGTTATGTCCGTGCAAATAATTTTATAATCATAATGACTTCTTTCGTAATACTACAATGCGCACTATAATACGAATTGCTGACGTTGCTCAAGAATTGCGTCAGCCACGCAACAAATGGACTACAGCCAAAAGGCGTCTCGGCAAATCTCGTAAGAGATGATGGGACGAGGTGGATCAAACTAAAGACCAGTAGTGTACTTTGGCCTTGGACAGGGCAATTTTGAAATCATGGGTTCAGCAGTGGGATGATGCAGGCTAATAGCAACAGTATTACAATTAAATAACTCTACCAAGTTAGTTACACTAGATTTCCATGTCTGGAAACTAAACTAAATTGTCCTGCGCCAGTTGAAGTTCGGCATTGTCCCACATTGAGGTTTGAGGTGGACGTATGGTTCCAGGCCGGAGCGCAAGCAGGAGGCGGCGGACGGGCTGGCGGGCGGCGACAGCGGCTCGGAGAGCGCGCCGCCCGGCCCGCCGCCCGACGACGACTGCGCCTCCTCCACCGCCTCCTCGGGCTTCGGCTCGCTCACCAAGAAGAAGAACTACGGTACGCAACCATACACCATGCACCACTGCTAGACCTTTTATTTAAAGCTGCTTGCTCCTTACACAACAAGGAGGAATCAATCAATTCAATCCAATTCAATTTATCAATTCATTTATTTAAACACAATTTTTACATCATGTCTGAATTTCTATAACTAAATATTTATATATAAACTTCACAGGTTTGCAATTATATAAATTACATCAAAAACAGAAAAATAACAAGCATAAAAAATAATCATAAAAAATACCTTATGTCAAATTACCAATTATTATCCAAATTAAAACAAGAAAATAAACATCAACAATACCATAAGTCTAACATCATAAGTCAAGTGGGGAAGAGCACATTGCTATTGATACTTTGTAAATCGAGATTTGACTGCTTTCTCGTTGCTTTAGTGATCGCAAGCCCACTAAACCAAAGAGGCTTCGAATCTCAGGTCGGTCATAAAGTAGTATTGGGTTTCTTATTAGACTTTTCTCAGTTGGAGCTCGGAGATTGGAAGTGTGCGGTGTAATATCCCCGTGCTTCGTGCGCACGTAAATAATTAGACGGCAGTAAACCGTATATAGCGCAGTTTTTTTTCCAAAATTATCGTATATTTCCCGGCCTTCTGGATTTCGCCCCATTGCCTCTCATAAAGCCTGTGTCACAGCAGTGGAAACTTTAAAGGCCGATTATGTTATGTTATAATGTTAGTTTTAAGACCGGTTTCCCGCTTGAACTGATAATTCCATTCGCAATACTGTAACTGATGTATTAATGTGTTTCCAGAGGGCGGAGTGTCGCAGCCGCTGTCGTTGATGCCGTCGTCGGAGCTACCCACCCCTGACGGCGACGACTCCCCTCTAGGCACCTCCGCGCCCGACCACCCTGGTATGTAGCCGACGGACATTATACACGGGAATACAGGTGTTTGCTTCACAACGCAGTATGTTTGAATAAGCAATATACTCACTTATACTCACACTCACCACATAATACACACATCCATCTACATCTTCAACAAAAACACACGCACAGTAGAAGAAACAAGCACAACACAATATCAGCATTATCCAAAGAAAGATTAAGGTTTGCCCACATTTTAACATACTGCGTTTTTGGAATCTACATTAAAACTGAAACTATTATGACTATGCAAGACTATGCGAGTTAGGAGCTAAATATTAATGACTTACAACCCCAAGTGAACTACACTCTTACACTACCCACTTCAGTCCCTCACACATATACTCTTTAACATACAGTTATAATAAAAGTAAAATGTGAGGAAAGCTGGACCTCACTGGGACTGGAGCTGGATATCCTAGTGTGGAATCCCATAATTTTGTACATCACCATATTTAAAAAAAATGTTTATCTTTTTTGAGCAAAAATAATAATAGATGTTTATTTTTCTCCCACAATGTAACTAATAATGAAGCTAATTAAAATATTATACTTAGCTGAGAGCTTGACTTTGTGAGAGCTAGGTACCTGAAAAAAGTTTGTCTAAAAACCTGTATTACAGGAAAAAGCAGACAATGCCTGAACATTAATTTGCAGAAAGATGTTGCTTTCAAATCCATTTGAATTAATAGATAAATAAATTCTTTAATAGCATAAATTGTGTTACAAAGATGCGAGACCCTGTCTCCAGAGTTAGGTTAGAAAACCTGTATTTCTGGAGCCTGTGACTTTGTTCAATGATGTTACAATATAGCAAGTTTTATGCAACATGGATAAAATTAGAATTTTTTTTTTTTTTTTTTTTAAATTTGAAGAAAGATGGTTATGTTGCAGGTCTGACGATGCTGGCGGCGGTGGGCGGCGGCACGGGTCCCCCGGGTGGTGCGGGGGGCGCTGGGGGTGCGGGGGGGTGCGCGGCGTGCCAGCAGCAGCACACGCACTCGCGCAACTCCTCCAACACCTCCGGCGACATGAGCAGCAAGGTGCGTACCACTGCTCCTAGCCCCTGATACTATACTGTCTATATGTGCTGGTCGACTTATAGTCTAATCACACGCACTCGCGCAACTCCTCCAACACCTCCGGCGACATGAGCAGCAAGGTGCGTACCACTGCTCCTAGCCCCTGATACTATACTGTCTATATGTGCTGGTCGACTTATAGTCTAATCACACGCACTCGCGCAACTCCTCCAACACCTCCGGCGACATGAGCAGCAAGGTGCGTACCACTGCTCCTAGCCCCTGATACTATACTGTCTATATGTGCTGGTCGACTTATAGTCTAATCACACGCACTCGCGCAACTCCTCCAACACCTCCGGCGACATGAGCAGCAAGGTGCGTACCACTGCTCCTAGCCCCTGATACTATACTGTCTATATGTGCTGGTCGACTTATAGTCTAATCACACGCACTCGCGCAACTCCTCCAACACCTCCGGCGACATGAGCAGCAAGGTGCGTACCACTGCTCCTAGCCCCTGATACTATACTGTCTATATGTGCTGGTCGACTTATAGTCTAATCACACGCACTCGCGCAACTCCTCCAACACCTCCGGCGACATGAGCAGCAAGGTGCGTACCACTGCTCCTAGCCCCTGATACTATACTGTCTATATGTGCTGGTCGACTTATAGTCTAATCACACGCACTCGCGCAACTCCTCCAACACCTCCGGCGACATGAGCAGCAAGGTGCGTACCACTGCTCCTAGCCCCTGATACTATACTGTCTATATGTGCTGGTCGACTTATAGTCTAATCACACGCACTCGCGCAACTCCTCCAACACCTCCGGCGACATGAGCAGCAAGGTGCGTACCACTGCTCCTAGCCCCTGATACTATACTGTCTATATGTGCTGGTCGACTTATAGTCTAATCACACGCACTCGCGCAACTCCTCCAACACCTCCGGCGACATGAGCAGCAAGGTGCGTACCACTGCTCCTAGCCCCTGATACTATACTGTCTATATGTGCTGGTCGACTTATAGTCTAATCACACGCACTCGCGCAACTCCTCCAACACCTCCGGCGACATGAGCAGCAAGGTGCGTACCACTGCTCCTAGCCCCTGATACTATACTGTCTATATGTGCTGGTCGACTTATAGTCTAATCACACGCACTCGCGCAACTCCTCCAACACCTCCGGCGACATGAGCAGCAAGGTGCGTACCACTGCTCCTAGCCCCTGATACTATACTGTCTATATGTGCTGGTCGACTTATAGTCTAATCACACGCACTCGCGCAACTCCTCCAACACCTCCGGCGACATGAGCAGCAAGGTGCGTACCACTGCTCCTAGCCCCTGATACTATACTGTCTATATGTGCTGGTCGACTTATAGTCTAATCACACGCACTCGCGCAACTCCTCCAACACCTCCGGCGACATGAGCAGCAAGGTGCGTACCACTGCTCCTAGCCCCTGATACTATACTGTCTATATGTGCTGGTCGACTTATAGTCTAATCACACGCACTCGCGCAACTCCTCCAACACCTCCGGCGACATGAGCAGCAAGGTGCGTACCACTGCTCCTAGCCCCTGATACTATACTGTCTATATGTGCTGGTCGACTTATAGTCTAATCACACGCACTCGCGCAACTCCTCCAACACCTCCGGCGACATGAGCAGCAAGGTGCGTACCACTGCTCCTAGCCCCTGATACTATACTGTCTATATGTGCTGGTCGACTTATAGTCTAATCACACGCACTCGCGCAACTCCTCCAACACCTCCGGCGACATGAGCAGCAAGGTGCGTACCACTGCTCCTAGCCCCTGATACTATACTGTCTATATGTGCTGGTCGACTTATAGTCTAATCACACGCACTCGCGCAACTCCTCCAACACCTCCGGCGACATGAGCAGCAAGGTGCGTACCACTGCTCCTAGCCCCTGATACTATACTGTCTATATGTGCTGGTCGACTTATAGTCTAATCACACGCACTCGCGCAACTCCTCCAACACCTCCGGCGACATGAGCAGCAAGGTGCGTACCACTGCTCCTAGCCCCTGATACTATACTGTCTATATGTGCTGGTCGACTTATAGTCTAATCACACGCACTCGCGCAACTCCTCCAACACCTCCGGCGACATGAGCAGCAAGGTGCGTACCACTGCTCCTAGCCCCTGATACTATACTGTCTATATGTGCTGGTCGACTTATAGTCTAATCACACGCACTCGCGCAACTCCTCCAACACCTCCGGCGACATGAGCAGCAAGGTGCGTACCACTGCTCCTAGCCCCTGATACTATACTGTCTATATGTGCTGGTCGACTTATAGTCTAATCACACGCACTCGCGCAACTCCTCCAACACCTCCGGCGACATGAGCAGCAAGGTGCGTACCACTGCTCCTAGCCCCTGATACTATACTGTCTATATGTGCTGGTCGACTTATAGTCTAATCACACGCACTCGCGCAACTCCTCCAACACCTCCGGCGACATGAGCAGCAAGGTGCGTACCACTGCTCCTAGCCCCTGATACTATACTGTCTATATGTGCTGGTCGACTTATAGTCTAATCACACGCACTCGCGCAACTCCTCCAACACCTCCGGCGACATGAGCAGCAAGGTGCGTACCACTGCTCCTAGCCCCTGATACTATACTGTCTATATGTGCTGGTCGACTTATAGTCTAATCACACGCACTCGCGCAACTCCTCCAACACCTCCGGCGACATGAGCAGCAAGGTGCGTACCACTGCTCCTAGCCCCTGATACTATACTGTCTATATGTGCTGGTCGACTTATAGTCTAATCACACGCACTCGCGCAACTCCTCCAACACCTCCGGCGACATGAGCAGCAAGGTGCGTACCACTGCTCCTAGCCCCTGATACTATACTGTCTATATGTGCTGGTCGACTTATAGTCTAATCACACGCACTCGCGCAACTCCTCCAACACCTCCGGCGACATGAGCAGCAAGGTGCGTACCACTGCTCCTAGCCCCTGATACTATACTGTCTATATGTGCTGGTCGACTTATAGTCTAATCACACGCACTCGCGCAACTCCTCCAACACCTCCGGCGACATGAGCAGCAAGGTGCGTACCACTGCTCCTAGCCCCTGATACTATACTGTCTATATGTGCTGGTCGACTTATAGTCTAATCACACGCACTCGCGCAACTCCTCCAACACCTCCGGCGACATGAGCAGCAAGGTGAGTACCACTGCTCCTAGCCCCTGATACTATACTGTCTATATGTGCTGGTCGACTTATAGTCTAATCACACGCACTCGCGCAACTCCTCCAACACCTCCGGCGACATGAGCAGCAAGGTGCGTACCACTGCTCCTAGCCCCTGATACTATACTGTCTATATGTGCTGGTCGACTTATAGTCAATCACACGTACTCGCGCAACTCCTCCAACACCTCCGGCGACATGAGCAGCAAGGTGCGTACCACTGCTCCTAGCCCCTGATACTATACTGTCTATATGTGCTGGTCGACTTATAGTCTAATCACACGCACTCGCGCAACTCCTCCAACACCTCCGGCGACATGAGCAGCAAGGTGCGTACCACTGCTCCTAGCCCCTGATACTATACTGTCTATATGTGCTGGTCGACTTATAGTCTAATCACACGCACTCGCGCAACTCCTCCAACACCTCCGGCGACATGAGCAGCAAGGTGCGTACCACTGCTCCTAGCCCCTGATACTATACTGTCTATATGTGCTGGTCGACTTATAGTCTAATCACACGCACTCGCGCAACTCCTCCAACACCTCCGGCGACATGAGCAGCAAGGTGCGTACCACTGCTCCTAGCCCCTGGTCAAAGACTATAAAACCACTTGACCGCGCATACAGTGCCCCGACGCACGAAAACTATGAGTCTTTTCGCTCTTATATATTGGCTACGGTACACGAACCATTTTAGTCGTGACCAAGTATTAGACCTATGTGCATGCTAAACAATTATAAATTTTAAATTTTTGTATCCAATTTATAACGCATAATAATGGTTTTATGAGAGTTGAAGTGGTGTGGAAAACATTCCCAGACATCTAGATACTAAATGGATGACATAACTATTCATCAGTAATGAAATACTACGAAAATTATTTTGTATTTAATCAAATTATAAGCCACCGCAGAGGTCTATTTTAAATGGTGGTTAAGGTGAGCAAGCTCACGGTTGAGTCGCGCGTTGATGTCTTTTGGAAGTAATAATAATAATAATAAATAATAATAAATGCCTTTATTTACTCACCACAGAAGTCTCTTTCTTTCATTAAGAAATTCTAGTTTTTTTATCCCTTTCTTTCCCTTTGAATTTTTATCGTAAAAATCTATGCTGTTAACTTTAACATCTGAATACGATATCGATAATTACAAAATTAAACTTATTTTTTTAAATTCAGTTCAGCTACCTACCTATCTACTTATAACCGACTTTAAAAAAGGAAGAAGTTCTAAAGGTTTTTCTTCTGTGTGACATGCATGTTTTCATTTAAGATTTTCGAAGATTCCAGAATTAAAATTACAGTGGATAGATAAGGTTAGTAGGGAATATTGGTTTCTAGTTTTTTTTATTATTGATATAATGTTGAGAAGAGTCAAATCGTTAAAATAAGATACCTATATTCAATCTTTTTAGGCTTCAAAAAGTATGGTGGACTCTAATACTAATTAACTTGGGCCTTAATTAAAATGTTTTTAATATGGGATTTTTACTCGGTATTTTTACAATCTTTACATCAATTTTATCGATATCGACTGTTTTCTCTTAATCAAGAAGACCAATTCCTAACCAGGCATATCTACGCAACTTAACCTGGTACTGACCAATTACAGCTCTGCATTTCTCTCTCCCGCCCGACCCAAAACAGTGAGTTGTGTATGAGCCTGAAATTGGCAGCCGATTTGTAGCAGCCAAACACATATTCGCAGGGACGAGACTACGAATCATGGAACCCCAGGCACCAACACAGACAAGTTTACAGTTAGTGCTAACGTTCCCAACTAAATCATGTTTGAATACTTGCGTGACGACTATTCGAAAGTCTCATACAAATAAGAAAATTTTCCACCTATGCGTACCGTCAGGAAAATAGGAAATGTACAGATTTTCTGAATTTTTTAAAGTTTTCGCGAACATATCTAAGCTGTAGTCTATGCTCCCTACTGAATTGAGCTAAAATACCTCCTAGACATATACTAGAAGGTCTACCATCGTTTATAGAATTTTCCACCGATGCGTACCATCAGGAAAATAGAAAATTAGAACGTTAGCACTAACTGTAAACTTGTCTGTGTTGGTGCCTGGGGTTCCATGATTCGTAGTCTCGTCGCTGCGAATATGTGTTTGGCTGCTACAATTCGGCTGCCAATTTCAGGCTCATAGTTGTGTTCTTCAAAGAAATCGGCTTATACGCTCTCTAGTGGTTATATACTCTCTGCCCCTGATTGTATACTATCTATATGTGCTGGTCGGCTTATAGTCTAATCGGATTTTGGATCCTTGGTTATATCCAAATTGAAGATACCGTAAAAAAACACCTCTGATGAAAAATAAATAGAATCTTCGAATCGTCTTCGAATCTTTCCCTGAAATATTTACGTATTTTTATTTTAAAGAGAACTAGCAATGTGGGTAGAATTCACATTACTAGCAATATTGTTAACCCCTCCAATTAAGCTAAATATGCTTGTGTCTGGAGTGGCTAAGGGGCACGGCAATAATGTATGGGGTTTGAACCCGCGACTTTTCGATCACAAGTCTGATACTTTATCCATTAGGCTATTGACGCTTATTATATCATTAACATTCTGACCTACATTCTATATCTATTTGCTTTTTTATGTAAATATTCTCCTTTCAGAACGAAACCAACAAATTGCGTGATAGAAATATGATAATATAGCATTTTATTTTGACTTACAGCAACTTGAATTCTTGCATCAGTTTGTAGGAAACTCCTTTTTATTGTGATAGGCTCGCGTTTACCCGCTGTCTGACTAAATAGTAAGAGATGATATGGTCGATGATGAAGTGCGCTTGCCTTAAAGTAATCTCTTCATGCCTGACTTAAAACCCCCCAGGTTATAGACATCACAAACTCCGGCAGGGAATAGGGTATTTGCCTGTAGTAGTAAAAAAGACGATATTTTGCATATAGTTAGTTTAGATGCCAAGAAATTTAAACAACATTTTTATTTCTAAAAATAATTCCACATTTTTTATATTTTCACAAATTCAAAATTATAATTTTTAATCTGTGTGTCACGTGACCGCAAACGCTAATCACGAAGTGTGACGTCATTTTTCTCAAAGCTTTCAAACGTGTGGACTTGTCATACAACGAGATATCAATATTGTGTTGAAAAAAACGTTCGTAGGTGTTCTTTTTGTGTTATTTTCACAAAAAGGCACTACACTACAATATTGGTAATATAATTTAAAACTCATAATGAATGAAAGACGACAGAAATCCTAACCTCAAAAACACTTTGTTGTTTGAGATATATGACATCATGCGACTTCGTGACAGCGATGGGTTTTTGTGCGCGAAAATATTTAATTAGAATTTTATTATGAAGTTTCACCCATGTTACCCAGTTATTTTTTACGAGAAACATTTTTTTGTAGCTTAAAATTGATCAATAATTAATACTAAACTATTTTTGAAAAATAGGCAAATACCCTATTCCTAATAACAGTGTAACTGGTAATGTTTCAGGCGTCCGGCTACGGCAGCTCGTCGGCTGCGTCGGCGCACTCGCGGCAGAGCTCGGAGGGGGACTCCGCGGGCGAGCCGCCGCGCCACCACGCCAGGTGAGAGTGCCTAGCGTACCGCAACCCCAAACACAACGTGGTTATGCTCCCTTGCGGTTGCGAACATTTTGGTGCAGGACTTAATTATGGCCGTTGAAGACTTAGTGGTATAATGATGGTAGGAACGGCAAGTGTTTGTAGAGGCGTCACCCCGGTCCACGGTGCATGGCACGCGAGCACCCGCCACCCCGTGCTCTAACTGTACAGTCTCCATTGTTATGCTTTACTTTCATTTATTAACTTTATGTTACGCACGGTAACTAACTTTATTTATTTCGGTTCGCCACTTTTATTTATTAGTTTCTGTTAATAATTTTTTTATGTTTTCGTTCGCCTCCCTCCCCCGTCGCCCGCAGTGTCCGCACAGAGAGAAGAGAGCGCACAGAACGAAAAGAGCGTACAGAGCGAAAAGAGCATATAGAGCGAAAAGAGCGCACAGAGCTGCTTTCCGTCCCTAAGAACGGGCAGACGGGGCGGCCGCTGAGCAAGCTACTGCTGCAGCAGACCGTGGTGAGCGTGAGCGACAGCTCCGACGTGTTCCTCACACCCAACTGCTCGCTGAGCGGGCCGCCCGACGTGGTGCCCCGGCCGCGAGCCGCCCCCTCCCCCGCCGGCTCCCCCGCCGAGGACTTCCGCACGCCCGACGCCACGCTCATCAACGGACACAACTCCTTCGCCATGCCCACGTACTTCGACAAGAAGAATAAAGTGGCCGCCACCATCATCAGCGCCGCCGTGGAGCCACTCACCAACTTCCAGATCTTTAAGCAGAAATCGCTCAACACCATCCCGGCGCTGCTCGAGAAGAACAAGAGGAACGAGGAGTTGTTCAACAACTTCCCGTTTCTGACGCCGCTGGCGCAGCGGAAGAACTCGCTCGTGTCGAACGCGAACAGACTCTCCGGATGCATAGAGGACGAGTTCTACTGCGTACCGTCGGATCCCGAAGTGGATCTGGGCTCGTCGGAGTGCATCGACATCCGGCACCGGTTCAGGAGCCTGTCGAACCAGGCGCTCAACGAGGGGGCGGTGCTGACGTCCACGCCCAAGACCGAAGAGGAGCTGCAGCTCAAGAAGCAGCTGCGGCGCCTGGACGCGCCCACGCTGCGCCACAGCTACACGGAGCACGTGAGGTGAGTCCCGCGAGCCTGAGTGAGAGCCTGCGCCCTGTCCGCCCTGTCCGTCCTGTCCGCCCGTGCTCTCGGTATGTCTGTGCGTACTAACGGTTGCGGGTGGTTTCGGCGGGTTACTAAATCTGTTTAAGTGTTTCTCTCCTCTGTTCTGTTCTGTCTTCTAACTGTGAATGTTCTTCTGTGTGCCGCGACCTTCCTCTGTTACTTGTATTTAGTGGGTAAGGTGTATCGTTAGTGTCGGGCTAGCGTCGGTGCGTGTGATAACTGGAGGGCTGAAGTAGCGTGTGGGTGTGCAGACGTCCGGGCGGCGGCGAGTGCGGCGCGTGCGGCGCGCTGCGGGACGTGGGGGGCGGCGGGGCGGCGGGGGCGGGTGGGCCGGGGGCGGCGGGGGGACCGGCCGCAGGCTCACTGCCGCGCCGCCCCAGCTCCGCGCTGTTAGTGCTGCAGCACCTGCACACGTACTGACTGCGGACGGTGCACGCGACACCCGCACTCACTCACTCACTCACTCACTCACTCACTCACTCACTCACTCACCCACTCACTCACCCACTCACTCGCTTCCATCTGACGGGTGGCGTGCTCGGGTCGTCCGGGTGACGCGTGGACCAACGCACCTTAGATGTTGTCTCGTATCGATGTCATGACATTACGTATCTATGTATCCAAGCTTCTTTGTGATGTTTTAATATGTAGTTAGGTGTAAGATTTTTTTTTAATTTCTCAATAAAAAGTAATTTCTAAAACTTTGAGCATATTTCATTCCAGCTTTTTTTTGGGAGATAAACTACATTATTTTTACTAAGTTTAAAATGTTGGAGGATACGATAACATCCATAGTTGTTGACGAATATTTAGCAAACGCGGTGCATGTCTACTTTCATTACATCTTTTTACTGGCTGTATTTACTTACAATTATATTATGCTTCTTATAATATTTAAACATTATGCTGTGTATGCATGTGCAAGGTGTCAATAACATTGAATGATGCATGACGGGTTTGCAATGCATAATACTACTACTATACCTATGTAGTGCGCTTCATGAAAGAGCATATGTTATATTAATTATAAAGCAATAAATTTAGTAGTATAAACAAAATTTCTAAAAAAGCATTTTGTTGTATAATGAAGTACTATTTACAATAGCTGTCTGAATACTGTAAGTGTTACAAGGTTCCACACACCAAACATCTGCCTTATAATTATAATGATTCATGTTAAGGGTTTAGGAATTCTCGACAGTTTCAAAGTTCTAGTACGTCCCGGGACTTCGAGACTTCTCCGAATAAAATAAGAATCAAGTTAATATCCGGCGAAATCGTTAAATTACGAATTCATCTAACTGTATGCGGCAGAGTTACTATTTATTGGATAATTAATCTATTATATGGTCCCCACTGAAGCTTGGCATCTAGAGAATAAGATCACTGTAGCATCTTCAGGACTCAAAACGCATTTAAAAATGAAATAATGTAATGGAAACAGTAAGACAAAAATTATTATTTCAATTTAATTTTGACAACTGTGTCTTGTCTCGAGTCTCGACCTGAAATCCCGAGACAGCTAAATTTGCAAAGAGTCTCCGGACCTGGAGACATGATACGTCCCGGGACCCTAACCCTATTCACGTAGCATAGAAAAAGATTTAACATTAGCTGAAGAACATAAGGTGTATTAGAGTGGGTGTGGTGTGCGGAGCCGGCACTGGGTACTTGTGGTCCCAGCGGGTTCGCCCATTACTGGGTCTATCATCCATTTTAATTATCCGCGGTCCCAATCCATTACGGATTAATTCTCTGAACTTTTGGTTATATATTGATATAAAATGAGAATCACCAGTTACATCCGATAAAGTTTACTCATTCGCAAATAAAATTATCCCATCTTTGTGCCATTATTACTAAGCCGGACCTGAACTTGCAATTATGTTATCATCTATATTAAGCAGAGGGACTATAAAGGTGCCCCCGCTCCAACTAATAATAATCAGTACAGATGGAAATATGTTTTTATGTTATTTAATGGGTAATTAAAATGGGATACTCATGAAATCGGTTATAAAACTTATAAATCAATCAAAATTTTCCAAATAATGAAGCTCTGTTTCTTGATCTAGACATAACCTGTATCTCAGGAAAACTATGGCTATCTAAGTGTTATATTCTAGTTTTAGAACAACAACGCATAGAAGGATAGTACGAGTGCAAAAAGTGAGGCAACTAAAACTTAGCCATTTTGGCTAACTTTGCTCGACGAGCCGTCAGTACTCAAGGTCACATTCTGCCGAACAGAGCTCGCGAGTAAATAATTTAAAACGACCGTTTGTAGCGTAAAGGGATGTCATAGTCCTTCAGGAAAACAAAAAACGTGTAATCAAATTACATTTCACAAGTAAATACTTACATTTTATACATTATATTTAAGTAAATCGACCATCAAACATAAATTCTAATAACCTAACTTATCACAATTCAATGTTGCTATCCGTGAGGAAAAAATACCCATATTGATTTCAATTTGTGCTTATTTTTGTTAAAAAAAAATATAGTTTTGGCGGCAAATTATGTATGCGTCAAACTAAACTATATTTATTTACAGCTACTACCTACAGTGTTTTATAACTAAAAGTTACTGTTAGTTCGAAGAGTGGCATCGACTTTGGTCTGAAAATAAAGTATTTTATTTATTATTATATAAAGATGACAATTTTATTGATTAAGATTTTTTTCATTTAAGTAATGTTCTCAATAATATTTTTCTATTTCATAAATACAACACATACTTTTAATTGATATCAAACGAGATTTTTCAAGCAATTAATACATTTCTATAATATCATTATAACACATTTCACATCAAACATTCTAAACGCAATAAACGATATCTCATTTCGTTTACCTTCCGTAAATATATGTCATATAAGTCATATTACCATGAAAAAACATCATCTTATCTAGTTTCATAACATAAAATACTTGATTTGATCCAGCAACATAATAGTGCGTTTTCCAATTTTTGTGGTAATGGTACTGGTAATGGTATCACTGAAAGCTATATTTGTGTGCGTTTGAAGAACGTAGACACATTCGGCTCACGCACACAAAGAAAATAAAGTGGTCACACGAAATCGCTCGTGTTTTGTTCTAGACGCCTCTTTTATGCGTTGTTGTTCTAAGATTCTAGTACAGATGCCAGCACATGAAGCTACCCGAAACTGTCAAATTTTCCCAATTAACCATGAACCTAATTTCTTTAACAATAAAGTTGAAAATCTATTAAAGAAATTTGACAGTTTCGGGTAGCTTGATGTGCTTGCGTCTGTACAATAATACATACAGTCATTTTACAAAATTTTATGTAATGGGCCGAGCCACTGTGACTGGCGGGTAACGTATGGATGTGAAGCGTGTGGTGCGTGTAGTGCGTGTATTGACGTGTGCGTGCGTGCAGGAACCCGTCGTCGGGGTCGCAGTCGGCGTCGGAGGGGGGGTCGCTGGAGCGAGCGCGCGCCGCGCTCGAGCGCCGCAAGCGTGCCGCGCTCGCGCAGCTCGACAACGACGACGCACAGGTTAGCGCGCCACATTCTATTACTACTAACATTAAAACACGCGATAACTGACTAATGGACGACACCTTGACTTTTTGGACGGGCCTGCTCAAATCTGTGTGATTTTAGCCTCTAAAAAGCATCACAGGCATAAACCTACATGGTTTAACGTAGATCTGTTGAGTTTGTTTCGGGGTTTCTTCTCAAGGTAGTCAGGAAACACCGGCATCATCATTTACGAAAAAAGTTACGTTCAAAAGTGTTATTTATAACCTATTTGCAGAATTTTATTTCATTATTCCTTTAAAAGTATTTGACGCAGAATTTGCACGTCGCAAAATGTTCAGTTGACGCAAAATGTGACGAATTTACGTCAATTTGACATTTTGCAGAATGCACATTCTGCATCAAAACCTTTTACTCCCTGCTACTATTCTGGTTCGCCCTTAGCGGTTTACAAAACTCGAAAAGGTTTATTGAGTACAAAAAAAAAAACAGAATCTTTCACCAGTTTCAAAGAAGAAAACTTATTGGTTACATGGACATAAATGTATACATATACAGCAGTGTTCTTTTTCGTCATGTTATATAAACACAAGTGTGTTATATCATATAGACTTATTTAAATTGCAGCACGTGGCGTCCGGTCGCGTGGAGAACACGCGCGTGAACCCCGACTCCCTCATCGACGAGCTGCTGGCCGCCACCGACCTCAAGCAGGCCGTCGAGGACTCCGCCGAAAGTGAGCATCACTGATCTTTGAGCTTTTTTCCCCAACCCGATGCTGTCGCATTGCTGAATAAAAGCCTCCTCCAATTGTATCGGTGAAGTCTTTTCACGTAACGCTTCCCATCAGCGTTCGTGATATACGACCAGGTCGTCTCGCCACCTCTTCCAGGGCTAACCTTCGCCCAGCAATCTTCGTATATGCGGCTCCCGTAATCCGCACAATCTCATTTCAGAACTCCGTACCTCCATTTTTTTCCCATATTTATAACTTTTTAACTTTCCCTGGACTTCCACAAATATTTTAAAATCAAATATAGCCAAGTCGGTTGAGCTATTGGTGCTTTTAGCGAGACTAAGTTCATCAAAAAACAATTACATTTGAAACGTATGTGCAAAAGTAGAAAAGCATGCAGAGAAGCATCAAACCGGACATCTTTTCAAAAAGATCCTAAAACTATCGCGTGATTTCAAATTTCACTCTTAGAAGATAGATGACAAAAATGGGAACCAACGAGATAGAGAAGATAGTGGAACGCTGGAAGGAATACTGTGAGGATCTGAACAAAGATCCATTCAACTGCAGAACATCTGATACCTCCTACATGCGATAGAGCTTGAACCTGTTATCCTAAAGGCTGAGATAGAAGATGCCATCAGAAGAACAACGCTCCAGGACCCGGCAAAATTGTCAATGAGGCTTTAAAGGCGCTTAGTCAGGTAGGCGTAGAACTGCTCCACAAAATCTGTAGCATGATCTGGAAAACAGGTGAATGGCCGCTTGATTGGGTTCACTCGTTTGTTAAATAAAGGCTCGGTAAAGAACTGCAACAATAACCTCAAACATCACCTTGTTGAAGATCAATGCGTGGATGACACTCATTATCTCTGGGTATACGTAAAAAAAATTTCTCTAAATATCGGCGCTATCTATAAGCCCAATAAAGTGAATATGGACAACTTTCTCGACATATATTCACAACAAAACACAATAAAAACAGCGTATTGCCATAAAAATACTGGTCGAATGGCAATAAAGATATTTAACTGTATACCAAAGGTTATAAGAGAACTGCGCACCAGCTTATTTCAAAAGCATCTTAGAGCATGGCTTATTGAAAATTGTTTTTATACCATTAAGGAATTTATGACTTTTAGGACAAAGGGAAAAATTGTATGACATGATAATTAAATTTGATATTAGATTTTAAGCTATTGACATTTTGTAATTTAATTTCTTTGGTTGTAATTTAAATAGAAGACATTTATCAAATTTGTACTTATTTATTTGACATTTATATTTTGAAATTTACTAAGATAATTTATATTTAGACTTTTTGACATTGTAATTTTATTGTTTTGTTTAATTATATTAAACTGATATTGTTAAAAAATTTGCATGCTGAATTTAGTAGGCGAAATATGTAGAACTATTGTGTATCTGTTATAATATCTGTAAAATACCATATTTCTGGCAAATAAATGAATCTAATCTAATCTAATCTAAACAGTTACACAAATTAAAACCATCAATAGTTTTTGGCGATTACAACCTAGACTTACTCAATCCGGACTTAGCGACACGCAAGTATAAGAACACCTTAAAGGAGAACAACTACAAAATCCTGAACAAAATAAGTTTAAAACACTGTACTCGCGAAACAACCTCAACCAAGACAATGTTAGACCATGTTTCTTGCAACTTAAGTGAAAATAATCTTCATTTTGTCACTATGGAATCTTCAATGTCTGACCACAAACAAATACTTTTAGAGATAAAGCAATACCAACCGCCGCCTATCATAAAACAGAAATACAACGCAATAGACTTCAATAAACTTTATCGGTGCCTGGATGAGTATCCTAAAAACCATGAAGACGTGGAGTATAATACATTGGCAGACAAATTGCAATCCTGTTTAAATAAGTGCAAAATTTAAAAAAATTAAACTTTTGAATCCTCCGCGGCAAGACTGGATCAAAAAAGAAATATTAGAAGAGATAAATAACAAAAACATACTATGGCAGAGATGTAAAACAAATGCGTTAGACACGGAATTAAAAGCAGAGTATAAAAATATAAAAGCCAGAGTATCACAAAACATAAGAAAAGCGAAAAGTGATTATTACCTAAAGGGGTTTGAAGAAAATTCAAGCAAACCACGAATAATGTGGCAACTTATAAACGACTTGTCGAAAAATAAACTGCACGACAAAACCGGACCGGACAAACTTGAAACGGCAGCTGGTACTATTACGGACCAAAAGGAAATATGTGAAAGTTTTAACTCATATTTTTCGACTATTGGCTCAACCCTAGCAAATATGATTTCTGAAAAATCAAAAGTAAATCAAATTTTAGAAGAATGTAGAGTAACTGGCAAAACAGAACTGCAATTCCTAAAACCAGTAACTACAAAGGAAATTATTACCATAATTAAAAATTTGGATTGTAATACTGCATCTGGCATTGATGGTATTAGCACAAAATCAATTAAATGCGTAAATGAAATTATTGCCAAGGAACTAACAGTTTGCATTAACCACCATTTGGCACGAGGTATTTTTCCCAACGAGTTAAAAGTTGCAAAAGTTGTACCAATTCATAAATCTGGAAGTAAATTTGATTCATGCAATTACCGCCCTATATCAGTTCTGCCGGTGATTTCCAGTTTTTGAGAAAGTCCTTCATAACCGATTAAGAGTCATTCCTTAATTCAAAAGATTTCTTTTACCGCAAACAGTATGGACTTAGAGCTTAATCAAATACTCTCGCTTCTACAATAATTTTTATAATAATTAATATTGGTAATGAGATCAATTATTGATCTCATTACCAATATTAAAAACAAAATTGATAAAAAACAAGTTGCCGTAGGTATATTTATTGATCTTAAGAAAGCCTTTGACACCATTAGTCATGACAAATTATTACAGAAACTGGAACTATCCGGTGTTACAGGCAAAGCACTTGAAATTTTTAAATCTTACATGGAGAACCGTAAACAAATAGTAAAAATAGGTAAAAATTAAAGCAATCCCTGTCTCCTGAATTTTGGCGTCCCCCAGGGATCAATTCTGGGGCCCCTCATGTTCCTTATTTATATTAACAGTATCAGTGAATTGGATCTATCTCTCTTAATGCAGACGACACAAGTCTCTTTTACTTTGGACACTCAGTCGAAGCTATAATAGCCGACGCTCAAAATGATCTCAATCTTTTAAATGAGTGGTTTCAGTCAAATCTTTTAACTATTAATGTTACAAAAACAAATTATGTAATGTTTGCGGCAAATAAAAAAAAAAAAAAAATAATTTTGAACTTAAAATAGACGGCCAGCTTCTTGAACGAAAACCTAAAGAAAAATATCTCGAACTTATCTTAGATAGTAACTTAACTTGGAAGCCTCACCTAGAAAAAATTAAACTAAAACTAACTCCACTCACAGGGGCACTACGCAATATAACACATTGTCTGCCTCAAAAAGTGCGATATCTTATCTATAATTCTCTAGTGAAGCCTCATATCGACTATCTCATCGAAATCTGGGGTACTGCAGCAAAGACTAATATAGATCCAATTCAACGAGTTCAGAATAGATTAATTAAAATTTTGTTTAACTATAAATTTCGGACACCAACTGAAAGGATATACGAGGAAACAAAAATAATGAATATAAAACAAACGTACATATACTATACATGTATTTTAATACGTAAAATATTAAATAAGGAAATCCATTCCAATATAAAATTTGTAACAAAACAACAAACACGAAAGATAAACTTAAGACGTGCTAGTTACTTAGTGACCCGTCCACCTAGAACTAACTACGGAAGAAGAAATTTGGAGTATGAGGGTGTTACAATTTATAATAAATTACCATCAGTAATAAAAGAACAACAAAGTTATGCCCGGTTCAAAAAGCTACTAAAAACTCACACAATTAATACACACAAATAAGTGAAGAAAAAACAACAAATACATATATATATATACAACTGAAATACATAGAAACTAATATACACATATATATATATATATATATATATAAACTAAATAAAATATATATGAACATTTATAAAACACACACATTATATAGATTAAATAAAAATATACACTAGAAATTACTTAAATTAAATAATCACAAATCAAATCCAATACTATTTTTTTTTATTTTATATATACCATTATTACAAGTAACTAAAATATATAAACGGAATAATAAACTAAAATAAAATAGTCTTATAATAACAAACGTGCTAATAACAGACTGTGCCATCAATGCCACATCTAGTAAAAATCAAATCATACATCCATGTTGTGCTTAGTTAACTTACTTACGATCGAGTTAATGTTATCTGTTTACCCACATTTGTTTTTATTTTTTTACTTTGCTATTATGTTTTGTTATTTTATATGTACGTACTCATCTGTGCGCTCTAATTGTTAATTTTAGTTTTAGATATTGTTTCTCAGTAAGTGAATTATGTATGCAATTCTTATGAGAAATAAAGTTATTCTTAAACCTAACAATTACAGAACTATTGCCTTAATTTGCGTGCTTCATCTTCGACCACGTTATCGCTTAACGTCAGGTGAAATTGTGGTCAAACGCAAGCCAATCAACAATTAAAAAACCCTTTCGAGCAAAATAATATTGCATATCATCAACAGCCGACTGAGGTCCTTACTAGATTGGCAAATACCGCAGGAGCAAGCTGGATTTGTTAAAGGCAAAGGAATACCGAAAAAAATTACATATCTCATGCTCATTTAAGAGCTATGAATTTAATACGCCAGACATTCTGTGCTTCAAAATCTATGGGATCATAAGGCTAGCGTTCTGAGTCCACATCCTTCGTCTTTAGATTTTGCCATTTGCCGTCTAATTAGACTTTATGAGTCCTGTTTTGGAAAGTTCAGCCTAAGTAATCAGAGTTCAGACATCCAATCTAGCCGTTTCAATTTCCAAAGAGGGGTAAGACAAGGCTGTATAATATCTCCCGTCCTCTTTAATATATATTTATTTATTTATACGATGAATACATATTATGTAAAGCCTTAGAAGGCTGTAAAGGTGAGATAAACGCCTCCAGCGTTAAAATATCTAACCTTCGATATGTCGATGACACTACACTACCTTGCTGACTGCATCTCAGGCTTTTCTAATTGACGGAACTTCTTCAGCGGTTGGAACAGGATAGCGTAGAAGCTGGTCTCAGCATCAACAAGACCAAATTGATGAATGATGGTCGTTGATCGCTTCAATGCAATACAACGTACTAATGATCTGAGACACTACGAAAAGTTACAAGATTTCCAGTACCTCGGTTCTGTCATCACCAATAAAGGCGGCTGTGAGCAAGAAATCTGACGACGCATAGGAATGGCCAAGACCGCTATGACTCAGCTCAGCAAGATTTGGAAAGACCACAACATCAGAAGGAACACAACTATTCAGGTTATCCGCACATTGGTCTTTCTAATTTTCTTCTACGGATCTGAACCTGAAGGCTGGACTTAAAAAGCGACGAATGGGAGAAAAGTCGACGCTTTTGAGATGTGTTGCTGGCAAAGACTGCTACGCATCCCATGGAAAGCGTGTCGCACTAACATCTCGATCTAACAGGAGCTCAAACAAGATACACAACAGCGTCTCTCACAATATGCCTCCACAGAATACTACAATACTTTGGCCATATAGCACGCCTAAGTACAGACAACTTGGAAAAGGTCATTGTTACTGGCAACGTAGATGATAAACATCTGTGAGGACATAGTCCCAGACGGTGGGCTGATCAGGTGTCCGAAGAACTGCAGATATTGATGTCTCAGGCTTTCCATCAAGCTGAAGACCGTAGTAGATGGAAGAGCTTGTTGCAACGTTTCCGTTTTCTGGGACACCTGTATGTATACAACGTGTAACGGAAACCCCATATCTATCCAAAAGGATTGAAGACAACATCTGGTATGGAGTCTCTATGCAAAGTTTCAGCTCAAAATAAATGACTCACAGAATTCATCCCAAATTATCGGTTTCGTATGTTTCTTGAATACCAATAATAACAAACGTGTCATAGCACTATGAGGGTCATCACTTTCCACGTCACTTGCTAATAAAACGATAATTCTCTTCGTTTTTCTTAATTTGAAAAATTCGGCCTCTGGTATCAATGTATTGAAATTTCTAATAAGTTCCACACATGTAGACATAGGATTACAAAACCCTTGCCATATCGTTTGTTATCATCTAAAGAAGCCATGCATTTGGTATGTATATAAATTACACGTTGTATAGATGGCAGTTCAATAGTATCAGGTGCAGGATCCAAGCTACCGGTGGTTAGGTCTTCAGAGCGTGTATTATTATTGTCCGTGATTGTATGATGTGACGTGTTTGGGTGTGTGTAAAGTGTTGGGTTGACGTTGCAGCGTCGGGGCTCCAGCTGTTCATCACGCGCGACGGCACAGCAGAGCTCGGCACGCGGCAGCGCCAGCAGCTGGCGCGCCGCGACTACCAGCGCGTCGTGCTGCACCCGCACGACAACAGGTAGCTATAACGTCGGCACGGCGGAGCTCGGCACGCGCCGCGACTACCAGCGCGTCGTGCTGCACCCGCACGACAACAGGTAGCTATAACGTCGGCACGGCGGAGCTCGGCACGCGCCGCGACTACCAGCGCGTCGTGCTGCACCCGCACGACAACAGGTAGCTATAACGTCGGCACGGCGGAGCTCGGCACGCGCCGCGACTACCAGCGCGTCGTGCTGCACCCGCACGACAACAGGTAGCTATAACGTCGGCACGGCGGAGCTCGGCACGCGGCAGCGCCAGCAGCTGGCGCGCCGCGACTACCAGCGCGTCGTGCTGCACCCGCACGACAACAGGTAGCTATAACGTCGGCACGGCGGAGCTCGGCACGCGCCGCGACTACCAGCGCGTCGTGCTGCACCCGCACGACAACAGGTAGCTATAACGTCGGCACGGCGGAGCTCGGCACGCGCCGCGACTACCAGCGCGTCGTGCTGCACCCGCACGACAACAGGTAGCTATAACGTCGGCACGGCGGAGCTCGGCACGCGGCAGCGCCAGCAGCTGGCGCGCCGCGACTACAAGCGCGTCGTGCTGCACCCGCACGACAACAGGTAGCTATAACGTCGGCACGGCGGAGCTCGGCACGCGCCGCGACTACCAGCGCGTCGTGCTGCACCCGCACGACAACAGGTAGCTATAACGTCGGCACGGCGGAGCTCGGCACGCGGCAGCGCCAGCAGCTGGCGCGCCGCGACTACCAGCGCGTCGTGCTGCACCCGCACGACAACAGGTAGCTATAACGTCGGCACGGCGGAGCTCGGCACGCGCCGCGACTACCAGCGCGTCGTGCTGCACCCGCACGACAACAGGTAGCTATAACGTCGGCACGGCGGAGCTCGGCACGCGCCGCGACTACCAGCGCGTCGTGCTGCACCCGCACGACAACAGGTAGCTATAACGTCGGCACGGCGGAGCTCGGCACGCGACGCGACTACCAGCGCGTCGTGCTGCACCCGCACGACAACAGGTAGCTATAACGTCGGCACGGCGGAGCTCGGCACGCGGCAGCGCCAGCAGCTGGCGCGCCGCGACTACCAGCGCGTCGTGCTGCACCCGCACGACAACAGGTAGCTATAACGTCGGCACGGCGGAGCTCGGCACGCGCCGCGACTACCAGCGCGTCGTGCTGCACCCGCACGACAACAGGTAGCTATAACGTCGGCACGGCGGAGCTCGGCACGCGCCGCGACTACCAGCGCGTCGTGCTGCACCCGCACGACAACAGGTAGCTATAACGTCGGCACGGCGGAGCTCGGCACGCGCCGCGACTACCAGCGCGTCGTGCTGCACCCGCACGACAACAGGTAGCTATAACGTCGGCACGGCGGAGCTCGGCACGCGGCAGCGCCAGCAGCTGGCGCGCCGCGACTACAAGCGCGTCGTGCTGCACCCGCACGACAACAGGTAGCTATAACGTCGGCACGGCGGAGCTCGGCACGCGCCGCGACTACCAGCGCGTCGTGCTGCACCCGCACGACAACAGGTAGCTATAACGTCGGCACGGCGGAGCTCGGCACGCGGCAGCGCCAGCAGCTGGCGCGCCGCGACTACCAGCGCGTCGTGCTGCACCCGCACGACAACAGGTAGCTATAACGTCGGCACGGCGGAGCTCGGCACGCGCCGCGACTACCAGCGCGTCGTGCTGCACCCGCACGACAACAGGTAGCTATAACGTCGGCACGGCGGAGCTCGGCACGCGCCGCGACTACCAGCGCGTCGTGCTGCACCCGCACGACAACAGGTAGCTATAACGTCGGCACGGCGGAGCTCGGCACGCGACGCGACTACCAGCGCGTCGTGCTGCACCCGCACGACAACAGGTAGCTATAACGTCGGCACGGCGGAGCTCGGCACGCGGCAGCGCCAGCAGCTGGCGCGCCGCGACTACCAGCGCGTCGTGCTGCACCCGCACGACAACAGGTAGCTATAACGTCGGCACGGCGGAGCTCGGCACGCGCCGCGACTACCAGCGCGTCGTGCTGCACCCGCACGACAACAGGTAGCTATAACGTCGGCACGGCGGAGCTCGGCACGCGGCAGCGCCAGCAGCTGGCGCGCCGCGACTACCAGCGCGTCGTGCTGCACCCGCACGACAACAGGTAGCTATAACGTCGGCACGGCGGAGCTCGGCACGCGCCGCGACTACCAGCGCGTCGTGCTGCACCCGCACGACAACAGGTAGCTATAACGTCGGCACGGCGGAGCTCGGCACGCGCCGCGACTACCAGCGCGTCGTGCTGCACCCGCACGACAACAGGTAGCTATAACGTCGGCACGGCGGAGCTCGGCACGCGCCGCGACTACCAGCGCGTCGTGCTGCACCCGCACGACAACAGGTAGCTATAACGTCGGCACGGCGGAGCTCGGCACGCGGCAGCGCCAGCAGCTGGCGCGCCGCGACTACCAGCGCGTCGTGCTGCACCCGCACGACAACAGGTAGCTATAACGTCGGCACGGCGGAGCTCGGCACGCGCCGCGACTACCAGCGCGTCGTGCTGCACCCGCACGACAACAGGTAGCTATAACGTCGGCACGGCGGAGCTCGGCACGCGCCGCGACTACCAGCGCGTCGTGCTGCACCCGCACGACAACAGGTAGCTATAACGTCGGCACGGCGGAGCTCGGCACGCGGCAGCGCCAGCAGCTGGCGCGCCGCGACTACAAGCGCGTCGTGCTGCACCCGCACGACAACAGGTAGCTATAACGTCGGCACGGCGGAGCTCGGCACGCGCCGCGACTACCAGCGCGTCGTGCTGCACCCGCACGACAACAGGTAGCTATAACGTCGGCACGGCGGAGCTCGGCACGCGGCAGCGCCAGCAGCTGGCGCGCCGCGACTACCAGCGCGTCGTGCTGCACCCGCACGACAACAGGTAGCTATAACGTCGGCACGGCGGAGCTCGGCACGCGCCGCGACTACCAGCGCGTCGTGCTGCACCCGCACGACAACAGGTAGCTATAACGTCGGCACGGCGGAGCTCGGCACGCGCCGCGACTACCAGCGCGTCGTGCTGCACCCGCACGACAACAGGTAGCTATAACGTCGGCACGGCGGAGCTCGGCACGCGGCAGCGACAGCAGCTGGCGCGCCGCGACTACCAGCGCGTCGTGCTGCACCCGCACGACAACAGGTAGCTATAACGTCGGCACGGCGGAGCTCGGCACGCGGCAGCGACAGCAGCTGGCGCGCCGCGACTACCAGCGCGTCGTGCTGCACCCGCACGACAACAGGTAGCTATAACGTCGGCACGGCGGAGCTCGGCACGCGCCGCGACTACCAGCGCGTCGTGCTGCACCCGCACGACAACAGGTAGCTATAACGTCGGCACGGCGGAGCTCGGCACGCGGCAGCGACAGCAGCTGGCGCGCCGCGACTACCAGCGCGTCGTGCTGCACCCGCACGACAACAGGTAGCTATAACGTCGGCACGGCGGAGCTCGGCACGCGGCAGCGACAGCAGCTGGCGCGCCGCGACTACCAGCGCGTCGTGCTGCACCCGCACGACAACAGGTAGCTATAACGTCGGCACGGCGGAGCTCGGCACGCGCCGCGACTACCAGCGCGTCGTGCTGCACCCGCACGACAACAGGTAGCTATAACGTCGGCACGGCGGAGCTCGGCACGCGGCAGCGACAGCAGCTGGCGCGCCGCGACTACCAGCGCGTCGTGCTGCACCCGCACGACAACAGGTAGCTATAACGTCGGCACGGCGGAGCTCGGCACGCGCCGCGACTACCAGCGCGTCGTGCTGCACCCGCACGACAACAGGTAGCTATAACGTCGGCACGGCGGAGCTCGGCACGCGCCGCGACTACCAGCGCGTCGTGCTGCACCCGCACGACAACAGGTAGCTATAACGTCGGCACGGCGGAGCTCGGCACGCGACGCGACTACCAGCGCGTCGTGCTGCACCCGCACGACAACAGGTAGCTATAACGTCGGCACGGCGGAGCTCGGCACGCGCCGCGACTACCAGCGCGTCGTGCTGCACCCGCACGACAACAGCGGGCCTAGACAAAATCCATTTTCTGTAAGCGTTAACGCCAACGGAAAAATTAAATTGTATGGAGTTGACATTTGCTAACCACATGTCACGTGATAGTAAATGTCAACTCCATACAATTTAGTTTTTCCGTTGGCGTTAACGCTTACAGAAAATGGATTTTGTCTAGGCCCGCTGGTAGCTATAACGTCGGCACGGCGGAGCTCGGCACGCGCCGCGACTACCAGCGCGTCGTGCTGCACCCGCACGACAACAGGTAGCTATAACGTCGGCACGGCGGAGCTCGGCACGCGGCAGCGACAGCAGCTGGCGCGCCGCGACTACCAGCGCGTCGTGCTGCACCCGCACGACAACAGGTAGCTATAACGTCGGCACGGCGGAGCTCGGCACGCGCCGCGACTACCAGCGCGTCGTGCTGCACCCGCACGACAACAGGTAGCTATAACGTCGGCACGGCGGAGCTCGGCACGCGGCAGCGACAGCAGCTGGCGCGCCGCGTCTACCAGCGCGTCGTGCTGCACCCGCACGACAACAGGTAGCTATAACGTCGGCACGGCGGAGCTCGGCACGCGCCGCGACTACCAGCGCGTCGTGCTGCACCCGCACGACAACAGGTAGCTATAACGTCGGCACGGCGGAGCTCGGCACGCGCCGCGACTACCAGCGCGTCGTGCTGCACCCGCACGACAACAGGTAGCTATAACGTCGGCACGGCGGAGCTCGGCACGCGCCGCGACTACCAGCGCGTCGTGCTGCACCCGCACGACAACAGGTAGCTATAACGTCGGCACGGCGGAGCTCGGCACGCGCCGCGACTACCAGCGCGTCGTGCTGCACCCGCACGACAACAGGTAGCTATAACGTCGGCACGGCGGAGCTCGGCACGCGCCGCGACTACCAGCGCGTCGTGCTGCACCCGCACGACAACAGGTAGCTATAACGTCGGCACGGCGGAGCTCGGCACGCGCCGCGACTACCAGCGCGTCGTGCTGCACCCGCACGACAACAGGTAGCTATAACGTCGGCACGGCGGAGCTCGGCACGCGCCGCGACTACCAGCGCGTCGTGCTGCACCCGCACGACAACAGGTAGCTATAACGTCGGCACGGCGGAGCTCGGCACGCGCCGCGACTACCAGCGCGTCGTGCTGCACCCGCACGACAACAGGTAGCTATAACGTCGGCACGGCGGAGCTCGGCACGCGCCGCGACTACCAGCGCGTCGTGCTGCACCCGCACGACAACAGGTAGCTATAACGTCGGCACGGCGGAGCTCGGCACGCGGCAGCGACAGCAGCTGGCGCGCCGCGACTACCAGCGCGTCGTGCTGCACCCGCACGACAACAGGTAGCTATAACGTCGGCACGGCGGAGCTCGGCACGCGGCAGCGACTATTTTTTTATTTATACGATGAATACATATTATGTAAAGCCTTAGAAGGCTGTAAAGGTGAACACGCAAATACTAGTTCAATTTATATTATTAAATTACCTTATAGCTTTATAGGTTGTTTGTAATTTTTATTTGGAATATTTCTACTCATACTTATTTATATAAGTATGAGTAGAAATATTCCAAATAAAAATTACAAACAACCTGGGCCGGATTAACCATTAGGCAGAGTAGGCAACTGCCTAGGGGCCACGTATCAACTAGGGGCCCAGGCCCAGTGCACGCACCAAGAAAACATGTTTCTTCGAACGAGAATTTGATGTGCGTGGTGCACTTAGGGACCTCACTGTTATCTCTACAAATCGTTAGATTTAGTAGTAGAATTAAAACAATTTTAGAACAAATCAGGTAATAAGTAAACAAATATATTAAAAACCACAGCCCTTAATGTGCGTTTCCTAAGTTCACAGACGATTTGGTCAGTCAAAGTATGAAAAGGGGCCCCGAGAATCCCATTGCCTTAGGGCCTCTGACAGGGTTAATCCGGCTCTGCAAACAACGCGCCTGCTTCAGTCTTTTGTTTATCGTTGGTGAGAAGTTGAAGCTGGAACATGATTTTGAGAACACTAGCTCTCAACAGCCCATTTTTATTTAAAGAAAAAGAGGAATTATACTTTTATATGGCGGTCTTCAGTACTATAAGCAAAAGACATATAAAAATGGTAACCAGTTTTTGGTGTGCAGTGAGTCCTAAAAGAAGAAAGGTGTGAAAGTTTCCTGATAGCTTTAACCTGGGAGTCTTTAAGTCAGGAGTGAATAGGTTGCTTCTAGACAAGCGTGCTTCATCTTCGACCACATCATTGCTTAACATCAGGTGAGATGGTGGTCAAAAGCAAGCCTATCAACAATAAAAAAAAACTATGCATCATCTATATTATGATTCTTTTCAGTATATGATATATAAAATGAAGGAATAAAATATTTTGATTTTGATTTGATTTTTTTGACTTACAGAAACTTAAATGTATTTTTTTACTTTCTCCTTCTTTATGTAGAATAACAATGCGTTGGTTTTTTTATTGTTAATAGGCTCGTATTTGACCACTATCTTACTTGATGGTAAGCGATGATGTGGTCGAAGATTAAGCACGCTTGTAAGTAACTTATTCATTCTTGATTTAATCATAGCTTGTTTCAGTTTAAAAATATGGGGGTTGCAAAATACCTCTAAGTAACGGTAGGTTGATTGTTACTCCGGACTAGGTACGGCAACTTTTCAGTAGCAGTAGTTTGTTTGATTTAAAGTACCAAAGTAACGATACACTGTAGTGCCAATAGTTCTGATAGCGGTATAAATATAAACGGCTATTGTAAATTACCAAAATGGTCTACACTATACAACAGTTTCACAACTTTAATATATTTTATTTAAGGACGGCAAAGTAGTGAAGAAAATGGATCACGGTACAAAAATGGAGATAACAGTGGCTGTATACGACAAAACCGAAGTATTGTTAGCTATAGAGAAAACTAAAGAAGAAGCTACTACTTGAAATGAGTCTTTAACTAAAATTTATAAAAAGGCTGTTGAACCGTTGTACTGTAAGTCTCAATTTAGTTCCAAAAATATTGGCATCAAAAATAAAACTTACACACGCATTGTAGGTCTATGTTGCAGCTTACCTCTATTGCCCCATGATCGCATTGCAGAAGACGTATGGCAATATATTTTATCAGAGAGTATAAATTTTCAAAATGCGAGATTCGAGAAATTATTAAATAGAAAAAAATTATATTAGTAAACATGTAGATGAATGGTGTGTAACCAACCCTAAGTAGATTGCTTACAATTATATCACAAAATACTGATTCTTTAGATGTACCAACAACTAAACGGCCATTTTTTGGAAAAAAGCGTTAAAATAAATTCTTTTGATTATATTTTAAATTGTGTATTTTTCTTAATTACTTGACTGTACTAATCATCAGGTGGAGCACGGGACCCATATAGTACCCGTGCTCCACCCAGGTGGAGATCCTAGGTGGAGCACGGGTCCTCCCCCGAATTCTGCCCCCCATAGCTAGATCTCTTTTTTAAAATAAAGAAATATAGATTTGCTGGTGATACAGTCGCATAATCAAACTTAATGAGGAACTCGAGGCTAAATAATAAAAGCCACACGGCTCGCTTGCCGAGGTGGGTTTGTGGGGAGGAGATGTTAACGTATCGAGATTATTGCTTGCCTCTGAAAGCGCGATAAGCTGTTGATCTTCGAAGTTAAGCAAGGCGTTGGTACCGCCTGTCATCTGCACATTTTTGACAAAAGTTGAAGGTACTCACAAGCCAGAAAATCTGACTTTGGTCTTACCAAGGGTATTGTGTTACCCAGCTACTGGGTTGTGTAGGTCAGATAGCCAAACGCTCCATTTAAAACACCAGTACCCATCAGCATCCGGTTCAGCTTTGTTTGGTTTGGTTCAGCTGTATCTCAAAGAACGATTTAAGTTCCTTCGTGACACACATGGTAGACATTTGAGATCATCAGAGAATTTGAGACTTTGGATGCCTACACATTCCACAAAATTTTACGACCATTCTTTTACGATATAGGCTATTCGGTTGTGGAATGCATTGCTGGTGTCAGTAAGACAAGCACAGTCACTCGCTGCTTTTAAAAGCTCGGTTGCCAATAATTTTCTTTCAAATGTATGATTATTTCTTTGTTTTTATCCACACGATGTTAAAGAACACATTATATTTATATAATTACTAGCTTCTGCCCGCGACTTCGTTCGCGTGGGAAGGTTTTCCCGCGCAAATCCCGATCCCGTGGGAATTTCGGGATAAAAAGTAGCCTATGTGTTATTCCAAAATGTCAATTATCTACTGACCAAATTTCATTCAGATCCGTTCAGTAGTTTTTGCGTGAAAGAGTAACAAACATCCATCCATCCTCACAAACTTTCGCATTTATAATATTAGTAGGATAGTAGGATGTATTGTATTTACCTATATATACTTATATATTTTAATTATTTTTTTCCCGTTATGAGTATTTGTAGGACACTAATTTAGCCCTCCCCAGTTTAATTAAAGCTTTTAAAGTCCTTCCAAAGGTTGTCTGGAAGATATCGCTCTTAGCGATAAGACCGCCATTGTGACCAAAGTTATAGAAATAAGGTTATGTAAGTATATTCTATCTATCTATCTACCCCAACATATTTGGAAAAGACTAAGCAGATTATAACTGTCGCATAATCAAAGTCAACTACTAAACCTCAACGAGTGGCCGAGTTATTATAGACCAGTTTATGGTTTGGTCTCCATTGGGCCCTTCTCAGTCCAAGCTCAATGGTGAGACACAGTACACTCCGGTATGCTCTGTTATTTGAAAACCAATTCTGATTTTCGGATTAATAATAAGACCTTTATGATATATACACACCTTGTCACAGCGAGCTTACTAGCATTGTGTTCCCCACAGGTAGCCAACGGCGTGAGGAAACGACGCCGCGCGTCTAGACGATGCCTGAGCCTACGTCGTGATAGCTGGCCTGACGTGACGTGACGTGACGTGCCGTGACGTGGCCGGCATGACGTGCCGTCTGTGATGTTGTGGACAGTATTACAAGAGATTCACATCGACCAGCTCTAACTGTGTATTAGCTTTTATATACGTCCTGCGGGGACGACGAGCAATGCATATACATATATTTATTGTTATTATGTAATATAAATTATGCCATAATTGTTTTACGAATCGTAATTTAATGTTAATTAATATTATTCGGTAGCAGTTCTACAGAGAATGGTTGTGTTCGTGCAATCCGACAAGTTTTGTATGATTTACATAATTTTTATTTCTTTTTAATGTAAGTAGGAATCTTTTCAATTTAATGACGACCTACTCGATGACTGATTGTTCCTATATTTTGTGTAGCGTCTGTGCTTCCTTCACTTTCTCTCGGTCTACGAGTGCGGGGCTCCGTACGAGCAGACAGAACCTCATAGTTGTACTTCCTACGCCGACAGCAGGCTGCGGGGGGCGCGTGTCGCACGTGTCGTGTCGCTCGTGTCGCACGTGTCGTGTCGCGCGCGCCGCCCGCGCCGGCTGCGGCCTCACAGTGGTGCTAGGACAGCGCGCGTGTTGACGCACGAGGCTGCGATACGCGAGAACTTTTATTATTGATATACTGATGTCATTATTTATTATTGATGAAAAAATCACCTATTAAGTGAATCATGTAATCGAAACAGTACTTCCAAATCCCTCCATGTATATTCTCATTGTGAATTTTGTATAAATTATTTAGTGTGGTGGCAACAAGACTGCGCCGTTCTAGTGGGGGGGGACCTAACTAACACGATAGTTGGATAGTGCGAGGAGGTTAATCTAAGTCATTCCTTTACGTAGCTTGAGCGCGTGGCTTGCCGACGATCATACGTCACAGCTCGTGCTCGGTGCCGCTGCGTGTGCGCATCGACTAGTTATTAAATAACCCCTCATTGGGGATAAAGTGATTGTACATTTAGTCGGTTTATATCATGACAATACTAATCTTCCGTCGAGTGTTAATTATAATACGAATGAACTCGGCGTCACAGTGAGGCCTTAGTGCGAGTTTTTAAACTTAGGTTGCCTTTTAAACGATCGCTCATGTCAATCTGTATATATAAGTTATCCAGTATAGTCACCAGACGGCGCTCGTTTAGTTAAATATACATAAATTGAAATCTAAGTTAACGCAACCGCGTACGCTTAATAACTCGCACTGAGGCCGCTCGCTAGGATGCGAGTGCGCCGGCGCAGCGGTACTGCGCTGCTGGCGAGCAGGAAGCACGCGTTGTTATTGTATCATATTCTATAAAGCCTGTACAGTATTTCAATAAAGGACGTGTCTAGAGCTATTTTTTTTGTTTTATTTTTCTATCTGTATCCCTACTTATCAACTTAAGATCAAGACCAGACTATTTACCATCTGTTACCAGCGAGTTTTAAGCTCCTTTGGGCATACTGCTCGAAGACAACCACAGCTTTGACATGTTGGTAATTCTGGGAAAGACTGATAGAAAGCATCAACGAGGTCGCCCACCTATCCGCGGGTATGATTTAATAAAAAAGCGCTCAAGTGCGTGTCGGGTCACGTGCAGCGTGTAGGGTTCCGTAGTTTTTATAACAGCCAAGTGCGTGTTGTATTCGCTGACTGATCGTTTCGTACCATGGTTCTAACTAAAAGCCAAACATGACTACCTAACTAATTTGACTTCCTACACAAATCCAAATCCTCACATTATGCAACAATTCTGCACGGAAAGTTTTAATTTTTTTTAGAGATTTGTATAAAACTTGTCATAGCCGGTGTTTTGAATTTAAATACAGGACACAGAGCTACACTACTCAATCGTCACAAAAAATAAAATTGAGGAAGTAGTTTGCTGGGGGAGCTTTGTGTTTGATATTATATAGCAAAATGATAAATAAATAAAAACATATTAATTTGAATTCACTCTAAAAACGGGCCCACATAGGGCGATGGTAACTGAAAAAGGAATTTTAAAATCCAACTTCACAAGGGAAGTTTAAAAAATATGATCTATTTGAGTACCACCGCGTGTATAGGGAAGTGGTTGTAATAAAGACTGGTAACCTTAATATACAATATTATTTTATATTAATTTGAAAACTGCAGTGTTGTCGTTACGGAGATAGTCTTCATTAAAATCTCCAAATATTATGCAAGGACTGTTATGCGATAGTAAATTACTTACAAAACCTACTGCGCGACTGTTGGGACATTTGCATGATCTATAAAAAGCTATAATCTTCACTGCATTTATTTCGAAAATTACTGCTTCACAGTGGTCACCTGCAGCAATGTCAATGTAATACCGTGGGTTGCTATATTCAATATAATTTTTGCCCATGCACACACACCAAAACCTGTGTTTGAACTAGACTGTTTAGGGCCATTTGTTCTAATTATTTCCTTAAAATTAGTTATATAAAAAGAATCTTGAGAACAGCTCCACGTTTCTACTGCTCAGTAGATATCTGAAGCCATTATTTGAGGATCGCTTACAGTATCTTGCAAGTGTGTACGTAAGGATTGAACATTATGGAACTTATATGATGAACATTATGGAATAATTTGGTATGAACTGTGGGGCTCCCTCAAAAATGGATACATAGGTATTAGAGGATTTCGACGCAGCTTTTCCATTTCCATTACGACTGAATCTTGGTCGGAGGGTGGACGTGGAGGATGAAAACATTCAGTAACGATAAATAAACCTTCAGCACATGTGGCACGTGAGCAAGCAACATATAACATTGACCTTGAAATACCGAGCTTCACATGTACAACAACTTTTTCTAATGTGGAATCCTGGCTTTTGTGAATTGTAACAGCCTCAGCTGGAACCAACGGGAATTGAAAAAAAAAACGACTTCAAAAAACACTACAATGTGAAAAATTACTTTTATTTCGGAAGTCGGTGGCAAAAAACTGAAATACAGATCCAAATTCTTCTGAAATTAAAGTTATTTTTCACATTGTACCTAGTGGTTTTTTGGAAGTCGTTTTTTGTTATAAAACTTATTTAAATATGAAACTAGCGCGATACAACTGACGCTTATCGCCATCTATCGACATTTCTATGGAGTTGTCCAAAATTTTCGAGTCATATACATTTGGTCGACTGTTACTCGTAAACTTGTAAAGCCCACTTATGTGTGATAGTTTTTCTTTAAACTTCGTTATATATAGGTACTACTGCCGTGACATTTGAATTTCTAACTACAACCGTTTAGTTGGTAGAGGGGGAAGGACACTTGACTCTAACGAAAATTGGTACTTTAAAGCTTGATAAGTCACGAACGGTTTACTTAATCAAAAAACGGTCTTCCCAAACTCCTAATATTTTTTAAAGACCTATCCAACGATAATCCACACAATGGGAAGGACGAAAAATAAATTATCATCCCACTTTACATGTAGGGGAGGTACCCTAAATAATTGTTTTTTTTTTTCAAAATTTTATTTTACCACTTTTTCGGCGTCATTAACGTTTATACTCATGCCAAATTACAACTTTCTAGTACCAATAGTTTTTGAGGTAAACCGCGGACAGACAGACGGACATGGCGAAACTATAAGGGTTCCTTGTTGACTACGGCACCCTAAAAACCATCACCGGATATAGAGTATCGACAGCCCTACGTAAAGCCAAAGACAGAATGGTGTGGGGGAATGTCGTTACATCAGCTATTTCGACGCAGAACTCATAAGAGACACGACCTTCAGCAATGAAGAAGAGAGATCCCTACCTAAGATTTAGGCTTCATGATTTGATGTCACTGGTAAAACACATATAGGTATATAGTCCCGTAGTACCAGAGAGTATTTAACCTAGAGAGCTTATAGGCCGATTTCTTTGAAGAACACAACTCACCAATATGGGTTGGGAGGCGAAGAAAAAATGCGCTACTGCAATTGGTCAGTTCAAGGTCAAGCTTCATAGATATGCCGAGTTAAGGATTGCTCTACTTGATTGAGGGAAAGTTATCGATATCGATAAAATGAAGTTTAACATTATAAAAAATACTCAATAAAATCACATAATAATATTTAATCATTATAAGTCTCAATTACAAAAAGAAAAACAAGTATGCTGTTATTATTGATTTTTAAAATGAATTAATTTAGTAAATGTTTTTCGAATTAAAGTTTAAGGGTCCTGATTGTTTTTGGTAAAAAATGATAACCGAGCGTCTATATATTTCTGAATTATGCATCTTGCTAATTCAATCAAATGATTGGTAGTTTCTATTTCATATTGATGAAAATTAATATCCGGGAATAAATTATACCCAATCAGTGATTTTAAAACCGATCTCATAAAATAATTGGAATTATATTTCTGAGACGGCACTTTTGAACCACTCTCGTTGATTGCCCTTTTAATACAAATTTCACAACGACGACAAATTTCTATTACTGTGGTGGATCCGCACAATAACTTGTTTTTAGTATCTTTTTGAAATTGTAAGGCGTTTTGTTTGTAACACCGATCAACGCTCCAATACAAGTTAGGCATTTTATTTGCTTTATCAGAGCATGGACAATGTAGCCGGCCATATATTATTTTTATATTTTATTTTTTATATTTATTTTATATTCCATAATAAATATATTTTCAATAAAATCAGTTGTGTCAACAACTGTAGCTTCAGCAGGCACTCGGTAATAATTATTTTTTTGGTGATGAGTCCACTGAAAAAAAAATCGGTAATACCAACCGATTTTTCGGTAATATTCACCGTTTTGGTCAGTAAAAATGGAGCCTATTGTCCAAATAAGTAAAATTAACTGAAAAAAAACAGTTGAGTTATGACAGTAGATTTTACTGTGCATCTGCTACTGTTTTCTGGCCGGTTATTCTTACTGTTTGTAAAACAGTAAGTAAAACAGTAAAAGGAAAATTCAGATTTTCCTTCTCCTTCCTCCAGACAGTAAAAAAAACAGTAGGTATAACTGAACTATGATAGTACCTATAACTGTCATACAACTTTAAGCAAACAGTTGATTTTACTGTGCATGCACAGTAGCGGGTAATGAATTTCACAGTTACATGTGATGTGAAGGACAGTACTTTTCAATGTGCATGCACAGTAGCGGGTAATTAATTTCACAGTTACATGTAATGTGAAGGTCAGTACTTTTTAATGTGCATGCACAGTAGCGGGTAATGAATTTCACAGTTACATGTAACGTGAAGGACAGTACTTTTTAATGTGCATGCAGAGTAGCGGGTAATTAATTTCACAGTTACATGTAATGTGAAGGACAGTACTTTTCAATGTGCATGCACAGTAGCGGGTAATTAATTTCACAGTTACATGTAATGTGAAGGACAGTACTTTTCAATGTGCATGCACAGTAGCGGGTAATTAATTTCACAGTTACATGTAATGTGAAGGACAGTACTTTTCAATGTGCATGCACAGTAGCGGGTAATTAATTTCACAGTTACATGTAATGTGAAGGACAGTACTTTTTAATGTGCATGCACAGTAGCGGGTAATGTATTTCACAGTTACATGTAATGTGAAGGACAGTACTTTTTAATGTGCATGCACAGTAGCGGGTAATGTATTTCACAGTTACATGTAATGTGAAGGACAGTACTTTTTAATGTGCTTGCACAGTAGCAGGTAATTAATTTCACAGTTACATGTAACGTGAAGGACAGTACTTTTTAATGTGCATGCACAGTAGCGGGTAATTAATTTCACAGTTACATGTAATGTGAAGGACAGTACTTTTTAATGTGCATGCACAGTAGCGGGTAATGTATTTCACAGTTACATGTAATGTGAAGGACAGTACTTTTTAATGTGCATGCACAGTAGCGGGTAATGTATTTCACAGTTACATGTAATGTGAAGGACAGTACTTTTTAATGTGCATGTACAGTAGCGGGTAATGTATTTCACAGTTACAAGTAATGTGAAGGACAGTACTTTTCAATGTTCATGCACAGTAGCGGGTAATGCATTTCACAGTTACATGTAATGTGAAGGACAGTACTTTTCAATGTGCATGCACAGTAGCGGGTAATTGATTTCACAGTTACATGTAATGTGAAGGACAGTACTTTTTAATATGCATGCACATTAAAAAGTACTATTATTCACGTTACTTGTAACTGGGCACTAACCATACCCGCAACTGAGCATACACATAAAAATATTATCCTTCACATTACCTGTAACTGTGCAGGTACAGTAGCGAGTATTGTACGTGTACAGTAGCAGGTGGCGTGAAATAAAAAATATTTTCTTTGAGACGTTTATTTATTCTAAAATAATCATATGTATTAAACTTATATTTTTTTAAATATTTAGGTACTGCAAAATAAATGGGAAACAACCTAAAATATTTACACTTAGATAATTTAAAGATACATATTATCAATAACAGAACAACTTATACTAGGGGACCAAACCCTGAATCGCGAAAAAAAATCAGCTGTTCCCTACAATATGTTCGCATTAACTCGTCAAAATGTATGGAACAGCTGATTTTTTTTCGCGATTCTATTTAATATATTCTATTTAATATATGTTTCGGCTGTTACGGGGGCCTTCGGATTTGCTCGAAGTGTGTGTGTAGCTATTTCTCGAACTAGTACCTTACGGTTATGTTCTCCCAATGGTTGTTGCCTTTCTTTTAGAAGCTGTAGGCCATCGGGAGTCTTTTCGAGCAGCGTTGTGAGACTCTGAAAACAGGGAAAATTGTTAATGTATAGGTATGAGAGTATAGTCTTAGACTTACAAAAGACCTTATTAAGACCTAGTTAAGAATTAGTTTAGTCTTAGTTTAAACTTAGTTCAGTTTTAGTTTTAGACCGCCTCATTGGCCTAGTGTTTAGTTTAGTTTAAAATATTTATTGATAACGCAGCTAGTAATCAAATAAAATTGTTATCGTGTTACCCAGGGGATGTATTTAATAGCACTTTAAATTTGACAAAAACAGCTATAAAATTGAATATCAACACTTCTAAGACGACCCACTGACCCTTTAAAATAATAATAGGTACATAATCAATAATACAAATCTATAATTTAATAATTCGATAATTGATAGATAACTTACATCGAGGGACATGGATTTGCATGACGATGAGGTGCTTGGTGATGATAATGCCGAACTTCTTGGTGAATTTGTAAGTCCACCAATACTCTCTCCGTACACTTCCACAAGGTTTTCAAGATTGTCATAAATCTGTAAAAAAATATTTACCTATGTTCACAAAAAATCGATGACAAGGCATGCCTACATTTTTACGAGTATAGATAATTTATTGGTTGCTTACTTTACTACACTCAGTTACATCGGAATTTAGCTTAGAAGCATTCCACTTCAGAAGCGCTCTTTTAAATTTGGCTTGTGGGCCAATAGCTGGTATTAGCACCCGGATTTGCTCATCATCGAGCAAAGACAGCGCCTCTAAGTCAACTTCATGTTCTGAAATAACAAAGATTTATAATACCTAATTAGTCTTGCATACAGATACAGACAGCGGCATCAGACAGCATTCTCAACACAGACGTTCATTAGCAAAATTTATTACTTAGTACAGACAGTAGAAACTCGATTAATCGGACTAATTGTTGTCGTCAGGCATTCGGATTATCGAAAATCCAGATAATCGAATGTATGAAGAATAGCGGGTTAAAAATAACAAATAAGTATATTATATTAACGAAAATCAATGTTTATTAAGAAATTATTAAGAGATACATCCAACATACGTTGTACCTACCATTAAAATAATTTTACCTTAATAATGAAATTAAATATTTATGTACCTACCTACCTACGTTTGTAGGTACGATTTCTCAACAATCCGCGAGTTGACAACTATATAAAAATTGTTTGAAACGCTTCGAAACGCTTCATGTGTACTCGTAAAATAATATTTTATTCATCACTTAACCTTTCAATTAAAATATAAGTAATTTTTTAATTTAATAAAAAAACTATGGCCTAAATCGTGGCATTGTGGTCACGTGACTACGTATGACGTCATCGTTCAAAAAACAACTTTCCTGGCATTTGGCACATAAATGTACTTCGGGTATTTTATGATATTTTACTCCATTATGAACGTGAAATATTATTATTAGTGCTGTGCAGTACCTTGTTGTGGGAATACTACTATAAAAACGCCAGCGAAACTATTTATTCATGTCCCTTTAAAAAGAGATATTCGCAAGAAGTGGTTAGAACTTCTGTGTCAAATCCATCCAAAGGTTGTCTGTAAAAGATCGCTTTTAGCGATAAGACCGCCCATTGTATCACCCTTTTTAGTTGTTAAGTCCATATTTGTTTTACTGTTATGGTGTACAATAAAGAATATATCTATCTATCTGCTTTTTTAAAAGACAAAATAAGGAACTCATCGAACAACTATTACAGGACGATAAGACAAATGAACCAGAAGAGAGAGAGTTAGTTATGAAATGAAATGAATTATTTATTTGTAATTTGGTTATAAATAACACTTTTACACGTCATGTTTTTTGCGTGTTTAGTTTAGCTAGATGAGGCCGGTATTTCCCAACTGACTACTCTGAGAAGAAACACCGAAACAAACTGCCTCTGAGTTTGTCGTCAACGTCTCTTTTAAAGTCCAGACAATTTGTATTTGTATATGAGAAGCAATGATATTATAAAGTACAGATATGTTACGTTCATAGTAATTTGCGTTGAAATTTGTTCCGCGTAGTAAAAACTGCACACATCACGGATATCTATGGCACACATTGACAAGTTTTATTGATAAATAGAACAAAAGATACGAAACAACACGCAAGTGAAAGAGATAGCTATAATTCTAACAATTGCGCTTCAAATGAGTCCTTGTGCCATAGGATAACATTTTTATAGCCGTAGAGTGGACACTCGATTGAAGAGTAAATACGTAGGTAAGAAATTAAACACCATAATGGTTTAATCACGGATCAAGTATTACCACTAATGTTTGTATTCAGCTTAGCCCATTATATTCAAAACTAAAATTGAAATTAATAGTCATTATGTTATATAATTTATGATCAGTCATAAACTCATAACAATAATTGTATGATTCGAAAACTTCGTCAAATCTGAACTTCATCTTAGATGAAGCAGGTGGAAAGCTAGTAATCAATAAATAATCAATTTCATGACACAACTCCTTATAGGTTTCATAATGAAATGTCATGTAGCGGTTTCTTTGTATCTGACATTTTATAAAACACTAGCGATCCGCCCCGGCTTCGCACGGGTGCAATGTTTATATTAAATATAGGCAGCGTTCGCGAGAATCGTTAACTTACGGCAGTTTTTTCGACGCCTTACTCCACAATTTTCACTACCACGAAAAATCCTATCTGTTTTCCGGGAAAAAATATAGCCTATACGGATTCGGAAGAATCCCTCTAAGTAATGGTAAAAGTAATTTTGAAATCGGTCCAGTAGTTTTTGAGCCTATTCAATACAAACATACAAAAATACAAAGGTTTCCTCTTTATAATATTAGTATAGATTATGCAGGCAGCCAGGCAGCATTATGTTTTATAAAATGTTTTAGTTACCTACCTCTATACTTGGAATTGCATTTTTTTAAGCATTGTTCGACCACATTTCGAAACATATTTGTTAGTAATTTGGAAGTGATTGCTACATATCCTGCTGTTTTTTGATGTTATCCAGTCTGATTCGCGTTTTTGTTTACGAACAATTGCGATCCAATCTTGAAGTCGAACATGATCCCTCAGAAACCTAATTTAATAAAAAACAGTTATAATCCTGGATAATCAGTCAAATGAACTTTAGTCAAAAAAATGTATCACAAAACAAATTAAAACAAGTCAATCGATATCGCTTCTACACTTGTAAACTTTTAACTAATCTATGTCCGCACGCACGCATCCTTATCGCACTCGCGACAAAACAAGTTTGCTCTCTCTGTCTTCACCTACATATGGCTCCTAAGCATAATTTATTGGCAAGTTTTGAAAATAAATTAAATATAAAAAATAATCTTAATATATTTGCATTGTCACATGTGGTATGAGATCCTTTGTATTTCGTTTACTTTGGAAGTATAATTCGTACACTTCCGAAACTCACACGATGGCATTTTTGATAAATAAAATCTAAGGACACGGGTATAACGGTGCGGCACGCTTGTGGTAGCGTTCGACGCAGACTAGTTGCAAGACGTTCCAATTAGCTCGTGTTCGAGTCTTCACGACGCGCGCGCCTATAACATATCTGTACTATAAAATATCATTGATGAGAAGCATGTAGGTTCATGTCTTTGGTATTCTTTTGAGGAAATAACCACGCAAATTTGAGCGGACCTGTCAAGACAGTGCAAGCAGTTAGTTACACAGATTACTATATTAGTAGCAAGCTATTAGTTATTCTTTTCTTATTTTGTCTTACGCACCAACCAAAGATAACCAGTCAGCTGTCAAAATATTGAACGATGACGTCTCGTTTTCTCATTGGTGTTTCTAATCACGTGACTCACAGATAAAAAATCTCATTTTTCTTAAGGGAAAATAAAATAAATTAATAATAATCTTTTCTTCATTTCTACTATTTTGTGCTTCATATCAATAGATTTACATAATTAAATAGTTATTTTAAATTTTTATACATACTGTCAACTCGCGGATTATGTATTGCGATCGGTAGTCTGGATAATCGCGAATCCGTACTTATAACTGAGGGCCAGATAATGGAGTTTCTACTGTATAGGTAGGTAGTTTATTTTACGTTACGCCCCCGACAGTCTACCTACTGTGCAGTCAGTAGCTCGCAACACAAACAGTTTAAGCTACTGACCTGCACGATTAGGTAGGTACACGATGCAAACAGTTTTTACCCGACTGCGTAGCGTACCTACATCTACATCATATCGACCGGAGCCGCTGCAGCGGCAGCAGCCAGCTGCGGATCCACCGCGGCCATCTGCTCGGCAGCGGTGTCGGCGGCAGCGCCGCGCGGAGCCACCTCCGGCGCGGGCTCTAAGGGCGCGGGCGGCGCGATGTCCGCGGACAAGGCGCCAGCCGAAGCCGAAGTCGGACTTGCAGCGCGTGATCTTGTTAACACCATTGCGAAATAGTCCACAAAACGAATGAATCACTAACTTAGGTACTATAGGTAGTCTAGGTTCTACCTAAGCACTAAGACTGTTCGCAGTCCCACAACACTTCACAGTTACTTCACCGATTCAACACAGATCGCGTCGCAATACCAACGGTTTTTACAGACCGCACTAAATAATCTGCCGATTATCACTTTATACACCGAAAGTCACAAGTTATATTGTATTATTTGCACAAGTTCACGGTTCATACCGACACAGTACGCACATAGGTCCGTAATCTAGGTTCAGGTGTACAATACCTGCGGCAAAACCTAGTACACAAATTACGACCATACGCCTACGCGTGTTGCTTGAAACTGTAAAGCCTGCAATACATGTTGGCCAAGCGTTGTCGAATGAAGGCCAATACCAACATGTAGACAGTATATTTGCCTTGTCTTGCTATCGCTCGGTGTCACTTGTTGTGTTGGCCAAGTGAAGGCCAGCGCCAACGTGTATAGAGCTCATTTGGTGCAACTTGTCTTCGCTCGCCGTTGCTCGTGATCACTTGCCTCACTTCGGATAGGTGTCGGTTTTGGTCACAAATCAAAGGCGCTCGCCTGCGCTCGGCCAACGTGTGGGTAGCTATACAGACCCTCTTCTACATTGGTCATCTGCATTGGCGTTCGACGAACTTGTCGAACGTGTGGACATTATTTCTTGCCTTGTACCTATTTGTCAACGCTCGCGTTGGCCTACGCTCGGCCAACATGTATTGCAGGCTTAATGTTTTGTGCCGAGAGCGCACCTCTCCGGGCGGGACACGACGTCAATGACGATTGTACTTCACGAACTTATAATTTTCGGAACACGAGGCCAGTGACAATTATACTTCACGAACCTATAACTTTCGGTGACCGCTCGCGCGCTTTCTGTCTTGGCGAACTGATAATGATAACACATTACACGACACACATTAATTATTATGAAACCCGAGAAAGTTCTGCACTTCAAAATGTACCTAGTTCACTGATTCACTCACAGTTCAGCTCCACGTTAGGCTGCCAGTTATAGGGGAAGGAGCAATTAAACTTCGTAAATTGACTGGTTATGTATATTGTAAATTAAGCGAACACAGGGAGAACAAACATTAGGTACTTATTGGAATGTTATGCGATTCTGATATAAACTTATTACGACAACCGGGCATGCAGCCTAGCTGTTTCATAATCGCTCTGTAAACAACAGATCGCATGATCAAATCCCGGCAATGTGTTCGCTTTTTGTGATTTGTTTTTTTTTTTGATTCTGTGATATTTTAATTTTTTATTTTTGGTTTGACATAGTAGTCTATATTCCTAATTTTCTCTTTTTTTCTTGAAATATTTGTACAAAATATAATACAAAAGTACGGAAGATGAAGACATGCTGCGCCGACCCCAAATAAATTGGGCTAAGGGCAAGAGAATGATGATGATGATTTCTTCAAAATCTAATAAGTAGTATTAGGGGGCAGATTCTGTTATGTACCTATACATGTTCTTGCTGAAGTTTAAGTATTTTTCTTTATCTATTTGCAAATGAGCGTCTTTTTTAAGTTTTGTTGGGTTTGGGACCCAGGATAGATCACGAGTTGCATGTATTAAAATTTGCTTTCGTTCATAAACTTCTTCTTAGCGTGCCGATGGTAATCTAAATTGATTCCCCCAGAAATTGACTTCATAGTCGAGTTCCTTTAATACTTAAAGCAAAGATATACTAACAGGTTTTAGTTTAAATTAACAGTAAGTCAGTTAATTAGTATATTATTTTTAGAGGATCTTAGGAATATACTCACTCTTAATTCACGTTCCCATGTAATGTAGGTACCCTGACAATACCAAAAGAATACGCGGTCACGTGAGCCGCGGGCACAGCTAGTGGTCAATATGAGTGAAGCATAAAAGTCCAAGCTCAAGATTTTCCAAAGGGAGATGGAGCGAGCATACTTACTAGGCTTCAAACGAATTGACTGAGTGCCCAACATCTTGTTAGGCTAGCCGCACACACTCAATAATATTGTCAATAAAGTACGTATTGTCAATAATATTGTATGTGTGCGGCCTGTATTGCGGTATTGTTTAATAATATTGTAGATTATCCAGAAATTCTGATTTTGTCACGTCAATATCGGGGGGAGGCAGGGGTATTGTCAATCATATTGACGTGTGCGGGCGCGCGGCAATATTTTAGTTGAGGAAAAGATTTCAAGGCAGGCGGACGCTCGTGTTATTTGTTCAAAATGGAAGACGAAAACAGTATCCAAAGCGAAAATAGTATTGATACTGTTGATGGTAGTACCCGTACGGAAAAACACTATTTGACAGTGTTTATTAAAACATGGGAAACTTATCCAGAATTATGGAATACATCCTGCAAAGCATTATTTTTAAAATTGCACTATGCAATTGCAAATTGCGCAATGCTCAATATTTATAAAAAAATTAAAACAAATAGGGTGAATGCTATAGTTATTGGCCACTTAACGTAAAATTTATTTTCTGACATCAATAAAAAACATGTTGATAAAGTCACATACACTTATCCCATACCAAATAAAAGTGAATGAGATGGGGTCATAGGTAATAAAACAAATAAGATAAAATCACATTTTTATTGGTGAAAAATCTCAATCAAATTCAATCATTTAAGAAATTTAGCAATTGGCCATGAAATCACAGTAATTATCATGACAAGTCACAGTAATTAGCCAACCAATTTAATTGTGAAATCTTAGTACCTAAATTATTGACTCTTTTTTATCTGAATTAAAATTTTACGCAGCTCAAACCTAATTCTTTTTGTCCTGATCGTATTATATTTAAAAATTCCTGATTTTCTTCGTCACTTTCACTCTCCTCGTTCTCAGAAATACTTTCATCATTTTCCGTACAAAAGCAGTTATGGCATAAGAAATTGTCTCCTTCCTCCTGTGGTACATGCATAAGATGAGATTTAGGAATACATAATTTATGATATGCTTTCTGACATTCACAACATCTCAATTTTATGCTCTTTACAACTCTTTTACACACACCACAGCAAGAAATAGACTCAATTTTTCTAGTCTTTTCCAACTTTTTTGTCTTTATTTCCTGTAGTTTCCTCTTTCTTTCTTCTTTTTTTTGCTCTCTCGCAACTTTCTTTGCCTTCTTTTCTTCCTCTAGTCTGTTCTTTTCTTTGGATTTTTCTTCTAAAATCTTTTGGTATTCTGGTCCTGATATGTGGTAAGGTAGCCTCTCAGTGTTACGTTTCCCTTTTCTGGTTGGTCCTGGAGGTATTGATAAAAAATCTTTGAGTCTTGTTGTTGAACATGATATTGATGGTAGGTTTCTTTCATGGTTTTCTGCATTTGCTATTCCTAGGTCTTCTAAAGTTACAAGTTCTTGGTCGTTATTCTGTAGATCACTAGTAATGTTAATTTGTTCATTATTTGAAGGTTGAATGGTAAAGGGTTCTTTGTCAGAGTAAGGAAAGTTTTCATAATCACAGGTCTGGTCGTCATTCCTCACGCTATTTTGTTCATCTTGGATTCTTTCAAGGCTTTGGTGTGTTGCTATGATTATATTGTGACTTTCGTTTTCAGAAATATTGTTATTTATAATTGTTGTGTTAAAGTTTTCTTCTTGTGCAATTGTCGGTTCTGGTTCCATGTCATTGTATTCTCCTTCCTCACTTTCTTTAGTATTCTCTGTCGTATTTTCATTAGTAGTCTCTGTTATATTTTCATTAGTATTCTCTATCGTATTTTCCGTATTCGAATGATAAAAATTCCATATTTGATAAAGAGTTAAAAATGATTCGTTGTTTTGGACATCTTGCATTATATTTTTAATATCTTTAAATTTGTTAATCATCTCTACACCTACGATTTCCGAAAATTTTGTCAATGATAGTAATTTTTCGGGTTCATCATTTAAAATGTCTACAGTGTCTTCAGATCTGGATACTGACTTTGCTAAGCATTTAGAATAATCGACAGCATTTGGATCAAAAGGGTAGAGACCGCAAGCTCGAAAGCCATTTACAATGCAGGCAGAACTAATTTTGTCTCTAACTTTTCTTAGAACGAAAGCAAAATTTTGCTTAGAAACAACTTCACCAATGTTCTCTAGCAACCATTCTCTAACTGCCGATTTCCAGAACTGTTTTATGGGTCTAAATAGTGACACATCAGCTGGCTGAAGAATCCTAGTGGCGTTTGGATACAAAGCAAATATTTCTATTTGAAGAGAGCGAGCTAGTACACTTAGGTCGTAGGTTAAATGAGATTTGTGTCCGTCAACAAACAACAAAACTGGTAGCTGAATATTATTTCTCACTAAAAAAGGGTGAAAAACATGCTCGATAATATATTTAAATGTATCCGCCGTCATCCATCCTGAACTGCTAGTTGCTACACCCCAGTCATCAGGTACAGTTTGTTTGATTCTCTCAGGTAAACGTTGATAGGGGTACACAATCGTAGGCAACACCATCTGTCCATCAGCAGATATTGTAAAAAGTACTGTCATATTTTCTTTGGCTTTTCCTTTATCAATAACGTAGACATTCTTCTCTCCTTTTTCAGCAGACTTTTCCGGTAGATGGACAGGTCTGAAAACCGCTTTCATCAGCATTAAAAATTCTGGAAGGGTCATCTAAAATGTGGGTTAGATTAGACTTGTTTATCTGATCCATGATTTGACCAAACCAGTTTCTTATGTTAGATTCGGATACACATGCGCTCGCCTGCGTAACAGCTTCACACGTTCTTTTAGTTATTCTAGGATGGCGTTTCAGAAAACCTTTTAACCATCCTTTCCCAGGTCTATTATCGCTGAATGGAGTCTCTCTGGGGTTTTTATTCAGAAAGTTTTGAACAGAATCTAGAATATCTTCGGCATTTCTAGGAAACCCTCTTTTGCCCATATCGCACAGCCATTCTTCTAACTGTTTTTCTTCTTCTCTAGTCAAGTAGGGTTCTGGTCCAAATTCACTCTTACTATCCGGGTATTTCAATTTAAATTGTAGTGTTGCTCTAGGTATACCATATTTTTTGGCTGCTGTACGAACTGATATACCTTGACTAACGTCTTCTAAAGCTTTGTCTAATTGTTCTTTGGTATATTGCGGTATCTTTGGCATGTTAAAGCAGTCTGAAAGAAATTAAAAAAAGTATTTAGTAATTGGCCATGTTACTTGCCAGCTATTGGCCACCCCCGGCTAATAACTGATTCATTAAATTTAGAACTGTAGAATTTTTGTATACCGTATATTATACCCTTTTAAGGTCGAAACTGCATTGAAAACACGTATAATGGAAAATTAGTAATTGGCCGGGGATGGCCAATAACTGAAATTCAACCAAATTTGAATTTAGTTATTAGCCGGTAAATATTTAAGGTTATAACGAACTTGCGAACTTTGAAATTACACAGAATTAAACTTCACTTAATATACTAAAAGAAACACATAATATTTAGGCACTGGAAAAGTAAGTTGCGCACCAAATCAAATTGTTCCAAAACTCTTACCTTATTTTTTTCTTAACAAACCGCCCACATCTGCCAAAACTTTTTCAAACTGACCGTTTGGATGATGTTAAACGCCATCTAGGTCACATTTAATGAACTAAAACGAAAATACAATAGATAAAGAAATATTTTTTGTCCTTTGCATTCATGAGCTTGCTTGCATTACCTTGTTTCTACCTCTTTTGTTATGAGTGGCCAATTACTATAGCGTGGCCAATTACTGTAGCAGTTACCCTAGTACAAGAGAAACTAAAGATAATAGTTTTTGAAAGCTGCTATCTTTCATTCTCATGTAATTTTTAAAATCATTTTCTTCTGTAACTCGTAGTTCATTTATTAGATTAAAGTGATTAAACTCAGCTTTTTTTCTCATCCAGTCCTTAATCCATCGTTTCTTTCTTGATTGCCTTTTTTTAGTTAGTAAAATTAATGCAATACTCAATGCAACGAGTTTTTTCTTTCTTTCCATTATGTTAAACGTGCGCACATGAACCTAGCTGCGGAGCGACTGAGTCAGATTGTACCATGAAAAATTGTCAATAATATTGTGTAGTGTGCGGGGATCATTTTATTGATGAAGATTTTGACAATCTTGCATTGACAATATTATTGAGTGTGTGCGGCTAGCCTACGCTCACTAACAACAGGCATTGCCGATGTAGGAGAGAAGACCGCGCCAGGTTAAAGTGGGATTGGGCTTGCCATGTCAGTCGTATGCAACCCGGAGAGATCAACATCTACCTACCTTATTAATTACTTGTAATTAATTAATTAATTGTAGGTACCTACTTGTCTCGTGTTATTTTTTAGGGTTCCGTACACAAGGGTAAAACGGGACCCCATTACTGAGACTCCGCTGTTCGTCCGTCCGTCTGTCCGTCTGTCCGTCTGTCCGTCCGTCTGTCCGTCTGTCACCAGGCGGTATCTGATTAACCGTGATAGTTGGACAGTTGAAATTTTCACAGATGATGTATTTCTGTTGCCGCTACAATAACAAATAATATTTTTAATATTTTTTTTATTGCATCCAAAATTTACAATTAATATACATTGGTCAATAAATCAAAAGATTACATAAATGTTAAAACTAATGCTTAGGTATATATAATTGATTTACATCTATTATTTATTTACTTTTAAATTAAATCACCTGTACTTAAAATACCTCTTAACGGCTTGCCTGAGCTAGGTTAAACCTGTGTTTCAGGCTGTCGCTAATAATGTTTTTTATTACAGGAACAATTATTATTTGTAAAACTAGTCTAAACAAGAACAATTATACAATAAATGTTTATTAACTAAAGGAATATGGATACATTATATAAAATTCAAAATAGAAACTAATCACATAAAATTATTTTAAAATTTGTAACAAGTTCTCAGTGTCTGCATAATTAAGCTTAGCTAAATATTCCGATAACATGATACTGCATTTTTTGTAATTTTTGCTATGTATGTCTATTATCTTATTAATTTTATTATATAAAAAAGGTCCTAAAAATATGTAAAATCTATAAACAAAAGCATGTCTAGTTTGTGGCCGAGTACAGACCAGGTCTTTCCTTCTCTTGACTGATGGTGCTGGGTTAAAAGGTTGATCAGTATGCTGTTTTAGTAAGGTGTGGAGTATAAATAATTGACGAACTGTTAGTACTTTGCATGCCACGTAAAGCTGATGTGTTGGAAATAAAAAAGGACGAAAGGTGGCTACCTTTAGAATAGCTCTTTGAGCACGTTCTAGAGGAAGTAAGATGATTTTTGCGGCACCACCCCAAGCAATTATGCAGTAGGTAAGTATGGATTGAACTAAAGCTAAGTATACCTGTTTTATTAAGTTATAGTCTGTAATGTAACGTAAGTTTTTAAATATATATATTAATTTACGTACTCTATTGCATAATAAGTCGATGTGCTTACGAAAATTTAGGTTAGGGTCAAGAGTGACACCTAAATATTTCATATTGTCTGTTTTCTCTAAAGTGGGACAAGTACATGCAAAGTCAGCGTTATAGGTTGTGCAGCTATGTGCGTAAATGTTTTGATTAGTAATTAGTTTGTTGTTATTCTTCATTGAAAATATGATATATTTAGTTTTATCTCTATTTAAGGTTAGAATATTATTATAAAGCCAATTTGATACGATATTAAATCCCGACTGAGCGTGTTCATAGACCTCTTCTCTTGTTTTTGCTGAGAATACCAGAGCCGTATCATCCGCATATGAAATAATGGTACCGTTTTGGAGATTTAGGTTGCACAGGTCATTTATATAAATTAGAAATAGTATCGGACCCAAAATTGACCCTTGTGGTATACCAAAGGAGCTGTTTTTCAGGTCAGAACTTACATAAAGACCAATTTTCACACATTGATGTCGGTCTCTAAGATAATCAGCAAAAAGTTCTAGTTGAATTCCTCTTATTCCCAGAGCTTCAAGCTTGTGTAATAATATAGAACAAGAAATAGTGTCGAACGCCTTGGCAAGGTCTAAAAAGATCCCTATGGAATGCATACCACTATCTAAACTACTAGTTATATAGTCTGTCAGTTGGGATACTGCCTGACTAGTTGACTTTTTTGGTCTAAAACCAAATTGCCGATTTGAGAGTAAATTGTTAAATTCTAAATATTTCATTAGTCTGCTGTTTATAATCTTTTCTAGAATCTTTGACAGACCTGTTAAAATTGATATGGGTCTATAGTTACTAATACTCTCTTTGTTTCCAGATTTGAAAATAGGAGTAACTACAGCTTTTTTAAGTAATTTAGGGAAGACTCCCGTATTTAGGCATAGTTGAAAAATATGAGTTAACGGTGGGGCAAGTTGTTCTTTGAATCTTTTGAGTATATTATTAGGTATATTGTCCCATCCAACAGCGCAGTCATCTTTCAACCCAGATATTATACGTAATACTTCATCGACATCTGTATCCAACAGTACAAAAGATTTAAGGGTGTGAGAGGTTGAAGGCATCGTAACATTTAGAGTTGGAAAACTTCTTGTATTTAAGCTTTTTCCTGCTAAGTTTTTACCAACATTAGCAAAATAATTGTTCATCTTATTTATAACTGTTAATGGGCAAGGCTCTGTTAGGAGTAAGTCCAGGGGCGGGTCCGGGATTATTGACTTGTACGTATATTTTTTTATGAATTTCCAGACAAGTTTACTGTTATTCCCTGCCTTTTTTAATTCCATTTTATCATGCTCAATTTTAAGTTTTTTTAAAAGATTGTTACAATAGTTTCTATATTTTTTATAAGTTATGGTGAGTACTTCATTTTCGGGAGAAAGTTTTGATTTTAGGTGAAGTTTATCCCTATGTCTAATGCAGCGAACGAGCCCGGGCGTAATCCAAGGTTTAATGTTTTTATATTTACGAGGCAAATCTGTTGTTGTAGTATTTTTTAAAACTGCACGTTGTAAAATATTAATAAAACAGTCTAAGGAGTTATTTGCATCATTACACTTATAAACTGGGTCGAAATTAATGCTGCGTATGTCACTTTCCAGGTTAGTCATTTTAATTTTATTAAAGCTGCGCATGCAAATTTTTCTAGGTACAGACAATTGTAAACTAAGTATTATGGCCTGATGATCAGTAATAGCAGAGTTAGTGACTAAGGTTATGGATGGTTTACATGATTTTATAACAAAATGGTCCAAACATGAGCCGCTTTGGTGGGTAGGGAGGTTATGTGCTGGTAGAAGCCCATGAAATGCGCAGATGTTCAAGTAGTTCTGCGCATGAGTATTTGTTCTACCTGAAGCAATGTTAATGTTTATATCGCCTGTTAAGATTATATTTTTAAATGAACAGAGTTTTTTTAAATTTATGTCAAGAGACTCCAAGAACAAGTCTAAATTTTGAGAGGGAGGCCTGTAAATAGCCACGACTACAGTGTCGTAATTGATTTTAATAATTAAACAATTACTGTCCTGATATGTTGGTTCTTCTGCGGTAACTTTTAAGTTATTTTTTGTGTATATTACTATACCAGCATTTTGATTGATGATTTTCTTTGTACTGTGTAAAGAGTAACCATCCATTGATGGTATCTCATTTTTATGATTTGATAGCCAACATTCTGTTAAGACTATGATATCACAACTTATATCGAGACTGTGCAATAAAACTTCTAATGCATTCATGTTACGGTTTATGCTGCGAATATTTTGAGTCAGTAGTGTCAAAGTTTTCTCATTTGGGGTCAAAAAATTCTTACACTCATCAATATTACAGGTTATGATTTCAGACACAGAGAAATTATCGAGTTCAGAAAGTAATTGATCAGTCATTGTAAATTAAAATTAACTGTTAACTAAAATAGATTAATATATAACTGTTTAAGTGCTCAGTAATAAACTAAAATTAGTGGCGCTCTTAGGCGCCCTCATAGTCTATTGAATTAATATAATTGATCTCAGCGTAATTACGTGCTGCGCAACTTACGTCACCAGTTTGGTGGTCACATCTTCTGTTGTAACGCTTACAGGTTGCACAATTGGGGGGAGAAGTTTTATTGGCACACTCCTTAAAGGTATGACCAGTCTCTCCACAGTGGTTACAAATAGGGCTGGTTTCTCTGCAAAATTTCGCTGCGTGACCAAATTGCTGGCAATTGAAACATCGTGTGACTATCGTAAAATCTCTGACAGGACATGAGGTCCAATTTATAAATAGTCGTCCTTGATTGATTAGGGCTTTTCTGATGCTAGCGGAAACTTCAAGTATGTAGTTGCAGGTAGATGCGGTTTTTTTACCCGATTTATGGCTTAATTTCATTGCCGCCAGGAGGGATTCTTGAGTTGAATCGGTAAACTTATCGGCCAGGTTTTGTTCATAAAGGCAATCAAAAACCTCTTTTTCACTCAGGGCTACGGGAACACCAATGACTATAATTCTAGGACGGCGTTTAATCGGTTCTTCCACAGTAAGGCCCGAGGAAGCAAGCTTCTCCGAATTCCTCAATTTTTCAATATCTCCTTTACAGTCGGTGCTAATAATAACACCTCCATTTCTAACTTTTCGAAGGCCACGAACATGTAATTTCAGTTGCTCTGGTGAAATAATTTTTTGGACGAGAGATTTTGTGTCGTCACTTGTTTTAGTCTTATCGGAGGGATAGATGGCAACCGAGCTCGTTTGTTGCCCGTGGTACTACCGGTGGTACTACCAGTAGTACCACCGGTAGTACCACGGGCAACAAACGACCGAGCTAAGATTATTAGGGCGAATGTAGTTCTCAGTGCCTTTTTTTACCATATCGGCAAAGGTCCGCTTTTCACCTGATTGCCATTTATCCTCAATGACCTCTTTTACTTGGCGTAGGGTATTTGTAACACCTTGTTGTTCTTGTAGGTGCTGAATGGTCGTGTGCGCATGCATCGTTTTTTGTTTCAGCGCTTGATAGAGGACCGCCATCTGAGATGTTCCATGCGAAACCTTACGGCAAATATTAGTGACCCGTAATTTCTGCTCAGAATTCATTTTTCCATCAGAGACTGTTGTGCATATTTCATTTAAAAGGGACTCAATGGAACCAAGCCATTTTTGTATCTCCTGAGTAGGCACGACTTCACTTGGCAACTCATTTACATTGGGCGCAGGTGGATTATCGGCGATCGGTTCGCATGGTTGAACTGGGGTTGGCGGAGGACTACGTCGTATTAATTGGCTTCGCCCAAAAGGACTAGACCCCGGATTAGACATAACTAACCGAGAAGCACTTTTTTCTCCGAAAATAATTCTAGTTCATAGTTGTTGTTTAGTAATGATCGCGAATACACTTGACACACTTATATTACTCACACCGCGGAAATTATATTAATATTGTTTATATTTAATTACATTTCATTGCAACACAAATAACACGTCCGTATGCAACAAAAAACATTAGCAGAAAAAGAAAATACTAAAAACCAGAATAAAATAAATATTTAAGGGGGCTCCCATACAACAAACGTGATTTTTTTGCCGTTTTTAAAGATAATGGTACCTAAGGAACCCTTCGTGCGCGAGTCCGACTCGCACTTGGCCGGTTTTTTGTAATGTTCTTTATCTGGTGTACAATAAAGCGATTTTGTATTGTATTGTAGTTAAGTACCTACTTATCTTAAGTCCTAGATTAAGATTTATTGTTATACCTAGGGTTGCCATCTCTAAAATTTGGCAACGAGGACAAGATGCGTGAAAACCTCGGATTTTAGAGCCTAGAACCTGGATATGTTAACAGGTTTTTTTAAACATATTCATAAGGCGGCCCCCCGCCTTATGAATATGTTTACAGTGATTTACAGAGTCGGTTCTACGGTTGATCGCGGCTTGCGGGCACAGTGCGTGAGTCGCAGGCGGCCCAAGAATAAATTTTTAAGCCCGGCCAGCACGCTCCCCGGATGCCCTCTAAACTAAGATAAATCCGGGGAAACCCGCCCGGACCGATGGCAAATATAGGTACGCAATAAAAATACCTACTGATTACTGAGATGGGCCAATGCTATAATATAACTCCTTGGCATACAGAAGATGAGAGACGACGACGAGGTCGGCCTCGTAAAAGGTGGCGGGACGATCTTACGGCCGGGAGTGTTGGCAATCTGCGAAAGACCGGGATTCTTGGAAGTTTTCGGCGGAGGCGTAGGTATGTCCAGCAGTGGGAGGATATAGGCTATTATATTAAAAATATGTTCAAACAATTTGTAGTATTAACTGTTTAAATCCTTACTGTATGCTACAGAAACTGTTCAGAAGCAGTAAAAATAACTGTTACGATAACAGTAAAGTCTAAACACGGCAATACTTAAAAGTAACTGCTTGTATCAGTAAACGCTAATGTTCAAACAGTTGATATTAACTGTTTAAATCCTTACTGTATGCTACAGAAACTGTTCAGAAGCAGTAAAAATAACTGTTACGATAACAGTAAAGTCTAAACACGGCAATACTTAAAAGAAACTGCTTGTATCAGTAAACGTTGATGTTCAATCAGTTGATATTAACTGTTTAAATCCTTACTGTAAGCTACAGAAACTGTTCAGAAGCAGTAAAAATAACTGTTACGATATCAGTAAAGTCTAAACACGGCAATACTTAAAAGTAACTGCTTGTATCAGTAAACGCTAATGTTCAAACAGTTGATATTAACTGTTTAAATCCTTACTGTATGCTACAGAAACTGTTCAGAAGCAGTAAAAATAACTGTTACGATATCAGTAAAGTCTAAACACGGCAATACTTAAAAGTAACTGCTTGTATCAGTAAACGCTAATGTTCAAACAGTTGATATTAACTGTTTAAATCCTTACTGTATACTACAGAAACTGTTCAGAAGCAGTAAAAATAACTGTTACGATAACAGTAAAGTCTAAACACGGCAATACTTAAAAGTAACTGCTTGTATCAGTAAACGCTAATGTTCAAACAGTTGATATTAACTGTTTAAATCCTTACTGTACGCTACAGAAACTGTTCAGAAGCAGTAAAAATAACTGTTACTATAACAGAAAAGTCTAAACACGGCAATACTTAAAAGTAACTGCCTGTATCAGTAAACGCTAATGTTCAAACAGTTGATATTAACTGTTTAAATCCTTACTGTATGCTACAGAAACTGTTCAGAAGCAGTAAAAATAACTGTTACGATAACAGTAAAGTCTAAACACGGCAATACTTAAAAGAAACTGCTTGTATCAGTAAACGTTAATGTTCAATCAGTTGATATTAACTGTTTAAATCCTTACTGTAAGCTACAGAAACTGTTCAGAAGCAGTAAAAATAACTGTTACGATATCAGTAAAGTCTAAACACGGCAATACTTAAAAGTAACTGCTTGTATCAGTAAACGCTAATGTTCAAACAGTTGATATTAACTGTTTAAATCCTTACTGTATACTACAGAAACTGTTCAGAAGCAGTAAAAATAACTGTTACGATAACAGTAAAGTCTAAACACGGCAATACTTAAAAGTAACTGCTTGTATCAGTAAACGCTAATGTTCAAACAGTTGATATTAACTGTTTAAATCCTTACTGTATGCTACAGAAACTGTTCAGAAGCAGTAAAAATAACTGTTACGATAACAGTAAAGTCTAAACACGGCAATACTTAAAAGAAACTGCTTGTATCAGTAAACGTTAATGTTCAATCAGTTGATATTAACTGTTTAAATCCTTACTGTAAGCTACAGAAACTGTTCAGAAGCAGTAAAAATAACTGTTACGATATCAGTAAAGTCTAAACACGGCAATACTTAAAAGTAACTGCTTGTATCAGAAAACGCTAATGTTCAAACAGTTGATATTAACTGTTTAAATCCTTACTGTATACTACAGAAACTGTTCAGAAGCAGTAAAAATAACTGTTACGATAACAGTAAAGTCTAAACACGGCAATACTTAAAAGTAACTGCTTGTATTAGTAAACGTTAATGTTCAAACAGTTGATATTAACTGTTTAAATCCTTACTGTATGCTACAAAAACTGTTCAGAAGCAGTAAAAATAACTGTTACGATATCAGTAAAGTCTAAACACGGCAAACCTTAAAAGAAACTGCTTGTATCAGTAAACGCTAATGTTCAAACAGTTGATATTAACTGTTTAAATCCTTACTGTATACTACAGAAACTGTTCAGAAGCAGTAAAAATAACTGTTACGATATCAGTAAAGTCTAAACACGGCAATACTTAAAAGTAACTGCTTGTATCAGTAAACGTTAATGTTCAAACAGTTGATATTAACTGTTTAAATCCTTACTGTATGCTACAGAAACTGTTCAGAAGCAGTAAAAATAACTGTTACGATATCAGTAAAGTCTAAACACGGCAATACTTAAAAGAAACTGCTTGTATCAGTAAACGCTAATGTTCAAACAGTTGATATTAACTGTTTAAATCCTTTCTGTATACTACAGAAACTGTTTAGAAGCAGTAAAAATAACTGTTACGATATCAGTAAAGTCTAAACACGGCAATACTTAAAAGTAACTGCTTGTATCAGTAAACGCTAATGTTCAAACAGTTGATATTAACTGTTTAAATCCTTACTGTATACTACAGAAACTGTTCAGAAGCAGTAAAAATAACTGTTACGACAACAGTAAAGTCTAAACACGGCAATACTTAAAAGTAACTGCTTGTATCAGTAAACGTTAATGTTGTTGTTGATATTAACTGTTTAACTCCTTAATGTATGCTACAAAAACTGTTCAAAAGCAGTAAAAATAACTGCTACAATATCATTTAAGCCTGAAAACGGCAATACTTTAAAAAAAAACTGCTTGTTTTAGTTAACGTTAATGTTCAAACAATTGAAATAACTGTTTGGCTCTTTACTGTATGCTACAACAACTGTTCTAAAGCAGTAAAAATAACTGCTACGATATCAGTAAAGCTCTGAAAACGGCAATACTTAAAAGGAACTGTTTGTTTCAGTAAATTTTAATGTTCATTCAATTGAAATAACTGTTTAGCTCTTTACTGTTTTTGCCCATTTCAGTGCACTGTCAGTAATCAATTATTTTAACATAAAAATAAGTTTCCGGAACCGTTTTTTTTTTACTGTACAAGAACAGTAGAAAGTCTCGTTTTATTTTTTTCAGTGTCATTAGATGATTTATCTAATGACTCCTCCCTCCTACATACACTTAACCTGTGGACTCGACATCGAAACAAGGTAACCTGTTTTTTTTTTCTGGGTGGGAAAATCATCGAACGACTTCTCCCGCTCTGGGTAAAGTGGAAGGGAGTGTCAGACTTCTACTGACTAAAAACCCATCCATGAGCTGTGCAGAATGTCCATTCCCAATTCCAAAATCATTACGTATGCAGACGACACCGCAGTCATAGTTTACGGACCAACTTGGGATAGTGTTAAGCGCTATGCAGAAGAGGCAATAACAAGAATAATGAAATGGCTAAACCTAAACCTACTTACTCTAAATTGCGATAAAACGACGTTCATTCCATTCTCTATCCGGCGTAACAATTTGCCCGAAAAGTCCTTTTCCCTAACAGCGCATATCTGCTCAAATCAATCCGCATCATGCTTATGTCCGACACTTAAAAGAACTGACCATGTAAAATATCTGGGTGTCCAAATTGACGGAGGCTTGCGGTGGGACAAACAGGTTGACGCCATTTCCACTAGATCTATGAAACTTTTGCATGTTTTCAAATCCCTTAGAGACTCGGCCACGCCCGAAACCCTGAAGATGGTGTACTATGCATTATGTCAATCTATTATTGGATATTGCATCACAGTATGGGGTGGTGCAAATATAACCAGTCTTCTGAGGGTTGAAAGAGCGCAGAGAGCCGTACTGAAGGTGATGTTGCGTAAACCTTTTCGCTATCCCACTACGCAACTATACGCAGATTGCAAAGTACTTTCAGTCCGCCAGCTTTTCGTACTCCAGTCTACTATTAGAAAACATGCTAGCGTTCCCCCAGCTGACCCCGCAAAAAGGAAGAAACTTCCGTTAAGTACCTCTCACAAAACCACCTTTGCTCGACACCAGTACTACACATTAAGTACACATATATCTACAAACAAGCTCACAAAAAATTAAACATTGTAAATCTAAATAAATATGAAATAAAATCAAAATTAACTAAATGGCTACTGGAGCTTGACTATCTACAAACAGAATCCTTACTTAAGTACGTTGTCTAACTACCTACATATATCTCCAAACACGCGCTTCCACACACTTCACACACAGCAAACATCATACATACTTACACTAAACATAAACACACACACACATCAAACTCATTTAGGAAAATTAACTTTACTTTTATTAATTATATTATTAATTATTTCTATTTAGACTGATCTTTATTCACATCATTTGTTCGGGTAGATCGGCACAGTCCACTATTGTATACCTATAGCATCTCATTTTAAGCTGAATCACTGTCTCTCAAGATACAGGTTCCAACCTAGTTTGAGAGGCAGGGTTTCCCTTATTGTGTACAGATTACAGTCCCTAGATAGTTTTTGTATTGTGTTTCTACCAAAGCTCACTGAAATTGTTTTTATGTTAAACATTTTTATGGTAAACATGTCAAATCTGTATTTTATGAAATAAAGATATATTATATATTATTATTATCCTGTTCCTTCAGCTGCCCTTAAGTTCCGGGGCCGCGGTATCTCATTAGAACATTACCGCAACCCCGGAACCAAAGTAACTTACGAGGGCGATATTGTAATGCAAAGGTCCAAGTTAATTAATATTAGACTCCGTCATACTATTTGAAGCCTAGAAAGATTGGATATAGGTATCTTATATTATTTTGACTTTTCTCAACGTTATATCAATAAAAACTAAACTAGAAACCAATATTCCCTAGTAACCTTATCCATCCACTTTTCTTTTTAATCTGGAATCTTGGGAAATCTAAAATGAAAACATGCATGTCACACAGAAGAAAAAATATCAGAACTTTCTCCTTTTTTTAAAGTCGGTTAATGTAGATAGGTATTTTATGACAACTATCTGAATTGAATTAAAAAAAAAAGTTTAATTTTATAATTATCGATATCGTATTCAGCCGTTATAGGTAACAGCACAGATTTTTACGATAAAAATACGAAAGAAAAGACAGGGATAAAAGAATTAGAATTTCTTCATGTAAGAAAGAGACATTTCCAAAAGACATCAACGCGCGACACAATTTTGTCCTTGACCACCCAAACCACCACTTTAAATGGACCTCTGAAGTAGCTTATAATCTGATTAAATGATAAATAATTTTCATATTATTTCATTACTGATGAATAGTTATGTCATCCATTTGGTATCTAGATGTCTGGGAATGTTTTCCACACCATTTCAACGCGCATGAAAGCATTATTATGCGTTATAAATTGGATACAAAAATTTAAAATTTGTAATTGTTATGCACATGCACACAGGCCTAATACTTGGTCACAACTAAAATGGTTCGTGTATCGTAGCCAATATATAAGAGCAAAAACTCGCATAGTTTTCGTGCGTCGGGGCAACGTATGTGCGATCAAGTGGTTTTCAAATCAGTGCGTAGTACCCACGTTTCCAAGATAGTCCCGCAGGCCTGGCTGACGGATAATCTATGACTTCATCATGGCCCTCTTGTTCAGGGATGGCGCCCTTATAATAATTATAATCATTATTACCAGACAGCGATAATTTTAATAATAATATGCTTCTAAAATAGTGCTTATATGCTTACAAATAATTATTACATTCCAGATGTAACAATTGTATTGACGAACTGTAAGCCGTTGCTGTCTTGTTAACTATTCTGTTTTACTTATGGAACTCCAATACATCAACATGAAAATTGTCTTTACTCTTAATAAAATATAACGATTGTAGTACATACGGATTTCAGGTTTTAATAAAATACATTTTTGTTTCAAAAAACAAAGCATTGGTTGAAGAAGCATCCAATAAAAATGAAGCCTTTATCCTGGTGAGAAAATCATCTAATGACTCCTTCCGCTGTGGGTGGAGCAGAAGAGAGTGTCAGACTTCTACTGACTAAAAACCCATCCTGTTTCTTCAGTTGCCCTTGTGGTCCGGGGCCGCGGTATCTCGTTAAAACATTTCAGCAGCCCCAGCACGCAATAAAAATAAAGCCTGGAATCACGCAGCTTTAATCCTTTATAGTGAGTGAGTTGCTGCCCGCATGACCGAAAATAGAATAAAGTAAACTATTTTTACAAATAAGGAACGTCTGTCTAAGAATGGCAACGGATTGGTAGGTATATCTCATTTAAAAGATTCACTATAATCTCGTGCTAGGTTATTTCCGATTAGAAATTACATACGTTCTGAACTGCCACAGGCGTCCAAGGTGAGGGTAGGATATTCTAGATATTATAAGAAAACGACTATCAGCTCGGTGTTATACGGGAACGGATGAATAATAATTATATTCGCGGAAATCCAAATAATGAAAATTGACTTATGGAATCTTTATAATGCGATTGCATGGGCGTGACCTAAGTGGTACCGAGTGGTTTTCGTTACGCTTCTAAGTTAAACACGTTAATAACTTTCAAGGGTGTATTGCTAACAATAAAATAAAGGCTAAGCTACCCCTAAAATTATAGAAATGAAAGCACACGGCTGCTGTAGATAATACACTGAGCATGCGGCGCAATTAGTGCGACCCACAGAAATCAAAGTTATTTATTTTATCTATGGTGCGACCGTATTATGTCGCTAGGTCAGTAAAATATTGCATCGAACAACGACTCCTGAACAGCGTGAGCATCGACTCGATGTTATTAATAAACTCTTTCAGAAAAGTTAAGCTGTCACTTCCCTCATTAGCTCAATACCATGGAATGATGACCTAATAAATAATGCTTTGAAAAAAAAATATTGTAATTGCCCATAATATTTGAGGGTCGATTTCCTAGGATCCCATCATCACCTTCCGTCATATATATAGTTAGGTATATTTTATTTTCGGAAGGCTTACAGACTAATAACATTTTAACAATTATATATTAAAACTGAGTTGCTAATTACAAGCCCTCACAGATAAATACAAAGTTATGTAAAAAAAGACTATGTTTAAACTAAACTAGCCTAATATAAAATAGACTGATGTGTTCTACTCGACTACACAAGTTAACTAAAACAATTAATTTATGTTCAGGTGTGCAGTTCAAGGTGCCTCAGGTTCAAGAAATGGTTTTGCTAAGAGCTTCCTTAGTGTGTTTGCATTGGTGCAAAACAAATCAACATCATGTTCACAACAAATTTTGTTGAAGCTGCGACTCGCTCTACAGAAGTAGGCATTACGCCTATAGTTAGTGTTTACAGAAGTGGTCGCTGTCTTAGCCACAATTTGATTAGTGCGTAACGTTAACTTAGAAACAAGTTCAGGACTGTCAAATAAATTATTTGCAATATTTAATAAGTAACATATGTCATTAAGGTGATACGTAAAAAATAAGACATAGCTCGAGGGGCGTAGCTTAACGGAAGACGCGGGGAGCACCCCCGCTAGAATACATTGCAAACTCGAGCGCACGCTCTCGGTGAGTTTGCGATGTAGTTTGTGTGTTTTGATTTTTTAGAATAGAGAAGGGACGGAGTTGCCAAAATCAAATACATTTCTTTTTAATCTGAACTAAACTAACTTATTCATTATATTGTTAGGTATTTAGTGTTTTACTTTATTTAAGAATGACAAAAATAATATAACGTGTGTAAATGAACAGACCGTAACAGTAAATGATCATAATGACCTAAGAAAAAGAACTACTAGTGTAGTAAACAAATTCTTACTATGATTTTATTTAATTCATTTACTTAAAATGAGTAGTAACAAAAAGTTGCTTCAAAACTACGCTTTTTAACACACTTTTATTAGGTCGACCTGTATGTAACTAACTATGTAATGGAATCTAAGGTAACTACTTTAGCCATCTTCCAAGGGTCGTAGCGTAATGAAAATTGGCAACTGTATGTAGTTCTGATGACAATACAATAATATGGCGAACTGATCTGATGATGGAGCCGGAAGATATGAACTGGAACTTCATGATGGAAAATCGTATCATAGCTGTTTTGGATTTCTTAGAAAAGTCTTGTAATGAACTTTGACCACGATTAGGTTTCAAGGTTTGATGATGAAGCCGGAAGATAGGCAGTGGCATTCCATGATGGAATATCGTATCATAGTCGTGTTTGTACTTGTGAGAAAAGCCACGTAATGGACTTTGAACACGATCAGGTTTCAAACAAGATCAGGTTTCAGGATAACAAACCTAAAGAAAATCCGTTATCGGTTTTCTTAACATTTTTGTCAACCTTTTGTGATGTCACTTTCAAATCCTCTGGGGTGATTGACCGTTTAATTGTTCACTACTCGTGGGAATAATATAAAAAAAGAAACAGCAACACAAAGAAAACGGAGACTACAAAAAAAAAAAGGAAAAGCGCGAACAAATTTTTTGTTTTTACGTGCACTTATAAAAGCGTGTTTTTCTAGTGATTTTTAAACTATTAATTTATTATTTAATTAAAGATAATTCATCCAATTAAATTTTTTGATGGATATTTTCTTACGAATAAAAGTCAGAGTATGTAAAATATATAAGATTTAATTAAAAATTACTAAAATCTATAACTACACTATTTTCTTGGAATACATGTCTCTCGCCTTCATTTAATATTTCATCAGAGACATTTCCCCCGCATGTTTTATTTTCTTTGTTTGTATCCTTGCCCCTATTTTTATTAATTACATATTCTGGATCACGGATCTCTCATGTACCGAGGATCTACCAGTCATATCATTATTTTCAATCTCTATTTCATATGGTAGAGGCTCATCATCTTCACTGACCTCTAGTGAATGCACCAAATCATCGTCGCGTATTTCCCTTTCCGTGTCCAACTGGCGACATCGGTCTCGCGAAATACACACGCTTTTGTATTACTACACAATTCAACCAACCCGTGCTCAACTCGCGTCAAATGAGTACGTTTTTGCGGTCAAGCAACGTTAAAAGAGGTTTTACAAAATAGTGTGCAATTGAATTGAACACGGTTTTTTAACTGGTCTGTTCGAAACAAATCCGTACTGATTTAGCGGGGTGCGTCTCATATCATAAAAAGTTATTTGGTATATTTTCATTTCAATAACGTTCACAAGATAGTGAGTTATACCAACTGTTGATGTAATTTCTTTAGACATAACATTTATATACTCTAAAACTTATTTCGTATAACGTTATTGGATATAACGTTTATTTAATCGAAAATCATTAAGCCTATCGTTTAAAATATATAATATTGCGAGTAATTTGATTGAGCGTGCTGCGGAAGCGGCGTGACAGAAACGAATTGCTGCGAAACCGATTCCACGTCTGTTCCATGTATGTCCTACCCCTAGAGTGTTATTTAAAATCGCGTAGGCGCGGAGGGGCGAGGCGGCCCGCGAGGTGAGGAGCGGGTGGTTTTAACACTCGCCGCCGCGGCTGAGGCTGGTCGGCGAAGCCAGCCAGCAAGCCGCAGCCGCGGTGGTGAGCGTGAAACACATCTGCGAGGATAAGCTTGCATGGGACCGCCGGAGCCCTGCAGCACCGGAGCCGTGACAGAAACTATGCCTGCTGCATGTTGCATGCTTGCTTGCATCAGGGGTGGATCTACCTATGGGCTATTTGGGCTGCAGCCCAGGGCCCCATGGATATAAGGGCCCCCCTGCCAGTTTTCATTAATAAAATAGACGATACTTTTAAATCTATATTATATAATAAATCGAAAATATGTAAAATTCAAACACAATTTTGGCAACGCCATAATCGGCCAATCCGTATGTGCGACTATCGAGAACGAAGCAGGGAATTCCCTTGTCTCTTATAATGATCGGGTATTCAGTGTTAAAAATACTTAATACCCCTAGGAAGGGCGTAGGGTAGATTCCTAAAATATTTTATTTAGTCCGTCACGTAGTTTAACAAAAAAACATTCGATACGTTTTTTTTATTTTTTCACGTAATTGAAAAATTAAGACGATACAGTGAGTTGAAGTTTCGCGTGACGTCACACTCCAGTATAATTCTTGACACTGTGTGACGTCAGCAGCCCCCACTCCTATACTTTGAAGCTTTCCATTTTGTGAATTTTTCTTGACTTGAAAGGGCAAAAAATACGTGATCAATATTTTTTGAAATTCTACCTGATGAACCAAATAAAATAATTATTTTGTAACACAGGAAACTACCCTATTGCGTTGGGCTTGGGTTGTACCGCCACAATTTTGTTATTGTCATCTAAATACAAACTTAGTGTTTAATTGTCACAACTGTGTGTGAGTATGGATATTTAGTGTGCTATTAAGTGATAAGTAACTTATTCTAATCAAATTCAAATTATTTATAAAACGTAAGCTATTTCAGGAAGCTATTTACACAGTCAAAGATTATATTGAGGATTAAAAGGCTTGGGAATTAGTTGCTCCAATGATATACGTACTTATGTGCTCTTTTTTAATATATTTTGCTGAGTTAATGATTAACTTTCTAAAGGATTGTATATACCTACTTTGTATTTAATTATTTCTTTTTTCGTTTTTTGATCTTTTATATTTTTATTATTATGAATGTGAGGAATATGTAGGTTATTATTTCTTTTTATGTTATTTTCATTATAATTTATAGTTGATGTATGGCTGTTTGAGTATTTGTCTTACCTACCCAAATGTCCTTACTTTGATACTGTTCGTCAGATCGTTGAGCTCCTTAAGTTCAAAGTTGAGCTACACGATAACTGACAAATGTTTGCACTCTAGATGGTCCGCTCAAATTTGTGACTTATCGTACTTATAATAATTGAAAGTAATCTGATTATGATATGATCCTACAATGCTCCTAATTTAAGAAATCTACACTAATATTATAAAGCAGTAAAGTTTGTTTCTTTGAATGCGCTAATTTTTGAAAGTACTGGGTGGATTAAGATAAAATTTGGTATTGAAGTAGGTTCAAGCTTGAGAAGTGTTATAGGCTTCTTTTTACCCGACTGCTAGTTTGTAAAGTCTTTGCATATTTTCCTTCAATATAAGATAAGATAAAATTTATTTGTACATAAGAAAAGACACGTAATACATAAAAGATAAACAGTAGGTTGTACAGCAAATCTAAAAATTAGTGTCAGATTTCCGGCACCTAAACTAGGTACGCAGACCTGTATCTTAGGAGTCGGAGATATTTCGGCATTGGCAATAAATAACACGACCGTGACATTTCGGTTACAATATTTCTGTTGTCAACAGCAAAAGAAGGTTGTGTGTGTGTTTATGAGTGTCTGGAAGGTTTGTGTGTGTATGTGTTTGTGTGAGTGGGTGTGTGTATATGCGTGTGTGGGCGACGGTGTGCTTATGTGTGAATGAGAGATAGTATGATTCCATAGGAGTATAAATAAATTTAAGTTTCGGTACACAATATTTTTTCTGCTTCGTCATAAGATAAAAGAAGTAGCCAGTTCTTAAGTTTTTTTTAATTCGTGAGTCGTGAGTCTATAAATGGAAATAATTTTATTAATTTTGTTATAAATACGTGAACTTTGTGCTAAAAATTGACGACTTGCAAATGCATATCGACAAGGGATTGCTTTGCATACTGGAAAACCTTTGCGCCTTTGAAGTAGGTTTTTGTCTAGAGGAAGAGTACGGTGTCTTCGCTGGATAGAACGGAGGATATATAGCTGTCTGACTGTGAGGATTTGTGCGTCAGAATATAGCTGGTCAGTAGAGAAGTCTCTTGGTTTAAAGAGCATCACTTTCAGTAATGCTCGTAGTCAGTTATGTTTAATTTTTAAATAATTTATAAATATTTGATATTTAATAACAGGCCTTTACCTATGAAATCGCTGTTTTGCGGTACTGGCAATTTCAAATTATAATATTAAATCATATACTGTCCTCTTAATCTGTATCATGGATACTGTGGAGACTTTTGCCGGTTTTTCTCCCTAGAAAACGACCAATTTCAAACCATGCACTAACTTCTGACGTATTGTAAGTGCCCATGTGGGCCTATGTGAAATAAATATGTTGAGTTTGAGTTCGATAATCATATTGTTTTGGCTAATAATTATAACTTCAAATTTATTTTATTTTATAATTTGGAATTCTTGTTTCAAAGTTTGGCATAACCGTGCCCCTTGTACCTACGGCCCACAACCTCAACGACGTTTACAAAACGAACTCTAAAAATGAATGCACCACCCGTTATTAGTTTGCTCGTGTCCGATCTGGAAATTTCGACCTGAAAAATGAACCCTGTGGTTGTCGATGACGAATTAAAGGCGATTGTGGGAGCTGATGATCACCCGATCTGCGGCTGAATTAGAAGCAGCTTTCAACGCTAGTATCAAAACAATATTGGTTTATTTGCGTCAAATTGGCAAGGTAAAAAAGCTTGACGTCTGCCCCACGAATTCAGTGATCATCACCGCGAAGGACGCATCGAGACCTACCTTGCACTGCTTAACAGGCACACAAACGAAATAATTTTGTTGCCTGCGGTGAAAAATGGATCCTGTTCGACAATCGTAAGCGAAATTGGTTGGATCCTGGATTAGCATCTAAACGTTTTCCTAAACGAAAACTGACCCCTAGAAAAGTGATGGTCCCTGTTTGGTGGTCTAACCCTGGTGTAATGAGTTATCTACCAAACAGGATGAGCATTACTGCAGAACTGAACACAATTATGGAGAAGCTCGCACATCTCCAACCAGCTTTGGTCAATCGCTCGGCTCCGCTGCTCTTGCACGACAACGCGCGTCCTCATACTACACAGCAGACGGTCTACAAGTTACAAGAGCTGGTGTTGGAAGTTCTCCGCCATCTGTCGTACTCACTAGACCTTGCACCTACAGACTTCTACTTTTTCCTGAATTCTAAACTTCTCGGGAAAAAATCAACATCATAGAGGCAGTAAAAATGCCTTTGCAGAATTTGTTGCCTCCCGTCCAACTGATTTCTTCAAGAAGGGTATCAATAAGCTACCAGTGCGTTGGAAAAGATGCATCGATTGCATGAGTGATTATTTTGATAAATAGAAATAAAATATATAGACAAAAACACGATGACTGATTTCATGAATAACGGCAATATCATTGGTAATGGCTTTCAGTATTAATATACCAGACGTACTACAGGGCACCATCCTCACTTGGTCAATATACCACTTTGTCATACTATGTAATTCTCCTCTACATTTATTGTGCGCACTTTGTCGGTCGGACTTCGGTCGGACTTCGACCGGTCTTCGAATCGGTTTGGAACTCTCTGTCGGCTTCTGTGTTCTTTTGCACATATGACCCGTCTGCCACCTTTAAAGTAAGAGTGAAAAATCTCCGGCAGATGCCTTGCCACCACGAATTTTGGCCCTGGCAACGCACTTTCTTTCTATTTCATTAAGAAAAAAGCAGAAGAAAAATATTAGTTTAGTCCTGTCAAATTAAGATATTCCATAGACAATTTTAGACTCGATTAAAAAATTGGTTACTAAAAATACGTCAATTTACGTCAGGCGCTGACTAATTTGACAGAAATAAACTAGCATTTTCTGTCCTTTTTATAATAAAATAGTAAGAAAAAGATGCACTGAACTTTAGTTTAGTTTGTGAACAAGACAATCCGCGCCAATGTATTTCTTTCTATCTTAATAGGAAATAAACAGTTTACTGACTAATTTTTTTCCAAGAAGTTAGTAGTTAGACACTGTTGATCATCCAAATTTAAAAATTATAATGGCGACTCTAATCTTCTGTTTTCCGAATCACATGTATTATCCGAGGTCTGCTCCGGCGCTGTGATTTTGTCTCTGTAAAATAAAACTGGTATGTAAATATTCAAAAATATGGAACCCTCATAGTTCGCCATGTCTGTCCGTGCGTCCGTTCGTATGTCACAGCCATTTTATTCCGAAGCTATTAGGAATATACATGTGAAACTTGGTAGGTAGATGTATTCTGTAAACCGCTTTCAGATTTTATAAAAAAAAATATTTAAAATAAAGGGGGGCTCACCATACATGGAACTGAAACTGAAAAATTTTTTTTTTCATGAAACCTATGCGTGTGTGGTATCTATAGATAGGTCTATAAAAATGACATAGGGGTTTCTGAAACTACTTTTTATAAAGTCAATCGTTTAAAAGATATACGCTACCAAAGTGGTAAAATGTGTACCTCCCCCCCCCCCCCCTCTAACTTCTGTAATAATGGAATGAAAATCTAAAAAAAATATATGTCTGTAGATCTTAATGTATACTTTCAACCAAAATTGGTTTGAACGAAATCGGGTCATCATTTTTTGTGATACAACATATTTTCTAAAACCGCAAATATAACTTTGTAATTCATACAAACACTATGAAAAACAAAGTTATTTGGCGTAGTTGTAAAAAATGTAAATAACTTAGTTTTAAGAAATTTGTAAGGTTTTGTTTTTCGTCAAATAAATATACATATTATATTATATTACATTATACTATAATAGTTACTACGAAACCCTTCATGGGCGAGTCTGACTCGCACTTGGCCAATTATTTTCCGTCATTTTACGAGCATGATCCCTCAGGCGTTCCAAATGTCGGTTTTTAGGGTTCCGTAGCCGAATGGCAAAAAACGGAACCCTTATAGTTTCGACATGTCTGTCCGTCTGTCTGTCTGTCCGTCCGTCCGTATGTCACAGCCATTTTATTCCGAAACTATTAAGACTATACATGTAAAACTTGACAGATAGATGTATTCTGTGAACCGCTTTCCGATTTTAAGAGAAAATTTAAAAAATATTTAAAATAAAGGGGGCTCCTCATACATGGAACTGAAACTGAAAATATTTTTTTTCATGAAACCTATACGTGTGTGGTATCTATAGACAGGTCTTTAAAAATGACATCAAGGTTTCTAAAATTACTTTTTCATAAAGTTAATCGTTTAAAAGATATATGCTTCCAAAGTGGTAAAATGTGTGTGTCCCCCTCTAACTTCTATAATGATGAAGAGAAAATCTAAAAAAAACATATGTTGTAGATCTTAATGTAAACTTTCAACCAAAATTGGTTTGAACGAGATCGAGTCAACAGTTTTTGAGATACAGTATATTTTCTAAAACCGCAAATATAACTTTGTAATTCATACAAACACTATGAAAAACAAAGTTATTTGGCGTAGTTGTAAAAATTGTAAATAAGCTACTTTTAAGAAATTTGTAAGGTTTTTGGTTTTTTTTTTTTTCAAATAAATATATTACTACGGAACCCTTCATGGACGGGTCCAACTCGCACTTGGCCAATTTTTTCACCTTTCGTTGTCTTTTATGCTTATTCCCCATATCGGTAAACTAATGTTATATAAACCTTGTTCACTTGTCAAATATAGATAAATCAAATCAGAAAACAAGACTAAACAATAACTATTTCGATAAAATAATATAATCACGGTTGCGGGAGGAACCGACACAGGTCTATCGCTGACAAAGGCCGCAGGCGAACTGGGCGGGCACAAGAAAGTGACAGAGTCTATTACTTCCACGTGCGAAAAAAAGAGAGCGCAACAATGCGCTGGAACCAAAATAAAACAACGTAAGCGCCAAGCCAAATAAAAATTGTTTAAAAATAAATTAAGCTATGTATCAAAAATATTTTCAGTCATAGTTTTTAATTACTTATTATGCACATTTTGAATGCAATTTTGAAATGAAATTCCTTAGGATTTTAGAATTACAGGAAAAAATAAAAAAAAATAGAGGTCTTTTCGGAATCAAATTCGATGGAGCAAATTTAACCCAATTTCGTTTTCCTTCGGTAAAAGTATTAATGAAATAGTCAATAAACATATTACCAAAAATTAAATCCATACTTGCTGGAATAGTGAAATAAATGGTGACGAAAAAACCCCTAATTTATTTTGGTATCGCCTTAATATTACGCCTTTGGTCAAGCGGCAGAAAATGTTACCTTCTACATCGGTGATTTTAATCAACAGATACTTGTTTCGCCCGATAACCTAGGTACTTAAGAAATTTTTTCTCAATACCCTCAATGCGAGAGATGTAGATTCCGTACTGAGGGTTCCAGACTTGTGATGCATACTCAAGATGGTTGCGTACGAACGAACAATACAAAACTTTGATCGGTTTTAGCGATCGGAAAGAAGCCGAGGTTCTCATTATGAAACCAAGTGCTCTCGATGTTTTTTTTACTATTCCATCAATATGCTTATCGAAAGGCAGCTTGCTATCTTGTATAATCCCAAGATCCCTAATAGTATTGACCTTCCATATACCGATATTGCAGTGTGAATGATGAATCAATTATCGACTTCTGGCGCGTAAAAGTCATATGAAAACATTTTGATACATTCAATTCAAGCATGTTACGTCTACAATATTCATCAAATCTATTCAAATCAGCTTGTAACAGGTGCGTATCAGCTATATTTCGGATAGTTTTATGAATCTTCATATCGTCGGCATAAAGTAAAATATAACATTTTTCGAAACAATGTTTCACATCAGCAATAAAAATAGTAAACAATAGGGACCCTAATATGGAACCCTGAGGAACTCCCGAGGGGACAGAACACCATCCAGAGGTGTACCCCTGAAGCACTACAGCTTGCGTTCTGTTATCAATATACGAGGAAAACCAACGATATAAATCTCCATGCATTCCGGCCTTAAATAGCTTCTCCATGAGCAGTGCGTGGTTAATACGATCTTTTGATCGATATACTCAGTAGTATTTGATCAGTATAAATGACGTCAACTTGTGCGCGGTTTCCCGGATACCCTCGGATATGTATTCACGGGATAAGATTAAGTTAGATGTAGTGGAACGCTTCCTGAGAAAACCGTGCTGCTCATCACCAAAGTTGCACTTCAAAGCATTGTATACGTCAGTAAACACAATACGTTCTAAGATTTTTGAGAACAGACATATCTTGGATATCGGTCGGTAATTAGAGATATCCGACTTATTACCTTTTTTGAATACTGGAGTAACGAACGCTGACTTCCAAATTTTTGGAACTATGCCTTCCGACAGTGACCGCCTGAATAAAATACAAAGTGATTCAACTAAGCTATCCGCACAATTTACTATAAATAATGGAGGCATGTAATCAGGACCGCCAGATTTGGCTAGGTCCATGGTCTTTAATAACTTTAGAACTTGAGAATGAGACACACCAATTGAGCCGAAACATGTTAAATCATGTTCAACGCTAATGCCATCGGAAGTAGTCGCGGGCACGGGATTCAGTTCCTGGAATGTTGAATGGAAATAGTCTGCGAATAAATTGCTGATCTCGTCACCTGTACTCGCTGTCTTATCACCATAATGCATTACTTTTGGAAAAGTACCAGTTTCTTTTACTCTTAACATACGACCAAAAGGATTTCGGGTTCTGAATGATAGAAGACTCAATTCTATCCATATATCTATTGAAACATGTTTTCTCCAAGTAAGCTGCTCTATTAGGTACGTAAAATAATAGTCATATAGATACTTTCCATTATCAGCTCAAAAACATGTGATGATGATTATGAGGCACAAATATCTGAATTAGACATTTTGTAAAATAGCCTTTAATCATATGTTAATTACAAATTAATGTGAAGGTCTGCGCAATGAGTGTCACATTTTATAGGATGTATTTAACCTTTTCACCGCCAAGCACTTCTATAGAAGTTCGGGATTTTCGTGCCACCAGCGCCACAACTTCTATAGAAGTTGTTCATTTTAACTATCTTATTAAAATAAATTTACTGTGATTAAAAGTTTTGTTTCATTTTATTATTTAAGATAGCACTGTCTACTACCCTGTTTTTTATTTTTCTACACAAAATAAGCCCTAGTTTATCCTAAAATCGGCAAAAACAGAAACTCCGAATTTTGTTACTTTCCTCAGAACGCCAATCACTTCATATCAAGTTGGCCAGTGATGTGCCGTGAAAGGTTGATTTCACCATTGAAATATTTATAAATACAGAAAGTTACGAATATCGAAAACAATTTGAGATCAATAAAATATGAACTTAGTTATCTACTTCATTACAAAGGATAGTAGATGAATTTCGACCTTCAGGTAGATGCCGATACGTAATTATTAAGTTGTTACCAATTCTTGTCGATAGTTATTTTCCCATCTCTACAAAACAATTGGTCGTCTATGCCTCTGTACGCCACCGAGGGCCACGAACTACTATAGAAGTTGGTCAGTGACGTCATAGGCGTGCGGCTGTCAAGGTCACTTTGGCATAGTGCAGCACAAAATCGGATTCGCGCGCACGCAGCTTTCTTTCTGTCACTTGATAACAAATAGAAAAATTAGTGAAGAACTTGATTCGGACGAACTTCTTAAAATTTTGCAAGGTGTGGAATCGGACTCGGAGTATTTTGTGGAGAACATTGAACCAGAAGATAATTCTTAGGTATGTCTAACTGGATGATAATAATAATGTTTATTCATCAAAGAGTAGGAATTCAATAAGTATGTAAAATGTTCGGTGTGCCCAGTATCTCCAGATGCACACACAGGAATAAACAAAAATAGAAGAAAGAAAGACCATAGACCCCATCCCTGATCAGAATCGAATTCAACGTGCTCTCAGTGCCAATAACTTGATATGAAGTTAAAGAATGAGATCATGAAACAAATAGAGATGTACCCCATTCCTTATAGTTCTAATTGAGTTATGTATTAGTTTCTTTGATACTCATAATTTATACTGTTTTTTCTTATTAAGGATATTGTGAAATAAAACATATCTGGAAATATTTAATCAGTTTTTATTTATATTCGTAAAATCAACTTTAAATCTTAACTTTACGCGTACAAATCTTATTCATCGATATGACGATATCCCCATCACTACTATTTACTGTATATTTAGTTATACATTTATAGCTTGGCGCTCGGCGAGGCATTGCGTTTTGTGTACGTTGGCGGCGAAAAGGTTAAAAAAGTGTAAGCTGTGGTTATTAGATTGTGCATCACTCTATGATGTATGTAAGGTGTCCTAAGTGGGTATCTAGTTCAAAATCTGTGTATTGTTACTCGTACGTATATAAAAACCAGTTTCTTTGTTTAAGGATACGAAAATTTTCCTTTTGAACAATAAACATTATGAAAGTCACGACGAAATCTGGATGTCACACCCAGTATAATTCATGGCGAGGTATAATTGTAGGACAGGGTAGGGTGTTCAAACTGTTGTCAAGTAAAAAGCAAGGTTCATAGAGTATATTTGTTTATTGAGTAAGGCCAAAAGGCTCGGGTCCAAGCACTGGCACGCGGGGGGTGGGGGGTGCCTCGTACACACCGCCGTGAACACATCCACCATACACGACTAGGACATTTACATTACTGATCCAGTACTCTTCAATAAATCTGTTTTAAAATATTATATAAATTGATGTTAAAGTCCCTACCTACTTATATTATTTAAGTTTATTTCATGTTCACTCAGCCGCTAAAGAGAAACCCGTGAGTGAACTTTGAATAATACAAAATGTACAATAGTTCGATAAAAGGGTAGAACACTATACTATACAAATTGAATACATTTAACGGACGGCCGAAATATATAAATACTGATTTGGAACGGAACGCTTCTCTACATTTACTAACAAACATACGCAAACATAAGAACATAATAAATGAAACGACGCAACGTTTAAAACAAAAAAGTTATCCCAAAATGGAATATTAAAGTCACATAAACAATAATTTGCTAAATATCTAAACAACGCAACGAAATTAAAATATAAAGATAAACGCTGTGGGCAGCGACTTGAGCACGTATAAGTACATAGAGTACGGCCTCACACACACACACACACACACACACACACAGGCCGCCGGAGACCTGTCCGTACTAACTATATCATACACCTTAGAATAACAACGCATGCGCATGCGTTGTTATTCTAAGTCATACACCTACACTACATGTACTTACAGTCTACAAGTATATGAATATGTCTTGTTTAAGAATTTTAACGTTACGGTAGTGTATAGAATTCATAAATATACAGACTTGTGTTATAAGGCACGGACGCCTCGCCGCAGCCCGCCACACTCGCCCGCGCTCTACGGATGCTCAATACTGTACATATCTTAATATAGTGGAATACATTAAACCTACGATACCCGCGTTACTATTCCCCAACGAAAGAGCTGCCTCATTCAATATGCTGTTGAAATTATAATGAAGTGTCAATAGAAGCTATGGCTACCAGGCTGTGGCGCAAAACGTGGAGTGTGGTGCGTCGCGCGAGTGCAGGGCTCGTTGGCGGACGAGGGACGTCTTCACTATATTGTAATTTAGAATCTTGCACGCTTTCAATACCACTTAACTTACGAAAAAACTATTACAATACAAAATGCTGATGAACCGAGAAATTTGTGTCTGCCGCGTGCTCACAACTGACACAGATCACATGTTGACATTACATTCAACTACTATAAATTATTCACCGAGTTGTGTTCAATCGTTCATGTCGACTAGTTACATCGCCACTACTGCACGCATCACTATGTTCACCCGCATTGTCAGTTATATATTACGCTGTTGAGACCTTCGTTTTGTATGTATACAGGGTTAATTGTAAAACACCGAAAACCTCTCAGGACTATGTTACTAACATCATAATCAACAACTTTTGTTCTATGACTTTTAAAAATTCGTCATAATTTAGTTCACCAGATTTTCATACGAAAATAAAAATATTTAAATTGAACGCCCTAAATGTTACGAAGTCTATGCGAAACAAAAGAAAGCGATAGTATAAATAGCTTTCTTTTGCTGTAAGTAACATAATCCTGAGAGGTTTTCGGTGTTTTAAAATTAACACTGTATATTAAAGCTTATACACCTTACACGTTTCGCCCTTCGATCAGATTGTGCCACCAATTCACTTTTATGTCAATATAATATTTGCAAGGCTTGTAAATTCGAGGGTTATCAAAATTCAGGTGTATATGAAATGGAATGTAATGTTTGGTATGATTCCCGTAACAACGAGTCTCAAGTGTTGCGCTTACATACTATGTACAAGCTCGGCAGTGACGCCACAGACAGCTGCGACGTCGCCGCACAGTCATACTTATTCTGTATCTATATATATATCTTATAATACACGGTCAGCTTCTGTAGATACAATATAATATTCATCATTCACCTGTTTACTGCATCATTATAGAAATAAAATATGTATAAATATTTAATCGGATACAATATAGTTAGCAAATTCATCAGATACTTATGGTAAAAATTCGAAATTCCTTAAAAGACAGGCACTGTAAGTAGAATGCAATATTACATATTTTTCATCTTAAGTCGCTCCTAAATAGAGTTGACATTAAATTAAATAAGTTCATATCAAAATTATCGAGCTCTTATTCCTACATTATTTTATATTATTAAGTGTGTATTTATTTATAAAATCGTCATTTTTATAAAAAATGTACACCCGCTGAATGAAGAATAAATCTACCGCGATGGCGCCACTGTCGCTGGAGATCAATAACGGCTCTGCAAAATATAATATTTATATCAAAAGACTATCCTATATATATAAGACCCGTACAAAATGGAGCCAACATCTAATAATACCACAAAAGCGCTCGTAATGGTCTCTAGCGACGTGGTGTGACCGCGGCTTGTCGTCATTCATAAACACTAATATAATTCGTACCGTGTGGTTACAGTTAAGTACATTCTCCCGAGGGTCTCCCCGCTAACTTAAACCTAGTATTAAGTTATTCACTCACACAGACACACATCACACGCATACAACGTACAGGTACAACTAGCACACTCGCGACACACACATCAACACATTCACACACACACCTATCATTTGGTTGATATGCGACGAGCTTCGTGTTTTTTTCATTCTTATATTTTCTATATTTTTTGTTCGATTCCAATTTTCTATTTTCGACCTGAAACAAGATAAATAAAATTTTGGATTAAACATTCATCGATTTAAACTTCTTAAAAGTTACTTTTGGAGATATTGGTATTTAGATGTGTCTGGTTACACTCAGAGTATAGAGCTTGGGAGGACCTGCGCCGTACCCTCGTCTCGGTAGTGGAGAGTGACCTGTCGCTGCTGACCGGGATTCCTTCCATGGCCGGCAGCGCAGGGTCGTGGGATGCGACCATCTTATGCGAAACTGTCATATCACAGAAGGAAGAGGGAGTAAAGGGAGAGGGAGATTTCGAATGCTCTCGTAGCCTGTAGTAGGCGCACTGGGTCTTGGCAGAGGGTAGATAATATCCTCTGGAGGTGTTGATGGAAATGGTGTAGATGGGAAAAAGCAACAAAAATAGTTTTCGGCATTATCTGTGTCAGTGTGAACCTCTGCTCGAGATTTGCCACGCACGATTACAGCGTTGTCGTCTGCATAGGCGAGTATTTTACAATTTTTTACTGCTTTTTACAAAGCTCATTTGCGAACATTAGGAAGAGCGTGGGGACAAGTACGCTTCTCTGGGACACCTCAAAATCACTAAGAACTATTTTGTTCACTTTTACCCTTCCCGTAAGGTAATCCCTAAAAATGTTCAGGGTCACGTCTCTCATTCCTACGCATTGCATTTTGTCAGGAGTAAGGTGACAGAGACAGTGTCAAAGGCTTTGGACAGATCCAAAAATATGTTTAGTGCTTTGTTTTTATTGTTAAATCTACAACTGCATCTTTGGTGGGTTTGTATTTCTGTCTCCAAACCTCTCCTTTATGAATGAGGTACACTAGTGCTCTTTTAAAAACACTGGGAAGTACATCTTTACATAGACAAACTTTGATTATGTGTTAGAGGGGGGCAATGAGAAAGTTTTGTGCAGCTTTAATAAATGCGGTGGGTATTTTATCAACACCAGTAGCACTATCGCTACGTGGGCTAATAATAATAGAATTCAATTCTATAATTATAAAAAAAATGTAAAGATTGGCAGATAAAATGAAGATACATTTCTCAACAGTAGTTAAAAGTAAGGTACCTAATGTGTGTGGCTATATGAGGCGCTCCTCGGGCGGCGGCTTGAGCGCGTGCTGCATCATCTCGGCGCGCGGGTTGCAGTACTCCTGGCCCGACGGCGAGTACGTGCCGCGCGTGGCCCGCTTGCGCCGCGCCTGCGCGCCCAGCGCGCCCAGCGCCGCGCCGCCCAGCGCCAGCGCCAGCAGCGCCGCGCCCGCCGCGATCAGCACGGTGGACGACGTGTCGCCCGCCACCCCGGACCCCGACGCCACCACCTGCACACGTTATACGAGATCAAACTTCACCGACAATACTTTATGGCTAACATACTATACATATTTATTTAAACTCAAAAATGAGGATGATGTTCGAATGTATTTTTTTATGGAATAGACGTTAAGTGTGTTCTGTATCTATACTAATATTATAAAGCTGAAGAGTTTGTTTGTTTGTTTGTTTGTTTGTTTGTTTGTTTGTTTGTTTGCTTGAACGCGCTAATCTCAGGAACTACCGTTCTGATTTGAAAAATTCTTTCAGTGTTAGATAGCCCATTTATCGAGGAAGGCTATAGGCTATATATCATCACGCTAACACCAATAGGAGCGGAGCAGTAATGAAGAATGTTTCAAAATCGGAGGATTATTTTTTCCACGGGGACGAAGTCGCGGGCGGAAGCTAGTAACATCATAAAATCAAGTCATCACAGTGTTAGATCCTATTTATGCAAACACATATACTGTGTGCCAAGTTTGGCGTTTGCGAAGATTATGATTTTCCTTTTTGGAAGAGTGAGCACATCTAACTTGTTAATGATTAAAAGGAAGAGGGTCGGACCAATAATGCTACCTGTGGCACGCCATAACTGGCAGTACCATCGACACTGTTGAGGTCGTCTACTTTAACGCACTAGATACGTTCACTAAGATCATCCTCAAAAAGTTTAAATTGATCATTCCCAATAGTTATCTATTTTAAATTAGGATTGACACAGTCACTGTGTCAAAAACTTTGGCAAGATCTAGAAAAAAGACATTTGCCAGTATACATATTTTAACGACATAATTTGACAGATTATTAACTGCATCGGACGTCAATTTACCAACTCGAAATCCATTCCATCCAATGAGTATGATAATAGTTTAAACTTTTCTAAATAGTCGACCAATCTGAAATTCATGATAACTATATTTATAAAAAGTTATAGTGTTTATTTATTTATAAAAACTGTATGCAACACAAAACTGTACAAAGGCGGACTTAATGCCTTAAGCATTCTCTACAAGACAACCATGGGTGTGAAGAGATAACATGGCAGATGCATAAAAAAATAAACTTTTTGACTGACGCTAGAGCTAATGAGGATGATGGTACTATTGAAAATGTTTAAGAATTTTACACCCGCACTACCACTCGGGATAGTGAGGGACGTTACGTAGTAACGCATATGTGTCCAGTTCTCAACCAGTCGCTTGTAGTTTGTGTAAGGAAAACCATGACTACATTTATAAGTGTACGGTTTTTAAGAGTTAAATTCGTTAAGTCAAACAACTTGTGTATAAATTGCTTAAGTAGTGGTCATCGCGTGTCTGCGTGTGAGTCGACGTCTACATGTAAAAAATGTAGGTACAAACATCATACATTGCTATGTTTTGGAAATAGGCATTTCCACCGCTTCGGAAATGATAGGTCTCATGAAGGCTGGTCAATTTGAGCTAGTTAAGTGGACCAGTAATTCCCAAGTCGTATTAGATTCGATCCCTAAAAAGTAAACCAGTATTTTTATACTTTTAAATGTAAATAATTTAAAGGCCACTAAGATCATTAATCTTTTAAGGATCAATGAAGGCGAGGTCCTTCTCACCTTCATTGATTATATGAGAATGGCTTCTTTGTAACTTTGTTTTACATGACGTTTCTATAAAGAAATAAAATCTTTTAGTCAATTAAACATGTAATCAACAAAGAAAAGATTTACCTGCCTGCATCAACAAAATTACAATATTTGTCTTTTGATTCTCTGTGCTGCTCTTTAATATAGCCCTATTCGTTGGCTAACTACCCAACTAGCACAAATGGGCTGCATTAGGGCTTTGGAGCATATCCGATTATTACTTATGGTAATAGACGTAAACGCTAGAGCGTCTACTACAGACTTAAAGCAGCCGCTTTAGCGCTATTTGGGCGCCATTTTATGCAGCCTAAAGTTCCATTTAACCTGCACAACGGTTACATAAAGGTTCCTTAATAGCTATAACGATTTATTAACGCTATACTAAAGCTCTCGTAGCGCTACTTTTGAATGATTTTGAACTACTTTGAACGAATGAATTGATTATAGTTCTTTATTGTATATCTTCAGTTGACATTATATGTAATATTTTGGTTAAGTGTTTTCGTCGCCATCATGGAAATCAAACAAAAGTACTTAAGTAAAAGTTTGTATTCTGTATTAGCAAGATATATAAAGATACTTAAAACGCTGTCCAGTTTACTATAGATATATAAGATAATTTTCGAGTAATTTTAACGCGCTTTTATGATATTTAAAAAATTAACAAAACATAAATGTGATATTTTTTATTTGTTATACAGAATAAATTTTATTTCCGTATTTTACGTGTCGATAACTTACTATTCGCAAGTGACCGATTGTTTACCGGTACATTTAATGCACATTTAACTGAAAAACCAATGTATATCAACTCAATTTTGTAAGTGAATTATAAGTTTTCTTAAAAAATCATGGCGTCATTGTAATGTAGTCATAACCTGCAGTTTTAGCTCTAATAACTCCCTTTTGAGAATCATAGCGCTAATTTTCACCCGTCTAACGCTTCCAGTGATTTTTGTTCTCCTAGTGCAACTCACAGCCACACAAAGCTCCTATTTTCCTGTTTTTGAGGTTATAAGATCTAGTTACGTACTTATTCGAATGGTTTCCATTTTGGAGATCCGTGGTCTACCCTTAAAAACGTTCACTTAACATAGACATTGTACGCTTCTCAACTTTAAAAACAAATCCAAGATTACGGTGTTTTAATTACGATACTTGACATTACACCCGATATTTCTACATAAACATGATACAGGTTATTTTTCAAATAGATAATCATCAAACGTCTCAATAATAGTTTACATTATTTTGTTGTCGGTAGAAATAAGATCCGGTTACTTTATGGTTTAGTTATACCTACTGATACTATAATATGAAGTTTAAACATTTCAATTAACTACCTATTATTGTTTTATTACAGAATGCCTTTTAAAATAGTTAAAACTATTAATGCAGACAAGGAAGAGCTGTCAATCTGCCCTTCAGGATGGGAAATATCGCTAGATCAGAATAAAGAAAATTTGTCAAACGAAGACAATATTCCGATTAAAAAGATATTGCCTAATGATGATGAGAACGTTGCACAAAAAAAAACCATAATTTGGCTAAAGAGGTTAATGGATCCTGTGATGGTACTGCGCCAAATCCAAATGAATCCAATAAGAACCCAAGAATAGGCTTTTTTTTATTAAGTTTGTGATTTGTGAAATGTTGAGATTAATATTCTTTAAAATTAAAAGCTTAAAAATTAAAATACTTTAGTATTAGATGATTAGCAGATTCACTGGAATATTCAGCAATGTTTGACGACTTTAGCAGGTTTTCATAAACCTTGCGTACTTTCCTGCGATAACCTCCACTTTTCTTTATTAATTTTCATCGTTTACCGCTTTTATAACTATTATAAAACATTTTTATTAAATGTTTTATAATAGTTATAAAAGCGGCTGTAAAATGGCGAATGGATTGAGCCTGCAAGGAATGACTATTGCTACTAAAGGCCTTAGTTACATTGATGATTTTTTTGTAACTATAGTATGCATAAGAGTTTCTATTATTTCTATAATGAAACTTATAGTAGTATAATAGTGGTTACTATAACTATAACCTATAAAAGTTACAATGGAAACCACTGTACAGTTGTGAGTAGGGTTGCAAAATTACGTAATTTTACTGAAAATGCTGGTAAAATGCGATTATTTTACGGTCATTTATATAAATTACGGTAAAATTACCGGCGACTTATGAAGTTTTAAATTTTAATTTGTTTTAAGTATCGCGCGCGTAAAGATTCAAAATCATTATGCTATGTTGCCGATTTACGTGTGATGATTCACATCTTGAATTCTTGCCTTGGGAATAAAGTTTTAGCGTTTTATAGTACGCATGAGTCGCACGAACCCAGTTTTCTCTTTTTTTTCAAGTTCCAATACTGAACAAGGGAAGAAGTTCCAATAGTGAAGTAGTGACATACACACAAATATACTCACTACGTATTTTTTAATGTTAGTGGGTATGAGTACGTTTAATAGGTTTTTTTTTTACCGAAAATTACCATGTTTTGCCGTAACATACCATAAATTACGTAAAATAACAATTTTTACCGTATTTTACCAGGGTAATTTTACCGCTTTACATCCCTAGCTGTGAGTGGCAGAATGACCTTCGTAACTCTCATATAAAGGTGTAAGTGGTAAATGAGTTCTACCGTGAACTACTGTGAAGGCTAGGGTAGTATTTGATTCAGCTTATAGCACTTTAAGTAACTTTTATAACTATAGACGTTTACGGATGCAGATGTGCAACTCTGAACTGCTTTTTGAACCCTTAAACCGCTATTTTACAGGGGAAAGTAACAAAATAGGCTGTTATTTCCACTAATGTGCTCGTTGGGTATGTGTTGTGACGTTCGGCACGAACCTGCTGTTCACAGTCGTGTCCGCCCCAGCCGTCCACACAGCGGCACACGTAGTCCGTGTGCGCGGCACAGCGCTGCTCGCAGCCGCCGCCGTGCAGGCACGGGCCCGTGCCGTTGCCGGCCACGCACGGGTCCGGCAGCGAGCACTCGTGCCCGCAGAACCCGGCCGCGCACACGCATCTGGAATATAACATTATTATTATTAACATAGGTCCTAGTTATTGTCTGCAGACTCAACCCAATTATTTTAACACAAATTGTATCCAGATCATTTCAGTCCGGTATGTATGAATGAATCATTTCATCTAGATATTGCCAAGCTTATTGCACCACCATCTTCATGGTCAGCCGCAACTTCTTTGTCTGTAACAGAGCTATATGTAGTAGTTTTTTGAGTGTACAAAGCCGTGGTAGTAGTAGATGTAGGCGCCCACTCACATGTAGGAGCCGTTGAGGTTCTGGCAGTGGCCGGGCCCGCAGTTCACCAGCCCCGCGGCGCACTCGTCCACGTCCACCTCGCAGCGCGCGCCCGTCCAGCCTGCCACGTCACACACAAACAATACAATTAGTAGTATTCCCAAAGTTAAGCAAACTTCATTCGAAATACTACTGAGTCCTGTAAATTATTAGTATAGTGAAATAATTATGTTTATTTTGTAAATTGATTCGGAAATTTAACTAGACGAGGCCATTTAACTGACTACCCTGAGAAGAAACACCGAAACAAACGCAGCGATCAACGTATCTTTTGAAGTTCATACAATCCGTGTAGTGTAGTGTTACGTCTGCTCCCTTACACTTTTTCAAAAGCACCATAAGGTATGCATCGGATACAGATACCAATAACAAGAATAAGAATAATATTTTAGTGGGCATATTTTTTTAAAGTGTAGGTACTAGCAATGTGGGTAAAATTCACATTACTAGTAATCTTGTTAACCCCTCAAACGAAACTAAATATGCTTGTGTCTTGAGTGGGTTCACGGCAAAAGTGTAACGGGTGAGATTCGAACGCCTCGATCATAAGTACGACACCTTAGTTATTGACGCTTGATTTCGTGCAAGTTTACTGCATAATAATTGGATCCATCCTAAACGAGAATTAACCTATCCTAAGTGTATATGGACGGTATTGTTGTGATTTATATAATAATACATACCGTTGATACTTGATATTGGAATCGTATCAGCAGATGTACATATCAATGCATTCGTCTTAAACCATCTTAAATTCTTTCATCAAAGTTAATCGACAAATTGTCGTCAGGGAGGGTAATTTAGGTTTTGTGGCGCTTACAAGATTACCTAATAGTTACCGACCGCTAAGCGCGTCACACCTATTGACCTCAATTCAGCATAATATTAAGGTCCTGTATAAAATATACCAATAAGAATAGTTCAAGTTACTGTTATCACGAGTTTTAATTGTATCGCACTGATAACGTTATCATTATCAGTAAACAATGTTAAGGTTCTCTCGCTCAAACAAACCGATATTCTTCTACGGCTTTTTATAAAGTATCACGGGTTAGTTTTGATTCTAAATTATACTTTTTTATCCCGAAATTTACACGGGATTGGAAATTTTGCCACGCAAACGAAGTCACGAGCACAACCTTTTTGAAAAAAAAAAAATCAAATGGCTTAAATTCGAAACCCACGATACACAAGCTCTCGTACTATTTTGTTGTTGATTTTAGGCTCACGTTTGACCACCTTTTTGCATCTTACGTGATGGTAATAGACAATGTGGTCGAAGATGGAGCACGCTTACCTAGAAGTAAACTATTCAATTTTGACTTAAATACCTCCAGGTTATAGCTATTAGAAAACACAGACTCCGGTAGATAAAATTAATCTTTTAATAATTTAAATATTATAGGTAGTACAAAACTTGGCACACATATAGGTACGCAGTGTACAACCGGGAATAACATAATAATATACACTACTTTTATCCTAGGAAAATGTTCGAAATTTCCAAGCGGATAAGGTTTTTGATGTATGAGGAAAACGTGGAAGTAACGTAAAAGTGAAAACAAATAATGGCTTTCCATGAAGTTACTCAATTTATGTACGTAAAGACCCATAATGATAATAACATTAGGGGTCTATAATAGATAAACTGTTAACTTCCGAAGCACAATACTTCAGCATTGGTGCAGAAAGATTTTTTGTTTATAAAGAAATCTACAACAAAGAGTGACACTGAGAAGACCAGGAAACTAACGGCAGGGTCACTTTTTATAGATAAGACCGCCGCGATGGAGGTCTGCAGTTACATTTATTGATTTTATGTGTTTTAATTAACATGTACGCTACACACTTGCAAGTCTATCGATTTTCGATCATAAGTCATTTATTTCAGTAACATTTTGGGACATGTGCGATAGAATTGCACAATCTAACTCCACCAAGCCCGTTCCGTCATCGGACAAAAAGACGAACACTTATTTGCCATCTTTACATGGTGAACATTCTACCTACAAAAGCAAAATCTTTTGGGAATACTTTATTTTGCGTACATCGTACGTTAGGTACTTCTAGACAAGCGTACTTGATCATCGACCAAATCATTGCCTACCATCACGCGAGATGGTTACTACTATCAATATCAATTAATTATATTACCAACACTGTTTGTTGTGACATGTACTTAAAATATTCTACAGTAGTTGTACGTGTTTGACTTTGAATTAAATTCAATACTAAACACATGCATAAAAGCTGCATGCATTATTATAATGAACAGAAGGTTGTTGCGCATCATCGTAAACGAATAGTGATGAGTAAGATGAAAGGGCTAACTGAGGATATTATGTCCAAAATTTAATATGCAGTAAGCCACAGCATAAGAACGAAGCTAAAACGTCTGATGCAGTTAGTAGTATTTCTTTTAATTCAGGCACAGATCAGTCAGAAATTGGATAGCGTAATGTGCGGAATGCCGAGGTGTATAGTGCGATGCTACCCATTATTTGCTGATGGGGTTCCCACGTTTCTGTAGTGCATCAGGGATGTTTGCAGAAGCCCGTGAAAATTTAACTCTGGTATGCAGGGTGCGGGGCAGCACCAACAGCATCCTTAAAGTGATCTCATTGAATTGAACTCTCTGCTGGACTTACAGCATTAAAACAATGAGCCATGTTAGGAATAGGTGCATTGAATTTTTTATATTGTTTTTAGTTTACTACCTATAACTCAAGTTATTACTAAGACTATGAGTACTGTTACTTAGTTGAAATTCAACATGCGACACTCGAGGGGTTAAATAAAATAATTGAATTATTATTTGCACTGTAAGTCGTCAATAGCCCATTCCCTAGAAGTCATGTTCATCGCGCGGGAACCGACCCGGTGACACATACGTTATCTAGTGTAAGCCACTGTGACGGCAACAAGCAATGCAATGATATCAGCGCCCGAAATGTTGTCATCAAAAATCTAACAAGTGCAATGACTTGGTGACAGCTCAGCAGATTTTAATGTAAAGTAAACACATTCGTTTCCCTTTTCATTTGGGGGGGGGGGGGGGGAATCATCTAATGACTCCCCCTGGAGCAGAAGGATATATCTGACTTCTACTGACTAAAATCCCATCCTGTGGTTTCAGTTGCCCTTGCGTTCTAAAACCGCGAAATATCGTTTATACGTTATCCCCTGATACAATAACTTCTCTATCATATCATAACAAGAAATACAATCGTTACACAATACCTATCAAGACGATAACCAGCATTGTGATCGTCATCTCATCAACATTATCATCACCGCCGCACTGTCTCTCGTGTCTGATCACATCACACTGCACTTGGCTCACTATTAGCACCCTCCTGTTAATATTAATTAGCTGTAAGTGCACACGTCGGGCGACATGTTCGCGAGCTGCGACCAGCCTCGCCGAGCGCTCGCGAGGACACTGATTCACAAAGTGTGACGCGCGATTTTCCTCCATTTGCCGATACCGACCAATTAATATAGTGAGGATGTTCTATTGTAATAGTATTAATTAATGAGCGCGAGTTGTCGCCGCCCACGGGAAACCAACAATGTCGTGACGGAGATCACACTGTTTGCTTACCACGTTAAAAATATACCAAGTAATATACATGTCATATACATGCTGTCTCAATATATTGTCTTACACATAGTTGTGTGCAATTTTCTGGATGTTTTTGTTAATCGGACAGTCCCACTGCCCCAGTATGTAGTAATTATAGTGTTATCATAAAGGTAAAGTTTGAGAAAATTAAGGAACGAAAATATTACTGCGATTCATAAGAAAATAAATTATAAGTAGTTCGCACTGTAAACAAGGACATCAGTGAATCATAACGCTGTCGTATAAAACCGCTTAGTGCATCGGCTAGGCGTATTATAATATTGTAATGTCAACAGTGTTCAAATATTAACATTATTTTAATATTTGATTATAGACTGTTGACATTAAAAGAGAGTGAAAAGTTTGCAAACCGCGGTCCATATTATCAGTTATCAGCGCTTATCGGCGCAACGGATTGTCTGTGATCGCGCGGCGATAAGATACTCGAGCGACGGTGTAGGTGACCACACACACACACAAACCCAAACACATGCGCCATGTATGTACATGTGTGACCGCCCTGGGAACTGTGACAGTGGAACATCACAGATAACAATATGTGGACCATGCCAATCCTGTATTCGATTCCTATCTCTCCCTGACTATACAGACTTTCAATTTTATGATAATTTTAGAATTTCAATAAAATTCTAATGGCACCCTAAAACAATTTAAGAAGTGGAAATCCGTGCCGTCTGTGTTTCCTACTAGCTATTTCCTGGAGTACTTTAATGATTGATTTTGTTTTTACAAGTTGGTAAATATGGTTAAATGTTGTTAGTTAGTGTCGTGTATATGTCAAATCATGAGTGAGTACAACCGCGGGTGACGTCATGGCCCACTTCGCCGCTAACTGAGTCATGTCGATGCGTAAGGATGGGCGGCGCGTACGCACTGCCTTGTACGTACTGTGAGCTACTGGGCTTTCAATACTTGATGTGCGCCTCGGGGCTTCTCCTTGTTGCACCAGTGATCAACTGACTAAGTATAAACACTAGTGTTTTACAAAGTACATAATATAACCAGCCTGTCATTTTTAGGGATTTTCATTTCGGGACACAGATTTATTAAACAGAAACGTGTACAACATAACAGAAGACTCCAAAATGTCATACAGTAAAAGAAGAAATACTGCATTTAGTAGTGTTGAACAAGAATTTGTTCCAATGATGCATTGGAACAGGGAATTTATATCTTCTGTCTAATAATTAAATAAATAAATGTGTCAAAAATGTCATCTTTTCAATATCAAATTGAGATCATCAGAATAAAACCAGCACCTGGAGTGCTTGAGAACCTTATCGGGATACTTAACCATAATCTCCAAAAATAGAGGACCTAAAATGGACCGAGTTTGGTGGTTAAATGGTTATGGATACATATGGTTCCGAAATCAAATGTTCCACAACTTACTTATTGTTTTTTCTTTGGTTTTGACATGTTATTTTTTATAGTTTTCAGTTTTTTACTTTTCTAATTTATCTATTGTCACGAAAAACCGGAAGAGCGGTACTACCTATCACAACCCAATTATGGCTTAAAAGATTTTTCCCAACATGGATATTGTAAAATTGACAGGTTGATAAAATAAATTTATTTATTGATAACGGTCCTGCATATAACTCGCAAAAAAGTTTAGGAAAAAAGCCGGTGTCACTATGCTTGGCCAGTAACACATCATTGTCTACACTATGAAATGCTTTTTTGAAGTCAAAATAAATAACATCTACCTGAATGACTCTAAGTGCTGTGATATCCACCAACGTTATCAGGTTTGTTATAACAGAGCGGTTAAGGTTTAAGTGCCAACTTTATCAAAAAGTTGGATCTCATAACTAATTACCTACTTTGTTCATAATTTATTCATATAACTTGGAAGTGATGATAGAATGGAAATAGCTTTATAGTTTCCCACATGGGAAGTATCCATAATTTATGCTATAGGTTGAACTCGCGAAGGTTTCCAGCTCTGCGGGTAATCCGTAGAAAGTGCCAAATTTAAAATGAAAAGTAGAAGTACTTTAATATGTTCTTTACATCTCTTGTATGCAGCGATATTGTCAGGACGTACAGTAGAATTTGGTTTTAATTTGTTAAAAGTTAATTCTATTTCGCAAAACAAAACGTCTATCCGATAATTTGTGGTTTATGAGTAACACAAAAAATAACGTTTGCCACATTAACGTTGAATGTGATCATTGCAGTGAATGTACATGCACTAAGTATATCTACGTAAACATACAAGTAGAATCTACTTGTATGTTTACGTAGATATACTTAGTAGATATAACACTGTGTCCAGTGTATGTACATGCACTAAGTATATCTACGTAAACATACAAGTAGAATCTACTTGTATGTTTACGTAGATATACTTAGTAGATATAACACTGTGTCCAGTGTATGTACATGCACTAAGTATATCTACGTAAACATACAAGTAGATATAACACTGTGTCATGCGCTTTTGGTAGGTGGGATTAATTACTATTTATTTAGGGGCAAAACTAATTAAATAGTTATGCAACCCACACCATTGTCCACAAGATAAAAAAAGAAAAGAAAGTTAGAACATTATAGCAAAAAATAAAGAATAAAAAAAAAAAACTTGAGAGGTGTCAAGGGACACCCGGATGGAACGAAGTTCCTTTCGATTAATTAGTGAAGGAATTGTAATAAAAATTTATTTTTTAAATAAAAAATTAAAATTAAGGGGGCTCCCCATACATGGAACTAAAACTGAAATATTTTTTTCATGAAACCTATGCGTGTGTGGTATTTATAGACAGGTCTTTAAAAATGACATTGAGGTTTCTAAGACCACTTTCTCATAAAGTTAATCGTTTAAAAGATATACGATTCCAAAGTGGTAAAATGTGCCCCCCCCCCTCTAACTTCTATAATAATGGAGTGAAAAATCTACAAAAAATATATGTCTATAGATCTTAATGTAATCTTTCAACCAAGACTCGGTTTGAACGAGATCGAGTCAGCAGTTTTTGAGATACAGCATATTTCCTAAAACCGCAAATATAACTTTGTAATTCATAGAAACACTATGAAAAACAAAGTTATTGGGCGTAGTTGTAAAAAAATGTAAATAAGCTAGTTTTAAGAAATATGTAAGATTTTTTTTGTCACATTAATATACATATTATATTATATTATTATAGTTACTGCGGAACCCTTCATGGGCGAGTCTGACTCACACTTGGCCTTTTTTTTCATTACCTAACAAGTACATAAAATATTAAGTAGGTACTTACAGTTTTATTCTTTGGAATTTCCTCTTGTATGCTATTTTCAAATTACGCTTCTTGCGTCTTTTTTTGTCACCCATTTTAATATTATAATAAGAACTAGTATTTGCGTGTAGCGCTAGGTGCAAGCACCTCGCGTGCTTGTCAAAAAAAACAAAAAAAAAAAAGAGGGGCGGGTGATGGGTTTAGTATTTGCGTGTTGCGCGAGGTGCAAGCACATCGCGAGCTTGTGAAAGAAAAAAAGAAAAAAAGGGGGGGGGGAGGTGATGGGGGGGGGTTGCAGAAGTATTTTGACTAAAGCATTGCCCCTCTAAATGAATCTGAAAAAAAAATGTTCCAAGTCTCTTAATTTCAGAGATCCGCCTAAAGGGGGTGAGAAGGGGGGTGGGGGGGGGCGACTTTGATAAATGGTTTTTACTTTACCGAGCCTCCTCTATACGAATCCGTAAAAAAAAAAATACGGGTCTCGTAGTTTCCGAGATACGATAGGGAGGGGGAAAAGGGGAGGTTTGGCACTTTTCCCGTAGGTTTGAGAGTTACTTGTTTACGTATCTGTCAAAATATACCCACCTCCCCATCCACCATCTGGGAGAACAATTATGTCAATGAGTCAGTCAGTCAGTCAGTGACTGGTAATTTAGCTTTATATAATACTAGTACTAGTATTTGCGTGTTGCATGAGGTGCAAGCACCTCGCGTGCTTGTGAAAAAACAAAAAAATAAAAGGGGGGGGGTTGATGGGGGGGAGTTGCACAATTATTTGGACTAAAGCATTGCCCCTCTGAATGAATCTGAAAAAAAAATGTTCCAAGTCTCTTAATTTCCGAGATCCGCCTAAAGGGGGTGAGAAGGGGGGCAAGGGGAGCGACTTTGAAAAATGGTTTTTACTTTACCGAGCCTCCTCTATACGAATCCGTAAAAAAAAGAAAATACGGGTCTCGCAGTTTCCGAGATACAATAGGGAGGGGGGAGAAGGGGGGTGAAAAGGGGAGGTTTGGCACTTTTCCCGTAGGTTAGAGAGTTACTTGTTTACGAATCTGTCAAAATATACCCACCTTCCCATCCATCATCTGGGAGAACAATTATGTCAGTGAGTCAGTGAGTGAGTGGTAATTTAGCTTTATATAGTATAACTAGTATTTGCGTGTTGCGCGAGGTGCAAGCACCTCGCGTGCTTGTGAAAAAAAAAAAATGGGGCGGGTGATGGGGGGGTTTAGTATTTGCGTGTTGCGCGAGGTGCAAGCACCTCGCGTGCTTGTGAAAAAAAAAAAAGGGGGGGGAGATGGGGGGGTTTAGTATTTGCTTGTTGCGCGAGGTGCAAGCACCTCGCATGCTTGTGAAAAAAAAAAAAAGGGGGGGGGGTGATGGGGGGGAGATGGGTGGGGGGTTGCACAAGTATTTCGACTAAAGCATTGCCCCTCTAAATGAATCTGAAAAAAAAAATGTTCCAAGTCTATTAATTTCCGAGATCCGCCTAAAGGGGGTGAAAAGGGGGGTGGGGGGGGCGACTGAAAAATGGTTTTTACTTTACCGAGCCTCCTCTATACGAACCCGTAAAAAAAACATACGGGTCTCGTAGTTTCCGAGATACGATAGGGAGGGGGGAGAAGGGGGGGGGGAAAAGGGGAAGTTTGGCACTTTTCCCGTAGGTTTGAAAGTTACTTGTTTACGAATCTGTCAAAATATACCCACCTCCCCATCCACCATCTGGGAGAACAATTATGTCAATGAGTCAGTGAGTGGTAATCTAGCTTTATATAATACTAGCTTTTGCCCGCGACTTCGTCCGCGTGGAATAGTTACTTTGGGCTGACGTTAAATTTAACCCCGATTTTGAAGCATTCTTCATTGGCGCTCCGCTCCTATTGGCCTTAGCGTAATGATACAATATAGCTGTGCCCGCGACTCCGTCAGCGTAAGTTAATGTATTGGTAATATTGTTTAGATCACGTTCACATGAGGCTTAAGTACCTAGAGAACGCTTCGACCGCGAGACGCGTCGAGCGCGGCGACCGATTCTCAAAAATAATACTTATAGCATGGTTCAGTATTCACGCGCGATGGCTTATTATTATAAGCGTATTTCATGTATAACTTTGGTGTTTCTATACCGATTTATATGATTCTTATTACGGTTTCGTAGCCGAATGGCAAAAAACGGAATCTTTATAGTTTCGACATGTCTGTCCGTCTGTCTGTCTGTCTGTCTGTCCGTCCGTCCGTCTGTCACAGCAATTTTATTCCAAAACTATTAGGACTATACATGTGAAACTTGATAGGTAGATGTATTCTGTGAACCGCTTTCCGATTTTGAGAAAAAAAAATAAAAAATATTTAAAATAAAGGGAGCCCCCCTTTATTTTAAATATTTTTTATTTTTTTACCCCCATACATGGAACTAAACCTGAAATTTTTTTCATGAAATCGATGCATGTGTGGTATCTATAGACAGTTCTTTAAAAACGACATCGGGGTTTCTAAAACCACTTTTCCATAAAGTCAATCGTTTAAAAGATATAAGCTTCCAAAGTGGTAAAACGTGTGTGTGGCGGACACAACCTCTAACTTCTATAATAATGGAGTGAAAAATCTAAAAAAAATATATGTCTGTAGATCTTAATATAAACTTTCAAGTAAAATTAGTTTGAACGAAATCAGTTCAGCAGTTTTTGAGATACAGCATATTTTCTAAAACCGCAAATATAACTTTGTAATTCATACAAACACTATGAAAAACAAATTTATTCGGCGCAGTTGTAAAAAATGTAAAAAAGCCAGTTTTAAGAAATTTGTAAGGTTTTTTTTATTTCAAAACAAATTTATTTGGCGCAGTTGTAAAAAATGTAAATAAGCTAGTTTTAAGAAATTTGTAAGGTTTTTTTTTCGTCAAATAAATTTGCATATTATATTATAGTTACTACGGAACCCTTCATGGGCGAGTCTGACTCGCACTTGGCCAATTTTTTTATGGAATAGTTAATAATGTTAACTTTTTCAATTAGGGGTGACTGAGAGTGTTATAAACGTAAGAGTAGACAAATATTATAATCAGAAAGCTTCGAACTGCTAAGCTATCGGGAGTTACACGTGTTATTGTGAGTCAACCATAAAAGTTAGACATATGCTGTCGTGGGATATTTTTTATATAATTTTAAGGAGAACATTTCCGTCATGAAATGATTTGTGTAGCTTTAACCATTAAGGTTGCACACGCGACGGAAGCTTAAAAAATGGAGTAACTTCTCCCGTTTTCCCAACATTTCCCTTCACTGCTCTGCTCCTATTGATTGTAGCGTGATGAAAAGTATACTATAACCCGCTCAGGGGTATGAAAAATAATTGTACCAAGTTTCGTTAAAATCCGTCGAGTAGTTTTTGTTTCTATAACGGTTATACAGACAGACAGACAGACAGACAGACAGACAGACAAAAATTTAACTGATTGCATTTTTGGCATGAGTATCGATCCTTAATCACCCCCTGATAGTTATTTTGGAAATATATTTCATGTACAGAATTGACCTCTCTACAGATTTATTATAAGTATAGATAACTAGTATTTGCGTGTTGCGCGAGGTGCAAGCACCTCGCGTGCTTGTGAAGAAAACTAAAGCATTGCCCCTCTAAATCAAGTATTTGCGTGTTGCGCGAGGTGCAAGCACCTCGCGTGCTTGTGAAAAAAAAAAAAAATGGGGGAGGTTGATGGGGGAGATAGGGGGTTTAGTATTTGCGTGTTGCGCGAGGTGCAAGCACATCGCGTGCTTGTGGAAAAAAAAAAACAAAGGGCGGTGTGATGGGGGGGTTTAGTATTTGCGTGTTGCGCGAGGCGCAAGCACCTCGCGTGCTTGTGAAAAAAAAAAAAAAAAAAAAACGGGGGGGGGGGGGTAGCAGAAGTATTTCGACTAAAGCATTGCCCCTCTAGATGAATCTGAAAAGAAAATGTTCTAGGTCTCTTAATTTCCGAGATCCGCCTAAAGGGGGGGAGAAGGGGGTCGGGGGGGGGGACTTTGAAAATTGGTTTTTACTTTACCGAGCCTCCTCTATACGAATCCGTAAAAAACAAAAAATACGGGTCTCGTAGTTTCCGAGATACGATAGGGGGGGAGGAGAAGGGGGGGTGAAAAGGGGAGGTTTGGCACTTTTCCCGTAGGTTTGAGAATTACTTGTATACGAATCTGTCAAAATATACCCACCTCCCCATCCACCATCTGGGAGAACAATTATGTCAATGAGTCAGTCAGTCAGTGAGTGAGTGGTAATCTAGCTTTATATAGTATAACTAGTATTTGCGTGTTGCGCGAGGTGCAAGCACCTCACGTGCTTGTGAAAAAAAAATGGGGGGGGGTTTAGTATTTGCGTGTTGCGCGAGGTGCAAGCACCTCGCGTGCTTGTGAAAAAAAAAATAAGGGGGGGTGTGATGGGGGGAGATGGGAGGATTTAGTATTTGCGTGTTGCGCGAGGTGCAAGCACCTCGCGTGCTTGTGAAAGAAAAAAAGTGGGGGGGGGTGACGGGGGGAGATGGGGGGGGTTTCGTATTTGCGTGTTGCGCGAGATGGGATTACTTCGCGTGCTTGTGAAAAAAAAAAGGGGGGGGAGATGGGGGGGCTATAGTATTTGCGTGTTGCGCGAGGTGCAAGCACCTCGCGTACTTGTGAAAAAAAAAATGGGGGGGTGTGATGGGGGGAGATGGCAGGATTTAGTATTTGCGTGTTGCGCGAGGTGCAAGCACCTCGCGTGCTTGTGAAAAAAAAAAGTGGGGGGAGGGGGGTGATGGGGGGAGATGGGGGGGTTTAGTATTTGCGTGTTGCGCGAGGTGCAAGCACCTCGCGGGCTTGTGAAAAAAAAAAAATGGGGGTTGATGGGGGGAGATGGGGGGGGGGTTTAGTATTTGCGTGTTGCGCGAGGAGCAAGCACCTCGCGTGCTTGTGAAAAAAAAAAAAAGGGGGGGTTTAGTATTTGCGTATTGCGCGAGGTGCAAGCACCTCGCGTGCTTGTGGAAAAAAAAAGTATTTGCGTGTTGCGCGAGGTGCAAGCACTTCGCGTGCTTGTGAAAAAAAAAAAAAAGGGGGGGTTTAGTATTTGCGTGTTGCGCGAGGCGCAAGCACCTCGCGTGCTTGTGAAAAAAAAAAAAAAAAAAAAAACGGGGGGGGGGGGTATGGGGGGGGGTTGCAGAAGTATTTCGACTAAAGCATTGCCCCTCTAGATGAATCTGAAAAGAAAATGTTCTAGGTCTCTTAATTTCCGAGATCCGCCTAAAGGGGGGGAGAAGGGGGTCGGGGGGGGGGACTTTGAAAATTGGTTTTTACTTTACCGAGCCTCCTCTATACGAATCCGTAAAAAACAAAAAATACGGGTCTCGTAGTTTCCGAGATACGATAGGGGGGGAGGAGAAGGGGGGGTGAAAAGGGGAGGTTTGGCACTTTTCCCGTAGGTTTGAGAATTACTTGTATACGAATCTGTCAAAATATACCCACCTCCCCATCCACCATCTGGGAGAACAATTATGTCAATGAGTCAGTCAGTCAGTGAGTGAGTGGTAATCTAGCTTTATATAGTATAACTAGTATTTGCGTGTTGCGCGAGGTGCAAGCACCTCACGTGCTTGTGAAAAAAAAATGGGGGGGGGTTTAGTATTTGCGTGTTGCGCGAGGTGCAAGCACCTCGCGTGCTTGTGAAAAAAAAAATAAGGGGGGGTGTGATGGGGGGAGATGGGAGGATTTAGTATTTGCGTGTTGCGCGAGGTGCAAGCACCTCGCGTGCTTGTGAAAGAAAAAAAGTGGGGGGGGGTGACGGGGGGAGATGGGGGGGGTTTCGTATTTGCGTGTTGCGCGAGATGGGATTACTTCGCGTGCTTGTGAAAAAAAAAAGGGGGGGGAGATGGGGGGGCTATAGTATTTGCGTGTTGCGCGAGGTGCAAGCACCTCGCGTACTTGTGAAAAAAAAAATGGGGGGGTGTGATGGGGGGAGATGGCAGGATTTAGTATTTGCGTGTTGCGCGAGGTGCAAGCACCTCGCGTGCTTGTGAAAAAAAAAAGTGGGGGGAGGGGGGTGATGGGGGGAGATGGGGGGGTTTAGTATTTGCGTGTTGCGCGAGGTGCAAGCACCTCGCGGGCTTGTGAAAAAAAAAAAATGGGGGTTGATGGGGGGAGATGGGGGGGGGGTTTAGTATTTGCGTGTTGCGCGAGGAGCAAGCACCTCGCGTGCTTGTGAAAAAAAAAAAAAGGGGGGGTTTAGTATTTGCGTATTGCGCGAGGTGCAAGCACCTCGCGTGCTTGTGGAAAAAAAAAGTATTTGCGTGTTGCGCGAGGTGCAAGCACTTCGCGTGCTTGTGAAAAAAAAAAAAAAGGGGGGGTTTAGTATTTGCGTATTGCGCGAGGTGCAAGCACCTCGCGTGCTTGTGAAAAAAAAAAAGTATTTGCGTGTTGCGCGAGGTGCAAGCACCTCGCGTGCTTGTGAAAAAAAAAAAAAAAAAAGGTGGGGGGGGGGGTGATGCTGGGGTTTAGTATTTGCGTGTTGCGCGAGGTGCAAGCACCTCGCGTGCTTGTGAAAAAAAAAAAAAAAAAAGAGGGGGGGTGATGGGGGGGAGGGTTTGCAGAAGTATTTTGACTAAAGCATTGCCCCTCTAAATGAATCTGAAAAAAAAATGTTCCAAGTCTCTTAATTTCCGAGATCCGCCTAAAGGGGGTGAAAAGGGGGGTGGGGGGGGGCGACTGAAAAATGGTTTTTACTTTACCAAGCCTCCTCTATACGAATCCGTAAAAAAAAAACATACGGGTCTCGTAGTTTCCGAGATACGATAGGGAGGGGGGAGAAGGGGGGGGGAAAAGGGGAAGTTTGGCACTTTTCCCGTAGGTTTGAAAGTTACTTGTTTACGAATCTGTCAAAATATACCCACCTCCCCATCCACCATCTGGGAGAACAATTATGTCAATGAGTCAGTGAGTGGTAATCTAGCTTTATATAATACTAGCTTTTGCCCGCGACTTCGTCCGCGTGGAATAGTTACTTTGGGCTGACGTTAAATTTAACCCCGATTTTGAAGCATTCTTCATTGGCGCTCCGCTCCTATTGGCCTTAGCGTAATGATACAATATAGCTGTGCCCGCGACTCCGTCAGCGTAAGTTAATGTATTGGTAATATTGTTTAGATCACGTTCACATGAGGCTTAAGTACCTAGAGAACGCTTCGACCGCGAGACGCGTCGAGCGCGGCGACCGATTCTCAAAAATAATACTTATAGCATGGTTCAGTATTCACGCGCGATGGCTTATTATTATAAGCGTATTTCATGTATAACTTTGGTGTTTCTATACCGATTTATATGATTCTTATTACGGTTTCGTAGCCGAATGGCAAAAAACGGAATCTTTATAGTTTCGACATGTCTGTCCGTCTGTCTGTCTGTCTGTCTGTCCGTCCGTCCGTCTGTCACAGCAATTTTATTCCAAAACTATTAGGACTATACATGTGAAACTTGATAGGTAGATGTATTCTGTGAACCGCTTTCCGATTTTGAGAAAAAAAAATAAAAAATATTTAAAATAAAGGGAGCCCCCCTTTATTTTAAATATTTTTTATTTTTTTACCCCCATACATGGAACTAAACCTGAAAATTTTTTCATGAAATCGATGCATGTGTGGTATCTATAGACAGTTCTTTAAAAACGACATCGGGGTTTCTAAAACCACTTTTCCATAAAGTCAATCGTTTAAAAGATATAAGCTTCCAAAGTGGTAAAACGTGTGTGTGGCGGACACAACCTCTAACTTCTATAATAATGGAGTGAAAAATCTAAAAAAAATATATGTCTGTAGATCTTAATATAAATAAAAATAAATTAGTTTGAACGAAATCAGTTCAGCAGTTTTTGAGATACAGCATATTTTCTAAAACCGCAAATATAACTTTGTAATTCATACAAACACTATGAAAAACAAATTTATTCGGCGCAGTTGTAAAAAATGTAAAAAAGCCAGTTTTAAGAAATTTGTAAGGTTTTTTTTATTTCAAAACAAATTTATTTGGCGCAGTTGTAAAAAATGTAAATAAGCTAGTTTTAAGAAATTTGTAAGGTTTTTTTTCGTCAAATAAATTTGCATATTATATTATAGTTACTACGGAACCCTTCATGGGCGAGTCTGACTCGCACTTGGCCAATTTTTTATGGAATAGTTAATAATGTTAACTTTTTCAATTAGGGGTGACTGAGAGTGTTATAAACGTAAGAGTAGACAAATATTATAATCAGAAAGCTTCGAACTGCTAAGCTATCGGGAGTTACACGTGTTATTGTGAGTCAACCATAAAAGTTAGACATATGCTGTCGTGGGATATTTTTTATATAATTTTAAGGAGAACATTTCCGTCATGAAATGATTTGTGTAGCTTTAACCATTAAGGTTGCACACGCGACGGAAGCTTAAAAAAATTTAACTGATTGCATTTTTGGCATGAGTATCGATCCTTAATCACCCCCTGATAGTTATTTTGGAAATATATTTCATGTACAGAATTGACCTCTCTACAGATTTATTATAAGTATAGATAACTAGTATTTGCGTGTTGCGCGAGGTGCAAGCACCTCGCGTGCTTGTGAAGGAAACTAAAGCATTGCCCCTCTAAATCAAGTATTTGCGTGTTGCGCGAGGTGCAAGCACCTCGAGTGCTTGTGAAAAAAAAAAAAAAAATGGGGGAGGTTGATGGGGGAGATAGGGGGTTTAGTATTTGCGTGTTGCGCGAGGTGCAAGCACCTCGCGTGCTTGTGGAAAAAAAAAAAAACAAAGGGCGGTGTGATGGGGGGGTTTAGTATTTGCGTGTTGCGCGAGGCGCAAGCACCTCGCGTGCTTGTGAAAAAAAAAAAAAAAAAAAAACGGGGGAGGGGGTTATGGGGGGGGGGTTGCAGAAGTATTTCGACTAAAGCATTGCCCCTCTAGATGAATCTGAAAAGAAAATGTTCTAGGTCTCTTAATTTCCGAGATCCGCCTAAAGGGGGGGAGAAGGGGGGCGGGGGGGGGGGACTTTGAAAATTGGTTTTTACTTTACCGAGCCTCCTCTATACGAATCCGTAAAAAACAAAAAATACGGGTCTCGTAGTTTCCGAGATACGATAGGGGGGGAGGAGAAGGGGGGGTGAAAAGGTAAGGTTTGGTACTTTTCCCGTAGGTTTGAGAATTACTTGTATACGAATCTGTCAAAATATACCCACCTCCCCATCCACCATCTGGGAGAACAATTATGTCAATGAGTCAGTCAGTCAGTGAGTGAGTGGTAATCTAGCTTTATATAGTATAACTAGTATTTGCGTGTTGCGCGAGGTGCAAGCACCTCACGTGCTTGTGAAAAAAAAATGGGGGGGGGTTTAGTATTTGCGTGTTGCGCGAGCTGCAAGCACCTCGCGTGCTTGTGAAAAAAAAAAAAAAAAAAAAACGGGGGAGGGGGTTATGGGGGGGGGGTTGCAGAAGTATTTCGACTAAAGCATTGCCCCTCTAGATGAATCTGAAAAGAAAATGTTCTAGGTCTCTTAATTTCCGAGATCCGCCTAAAGGGGGGGAGAAGGGGGGCGGGGGGGGGGGACTTTGAAAATTGGTTTTTACTTTACCGAGCCTCCTCTATACGAATCCGTAAAAAACAAAAAATACGGGTCTCGTAGTTTCCGAGATACGATAGGGGGGGAGGAGAAGGGGGGGTGAAAAGGTAAGGTTTGGTACTTTTCCCGTAGGTTTGAGAATTACTTGTATACGAATCTGTCAAAATATACCCACCTCCCCATCCACCATCTGGGAGAACAATTATGTCAATGAGTCAGTCAGTCAGTGAGTGAGTGGTAATCTAGCTTTATATAGTATAACTAGTATTTGCGTGTTGCGCGAGGTGCAAGCACCTCACGTGCTTGTGAAAAAAAAATGGGGGGGGGTTTAGTATTTGCGTGTTGCGCGAGCTGCAAGCACCTCGCGTGCTTGTGAAAAAAAAAATAAGGGGGGGTGTGATGGGGGGAGATGGGAGGATTTAGTATTTGCGTGTTGCGCGAGGTGCAAGCACCTCGCGTGCTTGTGAAAGAAAAAAAGTGGGGGGGGGTGACGGGGGGAGATGGGGGGGTTTCGTATTTGCGTGTTGCGCGAGGTGGGATTACTTCGCGTGCTTGTGAAAAAAAAAAAGGGGGGGAGATGGGGGGGCTATAGTATTTGCGTGTTGCGCGAGGTGCAAGCACCTCGCGTACTTGTGAAAAAAAAATGGGGGGGTGTGATGGGGGGAGATGGCAGGATTTAGTATTTGCGTGTTGCGCGAGGTGCAAGCACCTCGCGTGCTTGTGAAAAAAAAAAGTGGGGGGAGGGGGGTGATGGGGGGAGATGGGGGGGTTTAGTATTTGCGTGTTGCGCGAGGTGCAAGCACCTCGCGGGCTTGTGAAAAAAAAAAAATGGGGGTTGATGGGGGGAGATGGGGGGGGGGTTTAGTATTTGCGTGTTGCGCGAGGAGCAAGCACCTCGCGTGCTTGTGAAAAAAAAAAAAAGGGGGGGTTTAGTATTTGCGTATTGCGCGAGGTGCAAGCACCTCGCGTGCTTGTGAAAAAAAAAATAAGGGGGGGTGTGATGGGGGGAGATGGGAGGATTTAGTATTTGCGTGTTGCGCGAGGTGCAAGCACCTCGCGTGCTTGTGAAAGAAAAAAAGTGGGGGGGGGGTGACGGGGGGAGATGGGGGGGGTTTCGTATTTGCGTGTTGCGCGAGGTGGGATTACTTCGCGTGCTTGTGAAAAAAAAAAGGGGGGGGAGATGGGGGGGCTATAGTATTTGCGTGTTGCGCGAGGTGCAAGCACCTCGCGTACTTGTGAAAAAAAAAAATGGGGGGGTGTGATGGGGGGAGATGGGAGGATTTAGTATTTGCGTGTTGCGCGAGGTGCAAGCACCTCGCGTGCTTGTGAAAAAAAAAAGTGGGGGGAGGGGGGTGATGGGGGGAGATGGGGGGGTTTAGTATTTGCGTGTTGCGCGAGGAGCAAGCACCTCGCGTGCTTGTGAAAAAAAAAAAAAGGGGGGGTTTAGTATTTGCGTATTGCGCGAGGTGCAAGCACCTCGCGTGCTTGTGAAAAAAAAAAGTATTTGCGTGTTGCGCGAGGTGCAAGCACTTCGCGTGCTTGTGAAAAAAAAAAAAAAAAGGGGGGGTTGAGTATTTGCGTATTGCGCGAGGTGCAAGCACCTCGCGTGCTTGTGAAAAAAAAAAAGTATTTGCGTGTTGCGCGAGGTGCAAGCACCTCGCGTGCTTGTGAAAAAAAAAAAAAAAAAAGGTGGGGGGGGGTGATGGGGGGGTTTAGTATTTGCGTGTTGCGCGAGGTGCAAGCACCTCGCGTGCTTGTGAAAAAAAAAAAAAAAAAAGAGGGGGGGTGATGGGGGGGGGGTTTGCAGAAGTATTTTGACTAAAGCATTGCCCCTCTAAATGAATCTGAAAAAAAAAATGTTCCAAGTCTCTTAGATTCCGAAATCCGCCTAAAGGGGGGAGAAGGGGGGCGGGAGGGGGGGGACTTTGAAAAATTGTTTTTACTTTACCGAGCCTCCTCTATACGAATCCGTAAAAAAAAAAAATACGGGTCTCGTAGTTTCTGAGATACGATAGGGAGGGGGAGAAGGGGGTTGAAAAGGGGAGGTTTGGCACTTTTCCCGTAGGTTTGAGAGTTACTTGTTTACGAATCTGTCAAAATATACCCACCTCCCCATCCACCATCTGGGAGAACAATTATGTCAATGGGTGAGTCAGTCAGTCAGTGAGTGGTAATTTAGCTTTATATAGTATAATAACTAGTATTTGCGTGTTGCGCGAGGTACAAGCACCTCGCGTGCTTGTGAAAAAAACTAAAGCATTGCTCCTCTAAATCAAGTATTTGCGTGTTGCGCGAGGTGCAAGCACAACGCGTGCATGTGAAAAAAAAAAAAATGGGGGGTTTAGTATTTGCGTGTTGCGCGAGGTGCAAGCACCTCGCGTGTTTGTGAAAAAAAAAGTGGGGGGAGATGGGGGGGGGGGTTAGTGTTTGCGTGTTGCGCGAGGTGCAAGCATCTCGCGTGCTTGTGAAAAAAACTAAAGCATTGCCCCTCTAAATCAAGTATTTGCGTGTTGCGCGAGGTGCAAGCACCTCGCGTGCTTGTGAAAACAAAAATGGGGGGGGGGGGGTGATGGGGGGGTTTAGTATTTGCGTGTTGCGCGAGGTGCAAGCACCTCGCGAGCTTGTGAAAAAAAAAAAAAAAAAAAAGAGGGGGGGTGATGGGGGGGGGGGGTTGCACAAGTATTTCGACTAAAGCATTGCCCCTCTAAATGAATCTGAAAAAAAAAATGTTCCAAGTCTCTTAGATTCCGAGATCCGCCTAAAGGGGGTGGAAAGGGGGGGCGGGGGGGGGGGACTTTGAAAAATGGTTTTTACTTTACTGAGCCTCTTCTATACAAATCCGTAAAAAAAAAATACGGGTCTCGTAGTTTCCGAGATACGATAGGGAGGGGGGAGAAGGGGAGGGAAAAGGGGAAGTTTGGCACTTTCCCCGTAGGTTTGAGAGTTACTTGTTTACGAATCTGTCAAAATATACCCACCTCCCCATCCACCATCTGGGAGAACAATTATGTCAGTGAGTCAGTGGTAATTTAGCTTTATATAGTATAATAACTAGTATTTGCGTGTTGCGCGAGGTACAAGCACCTCGCGTGCTTGTGAACAAAAAAAAAAAAAAAGGGGGGGGGGGTGATGGGGGAGATGGGGGGGCTTAGTATTTGCGTGTTGCGCGACGTGCAAGCACCTCGCGTGCTTGTGAAATAAAAAATGGGGGGGGCGTGATGGGGGGGTTGCACAATTATTTCGACTAAAGCATTGCCCCTCTAAATGAATCTGAAAAAAAAAAATGTTCAAGTCTCTTAATTTCCGAGATCCGCCTAAAGGGGGTGAGAAGGGGGGCAAGGGGGGCGACTTTGAAAAATGGTTTTTACTTTACCGAGCCTCCTCTATACGAATCCGTAAAAAAAAATACGGGTCTCGTAGTTTCCGAGATACGATAGGGAGGGGGGGAGAAGGGGGGTGAAAAGGGGAGGTTTGGCACTTTTCCCGTAGGTTTGAGAGTTACTTGTTTACGAATCTGTCAAAATATACCCACCTCCCCATCCACCATCTGGGAGAACAATTATGTCAGTGAGTCAGTCAGTGGTAATAGTAATTAGCTTTATATAGTATAATTTACGACAAGTAGTAATTATTATTTACAACGTTATACCTAATTACACACTAAAATAACCTAATATTTACACACACTATGCATAAAACAAAGAAAAATCTAATTGGTTGGGCTATCGACAATAATTTTGTTTGCGGAGAAAAGTGTCACAGTGTGCTTAGTATGAGTTTGAAATACTTTTGTCGTTTTCGAAAACTATCGCTTTGTCTCTTTCACACGTACCAGATTAGTGTGAAAGAGACAAAGCTATAGTTTTCGAACACGATAATAGTATCGCAAACTCATACTAAGCCAGCAGGTCCGTCTAGCACTGCGTCTCGTCCCGCACTGATTTACTGGGCGCCTGGAGGGGTGGATACGCGATTTGCGAGTAGCGATTACGTTAAATAATCCTTATAAATAATTAAGAAAGTTATTGGCAAAAATAAGCACATGGTCCCATCGGCATTACTTAATATAATATATTGGTGGCAATTAACAGATCCTGTGATTGATAGTTTAGGAGAAAAATGGTAGTAAGTCACAAAAACAGAGGCCACTTTGCGTATTTATTTATGATATTTCAAATATATTTTTATTTTTTCTGAAGCCAAGAGGACACGCTTTACATTGTGTAGATTAATATATATTATTTTGAAAAAAAAATCTTGTAAGGGTTACGGAAAAAAATCCTAAATGAAGACTGATTCACGAATATCCACACCCCTTAAAAAGTGTCGTTACAACTTTTCGTATGATTTTTTTCCGGCTAGCCCCCTTTCGTAACGCGCGATAAGGAACTTCGTTCCAAAATAACATTAATAAATCCACAACTGATTAACATATGATTAAATCTCAGACAAGAGTCTACCAGCTTCTGATTAGTAGATAGACAGAACATATCAAGCCGTGTGAAGTGCGAGTTACATAATAATTATATATGTCCACAATACGACGCAGAGGCACGCGCACTGCAGCATTAGTTTTACAGGACTCTGTAAGAAACAGACGAGGCACGCGCACTCCGCGCTGGAGAACAGTTCTGGGTACTGTATAAAATAATTTATTAGTTAATCTATACAGTCAAATCTATTGTTGTACAAACCATGAAGCAGCATGACTGACAGAAGAAATCGTCTGTGCTCTAGACTTAAAACATCTTATTTTTTTAATAATTGTGTGTACGAAAATTTTAAGTCATGGCCCCTGTAGTTCATAGAAGCAGAAACTTTTTCTGTACCATTTCTAAGCCAGTACTATACTTTTCATACAAAAGATTACAGATTGGTGTGGCACATTCTAATTGTGATCTAATCATGTATTGTATAGCATTAAGAAGGTAGAGGGACGCACAAAGTCACGGGATGATCTCATGACGAGACCGAACATTTGAAAAGCTTTATTTACTACAGCATCATGGTGTAAGTCAAAGTGTAGACAGGATCTAGTATTACTCCCAAATCACGTACAGAACGAACAGTATTTAGGGGTACGTTTTTAATGGAATAGCTATATTTTTTTTATTATTGTTATTACTAAAAGAGATAGTGTGGCATTTTGGAAGGTTAAGAAAGAGCTTATTTACAATGTAGTAAGTATGTAGCGAGATCATTTTGAAGTAGTTGATAAACTGCTATCGAAGGCGAACGGTAGGTAGGTCGAACTGCCTCCGTGGTCGAGTGGTTTAGGCGTTTGCCTTGTGACCCGGTGGTCGTGGGTTCGATTCCCGCGGGAAGCATACTTTGTGAGGTTGTTTCCAGTTTGGCTAGGACATTGCAGGCCTGAATCACCTGACTGTCTGATAAAAAGATGGTTCCGTGCTTCGGAAGGCACGTATAAGCCGTTGGTCCCGGTCGCCAAATGGCGGTCGTCAAAATAGACCACGTCAGAGGCCCTAGAGGCGGTCTAGAAACTCTGACACTAGGGTGTATGGGGTCGTTAGACCTCACTTACCCACACGATAAGAAGAACTGCTATCGTTTTACAAGGTTTATAGATTTTAATGTTATCTGCGTACATTAGAAAACGAGAGTTAATGAAATATTGTTTAATATCCTCTATGCATATGACATAGAGAAGAGGGCCTAAAATGGATCCTTGCGGAACTCCGGATGTAACAATTTATTACAGTGTCAAATTCATAACCGTTAACAACGACTTTCTGGGTTCTGTTAAAAATATATGACATAAACGAGCGCAATAAGTTCCCGCGTGTACCGGTAAATGCTATTTTATCCATGAGTAATTTATGATCTACCTTGTCGAAAGCCTTTTGAAAATCTGTATACACAACATCTACTTGTACTCGTTGATCCATATTTTCAAATAAATAATTAGTGAAAACCGTAAGATTTGTTGTGGTGGAACGCCGTTTTACAAATCCATGTTGTTCCGGGATAATATGGTGGTGAATATGAGAATATATTGATTCATGTACCAGTCTCTCGAAAACCTTGGACAAGGTGGAAAGTATTGAGATGGGGCGGTAATTCTCAACATTGTTTTTGTCTCCGTTTTTATAGACTGGAGTAATAAAGGCATTTTACCCAGACTGCGGGAAGAACATTTTCTCGTAGGCATTTATTATATATTATTTGCAAGGGTGTCTGGAGTATTTTATACATCTTGTGAAGAAACTATCATCTAGCTAGTAGCCACGCGAGTGAGCTAGCGCAGGTTACATGTGTGCCCGCACGGAGAACCGAGTGTATTGTTGAGCTAGTGATAATACCCGTACGGTAGGACAGTACACTCATGAACAAGGACTTGTGAAACATTAAAAAAATACAATTTAAACGAAATAATGTAGAAGTACGACAGTATATTGACTTACATAGAACACCGGACATGTGCGCATTATTTTCTTCCATTCTCAATTGGGCAGCCAAGACATTATTAAGTTTGTCAAGAATACGAGACTCTTGGTTCGGTTCTGGGTATAGTCCTAGAGATGTGAGGCAGGTGACCTACCTGTGCCGCCGCAGTCGCAGACGTAGGCGCCGGGCGCGTCGAGGCAGCGGCCGCCGTGCAGGCAGGCGGCGGAGCCCCCGGCCTCCGCGCACTCGTCGCGCTCCGTCTCGCAGTATCGCCCGCTGTACCCCTCGGCGCACACGCACATTGCACTCTGCATAACAAACACGACTTTAAACCACCATAATTCATCTTATAACAACATTCATTCATTCGAATGCTATTCCGAATACAGTAAATTATAACCCATGAAAAACATAAAAGTGAAATGAGAGCCAAGTTCAATATTATCATAAATGCCTTGGTTGTTGACTTCAACGACAAAAGAAGTGAAATCTAAATGGGTGCCAAGTTCAATGGTCAATCCTGAAATTTATTTATAACAACATAAAATATTATTTATTCTTATAGCTTAGGAGAATATATCGTAGCCTAAGGTTTGACCTGGCTAGTTCTTATACACGAATTATTATGTTCGATGGTTAGTTTCTACCAGCAAGCCAAATTTTCGGAATAATAAAATAAGAACCGACAAGTAACAGGTTTAGAACTTGCAAAGGCTATAATATAATTCGTATATGAAAACTAGCCAAGTCAGACCTTAGGCTACAATCAACGAATTAGGAATGATATAGAACAGGAACTCCGCTCAAAAATGGTTCCACGCAAAATACAATCAAGTAGGCGGGGAAAAAAAAAATACAACCAAAGCGCCTCTCAGTCTGACGTGCTCTCAGTGACAGACGCCAGAATCGTGTTGATTAGTGAAAAATCCAAGAAAAAGCTCGATTCTGAGGGATAAAAATGACCTCCTGCATAGTAAGGTGGTGTAAAAGACGGAAAGAAGGAAGTAAAAAACTAACTGGGATAGCTTATCACTCGTTAGTAAAATAATTTCGTGTTTTATTTTCGTATAGACAACCACGAGTTGTCAGTATTATACAACAGGTAGCCAGCCAGTTTTTAATACCTAACTATTATATATTTTATATTAAGTACAGAGTTTTATAAATTGGATGGATTGGTTTGCCTGTGTGTTTCTTATTTTAGTTTCCCCAAAAAATAGATTTGACGACTACAGTGGATTGCAGCAGTCCGCTTAGAAAAAAGAGAGGATGACTGATTACCAACTAATGCCAGTAGGGTTTGCTCCATACATTTTAGTAACGAAGACATATATTCGTCACGCACGGGCTATCGTATGCTAAAAAATCAGCTGTACCTATTTGTACGGTACTAAACAACAAAGTTTTGTTTTGAGTACCTCGAGTACCCTTAAATTTTGGCTCGTACTTTTTAAAAACCACCTTGTATATTAAATTTACTCTATTCACACATTATATATATATATATATAATGTGTGAATAGAGTAAATTTAATATTCTGAAACTAGATTTATATATATATATATATATATATATATAAATCTAGTTTCAGAACATATAAGCCTAACGCTGATGCGGGGCTAGTTATTGAGTTCTTACCTTATTTATGTACTTAAAGAAATTAATAAATATGAAATTCGGTAGATCCTGAGGAAATAATGATTTCCATTCAAAATAGGTATCAGGTAAGTAATAAAATAACTTATTCGTTTCCAAAGTGTGTTTTCCAAATGCTTGAAATGGACAGAAACTGCGAATAGTCCTTAATTCTTTTTAACATAAAATATGTATAATGAAATAATTTTCAAGTTTGTTTAAGTAGGATATAAAAATATGGAAATCATTAAAATATTTAACCCGATATCCGTTTAATTCATTCTTATTTTTATTGGAGGTCAGTGTTTATTTGACACACTAGTGAATTTTTTTCTGTTTGGCTGAATGCCACTTACTAAAGTGGCATTCAGCCAAACAGGAATCGTAAAATAATTTCTAACGAATTAGTTTGCAGATTTAGTGCACAGTAATTATTAATTTAATGTGTACCATAAATCTAAAAAAATAATATATGCATGTCAATATTAATTAAAATCAAATATTTTTTGAATAGAAAACGTAAGCTGTATGAATCACATCTTCTTTGCCTTACCTACTGACAGACTGACAGTTTGACACTACTGCATTTTCGATTGTTTGTTTACTTGATTCTACAATAGCGCTTGCGAATTGAGTTACATACGGATTGCTTTTTTATGGTACAGCAACGACTATGGTCATTTTCCGATGATTTTGATTTTAGTTGTGCACACGATACCCATTTTTAAACACGGACTTAGGTTGGACCCGCCTAAACGATGACTTGGCATCCTTAACCCTAGACTTATTACGACCAATATTTCAGATAAAGGTTTGTAGCTGACTTCTACCAAGTTTTTTTGATAATTATTGAAATTGTAATGGGTTACCTTCGATTTGTAGTAACATTTGGCGTATATTTCACTATTTGTTTATTTCAGGATTTTTTTATATGGCCGACGGGCATTCCCTTTTATGAAGCTTTACACTTTTTGGAAACTTAATGTAAAGAGGTTTAATATTAATTTATAATATTTGAGTTCATAATAAATGACTGACTCCTACTGTATACCGCATAACACCATCCTCACCGCTTGATGTCACAAAACAATCCATCTCGTTCGCACTCGCTTGATTCGATATTTCAGTTTCACTCTAACATTATCTTACTAAATAAAATAGCGCCCCAAATGAATGAATTGACGGATCCATGCGCAGAAAATAAATTTAGCAAAGTATTTTGTTTTGTTTGTACGCGTGTTGCATTCGTATTATCAGCTTAGTGGTATGAGTTTGGAACCATGTTTTAGCGGGCTTCGTTAGTGAGTTATATTTCTATATCATTCCTAATTCGTTGGCTACAATATATTCTCCTAAGTTATAAGTATAAATGATATTTTATATTGTTATAAATAAATTTCAGGATTGACCATTGAACTTGGCACCCATTTAGATTTCACTTCTTTTGTCGTTGAAGTCAACAACCGAGGCATTTATGATAATATTGAACTTGGCTCTCATTTCACATTTATGTTTTTCATGGGATATCATTACTTTTTGTACATAAATTAGTAGTAGGTACTTACTTATAAAAAAATTTATACTAAATGGTTTTTTTGTTAAACTACTGTATTTTCCTACGTTTACGGGGTATAATTGTCCTTTTTGTGTTATTTTCTATATTTTCTTGTACCTTTGAAATGTTCGAATGAATTGCCCATTCAGTATGCGGAATTCTTTTTACGCGTTTTGCCTCCATGGTGTAGTGACCCTCTAAGATAATAGGTGGCGCTAGTGGTTGTAGAATACGGTTAGTTACGCGTAATAAATAAGAAAATTGGCTATATTCTTATTTATAAGTACAAAAACGGAAACATTTGGGTAAAAAAATATTAAGGGTGGTATTTATATATGGGCTCGTTATATATTCACGTAAAGATCTTAAAATCCACATATAGAGATTTACAGGCACTAATTATAAGTTAAGTGAAAATTATAATAAAATGATAAAAAATTACCAGTTTCTGATTTTTTCCTTTGTATTCACCTAATTACCTATCTTCATGCCAAATTTGAACTTTCTAGGTCATCTGGAACTGGGTTATAGTTTTGATCTATAGGTCTGTCATAAAAATGACGATTTTTGGACGTTAATATTTAAATAACCGTTTGAGATATGTTTATAAAATTTGGAACACATATGTATCTCGCCAGTCTCAATATATGAGCCAAATTTGACAAGTTTAAGTGAAATAGTTTTTGAGTTAAGAGGGGCTCAAAAGTGGCTCCAAATGGTTCGTGTAATATTACACACGGTGAGCTGCACGCCAGTTCTTGGCTTGACACGCTCCCGCGTGTCCAGATTATAAAACATTGCTTACTGGATACTCTATATGTAAGGATATTTCTTCTTACTTCTCTTACTCCATATATGTAATACAACCTGCATAGCCTCTACCCTCTCGAAACTTATGGAACGTCTGATATTTGTCACATAAAGTAAATGTCTATGTTGTGACTGGTTTATTTATTTATTTATGTACACACATGACACTTACAAAAAAAAAAATACAGACAAAAGAGCACAAAGGTGCTGCTTATTTCCTAAGAAATTACTTCCAGCAGACCTGCGACAGGAGAGTTAGCAACTGGGATCCATCTGGCCCTGACAATACGAAAACCCTGACCATCTAAATTTATTATGAAATACGCACCTTTCAGTGCCCTTCCTATCTAATTTTTGTTCAACAAATCTTTGTCTCAAGGTGAAATTTGCTTTTTATTACGTCCGAGCATTTAGAAGGGTTCAAAGACTGAGATTACTTATTATATATAGGGCCTGTATCGAAACTTTGCATCTTTGCTAAAATACATATTTTGTACAGATTAGTTATACCCCGCCCCGTGATCTTTTCAGCACGGACTTTTAAAAGGACGGTCTACGACTTCTAACTTAATATTATTTAATGATTTTATTAAGAAAGCTAAAGACAATGCTTAGGAGGTTGATGTGGATTACACGGACTACTGCAAGGCATTTGATTAGATCGAACAAGATTTTCCGTGGAAATCTGCTAAGGTGGTTCTCTTCTTAAAATAACAAGTCAAAAGCAGTATCAATCTATAACTACATGCCTAGCTGGGTACATGCGCCCCGTGGGGTGCCTCAGGGTTCGTTGCTCGGCCCTTTTTTATTTGTAGTCTATGTAAAAGATTTAAATCAGTGCCTCCTTTCGTCTACATACTATTATGCTTAGCCGATGTTTTGAAAATCTTTGCCACTATTGCATCGCTTGATAATATGTTAGCACTTCAAGCTGACCTATGTCAGCTTAAAGAGTATCCCGACTAGCACAAAAGGGCTGCATTAGTGCTTTGGAGCGTATCCGATTATTACTTATGGTATTAGACGTAAGCGCTAGAGCTTCTACTACAGAACTAAAGCAGCCGCTTTAGCGCCATTTGGGCGCCATTTTATGCAGCCTAAGTTCTATTTAACCTGCATAAAGGTTCCTCAATAGCTATAAAGATTTATTAACGCTATACTAAAGCTCTCGTAGCGCTGCTTTTGAATGATTCTGAACTACTTTGAACGAATGAATTGATTATAGTTCTTTATTGTATATCTTCAATTGACATTATTTGTAATATTTTGGTAAAGTGTTTTCGTCACCATCATGAAAATAAAACAAAAGTAAGTAAAAGTTTGTATTCTGTATATTAGCAGGATATATAAAGATACTTAAAACGCTGTCCAGTTTACTGTTGATATATAAGATAATTTTCGAGTAATTTTAACGCGCTTTTATGATTTTTACAAAATTAACAAAAGTTATGTGATATTGTTTATTGGTTATTCAGAATAAATTTTATTTCCGGATTTTTGCGTGTCGATAACATAATATTTGCAAGTGACCGATTATTTACCGGTACATTTAATGCACATTTAACTAAAAAGCCAATGTATATCAACTCAATTTTGCAAGAGAATTATAAGTTTTCTTAAAAAATCATGGCGTCATTGTAATGTAGTCATAACCTGCAGTTTTAGCTCTAATAATTCACTTTTGAGAATTAGAGCGCTAATTTTCACCCTTCTAATGCTTCCAGTGATTTTTGTTCCCCTAGTGCTATTCACAGCCACAAAAAGCTCCTATTTTCCTGTTTTTGTGGTTATAAGATCTAGTTACGTACTTATTCGAATGGTTTCCGTTTTGGAGATCCGTGGTCTACCCTTAAAAACGTTCACTTAACATAGAAATTGTACGCTTCTCAACTTTAAAAACAAACCCAAGATTACGGTGTTTTAATTGCGATACTTGAATTTACACCCGATATTTCTACGTAAACATGATACAGGTTATTTTTCAAATTGATAATCATCAAACGTCTCAGTAATAGTTTACATTATTTTGTTGTCGGTAGAAATAAGATCCAGTTATTTTATGGTTTAGTTATACCTATACCATAATATGAAGTTTAAACATTTCAATTAACTACCTATTATTGTTTTATTACAGAATGCCTTTTAAAATAGTTAAAACTATAAATGCAGACAAGGAAGAGCTGTCAATCTGCCCTTCAGGATGGGAAATATCGCTAGATCAGAATAAAGAAAATTTGTCAATTGAAGACAATATTCCGATGGAAAAGACATTGCCTAATGATGTCACGCATACTCATACCTCTTTTCATACATTTACACTCTTCAAACTGAATAACAATCTCATACACTGATACACTTAACAAACTGGTTCCACGTCTTCTCAAGTATGTTAACAATAATTTTCATCTTTTTAGTCTTTAAGTAATATTGCTTCATTCTTGTATTCAATTCTCTATCCACTATTTAAGTTACAGCGGGTCTCAGGCCGCGGGAGGGAACTGGTGACCTGTAATACAGGTTCTCGTTGAAACCCACTTCAGGCACCAGTCTCTCACATAGTCAAACCCTACTTTAGCTTTCTGTAATTTTTAGCTTTAAGTTACTTTGTGTTGAGAAAATTAAACGTCTTATATTATATTATACTAGCTTCTACCCGCGACTTCGTACGCGTAGGAACATTTTCCCGCGCAAATCCCGATCCCGTGGGAATTTCGGGATAAAAAGTAGCCTATGTGTTATTCCAGAATATCAACTATCTACTTACCAAATTTCATTCAGATCCGTTCAGTAATTTTTGCGTAAAAGAGTAACAAACATCCATCCATCCTCACAAACTTTCGCATTTATAATATTAGTAAGAAGTAAGAAGTAAGATAGTAAGATAAGATAGTAAGAAGTAAGATAATATAATGAAAGATAAAATGATGAGAACATTGCACAAAAAAAAACCGTAATTTGGCTAAAGAGGATAATGGATCCTGTGATGGTATTGCGCCAAATCCAAATGTTGAGACTGACATCTTTATACAATAAGAACCCAAGAATATTTAAAATTAAGGCTTTTTTAAAATTAAGTTTGTGATTTGTGAAATGTTGAGATTAATCTTCTTTAAACATAAAATATTAAAAATTAAAATACTTTAGTATTAGATGATTAGCAGATTCACTGGAATGTTCAGCCATGTTTAACGATTTTAGGAGGTTTTCATAAACCTCGCGTACTTTCCTGCGATAACCTCCACTTTTCTTTATTAATTTCCATCGTTTAGCATTCATTTTTAGGGTTCCGTAGCCAAATGGCAAAAAACGGAACCCTTATAGTTTCGACATGTCTGTCCGTCTGTCTGTCTGTCCGTCCGTCCTTATGTCACAGCCATTTCATTCCGAAACTATTAGGACTATACATGTAAAACTTGGTAGGTAGATGTATTCTGTGAACCGCTTTCCGATTTTAAGAGAAAATTTAAATAATATTTAAAATAAAGGGGTCTCCCCATACATGGAACTGAAACTGAAAATATTTTCTTTAATGAAACCTATACGTGTGTGGTATCTATAGACAGGTCTTTAAAAATGACATTAAGGTTTGTAAAATGACTTTTTCATAAAGTTAATCGTTTAAAAGATATACGCTTCCAAAGTGGTAAAATGTGTGTCCCCCTCCTCTAACTTCTATAATAATGAAGTGAAAAATCTAAAAAAAACCATTTGTTGTAGATCTTAATGTAAACTTTCAACCAAAATTGGTTTGAACGAGATCGAGTCAGCAGTTTTTGAGATACAGTATATTTTCTAAAACCGCAAATATAACTTTGTAATTCATACAAATACTATGAAAAACAAAGTTATTTGGCGTAGTTGTAAAAATTGTAAATAAGCTAGTTTTAAGAAATTTGTAAGGTTTTGTTTTTTTTTTTCAAATAAATATATTAAGTATATTATATTTATCATAGTTACTACGGAACCCTTCATGGGCGAGTCCGACTCGCACTTGGCCAATTTTTTTTTTGTTTTTTGTAATACAAGGTGTCTCAAAAGAAAGTTCACATTTAAATCTTTTTTTAAAAGAAAAGTCTTAGCTTTATTGAAAAAATGTTTATTTTATATTGAAGTACACTGTTTGGGAATTTATTTTTTAAAAATAACATCGTCCAAATGTAAACCGTTGCGCTCTCGGCATTCATTTAGTCGGGCACTAAAATTGCCCATGACAGCTCGGCAGGTAGTCTCCGTGATGGCTGCCATTTCATGACGGATATTTTCTTTTAATTGTGCCAGGGAAGTCGGTTTATTAGAGTAAACTTTTGATTTGACATAACCCCACAGGAAAAAAACCATAGGCGTTAAATCGGGACTCCGTGGAGGCCAATTTATGTCACCTCGCCAGGAGATTAATTTGTTCGGAAAAATTTCTCGAACTCGAGGCAGAGATCTGTTGGACGTGTGTGAAGTTGCTCCATCCTGCTGGAACCATGTTCTTTGGTTGTAACCAGGAAAGTTTTGCAGTTGGGGTACGAAAAACTCGTCTAACATCTCCACATAACGCTCTGAATTCACTGTGAGTGTGCGTCCCCTTCCATCTTCAAAAAAGTAAGGGCCGATAATTCCTCGCGCCGACATCACTGCCCATACGGTGACTTTGGGTGAATGTAGCGGTTTCTGATGTTTTTGTTTTGGGTTGGTTGCACTCCAGTAACGACAATTTTGCTTGTTTACATGCCCATTCAGGTGAAAATGGGCTTCATCGGAAAACAAGATGTTGGTGAACGTTGGAAAGCGCTCAATCATCTGATTTACAAAGGCAAGCCTCTGACCAGCATCTTGAGGCTTCAGTTCTTGCACTAACTGAATTTTGTACGGGTGCAGCTTTAAATCTTTGTGTAAAATGCGGCATAATGAAGATCTGTGCACATTTAAAGCAACAGCACGCTTCCGAATCGAGAGGTTTGGATCATCTCGAATAGACTGAGTAACACTGTCCACGTTTTCGGCTGTTCTTGATGTTCTTGGTCGCCCAGATTTTGGTTTCTCCAGAGTTGACCCAGTCTCTTCAAACTTCTCAACCCATTTTGCAATGAGACGAGTGCTAGGCGCATCATTTAAGTGACGAATATGTCGAATACTGCAGAATTTTCTACGCGCTACAGTCGCCGAATTACCGTTTTTGTAAAACTCACGTACGCACAACGCACGGTCCGCACCAGAGAAACGCTCCATAGCGACTAAATTCCCAAGAGCCAGACTACCGACTGACATACCCCCCGCGCCCCTCAGAATAGTTGCTTTCGCGTAATAAGATAAGCAAATGTGAACTTACTTTTGAGACTTTTATAACTATAGACGTTTACGGATGCAGATATGCAACTTTGAACTGCTTGTTGAACCCTTAAACCGCTATTTTACGGCCGAAAGTAACAAAATAGGCTGCTATTTCCACTAATGTGCTCGTTGGGATTGTCGGAACGTCGGACGTTTCATTAAATATCTTTGTGTCCAATCAAAGATTCTATATCAAGTGACTGTGGTCGGTTAATTTTTAATTTTTATAATTTTTGTGTGCTATGCTTAATAGCTCATTGGAAGTAAATGTTTATGTATTATTTATTTCAAACAAACAAGTTAAATTTAATTTATAATTAGTACGTTGCTGTTATATGCTCATAGCGTATATTTTACTATAATAAGTCTAAACGCGAGGAGTTGTAATTAGCTCTTTGGAGATTACGTTTTCTCTTTTCAGTGTTATTATTAGATGTAAGTCCTAAAGAAACAAAATAAATTATTCACAATACAGCCAGAATCCAAGTTTCGGATGGAAAAACCAATAACACTTCAATAGTTATGTTTGCGATTATCTCACTTCGCAACCGTGCCTGGAAGAAGTGTATTCAAATGTTTTCACTGAACTGTATACCTCTTTTTGTGTAGTCAGAATTAAATTGAAGATTTTTATTTTTGGAAGACTATTGAATTTCTAATCTATTTCACAATTTTTTACGTACGCCTTTTGGGTAGAATGTAGTGGTACTTGTAAAATATATTAAGTTCAACACCTATTGTAAATAAATGGATTGATAGAAGTAATTGTGTCAAAATCAAAAATTCTAGCTACGTTGCTGCTGTTTTTAAAAACAGTAACAGTAAATAGTCATTATGAACGATCCTACACCGACGGTAGTGACTGGTACGTACCTGTGTGTCGTTGAGGCAGGTGCCGTGCACGCAGGGCTGCACGTCACAGAAGGCGTGCTCGCAGTACACGCCCTCGAAGCCCTCGTTGCACACGCACGTGAAGTTGTTGCCGGTGGGCGGCTCTGGTGAATGTCCGAGCATTGCATTACTAGTGTTCACATGTCTAAAATTACCTGAGCAAGATGCTTATAGGCTCTTACAAATTGCTCTTTTTTTAGTCGAAACAAATAATAGATCGAACTCTTCCAGTAATTAATTTAAATATTAGACCCTAAAATATTTACCTTAATATGATAATTTACATGAACAATAAAGGTAAACTAGAGCCTTTTCTCGACTCCAAGACTGAATATTCGTTATTCGTTTTCTATATTAATATTGTAAAGATGTAAAATTTGTTTATACTATACCTGCTCGGAAAGTGCCTTATTACTTTTTAAAAAGTTTGACAGAAAGGACGTCATTACTGTAATACAAATGTGCGGGTCGTAAAAGTGTATGAGAATTCATTACTAACGTGCTGGGGACACTGGAGAGGGAGGGAAAAGTGTATGAAAATCCATTACTAACGCGCTGTTTTTTTTTTTTAATTTAAACCTATTCAGTAGCTAACTTAAAAGTACATATAATGCCAAAAGATAAAAAGTTTTTATCACCAAGAGAAAGTGATACTGGCAACATAGTATTGCTCAATATTGATTTAAAATAAATTACTTCAATACGCTGCTGAACAAATTCAGGATTACACATTAAGAATAACAATTTGATGCGAAAAATAAATGAGGTACCTACTGTCTGTAGCCGATAAAAATTGTCTTTTATTTTCGTCGTAGGTAAAGTATAAAGCACTATGTATCACTCGGAAGAAAATGCGATTCCCAAATCGTGTGTATTAAGGCCCTCAGTTGCGCTTTGGGTCTCAAACTACACCCTCGTTGGTAATCGGTCACTTTCTCCCCTCGATGAACAATGTACTATTGTAAGTTTGTATGTAGGAGGTAATCTTTGGAACTAATGAACCAATTCTAAAAATGTTTTCATTGGTAGTGAGGTGCATTATTGGTGAGTGGCATAAATGATTTTCAAGTCCAGGCGTACGACATACCAGGCTGTCGGTCGAGGCAGACGCTCGCCGCGGGCGCGCAGGGCCGGTGCGCGCACGAGGTGTCGCGCGGCGCGGCGCAGGCCGGCCCGCGCCACTGCGGCGCGCACGCGCAGCTGAACGTGCCCGCCGCGTCCGTGCACGTGCCCCCGTGCAGGCACGGCGCAGACAGGCACTCGTCGATGTCGTGCTCGCAACTGCATCACACGCACAAGTTATTATACCACTTGTTACCCATACACTTTATTCAAACTTATACACCGTGAAATTTTAATGGTTGTTTTAATCGTTTTATAAACAAATGAAATATTAGAAACAAGCGCAGTGTAGTTAATGCGTTATCACCATGCGTGAGAGCTTATTTTGCTCTGAACATTTATTAATCACTTTTTCCTTTGTTGGCAGCACGCGGCGGTGCGTATTTCATGTAGGTACCTACGTTACGTCTACTGAACTACTAATGATTCTCGCGCTTTCAAGTTTATGAATATTTTTATAATAATTAAAAAAAAAACATTCCTTTTTTTAAATTTTACTGTATGTTTCGATACTACTACTGATGGATAACCGTCCTCCCTGGGGAAAACAACCATTTAAATTTCACGCTGTATAACCGTAACAAATGGTATATCGTCATGAAAACAAACACTTTAGGGAACTACTCATCGGTCCGACTCATATCTCTCTCACCTTGCTGGCGGGCAGTCTCTACCTAACAGCCAATTTACTAAAAATTTGTTTAAATTGCAGATTAAGTTTGATACAAATATGATAAATCAGCCAGTGACATCCTTAACAAAAATGTTGAACAGAATGGGGCCCAAATGTGATCCTTGAGGGACACCTAAGGCGACAGTGAGACGTAATGAACATTGACTATTGACCACCATGAAGAAATCACTATTGGATAAAATAGGAATGAACCAATTGAGAAATGGGCCATGGATACTATACATCGAAAGCTTTTTATAAGTAGTTTATAGGGCACTTTATCAAAATGCTGATCGCAAAATAAACTTACAATTCTCCGTCAAAGCCTACAGGGCAAATGCAGGTGTAAGCGGCGATGCCATCCTTGCAGGTGGCGCCGTTCTGACACTGGTGTGCCTCGCACTCGTCTATGTCGATCTGTACAAATAAAATAATGTGTAATACTTTTCATAATACTTTATTTGACACCCAAACCACTTACTTTATTGATAATAGATTTTTTCAGTAACGAGACTGTCACTTTTCTTATTGAGCACAAAAAATACCTTACCTTAAGCGTATAATAAAAATTCTGGCCTCATCAAAAAATTACAGAACAGAGTTTTGGAAAATATTTCTCTCGAAATGCTCTATAGTTTCATCAATAGACAGACTGACGAATAGGTAGAGTGCAGAGTTTCAGGCCGCCCGCGGCGCAGTCCCGCTCCAGGCACAGCACGCAGCCCACCTCCGAGCTGGCATGGGACACAGGACAGCCTGACATACCTGGCAGTAGTCCCCGGCGTACCCGGGCTGGCAGGCGCAGGCGTAGGAGGTGCGCATGTCGGCGCAGTGGCCGCCCGCGGCGCAGTCCCGCTCCAGGCACAGCACGCAGCCCACCTCCGAGCTGGCATGGGACACAGGACAGCCTGACATACCTGGCAGTAGTCCCCGGCGTACCCGGGCTGGCAGGCGCAGGCGTAGGAGGTGCGCATGTCGGCGCAGTGGCCGCCCGCGGCGCAGTCCCGCTCCAGGCACAGCACGCAGCCCACCTCCGAGCTGGCATGGGACACGGGACAGCCTGACATACCTGGCAGTAGTCCCCGGCGTACCCGGGCTGGCAGGCGCAGGCGTAGGAGGTGCGCATGTCGGCGCAGTGGCCGCCCGCGGCGCAGTCCCGCTCCAGGCACAGCACGCAGCCCACCTCCGAGCTGGCATGGGACACAGGACAGCCTGACATACCTGGCAGTAGTCCCCGGCGTACCCGGGCTGGCAGGCGCAGGCGTAGGAGGTGCGCATGTCGGCGCAGTGGCCGCCCGCGGCGCAGTCCCGCTCCAGGCACAGCACGCAGCCCACCTCCGAGCTGGCATGGGACACAGGACAGCCTGACATACCTGGCAGTAGTCCCCGGCGTACCCGGGCTGGCAGGCGCAGGCGTAGGAGGTGCGCATGTCGGCGCAGTGGCCGCCCGCGGCGCAGTCCCGCTCCAGGCACAGCACGCAGCCCACCTCCGAGCTGGCATGGGACACGGGACAGCCTGACATACCTGGCAGTAGTCCCCGGCGTACCCGGGCTGGCAGGCGCAGGCGTAGGAGGTGCGCATGTCGGCGCAGTGGCCGCCCGCGGCGCAGTCCCGCTCCAGGCACAGCACGCAGCCCACCTCCGAGCTGGCATGGGACACAGGACAGCCTGACATACCTGGCAGTAGTCCCCGGCGTACCCGGGCTGGCAGGCGCAGGCGTAGGAGGTGCGCATGTCGGCGCAGTGGCCGCCCGCGGCGCAGTCCCGCTCCAGGCACAGCACGCAGCCCACCTCCGAGCCGTACGGCCGTCCCGACCTGCCCCACAGTAAGCAAACACCTCAAATACTCAGCCAGATAATTTCTTTTCGCAAAACTGCACACAGTAGAAACAAACACAAAAAATGTAGTTCCCGCTACCAGGCTAAACAAAGGAAGCTCATTGCCCTCTTCGCATTAAATCGATGCGATGTATCATTTTTCATAAACAGTAATGGCTTTTACCTATACCAAAACTACATCAAATGTGTCGTTATTAAAAAGCATATTATACGATAAAGACTACATTAAAAACAAGCTTGCTTGGCAATGTTATCATTCTGCTCATGTGGCTTCCCTAGTTGTATCGTGTAAATGTGTGGTGTAAATTAATGTTCCATCTTTGTATAAACTTATTTTTATTCATGAGTGCATAGTTCATTGTCTTCAATTAGTAACTATTCTGACTAAGACACCCGGGAAATGTTATGTCCGGTACATCATGAGATTCACTAGAATAATATAATCATGTTGTTCGAAACAGTAATGCGTATCACAAAGCGCCTATGTTTTTGTAACAAACAATATACACTAATACGTCTTATTGCATACGATTAACTATTGAGATTGGTCCAGCCTACCTACTACTTGTGTTACATTTTTACTATTTGTCTTCTTCATCTTGTCTTTGCACGGAATACAGCTCTTAAGATATCGGAAGCATTTTTATTTCATAAAGCTGGATATAAATTCCAACATGGTCCTTCGAGTCGGATATTAATTAAAAGCGACTAATAATCATCGGCAATAAGAAAAATCGCGGATTTGTATTGGTTTTATAATATCGAAGATTATTGGAGGCGCCTAGTACGAGTACGAGCACGAGTCCAAGGGTCAAAGTGAACTTCAACTTGAAAAATACAGTTCTTGGAGAGACCTAATCCTAACACATGTATTTGTTAATATGCTTATTTTTATATACCTTACAATGTGATTCTGAGAACTCTGAAGACGACATTTTTTTTATTTCGAGTCATGTTTTTGTTACGCACATACTTGATACCACAGTGCCCAGTCTACCCTGTCATATTTTATCTATTAATGAACAAAAAATGATATTTTTTGTACACCACATCCTTAAAGCTTAAACCACCTAAAGCCTACAATGTTGTTAATAGTGTATTTTTTATATCCTCGGAGATTTTCGAACAAAGGTAGATATACTAGAGCGGAGAACACATGATAGAGCAGCTCACGAAAGTCTCATCAACCACCCCTATACAATATGTAACAAAAACCCTGTCAGATCTAATAAAGGCGTATTCCTGATTCAACATACGTACTAGAAAAAAATGTTTTAAAAATGTAACTCATAAAAACAAAAATGTTATCGATTTTTTTTTATTTTTATAATCCATGCGAAATTTAACACTGAATATGGCAAATTTTCATAAGTTGACAACACTCTACCCGGTCAGGCGGCTTCTTTGACACAAAACTGTAGGTAGTAAAATGTGAACGTCGAGCAATCAGTGTTGCCTTTGATCAGTTTTTATTTTTTAATTTAATTATAATCACTGGAGAAAAATAATAATCTCAAATCCATTAAATGGTCACGTATATATGTACGCAGTACGACGCCGAATAATACTCTTAAGGATCGGACAGGGTTTTTGTTACATGCTGTTTAGTCATCGACTGCACTTGCTGTAGCCAAAATCGGCTGACAACATCATCATATTTTATACCAAATTTATATTCGCATACTTAGTCGTAGTGGCGTGCCTAGGGTTTCAAAATAACGCAAGCCCAATAAAATTTTAACCGATTTCAAAAAAAGAAAGTTCAGTTTTCGACTGAGTATGTAGGTACCTACGTATGTATCATCGCAATTTTCTCATAAACTACTGGTTAGGTACAATAAATTAAAAGTGAATTCATCCATCTTCTTCTTTCTTCAATTTCACTCTTGCTTGTCGTGCGGTGAATGAGGTAACCAAAGCACACTGAAGGCTTGAACGCATTTTAAATCCTCACAAGGTACAATTACCTCCATTGTTGTAGGTAAATCACCAAAACAATTGTATCACTGAGGAAATCTTAGAAAACAAACAAAAAACTTTAACAACAAAACCTTTTCCCACTCAAGCAAATGAAACTGAAGTTAGTTGCACTCTCGGATGTCGGGAACTACTCAGTGTTGTCATTTAGGCAAAATCTAGCTAATTTTTTTTTATTTTTAAGATATTGCTTGAATACAGTCAAAATCTGTTATAACAACATCCAAGGGACCACTCATATTTGGTTGTAAAAACCGATAGTCGTATTAACCGGTGATGTTTTCAAGGTACAAAGTATTTTGTACCTATGATTTTGGTCTATATAACCGGTATGTTGTTCTAAATGATGTTGTTGTAAACGGTTTTGACTGTATTTAATTTCGTTATTTTAAAAGTCGCTAGTTTTTATTGTTGCTAAATGTTAAAAAAGTTTCCAAACTCGTTAAAAATCTCCAAGATCTTTCAACGTGTGGCTAAAACGGCAACACTGCAGAGTTGGCAAGCTGACAAGGTCACGCATACGCATGCAACTTCATACCAAAAGCCCTGCTTAAATCTGCCATAGTGATCGATTTGTTCTATGCACAAGGCCTAACTCGTTATACGGCACATCGCTATAAGTGCGAAAGTGACAGATATAGTATTTGAAAGCCCGGTAAAAGCCGGTGCGTGTAAGCGAGATAGCAATATGTAGATCATTAGATGCTACAAATGCGAAACTTTGCGTGCGAACAATCGCGATGTGTAGTAGTGTAGCACTGTAGATACATTGTGTTATTTTGATAAGAATTAAGCGCGCGAACTTTTAAATAGTTCGGGTTTGACATTGATTCTCTATCGAGCATTTTTTAGTAAGGCACAAGGCTTTTGGGCTTATATGAAGGTACCGCCACTGCCTAGTCGTTCTTAGACCATCGTAATCGTGATGCTCATATTCATAGTGTATCCCAAGCCATGCAGGACTAAAGCTGGCGGATGAGCTCCTTAATGGCGCATTATGAAAAGTTACAACAATAATTTAGCTGATACCGATTTATTTTTGTCCCTTATGTACACAATTCAAGAAATGTATCACATGAAAAAAAAATACTTCACACTACCTCATTATAATGTCAACATGCAAAATCAGTATCATCATCGATTCGGAAACGCGCACGAAGGGTTCCGTACCATTATCGACAAAAACGCACGTTTGTTGTATGGGAGCCCCCATATTAATTTTATTCTGTTTTTAGAATTTGTTGTAAAGTGAAATACATCATCTGTGAAAATATCAACTGTCTTGTAGTCACGGAATAGAAAATACAGTGGAAGTGCCGCTCAGATATCGCACGCGTGTCAACATTAAGCACAGATGCGCGACATTAGTTTATTCGCTGTCCGATTAATGTCGCGGTTGGTTGTCTCTAAAATACACGAAATATTAGAAATTATGCCTTGTTGTGCGGTTTGACCTGCAAAAACGAATGCAGTTAATAAAATGTATCTTATGGAGGCGTATCGTATCATCGATAAGTATTAAAGTTTGTTAATTTTAAATATATTTGATTTTAATGACAATACCACATTTCATGACTTCAATGCAAACTATAAACAACCTTATTTTCATCAGTACAACGTTTAAATCTACTTGGTCGTTATCTGGAGGAACAGTCTATAAATTCTAGTAACTTCGACGCTACTCAATTAGGAATGGGACACATTCATAAAGTAGGTCTGTATCGATAATTTTTATTTATTTCTAACTCTTCATTTCATAGCTGGCACCATCATTCAGAAAATTGATTTCGGACGGTTTATGTGTATAATTCATAAATATTTAACTAAGATTGCACAGAAATGTCGACGTTTTAACCTCACGTAGCCTGCATCCGTCTGTAGTAGATACGGGTCGTTAATCACACCGCCTATTGTACACTCATTTTTATAAATGATTGTCCTGTGTTAAATTGAGGTGTACAATAAAGTATATAATAATAATAATAATAATAAAATGGATGGAATGGATGGATGGATGGATGGAGGAACGGGTCCCGTGGTACCAAGGAGCTGCTCCTCATTGATATTGCCATAAACCAACAGGTTCGTCGTTTCCGAAGAGATCTGTCGACATGTTGGATAGATTATAAAAAGGCCTATGACTCTGTTCCACATATATGGCTCAAGAAGGTGTTGGAGTTGTCTAAAATAGATCCAATGCTACGCAATTTTCTTGAGTCATGTATGGGGCAATGGAAGACGGTCCTCTGCTACCCAGGATGTCGACAGATCCAGGAAAACAGCGAACCGATTAGGATTGAGCGTGGCATATTTCAAGGCGACAGTCTGAGCCCTCTGTGGTTTTGCCTGGCTCTCAACCCTCTCAGTACATTGCTGGAGGGTTCAGGGCTAGGCTACCAGTTGAGAAGAGGTGGTCAGGTCATATCACACTTGCTTTACATGGATGATTTGAAAATCTTTGGCACCAGCAAATTGCAACTGATGGAGCTACTGAAGGTAACAGAAACTTTCAGTAGCGCCATCGGAATGGAATTTGGGGTGGACAAGTGTGCGGTCATGCATGTAAAGCGAGGAGAGATTATGGAATCCGTGGGAACTCAACTCTCGGATTCCATACACCTGAGATCCCTCGGATCAACTGAAACTTACAAGTATTTGGGTATGTCAGAAGCACTAGGCATCAATACTGCTTATGTTAAACAGTCATTGAAGGAACGCTTCTTTGGCCGTCTGAATAAAGTACTGAATAGTCTTCTATCAGGCGGAAACAAGGTGCGTGCCTTCAATGGTTGGGTTATGCCAGTATTGATGTATTCTTTTGGCATACTCAAATGGACTCAGACTGAACTTGACGCCTTGGACAGGCGGGTCCGCAAAACGCTGACTGCAAATCGGATGCATCACCCACGTTCATCGGTGATGAGGCTGTATATCCCTCGGAAATGTGGTGGTCGTCGTTTTTTAAATACTAAGACCCTGCATAACCGCGAGGTATGCAGCCTTAGGGAATATTTCCTAGAAACCGACGTGGATATGCATCGGGATGTGGTAGCGGTGGACAAAGGCCTCACTCCGCTCTCCTTAGGTACCGAGAATTGGCGCAAACCTGTAGTATTAGATACTAATGACCGCAGAGAAGTATGGCAGAGCAAGGAGCTTCACGGACGCTATTACCGGGCCCTTCATGGGTCTGATGTAGATACATTAGCGTCCGTAGCCTGGCTACGTTTTGGTGACCTCTTCGGGGAAACCGAAGGTTTTGTCTGTGCGATTATGGACGAAGTTATGATGACGAATAACTATCGGAAATATATTGTGAAGGATGGTACCATAGACATATGTCGGGCATGTCACAAACCGGGAGAATCCATTCGTCACATTATCTCCGGTTGTTCTCGTCTGGCTAACGGAGAATATTTGCATAGACACAACCTCGTAGCCAGGATTGTTCACCAGCAACTTGCTCTTAAATACAATCTTGTGGAATCAGAAGTACCATACTATAGGTATGTGCCCGACCCAGTTCTCGATAATGGCAATATTACACTATACTGGGATCGGTCTATCATTACTGACAGGACTATTGTTGCCAATAAGCCTGACATAATGGTGATAGACCGATTAGAGCGTCGCACAATGATTGTTGATATAGCAGTCCCCCATGACGAGAACCTCGTGAAAGTTGAGATAGATAAAAAAAATAAGTATCTTGACCTGGCACGCGAGGTTGTCGACATGTGGGATGTGAAGACAGCAATCATTGTGCCGATAGTCGTCACAGCCAATGGTATAATAGCCAAGAGCCTAGACCAACATCTAAGGAGGCTCTCGTTGGGCAGCTGGATCAAGGACTTGGTCCAGAAAGCAGTACTTCTGGAAACGGCGCGTATAGTGAGGAGGTTCCTCTCTCAAGAGCCCTGACCACCGGTAGCTTGGACCCTGTTCCCGATACCGGTGGGCTACTATTTTTTATATTTTTAAATGTTTATATATTTTTTTTTATTAATATTTAAAAATGTAATTAATATGTATATAGCTTGAATAAATGAAATAATAATAATAATAATTACACTAATATTATAAGTCAAAAGTTTGTGTTTGTTACTTCTTCACGCTTGAAAGGCTGAACGGATTTCAATGAAACTTGGTACACGGATAGACCATGTCCTGGAATAGAACATGATTTTTTCCTGAGACTATGTTCCCTTAGGATAATTTTCTACTTTCACGCGGGCGACCCACTGGTAGCAGCTAGTAGTTAATAAAGATAACATCACATAATGTAAACCGTAACATATCAATTTCTGGATATTGTTCTCAAAAAAAAAGTAAAAAGTAATTTAAATATTTCAGTTTTCCCCAGATGCTTTTATTAAGGAAAATGGATGTTTATTGGGTCGTCAATATTCCAAAACATAATCTATCATCAGTTAGGGGAATTTCCTACGTCTAGTCATATTACCGACTTAATGAAAGCCATCACGGCAAAATATATTAATATACGCTTTCATCACCTATTAAAATTAAACATGAAACTATAAAAACGGCAATTATTAAACAAATATGTATAATTTCAAGGTCAATAAATATTTTTAATACTATCTATTAACATTTCATCGAACACTAGCTTGTGCCAGCGGCTTCGCCCGCATGAAATTAATACTTTGTTATATGATTTATAGCCTATCTATAGCACTCAAGAATAATGCAGCTACATATTAGGGAAAGATTATTACCTCTACATACAAACTTACAAATTTTACCTCTTTAATATTAACATAGATTCTATTTTTTGAAGAAGATCAACCTTTTTCCATTACTGACCATTTGTATGATGTCGATAAATTATTACATTGCTCAAATAAAATACGATTCATCGATATTAAAATATCGATATTTGTCTACATCTCTATCTGAGTAGCAAAAGACATTACATGTCCATGCAAATATGACATCTATTTGAAAGTACTGCGTTGAGTAGCTGAACTCGTTGTAAATTGTTCGATTTATGTTTTTAAACGATAAACGCCTTTATTGATTATGTCATGTCAAATAATAACAACTTTCGGTCTTTGTAATAAGACTCAATATTTTTGACAGCATTAAGAAGATGATTTGTTAAAGCTGCGTTTCAACTTTGAAGCCAATTATATCACTGTTTTTATGTTTGTAATGGACATTTTGATTTGCAAATGTGTGAGTTTGGCGTCACTGGTTCTCGTTTTGAGAGAGTGTAGGGGCACTTCTACTTAATTTTCTGTTCTGTGCTTGTAGTGCATGTAAGTTAATATCGTAGTGTGTGTTACCACCATATTTAGAATTAGCCAAGTAAGTAATAAGTATCTAACTAACTTGATGTGCGCTTTATGTGAGGACACAATAAATTGAACTGTAATCCAGAGCGGATGAACACAAACATATATTTTTCGCTTTTAATCATTTCCGAATTCACGTTTTTTACTGTCTAAACTTCACTCGCGATGTAACTTTGAATGGCAGGGTCGCCATGAAGTGTCGTGGTAAATGAAACACATCCGCTCTGGATTACGGTTCGATGTATTGTGTCTTCACATAAAGCGCACATCAAATTAGTTTTATACTTATTACTTACTTGGCTAATCCTTACTAATATTATAAATGCGAAAGTAACTCTGTCTGTCTGTGTGTTATGCAATCACGCCTAAACTACTGAATCGATTTTAATGAAATTCGGTACGGACATAGTCTAGAGCCTAAGAAAGGACATAGGCTACTTTTTAATGCGAAAAAAGGGCTGTAAGGGGGTTGAAATAGGGATTGAAATAGGAGATGAAATTTTGTATGGAAATTACGTTATTTTTAAAGCTAGAAGCTTGAAACTAATTTTTTAGATTTTTGATTAGATATTAATAAATACGACATTCAAATTATGAGCTTTATTTTCAAAATAATTAGCCTAAGAAATTCTAAAGCGGACGAAGACGCGGGCATAGCTAGTTCTAAATATGGTGGTTACACACACTACAGTCTAGCTATCACGGCTCATTAGATACAGCCTGGAGACAGACAGACACGGGTACGCAATCCTAAAATAACAACCAATCAAGCAATTAGAGTCATGCACTGGCTTGTCAAGCGGTACAGGTGTAGCTAGGTACTCACAGCAGCGCGTAGTGCGGTTGCGCGGCGAGCAGCGCGGCCGTGGCGCCCACGAACAGCTCCTCCTCCGTGAAGAACGGCAGCAGCAGCCCGCCCACGTGCACGGCGCCCATGCAGCCCTGCCACAGGTCACGTCACACGTTACCACCACATCATACGCTAGCGTCGCAACACTACACACTCGAATCGAAGCATCAACAGCCTAATAGGGTTCCAACCTACTCCAGACATAAGCACGTTTAGCTGAGTTGGCATGGTTAAGACTGTTAGTAATGTTAATTCGACCCATTTTGCTAGTTCTCTTTTTAACCTTTTCGCCGCCAACGTACACAAAACGCAATGCCTCGCCGAGCGCCAAGCTATAAATGTATAACTAAATATACAGTAAACAGTAGTGATGGGGATATCGTCATATCGATGAATAAGATTTGTACGCGTAAAGTTAAGATTTAAAGTTGATTTTACGAATATAAATAAAAACTGATTAAATATTTCCAGATTTGTTTTATTTCACAGCATCCTTAATAAGAAAAAACAGTATAAATTATGAGTATCAAAGAAACTAATACATAACTCAATTAGAACTATAAGGAATGGGGTACATCTCTATTTGTTTCATGATCTCATTCTTTAACTTCATATCAAGTTATTGGCACTGAGGGCACGTTGAATTCGATTCTGATCAGAGATGGGGTCTATGGTCTTTCTTTCTTCTATTTTTGTTTATTCCTGTGTTTTTTTAATAACTTCAGTCAACGTTTTTTACCGTAGGTATCTAAGTGGCAGAATTTTTAATTGTTTTTAAAGTGTTTTTTGAAATGGAAAGTAAGTATATATTTAAATTCTATCACGCTTGTAGCCGTGTATTTATCAAAGCATTGTTTTTAAGTGTTGTTTCTGTTCTTTTCTTAACTCATGTATCGGTAAAGTTTACCCATCTGCGCGCGGGGGACCCCGCGCATAGATTGCGTTTCTCTATTTACCCACGACGGAACGGAGCGTTTAGGGTGAGAGATGTTTGTGTGTGTGTTTGTGCAAAGTAATGTTCCCACCTATCTTCTAAACTAATAATCCGATTTGATGCGGTTTTCAATAACAGGTTTGTGTTTGATGAGTTCATGTTCTCAGATAGGTGTCATGGCTGTAACTCACTAGGGGGCGCCACAATCTTAGTTCTTGTGAAAAGTAATGTTCCCACCTATCTTCTAAACCAATGATCCGATTTTGATGCGGTTTTCAATAACGGGTGTGTGTTTGATGAGTCCATGTTCTTAGACAAGTGCCATGGCTATAACTCACTAGGGGGCGCCACAATATTAGTGCAAAACAATGTTGCAATATAATCAAAACGAAATGTCCGATTATAATACAGATACACGATACAGGAGTAAATCCTACACGTTTTTTTAAATAATAAAATAATAATAAAAAAAACTATTCTGTTTTCAGCAATGTGTATCTTCTGGTTCAATGTTCTCCACAAAATACTCCGAGTCCGATTCCACACCTTGCAAAATTTTAAGAAGTTCGTCCGAATCAAGTTCTTCACTCATTTTTCTATTTGTTGTCAACTGAAAGAAAGAAAGATGCGTGCACGCGAATCCTATTTTGTGCTGCACTATGCCAAAGTGACCTTGACAGCCGCACGCCTATGACGTCACTGACCAACTTCTATAGTAGTTCGTGGCACTCGGTGGCGCACAGGGGCATAGACGACCAATTTTTTTGTAGAGATGGGAAAATAACTATCGACAAGAATTGGTAACAACTTTATAATTACGTATCGGCATCTACCTGAAGGTCGAAATTCATCTACTATCCTTTGTAATGAAGTAAATAACTAAGTTCATATTTTATTGACCTCAAATTGTTTTCGATATTCGTAACTTTCTGTATTTATAAATATTTCAATGGTGAAATCAACCTTTCACGGCACATCACTGTACAAATTGATATGAAGTGATTGGCGTTCTGAGGAAAGTAACAAAATTCGGAGTTTCTGTTTTTGCCGATTTTAGGACAAACTAGGGCTTATTTTGTGCAGAAAAATAAAAAACAGGGTAGTAGACAGTGCTATCTTAAATAATAAAATGAAACAAAGCTTTTAATCACAGTAAATTTATTTTAATAAGATAGTTAAAATGAACATCTTCTATAGAAGTTGTGGCGCTGGTGGCACGAAAATCCCGAACTTCTATAGAAGTGCTTGGCGGTGAAAAGGTTAAAGAAGTAATAAATACAATCATACACCGTGAAATGGGCGATACTGGCAAACAAGTTGTGTCGTTTGGCAGAAGCTCCTTAATACACCTGATGGCTTCATCCAGCCGTCTGGAAGCCCACCTTCTATCTTGCTCTACTCAGTGAGCGATATTCGCGTAGCTTATTTTTGGGCCTAATTTATTTAAAATATACGCCTTCGATACGCTAAGAAGAAACCCGTTTAGTAGAAAAATAAACATGATTAAGTAACTTAACATAAACTGTCGTTATAGTTTAAGTGATTTATTAACAGTTTTCCAGAAAAAAAATTGTAAGTTTACCTTGAAATACTCTCCGGCCATGTTGTTTTCAGTGACCTCCTCGCCCTCCGAGTACTCCCACACATTCTGGTCCGTCGAGCTCTCACTCTGCACAAAAAAAAAACAACGATTTAAGAATAAGTCATAATTTTGTTTACAAGAATAATTTCGAGCAACACAAAAACTCCGATGGAATATACTGTTTCATGCGCTCACGCATGCTTGTGCAATGCTATGTGACATGTGTTTGCATTGATATTTTGATTTTGTAGATCATTTAAATACTTTGTTTAAAGTGTTATATAATTTTGTGCTGGTGATGTAATACTGGCGCCTGGCGAACATTGTTCTGTGATATTCTTGTGGAAAGATGTTCTGCTTTATATTGCCTGTTGGACTTTCGTAGGGACGGTAAGAGTGTTTACATATTACTGTATGGAGAACATAGAGCTGCCTGACGGTTAACACTTCACATTATAGTTCACTTCACATTTGGGTATATTCTTCACCATATAATTGTACTGTGGAATATATTCGAGGCCAAGACCGGATAATTTTTAAAACTACCACTTGTGCTCGCTCAAGCCTAGTAAATTCGTTTAACGTTGCACTCCCACACCGGAATATAGTATGAAAGAAATGATTGACATACTGCAAAATATACCAGTTACTATCCGCAGACTAGTTTAGTTTAAAATAAAATCAGATAAGTTTACAGATTCTGCCCATAAAAACACCTATATGCTTATGCCAGTTAAGTTGTTGATGAATATGAGTGCCCAGATATTCCACACTTATAGTCTTAGATATGCCGAGGCCTTCACGGACAAAGTAGTACGCATGTGGACCTTGAGCAGATACGATAACGGTGGGGTAAGATTTGACCTAATGGTAAAGGGAACATATACCGTTTTCTGCGACTTCAGGGTAAGCAAGTTGTTTGTGAACTCGCTCATGACATGTTTCAGTGCATTTTCGGCATTACGAAAGCATTGGGGCCTAATCTACTTCATAGATTACCATAGCTGTGTCATCAGCATGCATAAATATTTTGCAATGTTGGATAGCTATATTACGCAGCGCATTTATTTAGATGAAAAATAACATGGGCCCCAATATGCTGCCTTGCGGAACACCATATACATTAGGTAATGTTTCACTCTCATTTTGACTGATTTTGACGTATAGTGTCTGGCCCCTTACATATAGTCGGGGAATATATCCAGTACGGTACCACGAATTCCGTTGCGCCGATTCCGATGCTATCTTCTTCAACAGAGACGGTGTCGAAGGTCTTAGATAAATCAAGAAAGATACTCACGCATTTCAACTCCTTATCAAGACTTCTAGCTACATATTTAGAAAGAGTCGTCAGTCAGTCAGTCGTCGTAACCCCATCGACAGTGCTCAACCCAAATTGGTTATTGGATAAGACTTTGTTAGCTTCGAAAAAAATTACAAATATGTGTTATTTTTCGATTATATCAGGCACCTTCCCGGATGTATTTAAAAAGCTGTTGTCCATTCGGTTCACAAGGCTGGGCGCAGAGACGAAGTCAATAATTAGAAGCCGGTCTCGATATTTCCTGACCTATCGAAGATACTGGGACACATCCTTAATAAAAACATCAGTTATCAGCCACTTTTAATATCAGAGACGAGATACCATCCCAACCACAGAATCACGCACGCACGCACAATCTGATCTTAGGCTGAAAATGGTGTCTTCAACGTATTTTACATTTACCTCCTGAAGGACCATTGAGCCGTCAGAACTTAATGTGGAAAAATTGGATAGTAGAGAAGTCCCGGTTATTTTTGATGCCAGATTTTTGCCAATATTGGTATCTATTGGTATAATAAATCACTTAAAATTGAGAAAAAGAAAAGAGAGACTAGTTATAAGTTAGACTTATAATGCTTAAAGGTGAACTACCGTTTGAGAACAAACTTACCATGGTGGTAAGCATAGCGGGCGTGGTGGTGGCGGGCAGGCTGTGGCCGACGCCGCCCAGGTGGATGCGGCCGCGCGCCACCAGCGCCTGCCACGCGCTCGTGTCCGCGCTGCCCGACAGCCCCGCCTCCTCGTGCCCGTTGGGCTCGACGAACGCGCCTGCAACTCACACATAACATCAAATAGACTCCATGCGAATCCACACAAATCCTAAAGGGCGGAGAGAACCAGATCAAATCGAAAAAAATTAGGTTCTTTATCTGCAACGTTACTGACGCCGAGATTATGTCAGTGTGGAACAATCCAAAAGGGATTTCCCCAAATTGGGCCCCAGGCACGGTACCGGTTCATGAGTGTGTACTCACCGCGCAGCTGGTTGTTGGTGAAGGTGAAGCGCAGCGTGGTCCAGTGCAGGTGCGAGTGGGCGCGCATGCGGCGCAGCGCCGGCAGCGCGGCGGCCCCCAGGCGCCACTGCACGGCCACCTGCTCCTTGAACACGCCCACCGTGAACCACGCCCCCACCCCGCTGTCGTCCACGCCCTCCGCATGGAACAGAGTGCCGCCCGTCTTGCTCCTGCGTAGCCAAAAAGGTTGACATCATTTACACTGATTTCTAGAAAGCTTTTGAAAAGGTGGACAGCCACCTGCTCTTGAGAAAAATCGCGCTTAATGGTATATGTGATCTTTCCAGATGGTTCTCTTCTTACATTTCTTATATAACTCAAAAGGTTGTAATAAATAGTTTCAATTCCAGCACTTTAAGAGGAGAACACTTTGGAGTGCCTCGGGGCACTATTCTAGGACGTCTTTTGTTCATAATTATTTATGATACATTGATACTTGTTTTCAAAATTCTAAAATTTTACCACATGGCCAATGTCCATGACCTGAAAATGTATAGATAAAAACAGGTTCTCTGCATACATTGCTGTAAAAGTTTTAAGGAAAACAAATATATTTTCAAGTATCCTTACTCCTTAAATAAAGTTATTTTAACAAGTGAAATACTAGTACGTGATCTTGGAATTACAGTAGATGACAAACTACACCTAGACCTAGCCTTCCGTATGCATCTGTGGATAAATAAACTTTCAATGTTTACTGAGCTCAAATATTTTATGATACTGTAATGTAAAATCGTTTATTTTTCTATTAATCGTTAATTTCACTCTGATCTCGCTGGAGTCGAATGTTGTTACCCTCGCGCGCCTCCCTTTAACAGTGTTAGAAGTTTTTAACCGACTGCTAAAAAAGGAAGAGGTTCTCAGTTCGTCTTGAATTTTTTGTTAATGTATGTTACCTCATATCTCGAAGACGGCCGGACCGATTTGGAATTTTTTTTTTGGTTTGTAAGGGTATACTTTCTAGTTGGTCCCATTGTCATCACGTTAGGATCTGATGATGGAATCATGGAGAAATCGAGGGAACTCTTCAAATATTATAGGCACACCTATAGCGTTTTGGGTATTTCTTATAGTAACTTGTGCAGTTGCTCTCGAAAAGTATTTGGGGAAGTGGAACTGATGATAAAGAGCACAGATGGCCACCGAAACTACTCAATAATAAGTATTTCGTGGATTGCAATCCGATTACTTGAATATAAATGTTAAGCACTTTATGCTCGTCACAATGCATATGGTGAAGTACCAGGAAAAATCTTCAAAAATTAACGGCTCTGCATCGGGAAAAGCAATATTTTGTAAAAGGTGATAAGTAGTTGACATTTTGGCTTTTGTAACTAGATAAATTGCAAACCGATCCACTAAAAAGCGTGAAAAAAAATTTTTGCAAATAATAAAACCGACTTTCATATCAAAACACTACAAAGACAAAAATAACTTTAATTTCGGAAGGCGGTGTCAAAAAAAAGAAAATACAAAACCAATAAATACCACAGAAACAAACAAAATGTATAAAAAGACTGCTGCTGACGTGTTCACTGACCTGTATGTGATGGTGAGGGTCTCGGGCGGCTGCAGGTCCTCGTCGGGCGCGATGTTGACGTGTTCACTGACCTGTATGTGATGGTGAGGGTCTCGGGCGGCTGCAGGTCCTCGTCGGGCGCGATGTTGACGTGTTCACTGACCTGTATGTGATGGTGAGGGTCTCGGGCGGCTGCAGGTCCTCGTCGGGCGCGATGTTGACGTGTTCACTGACCTGTATGTGATGGTGAGGGTCTCGGGCGGCTGCAGGTCCTCGTCGGGCGCGATGTTGACGTGTTCACTGACCTGTATGTGATGGTGAGGGTCTCGGGCGGCTGCAGGTCCTCGTCGGGCGCGATGTTGACGTGTTCACTGACCTGTATGTGATGGTGAGGGTCTCGGGCGGCTGCAGGTCCTCGTCGGGCGCGATGTTGACGTGTTCACTGACCTGTATGTGATGGTGAGGGTCTCGGGCGGCTGCAGGTCCTCGTCGGGCGCGATGTTGACGTGTTCACTGACCTGTATGTGATGGTGAGGGTCTCGGGCGGCTGCAGGTCCTCGTCGGGCGCGATGTTGACGTGTTCACTGACCTGTATGTGATGGTGAGGGTCTCGGGCGGCTGCAGGTCCTCGTCGGGCGCGATGTTGACGTGTTCACTGACCTGTATGTGATGGTGAGGGTCTCGGGCGGCTGCAGGTCCTCATCGGGCGCGATGTTGACGTGTTCACTGACCTGTATGTGATGGTGAGGGTCTCGGGCGGCTGCAGGTCCTCGTCGGGCGCGATGTTGACGTGTTCACTGACCTGTATGTGATGGTGAGGGTCTCGGGCGGCTGCAGGTCCTCGTCGGGCGCGATGTTGACGTGTTCACTGACCTGTATGTGATGGTGAGGGTCTCGGGCGGCTGCAGGTCCTCGTCGGGCGCGATGTTGACGTGTTCACTGACCTGTATGTGATGGTGAGGGTCTCGGGCGGCTGCAGGTCCTCGTCGGGCGCGATGTTGACGTGTTTACTGACCTGTATGTGATGGTGAGGGTCTCGGGCGGCTGCAGGTCCTCATCGGGCGCGATGTTGACGTGTTCACTGACCTGTATGTGATGGTGAGGGTCTCGGGCGGCTGCAGGTCCTCGTCGGGCGCGATGTTGACGTGTTCACTGACCTGTATGTGATGGTGAGGGTCTCGGGCGGCTGCAGGTCCTCGTCGGGCGCGATGTTGACGTGTTTACTGACCTGTATGTGATGGTGAGGGTCTCGGGCGGCTGCAGGTCCTCATCGGGCGCGATGTTGACGTGTTCACTGACCTGTATGTGATGGTGAGGGTCTCGGGCGGCTGCAGGTCCTCGTCGGGCGCGATGTTGACGGCGCGCGGCACTCGCAGTTCGTACGTCAGCGTTGTGTTCATGCCATCAAACGTCGCGTTCGACACGCACTCGTATCTGTCAGAGGAAAGCAATGCAACAGAATGTCAATACAAACAGAAAAATTTAATGTTGCCTTCAAAGATTTTAGTTTGAAAGAAATAATAATAATAAATTAAATAAATGAGCATTGTGTGAGCCGGCTGAGCAAAATAGGCACAGTTCAACAAAATGCCAGACAACTGCTAATTGCTTGACATTGGTTTTCCACTAGACCTTATATAGTGAAGACTTGCAACAAATGTAAATCAGCTTCATAGTTTTTATGTATTTGATAAAATTAATAAGGACAAAAGAGGAGGTTTGTTAAATTAGAAGGGGTTGGAAGATTTATTGATTTTTGAAAGATTCCAGAATGATAGGAGGCTATTGTTGAGTGAGTACTCACCCGGCGTCCAGGTTGCGGCAGTGCGAGTTGAGTGGGCAGCCTTGTAGCTGGCAGAACTCCACCTCCGAGCACGTCTTGCCCTTGTAGCCCCGCGGGCACTGGCAGCTGTACATATATACAACCAGTTATGGCAAACTGCTCAACAACACTACATCGGAGATCCATGCTTAACAGTGGACTGCAATAGTTTGTTTTTAATACTGTCAATCAGTTGAGATCATCCTTTAAAATGAAGTTACGAATTAAAACTTGAACATAAAAACTACGTAAGATTTTTGCTATATGACTGGATGCGGAATAGTTTGTTGTCATTAGACAAAATACATTTTAATGAATTGCGTTGATCTAACAATTTAATCATGTGATTTTTCTTAATATACAAAATGTCAGTTCTAATAAATGAAAGTGCTGAAACGTCTACCCGTTAGGTGGACACAGGTAAGACCAAAATTCTCATGAATAAATGATTAATGGTGTGATGAAGGTCAAGGGCGGATCCGGAGGGGGGGAGGTCATGACCCCGACCCTGGGCAGGGTCCAGGACCTAGGTGGACCACTAATTAAATTTTTTAAACATTGTTACTAGATAATACTCCAGTTTCTGTCGTAGTAAACGAATGTCGGCAGTGGATGGCCAAGTGGCAGCGTAGTCAGGAAATACAAATGATAAGTTCTTGTGAGTTGAGCACGATTATGCTATTAAGCTAGATCCGGCCTTGAAGAGTGTAAGGTGGTGTGCTGACGTGTAGTCGTTCCAGGTGTTGGCGCAGGTGGCGTTGTGCAGGCAGGGCCGGCGCGCGCACAGGTCGTCGGAGACCACGCCCCGCAGCACGCCCCCGGCCGGCAGCGCCACCTCCCCGAAGGCGGGCGGCAGCGCCAGCCCCTCCACCAGCAGCGGGAACAGCTCCACGATCGTCACGTTCACGCCGTTCGAGATCTGCGCACACCACTCCACACTTACTACACTCGTTACTTACATGCTTCGCTACATGCGACCAGTTTAGTACACCATTACGTATCTCCACAGACATTTTTTTAATGACGGCATGATTGAAAAAAATCTAGAAGTTTTTCATTATGCAGGAAAAATCATTATTTCACTCTACCTCAGAGGATTGACCTTTACTTAATTAATTCGTTAATGGAATTAAGATAAATGGATAGAATACTCTTTAATATAAACTATTTCAGAATTAAATCAAGATAAAGAGTTTCTTTATCACTAAGCGATCTTTTACAGGCAACCTTTGGATGGATTTGACACAGAAAGAGAGAATAACTACTCATACATAATTGTCTTCTACGTTCCTTCAAATTGGGTATTAAAAATTTAAAAGTTCATATTAGCTCGATTTCAACCTACTAATACGCGGGTCAAATTAATTTGTTACGAGTAATCGAAAACTTGTTTGACAAGATATTTAAGCTGCTCAACTTCCAAAGTATTTTATGTTTTTTCCTATTAATTATTATTATTGATTGAACCATTTATTCGTTCCTGGACTTTGTCTCAATTTACTATTCAGAGTGTAAGAAACGTCTTGTAAGAAATAACAATTAATTATTTTTAGACATAAAATATCCAGTGGTATTGTTGACTCTCAATAGGTCATTACGACAGTTGTACTTAATATAAACAGATAGGACACTTTAATTTATTTTCCATCTAGACAGACATCTGATTACGCAAGTTTGTCATTCACCAGTCGAGTACTGGCAATATGTAGTAGCTAGAAAAAGGATCACCTTCGGGGGTCTGCATTGAAGAATACTGAAGTATCCTACAATGGTGCCGTACCAATCCAAAATACTGTGAATCGACTTACAATGTTTTAGCTTAACAGTTTTATATTAGTTCCTTGAAGTCTGTTTAACACCCCTGACTTACATTTTTTTCATTACAATGTATATTCTGCAAGATAAGGCAAGCTAAAAAACCCTGTATCAATTTTAAATTAAATAAATTAAAAATATCTCAAATGTGGTTTCCGAATATTACAGTGTTTTGGATTGGCAGGGCAGAACGGTGGAGGGATCTGTCAAACTAGTACTAGAAAATACTAACTAATCTGTCACACTATTACTAGAAAGGACTAGAGTCTGACAGAACCCAAGGCGTTGGACATCCATGTGGATTTCCACTGCGATAAAAAGAAAAGATAGAGAGTGACCTGCACGTCTTGTATGACCCCCTTGAAGTAGGCGCTGTCGTCAGGTTCGGGTGCGGCGGGGGGCGCGGGCGTGGCGGGCGTGGTGGCGGGGGCGAGGGGCGCGGGTGCCCCGGGCTCGGCCTCCGGCGCCGCGGCCGGGGCCTCCGTGCTGGCCGCCTGCAGGGGGGGCGGCGGCCCGCCCAGGTACAGCACCTGCACACACGGTACACGCTCACTTATCTATACAACGTGTAACAGAATAAACGCAATTCCTGAAAGTAGTTTGTTCAGAATTGGTTTCTGAATCGATTTCCGTCATAAAAAATAAGTGTTACATTTTGACGGAAAAATCTTTCATATAACTTAAAATGGAAACACAGTATCATGACAAATTAACACAATCCTTAAATATTCAAGTAAATGCGGTCGTGTACCTGTCGGTCGCTAATATTGCATGAGTTTATGTGTCTGCGTAAGGATATTGTATGACGCACATACGTTTTGCGTTTAGTAAGGATAACTATTTTATAAAAAATGTCTAGATTTGGTTTCAATTTATTTAATTACGGATGTCGTTTTAGACTTATAAGTTAATATTCTAATTGGGGTGTCTGAGATATTGCGCTTAATCTGTTACACCTTGTTTACCTGGGTGGTCTGAAAAGTTTCCGACCTCAACGTGAAGATACAGCAACTCGTAAATAAAAGTTAGTAAATTTCGTTGTATATCTGTTGACAGTTACTCATCAAAGTTTCATCCATTTTGGACGCAGTTGATATGTAACAGTCGTTTGAGTGAGTTGATATGAATGTTTTGGTGAAAATGTAAAAAATCGAGTATCGAGCTGTCATTAAATATTTCTCTTTGAAAGGCAATACGCCCACGCAAAGTAAAGATAAGTTGGATTCTGTGTATGGGAACTCTGCGCAATCATTTCACCACAATGAAAATTTGGGCAGCCGAATTTAACATGGCCGTAAGAGCTTGGGAGACGATGAATGTTCGGGACGTCCAAAAACTGCAACTACCGACGAAAACATCGCTAATATTCACCAGATGGTGCTAGACGACCGCCGAATTATAGAGAGAGAGATAACAGAGGTTATGGACATGTCAAAAGAACTTGTTTATCACATATTAAATCAACATTTAGGAATGAGAAAACTGTCCGCATGTTGGGAACGTTTGCTAAACTGCGCCAACGCTCCTGTTTAGGCGCAATAAATCCGAGTTTTGACGCCGGTTAATTACAAAAATACAGTCCAAACAGTGGACTGCAAAGGAGGAACCGGCTCCTTAAAACTGTTTTTACGGCTGGGAAAAGTAGGCGACTATTTTTTGGAATAGTCATGGAGTTATTTTAATCGATTATCTTCAAAACCATTACAGGAGTATACTACGCATCATTACTTGACAAGCTGAAGGCAGAACTTGCGGAAGAACGGCCAAATTTGCAGAAAAAGATATTCCTGTTTCACCAAATCAACGCACCGTCTCATTCACACCTCAGCGGTTGCCATGCCGAAAATACCCCAATTACGGTTTCAACAGGTTAACCTTAAGCCCCAAGAGACTTCTTTGACTATGAAAGGCATAGTTATTATTTATATGGAGGTAGTGCAGAAAGCAAATATTTTTACGTAATAATGTATTAGAAATAATTTTAATCATAGTCAAATTTCAACGACTTAGGCAACCGATAGTTATTTTAAATACTCAAGTCATTGATATACAAAAAACCCAAGATGCACAGTCTCGAATAAAAGTCACACTCGAAAATGTTGCCAATGATACCTTCCAACTAATAGTTATACTGTAAGCATTTATTTTTGTAAATTCCGAGTTTTCGTAAATTCCTTAACTTAATATTTTTACAATATGTCAAAGAACACTTCGGCATTTTTGATGTGTGTACCTAGACGCGAGTGGTGCGATACTATTTGAAATGAGCGCATAATTTCGAATATTGCGCTCATTATTATGCGGACGGCTTTGTTGACTATGCATCTTGGGTTTTTATTATATCAATGACTCAAGTCTGATTTTTCCTGAACTCACAAACATTTAGTACAAACCATTTTTATTAAAATCTTAATTCTTAATGTGGGTTTAAAGATTTTTTTAAATATTATTATATTTAATAAATAAATAAATAAAATAATTACAAACGCGAAACCCAGTCTGTCTGTTACACTTTCACAAGATAAGTTACTTTTTTTAACAAAAATCTGAACCCTAAGGGGCTAAAATAGGAGATAAGTTTGTATGACAAATCAGGTGCACCAAGTCGCGAGTTGCACCTAGTATATAATAAACAACCAAAAGAAATGCCAGTGACTTACCTGAGCATCGATCATCTTGGCAGCGGAGATGGACTTGCGGAAGTACTCGGTGCCGTTGAGCTTCACCTGCACCAGCGTGGAGTTGCGGACCACCTGCACGAGGACATGGAACTAGTTTAGTAAACTTTCGAACAACCCCGGCTTAAACCTACACTTGTCATGGTGAATAGTCACAGCCAAAACCATAATAACATAATCTTTATTTACCCAACATATCTCCTTGTTTTATACAACCTACCCTCACTCGGTATGTGTGAGGGTCGGCGGTTCAAGTTGTTCCAGCTCTCAGGAAGTCACTATATAGCAAGCACACACATAATAATGGCAGTAGTTTGTAGTTACTGGGTGTCTTTCGCCCAACAAATGCTGAGTTGGTAACCCGTTCGGTGTAGACATGCTCAGCGAAATTCTTAGTGTTATCTTTTTTGTTTGTAATTTTCTGTTGTTGTGTGTGTTTATCACCGAATAAATGGTTTTCAATTTCAATTTCCCTCACTTTCATTCATTAATCAATATTTTAACCTCTAGAGTCCCAGCGGCACAAAAACGTGCCAGTAAACAAGTATCAGTTGAGCCCTGCTGGCACAAATTTGTGCCACCAAATCCCGACCGATTTAAAACTGTATTTGTAGTAAAGATAAGTCTTAAAATCGTTTGTGACGGGGGTATGATTACGCTTACGATAAGAGCCCGCCCGCGGTGCTTAACGGATGGTTGACGTTAATAATGGCGGTCCTTGAGAGGTTAAGTTAAGCAATAAATGTAAAGCACGGAGCTTGTGGCTAAATAAAACAGCGCGCAGGGCGGTCTTCAAAGATAAGCAATACCGAGGTCACACGGTTTAAGAGATAATGCCAGTTCTCTCCGCTTCAAAAGTAGACGGGTCAAATGTGGTAGAGAACACAGATACTAGCAAAGAGTACAATAAATGTGTAGGAGAAGCATTGAGTACGACAAGACGGTATATTGACCAAATGAGGATGGTATCGTGCAGTACGTCTGGTAGACCGGTAGTGAAGGAGAGATGGAGGGATGGATGGTGAGGCTGGCGAGTACCTCGATGAGGTGCAGGTAGCCGTTGTCGAGGCGCGTGCCGCCCACGGTGTAGTTCTCGGGCGTCTGGTTGAAGCGCAGGTGCACCAGCAGCTCGCCGCCTTCCAGCGACGCGCCCACCAGCGTCTCGTCTGTTTGTCAGGTAGACCGGCAGTGAAGGAGAGATGGAGGGATGAATGATGGAGGTGGCATGTACCTCGATGAGGTGCAGGTAGCCGTTGTCGAGGCGCGTGCCGCCCACGGTGTAGTTCTCGGGCGTCTGGTTGAAGCGCAGGTGCACCAGCAGCTCGCCGCCTTCCAGCGACGCGCCCACCAGCGTCTCGTCTGTTTGTCAGGTAGACCGGCAGTGAAGGAGAGATGGAGGGATGAATGATGGAGGTGGCATGTACCTCGATGAGGTGCAGGTAGCCGTTGTCGAGGCGCGTGCCGCCCACGGTGTAGTTCTCGGGCGTCTGGTTGAAGCGCAGGTGCACCAGCAGCTCGCCGCCTTCCAGCGACGCGCCCACCAGCGTCTCGTCTGTTTGTCAGGTAGACCGGCAGTGAAGGAGAGATGGAGGGATGAATGATGGAGGTGGCATGTACCTCGATGAGGTGCAGGTAGCCGTTGTCGAGGCGCGTGCCGCCCACGGTGTAGTTCTCGGGCGTCTGGTTGAAGCGCAGGTGCACCAGCAGCTCGCCGCCTTCCAGCGACGCGCCCACCAGCGTCTCGTCTGTTTGTCAGGTAGACCGGCAGTGAAGGAGAGATGGAGGGATGAATGATGGAGGTGGCATGTACCTCGATGAGGTGCAGGTAGCCGTTGTCGAGGCGCGTGCCGCCCACGGTGTAGTTCTCGGGCGTCTGGTTGAAGCGCAGGTGCACCAGCAGCTCGCCGCCTTCCAGCGACGCGCCCACCAGCGTCTCGTCTGTTTGTCAGGTAGACCGGCAGTGAAGGAGAGATGGAGGGATGAATGATGGAGGTGGCATGTACCTCGATGAGGTGCAGGTAGCCGTTGTCGAGGCGCGTGCCGCCCACGGTGTAGTTCTCGGGCGTCTGGTTGAAGCGCAGGTGCACCAGCAGCTCGCCGCCTTCCAGCGACGCGCCCACCAGCGTCTCGTCTGTTTGTCAGGTAGACCGGCAGTGAAGGAGAGATGGAGGGATGAATGATGGAGGTGGCATGTACCTCGATGAGGTGCAGGTAGCCGTTGTCGAGGCGCGTGCCGCCCACGGTGTAGTTCTCGGGCGTCTGGTTGAAGCGCAGGTGCACCAGCAGCTCGCCGCCTTCCAGCGACGCGCCCACCAGCGTCTCGTCTGTTTGTCAGGTAGACCGGCAGTGAAGGAGAGATGGAGGGATGAATGATGGAGGTGGCATGTACCTCGATGAGGTGCAGGTAGCCGTTGTCGAGGCGCGTGCCGCCCACGGTGTAGTTCTCGGGCGTCTGGTTGAAGCGCAGGTGCACCAGCAGCTCGCCGCCTTCCAGCGACGCGCCCACCAGCGTCTCGTCTGTTTGTCAGGTAGACCGGCAGTGAAGGAGAGATGGAGGGATGAATGATGGAGGTGGCATGTACCTCGATGAGGTGCAGGTAGCCGTTGTCGAGGCGCGTGCCGCCCACGGTGTAGTTCTCGGGCGTCTGGTTGAAGCGCAGGTGCACCAGCAGCTCGCCGCCTTCCAGCGACGCGCCCACCAGCGTCTCGTCTGTTTGTCAGGTAGACCGGCAGTGAAGGAGAGATGGAGGGATGAATGATGGAGGTGGCATGTACCTCGATGAGGTGCAGGTAGCCGTTGTCGAGGCGCGTGCCGCCCACGGTGTAGTTCTCGGGCGTCTGGTTGAAGCGCAGGTGCACCAGCAGCTCGCCGCCTTCCAGCGACGCGCCCACCAGCGTCTCGTCTGTTTGTCAGGTAGACCGGCAGTGAAGGAGAGATGGAGGGATGAATGATGGAGGTGGCATGTACCTCGATGAGGTGCAGGTAGCCGTTGTCGAGGCGCGTGCCGCCCACGGTGTAGTTCTCGGGCGTCTGGTTGAAGCGCAGGTGCACCAGCAGCTCGCCGCCTTCCAGCGACGCGCCCACCAGCGTCTCGTCTGTTTGTCAGGTAGACCGGCAGTGAAGGAGAGATGGAGGGATGAATGATGGAGGTGGCATGTACCTCGATGAGGTGCAGGTAGCCGTTGTCGAGGCGCGTGCCGCCCACGGTGTAGTTCTCGGGCGTCTGGTTGAAGCGCAGGTGCACCAGCAGCTCGCCGCCTTCCAGCGACGCGCCCACCAGCGTCTCGTCTGTTTGTCAGGTAGACCGGCAGTGAAGGAGAGATGGAGGGATGAATGATGGAGGTGGCATGTACCTCGATGAGGTGCAGGTAGCCGTTGTCGAGGCGCGTGCCGCCCACGGTGTAGTTCTCGGGCGTCTGGTTGAAGCGCAGGTGCACCAGCAGCTCGCCGCCTTCCAGCGACGCGCCCACCAGCGTCTCGTCTGTTTGTCAGGTAGACCGGCAGTGAAGGAGAGATGGAGGGATGAATGATGGAGGTGGCATGTACCTCGATGAGGTGCAGGTAGCCGTTGTCGAGGCGCGTGCCGCCCACGGTGCAGTTCTCGGGCGTCTGGTTGAAGCGCAGGTGCACCAGCAGCTCGCCGCCTTCCAGCGACGCGCCCACCAGCGTCTCGTCTGTTTGTCAGGTAGACCGGCAGTGAAGGAGAGATGGAGGGATGAATGATGGAGGTGGCATGTACCTCGATGAGGTGCAGGTAGCCGTTGTCGAGGCGCGTGCCGCCCACGGTGTAGTTCTCGGGCGTCTGGTTGAAGCGCAGGTGCACCAGCAGCTCGCCGCCTTCCAGCGACGCGCCCACCAGCGTCTCGTCTGTTTGCCCGATCCTGACACACATTAACACGACTATTACAAACAAAGCACAGATATAGGATTTCATTGTTGAGTCTGCATTGTTTTCTGTTACACATACGCACAGTGATAAATACCAAATACTTGCAGGAAACAGTATGATTCTCTACAATAATGATATAATCTTAGGTTAGATCAAAATTATGTGGGGACCAGTTTTACCAATGTAAATTTAACAATGATATTTAATATAATCAAATTTTCAGCTTCTTTTGGAAGTTGGCGGATTATTAAAAGACCCTTAAGTAATCATAAATTGTTACATCTGTAGTAATATGATAAAATGAAAAGATTTGTACGTTTTCGTAAGGCTCAAAAATTTTTGGATTGATGTTAAACATTCTTTTCTTATATTTTACTCTATTAAAATCTTGAGAGTAGAAGTTAGTGACGACAAAACAATAAAATCCACGTGCAGTTGTCACCAGATATAATTCGCGTCTAGTCGGACAGTCTTCGCTTTTAACGGAGGTCCAACTACTATTCCAACAGGTTGGAATGGTAATGTAGGCGTGGCGAGCGCGCCGCAACTATGATTCGAAAATCATAGCACGACCGATTATTTCATTCACCGCGTTTAGTGCGCTTCGGACTACTTCGGAACACAGAGCTCTGCTTTAAAATGCCATGTTGTGTAATTATAACTTGTAAAGCAAAAAGTCAGACCGCAAGTATAGATCGAGGAGGTATATCTTTCCATCGATAAGTCGAAAATAACTTATAATTACAATTTTATTTGTAAAAAACATAAACATTCTGATCACTATGAAATTCCAAATATTAACAACATTATTGCAACAAGTTACAAAAAATATACATTACCCGATGTGTACTCGCTTAATCAACGCAATGACCAAGTCCGCTTACAATGTACTGCATGCGTCGCGTCCTCAACACTTCAACCATTGACGTTTCGTCCTTTGCCCTGATAGGCCGTGATGCACGGCGCATGTTTATCGACAGTGAGTTACAATCAGTAGCAAGCTCTCGATATAAGTGTATGTAATTTATTTGTGTGTAATTCGCATACGTAACGGGCCTCTTGCTTGTAGTGGAGCTAAAGACGCGGCGACAAGCGTTCTCATACAAATCAGGAACTATTTCCTTTCTAACCTCTTTTATCTGTTCTGTGATTATCAGGGTACAGTTCTATTGCTGTCGAGATGCTTTTTTAATTAATGCACATAACATTTTTAGTTGCATTTGTACTGTCCACACTGCTGCCGCCTTCCATCCGTTCGTGGCCGCCACGTATGCTATGGGGCGGGTCAGATCGACTTTTTAGTACTGACCTGGGCAGCGAGCCGAGGTAGAAGATCTGTCCGGTGGGCTTGCGCGTGCGGATGAACATGGAGATGTCGAGCGCGGCGCGCAGCCCCCGGCGCGCCGCGTCCCCCGCACCACGTAGTACTGACCTGGGCAGCGAGCCGAGGTAGAAGATCTGTCCGGTGGGCTTGCGCGTGCGGATGAACATGGAGATGTCGAGCGCGGCGCGCAGCCCCCGGCGCGCCGCGTCCCCCGCACCACGTAGTACTGACCTGGGCAGCGAGCCGAGGTAGAAGATCTGTCCGGTGGGCTTGCGCGTGCGGATGAACATGGAGATGTCGAGCGCGGCGCGCAGCCCCCGGCGCGCCGCGTCCCCCGCACCACGTAGTACTGACCTGGGCAGCGAGCCGAGGTAGAAGATCTGTCCGGTGGGCTTGCGCGTGCGGATGAACATGGAGATGTCGAGCGCGGCGCGCAGCCCCCGGCGCGCCGCGTCCCCCGCACCACGTAGTACTGACCTGGGCAGCGAGCCGAGGTAGAAGATCTGTCCGGTGGGCTTGCGCGTGCGGATGAACATGGAGATGTCGAGCGCGGCGCGCAGCCCCCGGCGCGCCGCGTCCCCCGCACCACGTAGTACTGACCTGGGCAGCGAGCCGAGGTAGAAGATCTGTCCGGTGGGCTTGCGCGTGCGGATGAACATGGAGATGTCGAGCGCGGCGCGCAGCCCCCGGCGCGCCGCGTCCCCCGCACCACGTAGTACTGACCTGGGCAGCGAGCCGAGGTAGAAGATCTGTCCGGTGGGCTTGCGCGTGCGGATGAACATGGAGATGTCGAGCGCGGCGCGCAGCCCCCGGCGCGCCGCGTCCCCCGCACCACGTAGTACTGACCTGGGCAGCGAGCCGAGGTAGAAGATCTGTCCGGTGGGCTTGCGCGTGCGGATGAACATGGAGATGTCGAGCGCGGCGCGCAGCCCCCGGCGCGCCGCGTCCCCCGCACCACGTAGTACTGACCTGGGCAGCGAGCCGAGGTAGAAGATCTGTCCGGTGGGCTTGCGCGTGCGGATGAACATGGAGATGTCGAGCGCGGCGCGCAGCCCCCGGCGCGCCGCGTCCCCCGCGCGCACGCGCACGACGCTGCGCGGCGCCGCCGCCTCCTGCCCGAACGTCGCCGCCGTGTAGTCTGCGGGACGGGGAACAACACATTAACTACACCTGACATATAGCTTCCTCACATCAAATGCTTCATACGTCATCATAGGGAAGCTACATATTAACTACACCCAAACAAATACTTCTCCACACTGAAATGCCTCATACATCATTGCGTTATCAAGCAGCTTGTGCTACACTAAATAATGCAAAACTTGAAAAAATTTTGTATTGTTCGCATTAAGTGCAACATTAGTACCTGCGAACCATTTCGAGAGAAGAGTCAGACTTTCATTGACACGTAAGACAGCTGCATCTTTTCTGTGTATGTATGACATCAAGTGAGGTAGGTCATTAATGTACACAAGAAAGAGAAAAGGGCCTAGAATAGAACCTTGCGGCATGCCCACCTAGACTTAGGATCCTGAAGATGTTGCTCGATTAACTATTACTTATTGCTGCGTGTTAAATAAATATATAATTATAAGATCAGCAGCTTTTCCACGAATTGTGTAATGGTGTAATTTACAAGTTAGTGTTTTGTGATTAATACCATCAAAAGCTTTAGAGAGGTCACAAAATATGCCAATTACAGCCTGGGATTTTTCATAAGATTCCAAAATGTGACGGATGAGTTTTACTCCTGCATCAGTTGTCGACCTACGTTTCGTGAAACCAAAGTGGTGCCTATATAGAATACCATTTGTGTTCAAATGTGACAGAAGGAAAGAAAGAAAATGACTTGCATGACTTTTCGTATCTTTTGCTCTATGCCGGAAGCAGGTCTATAATCAAAGGAATCACTCTTACAACCAGAGTTCAAAATTGTTATTATTTTTCATTAAATCCTGGAATGTACTACTATCTATACAATGGGTAAATATTCCTGTAAAGAGCAATTGTTTCAATGATATCTCCAAGAACCGTAGCAGACGAACCCCAGTAGTCTTCAGTGCTTTTTATATTTATTAATGTTTCTTATTGTATCGGTTGAAATGGGCTTAACATCTTTCAATGATGGTATATTCTTCAGGAAGTTTAATTGTTCAACAGCCGTATGAGTCGATCTTCAAGGTCAAGCAATATTAACCGAGGTCGGCCTATAGATGGGCGACTATCTCAACACATCGAGTTGCCTCTGTGCTTCTGAAAACACGTAAAGGCGATAGTCTGGTTTATTATTGGTACAACTTTACCATTTGTTACATGCAGTTACAAGACAGAAAATTTGACACCTATCTTACAGAAGGGTATTGTTTCACCTATGTATGTTAGATAGCCAGTTGTTCCGTGTAAAACTCCGTACTCAGCTGGATCCGGTTAGACTGGAAGCCGATCTATAGTTGGAGAAAAGTGTAGGCAGCTGATGTCAATATTAGTTTAATTGTTATTGCAGCTTGGGTCTGAAAGCTGAAGCCTGGTGGTTCGTATATGAAGAAACACCAGGTTAGACACTGACTGTGCTGCGCCGGCTTGCGGCCGGTGAGCAGGAGAAGCTCCAGTCCACCTAGAGCGGCAGGGGTTGGTAGGATATAGTTAGAAGGGCACTGACTGTACTGGCAGGTGTCGCCGAGGTAGGGGCGCGGGCACGTGCACACGAAGCTGGTCCAGGCGTCGTCGCACGTGCCGCCCGAGCGGCAGGGGTTGGTAGGATATAGTTAGAAGGGCACTGACTGTACTGGCAGGTGTCGCCGAGGTAGGGGCGCGGGCACGTGCACACGAAGCTGGTCCAGGCGTCGTCGCACGTGCCGCCCGAGCGGCAGGGGTTGGGCGCGCACTGCGCCGTGCGCGGGCAGCGCGCCAGCACGCCGTGCAGCTCGGCGCGCGCCGCCACGCCCTCCTCCACCACGCCCTCCGCGCCCAGCTCCGAGCTCGTCTCCGAGCTCGTCGCGTTCGCGTCTTCGGGTAGCACCTGCCACACACGGAATTGTTTTTTTTTAAATAAATAATTAACGACAACAACAGTTACGATACGATATTTGTGTTATGTCATTGATGAACCATACAAAAAGGAAAGGGCCTAATACTGCCCCCTTAGGAACCCCGAATTGAACTACAGAGTAAGATTCATGCACATCAATGAAATCTTTTAAAAATAAAAATAAAAATCGAATGAGTCCTATTGAAAATACTTAAATTAAATAAACCATCTAAGTACATTGCCAAAAAAGCCATGAAAAGCATTTTGCCATAAGCAGGATGCGACCTACCTAATCAAAAGCCTTCTTAAAATCTGTGTAAACAGCGTCAACCTGTACCCTGCGGTCCATATTTTCAAAGGTAATTCACAAAAGTCATCAGGTTGACGTTATACAACGTGTAACAGAGGGAGTATATACATACCAAGGGCACGGCTTCTTTGGATGATATCAAACGAAACTGGAAGGGTTTCAACTCAAAATAAAATACTCTAAAAATTGATACCAAAGAACAATGGCGAAAAGATTGTTGATAGAATATTTGAGCGTCTACAAATGTCATGTTTGCAAATGTTAATAAAATAATTTCTTAGTTTTTTTCAAGATATGCTTAAGAACTGACCCACTCTAATAAAAAAAAATGTATTTTTTTGGAAACACAGTTGACTAATATGATCGAAGGGATTAGATTATTTTTTTCCTTTACAATTTGACTTCGTGTCTTTTAGCCTAATATTGTCTCACTTGAAAGTTCTCTGCTGGCTTCTCTGTCATATATTAGTAAATCTACTCCAATTTACTTAAAGTGCTTTGCCCTTATCGCATAGGTATACTTCACAAGCGTATTGATAAACCATAATAAATATAATTGCAGATTTTTGTTAAGAATTTATTCTGCTGAATAAATAAATTCTAAAATAAAGTCATACTGCAAGCAAAGTATGGCAACAATACGACATGACATTGACATCTGCGTAAGGTGTATTTAAAACATAGTGTATTACATACTCTTTGGGTGTATTGACAACTGCCACGTCTCGTGTAATGTCGGTTGTGTTTCCGTACTTTTGAAATTATTAACTGCTTCTGTGTATAAACTGGGTTTTTCTTGCGACTAGTGCTTGCCTAAGGATTCCGATCAGCTGCTATTTACGACGATGACGTTTTACTTTGACTCTTTTGGGCTACGATTCTACCTGATACTTTGAACTTTGTTGTTTGTGCATCCATTTGTATATCACAATGAGAAGTCGTGTAATGCCTACTCGCATAATGTGTGTTAACTGCCGCATAAGTGGAAGTGGTCAATGGAATTTTAAAAGAGATTTTAAATTACTGAGGCAAGAATATATTAAATAAGTTTGGCGCTCGCTTGCAAGACAATGAATGTGCCAATGAAATATTAAACATAATTAGGCAAAATATGAATTTAGAAAATAATCTGGCTAGTATGGTTGAGGCTGTCAATATGAATAGAAGAACTTCTAATTTCTAAAACATATCTGCAAACAGAAACAATGTTTACTTTCTTGTCTTAGAATATAGATACCTCATTCTATTCGCCCTGGGAACGTACCAAATACGACAAGCACGTTCATATTATGGCGAACATGTACGTTTCCACGGCGGATACAGGATTGAGGTATGCAGTGAGCGAGTTAATTCATCTGAATACAATCTTAGAGACAGTAGTGATACAACCCTTATTAGGGGTAAAATCAAATCACACCATGTCTCTAGAAGGCAATATTGTATATATAATGTGCCCGGCCGTGCAGGAATAATAGAGTACTGTTGCAGTTGCTTAGTGGGAAGACGAAGTGTCGGATGTTGCGCGCATGCCATGACAGTAGTTTGTATCTTGGATGGGCCAGACATCAGAAAACTATTACTCCACCAGCAGGTTTTTTGGACAATATTATCATAAGAAAAGATGAAGAATAAATACACACATTTATATAAAACAAATTGTTTCTTTTTTTATAAGTACCTATTACCTACTTTTATATTATTTCTTTATTTAATACGACTAAGACCCATATTAGAGGATGGCAAACAGATGTTCCGACTGATGGAAAGTGATCTCCGCAGCCTATATATGGATCTGCATTACAAAAGGCATTGTACATGCGTTGCCATCCTAGAGACAGAGCCGCAATTAACTTGTAATACTTAATGCCTGTAAGTAATGCTTTCATAACGCATAGTTACTTGTTTAAAACAGATTTTCGATATAATCAACTTCTAATACCTTGGAAATGGCGGGGGACCCATTTTTTTTCTGGGTGGGTAAATCATCGAATGACTTCTCCCGCTGTGGGTAAAGCGGAAGGGAGTATCAGACTTCTACAGACTAAAAACCCACCCTGTTCCTTCAGCTGCCCTTAAGTTCCGGGACCGCGGTATCTCGTTAGAACATTACCGGGGTTGTGCCCCGGCAGGCAATGGCCGTACGGGGCCCCGTCACTGGTGCTGACAGCTCTTTGAGGCGCTCGTGGAACATGATGCGCCGTTGACCCGGGCCTGGTCCTTACCGGACGGTGAGCTACGCCTGCTCGCTGTCCGCAAACCCGTGCCTACGGTGGCCGGAGATCGGCTCGCGATCCCCGATGCACGGAGCGACTTCCGCGGCGGCTGGAGCGTGAGGAAGAGAGTTGCCTCTCCCTCACGCGTTCGGCCTTTTTCCATGCTGCCGTGAGATCGCGGGTGGGAGGTCTCTGGCCAACTGACAATGGCTCACTACTAGGTCTATGTTTTCCACACTAGCGTTGACTATGGATATAATATAGTCTACGGTACCAGTCTGCTTCCAATAAATCGTTTACGTAATAATGGCCAGACATAACCTCTAAAACTTCTTCAACGAATATCTTATTTTCAAGAGTTCGTTTAATAGTGGATCTTAAGGCAAAAGTGATCATGAATTGAAACTCTATACTCTTGTATATTTTTCATTAATAGACGCTACAAAATTATGCCAACAAAAATTTGTTAGAGCATCCGCCATTGTTCTTTCGGATTCGTAAGTTTCTTAAATTGAAATCATAACAAACGTGTCACCGCACTACGTAGGTCAATAACTTTCCACGTTACTTGCAAACATCACGATAAATCTCTTCCGTAATTCTGTGCGCCTAGTACTTAGTCTGAGTCTTCAAATTCTGGATCGGTAGTACTCGAGCGACCCTCTGAAGCAGATGCTTGGAATGACCCAGTTTGGTACAGACGATGTACCATCCGACTAAAACATGCCGACGAAGACAGCTGTGGACGCTCAGCATCTGGTCTTCCCTCAATAAAACAGCGACGATACAGTTCTCGGGCAGCTCGCAAATTACTGGACGATGACTGACGACCAAAGCATTAACAATAATGAAAATAAATAAAGCTCCTATTGCCTGCTATTCTGGTACATACCTAAATATTGTTTCGTTGTAGGGTAGCTGTCCCAGTTACTGTCCACTACTATTAAAAAATATTGTTCAAGAATTCAAGATTATTTTACATAATAACAATAATTTCAACTAAACTCCGTTAAACTGTTTAGTAAATCTAATACACCAGAGCAAACTAATTACGCAATTCAAATTCAAAATTGAAAAATCATTAATTTTTTTTGGGTGGGAAAATTATCAATGACTGCTGACTCTGCTCCCGCCCTGGGTGGGGCGGAAGGAAGTGTTAGACTCTTACTGACTAAAAACCACCCTGTTTCTTTAGTTGCCCTTGCATTCCGGGGCCGCGGTATCTCGTTAGAAGTCTGAATTAGAAGTTGAATTTACCAGGAGTAATTGAAACTACATGGACAGCAATTGGTTCACGTACCCGAAGATCCTAACCCATTAGGTTTACACACATTATGATGCTTACATTGTGTGTGTAATAACGTAATCAGGTTTCTGTGAGCAAAGGATTTTCAATTCGGCATTAACAATTCCTGTTACTCATGCGATCCTAGTACTTTTTATTAATTTCTTTCCACAGTTAGATGCAGTTTTGCGACATTTTTTATTGACTTGATTTTGAATTAAATAAAGACTAAACTAATGCTCAAACCAATAAAACCCATGTACCACTCACCGACAGAACGTGAACTTCCGATAATTCTTTCGGTTAGTCCTACAGACAAAAATCATGCGTGCGTGCTATTATTTTGTAATTTTAAAAAAACTATTAACTTGTTGTTAATAATTTTCGTCATAATAGGCTTGTTTCCACTAAGAATGAATCGGATGGCTTAGAGTTTCTAATGATTAATCATGTTATGTAGTAAACAAAAAACCAACTTTTTTATTAAAATAATATAAGATTAATAATATTTTTGGAAAATAAAATCGGCAAAATTAGGCATTTAATCACGTGACATTAAACACCAATCAGAGACGCGTGACGTCACGCCTCGCAAAACACCATGTTGTAGCTGTCATTTTCGTATATAGTGAACAGGTTATTTTGATGCACTTTTCGTTTTCAGCAATACAGTTTGTTATAAGTTTAATCTGAAAAGACACGTCTACTTCGCCATGGAATCAGGATTTAGCAAAGCAAACAGCAGTAATTTGGCCAAAATTGATGCCGTTATGCTTGGAAAATTTTTCGCAACGAACACCGACTTTTGCTCATCGGAATTCCGGAATGTTAAAACTTCTATGTAAGTATAATGTGAACTCAGACCAAATAAATAAGAAGACAGAACTCTGCGAACAGCAAAGTGAGGCCGGCCAAATTACGTCTTGCCGTGTACATACACAACCACACGCACACACGTACAACGAAATTACGTCTTGACTTGTCAGTCTAGCTATCGCAGCTCGTGGGTGTTTATCACTGAAAAATGCCGAATTGTGTAGTGAAAGGGTGTACGAATCACTCCGCAAAAGATAAAAAGCTGGATGGAATCACATATCACACGTAAGTTATTTTGGAAACCCATATTTTCAATAAAACAAAATAAAACTTTTAGGTTATTGCTTAAGACAAGTGTTGTCAGTATGAAATGTTTTCGTTTACCCTATTATTGAGTAATAATGTAAGACGTAACGTAATGTTACTCGTTTCTTATAGGATAGTTATCAGTGTACATATTTAACTGACTACACAAAACGAGGAGGTCCTCTGTTCGACTGTATTTTTTTTATGCTTATGACTACGAGATATCTTCGCCGTTTGTGAACCGATTTTTATGATTATTTTTTCTTTAAATAGGTCATATATGAAAAAATATTATGGTGCCATACCACCATAAAATTTTTCCATATTAATAAGAAGTTAAAGAAATCTTTATTTCACTTAATATGAGAAATGTTAAACTATTGAATACAAAAACGCAAAATGTAAACATACACGGAACGCGCACTACTAGATGTGGTAAATATTTTACCAAGGTGCGCTCACTTTATTTTTATTGTAGGTATGTAATTTTAGGTGTTTCTTTAATATTGTCATAGATTTTGCATTTTTTATGTTAATTGGCAGTTTATTTATAAGATTGTATTAATTATATTGTAAAGGCGTTTGTTACCCTTTCATGCTTAATAGTACCTATTATTACTAGATGTGGTAAATATTGTACTAAGGTGCGCTCACTTTATTTTTATTGTAGGTATGTAATTTTAGGTGTTTCTTTAATATTGTCATAGATTTTGCATTTTTTATGTTAATTGGCAGTTTATTTAAAAGATTGTATTAATTATATTGTAAAAGCGTTTGTTACCCTTTCATGCTTAATAGTACCTATAGCCAGTAATAATTACCGCTTTACATTATTTTTTTAGATTCACAAGATCACCAGGGCGCCGGCAGTCTCGACATAGATATCGACGATGACGCAAACTTTTAATCGCTAATTACTAACGATAAAATCGGTTGCATCCAGGATGTGTTTCTCGCGAGCATCGTTATTGCAACCGAATTGTCGCAAGATCGATCGAGAATGATCGAAAGTTTGCGACAGCGTCGTTATCTATGTCGAGACTGCTGGCCCAGTACACTTCTTACATCATGTTATAACGTTTTTAATTTACTAACTAATAACGTCAAAATAACGTTATTAATTAGTAACGTTATTTTGGGGTAATTTGAATTATCATGGCAACACCGGCCCACGCACCACATGTTTAGAAAACCGGCCTCACTTTTATGTTCGCAGAGTTCCGTCTTCTTATTTATTTGGTCTGAGAATGTGAAAAATAAACATAAAGTCTTATTTAGTTAGCAGTTACCAGTCAGAGAGTCGCATTTACCTACTGTGTAATGTAAATAACTGATTTTGAGGTTAGCGAATACAAAGTTTTAAATAACTAATTAATACATTTTTAATTTCAGGTCATCACGAGCTTCATACGGAGATGATGCTGTAAGCTATGTGCAGCTTAAGCGTGACGGCAAATTATGTATTATTAAGTGCAAAATCTGTCCCGAGCACAAAGTTCATGCAAAGCTATATAGATGCACACTAGTTGTTGATGAAGAAGATGACATTGTTCTTTCTGTGCAATGTGAAGACTGCGTAGCTTCACAGGGTGGTTGTAAGCACGCAATAGCTTTCTTAATGTGGGTTCATCGCCGAAGTGAGGAACCCTCATGCACTTCAGTTGAATGCTACTGGAAAAAATCAAAATTATCGAGAGTTGGTACTACTCTTAAATATATGACGGCAAAAGATTTATCCAACGGCAGCCCTCTTTTACGACCAAATTCATCCGTTGTGCTGAAGTTTTTAGAAGAAGGAAAGAAGAGGAAAATTCAGGATTGTGAACTATTTAAGTATCAACCCATAAATAGTGTAAGTGAAACGCAGGCTGTCTCAATGCATCAACTCGTGTGGAAGTTTAAAGAGAAATGTGTTGATGAATTCTTAAAAAAAGTTCAGATATCTGCGTCTGTAATAACAAAAGTTGAAGAAGAAACAAGGGAGCAATCCAATAGCTGTCTTTGGTATGAGCTGCGGTATGGATGAATAACCGCATCTAGAGCATTTGAGGTTAGCCACTGTAAAAAGAATGATGGCACACTTGTATCTCTCATATTAGGTGCAAAAATACCAGACACTCCATCTATGAAACGTGGTCGTATACTAGAAGATGAAGTAAGAAAATCTGTGGAGCAAAAACTAAATAAAAAAATAAATAAGTGCGGACTGGTATTAAGTTCGATTTATCCTATGATTGCTGGTTCCCCAGATGGCATATTTGAAGATGGCATAATAGAAATCAAATGCCCCAATAGTGTGAAAACATATAAAACTTACATTAAAAATGGTAAATCTACAGAAAAGTATTATACTCAAATGCAACTTCAAATGTATCTAACAGGAAAGAAAATCTGTTTCTTTTGTGTAGCTGATCCAGATTATTGTCAAAATAAAAATGTTGAGGTATTAAGAGTACAATATGATCCTAACCATATTGAAAATATAATCAAAGTTAAGTTATTAGAGTTTTGGAAAATGAATATTTATCCACTATTATATAAAAGTGTAGAACTGTAATATAGGTATTTTTAAATAAAAAAATAGTCTCGATTTTCATTTGTTTTATTTTATTAAAGAATCTTGTATATTAATTAAGGCACATGCTATGATTATTATCTCATCAAGTATTTTTACATATTTAAAATTAATACATGCATGTGGTTTAAGCATACGAAACTCACGTAAACGCCGAATAACTCGCTCTATGTGTATCCTTAAGCTAGCTATTTGTTTAGTTAGTTTTGCTTCTGTTTTACTCATCTTTACACCTGTTTCGACACTAGGAGGTCTTACTAGTGTAATACCTGCTTTTTTTAGATATTGTTCTACATGTTTGAAACCCCTGTCTGCCATAATGAACATACCACTTTTTAATGTTTGAACAAAGTCACAGGATTCAACTAAACAAGTGTCGGTTATTCTGCCCCCAAATCCTGGAGAAATATAGTTCACTAATCCATTTGGTGTACAGGATATTAAATATTTTATTGTGTTGGCTTTTTTATAATCTGACCAAGTTAATGCTTGGTTTATTGCTTTAGATGGCTTTTCTATTTCAATTTCAAGGCAGTCTATAATGCAACTAACATTATTATATTTATGCCTGAATGCCATGGGTAAAGTTTTCTTAATCATTTCACTATCTAGCGACACAATAAAAGGCCTCATAACACTGGCTATTAATGGTACATGTTTTGAAAATATCTTGCTTAAATATGATGGGGTCATTGCATAATCATCTGACAGTTGATTAAATGTACTATCCAGTCTTATTTTATTTAAGCAAAATAATAAATAATGTTTGGGAATATTTATTTCATCTTTTATTATATCAATCAAATAGTAACACTTGATTGGAACACCAATGTACAATCGAGGCTTTTTCTCAATTTTTCTAATCGTGTTCAATATGTTTACTTTTGCTTCTAGCTTTTTGTCCTCTTCAATAAATTCACTACAGTCGGAAGAGGATTTAACTTGCAAAGAATGCACAGGCGAGCAACTGGTGGTAGATGCAGATGGTACATATAAAGAAATATCACTGTCAGAGTGTTCTGGTTCGATAAATATACTTCTTGTAATTTTGCTGAGGCCGGACACAGAAGGACTTGAATTCATAATCGTCTCCGATTTGAATGGGGATGTAGAGATATTTACTTGTGATGGTTTTAAAGGTGATAATGCCTTTTCTGTTGTTTTTGTTTTAGTCTGGACAGCTTTACTTCTGTATTTGTGTGTCATTAATACTTGAACAGATTTATCTGCTGTCAGTTCACATAAAGTTTCAGGTACATTCTCCCCAACCATTTGAAAATCTGAAAAATAAACACAATATGTTCATAAACTAATACTAGCCATTATTATGCTTGTTTCAAACTGCAAACCATTTGGTTTGTTTGTTACATACCTGAACTTGTATTAGAAGTATCCTTGACAGATGAACTTGGTATACTACTTTGTTCTGGTCCACTCAAGCACTCTGTGATTATTGACAACCTTTGTTTTTTCAGCATATATGGTCTTTCCATATCTCTGCATGTCCGTTTCCTTCTATCTTCTTGGCATTCAAACTTCTTTGGTACACAACCTGGTTTCATGCGCATTTGTGATACTTTTCCCATTATATGATACTCGGTATAATTAATCATATCGTTTGGCAACTAAAAAAATATAAAAAGAGTATGAATTATTACATTTTATAGGAATAAAACGAAAATAATATTTTAACTCCCAAAATAAAACAAATCTATTCAAGTTATAACATTTTATAGGTTATGTTCACCTTTTTATGGTAGATTTTGCAAAATTCATAACTTTTACTTTATATTTACAAATAGGCAAATCAAGTTGTGCTTAATACTTACATCAAAATGATCTTCACAGAAATACATTGTCGAATTAGTTGATAAACTATGAGCATCTTGCCTCCTCGCAATTTTTAACCACTTTCTTCGTATTTGTTTATTGTTTGGAACGTATATGAATAATTTGTTTGGCGTTTTTATCGTTGTGCTTTTACATTGGGGCACTATACAGTATTTATAATGAGAGGAATTCATTATTTATTTAAAAAATCTCATTGACTGACATAAACAAACTCGACTGTTTTGCGAGGTATGACGTCATTCAAGACGCCATGACAGTCTTCGCCTTTTACGAGGTAAATTTTAAGTTCATTTCTAAAAACACAAAATACTTATGTAAAAGACCTATTTTTCTAAAAATAATATATTTTTGGGGTAAAATAGATACTAAGCTATAGTTTTAATCGAATTTCCAAATTTTGTCAACTAGCCTATTATTTTAAAAAATAACTTATTTTAAAAATTACGAACGGAACCCACTGTAATTTTATTTGTACTAGGAGAAGAATAAGTTCCGAAGAGGTGTATTGAAATGATGTTTTGGGTTCAGTTGAACATTAATTGTTACTAAATCCTTTTTCTATTCTAAGTTCTAATGACAAATAATAATGTTTATTTAAGCAATTCGTGGTAGGATGCACGTAAGGATTCCATTTTTATTATCAATTCAATGGTACGAGCTGACGATTTTTCGAAACAATAAGCAACTCGATTCAATAGTAAGGTGAATCGAATCTCCTGGATCGTATGTGTAAAAATTATTATGATAAGGGCTCATAATAGTTCAAGTTCATATTTGCCCAAAGTATTGTGCTGACAATCATAAACAGCGAATAGGTAGGTTTATCTATTTCAAACAAGATCATAATTGATCTTGTTTACACAAGTTCAAGCTCAAGCTGCTAAGGTTCTTTGCGAGTTATTTGGGCGGCAGACAGCAATATGTAGAATATGCGGGGCACACGTCAGAACCATATTTTACCAGGTCAGGAGTGAGTCAGGGCAGCAACCTTGGGCCTTTGCAGTTCATTCTAGTAATTAATGACTTGCCAGAAGTAGTTGAACATGCTAAGTGTTTGCTGTTTGCTGATGATCTCAAACTGTCGCTCACGATAAACAGCTTGGATGACTGTGCTAGGCTGCAGGCTGATATAGACAGAGTGGTCACCTGGAGCAAGGAGAACCTCTTGCAATTTAACGTCTCTAAGTGCGTAACCATCACTTTCTCTCGCGCGCATACTCCTATCCTTTATAAATATAGTGTCGACGGGTCGGTGATGGCTAGGGTAACGGATGTTAGGGACTTAGGGGTAAAATTCAACACAGAGCTAACGTTTCGCGATCACATCATGAGCTGTTGCAAAAAAGCTTACCGTAATTTGGGTTTCGTGTTGCGTATGGTGCGTGATTTTACAAATATTAAAGCGGTTATAGCTCTATACAATGCATTGGTGAGAAGTCAATTAGAAAGTAACGCAGTCATTTGGGCTCCGCATGAATCTAAATATAGGCTCATGCTGGAGCGAGTACAAAATAAATTTGTAAGGCATTTATATTTACGCTTGTATGGAGTATATCCCTTTTACCCATTAATGTACCCAACTTTATTTATTTTGGGTATGGTAGGATATAACGAGCTGAGAGTCAGGAGGGAACTCGCACTCATCTCGTACATATTCAAAATATTTAGAGGGAAGGTGCATAATGCGGACGTATTAGGGCAGATTAGTTTGTGTGTTCCGGACCAGTACGTGTGGCGACGTCGGCAGCCACGGCTGCTGGTGGAGCCCCGATCTGTTGGGGGAGGCGCCACTGACGCGGGCGCTCCGCACCAACCAACATCATTGCCACCGAGTTAGACTTATTCTGTTGTTCACTGAGTGAATTCACTAGGAGAGCTTTATTTGTAATTTGTTATAAAAAAAAAATTGTTGAAATATTAGAATAGGTACACTATCGCATTAGGTTACCCTGTAATGATAGATGTAAAGTGGATAATAAATAAATAAATAAAGTTAAAAAGTGTCGGCATATTATGATTACATAATATGCCGACACTTTTTAACTTGTCCGCATTGTTTATGTTAGCACTAAGCAAAGATTGAAACATTTGACGGTTTGATAAAGTTCTTATTTCGAATGACATAATCGCTCGGCGTCGGTCGTATTCTGTATTAGTTTAGTTAGCATTGTTATGTTAACCGACTACATCTGTAGCTGTACCATCTGTATGAAAGTCATTGAATTACGCCGGAAAGGTTATCAATTATTGTTTATTAAATGTTTAGACGTTCCTACCTACCTGACTGGCAACTGTAAATATGTGAGTCATAAAATAAAGGTGTGTTAAATGTTGTTAAGAATTTTGATTACGATTTTTAATGAATTTTTAGAAGATCGATTCAAGAGCACGGGATTCGATCTGTGAATTGAATAAATAATAAGTCACGTAAGGTAGGTGGTGGGTGGAAGATTACTATGTAGATAATAATTATCTACAAAGTAATCTTCTACAAAAGGACAACTACGTAAAAAACCAACAAGTGTGTAAATGATACACGTGACAATGCAAGCAGGTTTATTTAGATAAATTTGATACCTTGACTAATTAATTGTATTGTATCTAGTTCCCAAAAATAATCAAAGTTTAGGAAAAGTCAGTAATAATATTTTGTAAACAAAAAAATAAAACATGCGGAACCTTTTATTCAGAAATACCAGAAGTAAGAGGTTTATTTTTATTTACAAATAATTCACTGACACCGATCAGCTGACTTAGTGCTAGTGATGTGTTTATTTCAATTTGAAAAGTTCGGTTTCTGGTATCAATGTATTAAAAATTCTTATTACTTCTGAACATGTAGAGATAGGATTAAAAAACCCTTCCAATATCGTTTGATATCACCCAAAGAAGCTGTGCCCTTGGTATGTATATCTGTCCGTTACACGTTGTATATTACACAAAATCTTTATACATTGTAGCCTATTGCGATGTATGAACTATTACTACTACTAATAATATAATTTACTAGTTTCTGCCCGCGACTTCGGTCACCGGGTTTTACCACGTAAATTTCAATCCCGTGGGAATTCTGGGATAAAACCTATGTGTTATTCCAAGATGTCAACTATCTGCTTATATTAAGATCCTCTGAGTAGTTTATACGTGAAAGAGCTCAAAGCACAAACTCTTGCATTTACAACATTAGTAAATGTACGCACTAAATTGATGTTTGTAAAGAACCGCATGATCCTTATAATCCCAAATGACACTGTGCTAACAAAAGTCAACCTAATCACCCTAAACAGTAAGATACATCGTTTATCAAGTTTCGTCTACATTCGTCCAATCATTTTTGCGTGAAAAAGTAACACAAATCCATCTATCTATCCTCACAAAGTGTCGCATTATTATTGAGTAAGAACTAAGATAGTAGTAATTGGGTGGTACTGACCCACTGTCCGTTAACCACGACGTCCTGGAAGCAGCCGACGAAGAAGTTGGGTCCGTGCGTGAGCGTGGTGGCGTAGGACGAGCCGTAGGTGCCGAGCCGCGTGGACGGGAACGACGTCACCGACGAGTTGTACGCCTCGTTCTGGCTGATGGGGTAGATGGTCTGCTCCTCGTTGGCCGCCAGCACCAGGTGCGACGAGTTTATGGTCACGAACACCTGAACCGCGGACTTTGTCGTCAGCTAGCTCTAGTTACCTCTTGTCCCAGTCGTTTCCCCGTCATTGTCACAGCTTATCCCATTTTGTGCGTATTTAAAAGATAACAAAATTAATGGCAGTCTACAAAAAAATATATTCTCTATATACATATGAATCAAATTTAATTTAGAAACGTCACTAAGATTTTGAAGTTGTGATTCGGAACCCATTCATTACAGTATTGCTGTGAACCCACTCTAGACACAAGCATATTTAGCTTAGTTGGAGGGGTTAACAAGATTGCTAGTAATGTCAATTCTACCCATATTGCCAGCTGTCTTTATAAAAAAAAAATTGAAGTCTGTCTGTGATTTCAAAATGAGTGTGTTTTCTCAAGTGGTTATACTTATTTATACGATATTAAAACATAAAGTCAAGTAATACTGTACGATAAATAAGGCGCAGTTCGAAAGATCTAAGCGTACACGGGAATGTCTATATTTTTATATGTAGAGTAAGTAAAACATGTATGGTTGCCATCCCTCCCATACGCACAAAACGTTTTGGGAAACTTTCATTGTGCGTACTGCTAAGGAGTGGAATTCCCTGCCGGTGTCAGTATTTCCTGAGAGCCTGCGAGTATTTAAGTCAAGAGTGAATAGGTTACTTCTAGGTAAACGTGTTCCATCTTCGAGCACACCATCACTTACCATCAGGTGAGATTGTGGTCCAACGCGAGCCTATTATCAATAAGAAACAAATATAACCTTCTGCCAATTGCCATCGCTGAGGCCGGAGCCGATGAAGACGCCCTCCCACTTGTTGAGCAGGCTGGAGTGCAGGTTGAGGCGGCCGTTGGACAGCTCCAGGAAGAAGTAGGTGAGGCCGCGGCCCATGGCCAGCAGCCCGTTGCGCAGCGTGGTCTTGAAGCGGAACGCGATGTCGTAGCCCTCCTCGCGCGACGTGTTCACCTCCGCGTAGCTGCTCTTCTCCAGCGACATCGTTGTTATCTGTACTAACCGTTATATTTGTGAGATAATGCGCGCTAGCTCTCACCTGGTATCTTTATAAGATGGGGTCGTCGTGAGTATTGTAATTTACATTGAATCAATGAGTACCAGAAAATTAATATAAAATAAATATAACATTGAAATAAATAGAAAACAAAATCAAAATAATAACAAATGACTTACAGAAACAGATAACAAATAAATTATGGTATCAAGTTCGTACGTGTCCCACGTACTTACTACGCACGAACTCTTGAAATCCATAAATTACGTGAAGTAAAAACTTTGTACCCCTTTATAAGAAAATTACTCGGCCAGAGGAGTATGAAATTTGATACAATTAATATTTTTACATTAAAGTTTAAAGGCCTTATGGTCGAATATCGACCACTTGGTGATCTCTAGTATAATTCAATATTCTTTACAGATGGCAGCAGAAACGTCAAACACTTAGATGACCAATGATGAAAATGGGAAGCATAAAATTGTCTAGAAAAAGACTGTGTTAACTGTTTCAATTAGTACAAAAAAAAAAACTGTTTAAATGTACAAAAAATTTAACTGACTTCAAAACAAAAAAAAACACTACTGCACTAAAAAGCGAAAAATAAAATCTTGTTAAGATTATGAAAAATACTGTTTCATTGGAAACAAAGATGCAGGCAAGTTGTTAAAATACACGGCTCTGTGCTAATATGTTTACCATATTGTCATGGTGATCAAACCTATTTATTTGGCTTGGCATTGATTTCAACCAAATGTGTAGGTATAGGCGTTTGAACAAAAACTGAATAATTTTGAAAATCGGTCCACAATCGGCGGAGAAACCGGTAAAAAAATTATATACAAATAAAATAAATAAATAAAAATATTTTATTACAGAGCAGAAGATCGATAGTTTTGTTAGTTGCTTACATGACATATAAACTATGTTAGTAACAAACGCCTATACATTTAAATATTACAGCCGAACATAGTACCTCCTACTTTTCTGAAGTCGGTAAAAAAAACTAAGACGTAACCTTTTCGCAGGTGGTGCCGTAGTGTCCGGGCGTGCAGGAGCAGTTGAACCGGTGCTCGGTCTCGTTGAGCAGCCAGGGGTGGCAGCTGCCGAGGTTGCGGCAGGGCGCGGCGCGGCAGCCCTGCAGCACCACGCTGCAGTTCTGCCCGCCCCAGCCCACAGCGCACAGGCAGTAGTACGTGGCGCGCCCGTCGAAGCACTTGCCGTGCGCGCACGGCTTGTACCTGCCCGTACAACACACGTTAACACATTCCCATTACTACATTGCCTTATGTCAATTTCAGTCAACTGTAAAGACTGCCCTCCAAAGTTTGTCCTACGAAGATACAAAAAAGTTATTAATTGCACTAAATTAATAAAAAATAATAATCTAATTGTTTTTAGTTATAGCCAGTATTTTTATTTGTTATGTTTTATGTTTAACGTTACGCGCAATTACAGATTATTATAAGGTGAATGTTTAAGATAATTTTAGCACATATCACCTGAAACACAAGTTTACTTAGTTCAGGCATATGTATTTAATCACCTTAAGCTAAGCAATACTGTAACTATACATCTAAGTGTAAAAAAATTGAATAAATGATTTGATTTAATAATTGGTCCACACTGTCCTCTCATACCTAAAACAAAACAAAGAATGTTAAAACAGTTAAAAGTTTCTTGCCGGTTCTTCTCCACAGGAAAAAATCAATTCGAACCGTGCATTTGAACCGAAAATATACGATCTCTACCAAACCACACTGGGACAGCGTGGAGGATTACGGCTCATCCTCTCTCCTTTATCTCAAATACAGGCTGATAATGTAACTATGTCTACAAATTAATAAAATACTCAGGACATTTCCATTTTTTTAAACATGGTGTAAGTTCCTGTAACTTAGAAGTCAGTGTTTCCTCAAAAAATATAATAACAAAATGTTTATGTTCAGATAGGACGATAAAACACAAAACAAATGGTGAGAGATACAATAAGTACAAAATAAATGTAATAGAAAAGACAAATAAACAAAACACATTATTTATAAATTTAGTGGTGAAGAGTGTAGTGTAGTGTAGTGTAATGTGTGTACATGTGAATGCATGTGTGAGAGTGCAAGTCTGTGTATGATAGTGTGTGGGTGTGTAAGTGAGTGGGTGTGTATGGGCGCTTGTGATTGAGCGTGTATGTACAAGTTTATGTGTAACAGTTTACTGTAAATTACCAAGTCGAAAATCCTCAGTGCCTTCACACGTAAGTTATTGTAGATAATTTCTGCCAATTTTTTTACATTGAAATTCTGGGGTATAATTTTTTATTTCAATACTTGTATATTGTATTGCTGTTAACATAGAACTAGAGTCTAGCCTGTCTAGCAAATGCAGATCTGTGTCGTTCCTGAGTAAAAACATTATGTCTATGTCTGCCATTGGGTTCCGTAGGGGGCGTGCAGACTGTTTGTGTAAGCCACTCAGGAGCACGTAAAGTTGCCTGACTGTGAGTACTTTGCTCTCGACATAGAGCTGCACAGTGGGATACCTTCGTGGGCCACCAAGAATCACCTTGAGGATAGCTCTCTGAGCCTACTCTAGATATATAAACACATTCTGGGTAGCAGCACCCCAAACAGGGAGACAATAAGTAAGGACAGACCAAAATATACTAACATAAGAGTGTCATGATCGGCGGGGTAGCTTAGCTTCTTGAAAACGTATAGAAACAAAGAAACAAAGAAGAAAGAAAGAAATCATTTATTAGCCATAATTTACGTATACATATAAGTTGGTTAGATTTAGTTGAGTCTCAATACATTTCACCATTACGGTGTGCTAAATTTTACAATGTTATATACATATCTAATCAAATTCTAAAATATATAATTAAATACAGCATACTTTAATAATTTTAATATAGCTTACGTTTTCGCATTCGGGAGGTGACTTAAACTATATGGGATGCCAGTTGAGATGCCGATCAATTAGTGTACCTAGATATCTTACATACAAGGATTTCGCAAGGGAGTGGCAAGTACACTGCGTTGCGGAACCACAAGTGTCTGCTTTTAGGGTAACGGAGTTTAATGGACACTGATTAGATGTAATGGCAGAGACAATGTTATACAGTTTTGTCAACATTTAAGATGAGCATATTATCGGCAAACCATTTCATCACACATGAAAGCGCAGCCTCAGCGTTTTGGTAAGCCTGGGGCCAATCATAACGTAACGTAATAAGGAAATATCTTACAATTTTCTAGACAGTTTGCAGATTTCATTTATATAAATGAGAAAGAGGGTAGGCCCCAGAATGCTGCCCTGTGGAACGCCGTATGTGATACGAATCCAACTTTCACCTTTTGAATGCGATCACTCAGATAGTTCACGAATATTTTCAGGACGTGACCACGTGTGCCAATTACATCCATTTTGTTTCATAAGGCTGGAGCAGAAAGGGTGTCAAATGCCTTTGACAGATCAAGGACAATTCAAAAGTACTAATATATTTTCTATCCAGTGTCCTCGTGACATAATTGCGTCTTCCGTATTAACTCCATTTCTGAAGCCCGTCAACTAAGCTAAATAATTATGTTTGTGCCTGAAGTGCGTGTTTTTGTCGATGAAGCGGGTGCAACGTGAAGTTAGCATAGCGTAGCGAGTACAGGCAGGACATGCTCACCGCTGGCACTCGTCGATCTCGGTCTCGCAGTGCTCGCCCTCGTAGCCGGCGGCGCAGTCGCAGGAGTACCCGCCGATGTTGTCGATGCACTTCCCGTTGTCGCAGGGCGCCGCCGCGCACTCGTCGATGTTCACCTCGCAGCGCGACCCCGTCGTGCCCAGCACGCACACGCACTCGAAACTGGAACATTATCACATCAATATACTTACACAACGTCTAATTTAAAGGGTATATATGTACATACCGAGTGTACGGCTTCTTTGGATGATAACAAACGATATGGCAAGGGTTTTGTAATCCTAGATCTCCATGTGTGGAACTTAATACAAATTTCAATTTTAATATTAATTGATACCAGAGACCGAATTTTTCAAATTAAGAAGAACGAAGAGAATTATCGTTTTATTGGCAAGTGACGTGGAAAGTGATGACCCTCATAGTGATGTGACACGTTTGTTATTATTGGTATTCAAGAAACATACGAAATCAAAAATTTGGGGTCAATTCTGTGAGTCACTTATTTTGAGCTGAAACTTTGCATAGAGACTCCATACCAGATGTAGTCTTCAGTCCTTTTGGATAGATATGGGGTTTCCGTTACACGTTGTATACCCATAAGCAAATAGATTTTTTTTAAAGAGAACTCAGCAATGTCGTTACAATTAACATTACTAGCAATCTTGTTAACCTCCCTCAAATTAAGCTAAATAGACTTGTATCTGGAGTGGGTTCACGGCGGGTAAGCTTAGAAGCCGCGACCTCTCGGTCACAAGTCCTACATTAGGCTATTGAGGCTAGTTGTTGCAAAGATGTTATGTAGGGTCTCACCCGCCGGCCGCCTCCAGGGAGAAGGGCTGGTAGAAGACGCTGGGCAGCAGCATGTGCGGCTGCGGCCCCACCAGCACGCGCTCCCCGCCCGACACGTAGAGGCTGGCGTTGGACCTCTCCAGGCACACGCCGCCGTACTTGCACGGCTCGCTCTCGCACTCGTTTATGTCCAACTCACAGTTTTTGCCTGCAACACAAACAAAAATAGAAAAGTTTGTTTGTTTGAACGCGCTAATCTTCGAAAGTACTGGGTGGATTTTGAGGGAATTGATTGATATGGAAATGGGTTGAAGCTCAAAGAAGGTTATATACTACTTTTACCCCACTGTAAAAGAAAGACGGTTATGTTCGTATCGTGGTAAAATCGTGCAAAAAGGAACCGGAATAAAAATATTCGGATCACACGTGAATAACCTGAAATAAGTGGCGATATGGTATGTGCAGTGACCTGTGTAAGCCGGGTAGCAGTTGCAGTGGTAGTCGTTGACTTCGTCGACGCAGGTGCCCCCGTGGCGGCAGGGCTGCGGCGCGCACTCGTCGATGTTGGTGGCGCAGTCCTCGCCGGCGTAGCCCGTGCCGCCGCACTCGCAGCTGTAGCTGTTCAGCCCGTCCACGCAGCGCCCGCCGTGCTGGCACGGCCCAGACTGACACACACACGGCACATCATGACACAAACAATGTCCCAATCACTTTAAAATACAGTACAAACTCCTACTTGTAATAGCATGCTTATGTAAATTAATGCAAATCTGACGAGCATTCATTTCTCTATACAATATGAGCGACAATCAACAAGAATATTAACGTAAGGATGTACCGGTCGCTTACCTCGCAGTCATCGATGTCTACCTCGCAGTTGGGCCCCGACAGCCCCTCCTGACACACGCACTTATAGCTGGCGATGCCATCCACGCACGTCGACCCCTCCGCACACGGGTTCGCCTCGCACTCATTTATATTTATGGAGCAATCCTTGCCTGCCAACACAACACTTACCATAACATAGGGGACAGATACAAAACTAAACTTATCACATTATCATAGTTATCTAGAGACCTTCGAAGCCGTCCATGCAGGCGCACTCATAGTTGTTCTCCAGGTTGAAGCAGGTGCCGCCGTTCTTGCAGGGTGACGACAGGCACTCGTCGATGTCCTGCTCGCAGCTGTCGCCCGTATAGCCTACGTAACAGAGCCACCAGGTAATTGATTGCTAATGAGTGCAACTCCACGTGTCTGTGACATCCTACATACCTGGTCTGCAGTAACATTCATAGGAACCGGGAACATTCACACATACTCCATGGTTACATATTTTTGGCATGATTGCACATTCATCTATGTCCACTTCGCAGTGGCGCCCTGAAAACAATAATATTGTTTATTACACATACTATTTCTCACAAATTAAACTACCGATTATTTTCTCACCTTTAGAAAATGAGACCAATAATAAGAGTTGAACAAACATAATCAAAACCACAAAAAATGGGATTAAAAACTAATCACAATGAAGACACAATACAACTCAAAAAATAAATTTGTCAGAAAATACACATTTCAGAGCTAGTTTAAAGTTTCAAACACCTGATTTGATCAAAAGCGGCAATTAAACGACAAATCCCAACTATTTTATCAATGAACAGTGAACACTTTCTAAATACGAATAATAGAAATTAAATTGTTATACTGAAAAAAAAATGTTTTTTTTTTCTGACTAACTAGCGCACTTAATTTATAAAATAATTTATTTTAATTTCAAGTAAAATTAATGTAAGTAAATTATTTTGAACATCTGAGATAAAACGTGAACTTGGTAATATTCAGTATTCATTAAGTGGCAACACTGCGAATGACATTGACAACTGGAAATGAGTGACACTGACAGAAAAGTTCTGTCAAATGTATTGTGATTGTAACCAATTTTGTGTTTATGAATGCGAGTAAAAATCGTGAATGATTCAATCAAATTGTTAAAAACAATTATTAAAATGAATTTTAATACAAATCAATAGTGTATAAGTTATGACCATGTTTTATTCAATGCGCAATGTTTTGAGGTTATGTCGGAGACAAAAGTTGTTTAAAAACAAATGTTTTATCCAGGTGCGTGCTATAACTAGTACTGAAACTGAAAAGAATGTTAAGAACCATCACGAAAATAAAGATTTTACGCAGCTACTGCAGAAATATAAGGATAAAATCGCATTTAATTCCTACTTGGAAAGCGACAAGTTGAAATTAGGCTATTACAGGTATTATCGGAAAACTGTGAAAGAAGCCAAGACGACATGGCTAAATGAGTTAAAAGAAAAGAGTTTGCCGCCTCTCCCGGTGTCCTTGCAGTATTACGTCGACAAAGATAGATTGCTTCAAGATGAACAGCTGGCTTCTCCTACAGAACCTGATAAAGAATTCCAACTGCCTTTTGGTTCTACTTCGCAAATCGATTATGACGATACTAAAACAGTTAAATCAGAGCATTCTACTCCTTCCAATTTTAGTGCAGAGGCAGAATTTGATCGCTCAAACATGAAAAAATGGATGACGAACTATGAGTATTTCGATGACAGTAAAATTACATCTGAAGAGTTGGAAGATGACGGAGACACTGAAACTGAATGGTTAGGCCACTATGGTACTCCTGACCCAAATTATAGAGTGAGCACAGTTCCCTGTGGAGGATGCGGAGCTCTTCTGCACTGCAGTGACCCTGCCATTCCAGGGTACCTACCAAGTGAGCTGTTCAAGCATAGAGAGGTGGAGGAACTCAAGACTATGGAGTGCCAGAGATGTCACTTTCTCACAGAGTACAATATTGCATTGGATGTGAGTGTGCAGCCAGAAGAGTATGAGAAGCTATTGCAGTCCATCAGGTAAACAAACCAACAACACTTTGATAATCTGGTTTACTTTAGGAATAACTGATGTGAAATTGTTGGGTAAATTATTACAAAATATATGTTTATTCAGTTCAATATGATCAAGGTAGCTTTAATGAAACTTAATTATATAAAGATGAATGTGTTTGTTTGCATAATGATAAATATGACATATAGAGATATATGTATAGTTTTAACTGTTGTGTTAATTATTTTCAGAAATGTGAAATCCCTGGTCCTGTTGATGGTGGACCTTCTAGACTTTCCATGCTCCATATGGCCAGGAATTGTGGATATCATAGGCACAGATAGACCTATCATAATTGTTGGCAATAAGGTAAGAAAAATAGAATACTTTTCTATTGATTTTTTATGTATGCATTGTTTTTTGAGTCTAACCGCAACTTCTAGAAGAAAACTTGTATAGAATTATTTTTATTTTTCAGGTGGACCTGTTACCCGGAGATAGTTTTGGATACTTGAAACGCATAAAGCAATCCCTTCTAACAGAAATCAAGAAGACGAAACTCGGTGAAGCAAACATCAGGCATGTTGCTCTGATATCAGCTAAAACAGGCTATGGTGTGGAGGAACTTATCTCAGCCATGTTTAAGTTATGGCTGTACAAGGGCGACGTGTTCCTCGTGGGCTGCACCAATGTCGGCAAGAGCTCCCTTTTCAATGCACTGCTACAGTCAGATTACTGCAAAGTACATGCTATAGACATCATCAAGCGGGCCACAGTCAGTCGCTGGCCAGGGACTACACTCAATCTCCTCAAATTTCCTATAAACAGACCTTCAGGATGGAAAATATATCAAAGGACACGAAGACTACAATCAGAAGCCAAACTCTATAGAATCGAAAAACAAATTAGAAATGCTCAGTTAGAAGGCAAGACGCCGGCTGAAGCGCCAGCGTTGATTGGTCATATCGGACGCTCGTTTTCTGAGCATTACCAAGAGGGCGAAATGGACAAACAAAAGATGGCGGTTTTTAATGAGAAAAACAAACTCTTTGTCAACAGCAAATGGTTATACGACACTCCTGGCGTCATCCACCCTGATCAAGTTCTATCTTTGTTGAGCACTGAGGAATTACTTGTGACCATTCCAAAACAACTGATCAGGCCACAGACATACTTCATCTACGAGGGTTCCACAATATTCATCGGCGGTTTAGCCCGAATAGACCTCGTGGATAGTCCGGAACCTTGTCGGTTCACGATATTTTGTTCGGAAACTCTGCCAATCACTGTCACAAAGACTGAAGATGCTGACGAGCTTTATGACAAATTTGTGGGCACTGAGTTGTTCGCTGTGCCGAGCGGAGGAGCAGAGAGACTTAACAACTGGCCAGGCCTACAGCAAGGAGCTGGATTACTAGAGTTTCCTGGCGAGGGACCTAAGACGGTTTGTGGTGATATAGTGCTGTCCTCAGTGGCCTGGGTCGGTGTGACGGCTAAGTTGGGGACAGTGTGCAAGGTGCGCGCGTGGACGCCGGAAAGCAGGGGCATCTACCGGAGGCAACCCTCAGTTTTGCCATACTCTATCAACTTAAAAGGCAAACGGCTGCAGGATACGCCCGCTTATTTAGTAGGGAAGATTTTCGCAGAATAGCAATAGATCTTTCAGTTGTATGAATTAGATAAAATACTAAATAGTTAATTAAATATAAGAATTACAAGAATACGTTTTTGATTTATACATAACTAGCGACCCGCCCCGGCTTCGCACGGGTGCAATGTTTATATTAAATATAGGCAGCGTTCGCGAGAATCGTTAACTACGGCAGTTTTTTCGACGCCTTACTCCACAATTTTCACTACCACGAAAAATCCTATCTATTTTCCGGGATAAAATATAGCCTATACGGATTCGGAAGAATCCCTCTAAGTAATGGTAAAAGAAATTTTGAAATCGGTCCAGTAGTTTTTGAGCCTATTCAATACAAACATACAAAAATACAAAGGTTTCCTCTTTATAATATTAGTATAGATTTATAATATAATAGTATTCACGCGGGGCTTCGCTCCCGTGGATTCTATCATGGTAAAAACATAACTCTCCTTTTTTGCAGTCATCAAGCTTCAAGCTACTTCCATACCAAATTTCAGCCAAATCCACCCTGTACTTTCGAAGATTAGCGTGTTCAAGCAAACAAACAAACTTCCGCTTTATAATATTAGTATAGATATAATATGTATGTTAATCTTCCTGTTGCCTACGATTTTTTGATAAAACTAGATAGTAGACATTTTTTTCTATCTTCAATCATTAATGCACATGATGTAAGATGATTAAAGTTATTTTTCATCCCCCTATCTCGGAAAGAGTATTTTTGCTCTTCGATATCGGAGTGCAAAAGCCGTTTTTATCCGCTAGAGGATAAAAGTTTGTGAATTCATAACATCATTAAACCTATTTACTTCTACCTCCATGGGGCCGAATTTATCATAAAACTTTTTTTAATTTGTTAAAAACTCTGACTCTGGAACCTTCTTGGTGTACCTACTTACTTTTTTTAATTTGCTTTGCGCGCCATTTTTTTTTTTGCATTTAGTCATTTCCTCGCTGAGGTGGGATGAAAAGTTATGTGTTGCACTCGAGTGCAAAGATTTTTCACCTCGTGCTCTTTTGATTCCCTCACTAACGCTCAGGATTCTGATGTTTGAATCACTCGCTGCACTTGTGATTCAATTTTAGAATTCTTCGCTTGCTCGGTCATCAAAATTGAGCACGCGGTTAAAAAGCAACTTTGCAATGTTGTATAACAAATAACTATTATTTACTCTGCTGCTGCTATTGGTTGCAATAAAGGAGTTTTTGTTACATATTGTTTTCAATTTAAAATATATTATATTATGCTCAGTGATGATGTAGCACTTTATTGCTTAAAAATCAGAACGGCTCCTTAGCATGTGTCACACACAAATTTTACTTCATTATAATATTGGTATAGAAGTTTTATAGTAGTAATATTTTTTATACTAGTAACTATGGTTTCTTGGCCGAAATAAATAACTAATAATAAAACAGTATAATGTAACTTTAGCAAATTTTCATAAATATTGGACAATCACACCTAGTATATTTATGTTAATTACCATCGTTCTGGGTAGGTGGTGTTCTTCATGAATAGAGCAGGTGTGGACAAAAGCTATAAGAGGAGTGGGACGTACCGGTGATGCCGGTGGGGCACTGGCAGCTGTGCAGGCCGTTCCGGAGCTGGCAGGTGCCGTTGTGGCAGGGCGAGGAGGCGCAGGCCGAGTCGGGCGCGGCGGGGGCGCAGCGCCAGGCGCCCGCCAGCTCGGCGCACTCGTGCTGCGGCGCGCAGGCGGCGGCGCGGCAGTCGCCCGCCAGCTCGCAGCCCGCGCCCGCCCAGCCGCCGCGGCACTCGCACTCGCCGCTCGCCAGGCACGTGCCTGACACACGGACGGACATCCCTTATACTATACAAACGCACACCCTTCCCTTCCAGTTCAACCTTTATGTTTTTAATTCAATCTTGAATAAAGTAGGCTGCTTGCGCTTAGTTCTAAAAGAACACTGACTAGAATGCAGAAAATACAGGAAGATACTCCTAGTTTAGGAATCAGCGTCTCTAATGTTACATGGTAATAGCACGTAGTAATCATTTATTTGCATAGTAAAGTGAAAACATATATGTACACTGAAATAGCTTGGAATAACACCATTTTATTGTACACAGTAAGTATATTTGGAGACTAGCACCCTTGCTAAGTTGACAAGACAACTTGTATTAAAGGTGCTAGGCCCAACCCTTTTGTGAGTGCCTGGTTTAAAATTTAAGAGTCCCTAACAATTTTACTGCCAAAAAAGAGAAATTACCTACTTTTGTAGAACAAATATCTCAATAACGGTATAAAATATCATTTTTCTTTTAAAACAGCGTTAAACATTGTATATTTATCTAGTATGTGGTCAAATTATAATTTAAATATCTACTCAAAAAAATAAAAAAAAAATAAAATACAAACACGTGTTTTTACGAAATCACGTAATACCAGGTTTTACAACTGTTTTTTTAGCTTAATGGGGGTGAATAACAATCTAAAAAAAATTCCTGACCATTGGGCATATAGTGCACTAGTAAGTTAACAAATTATTTTTTGAAAAATAATGGGGCGATGTACTTAAAAAAAAAATAGTAAACTCGGAAAAAACTCAATAAAATCCTTTGCAAAACCGTCACTTTTGAGTAAGAATCCGTTATTGAATAGAAAATTAAAAACTAATTCTGGATAATACAGGTATTTATCTACCAAATTATTATTTTTTATTTTAATTCTGAGCTCACATTTTATTGTAATAACATTTTCAAAGTATGCCTTATAAATCGATGCGCTTGCTCGATTTATTTTGAGTAGATTAATTTGACCACATATTAGATAAATATACAATGTTAAACGCTGTTTTAAAAGAAAAATGATATTTTATAACGTTATTGAGATATTTGTTCTACAAAAGTAGGTAATTTCTCTTTTTCGGCACTAAAACTGTTAGGGACTCTTAACGTAGAAGTGCAAGAAGTCGCTTATATTTTTACAGAATTTTGGTGCTACAACATCTTTCATTGTAACCAAGTACATTTTTAATGTAACCATGTTGTGTAACTTAGAATAATAAAAGATAATAACGTTACCTCCGTTGGCGCAGCCGCGCACGCTGCAGGGCTCCGCCCCCGGGCCGGCGCCCCCCGGCACGTCGCAGCGCGCGCCCGTCCAGCCTGGCTCACACTCGCAGCGGAAGCCACCGGGCTGTACACACACACACACTTTACTACCCTGACATTGCGTTGATCAACACCTCCAGTGCAAAACACTCGTGAATCCGCAGCTTCAACTACTTTAAGAAGTCCCTTGGTGGTTTTTAAATGTGAAAGATAGCAAAATCTGTTTTTGAATCCTGTGCAACAAGCATTATATTATTAAATCTTAAGTTAACTAGTTAGACACAAAACGAATGATTAAAATAGTAAGAAGCATGCAACAAGGAGAAGCACATGTAGCGGCAGGGTGGTACTCACGAGCTCCTGGCAGGTCCTGGCGTGCAGGCAGGGCCGGCTGGCGCAGCGCTCCGCCGCCTTCAGGTCCGACAGCGCCTTGCCCGCCGCCTGCTCGCAGTACGCGCCTACACATGTAGCGGCAGGGTGGTACTCACGAGCTCCTGGCAGGTCCGGGCGTGCAGGCAGGGCCGGCTGGCGCAGCGCTCGGCCGCCTTCAGGTCCGACAGCGCCTTGCCCGCCGCCTGCTCGCAGTACGCGCCTACACATGTAGCGGCAGGGTGGTACTCACGAGCTCCTGGCAGGTCCGGGCGTGCAGGCAGGGCCGGCTGGCGCAGCGCTCGGCCGCCTTCAGGTCCGACAGCGCCTTGCCCGCCGCCTGCTCGCAGTACGCGCCTACACATGTAGCGGCAGGGTGGTACTCACGAGCTCCTGGCAGGTCCTGGCGTGCAGGCAGGGCCGGCTGGCGCAGCGCTCCGCCGCCTTCAGGTCCGACAGCGCCTTGCCCGCCGCCTGCTCGCAGTACGCGCCTACACATGTAGCGGCAGGGTGGTACTCACGAGCTCCTGGCAGGTCCGGGCGTGCAGGCAGGGCCGGCTGGCGCAGCGCTCGGCCGCCTTCAGGTCCGACAGCGCCTTGCCCGCCGCCTGCTCGCAGTACGCGCCTACACATGTAGCGGCAGGGTGGTACTCACGAGCTCCTGGCAGGTCCGGGCGTGCAGGCAGGGCCGGCTGGCGCAGCGCTCGGCCGCCTTCAGGTCCGACAGCGCCTTGCCCGCCGCCTGCTCGCAGTACGCGCCTACACATGTAGCGGCAGGGTGGTACTCACGAGCTCCTGGCAGGTCCGGGCGTGCAGGCAGGGCCGGCTGGCGCAGCGCTCGGCCGCCTTCAGGTCCGACAGCGCCTTGCCCGCCGCCTGCTCGCAGTACGCGCCTACACATGTAGCGGCAGGGTGGTACTCACGAGCTCCTGGCAGGTCCGGGCGTGCAGGCAGGGCCGGCTGGCGCAGCGCTCCGCCGCCTTCAGGTCCGACAGCGCCTTGCCCGCCGCCTGCTCGCAGTACGCGCCTACACATGTAGCGGCAGGGTGGTACTCACGAGCTCCTGGCAGGTCCGGGCGTGCAGGCAGGGCCGGCTGGCGCAGCGCTCGGCCGCCTTCAGGTCCGACAGCGCCTTGCCCGCCGCCTGCTCGCAGTACGCGCCTACACATGTAGCGGCAGGGTGGTACTCACGAGCTCCTGGCAGGTCCGGGCGTGCAGGCAGGGCCGGCTGGCGCAGCGCTCGGCCGCCTTCAGGTCCGACAGCGCCTTGCCCGCCGCCTGCTCGCAGTACGCGCCTACACATGTAGCGGCAGGGTGGTACTCACGAGCTCCTGGCAGGTCCGGGCGTGCAGGCAGGGCCGGCTGGCGCAGCGCTCGGCCGCCTTCAGGTCCGACAGCGCCTTGCCCGCCGCCTGCTCGCAGTACGCGCCTACACATGTAGCGGCAGGGTGGTACTCACGAGCTCCTGGCAGGTCCTGGCGTGCAGGCAGGGCCGGCTGGCGCAGCGCTCGGCCGCCTTCAGGTCCGACAGCGCCTTGCCCGCCGCCTGCTCGCAGTACGCGCCTACACATGCACACACGTAAGCACACACACGACCGCCGCCTCATGGACCTGCTTCACCGCACTCGAGGTGCTACATCTTCATCCAACTCGACATCACTTTATGCGGCACACATACCGGTCGCAACGCAAAAACTTTGTGACCTTTGCAACCCATCTTGCGCAGCACCAATTTTTTTGCGTTGCAACTTTTTTCACATCCGCTAAGACTATTCACAATTTTATGTATGTAATTCATGCAAACATCGACAAAATGATAAAACAATACGGATGACTATTAATTCTAAAGCAAATCGCAAGATTAGAGAGTTTATGACAAAATACAAAGCGCATCATAGATAAGGGACGTAAAATGCAAAAAAGATGCACTAACAGTCACTAAAAACATCTAGACAGGCAAAAGACATCGGTAACATTAACAGCAATACGTAATATGCCGTAAGAAAAAGTAAAGCGTCATCGGCACGGAGTAAAGACAACGGCTTGTACATTCAACCTAGGACTTCATTAAGTATAGTTAGTAGAGGGATATTGGAGGGTAGTGATGCGTACCTTTGTAGCCGGGAGCGCAGGTACAGTTGAAGTGGTCGGCGGCCATCGTGCACGTGGCACCGTTGAGGCACACTCCTGCCTCGCACGCTGACTCCAGCGTGGTGCAGTTCGGAGACACTCCTGGGGCTCCTAGGGGATGGGAGTTGCTATTCAGTAAACGCCGGAATATCAGCCGCAACTGGCTAGATATTTTTGGATTTCGGAATACCAAAATGTACTGTCATCACCCTTTTTTTATAGGTAGCCATAACAGTCGCGAGCAGTAACATTTATGAGGTGAAATGTTGCATACTTAGGATAGATTGGACTTTTTTTAACCCTTCTATGATTTTTGAAGTCACAGTGAGGGCGTGCTTAGAAAGCGGGAGGTAGGTCCCCTTAGAATTTTCTTTGATGTTACTAGACTCTAAGAAGGGCCGTTGATTATGGGCCATGGCTTTGAATACCATTGGTCGGTTACACACTGCGTTATTGAATGCTGGCTGACCAATTACAGAACGATTTAAATTACGCCGTTCGGGGAGGCTTTTTTCATGCACAATTTCCATTGTTAGGACACTGTGTTCCCGTCTCTGATAAGGAATGGGCCGTTATTACCGCAACTGAAAACGGGTTGGGCGAAAATGGTAATGTCATTGACAAAATAATAACATACCATAGTATCCGATGTCACAGACGCACATCACTTGCTTAGCGATCACACCAGTTACCATCATGTTTGGAATACCTGTAAATAATTGTTGCATGAATATTTTTATATTTTCAAGAAGCCGTGTGACCTAGTAATGGAATAGTTGAAAATGAGTATTGTTACGCCAGTCGCTTAGCGAAGTACGTTGAGAAACTTCGACTTCTAGAACGTTCGAGACACTAGCGCCACCTGGCGGCGAGTAGCAGTACTGAGTATATCGAGAAACTTCGACCGACTTCTAATACGTTCGAAACACTCACGCCATCTGTTGGCGAGTAGCAGTATTGAGTATCTCAAGTAGCTTCTGGAACATTCTTGGTAGTATAGGTAGTGAGTCGATTTTACAAGAATGTTCTAGAACTCATAGACCGGGGTATAAATAGATCGCAGAGGAATGCAGACGGCAGTCTTATTACAAGATACGAGGCGAAATAATCGAAACTACAAGTGAATTTCAGTGCGATTTAAGTGCCAAGTATTGTGGTGCGAATAATTGTGTTAATTATGGTCTAAATTGGCGTAATTATTTGTATCCCGAACCTCAGCTCGTAACAGTATAAATGTCGGGGGTAAGGTTCAGTTTTGTCAGCAAGTCGGTTGTTGGTGCACATGAAGGGTGGTCGTTAGTAGAGTGGCAACGTACAATGCGAGTTGGGCGGGCAGGCGATGTCCTGGCAGGAGGCGGGGTGCGGCGCGGGCGCGCAGTAGGGCGGCGCGAAGCCCCGCGCGCACACGCAGCGGAAGCCGGCGCCGCCGCCCTCCTCCACGCACGCGCCGCCCGCGCCGCACGGCCCTGACGCACATGCAGACACCTGGCGAACACACCATACCATTACCTCCTCACATTCATCACCAGTGATCGGTGTAGGTAGATTGATTTTTGGTACTTGTATCATAAATGCACACAGAAAGAATAACATGGATAAGCCATTTTCCCGGAAAGTAATTCCGGTATTTCCGGATTCAATTAAACATTGTTAATGTTGGTAGTGATATTATTCCTACTCAATTCAAAATTTAAAGGAAGGTATAAAAACTAAATTAATTCATTATTTATCTGTAATTTTTATTGTTTATATGTAATTTTATTTGTATCTGTAATAATATTGCTCATTTTATTACAATTCCTACCTTTTTTTTGAGGATGGCAAATCATCAAATGACTCCTTCCACTCTGGCAGAATAAAATTCCTACATAAGTTCCGGTTTTTTTTTAATAATCCACCAATTCCGGAGGAATGTCCATATTAATATATACGTTTCGGATCAATGACCCCATTTCAATCTACCTACTCCGATCACTGTTCATCACACATCTCGCCTAAAAACTGGTCTCGAGAAACAAAATTTCAACTGTCTAGCTATCACGGTTCATGAGATACAACCTGGCGACAGGTAGACAGCGAAGCCTTAGTAATAGGGTCACGTTTCTACCCTTCGAATACGAAACACCATTATCTCGCCATGCTAGAAAACGTTTAGTGAAAACAAAAAGTCAGAAAAGCATGATACAAAATGTTGCTACTTCAAGGACATATTTCTTACAGTTATGTCGGTATAAGAACAAAACTGCTGAACCGATTTCGATGAAATTTCTGTGGGACCATCTCTAAGTATACTCTAGCTAACAAAAACAGAATCACGCAAATCGGATCAGAATTCTTTTAGTAATCGGTGCAACATGTAAAGTATCGTTAAAAATTACATCGTCCAATTTAAAAAAAGCTCATGAAATAAAAACTACTGGCGAAAACTAAATTATTTTTTTGAGCGACCAAATGGCAACTGTTCCGCTTCGAACATAAAATGAATCACGTAAATCGGATAAGAAATATCGGTGTACATACATACAACGTAGAAACAAGAAATATACGAACCGAATCGAGACCATCCTCCTTTTTGACGTCCGTTAAAAAGAACGTGCAAAGCTGTAGTGTAGTTGGTTATGATGCGGTTAGGTAATAGGTACGGCTTCCGAAGGACCAATGGCGCGGGAATGTAATTTTGGCAGTGAAATATTGACCACACACAGTAATGAGCTGACCAGGGTAGGAAGAAGGTTGTGAAGGACTTACTTGGATATCTTCTGGCTGAAGCGCGTGGATGCAAGGACAGTATGAGAAGATGTTGCACGTGTGCTGAATCTCTTCCTCCTAGTTGCTAGCACTTCACTTGGTCTTTATTTTGTCACACGTGTGCCGGCCAACACGGATAGTTAATAGTTTTTAGATTTCTAGATATATTAGCGGGTTTTATTATACCGGCGCGGCGCGGGGAAGTAACTTATGCGGTTGTGTTCTAACGAAGACACAATATGGCGAATTTATTCTTCCGAATCACAGCGTCTGTGCCGTGATTGGTTGGCGGTGAATGCGCCAATCTGTGGCGCGTGCGGTGAACATTTCTTCTCTCTCTGATTCATGGGAATGGGATAGGAGGAAGGAGATATGGTTAGCTCAAAAACTGCGGTCAAATAGGAATCTGTACTCTAATATGTAAGATGCGTTCGGAATTATGATGATAACAACATAATTATACCATTAGAGGTGCGTTCCGAAATGTGACAGTAGAAAATTATAAATTAAATAAAACTTGCACAAGCAGTAGTCCTCCATAAGTTAAATAAATACACACTAGCTGTGCTCTAGTGGACTAAAAAATAAGCCAGGGTCATCGTAACAGTGGGAACCTATTCTTTACTGTTAGCTTCAAAGCATTCGGCTTCCATCTCAAGGTCTTGCTTGCACAAGGAGTACAAGGGGTGAATGGTTAGCAACTTGGCAGCGAAACGCGAGGTGTTCACCTCGATTACGTCCGATGGTAAGCGATGACGAGGTTTACGTTGGAACCAGCGAGCCCAGAAGATGCCTGAGCAGACGGGTCATAAGTGGTAAGGTACACTGAAGAGTATCACACTTTGGCCGTGTGCCAATTTGACGGAGCTTGGAGCAAATGTCTGTCTTCGTATGTGTATTATCACAAGCTCACCAACACACCCAGATCTCTGTGCGGGCAAATGCCTAACCGGCGCTAGCTCAGTCTCATGATGGCCAGTTGACAGGTATCCCCAGAAGTTAGTGTGCATGAGACAATGTTATATCTCGTGGTACGCTACAGCAGCGTGGTATACTCACGTTGTTGCAGCGCTCGCCCTTGTAGCCCAGCTGGCAGGCGCACACGAACCCGCCGTACGTGTCGTAGCACACGCCGTGCCCGCAGATGTTGCGCTCCTCTTCGCATTCGTTCACGTTGAGCTCGCAGCGAGCGCCCTTGTAGCCTGCCGACACGTCATACTACTACATCATACCCGACAGCGCCCAACTCATATTATACACTTTTTAAACTCGTCAAATATATCGCACCTTCGGCCTCGGTGAGACAACGGTACAAAAGCATGATTTAATATGTTTAACTAGACAATTTTAACATTACAAAAAAAAATAGGAGAAAGACACTGTCTCTCCAGTGAAATGAGGCTAAACTTAACGGCCGACTTTATTCTAGCAGATACTAGGATTTTTGAAGTGAAAACTTCTTTAGCGGCGCTGAGCACTTTTTGTATGGGTAAAAACTGTTAAACTCGCGTCAGGGTCACGTGACTGATCAAAAATCGTAAGACTTTTTGAAGTGAAAACTTCTTTAGCGGCGCTGAGCACTTTTTGTATGGGTAAAAACTGTTAAACTCGCGTCAGGGTCACGTGACTGATCAAAAATCGTAAGACTTTTTTTGAAGTGAAAACTTCTTTAGCATCGTTGTGATTTGAAAGTTAATGAAACGAAAAAACGACAGTATCTATCTGTTGGGACCTAGACCTAGACCTAGAAGTTAGGTCGCGGGGGTTGAGGTATCCCTGAGACGGGGGCGGGGGGAGGGGGGTTTCGTGGGGAGTTCAGGGAGGTGAGGGGTAAGGGGGGTACCGTGTGGAGCGGGGTGGGGGGAGTGGGTCTCGTCGGAAGTTGAGGGATGAGTTGTGGGATGAGTTGCGGGATGAGTTGCGAGATGAGGTGCGGGATGAGTTGAGGGATGAGTTGCGGGATGAGTTGCGGGATGAGTTTAGGGATGAGTTGCGGGATGAGGTGCGGGTTGAGTTGAGGGATGAGTTGCGGGATGAGTTTAGGAATGATTTGCGGATGAGGTGCGGGATGAGTTGTGGGATGAGCTGCGGGATGATTTGAGGGATGAGTTGCGGGATGAGGTGCGGGATAAGAAGCGGGATGTGTTGCGGGATGAGTTGCAGGATGAGTTGTAGGATGAGTTGAGGGATGAGTTGAGGGATGAGTTGAGGGATGAGTTTAGGGATAAGTTGAGGGATGAGTTTAGGAATGAGTTGAGGGATGAGTTGCGGGATGAGGTGCGGTATGAGTTGCGGTATGAGTTGCGGGATGAGTTGCGGGATGAGTTGAGAGGAGGGGGCAGTTGTGGGGTGAGTTTAGGGGATTTTTTATCCAGGATTAAACTTGTAAAATAATGCTTATTGGGATTTTTTGGGCCCAAAAATAAGTAGGGCTATTTTTAGGGGCATACATACATTTACAAGCATCACATACATGCCCGCGGGGCGCGCGGCCGTCAGCGGCCTAGTACTACTACATTACAGATTATCTATGTACTAATACTAGGAAGTAGTATATCTATGTAGGTACTAGTACTAGGCAGTATTCGGAAGTATTTGAGATTGTGACGCTAGTGGGCATTTAATAAGCGTCTTGAAAATATTTCCAAACTTGCACTTGCATTCATGACTGTACCATTTTAAAATTGAACGCGCTTTTTCGATATATCATATACTGAAAAACAAATTACGACACCGATTGTCCCTTGAAATGCTGTTAAGTTTGATGATGACACGAAACGTGATGATGGATCATGCGTTACGTTTACTCCATCTCCAAAAATGTTACAGTTATATAATGTAAACATGTATGACTTTAAGAATTCCGAAATTTCAAATGAAACGCCAAGTCGGGATTTAAGCGATTTATTTAAAATAATTGATAATGTGGATTGTTAATTAAGTAAATTCTATTACACAAGTAATTAAAATTAAGTTATATTTTATTTACCTTAATAAAACGGGAAACTCATTTAAATATTAGCCTTGAATAGCAGCAAGAAACAGGGTTCTTTGAAGTGAAAACTTCTTTAGCGTCGTTGTGATTTGAAATTTTATGAAACGAAAAAGAGACAGACACACAAATTCATAAGATTTAACGTGGGAGAAAATGAGATAGGGAGCATTATACAGTATTTCTTATGTCGTGGAAATTTGTTTGAAATTTCGTAAATTTTTGAAGGAATTTTTTTGAAGTGAAAACTTCTTTAGCGTCTTTGTGATTTGAAATTTTATGAAACGAAAAAGCAACACTAAAAAGAGACAGACATATAAATTCATAAGATTTAACGTGGGAGAAAATGAGATAGGGAGCATTATACAGTGTTTCTTATGTCGTGGAAATTTTATATGGGCAAACCAGGGCAAACGTATACCTTTGAAATTTCGTAAATTTTTGAAGGATTTTTTTGAAGTGAAACCTTCTTTAGCGGCGTTGTGCACTTTTTTGTAATGGGTAAAAAATGTTAAACTCGCGTCAGGACACGTGACCTGATCGAAAATTCGTAAGACGGACGGAGAGTAGACAGACGGCGCGGCGTAGGAGAGGAAGTATCCCCCTCTCTTTCTACGGCGCGGCGAAAACGTATGCCTGCGCCTGCTGTTTTGTTTAGGCGGCGCAGGACGCTTGCGCGAATGTTCGTGTGTGTTAACATGAAAGTTGATGTTTCTAAGAGATAAACTTTTTAATGTAATATAAATTGTCATGTTTGTGTACGATACTGCAATAAATAAATATTGTATTCTACCACTTATATGATAGTACTTTTATACTGATAATTAAAGCAAATCGTGCAAAATTATTCCCTAACCATTCCAAAATATCAAAAATGCACAACGTTAATATTCAAGTTTTCACTTTAGCCGGCACTCCCGGAGTGCAACCCGGATTTTTTTTTAAAGCAGATGGCATACTTATCTCACTTTCAGAATGGATGAACTTGTCTTACCGAAGGTATGTATAAACAATGACAGGCGGGCAAAAAATATAATTAACTTAAGATCCGTAAGCCGTATAAAATAAAAATACAAAATTAAAATCACCATTGCTAGAATATTGACGTCAAAAATTACATATTTATAAGTAAAATATATAAGCGATTAACAATGATTAATTGATTAAGTATAAAATTATTATATGTTATATTCCAATATTAATTAGGTAATGTCAAATTTGATGTCACACTATTAAACAAAATGTCAAATTAAAATGTCTAATTACGAAATTAAATGTGAAATAAGAAAATTAAAAAACAAAGCATTGCCAAATGCAAGTCCATGTGAGTCGGGGCTTATAACAAGCTCCCAGGGAAATTTCGTGTCGTCACAGTTATGTCACGCTCAGCGGTCAAGTGTCGCTAGACTCGGCATCAGATTGTAGGAATGTTATGACGAGATAAAGCCCCAGAACGTAAGGGCAACTGATGAAACATGGTGGGTTTTTAAAAGTCACTTAATCATTTTCCACCCGAAGAGGGTGTGGTTAGTGTAGTAATGGCTGCCAGCTTACCAGTGCCTGTACAGTCGCAGGTATAGTTGTTGACGGCGTCGAGGCATACGCCGCCGTTGAGGCAGGGCTCCGCCGCCGCCGCGCACTCATCGATGTCCGTCTCGCAGTTACGTCCCGTGTAGCCTACCGAGCCAAACACACACACTCTCAAACCAACTATGTGCTCATACAGGGGAAACTTTACTGCGGTGCAACAAGCGTAACTAGTCAAAATAACTGCCTGAAGGAAACTGCATTTCGAGGGTTTACTGCAAAATCCAGCTAAATAACGATAATCAAAAAAGGGGTACATTCACAAAATATAATCCTTAATGTGTCCTAACTCCTTGTAAATACTAAGTATACGAGACTCCGTCAATTTATTCTACTTTCAAGACATAATATCTGGAAACTAACTTTACTGTTTAACATGTTCTTGCAGTAAATCGTCGACTTTTTTATTTCGGATGAGCTCGCTCTTGACCTCTTAATCACGCCTGATGATAAGCGATAGATGTGGTCTACAAGGGAACGAGTGAGCCCAGAAGATGCCTGTTTACTCTTGGTTTAAAAGCTAATTTTTTCACTCATTTCTCTAGTTAAAATAAAAAGTGTGTGTGGTTCTATTATTGCAGCCCATGTTACACAGAATTTGTAAGAAACCTTTGAAATTCTAGTAATTTTAGAAGCTGTGTTAAAGATCTCGTTATGTATATTAAACACGGCTTCTATAGGCACCGTGCGTAGCGATGACTATGCCATCTGGTGACTCGTATCCGAAACGTTTACCTCAAGTGTCAAACATTCTACTGTGAAACCACGGAAAAAAATTCTGAATTTTCGTGTTAAATTTTGCTAATTTACGTTGTCAAAATGTATTGTTGTATTTCTGGATGCTGTAATACATCCAAAAACAACTCCTTGTGGATTCATAAGTTTTGTATCTAAATGTTATGGAGGTCGCTCTAGCAACTGTTTCATAACAAATAATTGCGGAGTGTGATACATTTATTGGAGCCTGGTGATACTGTTGTTGCTGATAAAGGTTTTCCTGCTATTAAAACATGAGTTGATAAGAATCTGACATAATGATTAAGACAGAAGGTTCTTCATGAACTTTTCACCAGAGGAAGTAGAAGAAACATATAAAATTGCTTCATTGCGAATCTACATAGAAAGATTCATACAGAGGGTTAAGAAATTTCATATTTTTTATAAAATACCAATTAATATGTTAAAATATAGAGATCAAATAGTTTATGTTGATGTGCGTTAGTAAATGTTGAAAATCCAATTATTAAACAATAAATGTAATATGTACTGTTTTAAAACATCATTTTTGTGAAACTCCGCTTATAACGTATTTTTATACTGATTAACACTATGTAAACTACACATTATAATTGTACTTGAAAAAACTTGAGTCAGGTCAGGAATCGAACCCGGCGTGCTACACAATCAGTTTAGTAATTTGAAAGTTATAAACACAGAAAATAAAAATATTTATAAAAAAAAGATTAAAAAATTATATATTATAAATATATGTACCTATAAAAACATCAAGATTTGACCCTAATGTATGTAACATCTCTACAATGGGTCTGAAAAGTTTCTTTTTTTACTCGCACGGTGTCTCTACTGTCGGGATTATAACGCCATCTATAGTTTCTGCACGGAGCGTATAATTACTAGTTTATCTGAATTTCAAAGGTTCTTTTCTGTACAATGTCTGGATAATTTAGCTCTTTAACTGTCTGTAACTTAGCAACACAATTTTTGTTTCTTCTAAAACAATTATTATTTCATAAAGAACAATGTAAAAAGCGTGTATAATCCTTCAAGAAACTATATGTGTATCAAATCTAGATTTCAGTAACAGAAAACCACAAAGTGCAATGAAGAGAGCATTAAAACATGTTTATTGAAAACTGTTTCTATAACTGAATTGGGCCTACTTCGCACAGCCGTGAGGTACACACAATGCTGGTTTATTTAAGTGTTCTGTATTTTACTTTCGTATTTGTTGGGTGCCTTTGCATCTGGGTCGAATATTCTTTGTTTATGAAAGGAAACATTTATTTTTGTAAATTGGTTATATATAAATCACAGATTGTTTTGACCAGTTAAATTTCAGACATAGCAACTAGCTCAAACCGTTGTATTAATTAAGTCATTAATCCTGCTCCAGTGAGTAGTGGCAGTTTACCAGGCCGGTAGACGCGACAAGAGGTTACTTCAAAATCTGGAGATGCTAGACACAATATAGAATCTTAGAGGATATCAGTTAATGTTTTAGCTGCATCAATACAAAAGTAGTTTGTTGTGCAGTGTAATGTGTGAGTTAGCAGCTAGTTAGCATTGTAGTGTCAGTTATGTTACCAGGCGGGCAAGTGTGATAAGAGGTTACTCAATCTCGAGCTGATAGAGTCAACACAGTCTCTTATTAGATGAAGTTTTAGCTGTATGAAAACCAAAGTTGTTTGTTGTTTAGTGTGTAGTGTGAGATAGCAGCTAGCTGATAAGGTTGCAGAGTCAGTAAGATTACCAGGCGAGCAGGCGTAACAGGAAGTTACTCAAAATATAGTTTCTTAAAAGGATTATTAACAGCAAACAGAAGAATTTGGTGTGTAGTGTGAGATAGCAGCTAGGTGATAAGGTTGTAGAGTGAGTAAGGTTACCAGGCTGTCAGGCTTAACAGGAAGTTATTCAAAATCTCGAGCTGATAGACACAATATAGTCTCTTTCGAGGAATATTAACAGCAAACGAAAGAATTCGGTGTGTAGTGTCAGATAGCAGCTAGCCGATAAGGTTGTAGAGTGAGTAGGTCACCAGGCGGGCAGGCGTGACAGGAGGTTACTCAAAATCTAGAGCTGATAGCAAACAGAAGAATTGGGTGTATAGTGTGAGATAGCAGCATAGTGTCTGTGTAGCAGTTACCGGGCGGGCAGTCGCACACGTAGGAGGCGGCGCCGGGCGGCACGCGGCAGCTGGCGTTGTGGCGGCACGGGCCCGCCACGCACACCGGGTCCAGCGACTCCTCCAGCTCGCAGAACGTGCCTGCGACACAACCTCACACTCTGTTCCCATCCTTACACTACCTTCAACGGGTTGCGAGAATGTTCTAATGACACAAGAGCAACTGAAGAAACAGGGTGAACTTTTTAATCAGTAGAAGTCTGATCCTCTTTTACTCTACCCAAATAGAGAGGAGTCTTTTGATCGAAAAAATAAACTTATTTGAATATTTGCTCTTTATACCGACTTAATAATGATCACCCCAAAGAGCTAACAACAGATTGTTTTACGGCTGAGAGAAGTCAACAAAAACATGCTAATAAGTAATTTATTTCTATTGAAGTTACAATAAATATAATATTATTTTCAAGAACTAAACGTAGGAGCTCAAGCGCCATTTTAACATATATAGAAATTTCCCTGTGCTTCGAAAAGCAATCTCTTGAACACGGTTGTCTTTTGTACATTTTGATACTCAGCTGCATCCGAAAAGACTGAGATGAACTCCAATATAGTTGTATAACGGCTAAGCAGATAATGACACTGAGTAATTACGAAGTAATTTCTAGATCTACACGACCAATTTTGAAAATTCTTTTACCAATAGAAAACTACGTTATCGCTAAGTTCAGAAGGGATATAGCAGGTGATGATATGTCCAAGAGGTGTGTACCGTGGTAGTTGGGCGGGCAGTCGCAGCGGAAGTCGCCGCGCGAGTCCTCGTGGCAGCGCGCGCCGTGCTGGCAGGGCGCGGAGGCGCACGGGTCGCCCGCGTCCACCTCGCAGTTGTTGCCCGTGTAGCGCGCCGAGCAGTGGCACTCGTACCTGACACAACACACATCTCTACAGTAGTTCTCGGGTCTCGGCACGTTACTTGCCAAGCTTTTGACGTAGTGAGGGTAAGTTCGCGCATCGTGCACTTAGTGGAACAAAAAATTGGCCACTTTTACTGCTTGCGTACTCTATCGTTATTGCCATCATTTATTTTTAATCATGTCCGTCCAGAAGAATGTTAAAGAAAGAAGAGGAATTCATTCGTTAATTCGGTACTATAAATAAAATAGATACCTATAATACATAAATACATTTAAAAGTGAAAAAAATGTATTAAAAAAAACATTAAAATAATACGTTCTCGTCGTCACAATCTATACTAATATTATAAAGCGGAAAAGTTTGTTAGTTTGTTTGTTTGTTTGTTTGCTTGAACGCGCTAATCTTGGAAAGTACTGGGTGGATTTGGATGAAATTTGGTATGGAAGTAGCTTGAAGCTTGAGGAAGGTTATAGGCTACTTTTTACCCGACTGCAAAAAAGGAGAATTATGTTTTTACCGTGATAGAATCCACGGGAGCGAAGCCCCGCGTGAGTACTAGTTAGTTAATAAAACTGCTACCCCTTTTATTCTTCTTTTTTCCCGGTGTCCTAAAGACAGTGACAAATTCGGAATTTCAACTTTCTTTAACTATAGTGTCTAACTGTTCTTTCTGACGTTTTAATAGTCTGCGTAAAACGGTATTTGGTTCTCTTCCGTTGTCGCTTATTCGCTCTTGAAGAATTAAATACCCCAGGTTATACCTATCAGGAAACACAGGACTCCCGCAGGAAATTTCAATTATTAGCCGTTGGCACCATGAAAGTATTCCCAAAACGTTTTATGCGTTTGGGTGGGATGTCCACCATACAAACCTGGCAAGCAGTAACTACCACATCGGTCTAGTGCTAGCAAGCACTATTAATGAGCAATAGGTCTTGGGTGGGCAAAATGTGCTGGTTAGACATGGATAGTTCGCGAACGATTGAAGGAAATGAACTACTTCATTTCGTAAAATAAACTTATCATTCATTCGGTTGTCTTTCAAATGTGTCTCTCCTTCAGTCCTTCAGTTAGTTAGTTCAGTACTTCAGTATATCTTTTGATCATTTTTTGAGTTTGGCAAATACATACTGAATGAAAGAAGAACACGATTAACAACCAACAAACTGACGCAATTGTTATTTGTAATGAGTAATTGCAAATAATCACCAAATAGGTGTTAGGGTATGTAAATAATTTTAAATCACTGTAGGTACCTAAATACTTATTTAGAATCTTAATACGCCAACCCAGAAAAGAGAAGCATCTATCTATCAGTAAAAAAGGTATATACTGACAGTCATCAGTCTGTTTAAAGTATGAAGGAAAATCAAGATAAGTATGTAAAAAAGTGAACTAAGTGAAGTGCATCATTCGTAACTTATCAATAAAATTAGAGTGAGCCGGATATGTTAAAGGAATGGACTAGTTCTGACTTGGTGAACTAAATGAGTGGACTACTATACTTCGTTGAGCGAAAAGATAATTATATACTTCATTCATTTCTTTTCACTGACACATTTTGCGCATGACTAGTGCTGGTGGGTTTTATATTAGAAACTATCCTACCTGACGAACTTCGCACCGGTAAAAAATATCATTTTTAGCGATACGAAGTCAATAAAACTTTCCTTTATACAAAAGTTATCTTGACAATAACAAACACAAAAAAATCATTATACCTATTGGTCGGGCACGCCGCAATTGCGGCGGTAAGACCCCTCTTTGAGGAGTGGCTAGATCGGCGTCACGGCGTCCTGACCTACCGCATGACGCAGGTCCTCACCGGACACGGAAGTTTCGGGAGGTACCTGTGTCTGATGGGTAAGGAAGAGACGCCTGGGTGTCACCACTGCGAGGGTCGCCCTGAGGACACAGTCGAGCACACGGTGCAGGACTGTCCAGCTTGGGCAGAGCACCGACGTGTCCTCACGGCGGCAATAGGTGGACACCTCTCGCGCCCGGCCTTGGTCGAGGCCATGCTGCGGGGCGAGAGGGAGTGGGAAGCGGTCGCCTCCTTCTGCGAAGCAGTCATGCTTTCGAAAGAGGAGGCGGGCCGCGTGAGGGAGAGGATGGCGTCCTCCCTCCAGCCCAGCCGCAGTGGTAGACGCCCACGGCGTCGGACGTCGGCCGACGATCTCAGGCCACCATAGGCGCGGGCATGCGGACAGCGAGTAAAGGGCAACTCGCTGTCCGACCATGGACCATGCCCGGGTCGACGGCGCGTCGTGTTCCACGCGCGCCTCAAAGAGCGTCAGCAATATGACGAGGCCCCCCCGTAGAGGGCCGAAGCCTGCCGGGGTCGTGGGACTCATCCCGTTACCGTGACCCCGGTACGTAAAGGGTTATTGAAGGAACACCGTGGATTTTAGTCAGTAAAAGTCTGACAGTCCCTCCCACCCTGCCCGGGGTGGGAGGACTTATTTGATAATTCTAAAACGCTAAAAAAAAAAAAAAAAACCTATTGGTGCATCCGTTTCAAAGACGTACATACATTATTATTAATATTTTTGTTTATAAATTTCTAAATAGTTAGTCCGGAGTTGGAGAGGAAAATGGCGGTATGATACAGTGCCACGTACCTCACGTGCGTGAAGCCGTTGGCAGAGGACTAACGGTCTGGTTTTGCAGTCTTATCACGATAGCAATCTGACTCTCATTTTCCGACACGCAACACTTCGTCTTTCGCATATTTAAGCCCATCGCTTCGTTTTAAAAACATTATAAACACCAACACACAAATCTTATCCAAATACAATCAATGATATATTGACAGTATGGCCATAAAAGTAAATCACATAAAATATTAAGCAACGGTTATTAAAGCCAGACTCGCTATAAAAATAATAAACGAAGCATTGAACTCAGTCCCTGTTTAGTACCGATCGTTTCCGAACGCACCCTTTTGACTTAAAGAAATTTGATCTTGACATTACTTTGACTTGACAGATAGACTTTGCTTGCTTGGAAAAAATGCCGGTCGTCGGGACCCTCTTGTAATTGTAATTGAAATTAGATATCTTGTGAAATCGCTTGTTGAAACCGATAATTGGGTCGCGAATTATCTATTGGTTGAAGTGTAATCCCCATTTGAGTGAAAACCCCGGGATATTTTTGGAACATATCGCCTTATTGCGTCACCGCGTGGCACGCGCACTTGGTGGAAACGAGTTAAGGCCGTATGCTGTTGGAACCGCGCCATCTGGAGACTGGCGCCTTGTGAACGTTCTAGAACACGTAACTTGCATCACACTTTTCAATTACTCATCTCATATTACATACCTACCACACGGACGCGATCAAAAGGATCCTTGCTTGGCGTCCCCAGCACAGAAGGTTAGTGGTAATAATGTATTAACAAAGCCTCAGAGGCTATAGGTTGTCGTAGGCCGAGGAGCCTGTAGATTATTGTGTAACCTTGTTTATTGAAAGCAACGTTAAGCTCCACGTATCGTGGACAGTTTAGGACACCCCAGTTACCGTTGCACTGGCCAATTGTAGTCCTGAACAAAGTGGTAGCAGAGCGTGGGTTTTAATAATAAAATCCACATAGTACATTGGAAGTTTTGACTATTGTTGAAAGTAGCTTTGGTTCAATTACTTAACACAACTTATAACTTAATAAGTTTTGAATATATTACCATGTCATCCGGGCTATCTAATTGAAGTTGAATCAATTGAAGTTGTATTTGTAATTTGTACTGTAGCCCCTTTTATTGCATTGACAGGTAGGATTTATTTGTGAAATTAGAAATTATTGGTATAATATGGTACATAATTTGGTATTTGTTGCAATTAATAATTGAATGTCATTGATCTGAATTTGAAAGGTTATCTAAATAATAATTACACATAGTCTTATATAACAAGACTTGAATTGTGTGTATTGGTTGTTGTTTATAGTAGTTATTGGACTGTGTTGATAGAGATTCTCCGGCTCAATATTATACAGACAATTGTTGTGCTTATTGATGTTTATTGGTGTGATCCTGCACAATATATACATTGAATTGTTATTTATTTTGTAACTAGCCATCTGTACCAAGCTAGATTCATACTTGGAATAAGTACAGGGTCGGATTTGGACTTGAAATAATTGAATTTGAATTTTTATTTTGTTGAGATTATTTGGTCGGCTAACAAGTCATTGCTGTTTGTTTAATATTTGATTGTTGGTTGTTGATTGGTGTTTTGTATTAATTTGATTGTTGCAATGGCCTCATTAAGGGCAGTCAGGGAGGCTGCTGCCGGATTGACCTCACAGTTGAGATGGTTCACATCGGCAGCTGCAACGGTTGAGCGTGTAGATTTGGAAGAGCTCACCCTTGCTCGGTACGGGCAAGTGATTGAGAGGATCAAGTCAGCTGATGCTGCGCTCACGCGCTTCAACGAGTACATCATGGACGTGGATTTGGGGGTGATGGATCAGACAGCCCGCGATAAGATTTTGGGTGACTATGACCAGATTGTCCACCTGGGGGATGTCATATGTCTACGAGCGTGGGAAATTTTGAAGAGTCGGGTGCCTGATGCGGCCAAGCTGCAGACCCCTGTTGTTGCAGGCCCTGGACTATTGAGTAGGCTGCCCACCCTGGAGCTGCCACATTTTGACGGTCGCTTGGACCACTGGCTGGGCTTCCTAAATCTTTTTAAAAGTCTTGTGGATGCACGCTCGGACCTCGGACCTGCCCAGAAGCTGGCCTATTTATTGTCTGTCCTGGAGGGCGAAGCCAGAGCCTTGGTGCAGCACTTGCCGGTGACGGATTCCTCTTACCCGACCGCTCTGGAGCTTCTCTGCCGACGGTATCAGAACAAGCGCTGCCTGGCTGATGTGCACATCGACCAGATTTTGGGACTACCGGCCATTGTCAGCACGTCGACGTTGCGCACTGACTTGCTGAACCCGTTGGTCTCAGCGACCAACGCTTTGAGACGCCTGGAGTTACCGGTAGAACATTGGTCCTACTTGTTGGTGCACATAGTGCTGCAGTTGCTCCCCGCGGAGTTGAGGTCACGTTTTGAGCAGAAGTATGGTGGGGATAGTGCCACCCATCTTCCCCCCTTTGATGACCTCCTCAAGTTTTTGGAAGACGAGTGTCGGTTTTCGGATAACACTCGTGGCGCCACGGGGTCACCCCCACTACCTTCTCACCCTAGAGACCAGGGACGGACTAGGGCTCGGGGGCCTGTTGATGTTCCCCCCGCCCCCCGTTTTGCTGGCGCCCGGAGTCCTCGGGCTAGGGGGCCTGTTGATGATCGCCCCGCCCCCCGTTTTGCTGGCGCCCGGAGTCCTCGGGCTAGGGGGCCTGTTGATGTTCCTCCCGCCCCCCGTTTTGCTGGCGCCCGGAGTCCGCATCATTGTGACTTTTGTAAGGCAACAGGGCATGCCATGGCGCGTTGCCCGGCCTTTTTGAATTTGCACGTAAGTGCCCGCCGCCGCATTGTCAACGCACGCCGTTTGTGCTTCTCGTGCTTGGGGGCCCACTTTCATCGGGACTGCCCCGACCCCCGCCCGTGTAGAATTTGTAAGGGGTCCCACTTGTTGATTTTGTGCGCAAACGCGAACCGCTCCAGCAGACCATCTTCTGAGGAGGGTTCGCGCAGGGGGGGGTACCCCGGAGACGAGCACCGGGCTGAGACCCGCGATTCTGTACGCCGCACTCCAACCCCCGCGCAAGTTGAACGGGAGCCCCACGAGCGCCATTTGGTCTTCCCTCGTCAGGGAGAACGCGCATTGGCTGCTAGGCAGCAGTGGCCGGGTCGGCGCCGCTGCCTTTCCCCTCCGTTGGCGGAACGTCCCCGGCTGGAGTCGCGCCCTCCGCCATTCGGGCATCCGGTGGGATATGCCCCTCCAGTGATGGCGAGCGGCTCGGGACACCGCGCAGACGAATATTTTGATTATTGGCCTCGTCGTGAACGAAGGCAGCCTGGAAGCGGCGATCGGTCGCCGCCCAGGCATCACTAAGAGATTGACGCCTGCCCGCTAAAGGACCCCCCGATCAAGACGGTTTTGTTGCCAACGGCCTCGGTCAAGGTCTGGGGACCCTTGGGTGACTCGATTGTGGTCTGTGTCATTTTGGACACGGGAGTCCAGGGTTGCCTTTTGTCGTCTTGGTTAGCGGGACAGGTTGACCTGAAGGTGAACGACCTTTCAGGCAAGATTTGGGGAATTGGCGAACCGGCTGACACCACTGTTGAGGGAAGGACCTGGTTTGAAATCACCCTTGTGAGTTGTCCGTACCCTAAAATTGGTGCTCCTCCCCTTGTTATAACTGAACTTGGTAGGGACGAGCCACTTCGGGAAACCCTGTTGGAGGACGGTTGAGGCACTCTAGCCTTCCTTATGGGGCCCGTCACCCCCTTTTGTTGCCCAAGAAGGGCCACTTGGTTCAATTGTTGGTGACTGATCGTCACACTAAGAACTCGCATGCCGGTTGCAATGCGCTGTTGGCCATTCTGCAGCGAGAATTTTGGATTTTGTCGGCTGATCGCGTCAATGAGGCGAGGCCCTTTGCTGGCGTCGTAACGGACTTTGTTGTTCCCCTTTTGTTGAAGACGTCCACCCTTCGTAATAGTAAGATTGTTAAGGCTTATTTGTGTGTTTGTCTGCCTGTCAACCAAGGCAGTACATTTGGAGCTGGTAACCTCCCTCTCGACAGAGGCCTTTGAGGCGACTTTGGAAAGATTTGTGTCTCGCCGTGGGTTACCTTTGATTAGTTCTGATTGCGGTACGAATTACAAGGGTACAAGTAACTATTTGAAGGAGGTACACGCCTTCCTAATGAGAGCCAGGTTGATATTGGTAATAGTTTGGCCCGCCGAGGGGTCACTTGGTTGTTTGACCCGCCAGCCTGCCCCCCATTGGGGGGGTATTTTTGGGGCCGCGGTGAAAGCGGCAAAGGGACGCTGGCGGAGATTGTTGGGAGACACCGTTCTCACATTTAAGGAACTAGCTACGGTATTTGGCCGCATTGAAGCTGTGTTAAATTTGCACCTTGTCAAGACTTCCAATTGATTAGCGGACGGGTAGGCCCGTCCGGGGGGGGTAGATGTTTAGTACCGATCGTTTCCGAACGCACCCTTTTGACTTAAAGAAATTTGATCTTGACATTACTTTGACTTGACAGATAGACTTTGCTTGCTTGGAAAAAATGCCGGTCGTCGGGACCCTCTTGTAATTGTAATTGAAATTAGATATCTTGTGAAATCGCTTGTTGAAACCGATAATTGGGTCGCGAATTATCTATTGGTTGAAGTGTAATCCCCATTTGAGTGAAAACCCCGGGATATTTTTGGAACATATCGCTTTATTGCGTCACCGCGTGGCACGCGCACTTGGTGGAAACGAGTTAAGGCCGTATGCTGTTGGAACCGCGCCATCTGGAGACTGGCGCCTTGTGAACGTTCTAGAACACGTAACTTGCATCACACTTTTCAATTACTCATCTCATATTACATACCTACCACACGGACGCGATCAAAAGGATCCTTGCTTGGCGTCCCCAGCACAGAAGGTTAGTGGTAATAATGTATTAACAAAGCCTCAGAGGCTATAGGTTGTCGTAGGCCGAGGAGCCTGTAGATTATTGTGTAACCTTGTTTATTGAAAGCAAGGTTAAGCTCCACGTATCGTGGACAGTTTAGGACACCCCAGTTACCGTTGCACTGGCCAATTGTAGTCCTGAACAGTCCCACAACCATAAGGTTTACTTTACTGTGACTCATAATGATGTTAACTGCGCACGCTAGTTGCTATAACATTCTGCCCGAACGATAGCTACCTACTTAATGTTCTAGCTTCTAAGTAAGCAAACTCCTTGCTAATGAATTGTTCCAGAAAAAAAACTTTTTTGCAAAAAAAATAAAACCGACTTCCATATCAAAACACTACAAAGCCAAAAATAATTTTAATTTCGGTAGTCGGTGTTATTGGTTTTGTATTTTCTTTTTTTTCACACCGCCTTCCGAAATTAAAATTATTTTTGGCTTTGTAGTGTTTTGATATGGAAGTCGGTTTTATTTTTTTTGCAAAAAAGTTTTTATTTTCGCGCTTTTTAGTGGGTCAATTTGTAATTAATCTAGTTATAAAAGCCAAAATGTCAACTACAAAAAACTAAAAACGCGCGAACAAAAAACACAATATAGAGTAACCGAAAAGGTCATCAATGTAAATTTCTTTTTTAGACTTTTGTTGATTTTTCAGAAACGGCTTGTTCGATGTCGATAAAATTTTCATGGGACCATCTGGGAAGTATACCCTTTCCAACAAAAAAAGAATTTTTCAAATCGGTTGGCGAGCGACGGAGCTATCCCCGAACAAACATAAAAAAAAAAAAAAAAAAAAAAAACAAACAAACATCCGAATTGAGAACCTCCTCCTTTTTCAGAAGTCGGTTAAAAATAGAGACCTCACCTTTTGTAGGTGGAAGAAGTGCTATTGTTTTTTTTCTATAAGAAATGTCTCAATAGTAGCCTGGAGTTTGGTATTTTTTAATTTTTTATTTTGGTATTTTTATGAAGGTTTTAAGTCAAATTCAAAGCATCTTTCACTATAAAACGGCAATTTCATACTTTTACCCGTATTATTTAGATTATTTGAATTTTTTTATTATTATTTTGATGTCACATGTTATTTTATCCTCACTAAAGTTTCCTCGGGATCAGTATAGTCGGTGTTTTCATTTATTGGCGTATTATCTTCCCCACCTTGTATACAGTATGTTAACTAACAGAGGGCGTTCCCGTTAACCCGCAATAGTATAGCATCCATATTGCTAAAAAAAATATTACCATTCGAAAACAAAATGTTTCTTTTTGTAATATTAAATTATTCACTAAAAATATTAAATCGAAACGTAAGCGAAACACTCTGTTCACGCGTACTTGAAGGACGGCAACGTCGCAATTTATTTATGAATGCGTACGCGTGTACAGAGTGTTTCTTTGTATATGTAAAAGATAAGCGATTCTAATTCTGAATATACAACGTGTAATTTAGAGGGTATATACATACCAAGTGCACGGCTTCTTTGGATGATAATAAACGATATGGTAAGGGTTTTGTAATCCTATGTGTACATGTGTGGAGCATATTAGAAATTTCAATACATTGATACCAGAGACCGAATTTTTCAAATTAAGAAGAACGAAGAGAATTATCGTTGTATTGGTAAGTGACGTGGAAAGTGATGACCCTCATAGTGATGTGACACGTTTGTTATTACTGGTTTTCAAAAAACATATGAAACCTATAATTTGGGGTCAATTCTGTGAGTCACTTATTTTGAGCTGAAACTTTGCATAGAGACTACTCCATACCAGATATTGTCTACAATCCTTTTGGATAGATATTATGGGGTTTCCGTTACACGTTGTACAGGCGAGGAGCTCACCTGTCATGTCGAGAGATGCAGGTGCCGTGTCGCATGCAGGGCTCGTTGTAGCAGTGGTCCTTGGGCGGGATGCGCAGCACGTCCTTTCTGTCAATACCTGGGAAACACAGCAAACGTTACCGCCTCATGAGGACAACGTGACAGTGAACAGCCACACGGGTATTCAAGATTAAGCAAACGCTAGCCGAGGACGGTACATAAAAAGATTCCACCGTGCGTCAGAAACGCGTTAGTCCCTGGTGTCATCTATACATATTTGACAGTCACTGGTAAGCAAAATCCTTAAAATTTGAGACTGGTCTTGCTTCTGGGTCAGATAGCCAGTCGCCCCGTGTAAAGCACTAATACTCAGCTGAATCCTTAGACTGAAAGCCGACCCACATAGTTGGAAAAAGGCTAAATAGATAACGTTGATAGTTACCGCCTCATAGGGCCTGCGACCAACCTAAAGAGAGGTAAGCAAGTCTAATTTATGACAGGGATTTCAAGAACAGGAAAACAGATTTGCTCATAAATTAAATTACATTATATAAATATAATTTACAACCGCCTTCCTGTTTTGAGTTCTATTGTTATTTGTTCGGAAAAGGAAAACAATTAGCTAAATGTCGGCGTGTAATCGCAACATCCGGAGTTAAAAGATTACGCTTTAATTCATTCACAGTTAATTAATATATATAATAAAATGTTTGATTTCCCTGTTTTATATCAAATCAGCCACTGACGTACTGTTAAACATTTGAAGAAAGGTTAAATTAAAATATAAAAAAGTGCTCTAAATAATCTAAACCAGAAAGTTCCACATAAGTACGCTTTACATGAATCCGAAAGCAGATACGTACAAATTGCATTCTTTGAAAAACAGTGACCTAACTCAAAAATGTCAATTTTTAGGGAATAATAAAAAACCGTCTGAGTAAAAAATACTTAAAAAGAAGAAAAGACAAGTCCAGTCCAGAAGCGAAGAAAGTAACTTTTGAACATTTGCAAAGTCTGTCTGTTTGTTACGCTTTAACGGCCAAACGGCAGCACAGGTTTGGATGAAATTTGGAATGAAATATGTAGTTAAAGAGCCGTAGCCGTAAATTAAAAAAACACAACCCTTACAGGCTTGAAATAGGAGGGATAAAGTTTGCATGAGAAAACCAATTTTAAAGATTTTTTCCTGAAATTAACGTGGGGCATATAGCTAATATAAAATAAAACAAATTCTAATGTTCCGTATTTATCGAGTTTACAGTCGTTAAATAATCAAATCTTCCTACCCAAACTGTATATCTCTATCGTCCGTCCGTCCCCTATAGGCTGTTCGCTTTATTTCTCGTCATTTTGTACCCTATTGCCGCGGCGATCCAGTGTAGTTTTCAAAGTCAATATATATCATAATCAGAGGTTACAGCCTCTAGGTCACTTTCATTGTGCGAAATGGCTGGCTGGCAAGCAGATAACCCGCGCAGCTAGCGAAACACACTTCTTTAAACAGTCAGTCTCTGAGTACCCACAGTCGTCAGTAGTGAGGGGGCAGTGTCCGAACACCACGTTGCGGATCTGCGAGGTGGCAGCGTGGAACTCCAGCTGCGGGCCCTCCAGGATGCAGCCGCTGAACACGTTGCCCACCAGCAGCACGGCACTCGGCTCTTCCAGCTTACCCGGGGACAGCAGCTCTGGGTTCCACGTCACGTTCGATATTATCTATAAGGAAAATGCCACACAAGTCAGTTGTACATATTCCAACACGATTATCATAAAGGTCAGATGATATCTGCAGCAACCGCTCATCATCGCCACATCGACGGGATATTATCTTGCATATTCTGTTCGTGGGCCACGGCTCCCTCCCTCGCATGGCCAAGACCGGAATCGTTGTTATACATTGTTGATGCTTAACTAAATAATTACGAGCTAGGGCTTAAACTTTCCATAATTACGAAGATAACGATGAAGATACACAAACTTTGTTTTGAAATATGACAAAAATTAAAAAACTTAATGAAAAAATAACATTTTGAGAACAAAATAATAATCAAAGAACGATAGCCAAAAGAGCAAATTTGCTCGCTGGGCCAACCAACGTCGTGAGACACTGAGTTCGGAACTTATTATTAACGTCAATTATATTTACAGACAATTAAAGTTGGAAGAACTACGATCTACTGTGGTAACGGTACGGTACAGGTAATTAGAGAAACAGTTATTGAAGAAGATTTCTTTAAGATTGGCTTACTGCAACGTATATTAGCCCTCCTTTTCTCGTGTCTAAAGATTCCGCCCGCAAATATATGCACAAACGAATGTGTCAATTGAGGAGAGGTTTAATTGAGATTGTCAGTGGGCGCCGTAGCCAACGTGAGATCTAAAGGCGTCTTGCGTTACATTGGTTATTACAGTTTCACACAACTGCCGGCTATGAGACATTCTTGTGGCTATAACTACATTCGAAGACATAGCATATTTGCAATGTTTATAATTCTGTTGTGTAAGCAAAGTGTTGAAACAAATTCTTTAACGCATTGCTGGTGCCAGCTCACCATCAATTAATAATAACCAGGCCCATATGAGTCACGAACACATTTTACTAAAAGCCACTGTTTTCACATCCAATGTAACTTATATAATTTTCATCTGTATCAATACATTTAGTGGGAAAAGATTTGTGTATACAAGTGCACGGCGGTCGCGGCACGGGTCATGGAAGTGCAGATGCTTACAAAAGGGACAGACGACGTCATTGTATGTAGATAATGCGTAAGAATAAACGGTGATCGAGCGCCAATGTTATTTAATATTGAATTTCCAGCTGAAACTGCTCTGTTATCGATTATAAAGCTTACAAAATAATATTAGTGTAGGCTTCTACTGTAGTTAATCACATCGTTACATATAAATAAAATTGATGTCTGTCAGTGTTTACAAAACAACTGTTTTTTTTTTTCAAGTATTTTAGTTACACCGTACACGATACTAAAACACAAACATAATTTTTCTAAATTTTTGTCAGTCTGTCTTTCTGTTTGTCTGAGCTAATCTCTGAAACAGCTGAACCGATTTAAATAGTACTCTCACTGGAAGATACAGAAGATTATAGGACAAAATATAGGTTATTTTTATCCCGCATTCCCACGGGCTCAGGATCAGGACACGACAAAGTTGCAGGCGCAGCCAATATTTTTTTTTTTAATAATAGGCTCGCGTTTGGCCATCATCTCACCTGATGGTAAGTGATGATGTGGTCGAAAATGAAGATTATGATCTAAATATAATACAGTTAGCAATAATAATAATATAATATACAGTATGTTAACTAACAGAGGGCGTTCCCGTTAACCCGCAATAGTATAGCATCCATACATGCTAAAAAAATATTATCATTCGAAAACAAAATGTTTTTGACATTAAAATTAATTTTGACAATCATTAATCATTTAACATTTTAATATGCATTTGACAATTTGACATTTTTAATAATTCTTCATTTAAGTCTGACATCAGTTATTATTCAATTTAATTTATTTTTTATTTAACACCAAAATTATACATGATTTTGCAAATATTTTAGTAATTTTTTGTGTAATGTATTTTTCCAGTAGATTTGCACAACATATTTGTACGCCTCCTGGCATAACATAGCGCTCTTTTTATTAATATAACACCTATAAATAATTATATCTACTTTACCTATGTTAACAAATAAATAAATTTGATTTGATTTGATTTGATTTGATTTGATTTATTTTTTAGGGTTCCGTAGTCAACAAGGAACCCTTATAGTTTCGCCATGTCCGTCTGTCTGTCCGTCTGTCCGCGGTTTAGCTCAAAAACTATTGGTACTAGAAAGTTGTACTTTGGCATGAGTATACACGTTAATGACGCCGAAAAAGTGGTAAAATAAAATTTTGAAAAAAACAATTATTTAGGGTACCTCCCATACATGTAAAGTGCGATGATAATTTTTTTTTTTCGTTCTTCCTGTAGTGTGGGATATCGTTGGATAGGTCTTTAAAAAATATTAAGGGTTTGGTAAGACCGTTTTTTGATTAAGTAAATCGTTCGTGACTTATCAAGCTTTAAAGTACCAATTTTCGTTAGAGTCAAGTGTCCCCCCCCCCCCCCTCTATCAACTAAACGGTTATAGTTAGAAATTCAAATGTCACGGCAGTAGTACCTATATATAACGAAATTTAAAGGAAAACTATCACACATAAGTGGGCTTTACAAGTTTACGAGTAATAGTCGACCAATTGTATTTGACTCGAAAATTTCGAACAACTCTATAGAAATGTCGATAGATGGCGCTAAGCGCCAGTTGTATCGTGCTAGCTTCTTGTGACGATTGAGTAGTGTAGCTCTGTGTCCGTATTTAAATTCAAAACACCGGCTATGACAAGTTTTATACAAATCTCTAAAAAAAAATTGAAACTTTCCGTGCAAAATTGTCGGATCAGGTGAGGATTTGTATAGGAAGTCAAATTAATTAGGTAGTCATGTTTGACTTTTAGTTAGAGCATGGTACGAAACGATCAGTCAGCGAATACGATACGCACTTGGCTGTTATAAAAACTACGGAACCCTACACTGCGCGTGGCCCGACACGCACTTGACCGGTTTTTTTTTAATATTAAAATACTCACTATAAATGTTAAATTGATACGTAAAAGAAACACTCTGTACACGCGTACTTGAAGGACGACAACGTCGCAATTTATTTGTTTCTTTTACTGTGTTACTTTTACGTATCAATTTAACATTTTTAGTGAATATTTTAATATTAAAAAAAAAACATTTTGTTTTCGAATGGTAATATTTTTTTAGCATGTATGGATGCTATACTATTGCGGGTTAACGGGAACGCCCTCCGTTAGTTAACATACTGTATAATATTTTTATATGAAGCCCTGACTCCTGACCTGTGTCACAGGAGTCAGGGTCAGCAATGTTACCTGTGTATCCTTATCGACCTCGAGCAGCAGCGAGGGCGGGTCGGAGTTGTAGCGCAGGCCGACCCAGTGCCAGCGGTTGTCCAGCGTCTCCTTGGCGAGCCCCACCTCGCGGGGCGCCTGCGCGGGCCGCTGCCACGACACCACCACCTGCTCGAACAGCGCCGTCACGTGCAGCGTGTACCCCTGGAACCGCTGCGAGAACAGCTCGCCACCTGGAATACACACCCAGCCATTACAATAGCTTCCAGTTTTTGGCAAAAGACAGCACGCTATCAAAGCGTAAGGTCAAATGAAGTACACGCTGATTTATTAACAATCTTCAATTTATTAGTCTTCCAACAAAGAGAATTTCTGAAATAATAAAACATTGTACCAAAAAGCTAGCTGCTAGCGTGGGAACATCGTTAATACGACGGATAAAACTAAGGCACATATAGGTATACTCCGAGGTATACCTACGTAAGGAGTACGGTAAGACGCGAGCGTGAGTCTAAATGTCCCGTAAACTAAGCCATGTGCGGTAACCTTTCAACTCAAAGCACTCATAACGGTTCAAAGGCCGCGCTCAGAAAATTCGCATGATTCGATGGTAACGAGTGCTTAAGCGACATAAGTGACTCTACCTGTGTATGAGCTCAAGCTTTCAAACGATGGTGAGACTACGGAGGCAGGTGTAGGGCAGATGCTCCAGAAAGAAACAAGGAATGTTTCTCATTCAATTCCCTAGCATTTAGTACCGTATCGAAGTCAGAACGAGTCTTTTACATCTGCCCGTCTTAACGACTCTAGCTTTAGCAACTACTATGATGTAATGATCAAATACCTAATATGGAACACGACGAATTCCATGAGTCTGCCGAATGAATGAAACAGAGTGTGGATGAAAATAAACAATGTACTAATAGAATATGGGGACACGTACATGTGAGAGCTGGGATAGAACAGGAAGCCAAATTTGAATGAACCAGGGCGCCATTAAATACAACTATACATATAAACACGCCGCTGGAGCTTTTTTATAGGATTTTCTGTAGGATTGTAGTTTTCCTAACCCTTTATTATATACATTTATTCATATTTACCTAGGTACTAAGTAATTTATTTATAATTGTATGTATAAAATGTAGTAAATACTCATATATTTATAATTTTAAAAAGGTTGAGATTCGTTGTTTACGCAATTTGCCATAGTATGTGTAATTTATGCAAAAATATTGAGTGCCAGATACTTCGATGCGTAGAAAAGATGGTATTTTATAGAACACAGCGCAATAACAACACAACACAAAGTAAAAGTTAAATTGTATTGGTGTAGCATAATTATTAACATGAAACACATCAAGTGGACAGGCCGGGTTCCGCAAAAGGTCGTGATTCAACATAATCTAATCATGTCTGTACGAGTCGTGCAGTGTATCAACTATCGAGTGGTTGATTGAACCACCTTTCTCTCAACAAAGCGTGATTACAGCAACACCGTGATTCGCGACCGGTCGGTGCTGTCATGTGACGTAATGCGCGGTAATGGCCGCACATCGATCAAAACACTGCCACATTGATCTCACACACACAATATACTCATTTGTACAATATAATCGTACGCGATGAACGCATGGCATGCGTACGCGTCGATAATGATTCAATGTGACAATTTATCCATCGAATTCCTACCCTATTACCGATGCAGCCTTGAATTTTTAGTCACGCTAATACGCCAAATGGTCAGGTATTTATAAATAAGCTTCAAATGAATACAAGGAAACTGATTTAAATATAAAAATCGAACAAAGATTGCCTCTACAGAAATTAGGTAGGCATTAGAAAAAGGTTGTAAAATTAACAATTGCCCATACCATGAAGGAAACAATTTTTTAATTAAATACCGTCGAATCAAAATCCAATAAAGGACAGCATCTGTCAACGTCAGGCATGCATCTGAGATTCTCAGAAGCACGATCATTGCGTGATTGGAGTGCAGTAACGCGTGCACTTCACGTAATAATCAGCAAAAACGCAGCGATGTAATGACGCTCGAGGCAGCAGCGGTGATTGATGGACGTACCGCGCGCTCCGCCCCGCAACACCACTGGAGCTGGACGTCGTCGTTGACGGGGGTTTTTGCCCTCTTTAGAGCGTTGCCTCCCGTATCCAATTGTTTTTATTATTATTTCGAATGAGCACGCTCTTGACCTCGATCTACGAAAGTTGGTGAGCGCTGGTAAACATGAGGTCTACGATGGAACGAGCGAGCCCAAAAGTTGCCAGTTCCTTCTTGCTTTAAAGACTGACGCGTCATGTGGTAGAGAACACAGTAGTCGGCCGAGAGTACCACCTTGGCACAAAATAAATAACGTGATCGATGTGGCTGTGGGAACAATCCTTTGTTTTTGTGATCGGGAGAGACAGTTAAAACCACAGAAATCAAAAATACAGAGAAGTGGTAAGGGGGCGTATCGGTGTCCGCGCGACATGGCCACAGGGCTCATGTCACAGGCAAGTGGCCGTCTCCGCGAACTAGTGCGCTTTCGACGGCGATCGTGATAACATATATGAATGCCGAGTTGTTCTGTGGTATCTTGTAAAAACCGAAGCAAAAATCAAATCTATGTGAATCATGGAATCACTTACCATATGTAAGTACAAGTATTTTACAATATTTGTCTTTAAAATCATGAAAAACAATAAATCGTAAAATATTTCTTGGTTTTACTATGTTATTTTTGTTTTCAAATATCAGAGCGACTGTACGCCTTTTGCTATAAATACATTGCTCCTTAACCACTACCTGAGTTCGTCACTAAGTAACTGGACAAGCAATGTAAACATAACATACGAAACTGTATTACGCGGATTCATCGCGTAGTGAGGCCGCCACTTCTTGCGACGAATTAGTAATGTGCGTGTGCAGATCCACTAACGTAGGCTATCGACAGCAATGTCGATTGACGAATGAAATATTGCTATTATAGTTTAGGGGTTTTTCAACCGATGACATAAAAAAGAGGAGGTTATCAATTCGACGCGTATATTTTTTTTTTTTTTATGTATGATCACCGATTACTCGGAGACGGCTGAACCGATTTGAAAAATGCTTTTTTTGTTTGAAAGGGTATACTTTGAAATTGGTCCCATTGTCACCAAGTCAGGATCTGATGATGGGATCTTGGAGAAATCGAGGGAACTCTTCAAATATTATAGGCACACCTATAGTGATTTGAGTATTTTTTATAGTAACTTGTGTAGTTGCATTCGAAAAGCACCATTTTGAAGTAGACCTGATGATGAAGACCACCGATGGCCACTGGAACTACTCAATATATAAGTAGGAATAATAAGTAGTTCATGTGTTCCGCTTCGATTACTTGAATGTGGTTATTAAGCACAATATGCTCGTCACAATGCATATGGTGAAGTGAAGCTGATGGTGAACTACCAGGAGAACTCCTCAACAAATAACAGCCCAACATTGGGAAAAGCAATATTTTGTAAATGAATATAAGTAGTTGACATTTAGGCTCTTGTAACTAGGTAAATTAAAAATCGACCAACTAAAAAGAGTGAAATAAAAACTTTTTACCAAAAAATTAAACCGACTCCCAAAAAACACTGCAAAGTGAAAAATAACTTTAATTTCGGAAGTCGGTGCCAAAAACGAAAATACAAAACTAAAGACACCGACTACCGAAATTAAAGTAATTTTTCACTTTGCAGTGTTTTTTGGGTGTCTGTTTAATTTTTTGGTAAAAAGTTTTTTATAACATACAGAAACCTCTAAGAAAATATGTTTAACTTTTATTTTACATGAGATGACAGAAATAAAAATACGTTGAAAAGTCAAGTATACAAAAAAGTAAAAAAAATAAACAATTTATTTTACGCCCGCAGCATGCGTAAGGAGTTCCGACGTCGCCGTCGTCGCTACAATAGTTTATTTTTCAATCTGTCAACCGTTTTAGCCCGGTTGGAAGATCGATGTAAATAATGTTTTTTTTACTTATTTTGATTTTTTTACAGAGTAGTAGAGAAATGCGTAACCAATATTCGTAAAGTAAGTTACTTTAATTTTAGGTTAATAATCGGTGGTGTTTTTCGGTTTAGAATTATCGTATGTTATGCCTTATCCTCATGCTGTTTCTTTATTTTTTATGGTTTTTGTATTTTGCTTCCATTGAAGCTTCGAATGCGTTATAATAATCGGCATGGTTCAGATAATATATTTGTGAATTGAGCTTAAAATAAGTCAATATATTCATGCTATTTATTTGTTATGCATGGATGTGTGTTTGTTTTCATATATTTAACAATTTCTCTACTAACTAAGATTTTTCTTATAACAAAAACAAAATGATAAATAAGTGCTTTTCGTACTTTTCAGCTTCCCAAAAGATGGTAACATAAAAAAGGAATGGATTGATGCCACAGGCATGCCACCTAACTGGTACCCTACAAAAAATAGCACCATATGCTCGGTTCACTTCAACGCAGAAATGTTCTAGTCTCTAAAGAAAATCGCAGGCTTTTTGAATGGACAATTCCAAAATTAAGAGTACAACTGATATTTGCAGAAGTGTGTTAAATTTTATTTTATTACTAAAAGCTATTCTCATGATTTAGGGTATTCATAAAATCAGTCATTCAACTTTTCAGGATTCTATACAACCTATACGGCTGGTATGTTCCGATCAAGAGCGTAATGTAAGTTAACATCGACTTCTATTTGACCTGATAGGTCAAATGGAAGTCGATGTTATTGTTACTATGATAATTAAATATTAAGATTAAGTCGAAAGCGCCAGGGTAGCCCTTAATACTTAGTAGGTAGTACTTAATAATAATTATGTAATGTTATGTTCTTAATAATATGTTTATTGTTATTGTAATATTTTCTGGACATGCCATTTTTTATTTGGTTCATTTTCAGGTGCCCAAAAAAAATTGTACAATAATAAATGGAAGAATCGATAACTTTCCGATTTAGTCAATCACTAGCGTATATGTAAAATAAATTGCTTTTGCACAGCACAACGTTAGCGACCGATGTTTTTGTGTGGGTAAATTCTACGGTGCATGGTAAATACACGCTGTGTTTGACGGAATAAGGTTTATTATTGATTGTATTAACGTTCTGATTTAAGAAATGCGGGTGTGTGCGCGAGTGCGTATCTATTGATTTTATTAAACTGCATGTGTAGTTGTTGCCCCGCCCAGCGCCTAACTGGAGACACACGGTTCCGATATAATTTCGTCTGTTGACCAAATCTACTTATTTATTTTATCTATGGTTAAAACCTAATAATAAACTTTATTGACATAATATGAGGAAACAAGATACGGTAAAGCCTCTGTATTCCAAACTTACATTTCATTCATTGGTTACCATTTCGGGGAGTGTGCGATGGAATTACACAATCTAATTCCACCAAGCCCGCTCCATCATCGGACTACAAGACGAACGGCGATCCGCCATCGTTACATGGTGGACATCCCACCCATACGCACAACACGTACAGCTAAAGAGTGGAATTCCCTGCCGGAGTCTGTGTTTCCTGATAGCTTTAACCTAGGATACTTTAAGTCAAGTGAATAGGCTATAAATAATATTTCTAGGTAAGCGTGCTTCATCTTATTTATTAACACTTTATGCACATCGGTACAAAGGTGGACTTAATGCCGTAGGCATTCTCTACCAGTCAACCATGAGTGGTGAAGAGATAGAGTGGAAGGTGCAATATGTACGTGAACATTATATTGGAAAAAATAATGATAATCTATACTAATATTATAAAGCGGAAAAGTTTGTTTGTTTGTTTGCTTGAACGTGCTAGTCTTCGAAAGTACTGGGTGGATTTGGATGCAATTTGGTATGGAAGTAGCTTGAAGCTTGAGGAAGGTTATAGGCTACTTTTTACGCAACTGCAAAAAGGAGAGTTATGTTTTTACCGTGATAGAATCCACGGGAGCGAAGCCCCGCGTGAGTACTAGTAATAGTGATAACAAAAAAAAACCTAATATCATAAAATAGAAATCTACATAAATAATATATGTGAATAAATACATATACATACATATATACTTAAGAAGCAAATGAAAACTAAATGTGGAAATTCTGCTTATTGGTGAAGAAAGTGGATCCGCAATTTCTTTTTAAACGCGTAGCGGTTGTCAGCCGTTCTGATCTCAAGAGGAAGCGCATTCCAGAGTAGAATCGACTGGATATGAAAAGAAGAATGAACAACGTCAGAAGTAGGAGAAGGACAGAGTAAGAGAAGATTATTGGATGAACGTAGATTCTTATTGTGTGAAGAACATAGAAATTGAAAGTGACCACATCATCGCTTACCATCAGGTGAAAAAGTGAGATGGTGGTTAAACGCAAGCGAACAATAAAAAAGACTAGGTAAAAATCAGTATGTCAGGAATCAGCGCCTTCTTACATTTTTGCTTACTTAACTGTTTCAGGTACCTATACATTATTATGCAAAGCATAAAGAAATATCAGAAAGTAAATTATATTGTATCCTTACTAATATTATAAATGCGAAAGTCTGTCTGTAACGCAGACAGTACAGACTTACAGAGATAAATTCCACGTTGGAAAAGGACTTACTTAGGTCACTTTTATTAGAAGCTGCGGGCAGAAGTTTGTTATTTTATACACATACTAGTACTCACGCGGGGCTTCGCTCCCGTGGATTCTATCACGGTAAAAACATAACTCTCCTTTTTTGCAGTCGCGTAAAAAGTAAAGTAACCTATAACCTTCCTCAAGCCTCAAGCTACCTCCATACCAAATTGCATCCAAATCCACCCAGTACTCTCGAAGATTAGCACGTTCAAGCAAACCAACAAACAAACAAACAAATGAACTTTTCCGCTTTATAATATTAGTATAGATTAGTGTGGAGAGAATCTAGCACCTGGACCCGAACTGCCATGGCTGACCAGGAACGTACCCCGATTGATCGCAGTAAAGAAAATCTGGTCAGGTGGAGATTTATTGATGACTCTGCCTTGAAATTGACAGGCCTGTTGGTCTAGTGATCAGTGGCCCTGACTGCTATGCGCAAGGTCGTGGGTTCGATTCCCACCCAGGACAAATGTTTGTGTGATGAGCACGATCATTTCTTCTTTGTCTGGGTGTAATTTGTCTATAATATTTATTTATTTATTTTTTTTACAGAAAGCTTACTGACTAATAACAAAGATAAAATAACATTCGTTGATAGGGAAATTTGCTAATTACAAGCTTCCATATGTATGTATTTAGAAATATATATGTATGTTTATCAGTTGTTTAGTACCTACGCATAGCACAAGCTCTGCTTAATTTGGGACTAGATGGTGTTGTGGGAAAGTCGTGGAATATTATTATTATTATTATTATATATGTGGTTCTGCGCCACAAACCATGGCACACTTAATTTCTAGTTCTGCGTGCCCTGTCAACTGCTCACTGCAGGACTTGATGGAAGCTACCGACGGTACCAAACTTATTGCCCAGTTCTGGGCAGACTCCATTTAGCATATAGCGGTACTTTTTCGGTTTCTATTTATAATATATATAATAAATGATGGCAAATAACCATATAATAATGACAAGCAGTAAAAGTGACCACTTTTTCTTCCACTAAGTGCACGATGCGCGAACTTACCCCCGCTACGCCGAAACCTTGCTAACTTAAGTGACGAGGACTATACCTAAATGTGTGACATAAATTATAATAAAATCTGTACTAATTATACTAAATCTATTTGTATGTTTATTATAATCGGGGTTCTCCGGGACGGATTCCTCGGAGATCGGGATACCTACTCAGGGAATAACGGACATCAATGTGCTGACTTACCAACGCATGTCCGGAAACTGAGTCCAACGAGTTGTTTGAGTGATATGGGCCTGGACAGGCGGATGTAGGAGCTGCCGTTGAAGTAGGCCTCGGGCCGGTCGGAGGGCCCGAGCGGCCCGGCGGCGCGGGCGCCCGCGCTCGCCGCGAACACCACCCAGCACGCTGCAACCAAAAAACGTATAATGAAATAATGATGTTTATTTTGCAAATAGGTTATAAATAACACTTTCACACATCTTTTTTTTCGTAAATGTAAACTAGATGAGGCCATTGTTTCCTAACTGACTACTCTGGGAAGAAACACTGAAACAAACTCAGAGGTCAACGTCTCTTTTAAAGTCCAGACAATCTGTAGTGATCAAATCATATGAGAGCCATGTAGGTTAATGTCTGTGGCGCCCTTTAGAGGACAGAATCAAACAGATTTGAGCAGGCTCGTTCAAACAGTGCAAGCATTTGTCAAATATCGCGTAGCTCAACTTAGAACCTTAAGGAGCTGGAACGATTTGACGAACAATACCAAAGTAAGGACATTTGGGTGGGCCGTATAAAGCACTCAAACTGCCAGACAGTGCGGTAATCTATTCATAATATTCGTTGTATATTAATTAATTAATTTAATTTAAAACAGAAATAGTTATAATATAGGCTAGTCTATACTATAACATCTTTGAGTCCTTACGGGTGGTTAGAAACCAGAAATTCTGCCACCAGTCTTGCTAATGGTGTCGAAATCTTGTTAGTGCCTATTCGCCAACGTGTAGAGGGGGTGTTTGTGCACCCAACATGCACAAACACCCCGTCTACACGTTGGCGAATAGGCACTGGCCACTACATTCGTCACTGTGTTGGCCAACGTGTAGAGCCGGCTTTGCCCAGATACTGGGTTGTGCAGCTAGTTAGCTAGATAGGCAGTTCATTTAGATTAGAAGCCGACCCTAACATAGTTGGGAACGGGCAATAAACCGATCACAATAACTGCCAACACTTCACTAGAAACTGGCACCAACACACTGAAATTGCGAATCAATCGGCCACCCACGTCATTCGGCAAAAGTTGTAGGTGTGCAGTGTGCTGGCCGGTAGCGTGTGTGCGTTGTGCAAACTGTTCGATACGAGGGAACCAACGCTGTGTTGCATACAGGCGCGTACGTAAAGCCTCGCCGAAACCGGGTCACTGCAGGTGGCACAAGACTCGAGCCACAGCGATTACAAAAGCTAACCAACTAACTTTCAGAAATAAATACAAACTAGGTAATTAACATTTGCAAAATACGCTCAGGATCCGAAACCCGTCCTTGCAAGAACAATTAAACTATTAGTTGTACTATACGCGCTTCTCATCCACATTTACGAACAAATTTCAACGCAAATTACTATGAACATAACATATCTGTACTTTATAATATCATTGCATATACGTATGTTGTGCGCACAGAACAACGTGTGGAACCCTCTGCTGGCTTCTGTGTTCCCTCTACCACATATGACACGTCAGCCTTTAAAGCAAGAATGATCCATGAATGATCACGAATCGTTGGGGATCACTCGTTTCATCGTAGACCTGATCGAGGTCAAGAACGGGCTGATGGTTGATAATGCGAGCATAAATAAACCGTGTAATGATCAAGCACAGAGAATCCACGGAGATTTATTGAAGTGAAGAAGACTGTTGACAGTTGCAGTCCTTTAGCTATTTATTCCCCGCTGAGATGTTTCAGCCACCACGCCCTGAACGCGTGACGAAATTTATGGAGCCGACATAACGCAACATCATCACTGCGTTTTTTGGAAACAGCAAAAACTACTAATATATTATATGCAGCATCTTTAGACGCACTTGAGAAGTTGAGACCCAACAGGGTTGAGTGCTCTTATAGTTAAGTGGTAGAGCGTTAGCGATCACAAAAAATGAAAGGTCCAATACCATTTCTTTGTTACTATTCCATTCCTTTAGTATTGGTTATACATATAAATACAGTTTTCTTGTGATTTTATTTCGAAGAGAACCAACAGCTTATGTACATTGATAGCAGGGTAATATGCCACATAAAGCCAATTAGAGGTTCCCATGGGTAAAAAATATGGTACTTGTTCTGGTTCAATGCCTATTTCGAACGAACCGCTAAGGCCTTGTGTCGGTCGCAGTGAGAGCTCTAGATATTCTCCCCGGCTTCGATAGACCGCTGGCCGCGGCTCCTATTTATTACCCCCCGACGTCCGTACGTAGTTCGTTCCCTAAACGTGTTTACTGTTACCCAAGGAATATACTACTCTCTACCGAGCGCTGTTACCGCACCCGCAATGAAGTTATGAAGCTCACCGTCGCTCGGTGCTCAGTGGTTGTCACCGAATGAAAGTCGCGGTATTCTGCGACTGCACTGGCCCCGACACAAGAATTTAGTGTAATGTTCCAAATAACACACATTGATACTTATCGGTTTGGAATTTTCTGAGACTTTTATTTTTGTCTTGCGGTTCGAATATTGAGGAGTAACCAGATATGAAACTTTATAATATGCATACGGCAATTTTAAGCATGTCTATACTTTCACTCATTTACATTACACGCAGATAATTCTTAATGACTTAGTAGACATTTATTTTTGTAAATATGTTTTTCAAATTGTTAGTAAAAAGAATATGTATTGAAGCATAGAATATACAAGGTAATGTTTTCCTACTTTTTATTGATCGTCAGTCGGTGAAGTTCCCATAAAATGGCACAAAGTCACACATGTGAAACCTTATGAATAATGGAGTAAAAGTTGTAGGTAGTGCAATGTCAGTGGAGCCTGGGTTCTTTGACCGCTGTTATAGACATCAATACATCGATCCAATTAGTGGCCGTACGAGCACAGCACGCGCTCTCCACATAATCGAGTTAGAATCGATTCGTCACGAGATCGAGTTGCCGCTCGCCATTGCGGTTTTTAATAAACCTGAAAACAATGAAACTACTAGTACCAACACTTTATGGATAACTAACCGCTCACTTGCTGGAAGTAGATGCGAGTGCTCCAGACAGAGGCTCTGTCACAATTGATGTTTTTGCACGGATGCTTGCTTGCTAATGTGTTTAAGTACTCCCGGAAACACAGTAAGCAATTTATATTAAAATACGTCCTTCACCTTGAGAGACGCGCAAATTAGTCTAGTCATTAACCACGTCGTCACAACGACAACGCTGCTTCTAAATTGTACCCGATTTGTTTGCTTTATTACAGCCGTCGCGATACTGCACAGACGAGGGAAGTCGGCGGCTTATCGTCTCGGTTGAAAACTTGGATTGAATAAGGTACAAGCCGATTGAGTAAATTGTGTTACTAGTTACTACTATGTAACACACTTACTCATATAACGTTTACATCAATAAAAACCTAACAAATACGAGTCATGAGGAGTCGCACTTCAAGCGTTCACTTAGAACTATAAGAAATCCCAAAAAGCTAGGTCTGCTGATAAATGCTCTTTATTTGGCAAATTGGTTATTAAATAACATTTTTACCCGTAATTTTTGCGTAAATTTAAACTAAATGAGGCCGGGTGATACAGAGTACAGACCATAAATGTGAATACAGCTTGCACTTGACGGGTTTTTTATGTCTTAATCCCAAATGTTAATTTTATTATCACGTTTCGTGTTATTCCCTTAGGAAATATTTTTGAGCAGATATGAAGAGGAAAAATGTACGAAAACCACAATCTGTTTAGGTATTAACTTTGATTCTGAGAATTTAAAATCTCCATTCAGCAAGCAATTTGCTTGTCTTCGACATCCAAGTGGACCAACTGGCTTATTCCTCCACACATACTACTGATACTACCTACCTGTCCGATCATATAAATCCAAAAACAAACACAATCTGGTACGAAAATGTTAGTGTTCAACTTCTGCCTACATTTGTAGCTTAGGGATAAAAGTAGCAATTGAAACCTTTTCAATTCTTCCTCATCATCAGCCAGGCTCTTCGGCTGTAATTTTTCCATAACAAAATAGTAGACACCAAAGTCTTACTGTTTTCTTTTACAATACCTTCCCCATAGTTATATATCATCAAGCTTTCGAGCTGTATCTGCAGCACCAAACCGCGTGCTCGTCTGGTAATCAGTGTTCAAAACTAAGTCTAAGGTTGAAAGGTTTTCTTATAAGTCTTGTCTTATGTCTTATGTTTTCCAAATACAATAATGACAGAAAGATTTTAAAGATTTATATTGGAGAATAAACAGAGAAAAGCAAATGGATCACTTATTTGAAATACATTTTCAGCGATAAGACTGCCATTGTAACCATAGAATAAGCAATATTGATAAATAGGTGTGTTTAAACGTTGCTGTACAATAAAGTATAATATTCTATCTATCTATCTACACTAAATAAATTACATACATTTGAATTTGGAGTTCCTATCCGAGGTCTAGATATTTGGACATCAAAACTGCCAGTTCGACATAACGTTAATTTCTCATATAGGTATAGTCACACTTCAATTAATCATGCACTGTGCTCACGCATCGAAAGTGTTCCAGTGAAGATTCTACGCAAGTGGTCCAATAATGCACCACATTACACAACTTGTGATCGCAAGCGCACGCGCAGCGGATATACATGTCTGCCTGCACTATCGCAACCAACGTAAAAATCGGAAATTGGCAAGACCTTGTACTAGAATTTTCTAAAACTTGGAAACATAATTTTGATAAGTTTTGGCAATTAGTTTAAATAATTTTAATTTATCACAAAATAGTTTATGGCCATTAAATATTTAATTTAGTACCGAGGTTATGTCGCAACGGCTACTGCATTTACTTAATCAACTACAAGCTACATTATGTTTATTACAATTATAGTCAAATAAGACCAGCATTAATTTATATGTGTAATTGTGTCACTGTGTGTGCAATTTTAAAATAATTATCTTAGTTTTACTATATTTGTACCCCAATAATGACAAAACAAAGCGGTCAATGATAATTATTAATTTTAAGATCTTTACGTCTTGTGCCTATGTTTAATAAATAAAGGATGCCGATTCTATAGTCGAATCCTAAACTAAAGCACCTAAAGCTATGGCGAGATAGTGCAATCTTCTGAACCCATTCTTGCTACCAACTGAAAATCCACCACCTGGACATGACCTGTCTTGATACACCTGGAAGTCCTTAAATACATTCCGGACTAAGGTTGTTCGAAGCAAAGTAAACCTGCTCAGGTAGAGATTTATTCATGACTCTGCAGGTTTTATTTTCGGTGGATAATGACTTCTCGCGCTTTGAGTGGAGCGGAAAGGAATATCGGACTTCTATTGACTACAAACCCTGCCTGTTTCTTTCGTTGCCGTTACGTTTCGGGACTGCGGTGTATCGTTAGAATTTTCATGCGACCCCGGAAAGACACTGCCCTGGAGTTTAAATGTGGTGCAACTCCACAAACCATGGCGAACTTAAAATCGTGTCCAAAGTGTTCTGTCGATTGCTCACTTCTGGAAATGATGGACGCTTCCGAAGGTGCCAAACTCGTGGCCAAGTTCTAGGCCAACTCCATTTTGATTTACATCAACCATTACATCAACACGCTAAGAAGAAGAACAGTTGAATCAAAACTTCTGCCCATGCTCTGTAGATTTGGTCGTTTTATCGAGTTCTGAATTGAACTGAGCTTTTACCAAAAACTGTTTCCTGAAACAAGCGACCGTGCGTTCTTAATAATGGACATAATTGGCACCGCTAAGTACTCAGTCCAAGCACTGTTGTATGACGTAGCCAGGTCGTGTTCAATACGAGCTGAACACCGAACGAGTGACGTAATGACACGCTTCACGGAAGGTATGTCTATAGGACCAAGAGTCACTGAACTACACTCACTTTAGATTGTTGTAGATTAAGGGTTTCGAAACTGTCCCAGAGATAAACTAAGCTTACTGGGGGAATCATCGGGCTTAACAGAACATTACACGAATAACTGTATGAAAATAAAAGGGCTTATCATTATTTACAAAAAAAAACTTTTTTAATAATGATGGCTCACGTCTGATCATTATCTCACCAGATGGTAATTGAGCACATCACGTAGTAACCTATTCAGTCTTGACTTAAAGACCCCATAAATTATAGCGATCAGGAAATACCAACTCCGGCAGGGAATTCCACTCCTTAGCCGTAAAGTATTGCAAAAGGGCTTAGTGGAGGGCAATTCAATCGCATACTCCCCGAAATGTAACCAATATACTTGCAATACATCGCCGATGTTAAAAACTTTGGAGCTTTGACTCAACCAGTCCGTACTAAAAGAAAAACAAACTTTTTTACATTTTTGGCTGTCTGGCGTTCTGTTTGTCCGGGCAAGGTAAACTCTGGAACAGCTGAACCGAAATTACTAGGACTTCTCAAGATATAGGAGGTTATAAGGCAGCATATAGGCTACATTTTATCCTGGACTTCCTACAGGATCGGAAGTTACGGGGGAAATGCTTCCCACGCGAACAAATTCGTGGACTAAGCTAATAGATGGTTTATATAAGATTGATCGTAGTTAATAGCACCAGTACACGTTAGTATAATACGAAACCACGTAACAGCCTTATAGACAATGCGTGGGCGTCGAGGTTAACCCCGCGGCACTATGTGCAGTCGCTGAGATTCACATCGCATCCACCAAACAAATGTGGATCTTGCCACGCTGCATCACAGTGCAAATTCAAGAAGCAGAATACACAATAGGCCGTTACACGTGTGATATCAACGCCCATCCGTTACTGCAAACCTTATTAGAAGACATTTACTTTGTATATTTTTAATATTATTTGTGGTTGAGGTGAGAAGGCTCTGGAGTTTCTAATCCGCATGCACAGCCAAGCTTAATGGTCACCGCTTTGAAAATGGCTAGTTATAAAGTCCCTTTTGTGGTTTGAGGACTGCTTATAAAAACTTTAGAATAGTTGTTAATAGACAATATCCTAGAGAGAAAACCAGTTATGAGTCAGAACTTTACGCCCGGTAAAGTAGTGTCTTAGGACAGCGGCACTACCAAACAGCCAAATTCTTGTCACTACGACATTTATGCAGCTGAGAGCTTGATCAATTCATAACACACCATAAACATTGTAACACACAGCGCGCCCGCGCCGGTACTCAGTGCGCGTGCGTATAGCGGCGCAGTGACGTCACCGCTTCGCCGGCCGTCAGGTAACCACGAGTGACTCATAAGTCATAGTCCTTTACATTCCGGGAAACAACGTTCGTGGGACGGCGCACGGTGGGCTGAAAATCGGCTTTCATAGACTTAGGCATTTTATTTTGCAAGTGCGAGTTTTTTTGCCGGATATCACTTCTATTAGTTATAACAATATACAAAAATGACACCAGAATTGATTCTGCACAGAAACGAAGGAATTATAATTTTTTTACGAAAATTTTGTATGGAGCTAGTATGAAAAATCGAAATATCTCTAAAACGGCAGCGATAACCGTAATATCCTTATAGGGGGTTATAGTACTAATTATTTATGATTTTTTGACATACGTTACATAATGGTTGTAGATGCCTTTTTTTAAAAAAAATCGTCAAAATATTTTTATTTATTTTTACATATTTAAACGTTCCTTTTAGTGTTTAAGTTGAAGAATTCAGAGCTTTAACAACTCTTATCATAAAATAGCATCACCCCTATAGACCTGAAGGACTAGACAGAGGTGTGTAGTGTCTTGTTGATCTTGTAAGATTTCCAACAATACCAAATAGTTGAATATCAGTGTCAAAGTGCCCATGCTGTCGCTTCTTTTTGAAAGATAGGGGAATGAAATTGTTAATTGATCATACCCTAAAAGTATGATTACAACATAACCGGACACATAATAATAATAATATCCTTATAGGGGATTATAGTACTAACATTATTTATTTTAACATATGAAACTGTTCAAAACGATCCATGAACTGTGTCAAAGTTAAGAACATCGTTAGGAAGCATGCTTTTTCCCCAAATATTAAGAATATGTGAAAAAAAAAGACTGTATATAAACTTTTTATTGATAGGTAATTTAAATAAAACAGAAGTAACAAAAATAATATCTAATAAATTCAATTATACAAAATACATATTTGAAACTATAATTTATGAAATTATTAACTAAACATATTGGTACAATAAACTAACATAAATAACAAAAGAACATAAAGAAAAATAATTAAATTTTACAAATTTTCTTTACAACTTTCGTTGTCGGACTCCAATTCCGAGTCAGAATCCAGATCGGATATACCTACAAACTCGAACTCAGTTTCCGGAAACTGTATTAGGTCGAGAGTTTCAGCAAAAAAGGTTGTCTTCCTTTTGGCATCTAACTTCGGCCTTTGTGCACTTAGAAAAGGATCCGAAGAAACAACAAGCATATTTAGGATATCTTGATTAGAATCTTGCCTGCTTCTTTTCCGCGAATGATGTTCCCGGAACCTCCTAAAATCTTTGTTTCCGAGACTCTGAGGCTTCTTCCGAGAGAGTCCCAATCGGGACAATATCATTTTTTTCGATTATGTCAGCTCCGTGTATTAATAGTTTATGTACGGTTGATGACATGTAGTACCAGTCGTATAATTCCACGTACTTTTCTGCTGTTTTGCGAGCAAAATCTTTAAATTTGATGACATCGATCTTCTCACCAGATGTTATTGCTTGCAAAATAACAGCAAATCTTTTTATCAGGTTTTGATCCAACCCAGTAATAGCTGCAGTTTTATTGGGAAACTCGAAAAACTTCCTTGCGGTATTCCCGTCATTGGTAGTTCCCGAGCCTTGTTTTACTATATCAATTAACAGATTGAGCTCCTCTTTAAATTTATTTTGAATGTTTTTTTTTCTGTTTTGTAACATATCTTTATGCTCATTACTTCTTGCTGCCCACTGTTTGAAGTCAAGTCTGTACGCAATGTGTAACAGACATTCCATGCAATTTATACGGGCATGTAGGGATGATAGGCCAAATTCATATATGTCAGAACACACAGTTTTTGATGTTACAGCATCTAAGTGGTTCATTTCTGTTGGTTTTGCTAAGCACAGGTAGCATGATGCATTTGATCTAGCTTCAGAAAGGTACGTGCAGACTTTTGCGTCGATCATTGTCATCATTAGTTTATGAGTCACCCTGTTACTATTAATGCACTCTGTGGGGTTAAGGGCCTCAATTTCCTCATCCATTTTTCTTTTGTTATCAATGACAACTGCATGGCTTTCTTTTACAAAAGTGAACTGAACCGGACGACAATAAAAAGTTGAGCATGGTTTCGGGTTTGTCCATATAGTATTATCTCCATCTGTCAGTTTCAGTGGCACCAAGGAGGTCATGAAAATGCTTGAATCATCATGCTCGCCGTCCATTTTCTGCTTGTATCGGCTTTGATTGGAAGCACCATCAAATCCCCACTTCGATATCAGCTTTAACTGCTTATTTTCCACATTATCAGAAAGACTTTGAAGAATCCGCTTCACCGTGATGTCAAGTAAAGCTTGAAGTGTAATTCTAGCTGATGAATCCGTAACTGATACTGATTGATTAGGAGGGTAGCATGCAAGCTTAGTTTGTTGCAGTTTATAGTAGGATGGGTAAATATCCTTAGCACCTTCCCGAATGGCAGTCTCTCGCAACGTAATATATTGCCACTTTGAAAGCTTAAGTGAAAGAAGCAATCCAAGTGCTTTCTCTGGTGTAAATATTACTGTTTTCTTAATGTTTTCCTTGATTTTAACGGCAGCTTCTGGATTTTTGATCATATAATTGATTACAGATGCGATATCTTCATAACCTTCTTCTTCTAAACGTGCTGCAGCTGCATATGCCAATTCACAGGAATCCTCGCCTATGTGCTCACTAGATCTTCTCTTTTTCTGTTTGCTTCCCAGATCTTTGAATGGTTTTCGGGACCTTTTTGTCATTGTTCCAACAGTCGATGATGTCGAAGGTTCTGGAGAGACTGAGCGTGCTCTTGGTATCTCATCAACAGTTGGTTCTTGATTTATTAAAGTTTGCACGCAACTCGGCCAATCAATATTTGCTTGCAACCACTCTCCGTACGTATTTCTAAACTTATCAAAGAATCGTTTAGATTTCTGCCACCTGTTTAAAGCAGCTCGCGTGAATCTCCGGCAAAATTCTTTGAGAGTTACTTGATCTTCGGCAGAAAGGCAATCGCCTATGCGGGACACAATTGCACTAAACAATACTTCATGATTAAATGAAGGACACTCACTTTTTAGAAGAACAAACAAATCTAAGTTGGTGATTAAACTTTCCATTCTAAGATTTTGTAGTCGCAAAGCAAATAGTTTTAGTGTTAGCAGTTACACGGTTGTGAACAATCTAAATTATGGAACAAAATTATAGCCCTTTTATTGTATAAAGTCAATAATTAGTTAACTACCCTCATTAAAGTTATAAAAGATATGATAATAAAAATTTATAATCGTCAAAAACATTTCGTAGAACTCATAGTAGAACTAATCAACATTAGCAAATCACATTAGCTCACTAATTATAAAAAGGTGAATGCAGTTCTTAGTTGGTATTGTTGCGAGATATTTCAAATCATTTAATCACTTAATAGGCTCATTAGAATCAGAAGACTACAACCATCATTCTAATTACTTAATTACTTGTCATCAGACTCATTAGATGACTACACAATATGTTATTTTGTATTTTGAACGTATGCAAGGTTTTAAAATTCCTTTTGTGTCGATATTATTATGTGTCCGGTTATGTTGTAATCATACTTTTAGGGTATGATCAATTAACAATTTCATTCCCCTATCTTTCTAAAAGAAGCGACAGCATGGGCACTTTGACACTGATATTCAACTATTTGGTATTGTTGGAAATCTTACAAGATCAACAAGATACTACACACCTCTGTCTAGTCCTTCAGGTCTATAGGGGTGATGCTATTTTATGTTAAGAGTTGTTAAAGCTCTGAATTCTTCAACTTAAACACTAAAAGGAACGTTTAATATATAAATATAAATAAAAATATTTTGACGATTTAAAAAAAAAAAAAAGGCATCTACAACCATTATGTAACGTATGTCAAAAAATCATAAATAATTAGTACTAAAACCTCCTATAAGGATATTACGGTTATCGCTGCCGTTTCAGAGATATTTCGATTTTTCATACTAGCTCCATACAAAATTTTCGTAAAAAAATTATAAGTCCTTCGTTTTTGTGCAGAATCAATTCTGGTGTCATTTTTGTATATTGTTATAACAAATAGAAGTAATATCCGGCACAAAAACTGGCACTTGCAAAATAAAATGCCTAAGTCTATGAAAGCCGTTTTTCAGCCCACCGTGCGGCGGATCAAAGGCCAGATGAGTCAAAACTGTAAAAGTGCTTTCATTCATGCTAACTGTATAATGAAGCATGAATAGTTTGTGTTGAACATGTTTACTAGCAGAAACGGATCTTAAATACTGTAAAATTTTGGATACTGTTTTTTTATTTTGCGAACCAACAACCTACCAGACTTAGAAAGACTGCTTCAGGCCAAGAATGAATGCCTAGCAATTGTTTGCTTTGACGATGCTGCGAAATGCTCGGAATTTCTTTAACACGCACGTGACTAATGTGGCCCTTCATTACACATTCGTAACAGTCTCAAAGACTGTTGTGCACCAGATACACGACAAAGAACTTTCTACTGGACATGGTACGTTTACCAGTTATCCATTGGTTTTCGTAACGAATTACAGTAAGCAATTGACATAACGGCCTTCAGCTCCGAATCAAAATGGCGGCGAATCGCGCTGCGAGATGATATCTGCCACACTGTAACTAATTATTCAACGATTGGCGTTGGAAAACCCGTGATAATGGAGATTCGAGTACAACAATAAAAACTGCTCTCTACTTTAATGGGAATATCAAAACTGAGGAAACACGAAACGTGCAACCTGTGCACGTTTAAAGTTTAGATACTTATGATGAAAGTTGAAAGTGATATAACAGCCGAGTTTATCAAACCATTGGGCCCATTTAAAGAAGTTTTAGGTCACTTGCTAACTCACCTTCTTGATGAATGTTTAGATTGACTGTCCATATGCAGCATGCTCATTAAAATAAGCTTTTTTAATTAAATTCCTAAAGCATTATGAGGTCTATAGGGTCTATTGTTTTCTAGATCCCAATTCTATAGTGCAGGTGTCCTCGAGCTCCCGAGCGAGTACGAGATAACGGTGGCGGCGGCGCCGGCGCAGACAGCGCGTCACACGCTGCCGCCCAACTGTTACAACGAGATGCTGGGAACGAACACACATAACTGCGATATTAAGTACATTCAAAATCTTTTGTTTATTAATGGAGAAATTTCGGAAATATCGGAGTTTCGGGTTCTGACATCTGTTACGGCTAAAGACCTACAAGTGACAGCAGGAACCAACAGCTCATCGTGTTTTCCGAGGCAGAGAGTGGACCGATATGAAGCGCGAATAATTGTACTCGAATCTTCGACAGACTCGTGTGACTACTTTTAAATATTCCTTTCATTTTGGGAAGTTCATAAGAAATGTAGATGAATTATGCATATGTGAAAAAATAACAAGTATCAAATTAATAAACCGTGGTGTTACTTTCATGTCTATGTTATCTTAGTTTATGGGATTGCAACCTGATAGTAATTCACTCAGAGCGCGGTAGATCGATATCTGGGAAAATGCGCCGGCGCACGCACTCTTAGAAACAAGAGTGGGCAGCGTGACAACACGCCATGTGTAACAGGTTGCTGTTCAAACGAGGCGACGAACTATGATGCCGTGCCGATTCGCATCTCAGCAGCGAGTTATTAGGCCTGTATTCAAGGCACTGGTAACGTCATCCTGCGGGGCAAGGGGGAATGAAATCTAGGCGCCTCCTTTTGCTAAGCAGTAATACAAACGAAAGAGGGGGCTGAACGTGTGAGGAAGAGACAACTCGATCCTCACGCCCTAGTAGCCGCGGGAGATGTTCCGAGAGTCGGAGATCGCCAGCCGATCTCTGACCAACGTAGGCGCGGGTTTGCGGACGACGAGCAGGGGTAGCCTGCAAGGGCTGCGGGTTCAAACGAGATACCGCGGCCTCGGAACTCAAGGGCAGCCGAAGGAACTTGGTGAGTTTTAATCAATAGAAGCCTGACACTTTTCCTGCTCCGGGAAAAGTCCAAGGGTGAGGACATCCTGCAAACTGCTCAAACTTTGCAAACGCGAAAAATCTGTTTTGCCGGCTTTAGTATAAATTATTTAAAACGTACCGTTAACTAAGCTAATCTGTATTTCATTACTCATAATACAGTCAAAATATTATCACAGTTGATTTTATTTCAATGGTGATTTCATCAAATGACAGATGCTAATAGCATACTATCGCTAAACGTTTTACGCTTTCTGAATCACATTATAGAACTCAGTGAGTTTAGTTATCAATTTGTCTATCATATGTTTTGTTTTGTAAACTAGGTAGTACGTTTTGCCGTAAACTGGCTGAAGTTGACACCGAAACTTCGGTTGGATTGCATGTCGTTGTATAATAAGCAGTGTGCAATTTTTTTTGTAACAAAATCATTAATTGCAGTACCAATACGGCGCAAGATATGTACTCAATTTAGTATAATCATGAATATAAGTAATAACGCACGCTCGCTCACTTTACTGAAACATAACAATGGTTAATGCAGCGTTAACAGAAACATGACTAACAGGCGTCTAATTGTCAGATTACAATATGATTTGTGTTACGTTCTGTCAGCTGCACATGTGCTTGTACACATTACTATATGATAATAATTAGCAGATGATTTAAAGGAAAGTGATGCATTCGTTTGAAACAAAATAAGTCATAACCTTACTCATTGAAAAATGTAATGTGACGAATAATAATTTTACTTATCAGACTATAGTCCATAGTAAACCTTAAACTATGTTAGTAAAATACAAAAATAACCTCAATTATTGTTTAGTCAAACGCAGGAGGTTGTTCGATGAAATGTATTTTGGATGGTGTAAAGTATTAAAGTAAATTAAAAACCGGAATTATAAAAAAAAGACAGACATCTAAAACACAGACATAATGTCATTCCCTCTTTAGCCAATTTCTATTTCGCTATGCAGTGTCGCTGTCAAAACATGCCGCGATTGTCTTGAGGAGGCTGTTGCCGCTGCAGCGTAGCCGCTACAGCAATGAGCCTGCTTTTTTACGCATTATGGTCTGTAAGACATTGGTGTGTGTCCGAAATGCGTCATTACTCGTGTTGCTATAAGTTCCTCTATACTCAAGATCTATTTAACACACTCAAGAGCCACATGAGATTTTTTTATTGAAATATCATGCTAGTTCGTTGGGACCTCAAACCAATATCAGGTACTTCGCAACCACGAATGTATAAACCATCAAATGCTTTTTTAAATTCTTCGGAAGATTTAACAGAGCACTTGTATGCACGTGTAGCATAAAGTATTAACAAAAAACTACTTTTCTAAGTTGTGGGAACAGTTTTTCCCATAAGTATAGTGTGTGACACTGGGACACATTTGTACGATCTAATCTGTTACGATTGTGAGTACATGCAACACTCCACAAACTAGTCGTGACATCTTACATCAGAAAACAAGCTTTACTGAACGAAAATACTTCGCGAAAACTGCTAAACTACATTGTAAATTAAATAGCGCATAAAAACTTGCGAGGAACAATGCGTTTACTCGGACGTATCGAATCCCTTTCGCCGTAAATCCGGATTAACAGTATTACAAAAGCAATATCACTTGAATGTCTCGAACGAAACAAACAAGGTCTTGAAAGCATACAGATAATACAAAATACAATAATGCCATCATCTATGAACTACTTTCAAAGCTTATTTTTTTCCTGGGGTTTTTTCCTAGTTAATTCTACAAACGAAGTTATATATAAAAAAATCATAGGCCTTATACTTAAGAAGCTCTCTAGATATATGTGTTGGATTATGGATAAACCTGATAGTTAGGGAAGTTTAGTTTTTAGTATTAGGTACTTATATATTCCACAGTTAAACTGTGAACAGCGTTGTGGGCTAGAATATTGTTCAATTGTTATGTGTAATTATTTTTATATACTGTACATTGCAGCCCTTTGTAATTCATTTTGAATAAAAATAAAATAAAAGTACTTAACATAAAAATAGAGCGCTTTGTGTAAAGTGCGAAACGATATAAAAAAGCGAAACATATGGTAAAACTATAGAGAAGTGGCTAAACAATCTTCAACAAGTCACTATTGTTTTACAAAAAAGTAGTGACTTATTGAACAAAATATTTCAGTCACCCGTCTTCGTATCAATTGCCTCGGATGTGAGGACAGGGCACGAGGTGCTGACTTCGCGCATCGTGACGTCATCGAAGACGGTACTTTGTTTGTTTTATTACTGATTAGTTCGTATTTATTTTTATTAGCCCGCTCTTGAACTCGGTCACGCCTGATGGTAAGCGATAGATGTGACGAGCGAGCCCATAAGGTGCCTTTTCACTCTTGCTTTGAAGGCAGATGGGTCATGTGTTGGAGGGAACAGACGCGGGCAGAGTTCCGAACCTTGGCCAAGCCCACAATAAATGTAGAGAAGTCGCGCTTAGTACGACAAGACGGTATATTGACCAAGTGAGGATGGTACGGTTATATGGTTTCCCTTCGGAAGTACTGTTGAGGAAATAATTATATTCTGCCAAGGACGGCAAGGTTTGTTAAGGCTTAGCCGAGAGGTTACTAAGAGTTGCAATTGCGTGAAGTTTTGATCTGCAGAGCCTGTCACTATTGGACTGTCGGTGTGTCCGTAAGCACAAGATGTTTTATTTGCTGTGTGATCATAGATTACACTTACGGCCAGTGCGAATGCGGTGCTCCTGACCAAACCATGCTCCATTTGCTAAGGTATCCTTTGAAACGCCACTGAGGTCCTAGTCGCGACCTCAGTGGCGTGGCTACCTTATGCGCCCAACATCATTTTATTTCGTAACCAATTAAGTGACGTATCAGAGTAAAGATTCGCCTTTGAATCTAACCATCAGAATTATTCTGTCTCGTTAATCCATATTTGACGACGAACAGATGGCGTCAAACATAGTAATCTCCTCAATCACCTGTGCTGTCGCTATTACTGATTTTAATTAACAGACCAGTTTGTTAGATAGTTTTCCTGTCCGAGTTCTCAGAAGATAGTCATGATTCGACTCCGAATGATCAATATGGATTTAGGTAATACGGTTCTAGTAATAATTTAGAACCGAATTAACACACAGTAGCTCACATTTAGGAAATACAACATTAAATTACTTACATTATGAACGGGAATATACATATACCTATGTACAACGAATAACATTAGCTTCTGCGTGCGACTTCAGTCGTGTAAAAAGTTTTTCAGCGAAATTTAAGTAGCCTATGTTACTTTGGATTTTAGAAGTTTTGACATCGGTTCAATAGTTTTTTAATTTATCCATTACAATCAAACAATTAATCAAAACTTTCCTCTTTATAATATTAGTGGAGATGTAGATTATAACAAATTAACGTATAAGAGGTTATAAACAAGTACTACGTAGTAATAACAGGATATACCACGATATCTTCGTTAACGACGGTATTCTTCATTAGTTGGAATAACAATCATATTATTATACCGAAATGTCATCAGTCAGTGTCTTACCTTAACAACTGACATTCACCCATCCGCTACACTCTACAGCATTGTGATGAGAAAGCACGTCTCTCTGAATAGTGCTGAGTTAATGGTCTCATTACTTATGACATTGCAGTTACTCTGTTATAAGTATATGATTCAATTTTACAACATGTTGCAAGATATCGACTTTACATTCTACGGGTAGTTAAACTAAACCGCAAAGTTGGCTCTCATTCAATGACAAGTTTAAAAAGCGCACCCAGTTACCGTAGATACCTTTGAATTGAATGATGCCCCACGCTAGACTTTTAGGCCTCATTTAAGAAGTCACTAGGGTTCCTCGTTGGCGTCGGACGTCGGCCGACGATCTCCGGCCACCGTAGGCGCGGGCATGCGGACAGCGAGTAAAGGGCAACTCGCTGTCCGACCATGGACCATGCCCGGGTCGACGGCGCGTCGTGTTCCACGCGCGCCTCAAAGAGCGTCAGCAACATGACGAGGCCCCCTCTGCAGAGGGCCGAAGCCCGCCGGGGTCGTGGGACTCATCCCGTTACCGTGGCCCCGGTATGTAAAGGGTTATTGAAGGAACACCGTGGATTTTAGTCAGTAAAAGTCTGACAGTCCCTCCCACCCTGCCCGGAGTGGGAGGACTTAATTGATAATTTTACCACGTTAAAAAAAAAAAAGGGTTCCTCGTTAGTGTACCACCGACGTTATTAACTCATAGTTAATGCAATTAGTTAATGTTTGGCGTGTCCAATAACGAAAATGTAACAGTATACTTAGATATCGACAATAATAATGAACTGTCGCGTAGATTCTACGACTTTACGAGACCATTTAGGATACTTGAGGACCGTTTGGCAAGCGGTAGGTACACGTTCTGCACATTCACTCTTACAGCCTATGATTGCTTAAATACCATCATTATTAATACAACTCAGTGCTCTAATAGAAGTACTAAGTTCCCACGTTGCTAGAGCAGAGTAAAATGGATTACCTAGCTAAATGATAGCGATCACCACTGAGACCGCTAGGTGCTAATATTGCTGCAGTCAACAAGCGACAGAAATGTTTAACCAAGGCCTGGGGATTATTACAAAGTTATTACAACAAGTAATATTTTACAGCTACGCGAAGAGTTATGATTCTTAGGATAAAATGTGACCTTTGTATCCGCTGAGCTCCTATTACGTATAGATCGTCACGACTCACGACCAATCTTTGCACATCCCGTTGTTGGGTTGTGCACACTTTTCGATTTGAAAAGAGAAATTGACACTTAAATAATAGGGGTAATAATAGGTTTATGAGCCGAATACATGATTCTGACAATGGAATATTAAGAGCCATATACGAGGTAAATTGCTTCTTCGCATATGGCAATTAATATTCCAGATACTATTTTAATAAGATGAGTTTTCATTAAAGAATTGATGTAATTTTAATAGTAATAATACATTATTTTGTAAGATTTTATAATGATTGTTATTATGTAATGTATTGATTTTTAGGGGATTTTTTTCCTGAAATAAATGATTCTATTTAATAAAGTTTGTTTTGATCCTCATCTACACATAGTGGGTATGCAGCGTTGCGACACAGCGGGTTCAACGACTGACGGACACTCCGTATCGAGTGCAATTATAACAGGACCTCGGTATCTGCCAGGATTCGCGTAATGAATACGTAATAATTATTAAATGGTTGACGCACCAATTCAACCGACGCCAAACAGCCAACTAAGCTTTCTTAACATTGACACTAACCTTCTATCAGCATTTTCACAATAGCAGATTGGTGAATAGTAGATATTATTTTGCAAACAATATCAATCATGGCAAATAAACTGCGACAACCCATCAACTATCAGTAAAGAATGCTAAACGAGAGTAATGCTAAAAACATAGGCAAACATAAGGTACGTTTTATCTAGACGACACGTTAGCTAGCGTGGGAAATAGCAGCGATTCTAATCACTTCCTTTGGCCGTTTGCTCCACTGCTGCCAAGTATCGATAGTTTACTTGCTGAGACGACAGCTGTCGAGGCGAGGCGGTCGGTGTCGCAGGTCGGGGCGACACGCACCGCCGCCCAGCACCTGCGCCTGCGCCGCGCCTTTCTACACACACTATCCCAAACAAAACATGACTCAGACGGCGTATGTTTTCCTTTTGTTTTACTTCAGGTGTAATAAAATGCTTCGATGGATGTAATTGCTTTTATACGATACAGCTTTACTTAGTAAATAAATAAATTTGTATTAATAAAATGTGCTAAGTATTGGGTTTTTAGGGTCCCGTAGCCGAATGGCAAAAAACGGAACCCTTATAGTTTCGATATGTCTGTCCGTCTGTCTGTCTGTCTGTCTGTCCGTCCGTCCGTCCGTATGTCACAGCTATTTTATTCCGAAACTATTAGGAAACATGTGAAATTTGGTAGGTAGATGTATTCTGTGAACCGCTTTCCGATATTAAGAAAAAAAAAAAAAAAATTTAAAATAAAGGGGGGCTCCCCGTACATGGAACTGAAACTGAAAATATATTTTTTCATGAAACCTATGCGTGTGTGGTATCTATAGACAGGTCTTTAAAAATGACATTGAGGTTTCTAAAGATACTTTTTCATAAGGTTAATCGTTTAAAAGATATACGCTTCCAAAGTGGTAAAATGTGTGTTCCCCCCCCTTTAACTTCTATAATGATGGAGTGAAAAATCTAAAAAAAATATATGTCTGTAGATCTTGATGTAAACTTTCAACCAAAATTGGTTTGAACGAAATCAGTTCAGCAGATTTTGAGATACAGCATATTTGCTAAAACCGCAAATATAACTTTGTAATTCATACAAACACTATGAAAAACAAAGTTATTTGGCGTAGTTGTAAAAAATGTAAATAAGCTAGTTTTAAGAAATTTGTAAGGTTTTTTTTCGTCAAAAAAATATACATATTATATTATATTATTATAGTTACTACGGAACCCTTCATGGGCGAGTTTGACTCGCACTTGGCCAATTTTTCTGTTGTAAATTTGTCAGTAGTAGCCCGGAGTTTGGCAGTTGGTGATATGATAGCCCCCCGCCCCCGTGCCTCGGTGCGCACATTAAGCCTCTGGTCGTGCGCCTGATCTGTCTCCGGTGGTGTCGGCTGGCCGACCCATCGGACTGTGACAGTACAGGAACAGAGAGTGCACCTGTACTTGCACATACTATAATTATCTCCTGCGCAGCTGGCAACTCGCCACCATGGCCGCCATGGCCAAAATTGGCTAGGAAGGCTATATATATTTTTTTGGAGAAATATTATCTACAAGTACCTGCTACACATCGTTCAATGAGTCATTCATGTATTATTTAACTGTTATGCAGGAGCGCATTCGGTCACACATACCCGCTAGCACAGATCGATCGTGCTAACAACCACCTGGTGCGCTCCCCTGACCTGCTGAGCGAGCACACGAGGGCGAGCTACTAATGAGCGGTAAACTCCACTCTACTAACTTGTTCGCAACGCAGTTAGTTCGGCTGTTTAATGGTTTAGATAGCGGAACTGTGTAAACTCGCAATTAACGTAGCTGCTTGCTGGAGCAACCAAATAAACAGAGTGGATGTATGTCCATCATTGCATCATAGTATGGACCCTCAGCTAACATTTACTTACATTTTTTTTATTAAAAGGTTTGTTTGTAATGGATAATCTCAAAAAGCACACGACCGATTTTTTGTCACTAATTTAAATAAATTTACATTATCAGCACTACTTTATTTTCGCTGAAAAAGCCTTTTCATGCGAGTGAAGCCGCGGGCAAATATTAAAATAAAGTCAGCATCCTTTAAGAATAAATTAAGAGTGACTAAGTGGCTCATCTTTTTCTTTTGAGAGAATTTAAATATTAACCTTGTTTAAAATTTATAAAGAAATTTAATTATAATTTTTAACAATTATGTACGGTCGGCCAAGAAAGTGGTGTACCAGTTTTGATTTAGTTTCCCGGTCATCGAAAATTACAACAAGGTTCGTTATAAAAAGATATTACTGAAAGAGACAACATTATCATGACGTAAACCTATGTATTTAGTATTCATACGTCATATCTATACTAATATTATAAAGCGGAAAAGTTTGTTAGTTTGTTTGTTTGTTTGTTTGTTTGCTTGAACGCGCTAATCTTTGAAAGTACTGGGTGGATTTGGATGAAATTTGGTATGGAAGTAGCTTGAAGCTTGAGGAAGGTTATAGGCTACTTTTTACCCGACTGTAAAAAAGGAGAGTTATGTTTTTATCGTGATAGAATCCACGGGAGCGAAGCCCCGCGAGAGTACTAGTGTCACATATAAGTACATGACATTTTAACCTTTAGTATAAATGAAAAGGACATTAGTTTCTACAAAGCAATTGAAATGTTTCCAAACAAAAGTAATAAAAACTATTTAGACAACCGAATTCCATTTGAAAAAGAAAACTGACAATTGACATTTTGTCAAATATATGCAAAAAATCGATATATTTTCCGTGTTATTTTTCAATCAACTGCATATAAAATCATCTCAATGCCTGCCAACTTGACCATTGCCGAAAGAGCACAAATAATTGCCCAATTTAATGAGGGAAGCAGTATCAGTGCGATATCCCGGAATTTGAATATATCGAGGCGTTCTGTCCGCTTTTGGATTCGTCGTGAAGGAGAGGAGGGAAGTTTGTTGGATCACAGAAGAAGTGGTCGCCGGCCTGCACTCTCCAATAACGATAGAGAATTCATGAGACGGGAATATGAAATCAATGGTTTTAAGCCCACAAAACATTTTGCGGAGATGTTCGATGTGAGTGCCCAAACAATAAGGAATCATCTACATTACATGGGGTTGCACCACAGGCATTACGCCAAGAAAATATATTTGACGGATGCTCACAGACTTGCTCGTCTTAACTTCGCCAGAGAGCACTTAGAATTTGATTGGTCTAATACAGTGTTTTGTGATGAAAAAACGTTTAAATCCAGTCAGCATGGACGTCTTCACCTTTGGCGATATAATTCAACACGGTATAAAGATGATCATGTAATCCCAAATAGAGAATCAGGTCGAATTTCCGTAAATATTTGGGGCTGGATGAGTACGGATGGTGTAGGAGAATTGTGTTCTCTACCTCCTCGAGCGACGGCTGTAAATTATATCGACGTGCTTCAGAATGCAATGCTACCGACAGTCCGTAATGTTTACCCGGAGAACGAAGTGCCACAATTTGATTTTGTTCAAGATAATTGTTCAATTCATAATGCGAGGATCGTAAGAGCCTGGTTTCGTTCACACACTGACGTAAGGGTAATTCAGTGGCCCTCAAGATCGCCGGACCTCAACCCGATAGAAAATCTTTGGGGCCTTATGGTCCAACGATGGTCGCATCAAAATGAAAGAACCAAACAAGCTCTTATTAGTCACTGTAATTATATCTGGGAGGAAATGCGGGGAACCGATATTTGCTCACGGCTTGTTGGTTCAATGAGGTCTCGTCTTTTAGAGGTTATAGAGGCCAACGGCGGTTACACCCGTTTCTAATTTTTAAAAATTTTCAATATCTTCTAAATATTACTATATATGCTATGTTTTTGTTTGTTATAAGTATTTTAAAATTGATTGTAGAAATTTAATAAAAGGATAAATCTATTTTTAGCTTGTTTTTTATTGATATTGTAATTACAAGTTTACAGAAATTGTAGGTTTGTGGACTCGCCTTGTGCCTTTACAATTTTATGTAACTTGTTGATTACAATTCTGAATTTGTAGATACAATTTTGTCATCAAAATCTACAGCCCCCCGCCGTTGATTTTACGACGTCATTGGTTCCATCAAGTTCAAACTAAGAACAGCTGTCACGTTACAAACAGTAATAGTCGTTATCAATAATCAGATAAAGACAGCAATAGAAGTTGTCAGATCGATCTGCAAGCGAAACTAATCTTTATCACCTATGAATCTGCAAGCGATATTCAACCTTAGGGTGGTACACCACTTTCTTGGCCGACTGTACATAGTTAGGTTTAGTATATATGTATATATATGGCGGGATTGTTAAAAAATATATATTTTTTGTATTAATTTCATTGATCTAGTTCAGCAGCAGCTGTACTTTTGCGCCTATGATGTTGACCAAATACGTTATAGCAACTTTATATCTTCTATACTAATATTATAGTTAAAGCGGAAAAGTTCGACCACATCATCATTTACCATCAGGTGAGATGGTGGTCAAAGGCGAACCTAAAATAATTATCAATAAAAAAAAAATTAAAAAATGTATTTCAACCGATTTAAAAAAAAAAGAGGAGGTTCTCAATTCGCCTTGAACTTTTTTTTATGTATGTTACCTCATAACTCGCAGATGCCTGGACCGATTTGGAAAATTCTTTTTTCCTTTGAAAGGGCATACTTTCTAGTTGGTCCCATTGTCATCACGTTTGGATCTGATGATGGAATCATGGAGAATTCGAGGAAACTCTTCAAATACTATAGGCACGCCTATAGCGTTTCGGGTATTTCTTATAGTACATTGTGCAGTTTCTCTCGAAAAGCACCATTTGAGGAAGTGGAACTGATGATGAAGACCCCAGATGGCCACCGAAGTATTTCGTGGATTGCGATTAGATTACTTGAATATGGATGTTAAGCACTTTATGCTCGTCACAATGCATATGGTGAAGTAGAGCTGATGGTGAAGTACCAGGAGAACTCCTCAAAAATTAACGGCTCTGCATCGGGAATAGCAATATTTTGTAAAAGGTGAAAAGTAGTTTACATTTTGGCTTTTGTAACTAGATAAATTACAAACCGACCCACTAAAAGCGTGAAAAAAAAACTTTTTAGCAAAAAATAGAACTGACTTCCATATAAAAACACTACAAAGACTAAAATAACTTTAATTTCGGTAGTCGGTGTCATTGTTTTGTATTTTCTTTTTTTATTGACACCGCCTTCTCATTATTACTTCTTCTTATTTTTGGACGTGCTAATCTTCGAAAGTACTGTGTACTGTACCGTGGACACGGTAATATTATACATATTACCGTGGCGTGGATTTGGATGAAATTTGGTATGGAAGTACTACTTAAGTAAGGTTATAGGCTACCTTTTACTCGACTGCAAAAAAGGAGGGTTATGTTTTTTCGTGTTAAAATCCACGGGAACGTAGCCCAGCGCAATTGATAGTATGAAATAGAACAGCATGGACTTCCTCATTTATTTTTATGGATCATTTCAGTTTACAGGAGAACTTACCATCAGGTGAGATGGTGGCCAAACGCGAGCCTATTATCTATATCTATATATATAAAAGAAAGTCGTGTTAGTTACACCACTTATAACTCAAGAACGGCAGAACAGATTTGGGTGAAAATTGGTATGGAGGTAGCTTAGAGCCAGGAGACGGATATAGGATTTTTATCCCGGAATTCCCACGGGATCAAGATTTAAGAGGGAAAAACATCCCACGCGAACGAAGAAGAAATGGAGAGTAGGGTAGGGGTAGGGTTGGTGTAGGGTAGGGGTAGTGTAGGGGTAGGGGTAGGGGTAGGGTAGGGTAGGGGTAGGGTAAGGGTAGGGTGGGGGTTGGGTAGGGGTAGGGTAGTGGTAGGGTAGGGGTAGGGTAGGGTAGGGTAGGGTTGGGGTATGGTAGGGGTAGGGTGGGGTAGGGGTAGGGTAGGGGTAGGGTAGGGTAGGGTTAGGGTAGGGGTAGGGTAGGGGTAGGGTAGGGGTAGGGTAGGGGTAGGGTAGGGTAAGGGTTAGGATAGGGGTAGGGTATCGGTTGGGTAGGGGTAGGATACCACGCGAACGAAGTCGTGGCGGGTCAGCTAGTAACTATATAAAAGCGAAGTACCACTCACTGATTAATCACGAAATCTCAGAGACTACAAGTAGTAGGGCTCTCAAATTTTGCATGGGGGTTTCTTTTAGTACGTAGATGCTCGCTAGGACGGGATTTTGCGAAATTCTCACGGGATCGGGATTTACACGGGAAAAACTTCCCACGCGAACGAAGTTGCGAGCAACTGCTAGTCAAAAATAAAAAAACCGGTGAAATCAACAGACAACTAGGAAATCTCATGGGGCAAATGATAGCAAATGGTGATAACCCGAGGACGAAGCAGTTTCGTTGTATATTCTCACGCGAGACCGGCGCGGACGCAGCGCCTCGGCACCGTTCACTAATGAAAGCACATTCGCTACGCTTTTCGGATATGCAACTGAAATGGACTTTTCGCAATTTGCCGGATTCTGGGCGAAATTTATAGTGCAGTGAAACGCTGGTTAAGCATTAAAAACATTTGGAAAGGACGACGTAAATAAATAATGTTGTCACGCAAAAATCTGTGAGTATGCAGCAAGATTGTTTTCAGGAGATTCAGTTAGAAATGGCGTCATATAAATGTAGCTTTTGTTATAAAATCCTAGCTCATATAACAAGCAAGAGACGGAGCACGACACAGCTGAGTTTGTGTCTGTGTGTGTATGTGTGTGAGCTGTGCATTTAGCGAGCAGCCTTCACCTCATTTCACTAAAATCTCGGTCTCAACAAGTCGAAAACAATGCGAAAGTGTTGTGCGCGCACTTTCCACTAGCGAGTGAAGCATCAGCACATTGCACCGGCTCGACATACGGCACACGACACAAACAATAGCCGTGTGAGCTGCTTTCATTGAGTGAGAGGCCTCCAAAACGCAAGCAAGTTTCTCTTAAGCCGGCTCTACACGTTGGCCAACACAGTGGCGAATGTAGTGGCCAATGCGTATTGGCCAACGTGTAGACGGCGTGTTTGTGCATGTTGGGTGCACAAACACCCCCTCTACACGTTGGCGAATAGTCATTGGCCACTACATTCGCCACTGTGTTGGCCAACGTGTAGAGCCGGCTTTATGTGGACTATTTTACTTTGAATATTATGACTACCTACGTAACTCGTAACTACCTACATGTCTCAAGATAGAAAACACCGTTATCCTGTTTCCTTCTAAACTTTAATAGGTACATAAATAAGATACAATTAGTTTTATATAGATGTCTGTTCTATTATATCTTTCTGAATAACGCGCTTTGTGCACCGGACGCGCACTGCCCCAATGGAAAAAAAAATCAGTTAACCTTTTTTTATTTGGTTTATTAAAGTCGTAAAGCGGTTCACAGAATACATCAATCTTTCAAGTTTCAACTGTGTAGTCCTGACAGTTTCGGAATATAATGGCTGTGACATTCGGACAGACAGAAATAATGAATCTAAAAGGCTTTCATTTTCTGTCATTCAACTATGGAAACCTAAAAAATAAGAAAAACCACCGACAGTGAGTGGGGATCCAAGCCATCGATGGTTAGGGCTCCAGAGAAAATAAACTCGTCCCAAATCGAACAATATTGAGGACACCCACCCACATTGAGTATCAGGACCTTCAAACCAATACAACTTTTCCAAGAACTGGGTATTTGTGCCATAGTTGTTACAAACAACTTAGAATCCACGAGTTTGTATTTCGAAGCAAGTTAGTAATGATTAGTTCTAGTCATCTACTTATTCATCAGCAAGTACTCGCCATAATCCAAATGAGTTCTCATTTGGCTAATAGCAAGTACCTGCAAAGGCTACCAAAACTAATGTCACCAAAATAATGTGGTGAACAGTCTACAACCTGTCCCACCTAGGGCGAAACATTTGGTTTGTGTTTAACTATTTGATTATGTTGATGAGTACTACAAAGACAGCATAGTGCCTTCCTGCCTTGCTTATTTTGTTTCCACCCAATAAAAGTCGGTTTAATATATTTTCTGGGTAGCCAAAGTTGCTTCAACAGGGGAGTTTCATGTTGGCATCATTAATTTACAATGCTTTCAATATACCCAAACACTGGCAAGAAAACATGCCATATAGACACAACTAATATGATCATATGTAAAATTAGAAATGTATGTTTCAGAGCAATAATTCTGATTGTTCATGAAGTACTACAATAATATAATGTTATAAAGAACATTGTGGAAAGTTTACTAAATATAAAACAATAGGAAAGGCTATTATTTTATATTTGGCAACATTTAAGTCTTCAGCACAAAGGTGCTGAAGACTTAAATTCCACAATACTTAGTTATTTATGAGACTTAATTAATATTTAAGTTATGCTAAGTACAAAATTAAATAAGTTAGCAGTGACACACATTAACCAGACAATTACTTAATGAAACCTTTTTATGGAACAAGAATACTCTGGTCTATATAAATTTATTAATACTTCATTTACTCCAAAAAGGCATGCAGTGTCGTTAAAATATGCAGTTATTTTATTTTACTGTCAAGGCTGAATTTTTTTAAATGAAAATACCTGTCAGTTATGGTAGGTAGGTACAGTTAGTTAGGTACTAGGACACAGATAATGGTCGAATTTCCATTCATTGTTAGAGATAATACCTGTGCTTTGCAAATATTTGAGATAACAGTGGAGTCATTTGTAACAGTATGCATTTATGTGAGTGTAATATTCAGTGCTTGATTAAAAGACATACATAAAAAAAAAATATTTGTTAATACCATTAAGTACTTAATAATGTACTTGCTTGTGATGAAAACATTACTTCAATAAGAAAAAGATAAACTTACAGGTAAAACACCTCAAGGAAGTGGATAGTATACATTTATCAGGATCGAAATTACAATGGCTTCTGTGCTCAGTATGACAACGAAATCCATATGAATTGTTTACCAGGTAAGAAATTACTTATATCATAGATTTGAAAGCTAAAAGTGCCTTCACTCTCCAGTGAATCTTGAAGGTTAATTCAGTAAGTAACAGAGTTTCTCTACCTGGAAACTCAAGTTTGCTTACATTTTAAATGAAATTAAGTAAATAACAGTAGTGAATATTGTAAGAAATAATACTCAATAATTGTATCAAACTCAATTTAATAGGAGACTGAGACCAACAGTCAAATACGAATTTAATTAATCATTGTGCTAGCCTTCGACCTTTCACAGACGCCCAAAGTTAGGAGCTAGTTATAAGTTAAAATAATTAAGTACGTATAAATTGTAATGAACATTTAATCTTAGCAGATTATTAATTATTGGAGATTGTATACAGAAAAACAAGTCAAGTAAAGGTGTACACCAACCTGCTAGAAGTGCAGCGCCGCGTCGCCTCCAAACAACGTCCACCTTCATAATGTTGAAATAACAAACAAAACTATTCACCTACATTAATTGATTTACTTAGATCAATTAGTTCATAATGCACTTTCTTTTAATAATGTAGTGTTCAAAAAAATACACAAAATTATACAACAAAACATTAAACTTTGATGTCACGAAAATAAAACATTAAAAAGAAACATCACCACTAAAATATCACTCATTAACTGTCTGACTGACAGATGAAACTGAAGGAAAGGAGTAGGGAAGTAGAGGAGGCAGTGTTGCCAACAGTTCAACTAGCTCTCCACCAGATCCAACTTCTAAAACCACCAGAAAACCACTAACAAAAATGGGTCCTACTCTAAAAATCGCTACAATTTACACAATTTTTTTAGTTTTTACGAAAGAAAACAGTATTCATTTATTATTACTTGTATTAGTAAAAAATGTTCTATAATATGACGTAATAAAATATTTTAAGTCAGTATATCAACGTACAAGAACTTTTTTCTGCACCATCATCGTCGGTTTCACATTTATATGATGCTTTGCTACCAATTTGTTTTATAATTTTTATTGGAATTTCATAATCATTGCAGCATTTTTCTTCCAATCTTAAACCACAGCGTGTTTTTAATATTGCAGTTAAAATATTCAACTTCATTCTGTTCCTCTGCTTATTTTTTATTACATTCTTACTGCTAAACAGTCTCTCAACATCGGCATTAGAATTAGGTAGTTTTAAGAGAGTAATGGCAAAAGTCACTAATTCCTCAAATCTAGAGTCACATTGAGCATCTTTGAAATGCAAAACTTCATTCCAAATTTTTTTGTATGAATTTGTCGCCATAGATCATCAACTCTTGCCATTAGTTCTGCACTTTTATTGTGCCTACGCAGTGAAAGTAAATTAAGTACATTAATGAAGTAAAAATAATATATTTCGTAAAGTTTTAGTGGCTTAGTAGTTGAGTAATAGCACTTTCAGTAATTGAATTCTACTTGACCACTAGAAAAAACCACCAGCCACTAAAAGCAATATTTGGCCACTAAAAGGGGGGTTGAAACCACCAGTTTTAGTGGAAAATCCACTAAGTTGGTAACACTGAGAGGAGGGCGAAAGCACTCAGTGTTGCCACCTTTGAAATGAAGTAACTTTCCAAAATATTGTATGGTTCTCTGGTTGATGACGGTGGATTTCAAGCTTTATGGCTCTTATGTATGTGTACTCCACCCCTAAGGATACCCACTGAACTGGACCGCCAAACACACAATCACATACGTATGCAAGTCCGCACAATGTTTTTGGCAACTCCCTTGTGATTATTCGTGAGCCCGAAGAAATTATCACGACGATCACTTTCTATTCCAATTCCAAAAACCAATATGGTTTCAGAGCCGAAATTGCAACTGAGGATGTAGTTATTGCATTCTCTGAAGAGGTTACTAAGCGTATGGATAACAAGCAGCGGTGTCTTCGTATATTTTTAGATATCTTAAAAGCTTTTGACACTGTCTCTGCGCCCATACGTCAATCAAAACTGGAACGGATGGGAATTCGTGGTCCTGCACTTGATATTTTTTCCAGTTATCTGAAAAACCGTTCCCGACAAGTTCAATTGGATGAGGTTATAAGTGACTAGTACTCACGCGGGGCTTCGCTCCCGTGGATTCTATCACGGTAAAAACATAACTCTCCTTTTTTGCAGTCGCGTAAAAAGTTGCCTATAACCTTCCTCAAGCTTCAAGCTACTTCCATACCAAATTTCATCCAGATCCACCCTGTACTTTCGAAGATTAGCGCGTTCAAGCAAACAAACAAACAAACAAACTTTTCCGCTTTATAATATTAGTATAGATACAGCTAGAATTAAATACGGCGTTCCACAAGGCAGCATTCTAGGCCCAACGTTATTCCTCATCTACATTAATGATCTGTGTTCACTTTCACTAACAAAGTGCTCCATATTTACCTACGCTGATGATACAGCCCTACTTCTTCAAGGCAATGATTGGAACGAAATTATAAAATACGCTCAGAAGGCCCTGGACATTGTTATGAACTGGTGTAACATTAATTTGCTCTTGAATGCGGAAAAAACGCAGTTTGTTTTATTTTCTATAAGCATTAAGACTATATACTACAGCCTAATATAACTCGTACTATTATAGCTCACACCTATTCTCAAAATTCTTGCTGTACCTGTCCTGCTCTTACATCTACACCCTGTATAAAATACTGGGCCGTCCAGATTGACAAACACCTGAACTGGTATAGGCAACTTGATACTCTAGTTAGTCGAACGCGTAAACTTATTTCCATCTTTAAGAAACTTTGCGATTCGGTTGAGTCAGAAACGCTAATGATGGTCTATTACTCACTCTGTCAGTCTCTTCTCCTATATTGTTTACTAGCTTGGGGTGGTGCTTGCAAAACATACCTTTTGAAATTAGATAGAGCTCAGAGAGCAGTTCTTAAAGTTATATTCCGCAAGCCCTACTACATTGGAACTTTTTAGAGAATTCTTTTCCCATATTCCTAAATCATACACCCTCCTTAATTTCACATATACCCAAGGATCTTCTACCTATATACCTACACTACTCACGTATACATTCTACACTACTCCTAACATAACACACGCCCTCTCACTCAAACACCACAATTATTATCGTTAATTATTCCTTTTCTTTTTATTTTGTACGATTGATCATCATAATAATATTGTTTGTTATCTTTATAAAACCTTGTTTCTGGTGTAAACAGATTTTTGATCTACTAAGATTGTATTAGAATCACTGGTCCTGTCAAACCTAGTTTGGGAGCCAGTATATATTTATGCATATTATGTGTACATTGTACTTGCCATCTTTGTAAACATATTATTAAACGTATTATCTATACTATATACTATATATATATAATATATAGCGTGGAAAAAACATCCCCCGATTTTGAAACATTCTTCATTAGTGCTCCGCTCCTATTGGTCTTAGCGTGATCATATATAGCCTATAGCCTTCCTCGATAAATGGGCACACTGATAGAATTTTTCAAATCAGAACCGTAGTTCCTGAGATTAGCGCGTTCAAGCAAACAAACAAACAAACAAACAAACAAACAAACTCTTCAGCTTTATAATATTAGTATAGATATAATAATATTATAAAGCTGAAGAGTTTGTTTGTTTGTTTGTTTGCTTGAACGCGCTAATCTCAGGAACTACCGTTCTGATTTGAAAAATTCTTTCAGTGTTAGATAGCCCATTTATTGAGGAAGGCTATAGGCTATATATCATCACGCTAACACCAATAGGAGCGGAGCAGTAATGAAGAATGTTTCAAAATCGGGGGATTTTTTTTCCACGGGGACGAAGTCGCGGGCGGAAGCTACTAAGGTAAACGCAGGTATTAACGACCCCCCTAAGGCAATTTTAAAATCAATCATATTTTTTTAGTATACAGGTTCCTCTAAAGATTAATAGTTTCATTTTATATGCTAGTGTTATGTATAAAAAATGTATTTACTGAATCAAATACATTTAAACACAGGATTATCTTGTAAAAAATAATTTACAATGTGACTTAGTCGATTGTTGCAATTACCGACCCATAAAAACGGCTGTGAGGCTATTAACGATTTTAATGCAGCTATTTCCGATCGTGTATGAGAGGAGGCCTTTGTACTACTTATTTGTATTTTATTTGTAATACTTATTTGTATTTTGTTATTATCGTTATTTTTAATCAAAACAAATTAGTACTTCTTCTTCTACCTATGAACTAAATAATTATAAACTTTTAAATTAATCAACTTAATACTATTAATACACATATATATTTTAACTTAAGGATTTCAAACTCTAGGATATTTCCTTATGCTATTGAGATCATAATCATTTTTTGAAAATTATAATATTAATCATCACAGTCATTGGTTCACCTCTTTTTAGAAATAAATTGCAACTAATTAGTTACATATATGATTTGGTACAATTGGTGCTTACAAACGAAACATTAAAGTCACTTAAAAATACATTCATCATCAGACTCACTGCTATATAAGACTCGGACGTTTAACTGTCTCTCTTGCAGAGTCTGACTCTAATAGACGTACGGTAGTTTCTGTTTCAAAAGAATCTCTATCATTAATTAAAGTACTATTAGAATGTTCATGTCCTTTTTAAGATTCATTTTCTAACTCACTGTTACAAAGCACGCGATGCTTTGCTGCTTCCTTTGGAAGTAAATTAAAATCGAATTCGCTATCTGATTGATATTTACTAGGTCCTGCTACAGGAGAATCTTCTTTGTTAACCGCATTCACTTTTTTAATAGGTTTATTCTTCTTTAAGGTCGTTGTTTTCTTCAAAAATTCTTTTTGTTACCTTTTTTCCAAGATTTCTTGTTATCTTTTTATTTTCTTTGTCTTCTTTTTCTTTTATAATTCTCCTTTGATATTCCATAAACTCATCAGATATGGCTACTGTCGGCGTGAGTTTTTTTATTTAATGCTTTCTTTTTATTGTAATCGATATTATTCTTCGGAAAGTAAAGAGAATTTTTGAAAGGTGTTGCATAATTATTAAATGGTGTGGGAATAGCAGAGCTTTCGCTTATTTTTGGAGCGGCCTCTTTGGTTGCATTTTCGGGTGATGGTGTATACTTCTGTAGTGTTTGTAACAGCTCCGCGGTTATTTCAATTAAAGTATTATTTTCTGGTGCAAGAATCGAAGTGTACAAGAGTCTTAACTCGTTGGTAGATGGTAGAAGTATATTATATTGTTGAGGAGTAGATGTCTGCAGAAACTGGTTGAACTCATCTTGTACAGTTAATAAGTTTACAGTAGGCGACGAGGGTAGAGGTTTTTCAATAAACAAGGATACGTTTGATGCCTCTTCTCCCAATACTTCTGAACCTTGCTCTATTGGGATTACTCTCTGCAACTATATCAAAATTTAGGATAGCCTCAGATATATCTGGCGTTTCATTCACAAAATTGTTATTTAGTGTTGTGTCCCCTAACTGCAGAATACTTCCACTTTCTTGATTTATGGCGTTTTTGGGGGTAATTTTCATCCAATATTCGAATAACTTTTTATAAGTTGGATCGCCCATCCATTGGCCTCCCGAATCTTTAAAAGTTTGTAAGGTTATAGGTGACAATCTAGCCTCGAAATCATGTTTAAATTCTTCTGCATATTCAGATGTAGTTATATGACTAATGTCTTCAGTATGTTTTAAATTTGGCAACAGTTTACTGTAGTTTATTTTAGATGAAATGGATATAATCCACAAGATTGAAATCCGCTCTGTATGGTTTCAGGCTTAAGGCATTGGTCAAAACATTTTTTTACTGCCGGAGCAAAATCAGTGCGTTTAAGCTTGGCATAGTTATTTTGAATTCTGAATTCATGCACAAAAGTCCTCCATGTTCCTTTGACTGGTCTGAAAACAGCTCCGTCAAGCGGCTGTAGTATATGTGTAGAGTTGGGAAGTAAAGCTACCGGGATGATTGCTTTTTCTTTACAGAATGTTGATAGTGGAAGTGATATGTGAGATGTGTGACCATCTAAAAACAAAACTACTGGAAATGGTATTTCATTTGTTACAAGCCACGGATAGAAACAGTTGGTAAAATATTCATAAAATGCTTCTGTGTTCATCCAACCCGATTCCGTGTTACCAAGTCTCCATCCACGAGGTAATGTAGGCACAAGATTTTTTGGCAAACGTTTATACGGAAAAAGTATCATTGGAGGTGCTAGATTTCCGTCAGCTGAAACGTTCACAAGCACAGTCAAGCAGTCTTTTTCGTCATTAGCAACACGATTATACACTCGTTTGCTACCTCTGCTGACCAAAACTTCTTTCTCTTTTGGGCATAAAAAGAAAGCAGTTTCGTCACAGTTAAACACTCGTCTAGGATCTTCTAAAGCATGATGCAGATTATTTGTCATAAAATGATTGTTCACTCTGTCGAACCACGCACGTATAGCTGCTTCTGTGACTTGATTTCGGCTTGAAGGAAGATTTTGTGCAACGCGTTTAGATACTGCTGAATGTCTCTTTATAAAATTCTCAAACCAATATCTGCCAGGCACACCATTTTTAAAAGGGTTTGGATGATTTAAGTTATGGACTAGCTTAGCCACTGCTTCTAATAAATTTTTTTTTGGAATTGGAAATCCCATTTTACCAAGGTAGTGAATCCAGTCTACAATCTGTTTTTCTTCACTTAAATTAAGAACCGGCTGAACTCCGCAAATTTCATTCTTATATTTCCCGTCCTGTTTGTCTCGTAATGCAGTTTTGGGAATATTAAACCTTTTTGATGCCTCATATACACTTGTACCGTCATTAATTGCTTTGATTGCTTCGGCGAGTTGTGTTTCACTGTATACTTTTCGCCGTACTTCTGGAAAAAAATATAATTGTACGTTTTATGTTGCTTTAGCCAAGAAGTAACATTTATTAATAGGTACCTAATATGTCATAAAAGTAGGTGAGAAACTAAGTAATCTATATACGATCGGTAATAGCTTCTTATAGTTGCTATTGCCGACCCTCATGGGTCGGTAATGAAGTATGTAAGTATAAACATAAATTGTATTACCGACTCATAAAAAAATGGTTATTTTAATTTAATTGACCTTCGGACTATAAAATAGATTATAATTGATTAATGTCACAAAAAATATGAACAAATGCACGCTGTTTTAAACACAAAAACAATGATTTATTACTGTAACTATTCAATATCGATCCTTGAAAAATATCATAACTTTGGTTAAATTGACAACGCTAAAAGGTAAAAATTAGACAAAAAAGTTTAGTCGCTAATAGATTTTTATAAAGACTGATAGCTTAGATTTAAACTGGTCCATAAAAATACTTGTGTTAGTGTGATTTAATAACATAAAAGAAAAATAAAACGAAAAGTTACGTTGCTGCCATTGCCGACTTATGGGTCGTTGATAGCTGCCACGACTAAAACTGATGAAGCTAACACCATCCCATTTTAATTTAAAGTTTTATCGTTTCAAATTATTTTTTATTGATAAAATGTCGTAAGAAATCAAGAGTTGACACTTAAATGAATACATTTAATAATGAGAGATAAAGTATAGACGTCATTTGTTTGTATAAATGTCTTAAATAGAAAAGTCACGTACTTACTTGAAGGAACAAGGGAACAGTACGACACGTCCTGCGTCCACGCTGCCCCGCAGTAACTGACGTATTTTATCTTTTTTTGCACAGCTACCCCACACTAACGTAAAAGTATACGATGCTCAAGGAATAAACGCATGTGTAACTTTGCCTACCTATAGCTAGAATAGTTCTGGAAAGGTAAAGATTTCGAATTACTTTTATAGGTCGGTAATAACTACAGATTTTCGATGGGTCGTTGATACCTGCGTTTACCTTATATTATATTATTAGATAGTAGATGTTTTAAGTGTGGTGTCATGTTTTATGAGGCTTTATTTAACCAAGGGACGAATTAGTCATACAATCTCACACGCTAACGCATAACTCATTATTATAAAATAAATCTCATTATTAATAAATGAATTCTATTCACAAAAAATCCACCCTGTTCCTTCAACTGCCCTTAAGTTTTGGGGCCACGGTAACTCGTTAGACCATTCCCGCAAACCTGGACTTTCTTGGTGCTTTAATTATTTACATAAGTTTAAAATATACTATAATTTGATCCCATAGTCAAAATATATGTTTATTATTTATTTATGAAATACTTTATTGTACACCTTACAATATTTCAATGAATACAAAAATTTAAACAAGTGTACAATGGGCGGTCTTATCGCACAGGGCGATCTCTTACAGGCAACCTTTGGATGGACAAACTTAAAGGAGACAGATTAAGGACTGTCAGTGTACAAACATCATAAACAATATTATTTGAACATAATAACATAAAGTACATACATACAATACCAAAATCATATACTAATAAATATTACATGTATAATTGAGAAAGAAGGAGAAAAGTTATAGGGAGAGGTAATGCTCCTTCACCATTCTTTCTTTCCCTTGAGCACGCCTCACTTCTATCGGTAATGCATTCCACAAATGAGCTGCTTGTATAGTAAACGATTTGTCAAAGAAAGAAGTGGAATGCATACGAATACTTAACTCTAGATTTTCCGATGATCTCAAGGATCTAGAATGTGTGTCAAAGAGGAACCGTTCCTTAAGATAAAACCGGTCAAGTGCGTGTCGGGCCACGCGCAGTCATGGGTTCCGTAGTTTTTATAACAGCCAAGTGCGTGTCGTATTCGCTAACTGATCGTTTCGTGCCATGCTCTAACTAAAAGCCAAACATGACTACCTAACTAATTTGATTGCCTACATAAATCCTCACCTGATCCGACAATTTTTCACGTAAAATTTTAATTTTTTTTAGAGATTTGTATAATGAAATGAAATGAAATATTTATTTTGTAAATTGGTTATAAATAACACTTTTACACGTCATGTTTTTTTGCGTGTTAAGTTTAGCTAGATGAGGCCGGTATTTCCTAACTGACTACTCTGAGAAGAAACACCGAAACAAACTCAGAGGTCATAATCTCTTTTAAAGTCCAGACAATTTGTATTTTTATATGAGAAGCATGTAGGTTCATGTCTGTGGTATTCTTTTGAGGAAATAACCAAGCAAATTTGAGCGGACCTGTCCGGACAGTGCAAGCATTTGTCAGTTATCCTGTAGCTCAACTTAGAACTTAAGGAGCTCAACAATTTGACAAAAAATACCAACGGACATTTGGGTAGGCCACACAAGTACTCAAACTGCTTGACATCAATAATTAAATAAATTATAGTGAAAGTAAAAACAACGAAGAAAGAATAACCTACATTGTCCTCACATTAACAATAATGAAATAATTATATATAAAAAAAAACAAAAACAAAATAAATAGGTATATACAATACTTAACAGAACAAATATTTTGATCAATAAAAAATAAATCAACTATCAAAATTTAAAAATAAAAAAGGCTCACGTATATCACTGGAGCAGCTCATTCCCAAGCCTTCTTGTCCTCAATATAATCTTTAACAGTGTAAAAAGCTTTCTGACATAGCTTACGTTTTATAAATAATTTAAATGTTTGACACAATCCTCAACTAATTTAATTACTTAAACACAACTAACTATAATTTTACTGGACAGAAACTGTTTTTTAACCGACTTCTAAAGAAGGAGTAGGTTATCAATTCGTTACGTATATATAATATATATTTTTTTATGTATGTGCACCGATTACTCCGTCAATTGTGGATCGACTTAGAAAATTATTTTTTCGTTTGAAATGGTATGCTCTCGAGGTAGTACCATTGTCACCAAATTAGAATTTGATGAAGGGATCTCATGGGAATCGAAGGAAATCCTCAAATTTTAAAGGCAATCGTATAGCGATTTTGGTATTTTTGATAGTAACTTGTGCATTTGCTCTCAGAAATCACCATTTGGTGAAGCGGAACTGATGAAGAAGATCACAGATGGCCACCGGAACTACTCAATAATAAGTATTTCACGAATTTATTGTCGTCACAATGTGAATGGTGAAATGGAGCTGATGGTGAAATACCAGGAGAACTCCTCAACAATTAACGCCCCTGCATCGGGAAAAGCAATATTTTGTAAAAGGTGATGAGCAAGTTGACATTAGGCTATTGTAACTTAGATAAATTATAAACATAAACAGACCCACTAAAAAGCGAGAAATATAATACAATAAAATTTTATTTACCACTTTTTTGGCGTCATTAACGTGTATACTCATGCCAAATTACAAATTTCTAGTATCAATAGTTTTTGAGCTAAACCGCGGACAGACGGACAGACAGACGGACATGGCGAAACTATAAGGGTTCCTTGTTGACTACGGAACCCTAAAAAGGAGTAAAAGGATTAAAGAGTACATTATAAAGTAAAGAAAGTAAGTGAAAATTCCGGCGAAACCTAATAGGAAGCTATTTGAGCTGAGCACGAAAATTCTGTTTTGTGGGACAGTGTTGTACTTTTTTAAAATTATTATTTGCTACACATAAATCTACATTGTAAGAACTACAATGAAACCACGGAGCAGGATTAGATTTATGTATGTTGAAAAAGATAGTACAAAAAAAATTATACGGATAGTATTTATAAAAAAATATCGTACACTTTCATTATTTTTAATTTAACATATAATAGTCACTCAAATCAACACCCGTTAAGGCAAACTTTACTCCTCTTCTAAGTTGACCAGTTCTTGAATATTACTATTCGTTCTATCTTCTACCTTGGCCTTAAATCTCGTTAATATATCCTCTGTAGGAATAAAATCAGTAAAATTCCCACTTTTGCTACCACTTTTAATAGAGTCACAAGACAATAAAATGGCATTTTCAATACAAATTATTAAAGTACAAAATCCAAAGCTGGGAAAAAGAGAAGTGTACCTCGGAGGATAATTGGGGAATCCCTGGGCATCAACACAGAAAACATCGAAAGATCGGAATTCAGTCGGAATATTCATAATATGACGTAAAACTAAGCATTCGGGAGCAAACTTTAAATTACAATATTTTAGCATACTATCCTTAGATGTGGATAGTATTTTTTTAATGATACTAGGCTCGCGTTTGTCCACCATCTCACCTGATGGTAAGTGACCCTCTTACCTAGAAGTAACCTATTCACTCTTGACTTAAAGATCCCAGATTATAGCCAACAGAAGTACAATCTGTAGAAAACCAAGAGACAAGCAACAGTTCGTTGATGAGCCAGGCTATGAAGCTCATCCACTAGCGCCTCGTCACCTATAAGCCTTGAAGGATATCGATAAATTGATTGCTTTAGCAACCGCAGCATCCGGAGTCCTGATAAGTTTTGGATAGAGCATCCACTATGGAAGAAAATTTTTGTGCTTTGGCACCATCGTATTAGTTACCAAAAATTATGAAGAACGATCTGCTCATATTATTGAGGAAATTTATTGTTTGTAGACACAGATGCAGGAGGAAATGTTAACCATGATTCCCTTTTTATTAATGACGATTCGGATTCATCTTCAACTGAATAGATGTGTAGCATACGTAGCATACCCTTCACTTTGATAACCAATCGCTCATACAATGCACAAAGGAATATTATTATAAATACTATAAATTAAAACACTACAAAGCCAAAAATAATTTTAATTTCGGTAGTCGGTGTTATTGGTTTTGTATTTTCTTTTTTTTTCACACCGCTTTCCGAAATTAAAATTATTTTTGGCTTTGTAGTGTTTTGATATGGAAGTCGGTTTTATTTTTTGCAAAAAAGTTTTTATTTTCGTGCTTTTTAGTGGGTCAGTGAATTTTCCAAATCGGTTCGTAAATGACGGAGTTATGCGCGAACAAAAAACGCAATGCAGAGTAAACGAAAAGATAATCAACGTAAAAAATTTTTTTAGACTTTAGTTGATTTTTCAGAAACGGCTTGTCCGATTTCGATAAAATTTTCATGGGACTATTTGGAAAGTATACCCTTTCTAACAAGATAAGAATTTTTCAAATCGGTTGGCAAGCGACGGAGTTATGCGCGGACAAACATAAAAAATAAAAAAATACAAACATCCGAATTGAGAACCTCCTCCTTTTTTAGAAGTTGGTTAAAAATATAATGTAAACAGTTATATGAGACGTGGGTGGAAGGCCGCGCGCTCACACAGTGACCACTGTATAACTTATGTAAACATTACCAATTATATATAAACACAATTCTATTTTAATAAAGGACATTCATTCCACATTCATTACTGCGACCTTGTCATTGCTCTCCCTAACTAATTCTCCGAAGTGCTGTGTATTAAATCTCTGCTACCTTAAATATAATCTCTAAAAATAGTGCTCAACCATTAGTACTAAAGATGTGATTATTCCTATTCATTTTTAATTTATCATAATATGTATGGTACATCCATACATGTTTGTTGTATATTTTCATTTAAATTAAAAAAAATCTATAAACCATTTAATTCATAATTTGATTAACTTCCCTTAGCAATTTATTATGTTTCTTTTAAGTTACCACTACAAAATACATTGATATAACTGACTAAATTATATACTGTAACGCCGAAGCACTGCTAAGACTAGCAGCATTTTCACGTTGTATTGTATGTATTCAATGCTTATTCTTTGGGCAAAGAACGAGCCAGCCCTCTAGTAACGTAAGGAATCGATCAGCCGGCGAGACGCGCACTTGGGCCCTATGACTCAAGCGACCAATAAAGGTCCTATGACCAATAAAGGTCAAAACAAAGTAAAATTATACATTAAACTAGTATTTGCGTGTTGCGCGAGGTGCAAGCACCTCGCGTGCTTGTGAAAAAAAAAAAAAATCGGGGGAGGTTATGGGGGGGGGGGGGGGTTGCAGAAGTATTTTGACTAAAGCATTGCCCCTCTAATGCTTTAGTCAAAATACTTCTGCAACCCCCCCCGGGTTGCAGAAGTATTTTGACTAAAGCATTGCCCCTCTAAATGAATCTGAAAAAAAAATGTTTCAAGTCTCTTAATTTCCGAGATCCGCCTAAAGGGGGTGAGAAGGGGGGCAAGGGGGGCGACTTTGAAAAATGGTTTTTACTTTACCGAGCCTCCTCTATACGAATCCGTAAAAAAAAATACAGGTCTCGTAGTTTCCGAGATACGATAGGGAGGGGGGAGAAGGAGGTGAAAAGGGGAGGTTTGGCACTTTTCCCATAGGTTTGAGAGTTAGTATTTGCGTGTTGCGCGAGGTGCAAGCACCTCGCGTGCTTGAGAAAAAAGAAAAAAAAATGGGGGGGGGGTGTTGGGGGGTACAATTATTTCGACTAAAGCATTGCCCCTCTAAATGAATCTGAAAAAAAAAGTGATCCAAGTCTCTTAATTTCCGAGATCCGCCTAAAGGGGTGAGAAGGGGGGCGAATTTGAGAAATGGTTTTTACTTTACCGAGCCTCCTCTATACGGATCCGTAAAAAAAAAAAAAAATGGGTCTCATAGTTTCCGAGATACGATAGGGAGGGGGGAGAAGGGGGGTGAAAAGGGGAGGTTTGGCACTTTTCCCATAGGTTTGAGAGTTAGTATTTGCGTGTTGCGCGAGGTACAAGCACCTCGCGTGCTTGAGAAAAGAAAAAAAAAATGGGGGGTGGTGTTGGGGGGCACAATTATTTCGACTAAAGCATTGCCCCTCTAAATGAATCTGAAAAAAAAAAGATCCAAGTCTCTTACTTTCCGAGATCCGCCTAAAGGGGGTGAGAAGGGGGGCAAGGGGGGCGACTTTGAAAATGGTTTTTACTTTACCGAGCCTCCTCTATACGAATCCGTAAAAAAAAAAAATACGGGTCTCGTAGTTTCCGAGATACGATAGGGAGGGGGGAGAAGGGGGGTGAAAAGGGGAGGTTTGGCACTTTTCCCGTAGGTTTGAGCGTTACTTGTTTACGAATCTGTCAAAATACCTCCCCATCCACCATCTAGGAGAACAATTATGTCAATGAGTCAGTGAGTGAGTGAGTGAGTGGTAATTTAGCTTTATATAATAGAATAATATTTTTCCATTATTTTTCCATATTTTTATTTTTCGGATAAATAAAAGGAAAACTTTCCAAGTTTAGAAAAAAATCCGAAAATTACCATCACTTAAGTGGTGTTTGTAGAGGAGCCACCACAATTTTGCCAATTTCACGTGTAGAATGATGGACCATCAAACGCAGGAAAAAAAACATCATAATAGAGTATAAAGCAGCGGAATGACACATCTGAAGATAGCCAGCAGAATTTTGACGAAGGCTCTCAAGGCATGGATGAAGACTGGAATTATTATAAGAAAATATTTTAATCTCTGATTACAAAAAATATTCTGATACTTTTTTAGTTTTTATTTAGATCACTGTGAGACTCTTAATATAATTTTTATTTCGTAGCACCAATAGGGTATTTGCCTATATTTCTAAAATAGTTTAGATTTAATTATTGATCAATTTTAAGCTACAAAAAATGTTTTTGTAAAAAATAACTAGGTAACATTGGTGAACTTCATTATAAAATTCAAATTAAGTATTTTCCCGCCCAAAACCTATCGCTGCCACGAAGTCGCATGACGTCATGTTTCTCAAACAACAAAGTGTTTTTGAGGTTAGGATTTCTGTCGTCTATCTTTCACTATACGTTTAAAATTATATTACTAATATTGTGTAGTGCCTTTTTGTGAAAATAACACAAAAAGAACACCTACGTACATTTTTTCAACACAAAATGAATATCTCGTTGTATGACAAGTCGACACGTTGTACAGCTTTGAGAAAAATGACGTCACACTTCGTGATTAGCGTTTGCGGTCACGTGACACACAGAAAAAAATTATAATTTTTATATTATGTAAATATAAAAAATGTGGAATTATATTTAGAAATAAAAATGTTGTTTAAATTTCCTGGCATCTAAACTAACTATATGCAAAACATCGTCATTTTTACAACTACAGGCAAATACCCTATTAGGGAACATTTTGCCTGTGGTTAGAGAAAAACTTAGATTAGTGGGACACAGTCGCACAGTAGCAAGGCTTCCAATTTATCACTGTGATCTATTAAACCTTATTCAATTGATCTAAGGTCCTGTAAAATAAAAAATTGCCTTACATAATGCGAGATCAGTTGATAAAAATAATAGTAAGGTCAGGCGGGGCAAGTGCGCAGACGGGGTAAGCGCACCTACCTACATAAAAATATCGAAAACTACAGATATAATACAACTAACGACATCTTACATCCATGCAACATACTCAAACACAGTCCCACTTCACAATCGCAGATGCCTCTGTTCACCATTACTTGATGTATCCACCATTTTAGTTTTAGTGTCATTTAAACCTGTTACGAGAGATGAGGACGTGTTATTTATCCCCTTAAATAAGATAAGATAAGATAACTTTTATTTGTTCAAAACTAGAGTATACACACACATGGTATGCAAGATGTTATATAAAATTAAACCACAGTCATGTTTTGCCTCAACGGCGCACAAATACATGTATGCTAAATAACAATAATAAGTCAAGTAATTATTAAATTAATAGACAATTAACGATAGAAATTAACATTAAATTCAAGATAAAACACAAAAAATAAAGATAAATTACAAAATGTCAATATTATTTATTACAATGTCTTACTAATAATTAAACGTTTACATAAAATTCAAGTCCATTTTTCAGTCAAAAATTCTTCAGTCCTGTAATATACCTTCTCTAACAAAAGGTTTTTTAATCGAATTCGCAATTGTGTTATTGTATATTCCCTCCAAAGTTTTGGCAACGTATTATACAAAATTGGCGCCATACAGAATACACTTTTGCGCAATAGAGCCGTCCTGGCCCGAGGGATACATAGCTTGCTATTGTCGCGCCTATTTCGTACTATCTTATCAGACACTAAGGGAAATAGAAAAAAAAAATAATCTAGGTGTGGGTTGGATTTTACAAACATAATGGTCTCTAAAATGTACATTGAGGGAAGCGTTAATATTTTGTATTTTTTAAAAAACGGTTTGCAGTTTTCAGTAACATGAAGTCCAAACATAGTTCTAATGCACCTCTTTTGCGTTTTAAAAATTACATCTTTATTTGTTGAATTCCCCAAAAAATTATGCCATACCTTAAGTTAGAAGACACTAGGCCATGATACGCAATTAGAAGTGCATCTACATTTAACATCGGGGCTAATTTATAAAATGCATATGTGGATGAGCTAATTTTGTTGCTTAAGGCTTCTGTATGTGCTTTCCAATCTAATTTACTGTCTACTGTTACTCCGAGAAATTTCGTTGTTTCAACTTTGTCTATGTGGTTGTCGCAGTACTGGACATTGACGTTTGGAATGGTTGACCTTTGGGCAAATTGTAAAATATTAGTTTTCTCTAGATTTATCTTTAGGTTATTGTTTTCCAACCACTTTATCATTGATTCTAGTGAATTGTTAATGTCAGTTTCGTATGTATCTCTGTTTTCGCAAGCAATTGTAATAGTACTGTCATCGGCAAATAGTGTCATTGGGTGGTCATTATTTTTGGGCAGGTCATTGATGTACATTATAAAAAACAGTGGGCCTACGACAGTCCCTTGAGGTACGCCAAATTTAACTACACGCTCTTTTGATTTATATGTAATTTCCTGTTTAAGGTGAACGCAGACCTAGCCGCACCGCACGCGCCGCAGTCTTTGCATTCGAATTCTTTATATGAAGTTCTATGCAACCTCGCACACCTACCCGCGCCGCAGTCGCTGCAGTCCCTGAAACGACAGAACTCCCCAAGCCGCAGCTGATGACGTCACCCGCACGCAGCGGACGCTGCGGCTAGCGCAGCGCGGATGACGTCATTCGCATCCACGGCGCGCAGTGTTGCCAGAGTTATAATTTAGACAGAAAATCTCTGTCAACGGTTTATAATAAAATTACTTGTTCTCGTATAAATAATTACTTGCTTATTCCCTATTATAGCACCTACAGATAAAATTACACAAAAGAGCAAAATACCAATACAAAATACAGATTTTTTAAATCTTCGGTACAGATAATGCTTTCAAAAATCTGGCAACACTGCAAGTGCAATGCGTGCGGTGACGGGAACGACTGCAGCGACTGCGGCGCGGATAGGTGTGCGAGGCCATTAACAAAAAGCGATGACTGCGGGGACTGTAGAGACTGCGGTGCGGCTAGGTCTGCGTTCACCTTTATTGTTTTTATTTATAGCCGAAACTTCTGTAAATTGTTTTCTATTGCTTAAGTAAGATTGAATAAGGTTTGACACATTACCTCTGATACCATATGCTTCTAACTTGTCAATAAGTATGTCATGACGGACATGATCAAAGGCCTGTGTCATGTCACAGAATATCGTACATACAGGTATGTTCGCGTCTACTTTTTGCATGACATAGTGTAAAAAGTCATATATAGCCAGGCTTATAGATTTACCACTTCTGAACCCCTTCTGTTCGTTAGTCAAAAATTTTTTTTTCAAGGTAGCTGTACAACTGATTATATAGATACTTTTCAAAGATTTTTGAAATTATGCTAATAAGAGATATTGGCCTATAGAATTTCATTAATTCTTTATTTTCTTTTTTAAATAGAGGTTTAATAATGGATATTTTTAGCGCATCAGGATAAACACCAGTCTCAATGCAAAGATTTATTATATGGCTTAGATGCGTTGATATTTCTTCCGCTACTGATTTTAAAACTTTTGTTGAAATGCCATCGTATCCTACACTATTTGTGTTTTTTAAACCTTTTATAATTTTAAACACTTCCATTGGCACACATGGAGCCAGAAAGAAAGGTTTTGCTTTTTTTTGTTATTGACGATGTAACTTTTTTCCCAGATTCTGCTTTAGGAATAATTTTGTCCAGAAAGTAATTATTGAAAGCGTCTGCAATATCTATTGGGTCAGTGATAATGTCATTGTTTACGCGAATTTTATCGATACTGTTTGTGGGAGTGTTAAATTTTGAGTCATTTATTATTTTCCAAGTTGTTTTTGCTTTATTATCTGAGGTATTTATTGTATAGTTATTTTGTGGTTCTCGAGTGAGTTTCACAATTCTTTTAAATAGTTTGGAGTAACAAGATAATTTTCTTTTAGTAGTCTCATTCGGATTAAGTCTATATTGCCACAAAAGTTGTCTTTTCTTTCTACTACATAGTTTAATGCCACGTGAAACCCATTTTGGTCTTTTGATTGTGCTAATTCTAATATTCTTTTCGGGAAAGCATAATTTATAAAATAATGAAAATAGGCCAAGGAAAGATTTATACGCTACATTAGGATCATTGGTTTTATAAATATCATGGAACGATAAAGCTTTTAAGTGATTTTTAAATTTTGTCATATATTCATTACAATAGTCACGTTTTGTTACTGTCCAATATTTAATGTTACATTTTTATTTAACTGGGAACGTCATTAGTTGTGCCGTGTGGTCTGATAGAGCAAGTTCTAGGACTTCGATCTTACATGGTTTGCGAAAGTTATGAGCAATATTGTCAATACAAGTTTTACTTTTCAAGCGTGTAGGTTGATTCACTGCTAATTTAAAATTGTAGTTAAGGAAAAGCCACTCAAATTCAACTGTGTGATCGTTCCTTTTTAAAATGTCGATATTGAAATCCCCTGCAATTAAAACATTATGATTGCACTTCTTAGTTAACTCTTGTAGGAGACTTTGCAGTTTATACATACATATGTTCAAGTTGGGAATTTAACTTGGGAACTCTATACACACATGCAATGATGGTGTTACAGAAAGGTAACTCTATCGCGCAGCATTCGAATATTCCGGGTTCTGATAACATGTTGGATATCTTCTTTAATTCGATGAAATGGTGTCCGTTTTTTACCAAGATGCAAGCTCCACCTCTCTTGCTATCTTTTCTGCAGTAAGACGCTGCTAGTTGATAATTTGGTATGGTTAAGTAATGTTCATATCCTCTCATAATAAAGTGTTCAGTTACACACAATACGTCAACGTTTAAGTCCTTTTCCGATAACTCCTCTAAGCATACAGTGACAGTATCGGAATTGTTGAGTAATCCGGCAATATTCTGATGCATAACACAAACATTATTAGTCACGAAAAAAATCTGTCAGCTTCTCTTTATGTACTTCTGTGGTATTTACCGTGTCATAGTATTCAATGTCAAAAAAGTAATCCTTATCTTGGTCATTAAGTGGTCGAGATAGTTTGTTTTCATGCTCTTGTGTCATATTGCTGCGTTCCATTGAGCCTACGTAAAATCGATTGATATCATGTAATAGAGTGTTAAAAACTGTGCGCATGCCATTGTTATTGAGCTTTCCGTTATGTCTATTGAACATTCTGTGATCATAGAACAGGTTCTTGTTCGAACCTAGAAAATAGGCGTGTTCGTGGATGAAAATATCACGGCACAATAGACTATTGAAGTATTCTATCCTTCCATTAAAAAATTTTGTGTAATTTCCACATTTATATGTCGGTGCGCAAATGATAACATTTGTGTGTTTTATTTTATTTATAGATGCTCGTATACTAAATATTAAATTAGGGTAGTCATATGAGTTGACGTCTTCTTCCCAAATCAATATAAGACAGAAATCGTGCAGTGTAAATGACTTCACTTTTGTTTCTATACTGTTGTACATCATTTGATCTATCGTACGACGTGGCATTAGGTAGTGGCATATCTCTGACTTGTGTTGTAGAATCGTCTCTGAGATCGAGAGTATATTATTTACCTTATTGTTGCTAAAAATACATATCTTACTTTTTAAAGCGGTATCCAGCCCGGATCTTGGTTTTTGTGTAGATGTGACTGTTTTTGCTGGAAAAGTGTTTTGCATGCCTTTTCGCCCTTGATTTTTCATATTCTCAGCTCTGTTTGTCAGATTTACTGAGGACTGTATTATAGTATTAGCTGTTAATGGATCATAGTGCTCTTGTACTAAACGTTCAGTTTGTGTTTGTATTTCATTCCTATTTTTTTTTCGACATTTTTATTGGAGACGACACTTCGATACACATCATATTTTTTATATAAACTATTTTTCTAATAAATCTTCGAATATTTTGTGTTGCGGCAAACCAATGAAGTGAGTACAGATATTAGTTGTTTTTCTTTAAATCTATGGCTGTATTTTAGTCCTAAGTAGGGAAATTAATATTTTTTTATACAATTTACAATTTTGACCTCAAAATAATCAAGTGAGGCAAGTGCGCCTACGTTTTTAGTAGTATGGCGCACTTCCCCCGAGCTAGAAGTCATCAACTTTTATGATTCAGTTATTTTATTACCCGGCGGCCTCTGTGCTGTCTTGTGCTGAGAAGATGTTGGGTGATAGGTTTACAGTAAAAGCTTCGTATAAAGTCTATAAACTATTTTTAAATAAGTAATTTTGTTTATTTTTTCTTGGGATTTGCTTTTGGGGCGCTATAATTATATTTAAAGTCGTTGATCGTAAGTGTTAACAGTAAAACCCTAGTACTTGTCAATTCCTTTGTTCCTTATTTTATGCACGCTTAGGTGTGCCTAACCGGAAGCCATAATCGAAGACTAGCTACTTTTGAAAACGATCGATCCGGCTGTTATCATTCAACATCAGTCTTTAAGTCATGTCAAAGGCCTTTGGGCTTCCTGAACAACTCTGACACTAGGTTGCCCACAGATCTCTCAACAAGAAAAAGTAGTTGGATAGTTACTACCAGGGGCGGATCTACCTATGGGCTATTTGGGCTGCAGCCCAGGGCCCCGTGAATATAAGGGGCCCCCTACCAGTGCTCATTAAAAAAATAGACGATACCTCGGATAAATCGGAATCGATAAATCGGAAATATGTAAAATTAACATAATATTGGTAGCGCCATAATCGGTGAATCCGACGACTATCGAGAATGAAGCAGGGAATTCCTTTGTCGCTTATCAATGATCAGGTATTCAGTATTTTTAGCTAGAGAGGGCGTTTTGTTGCAAGGAACTAGCCGTAGCGCAATTTCGTCGGGCGGTACCGCCGCAATTTTGTTCTTGTCGTCTAAATACAAACTCAGTGTTTAATTGTCACAACTGTGGGTGAGTATGGGTATTCGTGTGCTATTAAGTGATAAGTAATTTATCCTAATTAAATTCAAATTATTTCTAAAACGTAACCTATGCCAGAAAGCTTTTTACACAGTCAAAGATTATACTGAGGACAAAAAGGCTTGGGAATGAGCTGCTCCAATGATATACCTACTTATGTGGGCTTTTTAATATATTTTGCTGAGTTAATGATTGACTTTCTAAAGTATTGTACATACTTTTTAATCTATTGTTTCTTTTTCGTTTTTTTTTTAAATATATATATTTATTATTGTAAATGTGAGGAATATGTAGGTTATTATTTCTTTTTATGTTATTTTCATTATAATTTATAATTTATGTCTGTCAGTTTGAGTATTTGTGTGGCCTACCCAAGTACATTTGGGTAGGCCACACAAATACTCAAACTTTGATATTGTTCGTCAGATCGTTGAGCCCCTTAAGTTCAAAGTTGAGCTACACGATAACTGACAAATGCTTGTACTGTCTGGACAGGTCCGCTCAAATCTGCGTGCTCCTTTCCTCAAAAGACGCAACAGATATGAACCTACACGCTTCTCATATGGTTTGACGAATACAAATTATATGCACTTTAAAAGAGACTTTGACCTCTGAGTTTGTTTCGGTGTTTCTTCTCAGAGTAGTCAGTTATCAAACACCGGCCTCATCTACCTTAACTTAAAACCAATTTACAAATAAATATTTCATTTCAGTTACAAATATCAGACTTGAGCCTTAAAGATAAGAGAATTATCTTACTTATAATAATTGAAAGTAATCTGATTATGAAAAGATCCTACAATGCTCTTAATTTAGGAAATCTATACTAATATTATAAAGCAGAAAATATTGTTTGAACGCGCTAATCTTCGAAAGTACTGGGTGGATTAAGTTAAAATTTGGTATGGAAGTAGCTTGGAGCTTGAGGAGGGTTATAGGCTACCCGACTGCTAGAATATTTTTTAAATATTTGATTTTAATAACAGGGCTTTACTCATGAAATGTTTTGCCATACTGGCGTATGGCAAAACAGCGATTTCATTTCAAACCATATACTGTCCTCTCATACCTAATTAACCTGTATTATGGATACATTAATTTATATTTAAAAATTATATTTTTAAAAGAGTAACTGTGGAGTTACTTGTCGGTTCTTCTCCATTGAAAACGACCAATTTCGAACCATGCACTAACTTCTGACGTTTTTTAAGTGCCCATGTAGGCCTATGTGAAATAAATATTTTGAGTTTGATAATAATATTTTTAGGGTTCCGTACCCAAAGGGTAAAACGGGACCCTATTATTAAGACTCGAAATATTCACAGAATATATAATAAATAATTAAAATAAAATAAATCAAATATTGAAAGGGGGCTCCCATTCAACAGACATGATCCGTTTTGCCGTTTTTATAGATAATGGTACGGAATTTTTCGTGCGCGAGTCTGACTCGCACTTGGCCGGTTTTTTTGCAAAGAATTGTAATTTCAAATTTATTTTATTTTAAAACATGGAATTCTTATTTCAAAGTTTGTCATAACGTAATGGTTAGCGTTCTGTTTTCATTGCATATGAATATTTTTCGTCATCACGGATACGTTAAAATGCCACCTTCAATATATTTGCAGATTAACTGTCTATAACAACTGTTGCGTCCCAAATGTATTTTTGAACGATCTTTGGTGTGGCAACATTCTATTGTCTTTTTGATGTTGACACTTGACATAACTTTTTCACTTGACAGATAGACTTTGCTTGCTTGTTGGAAAATGTCCGTTCTTGGGACTTTGATTTAATTATAATTGGAAAATATCGTTTGGAATCGCGTGTTGAAACCGATAATTGGGTCGCGAGTTAACTATTGTTTGAAGTTGTAATCCCCATTTGACGAAAACCCCGGGATATTTTTGGATTTATCGCCTGGTTGTTGCCACCTCGTGGCACGCGCATTTGTTGGAAATAAGTAGTGATAAATAGCTTCAATCCGGTGTGAGTTTGGGCTGTGATGCTGTTTGGACCGTGCCATCTGGAGACTGGCGCCTTGTGAACGTTCTACAACACTTGACTTACATCACACTTTTCAATTACTCACCTCATATTTACATACATACCACACTTGGGCGTGACCTAGGAAGGTCGAAGTTGGTATACCCAGTGCAGAAGGTAAGTGGTTAGAACTGTTATTTATATATATGGTTTGTAGGCCGAAGAGGCTATTGTGTAACTTAGTTTGAAGAGCAACGTTAAGCTCCACGAACCGTGGACAAGTTTCGGACACCCCAGTTATCGTTGGCTGGCCTTTTGTAGGACTGAACAACAACTAAACATAATAAAAGCAATAAGTTGACATTATTAAACCATAATCGAGTAACAGCTCCCTTCAGACTGTTCCTGATTGTATATTTGTAAGCGTTTTTTTTTTTATCAAATTCTAACATTCGAGTAAATATGAAATATGAGTACCGTCGTGGCAGCAAAGCTTCGTTGTCGTCGCTGATGTTGCATGCCGCTTGTACCTACGACCCGCATTTACGGAACGAACACTACAAACGAATGCACCACCCGTTATTAGTTTCCTCGCTTCCGATCTGGAAATTTCAACCTGAAAAATCAACCCCGTGGTCGTCCAAAAACTTTGGTCGATAATGACGAATCAAAGACGATTGTGGGAGCTGGTGATACTCAATCTATTAGCAGCAGCTTTCGACGCTAGCATCAAATCTATATTGGTTCACTTGCGTCAAATTGGCAAGGTAATAAAGCTTGAAGTCTACCCCACAAATTCAGTGCCCATCAGCACGAAGGACGCATCGAGACGTACTTTGCACCACTCAACAGGCACACAAACGAAAGAATTTTGTTGCTTGCGACAAAAAATGGATCCTGTTCGACAATCGCAAGCGCTCAGCAAATTGGTTGGATCCTGGTTTAGCATCTAAACAATTCCCTAAACGAAAAATAACCCCTACAAAAGTGATGGTTTGATGAAAGGTGATGTTTGGTTGTTTAACTCCGGTGTAACTCATTCCAGCTTCTTACCAAAGAGGGTGAGCATTACTGCAGAACTGAATACAATGATGGAGAAGCTCGCACAGATCCAACCAGCTTTGTTCAATCGCTCGGCTCCGCTGCTCCTGCACTAACTCATACTACACAGCAGACAGTCTACAAGTTACAAGAGCTGGGGTTGGAAGTTCTCCACCATCCGTCGTACTAAAAAGATTTTTCGCCTGCAGATTTCTATTTTGACCTGAATTTGGATGATTCCTTGGCGGGAAAAATATCAACACCCGAGAAGCATTAAAAATGCCTCTGAAGAATTTGTTGCCTCCCAACTTCCCCCGCGTCCAACTGATTTCTTCAAGAAGAGTATCATTATAAGCTACCACTGAGTTGGAAAAGATGCATCGATTGCATGGGTGTCTACTTTGATTAATAGAAATAAAAATATAGTAAAAAATACGTTAACTTATTTCATGAAAAACGGCAGTTTCATTGATAAAGATCTAACATATTCAGATGAACTCCTGACGTAAAGAAAAAGTAATCTTATTTTTTAAAATAAAGTAGTTCATGTTTTCACTAATTGCTATACCATCTTAAATATTAATTATTTTGACATTAACAATCTCTAGTTGTGAAGCGGAGCGCTCTTTCACCAATATATCGTATATCGAAAACAAATATACAACAAAAAAGTTGAACGAGTGACTGTCTAAATCATTCACTTCTTTCCATATATTATGATTTAAAAAAGGATTAGTGATGAGCAAATAACTGTTTGTACTTATATAAATTACTATAGTAGTACTTAATACAGGCCTGATTCTTCCATCTCCCCTTCACTACTGATTTACCAGACGTACTGCAGGGTACCATCCTCATATGGTCAATATACCATCTTGTCACACTAAGCAATTCTCCTCCACATTTATTGTGCGCACGGCCAAGGTTCGGAACTATCTGCCGGCTTCTGTGTTCCTTTCCACACATGGCTCGTCTGCGGCCTTTAAAGTAAGAGTGAACAGGCAATTTCTGTGCTCTGTCGTTCTATAGTAGACCTCATCTGTGGTTTACTATCAGGCGTGATCAAGGTCAAGAGCGGGCTCATCAGTACTAAAAAAAGATATAAATAAGAACTCTTATTATTTAAATTTAATTTAATCCATTTTAATCCTGTACCTTATTTTTATCAAATAGATATAGAAAACAGTTTTTTGACAAAATGACAATTATTTGAATAATTAAGGGGCCCCCGAGCAGTTGTAGTCCAGGGCCCCACAAATTCACGATCCGCCCCTGGTTATTACAAATGGTCCTAAAAATATTATCTTTTACAGATGGTTCATACTTATCAAAGAAAAACCGATAAACCTTCTTGGTCTAGAGAAACTTTATGTCAGGCAGTTGACGCTGTCCGATCAGGCCTATCTGGATATGAAGCAGCTAAAACTTATGGTATACCTCGTAAAACAATCATGGATCATGTGACGGGTCGAAGGGGCTAAAAATCTTTCACACAATATACTTAGACCACCAGCCTTGTCAGCCGAAATTGAAATAGACTTAGCTAAATATCTACATATGCATAAAATAAGTCTGATTTGTTTAATTAAAGATATCTATTATTCTAGCCAAACATTTTTATTTAAATACAGCAGTTAATTACCTTTTTTAAAAAATAACACCATTAAGGTTTAGAATCCCTGATTACTAGTCTATGGCGCACTTGCCCCAAATTTGTTATGGAAGCTGTAGTAGCCTATAGGACGAGTACACATAGATTATTATACTCTTTGAAGTACACTAGAAAGAAACCAAGGATAATGCGTTTATTTGTTACTATTCTATTAAGTAAATTATCGTTTTTTCTGGTAACGTACGATTTTAGCGTTATTATTTAGATAGGCGCACTTGCCCTGTTTCCAGGGGCAAGTGCGCCTATATCCATGTTTTCCAATTTAATAGAAAATCTCGTTAAGATATTGATAGAATTGATTGAATCGACGTTTCTTGCAGCTACAACATTCCAAATATTGACAATTTAATAAATGTTCACTCATAAGTCAGCATTAAAAAAAAAAAAATTTGCATCGAAATCATCTATGCAAAAAATATGGCGCTCTTGCCCTGACCTTAAACATTATTGTTCTAGGCAATGGCTGAACAAGCGTTTAATTTTTTAATAAAACTATTAATATACACATTTATAATTGTAAAAAAGAAAATTAAGAAGATCCCTTTTCGCTTTTAACCCTAAACCCTTTTTCGTGGAACTATATAAGGACTACATGGACGATACTGGCAAGGTCCATACTAATAGATAGAAGTTGCTATATTAAATAAAGTCAATTTATAAAAAGTGCATCGCTTTAGGAGTACAAGAGGCTAATCTGCCTCTAAAGCGATGCACATCTCTAATCATATAAATACATAATCTAATAAATAAGATAAATTAAGTTTTACAACCTTTTGTTAAGGCTCGGTGTCAAACTGGTTCTTCAAATCTACTAATTAGGTTTTGATTTTATTTTGAGGCAACAGAGAACAACGCTGTTGAGTGCTGCCATGTTTTCATTAATGAAAACCCTTCATGGCTTCATTATCTCTTCTCCATTCGGAAACTGATTTCTTTTAGATGATGTAAAAATTTAAGCGGTCATTTATTTATTATTGTGTTTCTGAATATGTAAATTATATTTAACGACATTTCTATATTCTTTCCATTTCAATAAATTCTTCTTTCTTCAATTTATTTTTTAATCTTTATTGTCTATATGTCATAAAGTGACATAACAAAATAAATGTTGCTATTTTTTATAAAAAAATGGCAGCCTTCATGTCGTAAGCTTTTCTTTTCTTTTCTACAAATGAAAAGTTTTATTATCAATTTATGGAAGATTTATAATGCTATTTGAAACGATCCAGATGATCAATCGGTTTTCTGAAGCAATTATTTAGTTGTAAATGTCGTTAGTCATGTACTTCATATTGGCTGTAAGTACTACGTGGTTACGATTCTTTTGTAGTGGTAGATAGATTTGCTTGACTTAATTTACGTATGTGGACATTACTATGATCTTTGATGGTTGTTAGTTGAGGACCTTACCAATATATGTGTGCCTGTTCCGTTTCTGTATATTGTTATTATTTTAGGTGGCGTAAACATAGAGGTACATATGCAAATGTTGGACGGATCGAACGATACTACTAGTACTGCTGCGACAAGATCCAATAAAGATAATATCATGAGCGCCGGAAGTGTGTCGTTGGACAGCGAGCTGGCGAGTACGCGCCGCCTGCTGTGGGGGGACCAGGTGAAGGAGGACGTGTTCCGGCGATGGGCGCAGGGCTTCCAGTTCAGCCCGGACGAGCCTAGCGCCCTGGTGCAGCTAGAAGGCGGCCCATGTGCAGCTATTGCGCCAGTTCAAGGCTTCCTGCTTAAAATACTATTATCGGAGACACCTGGACACAGTTTTCAAGACTTGACATCAGAGAAGTGCAATTCTCTACTTGTTAGGGCTGTGTGTACAATATTAAGCCAGTGTGTAGCTCCTAAGTACAATGTAGCTGTATACCGGAAGAATGAATCAGATGCTGAAACTAGCAGTGGCAATAACCACAAAGCAGAGGATCAGTCGGTGTATGATACCTTAGAACAGTTCCATAGAAGGATTGAGGTACATCCATTTCAGACTTTATCTGAAGTAGAAGCTTTTTACACAAGAAACATTCGAATTTTGAAGGACAAATATGGTGTTCTACTTCTGTTGTATAGTGTTATTCTCAGCAAGGGAGTTGCCATAGTGGAAGCTGAGCTTGCGGAACTGTCAGACCCGCTCATACATTCAACATATGGCTATGGCTCACAGGGTCTTATCAATTTAATGCTAACAGGAAGAGCCGTAGCACATGTATGGGACCATGAACAAGTTGTGGGTGGTCTGCGACTGCAGGGCATTGAGAGGCAAAATGATATAGGATTTCTTACAATAATGGAGCATATGCAATACTGCACAGTTGGCTCTTTCTACAAAAATCCAAAACATCCTGTGTGGGTCTTAGCCTCTGATACACATTTAACTGTATTGTTCTCCCTTGAGAGAAGGCTGGCTGCACCTGAAACAGTTGGAGAATCAGCAGAGCGAATTTTCCGCTCATTTGATCCAGAGGGTAACAATTTTATTCCTTCAGCTGCTCTACAGGATGTGCTATGTGCAGCTGATCTGGTTAGTGAACCTGAATATGTGGAGTTAATGAGACGAAAGTTAGATTCAGAGAATTTGGGAATTATCCTATTGAGTGCATTCATGGATGAGTTCTTTCCGGGCTGTGAACGAGGTGCTCCTGACACTTTCACCTTGCACCACTACAACGGGCTCCTGCGGAGCAATCCCGGCGCGCGCGTGATGTACCACACGGGGCGCGCTGCCCTGTTGGAGTGCAACATGCGTGCGGCCAGCACAGATGCCATGCTCACATGCCTGCAGACCAAGTGGCCTAGCATTGATGTGGTGTGGGATGATGGACAATCTCCATCTCTCAACTAGCACAGGCTGATCCCTTCTGATGACCCCTTGCTCTGAACTCGTACTGTGACACAGTGAGGAATGCGTCGAAAGTACCTTTAGATATGTTTAAATATTGTCGCTGAAAAATTCCATTACTTTATTGTATTAATAACTTATGTATAAAAAAATTGTATTGGATGGTTTGCGTGGAGGCTCCTCATGGATGATCCTCACACTGACAAAGGCAGCTATTTTGCATAAATTTGGCATCGAAGAACACGGGCACTGAGCTGCTAGCACATCAGCACATCCAGTGTACTGCGCTCTGTCCATAAGACAAGGTTTAGTAATAATCAGTACAATGTTGTGAGAATAGCTGCAAGCTACCTGTGTAAATGAGTGATCTGATGAATTAAGCAATAAGCTTTACGCAAGAGTAATAAATAATATAAAAATGTAAAATATAATTTTACAGTGCTCTATTTTTGTGTTGATAAAATTTTATCATAATTTTGGATTGCTGGGTACTAAACTACAAATCTATTTTCATATTAAGATTATGTGTTACTGTGACGAAATTTGGTCTAGGTCATGATCTAATTACATACATGTGGTGTGGTGGTTTGTGATGCCAACATACTGTGTAATGCTCATAGAGAACTTTAGTGCCATCATGCCATGCCTGCACACGCGACACTACCGGGAGCACTACTTGCACTTGTCTAATATCATATTATAAGAAGTAGTTTTGTACCACTTGTTTTGTAACAACCTTTGTATGGAACTTTTTATCTCATTTGGCATAAATAAATGATAAGCAAGCAGCGGTAGCTCCATCAATAAACTCGTGCTCAGAGGCTCACACCAACCAGCAAAAACAAATGCTACTGGTCATGGTCAATGGACTGGAGATGCTCCCTCTCCTTTCTTGGCTCTGTTTTATGTACATTTTAAAAGTACCACATTTCTGTTAATTTTATTATTAACAAACCCTCATTTTGTACAATTTCATGGTTTACTTACAATAATTTGGACATTTTAAGAGCTAGTAGCAATATTTTGTGTTACTTAAACAAAATTCCCTTTATTAATGCTACCCTCATTGTTTATTATTAAGTGCTTTATTTAATTGTTACTAGACATGTTTCCACACTAAATGTATGTTATACATATTGTTGCATTGCTATGCTGTACATACCTACTCTCTTTGATAAATACTGAGTACAGAAACAAGCCCAAAGTTGGTTGTATGTAATATAAAGTTATTATTGAACCAGCTAAATAACTAATGATGTTACAACTTAAGGGAAGTATCCCATCTTCTCTTAACGATTATTGACTTGATTACAAACATTTTGTATATTTTTCTTTGTTTAATATTGTGACTTTTAGATGATAACCAAGTCTTGTAAGTAAAATGCAAGTACATTGACACACATTAGGGAAGTCATTGTGTGGATAATTTAACAAATGTCTGTGCGGTGCTACCTGGGGGCTGTCTGTTGATACTTGTAACATGGTCTAATGTCATCGACTTGCTACTGAACACAAAAAAGCCATCTGGATAATTATCTTATTTCTTAGGTAGTGGTTATTATAATTGTATTTGGTCAGATTAATGTAAAATAGCTGTACACATTAGTGTCGCGTTATAAAGAGTATATTGAAAGATATTTTCAGTTAGTCATAAATAGTGTAACATGCTTTTTTAATTACAATATGTTGGTTTTATTTGATTGACTTTGATAAATGCGGATCACTATATACCCTATACCTGGTAGATCAGTCACACAAAATGTCCACCTGAAAGCTGACACAAACATCATATTATTATCGACTAGCTTTACCCGCGACTTTATACGTGTGGAAGTCGATATTTCTTACGCGGTTTTGGCCGCGTAAATCAACCACGATGCCGTAGGAACCCCGAGATAAACGGATGGTATAGAGGTTGCCCTATAATTATCCTCAAGTGAGTCTGATTAAAATCTGTTCAGCAGTTCTAGAGACTAGAGGGCGATAGAAAAAAAAAAGTAAAATATCGTGTAATTGGCACTAAAAGCTCTTGAAAAATGTATACTTTACAGGCTTTAACCCAAAATATGCATAAATACACTTCTCATCAGAAAAATCGAAACACCTTGCAAGTTTATGTTTTGTAAGAATATATGTCAAATGTTAATGTTATAAATTCAAATTAAATTTTCATAGGTTTCGTATTTTGTTTAACAAGTCATTTTTACCCTGTATGGAGTATGACGGAAATTGATGGGTGCGTTACCCCAGCAAAATAATGTCGAAAATAGTCATTTAAATCTTATAGATAATTAGTTGCCCAGCTTCTCTAATTGTTAAGCACATTTTTAAATTTGTTACACATATAGTTTTTTAGTTATTACTCAAAAACATATTGCTGGGGTAACGTTTGAAATGTTACCACAGCAAAACTTTTTTTAAATAATGAGAATATTGAAATAAATATTAGCTATAGATTTAGTTGTCTAGACGAGGTAAATGTTACACGTTATTTTGTATTTGTTCTTTCTTCGGCTGCGAAGTTATTCAAGATTTTGCTGGAGTAACGTTTGTGGTTTTGCTGGATCTCTGAAACGGTTACGCGGATTCTTATCATCTTTTGTACATGACTTTTTAGGAATTAGTTTTAATTTGTTTCGCAATAAAAAAAACAAAATGATGTACCGTTTAAAAGTTATTTAATGAAATATAAAAACACTTCTTTAGGTCCTAACACTCTGAATATGAGCTCTAAAGACTTACTTTAAACGTTATTTTGTAGCTTTTAACTACCTTCAAATGTATGTGAAGTTTCATTAGTATCCTGTAGGTAATTAACAAATTATGATGATATTCAGTTCTCCACGTTCACGGTCACAATGCGCGCGGAGTTATTTGGCCACCGATAAACCTGTATACGGTTATATAAACTGAATGTTATATCAATATTTAGTTGCTTAATTCAGTTATATACCTGTATAATTTCAGAGTAGTACATACAATAATTAACGAGATAATTAAATAAAAATCATTAGGAACTTCAAGACCGTGGTAATCCGACCAAGTTTAGGTGGTTACAAAAAAGCGACCGCGTAGAACATTATGGCATCTTCTAAAATATGTAGGATAGTGTTACAAGTTTAGTACAGATGTGTACACAAGTGTTAAAAAAAGCTACATATTTCTTAAAGAATTTTTATTTACAGGTAAAATAATAATTTGAAAAATATCAATTAAACTTAAAAACAATCACAGATAAAAATTACAGATAGCAATTTTGCTTTTATGGCATTTTCCATTATTTTTTAAATGAATGATTTCTGTTTACTTACACCTCAGAACCTTTTACATTAAAAACAAAAATTTATAACAATCACAGATAATAACAGATACAATGAATGTTCAGTGTGCAGTGGCCATCACATCACATTTATAATTCATATACAAATACAACGTGCAGTTTTGAACCTGCAAAATATTTCAGGAGGTTATTATGAGACTCGTAAATAATCATATAACAATACGATACCAAGTCAATAATCAATAATACTTTTTCTTTTCGATTTTTCAATTTTATTGTTTTTCAGAATAACACTCTTAATAACCCTCTTCAAAAAAACAGAATCACCCATTGCGATGTATCGCGCGTCATGTCACTGTGTGCGTGTGAAACGAACGCGGCACGTACGACGTACGTTAAACTAGAATGAAGGTCGTTGCTATGGTTACGGGGGGCCCCGCGATGCTCGTCATATTCGAACTACATCTAAGTTCTAGTTCGAATTTGAAAATCACAATGTACCTACATTATTGTTTTAAATTTCGCTAAATAATAACTCATTTTTAAGCATCATTACAATGTCGTGGCCAATCTGCCGAGCCTATGTTAGGGTCGGCTTTCAGTTTAACTGTATGCAGCTCACTACATGGAGTGCCAGTGAATCACGTAGGGCGACTGCGTATCAGACGTCAACAAACCAGTTACTTGATAATACGATACCCATTTGTTAGACTAATTGTCTGACTTTCTGGCTTTCGACTACCCGTACCAACGACCATATGGCAGGGCTGTAAGGTCGTTGACCCGTACCGACCCGTGTGGTACCTAACGACCGTCCGAGATCTACAAATCAATTCGAACCAAAGGCATTAATTAAGTGCTTACCGAAACACGGGATTTCAATTATGTCCTAGATAAATTTAAAAAGTACTTACATCATTATGAATTAAAAAAATAACACAATGGTACTTGCTCAGTTGCGAACCCGCAACCTCATGCATGAGAGGAGAAAGCCTTAACCACTGGGCTATTACGATAAATAATAATAGTAGAAAGTAGATACAACTGCGCCAAAAAAAGATCACGTTGGCGTCGTTAGTTACCTATCAGCTGATGAATAAAATGATAGGCGAACATAAATAAACCTTACAAAGCACGTAAGCAGTTCCCGTTGCACAATTGTGAAACTACGATCGCGAGCGTGTGCAGGGGCTTAGGTAGGCATCTAATAATAATAATAATAAGGCATGTAGGTACTCGGCGCAGTCGGCGCGCTATTTAGGTAAATTCAGCCCCAAGAACGGTTTTTATTTGATTAAATTGGTTGATTTAAGATTTTCCTTCCCACTTTTTAACGGGCTGAGGACCGACAGAAATACATCAAGATAATTTGTGCTAGTTAAGTAGGTACCCATGTGTTAGGGATTTTAGGTGATTCATTTTGTCTGATAGGTATTTTTGGCGTAGTTAAAAAATTTAATTCAACTTATTTACACTAATCAAGTTGATTTAGCTAACATCGTATTTACAAATTATTGTCTATGTACAAATAAATAAATAAATTACCTACTTATGTTACCTGGAGATATTGTTCAAAGTTTCCACCGTCACACTCCAGGCACAGTCTAGCACGACGTTGCTGATATTCCTTCAGCTTACGTAACACAAACACATTCGTTTTTATTGTGTCGAAAGCACTGATCACTTTTGCACGTAGTTGGGTAACACTGGTGATTTTGTCTGTGTACACCAATCTTTTAACGTCTCCCCACAGATAAAAGTCCTGGTGGAGATCCTGTACCTTGCGGTAATGAAAAGGATGCTGCATTTCTTTGTGCAGTAGCCGCCACACTGTGGAGTGGTGCAATCCAAACCGTCGACCAGCCTCCCGCGTGCTTGCACGTGGCTCTCGCCGGAAGAATTCCAGGATATCTTCCTGCAAGGCGACAGGCAGGCCTTCGTTGCCGCGACCTTCAGCATGCTGGGGAACGTCGAACTGCCGATGATCGCGCAGTCTCTGCGTAGCAGCCAGCATTACCCTGTGTGAGGGACGTTGCCGATTGGGGAATAACTCCGCGAACATTTCGATGGCTCCAGATACATTGTCTCCACTGATGGCATACAAGCGGACCATCTCCACCAACTCTACATTGGAGTATTGGTCCGTCATTTTTACAACTAGGTAGTAGGTACCTATCCCGACCGCACACGACACGCACTTGAGGGGCGGAATTTGCAAGCGTATGCACATACCGGCGTCATCAAATACACTAATAAATTGACCCGATTTATGCGTTTGCGATGGCCGCGGAGGCGTGGCGGGGGAGAGGGAGCGGGCGGTGGTTGGTGCTTTGGATTTATGAAAGAAATGTCGGTTGCGTTTGTTTGTGTGTGTGAAAGCGCAGTTTAAGGACACGTACAGATTGGTCGCGTTTTAAAAAGGGGAGTTCACACTTACCGATTTCCGTAAATAAGAATAAAATGAAAAAAAAAATACCTGCCCATTTTATTGTTGATTCGGGTCGAGAATCACTAACATAATTACCTCCTAAAATGTTTTGCAGATCCAAAACTGCACCTTGTATAATAAACTCTATTACCACTATCCTCAAATGCTCTTAACATCTGTATGCTGATGACCTACAGCTCTACGCGCAAGCTGACATTGACAACTTAGACAACTGTATCTCATTGCTGAATGCTGATCTATTAGCTATCAGCGATTGGTCAAGCAGATTTGGAGTTATGGTCAATGTCAGTAAATGCCAGGCTATCCCGACCGGCAGCTCACATGTGCTACGAAAATTAGACACAAGCCAATTACTCCCGCTTAGCTTCAACAACACCGTCATTCCACTCTCGCCACACGTTAAAGACCTAGGCTTATTGATTGACGACAAGTTAAGTTGGGATAAGTAGATTGCACAGGTTAGCTAGAGAGTAACATTCACACTGCGATCTCTCTATAGATTCAAGCATTTTATTCCTTCTAACACTAAAACCACTTTGGTCCAATCGCTTGTGCTGCCTGTTATTGATTATGCTGATGTTTGCTACTGTGATCTATCCCAAGAACTTCTTAACAAACTGGATCGACTTCTTAACAACTGTATCCGTTTCATTTTTGGCCTTCGTAAATATGATCACATTTCTTCCTTCCATTCTCAGCTTAAATGGTTGCCTATCCGTCAAAGGAGATCCCTCAGATCCCTCTGCTTGCTCTTCACTATTTTGAACGATCCTTGTGCTCCTGATTACTTAAAACAAAATTTTAAAGTGCTAGGCAGTTCTCATTGCCTTAACCTTCGCGCAACCAAAAGCTTACTTCTTCACATTCCTTCTCACCGAACCGGGCTTATGGCTAATTCCTATGCTATTTCTACCATTAAACTCTGAAACATGCTACCCCTTGACATCAAGAAGGCCGAGTCTAAATTCTATTTTAAGCGTAAAATGAGAAACCACTACTTAAAAGTCTGTCATTCTTAGTTTGGTTTTTGCAATAATTATAATTATTATGAGTTCTCTAAGATTATTATAAAGTACCGTATTTATTAGTCTACTAGCTTGTGCCAGCGGCTTCGCCGGCGTGGGAAGTTTTCCCGTGTAAATCCCGATCCCGTGGGAATTTCGCAAAATCCTTTCTTAGCGGATGCCTACGTCATAACATCTACCTGCATGCCAAATTTCAGCCCGATCCGTTCAGTGGTTTGGGCTGTACGTTGATAGATCACTATGTCAGTCAGTCAGTCAGTCACCTTTGAGTTATATATATTTAGATTATTTTAGCATATTTATGTATTCTATTATTATTATTTTATATATTCTTTCGATAAAGACATTTATTTTATTTACTTGTACACCTACCATATTGTGGTCTTTTTAACCCAAAGGTTGACTGGTAGAGAATGCCTTGTTGCATTAAGTCCGCCCATGTACCACTATTGTACGTAAAGTTTAAATAAATAAATAATTTTGTAAGTCAGAATCATCTTTAGGCATAAATTTCATAACCATAATAATTAAAACGTAGAACCATCATTATCTCTGAAAGTTTATAGTTAGAACCATCTTCTGGCATACATTAAATAAAACATTTGATTGTGAACATACGTGGTTTTTATTTCCCTGTAAGAAACATGCAAACATGCAAGTAAGCGTGCAAGCAAGCATGCAGTTATGCTAAACGAAATTATCCAGAATTTTAACTCTGCCAAAAGTAATTTATGCCATTGTGAATTCGAACATATAAACATTCAGCCAAATAATAATTATACAACTTAATAATTACTGACTTTTTTTTTTTTTTTTTTAACGTGGTAAAATTATCAAATAAGTCCTCCCACTCCGGGCAGGGTGGGAGGGACTGTCAGACTTTTACTGACTAAAATCCACGGTGTTCCTTCAATAATCCTTTACATACCGGGGCCACGGTAACGGGATGAGTCCCACGACCCCGGCAGGATTCGGCCCTCTGCAGAGGGGGCCTCGTCATGTTGCTGACGCTCTTTGAGGCGCGCGTGAAACACGACGCGCCGTCGACCCGGGCATGGTCCATGGTCGGACAGCGAGTTGCCCTTTACTCGCTGTCCGCATGCCCGCGCCTACGGTGGCCGGAGATCGTCGGCCGACGTCCGACGCCGTGGGCGTCTACCACTGCGGCTGGGCTGCAGGGAGGACGCCATCCTCTCCCTCACGCGGCCCGCCTCCTCCTTCGAAAGCATGACTGCTTCGCAGAAGGAGGCGACCGCTTCCCACTCCCTCTCGCTTAATAATTTTTATGCCTTAAAAATATCCGTTTAAGGAAGATTATACCAAGTGTGTTATGCCAAATGAATTTCGGAGTATCAAGATTCTGTCAGATAGAAGGAACCCGTGTAACTGTGCCATTGAACTGGTGCACATAATACAATAGATACCTATCTAATAAGTAGCTGAAAGGTAATAATAATAATGTTTATAGTACAGATATTACAATATTGTTATGTATTTAACAGTGTACGCGTCTGTACCGAAATTTTAAGGTGTATTATCCTACATATTTGAGAAGATAGCATAATGTTCTACGCAGTCGCTTTTTTGTAACCACCTAAACCTGGTCGGATTACCACGGTCTTGAAGTTCCTAATGACTTTTATTTAATTATCTCGTTAATTATTGTATGTAACTACTCTGAAATTTTACAGGTATATAACTGAATTAAGCAACTAAATATTGATATAACATTCAGTTTATATAACCGTATACAGGTTTATCGGTGGCCAAATAACTCCGCGCGCATTGTGACCGTGAACGTGGAGAACTGAATATCATCATAATTTGTTAATTACCTACAGGATACTAATGAAACTTCACATACATTTGAAAGTAATTAAAAACTATAAAATAACGCTTAAAGTAAGTCTTTAGAGCTCATATTCAGAGTGTTAGGACCTAAAGAAGTGTTTTTATATTTCATTAAATAACTTTTAAATTATACATCATTTTGTATTTTTTATTGCGAAACAAATTAAAACTAATTCCTAAAAAGTCATGTACAAAAGATGATAAGAATCCGTTTAACCGTTTCAGAGACCCAGCAAAACCACAAACGTTACTCCAGCAAAATCTTTAAAAACTTCGCAGCCGAAGAAAGAACAAATACAAAATAACGTGTAACATTTACCTCGTCTAGACAACTAAATGTATAGCTAATATTTATTTCAATATTCCCATTATTTAAAAAAAGTTTTGCTGTGGTAACGTTTCAAACGTTACCCCAGCAGAATATGTTTTTGAGTAACAACTAAAAAACTATATGTGTAACAAATTTAAAAAAATATTTAAAAAATCTAAAAAACCCGACTGCTCAACTGAAATGCAAGAAACAAGCACATTTTTATTTTAAAAAGTGACAAGCAGGCGGGACCCAATTGAACGTATTTTTTTTTAAAATTTTAAAATAAAAATGTGCTTGTTTCTTGCATTTCAGTTGAGCAGTCGGGTTTTTTAGATTTTTTAAATAATTTTTTTTCTACTTTTCAGTTAAAATATTAATAAACATTTTTTTAATTTTCCCGGTCATGTCACATTGGCACCCCACCGGATTAAGAAAGTGAAAGAGCTCTAAACCATATTATTAAACTTTCTCTTTGTATTTTCTTTTTGCTAGTATTACACTAATGATAAATATGATATACCTTTTTGAAATCCTTGCGATAAGCCCTTTAATTTGATACCCATATTGTGGTATTCGAAACAAAACATTTTTTTTCACTATGTATAATGGCTTCGCACAGCCGCCATGTTTGATTTTTTCAAATGTCACCTATCTAAGAACACTTGGGCTGCTAAGACGAATCTAACGATACCTCAGTTATGTGAATCCGTTCAGCGGTTCTGGAGATATGAGGTAATAAAGAATATTACAAACATACATATATACATACATACATACATACAAGATACGCGCGAAAAACATAACCCTTCCTTTGCAGTCGGGAAAAATGTGCTTAACAATTACAGGAGCTGGGCAACTAATTATCTATAAGATTTAAATGACTATTTTCGACATTATTTTGCTGGGGTAACGCACACGAAATTGATAAAACAACACACGTAAATGAAAAAAAAAACCGTTTATTTAATAACTTGTATTCCCTCCCCGAGCTCTTATTACTGCTTGTATACGGTTCTTCATCAATCGGATGAGAGTCACGATCAAATATAGCATCCCATTCCATTTAGTGTTGTGAGAAATGAGCTCCGAGGCGGAAACTCGAGCTCCGAGTCGAAGCTACTGAGTCTTCAAAGCTCGAGCTCTGAAGGCTCGTAAGTATAAAAGGTTCGAGCCCTAAAATCACGAACCTTGAAGGCTCAAGAGCCTTAAATGAAGGACTCTAGTCGAAGCTCGAGCTTTATTTATATGCCTGGTAATATTAAAATGAAATATTTTGGTTTTAATGTTGTAAGTATGTATAAAAAAATGAAATAAAAAGACAGTAAAATTTTAAATTTTGACACGAATGGCGTATAGAAATAATTATTACAATAATATTAATAGTAATGTGGGTAGTTCTAATAACTAGCGATAACACTGGATCGGCGCGTTTAGTTTCCTCTATAGGAGGAGGTATTGTACAAAATTATAATAAAAATATTATGTTATTATGTAGTAAAGTTAGTTTGTAAGTAAAAATGCATTATTTTAATAACATATTTATTAGATTTAATTTGGAGCATAATGTTGTATAGTGAGCCTTTAAAACAGAGCTCGAGTCGCGACTCGAGCCTCGGAACTAGGGTTCGAGACTGGGCTCGAGCCTTCGAAATAAGGCTCGCTGTAGCTCGAGGCTTCATAGGAGACTCGAGCCTTGAATGAGTCGAAGACTCGGGAGACTCGAGCCTTTTAACAACACTAATTCCATTCCTCTTGGAGTGCATTTTGCAGTTGGCTAAGTGTTTCTAGGGCAGGATCTCTTGCACGATTTCGTCTCTTTAATTCATCCTATAGATGTTCAATCGTATTCATGTCCGGGCTTCTTGCTGACCATTCCATAATGGAGATACCGACTTCGGTAACATAATCTCGTACGACGCTCGCGGTGTGAGCCCTAGCATTGTCGTGCATGAATATGAAACCGTTGCCAATAAAATGTGCATAGGGCATCACGTGAGGCTCAAGACACTGTTCGATGTACCGATGACTGTTTAGTGCAGGCAGACGTGGCCCAGACACAAAGACAAGCTCTGTCTTACCGTCGGCGCTGATTCCTCCCCAAACCGCTACCATAGCGATCCAGCAATGCCACCACTTGCGGCTTCTGCGGGCGAAGTATCCATATAATAATAATAATATAATATTTATTTGACAAAAACCTTACAAATTTCTTAAAACTAGCTTATTTACAATTTGTGGAAGGCATACATAAATATTTCAACCCTGCCTCCTAAACTAGGATATCCTGTGTCTTAGGAGGCAGTGTTCTACCACAGTCTAAAGATCTTTATACTGTGGTTCTACTGTCGCTTGGACTTAGTTTTAACCCTTATAAGAAACCGTACAATCGCTAGGTATAAAGATAATATACATATATATATATATTTACACAGTGAATGCAAACAAGAAAAATAAGAGATTAACTATTTGTAAGCGTGGGCGTGTGCGTTGCGAGTGTGTAAGAGAGTAGAAACCGTGGGAGTGTGTACTGTGTATGGGTGATTATGTGTGTGAGCGTGTGCGTGCGTGCGCGTGTGTATGTGCGTGTTTGTTTGTGTGTGTGATCATGTGTACAATTGTTGACATTGTATTATAATTATATATATACATTACATTTGTAAGTCCGGGTATGTGTTTGTGACTTTTAGAATTATTTATATTAAGGACAACAGCAGTTTCTCGGTTTGCGCATAGTCCAGAAGATACAGGAGATTTTGTAACTTATTTTTGGCGTCGTGATTGTTGAGACTAGCTACAGATGATGTTCTATTAATATTTCTATAGATTATTGAGCTCAACACGTAAAGTTGTCTTTTGGCAAAGGAGGTTTTATGCGACACGGTCGAGCAGTTTGTCCTATTTCCCCGTTTGCCTGGGTTTGGTGGTGGTATTTGCTTGTGTTTCCAGAGTGTGGCTCTGAGTACAAAGAGCTGTCTCACAGTTAAGATTTTATGTTCTGAGTATAGCTGATGTGTGGGATACCGGAAGGGTTTTTTGAACATTACTTTAAGTACTGCCCTTTGTGCTCGTTCCACATCTAGGAACTTTGTCTTTGCTGAGCCACCCCATGCTAGAATGCAATAACTGATGATGGACTGGCACAGAGCACTGTATACCATTTTTAAGATCTCTTGGTCAGCAGAGTGCCTTAACGATTTGAATACGTGAATAGTTTTCCTAACTTTGCAGGCGGTATTCTCTATCTGGTTGTACCATTTCAGTCCCTCATCAACCATTACACCCAGGTACTTGACAGATGTGGCTTGGGGCAGTGATAGTAATAGTAATAGTAATATTTATTTGCATAAAAACACGGTATAAAAGATGGTACAAAAATTGAATATAGAGCATACATGTTTCTGCTTAACATTATAAGCGTGCAAATTTTTGTGCATACAATTCATTAATGTTTTTTGTGAAAAAACTCCTTAAGACTATAAAAACTATTATTGGACAGCCAATCATACAATTTACTTTTAAATAATCTGGTATTGAGAATTTTTAAATAACTCGGTATCCTATTAAATATTTCTACACACATATACAAACAGCTTTTATTATATCTAGCTAGCCTTGGCATGACATCCAGCACGAGCCTGTGAGGGTCGCGCCGGGTTCGAGGATGTACATCGTCTGCTTTTGTAAATAATTCCTTATTCTTCCACACAAACATACATATCTCATATATATAAAGAGACGGTAGCGGTAACAAACCAATGATGATGAATGAATGATGGACATATATTATGATATATTTTAGAAAAAAAACTTTCAGACGTCCCAAAGTCACAGTAAACAAATAAAGAACAAAAAGTTTTAAGATAAGCGCTAATTTTTAGTTTTCAAAGGTGAAAACAAAAAAACCAACTACTCCAACTCTAAACACACATTTGTCTCAAAACAGTGAATCATTTCGTTTATAGGATAAAAAAATGAAATACTTATTTTGAAAATTCGTACACAGACACGAGTATGTGATGCTGTGATGTAAGATCATCATCATCATCTTGTCGGAAATGATAATGTCTATCTGTGACGCTCTACCCGCACATTTATAAGTGATTAAGTGTTCTGGATTCTTTAGAAATTTGTGTTTATTAGTGAGAACGCAATTAGTGACTTGTATAAAGCGGTAGCGATAACTAGGTCACCTGTGGACGCGGAGCATGCCTGGACACATCGGGCGCAAGTTTCGCGTCCGCTGTTTTGTTATCGCTGTCAACATTGAGTGCTGGTGCTGAGCAAACAGAAGGTGCAGTTTCCGCCTCGCCTGCCCGCTACCGTCCCTGCGATCCCTCCCACGCCTGCCGACCACTCCGCGGTCACCTGTACTTCAGCAGACTTCAGCACTGGCTGCGGCAACATTACGCGTTGGTACGTCGACCCCGAATCGTGCCTACGCTGCTATTGTCGTCACCGGCAACTCGGCTGCATTGCAAGTTAAGCAGCAAATTGTAGTAGGGCAGCCGAAGGAACAGGGTGGGTTTTTAGTCAGTAGAAATCTGACACACCCTTCCGCTTGACCCAGAGCGGAAGAAGCCATTCGATGATTTTCCCACCCAAAAAAAAGGGGTGAATCAGCACCAAGACTTTCAGAAGGATCTGAAAGATATTGAAAGCTTCACAAAAGTGAAGACGAGGAAAAGGAAGCCTTCTTAACCAGACCAGGCCGAACTATCTCAGCAGTACGATATTTTTTTCGGGTGGGAAAATCCACCCACTCCTCCTCCCACCCTGGGAGAAGCGGAAGGGAGTGTCAGACTTCTACTGAATAAAAACCCTGTACTGACTGCTTTGAGGTGCGCGTGGAATACGCGCCGTCGACCCGAGTCTAGTCCTTACCAGACGGTGAGAAATCCCTGCTCGGCTCCCGCAAGCCCGCGGTTACGGTGGCCGCAGATCGCCTTGCGATCTTGCGATCCCTTTCAAACAAAAAAGTATTTTGCAAATCGGTCCAGCCGTCTTTGGGTTATGAGACACATAAAAAAAAATTAAAATATTCAAGACGAACTGAGAACCGCCTGCTTTTTCTAAAGTCGTTTAAAAAGCCACTTTGTTCAAACTAGAACATAATTGAGTACACGCGCCTCAGCATCACAGCGTCAGCAACACATATTCGACACACGCGCCGGAGTCACCGGCACACCGTCAGCACTAAGAAGTGACCTAATGAGATCTTCGCTTCATCGCCTCAATAAACATACTACACACATGTAAATAGCCATCAATGTGTATTGACCATAATATTTGTATATAATATAGTTAATTATTGTAATAAATCAGTCATCAAGCTGCAGTTGCGTGTGATTCATACCCTATACTTCCTCTTACTGTGGCCAAGACACCTTTAGCCATCATCGGTCCTATGAGTCTGTGGGATCGGCAGTAAGAAAACCATTCCCTGTGTACGTTGCACGACGTACACAACCCTTATTCCTACCCAAACTCCGTCTGTTACCGTAGGTCTCCCTGTAACAGACTTCCCGTAGATAAAACCAACGCAACCTGCGCTTGGTCTGGTTTGTATGGTAGGAAAGGGCTTTAGGGTAACTGGGGTTATAGGTAGTGTTGTAGGGCTAGGTTGATAGTCAGTAGGGCTTAGGTAGTTACTAGGTACCAGGCTCAACTGTCTGGAACATAGCCATCACTGTACGCACTTGGACTCGGCCGTATTGAAAGGTTGGTGCCGGTGCGTACATTTGATGGCTATGTTCCAGACAGTTGAGCCTGGTACCTAGTAACTACCTAAGCCCTACTGACTATCAACACTTTAGGTACAATTTCTTGTTTGTTGACAATATCAGGTCACGGACGTTTTTTGGTGTTAATACACTGTATACTGTTGCCTTGGTTAAGTATGGGTTAAGTATATTTCTAGTAACCCGTTGTAATTACGCAATGATTTCTTGCATGTAATTATATGCTAATTGGTAAGTCTGCATAATATGTATGTTTATACTGTTGTGGTCGACTCGACTGAACCAATGGTTGTAACCCTCAATGTAAGCTATTACTTGGTTTAATTTAGTTTGAAACCTTTTAAGCTTCTGTGTTATTCTTTCTTCAGTTTTGTTGACTTGTGAGATTGTTGATATCATAATTTTGGTTGGTGGTTTGCAGCTTCAATTAACTTTTTTTGGTTGGAATCCAATGCCTCCATATCTCGATATGCTTCATCATTCACTCCGAAGATAGATGTTAGTAATTGTCCCAATATACCTCTTTTCTTCCTAGTTTGGTTAACTTCTGTTAAATATTCTTTAGTTCGCTCAAATTTATTTACCTCCATGTAATGTGGTTAAATGAGCATAACGAACTATGATCAATGTTACATGATGATCATGAGATAACAATATTGGATGCTTTTGATCATATGGTAAATTAGAGTTTTGAAGTCTTCCTCCTACTCGTAGTAGACCTTCATTATCAATAAACGGATCTAGGCACGACAACCTGTTTCCTTTCTTCAATGATTGTCCGGCTTCAATAGCTTTGTATTCTTTAGAAAACATTTCTTGTTGAACTAAGAAAAGTACTTTTTTAGTTGTTACGTTGATTTCCGTACAAGTTAATGGTGTTTTGCATTCTTGTTTATTTATGAATTTGTAGCAATATGATAGAATCCGTATCATCCTTTGGAAGCTTGAAAACCTTATCCAAATTTCGTTCTTCGGTTCAGGTTTAATAGTTATATGATAAATTGATAACATAGTTTAATCTCTTCACAGATCTCTGGCACAGTTTTTATGCTAGGAATGTTATCAGATTTTAACCAGTCTGGTCCATTCCACCATTGAGATGAATGCTGTAATTTATTTGGCGCAATACCTCTTGTAATTAGGTCTGCTGGATTTTCCTTTTGCTTGTGGTAATGTTCTTTGTATTTCAGATACCCTGTTAGCCACAAACGTTTTCCATCTCTCAGCTTCACCTTTGATCCAGCCGAGAGTAATCATTGAATCGGTCCAACAATAAATATTTTCGACATCTCCATTCCAGTAATAACTTTATTCATAAGTTGTGTTAATAATACTGCAGCACATAGCTCTAATTTTGATAATGTAGTTTTCTGCCTTATTGGCGCTACTTTTGATTTCTAGCTTGTAAAAGGGTTGTGTACCATTTATTATTACTTTGTATACGGCAGTATATAACTGCACCGTATGCTTTTTCAGAAGCGTCACCGAACCCATGTAACTCGACTCTCGAATTGTTTGGTACATGACACCATCTTGGGATAGAAATCTTCTCAATTGACTTTAGTTGTTTTTGTAGCTCAATCCATCTAGTTTTAATAGTTTCCTCTACAGGCTGATCCCACTCTGTGCCATTTGTCCAAAGTTCCTGAATCATCAGTTTCATATTTATGACAATCGGTGCTAACCAACCCAGGGGATCAAATATCTAAGCGATTTCTGATAAAATGAATCATTTTGTTGGTTTTCAGATTGGTTAACAGTAACCTGAAAACAGAAACTATCCTTTAATGGTGACCATAACACTCCTAACGATTATCTCTTTTCATCTGGCGGTATTTTAATTACTTGATCATCTTTGTTTCCATTTGGTATATTTTCTAACAATTCTATGCTGTTAGACGACCATTTTCGTAAATTAAATCCGCCTTTTCGTAGCATTACTTTTGCTGACTCGACACAGGTATCTCCTGACAAAATATCGTCCACGTAAAAATCCTTGAGAGCTCTTTGGCTGGCTATTGGGTATTTCGCTTTTTCATCAATAGCGAGTTGTTGTAGCATCTTAATCGCTAAGTATGGGGCCGCTGCAGTACCGTAAGTTACAGTAGTTAATTCGTATTCTTCGATAACATGTTTCGACGATTTTCTCCATAATATTCGTTGGTATGTGAAGTCTAGTTCGTTAATATTTATGAATCGGTACATTTTGTCGCCGTCCGCCATAAATGCTATTTTATGCTTACGCCAGCGTAACAGTATTACTGCTAAATCTTGCTGTAATCTTGGTCCCGTAAACATGCTATCGTTTAGACTTATGTTAGTACTTGACTTGCTCGACGCATCAAATACTACACGTAACGAGGTAGTTAGTGATTCTTCCTTGATAACTGGTTGATGCGGTATATAGTATTTACCTTGGTAATAGTTAGTACTGGTAACTTTCCTCATATGGCCCATTTCTAAGTACTCATCGAGGAAATCTTGGTATTTTTTTTGTAAGTTTTAATTTTTGCTGAACTTCCTTTCTAACTGTAGCAGCCTTGCGACAGCTGTCTTGCGTGAGTTCCCATAATCTATGTTGCTATTCTTAATTGGGAGCCTCACTGTGTATGTTCCATCTGAATTTCTTATAGTCGTTTCTTGGTAATACTTTTCACAGGCCTGATTCTCGTTGGTAAAATGGTATTTTTCAGGAACTTCCTCTAATTCCCAAAACTTGTTTAGTTGTTGACTTTCTGTAGTTCGAGTCATCATACTGATGACTGTATTGGTATTGGTAATAGTGCCGCAAATACCAGATAAAATCCACCCAAACTCGGTATTTTGAGCGATCACTCCGTCTTGCATCTTATGTAACCCGTTTAATAACAAGTTACTATATTCTCTATTGGTCCTCTTTTGATGTAGGATCAACAAATAGTTTGTTTTGTAGGCATTACGCTTCGCTAGTAATGTTGGTTTTGGTAAATTAGTTTCGTAAATTGTAGCTGTGTTAGCCATAGTTTTTTTCATGGATTTACTTGTAGATGGAGTTGACAAGTCATCCTGTTTTGAAAGATTTTTGTCCTGTCTTGTAGTTTTATCATCGTTATTATGGTGTAAATAGGAGTCTCTCTTCGCACAGTATCCACAACTTTTAGTGCTGTGACATTTTATGGATGTTTCGTGAGTTAAACAATTTTTGCACATTTATTTTTCGCTTACTATCTTATTGCGATCTGGCACTGATTTCATTTTAAAACTAGCACATTGGTAAATGCTGTGTTCGTGACTTTGGCAAAGTACTGCATTTTTTCCGTGTCACTCAACGTTTTATCTTCGTGTATTATTTTCAAAAAAGAGTTCCATGACTCATAACTTCCGCTAAATGTTAGAATTACTATTTTTGGTAACTTAACTGCAGATTTATGGTTGTTGTGTGACGATTTTTGGCCTATTTCTGCAAATATTTTACCCATCACGAGATCGAACTCCGTTTGTGTTCTCTCAAACATATTTTCTTGAAAATATGCGTGTTCTAACGTACTTTCTTCCATTAGAATTAGGACATGTGTTTCCTCAATTTCTTGCCACTGTTTTTGTAACGTAGTCACTAGCGATTCTAAGTACCAACTCGCTTGCTCTTCAGTTATAGCTTGAGTTATTGACTGTAATTTCCTTTGCATCTGATCAATCCGAAATAGTTGAATAAATATTTTGGGTGAACTAATGCGTTCTTCTTCTTCAGGTTCTATATCTTCTAGCTCATACAATTGGTTTAGTCTTTTTTCACATTCTAACAGGTATTCAATCGCCTGTGTATACTGTGTTAATAGAACCAAAGTAGTCGCTAGTAATGTATTTGTGATTACACAACACCTCTTGGTCTTTTAGTCGTGAATGGTTTTTGGTTGTTCTCGTAGATATTTCTGTGAGTCGCTGCCTTCTCTCCGGAGTTTTTCTTGACGGTGAATCTTTCTTAATGGTGGTGAATATTTGTCGTAGCTCATTATAATCTGCTTCTTGGCTTTTTATAACTTCGTTTATCTCTTGTATATCCATTTTCCCTAACTGTCACTACTAGTTGTACTTGTTCCAAATGCTACCTAACTGCCCTGCTGCTAGTACAATAAGTGCCCGATCCGCTATTGTACATATAATTACGATGACAATTACGTGTAAGTATGTCGGTTAAACAACAACCCAGCGTTTATTGAATAGAGTGCGCTAGCTTGGAGTATGCCTACAGGTCAACATTTGCGTGGGACAAAAATAAAAACCGTTTGTTTACTATTATTTTATAAACGCTCGCGCTGTAACGATTTATTATTTTGTTTAAGTACCGATTAAACAGATTACTCTCGTTTCCCTAAAATAAAAATGGCTCGACGCACCTAATGTACGCACCGTCACCAACCTTTCAATACGGCCGAGTCCAAGTGCGTACAGTGATGGCTATGTTCCAGACAGTTGAGCCTGGTACCTAGTAACTACCTAAGCCCTACTGACTATTAACCTAGCCCTACAACACTACCTATCACCCTAGTTACCCTAAAGCCCTATCCTACCATACAAACCAGACCAAGCGCAGGTTGCGTTGGTTTTATCTACAGGAAGTCTGTTACAGGGAGACCTACGGTAACAGACGGAGTTTGGGTAGGAATAAGGGTTGTGTACGTCGTGCAATGTACACAGGGAATGGTTTTCTTACTGCCGATCCCACAGACTCATAGGACCGATGATGGCTAAAGGTGTCTTGGCCACAGTAAGAGGAAGTATAGGGTATGAATTACACGCAACTCCAGCTTGATGACTGATTTATTACAATAACTAACTATATTAGATACAAATATTGGGGTCAATACACATTGAAGGCTATTTACATGTGTGCTGTATGTGTATTGAGCCGATGAAGCGAAGATCTCATTAGGTCACTTCTTAGTGCTGACGGTGTGCCGGTGACTCCAGCGCGTGTGTCGAATATGTGTTGCTGACGCTGTTATGCTGAGGCTCGTGTACTCAATTATGTTCTAGTTTGAACATTCTGGCGCCTCTCAGGACCTGGGCTTCAGTTGGTGTAACTTCGTGACTTCGTGTTGATGTGGTAGAGCGTACACAGGCGCCGTTGAAGTAGTTGGTTGGACTGTTGCTCGTTGTGTCGGTATCTCGTGGTCCACAGGTAAGTTTGGTTCCCCTGCTGGTTGCTTGGCCGGCTCGACGCTTCTTCTTATGGTCTGCTGCTGCACTCAAAAAGAAATTTCTTCTTAAAAACTCTTGGAAAAAAAGAGTTGAAGTTAAATACTTGTCAAAATCAATACACTCATAAAAAAAGCCAATACACTCCTGTTTGGATTGTACACGAAACCATAGCACGATAAATCGAATTTTATGCAAGTTTTTGTTTTACTTCCCTAGATGGCGTTGGGATCGAATTAGATCGCGCTATGGTTTCACTACCGCAGTTTGGGTATACCATTTGATAATTTTATTTTTTGTGTCATCATTCTGCTCCGACGCTCGCCCGCGACAGTCGTGCCGCTCCGCGCTCTCGATCGTTCCGTGCCTGAGTCATCGCTCCGTTCGTCACGCCCGCCGTGACGTCACTCGTAGTCGCCGACTACGACGCCTGGTCCGGATCCGCCTTTTTCGAGGCGGTGAAGGATATCGTGTTTCTCTAACAGAGATTGTCAAAACAATTTGGTTTGGCCCCTTCAGGGTAAAACCACAGTTTCGTGGTCCTTGGTTGGAAACCTCACGGTGTCAACAATACCAAGGGGGTGCTGACCCGACGCACCCGCTGACCCCCTTCAGGGTGAAGCAGTCAATTGGAGTCGAGTGCTAGGTTTTGGCCTTGGGGGATCTCCTAGTCAAACCTAGTTACTGAGTTCTCTTCACAGCATACACACCTAGTGTCGGTTGGGTGTATCTACCCCTTCGCACTAGACCCAATAGGGCCCGGTACGCACATTGAGATTGGCGACCGGATTACAAGCTTAGGGCACACCATTAGGCACACACCTCCCTGCTATCCCCGCAGGGAGCGAACTCACCTCCGGGTCATTCCCGCCCGGAGGGTTAGGCAAATAGGGCCCCTCAGGCCACATCAGACGGCAACACAGCTACCGAGTTTGTCTGGGTTTCTCTTCTCGGTAGCGAAGTGTTAGGAGAAACTCCGGGGCAGGGCTCTTTGGGGACCGTCTGCTCGGGGAGCTCACGTTTGACGTGTCTCCTCGAGGCGCTTATGTTAGGGTTAGGAGATTAGGATGCCCACCTCTGTCGCCTCCAATATGGAGGACAGGATTGAGGATCTCGTGTCCAAAGTAGATTCCCTAACGGTTCGGTTAAATAGAACAACCGATATATTAGGAAAGATCCTATTTGAAAACCCCGCCCTACAAAGGAAATATGAGGAGGAGATTGACTCCTTACCCCCCGCGGTGTTTCCCTCCCCACAGCCAGATTTAGGTCCCACCCCCGCGCCCAACGCAGATAGGTCCCCCTCCCCCCCAGACGTCGAAATGGACTCTGAGGAGGAGGAACAAGAAAAAGAGGGCTCGGAAGGCGAGCGCTCGGAGCGCGCAGAGAGCATACACTCTGAGCGCTCGGAGCGAGCGGAGTCCGAGCACTCCTCCGACCAAACCTCTTCCTCCGACGAGTTTATCCTCGTCGAGGGAAAGAGGAAGAAGAGGTCGCAGGCCTCGTCCTCCACTCAGGCCCCTAAGGCCAAGAAACTCTCCCCTCCCGAGCCAGCACGCTTAGTGCAGAGCCAGCCCTCCTCTTCCTCGGCCACTAGGCCCAGCCCTACCCAAACCCCAGTCGTCAGCGCCTCAGTGCGCAAGACCATCCCTCCCCCACCCATCTTCATCCATGACAAGGGGGCTTGGACAAACGTGTCCAAAGCGTGTGGCGAGCAACGCATCGCCTACACGAATGCCCGCGCCGTTCAGAACGGCATAAAAGTAGGGTTAGCGACAGCTAACGACCACCGCGCGCTTTCGAAGCTACTCAAGGCTCGAAATATCCCCCACCACACTTATACGCTCCATGAGAGCAAGCCCGTTCGGGTGGTCCTCTGCCGGATCCCCAGTGAGATCCCCACCACCGAGATCGTCTGCGACTTAGAGTCACAGAACATCCCGGTGATTGAGGTGCACCGTATGCACGGCAGAGGTGGCAGGGCGTCTAACAACGTCCTCGTCATCTGCCACCCCGTCTCCGAAGGTCCCCACCCCATCTTTGCGCTGAAGACTGTATGCAGTCTTTCAGGAATTCTAATTGAGAAGCCACACAAAAGTGGCACGGTAGGCCAATGCCACCGTTGCCAGTTATACGGCCACGCGCAACGGAATTGCTTCGGCAAACCCCGGTGCGTAAAGTGCCTGGGCGATCACGGCACCGCGGAGTGCAGTCGCCCAAAAGATAGGTCCCAGTGCCCAGACCCGCCCAGCTGCGTGCTGTGCGGGCAATCCGGCCACCCCGCCAACTACCGAGGCTGTCCGAAAGCCCCGAAAACCTCCGCCCCTAAACTGGCAACGCGCGCTAGCGCACGCCAGGGACGAGAGTGTCCTACACTCTCGTCTGAGCTCCCCCAGACCCTCAGTCCCCAGCGTCCAACTCCTTGGACGGCGGCGAATCACGCCCAAAACTTCCCGGCACTAAGGCCGAAAGTCCCTGGGCTGATGGATCAACCCATCATGCCCTCCGCCCCGGTTGTTGTGGCTTCTCAGCCCCCACCTCCTCCCCAGTCACTCCCTCGCTCGGATGAGCCGGAACTCGATGCGTTCCTCATCCTTGGGAATACATTTAAATTCTTCAAGTCCCCCCGCGCCATCCAAATGGCAAAGGAGGTCGTGGCCTGCAAAAGCATTGAATCCCTGATTCAGGTATACTATCAGTATCCTGATGTAAAAAGCCATTTTGACAACCTTTTTAAACAGCCATAATGTATAACACGGCTAGTAAGAGATTAAAACCCCGATCCCTAAAGCTAGGTTACTTCAATGCCAATGGCATCACCAATCAACGGGACGAGATCGCGACTTTCCTTCGCGATCATAGTCTCGACATCCTTCTGGTCCAAGAGACCTTCCTCAAACCCCACCTTAGGGATCCCAAGGTAGCCAACTACCGGCTAGTTAGGAACGATAGGACTAGATGCCACAGAGGTGGCACTCTAATATATTATAGGAACTCCCTGCACTGCATCCCTATGGATCCGCCGCCCCTTGCCCACTTAGAGGTATCCGTTTGCCGGCTAGGCATGACGGGCCATCCCTCTATCACAATAGTATCCGCGTATCTCCCACCGCACAGCGACGTAGATTCAAATTCTTCGATAAACGCCTCACTACGAAGCGACCTTACAGCCCTTCTTGACATGAGTGACTCCGTCCTTATAGCGGGGGATCTCAATGCCAAACATCCCGCATGGTGTAGTCGTATTACCAACCCCCGTGGGAAGGTACTATACGACCTTTGCACACCTCTCCACATAGATATCATAGGTCCTATGCGGCCTACTCATTATCCGTTCGAGCCATCCCACTTGCCCGACGTACTCGACATTGCCCTCCTGAAGAATGTGAACTTACGTTTGCACTCTTTAGAGACGGTAGACGAACTTGACTCTGACCATAGACCGGTGATCTTGGAGTTAACTCCGAGATCGGGTCCCTATGACCCTAACCGCCCCCCTCCCACACAGGTGATCACTGACTGGAGGAAAGTAGGCGAATTGCTGAAATCCAACACGTCTCCTCACCTGGACAAGATCCCCGACCACATCCAGTCCGCCGCCGACACGACGGCTGCGATCGACTCACTCACGGAGCACGTGCAATCTGTCTTGAACGACTGTTCAAAGGAGATTCCGGTGTCAGAGCACTGGCGCCGGAAACTCCCGGACGATGTACGGGCCCTGCTGACTGAGAAGAACGCAGCAGTCCGTGCCTACAGAGCTTTCCCCTGCCAGAATAACAAAACTTTCATGCGGTACTTACAGCGCAAAGTAAGTAACAGCATCAGAGAGTGGCGTGAAGCCGGCTGGGACAAGACCCTGAGCGAACTGGAACCCACCCACCATGCCTTCTGGCAACTTCAGCGGAATATGCGCGCCACTGAGGTTGCCTCAATGCCTCCCCTTATCCGCCCGGACAAAAGCATTGCCTTCGACGACGAAGACAAAGCCGAATGCCTAGCCGACAGCCTGGAGGCACAGTGCTCTCCCAGCTCCCAACCAGTCGACCCAGCCCACCTTGCCCACGTGGATGCTGAGGTCGAACGTAGATCTGCCCTACCCCCTGTCGAGGACCCTGATGCTCCCCTCCCCCCCGTCACGGAAGACGAGGTGGAGGAGATCATCAAGAAACTCAAACCTAGGAAAGCTCCCGGGACTGACAGACTGACCACTAGGGCACTTAAACTCCTCCCACGTACGATAATAGTCCTACTGACTGCCATCTTCAATGGCGCCTTGTCCAACAACTTGTTTCCACAAGCTTGGAAAGAGGCTATAGTGATAGGTATCCCAAAACCCAAAAAGCCCAAGAACCTCCCGACTAGCTATAGACCCATTAGTCTGCTCAGCGCCCTCGGCAAGGTCTACGAGCGGATTATTCTTAATCGGGTCAAGGACTTTGTCGAGGCCAAGAGCCTAATCCCTAACGAACAGTTTGGCTTTAGAGCCCATCATTCCAGTGTCCACCAAGCCCACCGCATCGTAGAGCACATTAGCGGCCGTTTTCAACGCGGTCTGGTGACGGGGGCCCTATTCTTTGATATAGCAAAGGCTTTCGACAAAGTCTGGCACAATGGCTTAATTTATAAGCTTTACCAACTAGGTGTGCCGGACCGTCTCGTGCTCATCATTCGAGACTTCCTGTCGAACCGCTCCTTCAGATATCGTATCGAAGGAGCGCTTTCCACTCCCCGCCCTATCAGAGCCAGCGTCCCTCAGGGCGCCGTGCTCTCCCCCCCACTCTTCACGCTATTCACTAGCGATATCCCCAAAAAGCCCCCAGTAGAGTTATCCCTATTTGCCGACGACACGGCCATCTACTACTCGGGACATAATCCCGTTAGCATCGCTCATACCCTCCAGACCTCAGCCAACGCACTAGGCGATTGGTTTAGGAAATGGAGGATTGAGGTAAATCCCGACAAAAGTCAAGCAGTCCTGTTTCGCAGGGCTCGCCAGCATAAACAATTCACCCCCCCACGCCCGATCACTATGTTCGGCAAGCCAATCCCTTGGGAGAAGCGAGCCAAATACTTAGGTGTGATCCTCGACCAGTTTCTCAACTTCAGTGAGCACATAAAGTCGGTTCGCTCGCGAGCCGCTTTCGCTCTCGGTAGGCTCCACGCCCTGCTGAATAAACACAGCAAGCTCTCCCTTAAATGTAAAATCCGAATATACACGACATGCATACGTCCTATCATGACGTATGCCTGTCCGGTGTTTGCTCATGCCAGTCCCAATCAGATCCATAGGATGCAAGTCGTTCAGAACCGTTTTCTCCGAAAGGCCACGGGCGCGCCCTGGTTCTGTAGGAACGAGGATCTCCACGTAGACCTCAAACTCCCGACCATAAAGCAAGTGTTGAAACGCATGTCAGTGCGTTACTTCACCTCTGCTGAGACCCACACTAACCCCCTGATCGTATCGGCCGCCCGATACAGACCCTCCAAGATTTCTCGGGTTCGTCGCCCGCGTATCATCCTAGACGAGCCTGACGACCCCACCACCATCCGACAAGAGAGCAGTAGGGAAACCAGCACTCTTAGAAAACACATATACAGAACGCGTTCCTTATTCCGGCCTCGCCGACGAGACCCATCGCGACGTCCGCGTACCTGTAATGAAAATCCTCCCCGACCTTTGCCAAACGAGCCAGCCCGCGATGCTGAGCCAGTAGCAATAAATACTCCCGTAAATAATATGACCCAGCCTGTCCCTTTGCTGCCCTCCCAAAATGACCCCGCTATGCCGAGGCCCGTACTCCACAGGGAGTGCCCTTAGCGTGCGGTCATTAGTTTTTAAGTATATTTTTAGTTTGTAAGCCCTGGCTGGGGGCCTTTAATTTATTAGAGGTCACCACAGGAAAGTCCGGTTAAGTAGACTCACAGCCTTAGTGTGCTGATCTACAAGTGGCCCTACCTAAAAAAAAAAAAAAAAAAAAAAAAAAAAATTTTTTTGTGTGAACCTTGTGTTTAATATACGCTATATATTCGAACGTAGTGTTATATTATTTACACTCTTCGCCATACGGACCCTCGGTAATGTACATGGTCCTTCTAACCGGAACGGTCGGGAGTGTTTTTGGTAGTCTCCGGTGGTGGTAGAGATTACCACTAGAGATGAGATATACTTGCAAATATCAATACCAGGGCTTGCAAGTACGAGTCTGTAAAAATACCAGGGTCGGAAACCAGGTATTAAAATACTAGAAAGTATTTTGAGCCACTTCGGATTTCAGTCTACTAGTCCAGGTCGTACCATGCCACAATCTAGTACGGCTTTTGTAGATGAAATCTTTCCTTCCTACTTAATTTACAGAAATTAATAATTCACTTAATTAAATTCACGGAAATATGTTTTCATTGCACATGCAAGCATAAGGCATAAGGTTTAACACTCCCGATTTGTATGATTATTTTAGCCAAACTTTTCTTAGGAGCCATGGTTTGTAACTGTATTTTTATTTACAACTAGTAAGTCTTATCAATTTTAAAAGAAAACACTTAACTACAGTTCAAAAATCGTCTTTTACCTATTTAAATATTTACATTCCTAACTAATAAACAAAGTCACGTACACATAAAAAAGCAGTTTTGTTTATTTACACACTAACTGTTAATAGTTTAAATTCAATAAACTCGCGAAATAAGAAAGTCACGGTCAGTTGGTAAATTGCATAATAAGCTCGCACTCACTTCTCAGTATTTATATGTATCATCTATGCACTCACTCAGGCCGTGCGCGCACTGCCTTGCGGTGGCCGCAATTCCGGTAGTTCTACCGCACCGGTAGACTGACCGCAGTGCGCGCACTTCTATGACACTCCATACTTCACAAATTTTGCGGTGCGGTAGAACTACCGGAATTGCGGTACCGCAAAATTTGTGAAGTATGGAGTGTCATAGAATTGCGCGCACTGCGGTCAGTCTACCGGTGCGGTAGAACTACCGGAATTGCGGCCACCGCAAGGCAGTGCGCGCACGGCCTCAAACGACAACTGACGAAAGAAAAATAAAAAACGTAAACATAACAAAATATTTTCTAAAATACTTTCGTTCACGCAATAATGTGTCTTTTATTAATAGTCATTAGGGTGAATGGCGCCGCAAACTACTCAAAAGAAAAGAAAAAGTTCCCTAATGCACACACCTACACAGATTTCGGTTTATGTACTCAGATAACTTTGGAATATTTAGAGAACTACTACACAATCGCATTTGCAAATGAAAAATACTTTGAACCTTGCAAGTATTTTTTTTTGATACGATTATGCTCCTTTTTGCTGAGGCAAAACGAATCAATTTCCTATGCAAGTATTTTCACATCATACGCTCAAGGTACTAGACATGGGTCATACTTGCAAAATCGAGTACCAGGGCTTTCAAGTAAGTCTATTATAAGAAACCAGTAAAAGTAGGGCTCGGAAGAAAATACTTGAAAGTATTCAAGTATTTTCTATCTGTATAGTAAATTGAACCGTGATTTCCTATGTATAAGGAGCACAATCGCGTTTACAAATAAATACCTGCATAGAGACGAAAGTTTCTACTTTTATTCAATCCAAGCCCTGTTGGAAGAAAAAATACTTGCATAGGAAATTGACCCGTGAGTCGTTATGAATAAGAAGTACAATCGCGTTTACATATAAATACTTGCAAAGACAAACCATATACTAGAAAAGACTTGCATACGAAATTCTTCCGTAGTCTCTTACAGATAAGGAGCATAATCGCATAGTCGGGCGAGCGTCAAGCTCCGACTGGAGCGAGTCCGAGTAGCCGTATAAAATACTTTGAAGTCTTGCAAGTATTTCGGATCAGCACCTGGTGTACGTACTTGGAAGTAAATACCTGGTGTAAAAACCAGGTCGCGTAAATACGTACCATCCCTATATCAGGGGGTGATTAGGGATAGATACTGATGTCAAAAATGCAATCAGTAAAATTTTTGTCTGTCTGTCTGTCTTTCTGTCTGTCTGTCTGTCTGTCTGTCTGTCTGTATAACCGTTATAGAAACAAAAACTACTCGACGGATTTTAACGAAACTTGGTACAATTATTTTTCATACTCCTGAGCTGGTTATAGTATACTTTTCATCACGCTACAATCAATAGGAGCAGAGCAGTGAAGGAAAATGTTAGGAAAACGGGAGAAGTTACTCCATTATTTAAGCTTCCGTCGCGTGTGCAACCTTAGTGGTTAAAGCTACACAGAAATCATTTCATGACGGAAATATTCTCCTTAAAATTATATAAAAAATATCCCACGACAGCATATGTCTATCTTTTATGGTTGACTCACAATAACACGTGTAACTCCCGATAGCTTAGCAGTTCGAAGCTTTCTGATTATAATATTTGTCTACTCTTACGTTGATAACACTCTCAGGCACCCCTAATTGAAAAAGTTAACATTATTAACTATTCCATAAAAAAGAATCATATAAATCGGTATAGAACACCAAAGTTATACATGAAATACGCTAATAATAAGCCATTGCGCTTGAATACTGAATCATGCTATAAGGATTATTTTCGAGAATCGGTCGCAGCGCTCGACGCGTCTCGCGGCCGAAGGTATAAAATTTCGTTCTATAGGTACTTAAGCCTCATGTGAACGTGATCTAAACAATATTACCACACATTAACTTAATAACACACAAGGAGTTACACGCTGACGGAGTCGCGGGCACAGCTATTAACAATAATAATGTGAGGTTCCGTACTGCGATATTTTTTAACAGTATTATAGATTGACATATTATATTTCCCTACTAAATTACGAAAGTTAATCTGTCTGTTACATCAAAATCACTGAACCGTGAGGAAGGACATAGGCTACTTTTTTTTTACGAAAAACGATGGAAACGCGGACGAAGTCGCGGGCAACAGTTATCTATACTAATAATATAAGGCTGAAGAGTTTGTTTGTTTGTTTAAACGCGATAATCTCAGGAACTACTGGTTCAAAATGAAAAATATTAATTAATTAAATAGTCAATTTATAGAGAAAGGCTATAGGCTATACATCATTACGCTAAGGCCAATAGGAGCGGAGCGCCAATGAAGAATGCTTCAAAATAGGGGTTAAATTTAACGTTAGCCCAAAGTAACTATTCCACGCGGTCAAAGTCGCGGGTAAAAGCTAGTGTTGAATAAAACCAATATTCCATAATTGGTTTTGCTTTTGCATGTATCACGAATTAAACATGTTTTTATAATATTGTATGAAATTAACAAAAAGTACAATGTAATGTATATAATGTTGTAAAATGTAATTAACTGATTATGAAAGGACGTGAAAATAAAACGAATAGATCATGAAAATATTCTTTATTTTTGCAACATGCCCCTGTACACAGACGCGCTCCGAAGGTCACAGGGGACATGACCCCCCCCCCCCCCCCCCCTCCCAAAATCGTACACCCAAAAGAAAATCTTCTAAAATTTTGCAAAATAAGACGTTCCAAATATAATCACCCAATTGGCCAATAAAAATAGAAGATTTCCATTTAATTTATAATATGTGAAATAAAATTTGTATTGTGCAATAAAGAAAACTCCCCCCCCCCAATTCCAGGCTGCGACCGTACCTGCCTGTACCTGTACCCATTCCAATCCTCGGTTTATAATAAGTTGTAGTGGTAAGGGGACAGTCTTTATATATATAAATAATATAAATTTTGTAATATAAACCCGCGTAATTTGTTAAACGAAGCTATAAAGCAAAAGAGTGGCTTTTACCATGTCTGGTTATATATGAATATTATTAAGAAATATAAAAGGATTTGTTTGCAATAAAATGTAGTCACTACTTAACAAATAAATGATAATAGTGTAAATTTTATCATTTGTTTATATTTCTTACAATAAAACATTGAGCATTTGGGTCATTCTTTTGGACAGGTTTTTCAAGCGGCTGTACTTAAAAATAATAGAAATCGAAAAGTCAGCAAGCCATTTTTTTTTCGCGCAAACCTTTTGTCCTCTCTTAACAGGATTACTGATTATTTTTCAATTATCTTTATGATTAAATATCATAAAAAAATAAAATACCCCCATTCTTTGATTTTCGTGTAGTGTCCTAAGCCCCGATCTGGTTACTTAGTAAATTATATATTTTAAACTAAACGCTACATGCTTACCAAAAAAAAACCACTAAGTCCTTAGAAGTTCACAATGCTATGAAAAAATAGACCATAGTTCTAAAAAAACTAAATTTCCTAAAAAAAAATAAATGAAACTGTCCCGAGGTAATTGCTGATTTGCGTGGATTATTATAATTTCACTCATACATCTCTCAATTCGCGGCCCAATGAGACATCATCGTAATTCTAGTTACAACTAGTGGCGCTCCGACGGCTGGCCAGAGTGCTTGTGTGATGGTGCGTCGAGTTTTCAAAAAATAGATGGAAGAACTTCGTTGCGTGGGTTTGGTTTCTCAAAACTTTGATTTGCGTGGTACAATTATCTCCGGTGTCTGTGACTTTATTTATTTAATAAAATATTGTAGCGAACAAATACAAGGTAACGTAACTTATAATCAAAACACAGTTTATTTGCTTAAACGGTTTTTGTATATTTTTTGCATAAAGGATTTATTTTGATTTTCGTGGTCATGATTTGCGTGGTTTACGTGGTAGTTTTGACCCACGCAAATCAATTTTTGACCATGCAAATGAAATAACTTTGAGTTTTGTACTAGTTATGACTGAAAATATTTTTTATTACTTTAGTTAAATGTAAATTCGTTTAAATCAAAACTTAAAATGTCATATTCGATGGTTTTCTGTCTGTATAAGTACCTAGTAATATTAAGAATAGAAGAATTTATTACTTAATGAGTTTATTCCAGAAATGAGAATTTAAACAAAAACGCCACATAAGAATTATGATTTGAAACGATCAACGGATGATATTGAACTGTCAGATAATAATCCAGGCTTGACCAAAGAATACGAAGAACTGATGACCCCAAAGCCGACGAAAACTCGAGCGATTCCGATTTGACCATTTTATAAAAAAATATATAAATAAGGAAGTAAATGATTGTGATAATAATAAATACTGTTATGTTCCTAACAAATGACTGATAAAGTCTTATTTTTTAAACGTTTAAATTAGTATTATATTTTTGTAATTTCATTTAATTCATTTAATTTTATATTTTTGTATTTAAATTTTTTTGTAACAAATAATAAATAAAGTTGGACTGATTCTACTAAAAAAAGTTTTCTGCCCTAATAACCTACCTATTTTTTTATCTTATAATAAAATAACTTCTTTAAGTAACAATAAGTAACCCATTTGAGAAAGTCAAATTAAAATATTCATTTTCGTGGGGTGTTTTGTGATTAGCGTGGCCTCCATTTTTTTAACTTCGATTATCTCTGTAAGTATATCGCTCTCTGAGGTGCCTTTTTTTATAAAAAGTATTCATTTTATGTATATTTTAAGATTCTGAAATCAAATTAAAAAAAAAATGAATTTGAAAATTGCCACGAAAATCACCGAAGAATGCCTTACTCGAAGAAGCACCCATTTATTATTTCATTGATTGAATTCGTCACTACTTGGTTAAATATGGTATCATTATTTTTATTGACAATTGACGTTATAACAGTTATGCTCTGACTAAGGAAAAAAAGAGGACATGGCATAAACATTCTATACGAACAGTAGTTATAGGAATATGATGCATTTCGACGGCATAGTTACTGATATATCGGCATCTCTTTTTAACTTGTGAGAGTAATCATATGTAAAAAAGGACAACATTAGTTTTATCATTGCCAAAAATGGCAACATAACTTTGGTGATGTCGCAAAATACCTAACTGCGGCCGGCCGCCATGTTTTGTCACAGCCAACAACAAGTACATCACTTGTCATCGCGACTTGCTTGTTTCAGTGTTTTTAAGAAAATTTGGTGATAATAGGCGAAAATTGTGCTTGTTTATAGTGTAAGAACTTGCATAATACTGCATTTATCATGGGTAGGTGCAGTGTGTTAGGCTGCCGCATGAAAAGCAACAAAAACATCCCAATAAAACGTTGCACAGGTAAGTAACCGAATTCATTCAAATTATCTTGTTTCTTTCTATTATTTTGAAAGATTTTGCTATTTTTGGGAAAGTTTATAAAGATACACTTGCTTTTCTGTAATTATTTACTGTTTTACTGTTGATATTATGTGATTTTTAAGCAAATCATTTGTTAGTAAACAGAGAGTTAGAGTTACGGTTCGGAATTTTCAATTTATCGATAAAACATATCGACAGGTGAATATTATTTAACTCGATTTCTTTTTATGATTTTAGATTGCCAACATGTAAAGAAAGAAAAGAACAGTGGCTGTATATACTTGGGATTGAAAATTTGAATACTACAACCAAGCATATTTTTATGTTCCCTGCATTTTGAAGATAAATGTTTTAACCGAACTTTAAATATAACAAGACTGCGCGATGATGCTTTGCCTTCAAGTGAATTATTGGTAAGTTTTGAAAATAGACAAGTTTATTGTGTTTACCTACTTACTGACAAGTAACCAATCCAAACCAGTTGATGGAGAGAGAGGAGGGACAAGAAGCATGTCAGCAACAGCAGTTCTATATTGCTGAAATACTGGTATAAAGTTTCAGGTTTAAATACACATCAGTCAGAATAAATAGATAACTTGTTTTTCTGAAAATTATAAAACATCCTTAAAATTCTCGTACAGACTGAATCAAAACCTAATATAAGTTATATGATTTTAATTATCCACCTCCTCACACAGATTAAGACACATATACCTGCACTATTTTTACTCCTGATATAGTCCTAGCAAAAGGAGATGGATAATGATTAATTTTTGAAAATGATACATACATATATCAGGTATAAAATGTTGTGTCTATGTTAAAATGCAAGCTAAACAAATGTGAGCGTGAGTTAGTGATTAAATTCGCAATGTAAATATTATTAAACATTTATGGTTATTCTTTGTATAGTTACCAGCACAATTTGACGAGTGTGAGGAACAACGATCTGTTCCTCGCAGGGTGTTGGAAGAGAAACCTGTTTGCAGCACTTCTAACAATGCAGATGTAAGTGTAATATTTCATAATAATTATGTTCCTTATGGTAATTACCATGCTATCTTGACTTTTAAATACAAACTCACTCAATATAAAAAATTGTTATTATTTCTTTACAGTTACCAGCCCAATTTAATGAATGTGAGGCACAACATTTTTTTCTCACAAAACACTGGAAGAGGAGCCTGTCTGCAGCACTTCTAGCTATGCAGATGTAAGTGTTCTATTCTATAATATGTTACTGTATGTACTGTGGGCAGCGTAACTGGTAATTTCAAATTAATTTACGGCAAAAACTTGAACGAAGTTGCAGAAAACTAGAAGTTAATTCGTTTTTTTTGTTTCAGGATAAAGCGCTTGAAATTATTCAAAAATTAAAATCAAAATGTGAATATCGGAAGAAAAAAATTAAAACATTAAATGAAAAAGTGAGAAGACAGAGTAAGAAAATCCAGACTATAATCTACATCTGTGCCAAATTTCATAAAAATCCGTTCAGCCGTGATTGAGTAACAAATATCCATCCATACAAACAAACTTTCGCACTTATAATAATATTAATAAGTAAGGATTGTGTGGTTTGTATTTTTTTTTTGTTTTTTGTTTGTTCAACATGCTCATGTTTTATTAATGTGTATATTTGTATAAAATTTGCGCAACGTGCTCTTATTTGATTATTGTGTATACATATTTGTATTTTAGAACTTAAGTATGACTGGGATAAACGGCTTTTATAGTTTTCAATAAATCTGTGTAAAATGATAATTTTTGTTTTATTATGAATGATCGAGCCATGTAGTAGTACTTAAATAAAAAAAAATAATGTTAAGTTATATTATTAGTTAATAAAAATAAGTATTGTCTGACAAACGATGAAAACAAACCGTATTTTGTATTTATTTATTCTTTTCATTGGTAATTATAGACCTTAGGTACAGGTACTGCAGTCGTGTTATGCTAATCAGTAATAGTGATACTCTAATTAGGCTCCTACACATATGCCCCGGCACAAGTCGCAGAAACTAGAAGTCCGCATGAAACTCAATCTTAATTCCAAGCGCTAAGTAACCCTGAGCCGCGCGCGGCATCCTCCCCAGCCGGCGGCACTGTGTGTAGGAGGTTTTTTACTCGCACCCACTATGTTGAGCGTGGTCGCCACAGTTGTTCTGGCCGCAATTTCGGTCGCATACTACGCTCACAGGAAAAAGCGAGCAATGAACACAGCGATCATAAGGCTACAGTTTTTTATTCATGATCGCCGCGGTGGCAACTGGGAATAAATGGGATAGACATACCACATCATAGTAAAATTTGTTTTATTATGAACATACCTGTACAAGTACAGAATACAGATAGTTAATTTAATTGCAGTAGCATCTATTCAGTATCCACGTGCCCTGCCTGCCATGTAAAGTGACACACTTCGAGCGTGTGCGTTTTTATAGCTCACATTACCACGTAGATAAAACTGAAGAAAGCTAAAAAAACGTGTGCATCTGGATTGGGGGCCTATTTTTTTAATCCTTGCGAAACGAAATAAGACTTATAGGGAAATTAGTTAAAAATAGTAAAAACTTACAGCAAAGGGCCATGAATTTCTTAAACGTTAAACTCATTTTCGACAATTTTGAATTCTGTAAGCACCGTGCAATTCAACTATCGATGTTATAATGCGCGCAGCTCTACGGCAAGCCGCCATTTTTGTGCCAGACTCACAATAGGTATGCACGCTTTTTTCGTAGGTATTTCATGTCTATTCTTTTTTCCTTAGTCTGAGCAGTTATGTCAGTCATCCAGTATATGTTCTGTGTCAGTCATAGAGTCATAGCACAGAGTACATTCATATCATAGATGATACATATAAATACTGAGATAGATGCGCCACTCTATGATTCGAAAATTGAGTTTTTTACCCTGATCGCCAGGTAGCGTAACGGTAGTTTAATACCGAAAAAATCCGATAGGTGGCGTCTACCTGACATGTTAATAATATTTTCTTATTTAAAAGATTTTAGAAGTACTAGATTGATTGAAATAAATATTCTAATCGACAAAAGATTAAATCTTTGATTTTAGAATATTTATTTCAATCAATCTAGTACTTCCAAAATCTAAAGATTAGATTTTAGAGGCTGGCAAAAATTAAAACACGGTGAAGATGGATTTAATTATTTTTTATATTTGTGATTTTTTGGATTCATTATAAATCAACGAAACATAACAAACGAACGAACTACTGATTCAAATTTAATTGAGTCTAAAATAGGCAACAAATCATACCACAATTGGAAATGGAGCGAGTTATTTTTTAAACACTGCTTATATATTTTTGATGACCCCTTGTAAGAATGACCATTAAATGATTCGAAGAGCTTATCAAATAATAAATCTCTGCACTCTTCGGGCAGAATGTTGTGTTCTGAAACAAAATATTAATGTTGGTTAATAACATTTTGCAAAATTTGCTAGGTAACAATAATGATCCAAATATGTGAAATTATAAACATACTAACTCGATAAAAAACGTAAAGCGCTAGACACCCTCTGGCTGAACACTTGTGCTGCATATTTTACCTTCATTTTAGGTATTTTATTACTCATCACATGTTTTTCTGATAATTTATTAATTAATCGAAATTTGTCAAACTGTTTTTGACAGTTTTATATTTTTCTTTTTTCTTTGTTTTTCATAAACAAGCGAGGTGTATAGAGTCTATGATGCAGTAAAATTATAATGCCATTTAATTTAGTGATTTAGTGAATTAGGTGCCTATATACATTAAATAATGCTTTATGAATTTTTCGATACAAATAATATTTTTTTATTCATTTTGATTATCATATATGTATAAATATATCGTAGCAGCTGCCATCTATTATCAAAACATATGCATTACGTACAAAACTAAGTTGACCCCAGACATAAGATGTCACTAGTTTTTTTGGCAAATTTTGTGTCTGAAGTTTCTTCGGGAGTTTCACCCCCCTATTTTATTTCATATTCATAGAGATATCAGTTCAGTTGTGTGTTGTGTCAGTTTTTAAAGTCGTGGCTCAAACAATAACAAATAAACCAATAAATTTAATTTTAAGCACATAATAATATTACATTCTTTCAATATTGTGTTAAAAGTTAAGTTTTGCAATACAAATAATGCGAGAAGATGAATTCAAGAAATATGCAACTGAATATGATCCTGTTAAAATAGGATCTATTGATGGTAAAGTAAGATTTCTGGCTACTTAGATTTAATAACAATAGACTTAGGAGCTTATAAGTGGCACTCGTGCATTTACTATGTAGTATATGTACAGACTGCACTCTGACTTATCCCGACCGGATTGAAAATTCTCATAAACTAAAAAAGACCTACATGATTATGTTTAGTTAATATATATATGTATGTGCTCAGGTACGGACATCGAGCCGCATGACCGTGCTATCCTGCGGGCGCTGCGGTCGCCATACACCCCTAACAAGCTGGTCAAGGGTGATCCTGTCAACACACTGTTTGTAGGCAGACTGAACCCCAGAACTACTGAAGTAAGTGTACACAGAATAACTGTGATTAATGTGATTATTTCAAATAAAAGTTTACCATTTATACCAATGCAATAGCATTGGCTTGCACTATAAATGTTGGAGGTCAGAATAACAGAAAATAATTAATGTAGGTAATCCATATTAAATCTAGAATTATAAGTGTTTGTTGTATTTGTTTATTTGTGTAAAAGAAAAGATTATAATGACAAATTAAAATAAGGGGACTTATTGATTTGTCGTAATTTAAATAATTGTCTCCACTTATTTGGGTTATATCTGAGCAAATGGGCACTCACATTAGTTTCACTAATTCTCAAATGCCTCTGCAATGTACAAAGAGACAGGCTTGCAACATATACTCGGCAATCCTAACCAAACAGGATGTAAAGTGGTATTCATGGAGGATAAGTGAATGGTGCAAAGGGAGTATCAGGAAGTTCATATGACCAGCTCTTTTGCCTGATCAGCTGGAGTATATTCAGCCAAATGTAATTCTTATTCAATTTGATGATAAAACTATAACTGTAGATGAAAATAGATGTCAAAATTGAACCTTTTTTGACAGAATTACAGGATTAAAAGGAACTGGAAAAATTCAATGGAAAATGTTATAGCTAATCCTTACTTGGGCAGTTACTGTGCACAAGTTACAAAGTTGCACAGATACAAAATGATGTAGGTATATTAATGCCTATGTAGCCCTCTGCAGACTCCTGGGCCTGCATCTTAGGACCTGACCTAAGATGGATTATTTATTGTACATAAAAATGAATTACTCAAGAATCCTCATGTGTCATGATCTCTTCAGGACTTAGGAAGGTTAATGAAATATAAAAAAAAAAATAAATAAATGTAATAAATATAAATAAATGCAATTTTGTACTTAGATATGTAAATTTATAACAATAAAACCTAAACACAGAAAGTGTACAGTTATTCGGCAGATATTTTATTATGAAATGATAACCCCAGAATAATTTTATTACAAATCAGTTCATAAACTAAAAACCTGGCTATTGAACAGTCACACACAAAAAATGATGAAACAAGAAAATACTAAAGGTTCTTCTGTTCAGTAGATTTCATGTTCGATTCCCAGGTTGAGCATAAAGCTATTGGGTGCTTCTATTTGAATCCCACTAGTAGCTCGGAGTTTGTAAGTTGGCGGTGTGATACCCCGTGCCTGGGTGCACATGTTAAGCCGCTGGTCCCGCGCCTGATCTCTACCGCCCCCTCGGACTATGAGAGTGCACCTGTTCCTGTGCATATACTTGTGCACTATTATATCTCCTGCGCAGCTGGCTATCTCCTCTGAATTTGGTCACCGTAGCCAAAATCGGTCAGGAGGATTATAATTATTTTACTAATGGTGGCTAAAGTAAAAATAAAAATAGTACCTGATTAAATTTTCGCTTTTCAGTTACTCCTTTTCAATAATTTATAGTTTTGTTAAAAAGATTAATTCTATTTCAGGACACACTCAAAGCTGAATTTGGAAAGTTTGGCAGAATACTTACTTGCCGCATTGTTAAAGATATAGTAACAGGAAAATCGAAGCAGTATGCGTTTATCGAATTTGAAAATTTGGGAAGTGTAGACCGGGCGCTTAAGGAAATGCAGAAGGAGTACATAGACGGCGCAGAGTTGATTGTGGAGCGCGAGGCGGAGCGCCGCCTGGGGGGCTGGCGGCCGCGGCGCCTCGGCGGGGGCTTCGGGGGCCGCAAGGAGTCCGGCCAGCTACGGTTCGGCTGCCAGGACAGGCCTTTCAGGAAGCCAATAATGATTGGACAAAGTAGGGATAGCGAGCAGGGCAAGAGATAGGGATTGTATAGCATGAGGATAAGAAGGACATTGATGTGCTAAGAGTGATTAGATTTATAATGTACCCTAATTCCTAAGTTTGGACATAGCTACCTAAAACGTCGACAATTAACTACATATTCTCGTTCATTAATTTAAGGAACTTCTTCAGAGTGAAGACAACTTACAACAACAAATTGTCTACTATTCTACCAGCCTCATGTGATGGAGGCAGCGCCACGAGACGAGTCGTCGAACTTTGCATTTAGTAATTAAAAACTGACGCAAGTGATACGTGATCTAATTGGCCGCGTGTGTCAAACATCAATCACAAGTCACCGACATGAGCTGTCGCCACAAATAATGTGTTATGTGTGCTGCAGGGAGCTGAAGGGTTGGTGCAAGTCGTTCACGTGGACTGAGGGACTACTCTCCGTCCTAGAGGCCATACTCCTTATAGTTCTTATTAGTTTTTTTGTGTTTCTGATACTTCACTTTGTGGCGTGTCGAACAAGTCCGAAAGCTGCGCCTGAAAATGTTACTGATGAGAATTTTGTGGAGGACATTCAACCTATATATTTGTCAACATTGCCGACATTTGCCCAGCAAACCGATAGTCCTCGCACCACCCGGCACAGTACTGTGTCTGCAGACGTGGATTGTACCTGGCAGCCGTCCCGCCCGACCCGGGCCAGTACTCACTACTACCTGAGCGACCGGCGCGTCCCAACCCGCCCCGCCGCGCCGCTCACTACGCCTGAGTCTTTCGAGTTCCTCGGCGATACTCTGGATCCGTCGCACGGGTACGATGACGTCGAGTTTTTGGAGCACTCGGACGGTGAGCCCGCCGAGGATAGTTACAAAAGTCAGGTCGTGGCGTTAGTCAAACTTAAACCACCGGGAGATGTGACGTTCGGCTGCACTTTGACTAAGATAACAACATTTTGGACTTTGACGGCCGCCAGCTGCATAGAGTCTATCGAGGAGGTAGACTCGTTGGATTCGTTCGTTATGGTGGAGCAGTTTGGGGAGCCCGGCGCGTCGCGGCCGCGCGCTGTGGTGGACGTGCGCATGCACTCGCGTGCCCCGTGGGCCCTGGGGGACACAGGGGCCCCTGGGGCCCCGAGGGCGCACGACCTGGCGGCGCTCCGGGCAGGCCGCGAGCTGCGCAGCCGCGCGCCGCTGCTGCGCCTGCCCCGCCTGCTCGACTACTTCCTCATCGCGCTCGGCGAGAGGTTCCACATCCTCGGCTACGGAGGATACAGGTAAAGCACAATATCGTTTATTTTAGTTGATTGTATCGGTTTAAGTGGTAGCATTCTGTTAGTTTAAGTTCTAGTAGTTGGTCTATTAGATAATATTATATTATGTAAACAGATTACACAAGTAATTACCTACCATTACTGTACCTGCTGTGTGTTGTGGCCGCGGCGTTCGCTTACGAGGTTTTTCTCGCGTAAATCTTGATCGATAAAAAGTACCTAGTCTATATAATTTTGCTCCCTAACTCAAAACATGTGTAGTAATGGCTCGAATCATACATAAAGATAAATATAATTGAAAACAATTTAAGTAACAACCCACGTAATTTCTGGCAACATATTTCTAGTTTACGCTCAAAAAGTGTTATTGAACCGAATGTCACCTGCAAAGGTGATAAATTTACGGGAGTTCACGCAGCCGAAGCCTTTGCCGATTTTTTATTAGCGTCTGTCTTCCTGAAGTTCTACTGCTTGATGCTGAAAAAACTTCAGCTAGTGATAATAATGTCAACAGCAATTACATAAACATAATTATTTAAATTTCCTCCTTTTAAAACATCATAGAGGAAGAAACAAACTTAAATTCAGTAGCTCAGCTTGGACCTGAGAACATTTCTCCAGAAATATTGAAAAGCTAAAAATATTTCTGCTACCCATTAAAAAAAATAATTAAAAAATTATTAAAAACATAAATATTATTAATCTATCATAAAAAAAATTGTAGTCTATCCTCAACAGTGGATGATTTCAAGAGTTGCGCCTTCCCATTCCCAAGTCACAACTAAACATTAGTTACCTACCTTATTCTGTCATCACCAGCTAAAGTCGTCGAGAACGTACTACAAAATTACATTTACTCCCAAGTGGAAAATATCTCCGCGACGAGCATCATGGTTTCGGAGCAAAACGAGAACCTTCTTACCGTAGTAGACTACCCAAACGTTCAGACCTGGGAGGCCAGGTAGATGTGTTATACTTTGACTTCCAGCGCTTGATAGGGTCAATAAAGATATTCTGCTGACGAAGCTTTGCGCTATCGGTTTTCTACCAGGTCTCCTGAGTCCAACCCCTATCATACGCGTTCCGGAGTCAGTCAAGGATGAATCCTGAGACCACTCCTGTTCGTAATAATGGTCCACGGCCTTCCATCAGTCATTCTCGCCAAAATTCTACTATATGCAAATAATTTAAAGCTTTTTTTTGAAATCCACTCTGAAACCGATTGCTTGGCACTGCAGCGTGACCTACATTTGACATTAGACTGGAGCATTCACAATAAAATGGAATTCAACTCTGCCAAATGTTTTGTCATGACTTTTACTCGCGCACGACATCCTTTCAACTTTGCGTACAAAATTAATGACTGAAGGTGTATATTTTGACAGCAATCTCAGTTTCCGTGATTACATAGTATAAAAAAATCATTTCAGCGTTTAGGTTTCGTACTACGCAATGCTAAGGACTTTAAGACCATTAAGTGCTATTAAATCTATATTTAACGTACTAGTTCGCAGTAAGCTGGACTCAAACGCATGTGTCTGTAATCCTTTTTAAAGAAATACACATTTTGAACCCTCGGTGGGCGAGTCTGACTCGAACTTGTCCGGTTTTTATAACATAACCAACTTAATTCATTGGCATCACTGCTGCTCTCACAACAGTGTAGGAAATCATCGTGATGAAACCGGCAACAATCGGTACGAAACTATCCTGACACATGCAATCGGCCTGGGCCCGTGTGCTGGATTAGGGCCCCTCCCCTCTCATAGAGAGTAGGCCTGTGTACCAGCTAATATTATACGTTGTAGGTTGATAACGATGATTACAATAACCGAAGAGACAATTCATGAGTATGTATGAGCAATATGAAGTAAATTAGATAAATATGCTGTTTTTTTTTATTTTTCATTTCGTTGAGAATGAGGGTAGCGTATGAGCTTCGGTGTGTAGCTTTGTGATTTGGAGTCTCGTACAGAACTGTGGAGGCGAGCGGTGGGGCGCGGCGGCTGCGGCAGGTGTCCGTGTTCGTGGTGGCGAGCGCGGCGTGCGCGGGGGGCGCGGAGGGCTGGGCGGCGCGCCACCTGGTGCGGGGCGGCGCGGCGCGGCACGGCGCGTGCGGCGCGGCGCCGCTGTGCGCGGGGGCGCGCGGGGCGCGCGGCTCGCCCTGCAACTACTGCGCGGGCGCGCCGCTGCTGCGCGGCCGCACGCTGTTCGGCATCATGAGCGACGGCGGCGCGTGCGGCGTGGCCTGCGAGCCGCAGCTCTTCGTCAACATCGCTGCGCTACGCGACTGGATCGACTCCGTTATCCAATAAATTATACATATTTATTATACTATTGCGTTTTATTTTATTAATATCACGACTAGGATTACCACTTTCTGTCTGTCAAATTGCGGGAGGATAAAATAAACACATGTGAACGTAAAAATTTCTTTCAAAATATCTGCAACAGTCAGTTTGGGCTCTTCTAAGAGTTCTATAGGTACCCAAAGGGTAACCAAGCCTATTAATAAGTGTCCACTGTCCGTCTGCCAGTCAGTCTGGCTGAATGTCATGAATCATTATAGGCACACAATTTTCAGTTTGCTATTCTATTGCTGCATGCAATACATAAGGTGTTAAAAAATTAACTGCAAGAATTTCAACCACTTACTCGAGTACGAAAACGAACACATCAAAAAGCAAATTTTTTTTAAGCATTTTTATATTTTCACACATATATTTATCTTCTATCTATACTAATATTATAAAGCTGAAGAGTTTGTTTGTTTGTTTGTTTGCTTGAACGCGCTAATCTCAGGAACTACTGTTCTGATTTGAAAAATTCTTTCAGTGTTAGATAGCCCATTTATCGAGAAAGGCTATAGGCTATATATCATCACGCTAACACCAATAGGAGCGGAGCAGTAATGAAGAATGTTTCAAAATCGGGGGATTTTTTTTTCCACGGGGACGAAGTCGCGGGCGGAAGCTAGTACTTATAATAAATCTGTAGAGAGGTCAATTCTGTACATGAAATATATTTCCAAAATAACTATCAGGGGGTGATTAAGGATCGATACTCATGCCAAAAATGCAATCAGTTAAATTTTTGTCTGTCTGTCTGTCTGTCTGTCTGTATAACCGTTATAGAAACAAAAACTACTCGACGGATTTTAACGAAACTTGGTACAATTATTTTTCATACTCCTGAGCGGGTTATAGTATACTTTTCATCACGCTACAATCAATAGGAGCAGAGCAGTGAAGGGAAATGTTGGGAAAACGGGAGAAGTTACTCCATTTTTTAAGCTTCCGTCGCGTGTGCAACCTTAATGGTTAAAGCTACACAAATCATTTCATGACGGAAATGTTCTCCTTAAAATTATATAAAAAATATCCCACGACAGCATATGTCTAACTTTTATGGTTGACTCACAATAACACGTGTAACTCCCGATAGCTTAGCAGTTCGAAGCTTTCTGATTATAATATTTGTCTACTCTTACGTTTATAACACTCTCAGTCACCCCTAATTGAAAAAGTTAACATTATTAACTATTCCATAAAAAAATTGGCCAAGTGCGAGTCAGACTCGCCCATGAAGGGTTCCGTAGTAACTATAATATAATATGCAAATTTATTTGACGAAAAAAAAACCTTACAAATTTCTTAAAACTAGCTTATTTACATTTTTTACAACTGCGCCAATTTGTTTTTCATAGTGTTTGTATGAATTACAAAGTTATATTTGCGGTTTTAGAAAATATGCTGTATCTCAAAAACTGCTGAACTGATTTCGTTCAAACTAATTTTGGTTGAAAGTTTATATTAAGATCTACAGACATATATTTTTTTTAGATTTTTCACTCCATTATTATAGAAGTTAGAGGTTGTGTCCGCCACATACACATTTTACCACTTTGGAAGCTTATATCTTTTAAACGATTGACTTTATGGAAAAGTGGTTTTAGAAACCCCGATGTCGTTTTTAAAGAACTGTCTATAGATACCACACATGCATCGATTTCATGAAAAAAAAATATTTTCAGGTTTAGTTCCATGTATGGGGAGCCCCCCTTTATTTTAAATATTTTTTAATTTTTTTCTCAAAATCGGAAAGCGGTTCACAGAATACATCTACCTATCAAGTTTCACATGTATAGTCCTAATAGTTTCGGAATAAAATTGCTGTGACAGACGGACGGACGGACGGACAGACAGACAGACAGACGGACAGACATGTCGAAACTATAAAGATTCCGTTTTTTGCCATTCGGCTACGAAACCGTAAAAAGAATCATATAAATCGGTATAGAAACACCAAAGTTATACATGAAATACGCTTATAATAATAAGCCATCGCGCGTGAATACTGAATCATGCTATAAGGATTATTTTTGAGAATCGGTCGCCGCGCTCGACGCGTCTCGCGGTCGAAGCGTTCTCTAGGTACTTAAGCCTCATGTGAACGTGATCTAAACAATATTACCAATACATTAACTTACGCTGACGGAGTCGCGGGCACAGCTATATTGTATCATTACGCTAAGGCCAATAGGAGCGGAGCGCCAATGAAGAATGCTTCAAAATCGGGGTTAAATTTAACGTTAGCCCAAAGTAACTATTCCACGCGGACGAAGTCGCGGGCAAAAGCTAGTATTTATAATATAATATATATATTTTTTTATTACTGATGAGCCCACTCTTAACCTTGATCTCGCCTAATGGTAAGCGATAGATGAGGTCTAAGATGTGACGAGCGAGCCCAGAAGATGCTTATTTACTCGTGCTTTAAAGGCTGAAAGGTCATAAGTGGCAGGGAACACAGAAGCCGGCAGAGAATTCCACAGCTTGGCTGTGCGCACAATAAATGTGGAGGAGAAGCGCTTGGTACGACAAGACGGTACATCATTCAAGTGTGGATGGTACCCAGCAGTGCGTCTGGTAGACCGGTAGTGAAAAGGAAATGGAGGAATCAGATCATGGAGCTTCTGCGCACACTCCCCGAAATACAATCTATAGAAAACCGACAGGCAAGTAACGGTTTGCCGATGAGCCAGGCTATGAAGCTTGTCCACCAGCACCTCGTCGCCTATAAGCCTTTTAGCTCTGCGCTCGATCGAGTCCAATGCAGCAAGTTGGTACTTTGCAGAGCCATCCCACAAGTGGCTGCAATACTCCACGCAGGAATGGACCTGCGCTTTATACAGATCTAGAAGCTGTCCAGGCGTGAAGTACCGCCTCACCTTGTGTAGGATTCCCAGCTTTTTTGCTGCAGTCTGAGCTCTGGACTCGATGGTTGAGCCGAAGTTGAGCTCTGACGTCAACTCCATGCCCAAAAGCTCCAGGCGATCGGTAACTGGCACAGATGTACTTCGGAAGCAGGGGATAGCTGAAATGGGCTCCTTTTAGCGCTGAAAAGACAAGCCTGTTTTCAGAGCGTTGAATTTGACCAGATTGTCATCATCCCATTGGGAAACGAGATTTAAGGTCAAATTCATGCGCTCTACCATGGCTTTTCTGAGAGTGGCAATTTCGTCCCTGTCAGCTCTAGAACTGGATAAGTATCTCTCTGAGACTGTGCTGTCATCCGCGTACCCAACTGCTCCCAGCTGAAATAGGTCATTAATATGCAGCAGAAAAAGAGTCGCAGAAAGAACAGCCCCTTGAGGAACACCGGCATTAATTGTAAATTATTGTAAATAGGTTGATTCAAATTTTTTAAACATACCAACTTATCGAGCTAACTTAATTTAAACAGTCATTTATGTATAATAAAATATGCTATTTGTAAGTAGTTCGATAATTTGCCAGTCCAAAGTCTGAAAAATGTGCTGGGAAAATTAAAATCAGCTGTTTACGAATTTGCGCCGTCGCGTGTCGCGTCGCAAGGGGTGAACGACTCACGCAGGCCTAGGACGCGGCGCCGCGCGCGTGCGGTGTACAGTGCGCATGTTATAAAGACTAATTCTGGTATTTGGTGACTAAATCTAGGCGAAAACGGATCTCCGCCAAGTCTTCAAAATCTCGAGATACAGAGATAAGTGGCCGGAAGCATATTTCTGGCTTGGCAACCGATTTACCCCTTAATCTTATAAACCACGAAACGACTATTTGGTGACTGATTAACGACTACATCTGGGTGTGATTAGATTTTTTTAAATAGAGAACTAGCAATGTGGGTAGAATTCACATTACTAGCAATCTTAACCCCTCCAACTAAGCTGAAATATGCTTGTCTGAAGTGGGTTCACGGCCACGGCAATAGTGTAATGGGTGGGATTCGAACCCGCGACTTATCGATCACAATATCATTAAAACTTAAAACAGGATAACCATGTGTATTTGTTGTTTCTAGTTTCCCGTATTTCGGCACTGTTGTTCAAGTTCTAATGATACTGTTAGTGACTGTTAGCTTAAAAACTGATACTTCAATCACAAGTCCAACACCTTAGGCAATATCCATTTGACGCTTTAAGATTTCTTATCTATGACCGCAATCATTGGCTGGCTGGAGAGCCAGCTAAAGCTTTGTTTTCCTAAGAAAGCGGTGCCGTCATATAGCGGCCGTAATATTACGGACGCAAAAAGACGGCCGTCTTTACGGTGACGACATGTGGAAAGTTCCACGGCCGTTTTATCACACTGTCTGCTTCATCGCTATCTAGTGTATTACATTCTCTTTGGAAACGTTCACGAAACCATCTGACACCGACAAGACGGCCGTCATGCAAATGGCGGCACCGCTTTTTGACGTTACGGTGTCAGTTACCGCTCTCTAGGAAACCGCGCCATTTTGTTTACATAGACAACGTTCTAGTGACGTTATTCACCGCTGTATTACGGCCGCTATTTGACGGCACCGCTATCCTAGGAAACCAAAGCTTTACATAGGTACCTATTATAGGTACTTATCTCGATCGACGACTAGAGTATGCGTTGCGTTCCTCTCATAGAAACGAAAAAGATTATACTTATCCGAAAAAAAATACATCCTCCTTGTTCACACAAATCCTAATCTTATTGTATCTGACGTGAGACTGTGACAGGAACACGACGAGAATGACATTATTTAAAGTTATCTGTGAACACAGAACATTCTGTCAGGCTACTGCAACTTCAAGGCGAAAAAAATTGTATGGACTTTGAGGGGAAATAATGGTACACATTTTGCTGTCTCACCTGTTTCGTGCGCTTTCTCTTTCTTTCATGACAGTCAGCCACTTTTTAATCTATGGTCGGCCATATATGTTTACTTGTCCTGTCTTCTTGTATATTTTAAGTTTGTGCTTATTATTTTCTGGCAGTAATTAAATTAATTTACGGTTCATTTTACATCGTAATTTGTAAAAAAATATCGGTTATTGTTCAGTGATTGTACCATAATGCCACCTAAAAACCGATTTATAACTTGGGAAATATGTGGAGATCGTGCAAGTCGTATAGGTAATGAAAAAAGGAAGTTTATGGCAAAATTTCCATTAGATGAGGCTCGGTAAGTATTAAATTAGATATTTGATTATATATTTTAATTAAAACATAGTACTAAAAGCCTTAATCGATCTTTTAGTTTTCAATTTTATTTTGTTGTTTAGTGATGTGCTATAACGCAACGGCTCTTATCAATTATCGATAAATGGTGTGTCTGTTTTTAATTGTTTATAAACAACGTTGATTAAAGCGAGAGGCATTAAATGAAACCGCGTTTACTTTATGTATAATTTTCAGGCTCTACACCAAAAATCAGACCACTTTTTTTCTGGTTGGGAAAATCATCAAATGACCCCTCCTGCTGTGGGTAGAGCAGAAGGGAGTGTCAGACTTCTACTGACTAAAAACCCACCCTGTTCCTTCACTGCCCTTATGTTTCGGGGCCGCGGTATCTCGTTAGAACATTCCCGTAACCCCGGCAGGCAGTGGCCTTGTGGGGCTCCGTTAATGGTGCTGTCATCATCTGTCAGCCCTGCAGCGCTGGATCCGTGATAGAAACCATGCTTGCTACATTATATGCTGCATGCTTGCTTGCATGAAAAATATCATGTGAAAGTGTTATTTATAACCTATTTGCAAATCATATTAATAATAAACATCAATATTTCATGAAATAATGATGTGCTGTATGTATGGTGTGTGCTTGTTTGCATGGCTGCTGGATGCATGGTGTATGCTTGTTTGCATGTTTTTTACAGGGAACTAAAAACCACATAATATGTTAACAGTAGTAGTTCACAGTTCGCCCGATGTAAGCACATAGATGTCCGATATCATTACATCAGAGCAGGTTGCAGTCAATAAAATACTTATCAAATACAGGAATACAGAAGACACGGTCACTGACGTTCTGACGATGGGGCTCCATCGAATGAAATATGAAATATTTATGACAGCTATGGGTTTGCAATTGAGTCATGAAATTGTTATATAATATCTAGTCTTTTCAATAATATGAAAAGAAATCAAAGAAGTTAGGTGGCTTTAGACAACCTTTCCCAAGTAGTAGCTTTCGTGCACAAAGCCTGTTTAAGCCAATTCACACTGACATTAATCTTTCAGGTATTCAAAATTACCACGCCTGAAGTAAGCACATAGATGTCCGATATCATTACATCAGAGAAGGTTGCAGTCAATGAAATACTTATCAAATACAAGAATACAGAAGACACGGTCACTGACGTTCTGACGACGGGACTCCATCGAATGAAACATGAAATGTTTATGACTGTTATGGGTTTGCGTCCAGAAGAACGTTGGGAATAAATTAACTCAATCCTTGACATATATTATTAAGTCTAATGATCTGTACTAGTTTTAATAATTAACAATATACTACTTTTTTCTTAAAAACTACAATCCTTGCTTTATTTCAACACAAATCCGCACTTAAATAAAAAAAAGTTAAAAGTAAGCCCGTTTTTCGACCTGTATACTTTATCGATATCGATAAAGAGGCTGCTGCCATCGCTCAGCACTATTTAGTCTGATAGGTTGGTAGTACTGTTGTATGACGTCTTTTTTTTTTTTTTTTTTTTTGGTCTTGGCATTGCACTATTCGTGCTTATTGCCACTGACAATATTTTATTTGATCAAAACGTAGGAATCAATTACTCGCGAAATGATAAAATAATACAACAGGAAATTTGGAATAGGAGAGGAGATTAGTTTTATTCAATAAATATAATAATAAATAATAACAACATAAATGGAAATTTAGCCCAACAAAGAGGCCGACTCGGTGCATAAACTAAGAAATATGCATGATAAAATAAGTACGTATAAAAAAAAAAAAAAAGTATATATTAAATTATTAATGCTTAAATAGCTATATCGTTATTTACAAGAAAAAGAGCTATGGTTTTATAAATATCTACATTAAAATTAAACAAAATACATGAAATAGAAGTGGGAAAAGGGACTCGGAGGGAAACAAGGCTTTGGAAAAGTGAGGAGTGGTCATAAAGGGGGCAGGAAAAAATAAGGTGGTTCAGATCTCCCACTTCAGCGCCACATTCACACGCAGGGTTCTGCACAATGCCAAGCCTGGCAAGATGAGAAGGAGTGCATACGTGACCCAATCGCATACGTATGAATATTGTTGTGATCTTTTTGCTTAACTTGTACTTGCTAAACCAAGGTTTCATAAAAATTGATGGCTGAATAGTACGATAAAATTTCCCTTTCACTGATTGCCCGGACCAAAGCTGACCCCAGGATTCCTGTAGATAAACCCTGGGCAGAGCTGCCAGATCTTGGGAGTTATTTTTGTACGGAAAAACGTCTCCGCACAATACGGCATCATTAGCTAACTGATCAGCTCTCTCATTACCCAGAATGCCACAATGTGAGGGTATCCACGCAAAATGCACTGAATACCCCCTAGTAAAACACCTAAAAAGGAGTTCACGTGTTTCAAATATAATATAAGGATTATGAGAATAGAAAGGAAATCTGGCCAAAGATTGTAAGGCACTTCTTGCATCAGTTAAGATGAGTGAATTCCGTAAGCCCATCATAAGTATATACTCGACAGCTTTGAATAGACCGTAACATTCTCCCGTAAATACAGATGATTCCGGGGGAAGCTTTATTTTTTGAATAATATTATATTGGGAGTGGTATACACCTACACCCACACATGAGTCTCTTCCATGCTTCGAAGCATCTGTAAACAAGAGCTGATAACCCTTCCAGTCTCTATCCATATTAAAGTTAAAGTTAATGTTATGACATACGTCATCACGGTAAATATTAAGGTTATAATGTATGTTTGGTGACATAATTAATGAACTGTAATTACAATGAAATATAGGAAGAAATTGAGATTGATGACAGGGAGCTTCAATTGCATTGTATTTTCTAAAGCTTTTGACTAAACATGGAGTAGCTTTGTGCCTCCAGTAAGTGGATGAAATTACTTCTTCCGAGAGAATGGAAAGTTTATTTCGCAAAGGATGATAAGTAAATTGCAGACACCGAGCCATAAATCTATCAGCTAAAAATTGACGTCGTAAATGAAGTGGAGGGTCTCCACATTCCACCTGAAGACAATTAATAGGACTGCTTTTCATTGCACCTGAAACCACTCTGAGTGCCTTGGACTGAACACTGTCCAGTTTCTTAAGACCAGCAACATTAGCAGGTTCCAGCAAAAAAGTCCCATAGTCCAATACGCTTCTAATCAAGGTGTTGTACAGTAGTTTTAATGAAAAAGGATGTGCTCCCCACCAAACACCAGAAAGACATCTAATTATGTTGATATTTCGTTCACATTTAGCAGCTATATATTCACAGTGTGGTAAACCAGTAAGATGTGTATCCAGAATAAGGCCTAAAAATTTAACCTGGTTTTTAACGGGCATTGGGATATTATTGTACCTTACTGTAACCATAGGAGGCTTACGCATTCTAGTAAACAAGACAATGTTGCTTTTATCAATTGACAGGTGCAGACCATTGGTTTCTAGCCAAGTCTTCAGTAAGCTTAGAGAAGAGGTTAAGGAAGTACAAATATTTACAACAGAATGACCAGGTAAATAAAGAAGTAAATCATCCGCATATTGAAGGACTTGTACTGACTCATTTAGAGAGGATTCCAAATCATAAGTGTAGATATTGTAGAGAATTGGACTAAGTACAGAACCTTGAGGGAGACCTTTCCATACAAGACGGGTAAATGTATACCCATCAATATGAAGATTTATAGATCTCTCTGAAAGCATGTTAATTATGAACTTAGAAAGCATTGTTGGAACTGTAATGAATTAAGTTTTTGTTCTAGGATTGATACCAAGACATTATCATAAGCTGAACTAACATCCAGGAAAGCAGCAATTACAGAGTTATTAGAAGAGAAGGCTAAGCGAATATCAGTTGTGAATACACCAAGGCTGTCCATCGTACTTTTACCCTTCCTAAAACCAAACTGTGATGTAGCTAGCAAGTTTTTGCTTTCCAAATACCACTCCAAACGATTCTTAATAAGATGCTCAACAATTTTAGCAAGAACTGTAGAAAGTGCAATTGGTCGATAGGAAGTAACATTAGAAGGAGGTTTGTTTGGTTTCAGAATGGGAATAATTGTTTGAGACTTCCAACTTGATGGAATGTTTCCAGATATCAAAGCTGAATTAATGAGATTTAAATATATTAAAAGGACAGAGTCAGACAGATTAGCTATAAATGAATATGGTATACCATCTTCACCAGGAGCTGAATCCTTAACATGTGAAAGGACTCCTTTCAACTCATTTAGTGTAAAGAGAGAATTCAACTCAGAATTAGGAATAGGAACATAGGGAAAATGCATTAAAGATCTCTGTTCTGGGACTGAAGGAGGAGCTAAATGATCCATAAACTCATTGGCTAATTCTAATGGCAATTTTGAGGTTGTTGTGTCATGAAATGCTGATCTGAATCGCCTAATATTTTGCCATACTAGAGATACATTAACCTCTGGCGAAATAGATGCACAGAATCTTTGCCAACCTTCGAATTTCTTTTTCCTAAGGAGCTTACGAGTTGTACGAGCAGTTTCTAAGTATATCCCAAAATTGTGACAAGTCATAGTATGAACATAATTTTTTTCTGCTTCTTTTCTTTTTTTGATGGCCTGAGTGCACTCAGCATCCCACCAAGGTGGTGAAGGAATTTTGCCTGTAGCACCATTCTTAATAGGGAAAGTATTATCTGCCACCTCTATTAAAATTCTTGTAATTTGATTAGATAATAACTGAGAATCATGTAGTTGTAAGGAATCATTTAAAGCAAGGATTCTTTCTTCTACACAATTTTTGTATGTATCCCAATCTGCATTTTGGAGTCTATACTTTAATCGTGGTGTTGGATTGCAAGCAGCTGGTTTTTTATGTGGAAAAGAAATTATTAAAGGGTAATGATCACTACCATAAGAAGACGGTAAAGGAGACCAGGTTAATGTTGATGCTAACTCAGGTGTGCAGATTGAGAGGTCAGGGGCACTTATTCCCTCATCTGGATTTGTTTGGCGTGTTGGGAGACATGTATTTAAAATACATAAATTATTAGAGTCTAGTATTTCCAATAACTTTTCCCCATAGTAACTGGAACTAGAACTACCCCAGGACTGATGTTGAGTATTAAAATCACCCATTACCAAAAATGGTTTAGGTAAAACTGAAAGAAGACTATTTATTTCAGAAAGAATATTTACAGTGGGACGAGAATAATATATACATACTAAACAGATTTTATTTACAATAGCAGCGACAGCAGATATATCGTCACTAAGGCTTGGAAGAGGAAAAGATTGAAAAGACAAGTTATTTTTAATAAGTATGGCGACACCGCCATACCCGTCACTTCTGTCTGTTCTTAGACACGCATAGCCAGGAATTCTAAAAGAGAACCCTGGTTTAAGCCATGTCTCACAGAGAGCGACTGCAAAGGGATCATATTTGTTCAATATGTAGGATAGATCAGATTTTTTATTCACAATACTGCGACTGTTCCACTGGACAATCTTGGATAGATTTGGATCCATTATTAAGGTTAAATAAGTTAGACAGCATATCAATTATAGTGGCAACGTTGGACGGTTCAATATTATTATTTTTAGATAAGGTATTAATTAGCATGATTATTAAATTTAAAATATGACTCTCATTATTAGTTGTTGTTTTATTTTGAAATGCAACACCATTCCCTGACACAGAAACTTCATTATTGATTAATGCTTGATGAGCTGCGCGGTCATAACCCTTAGTTGTTTTTGGGGGATCCCGAGGTTTAAGGAATACAGTTTTTCTATGTGAGGAGACTGGTGTTTTACGTGACTCTAGCGAATTTTGTGAAGAAAAATGATTTTGAGTGGTATGTGATGGGGCAGATGTTACCACATCTGCATACAATTTTGAGATTGGTGGATGTAGTTGCGACGCTTCAGCATACGACACGCAGCTATGGGCCATATAATGCTTAATTGATTTTTGTCTCTCAAATTCTGGGCATTTTTTATTGATGGCGTAGTGAATGCCACCGCAATGACAACAATTACTTTTACTCTCATCTTCAATACTGCAGGTGTCAGCAGAATGCTTCTCCCCACACTTGAAGCACTGAGGGTTCGACCTGCATTGTACCTTTGTATGGCCAAAACGACAACAATTAAAACATTGGATTGTTGGGAATGTATACAATTCCACTGGCATGGAATTGTAACAACAAAACACGCGTTTTGGTAAAATTTGTCCGTCAAAGGTGAGCACGACTGTTTGGGATGGTTTCCACTCAGGGGTCGGTTCGTATACTTTATAGTTGAGACGCCTTGCTTTGATTACTTTCCCGCATCCAGCGGGAACCGATATATTTTCCTCTATAACCTCCGGAGACCATTCGGTAGGGACGCCTTTAATAACTCCAATACGGCACACATTTATTGATGGAACAAATGCCTTCAATTTCTCTTTGGCCAGACTTGGGTCATTTATAAAAGAGTTAGCATCTACGTAACGGGAGAAGCTGAGCGATATTCTGTTTCGACCTATGCGTTTTAGGGACCCGTTAATGATGTTGTTGTATTTCCGATTTTTCAAGAAGTGCCCTTAAGTTATTGGGTGCAATGTCTGAGTTGAATTTTGTGCATCAACCATTTTTTGTATGTGCACGACGTATGGCGACAGGTCTGTGGCTTCGTACAAAGCCCTAGCAACCTGTGGCGCCTTCTGAGGAAGATCTGAATTGAGGTTTTCAGTCTGGGGACCATCGCCATCCACAGAACGTGGAGTGGCTTCTTGGTGAACTTTAATTAAATTTACCGGTACTAATGAGTCATTATCACAATGACAATTTGTTTCATTATTTATTACTGTAGAGTGACCATTTCTCCTTCTTTTATTGCAATGTTTGCATATTTTGCGTGGAGCTCGGGCCCTTTTTCGCTCCGATCTGGTGATGGACGAGTCTGTGTCCATACTGGAGTCATGAATAATAATATTATGCCCAACCGAGGGGACTGTGCCCCCCGGATCAGGCGGTTCTTTGTCCATTGTGGCCACTGGCCAGAAATATATATAGAAAAAAAAAACTTACCCTAAATATGAAGAGTTTTAACTAAACAACAATTAAACTAACTAATATAATGAATATTTACATATATCTACACAACTTATCTCCAATCACAAACGTTTTTTTATTATTTTAATGAAAACGAAAAAAAAATCACGGCCGCCAAATTCGGAGATTCCCGCGCTTTTTTCGTATGACGTCTTGTTCCCCGTGTATGTTCGTTCAGTTGGTATTGAAGTGAACTTCTACCTGTTTTTATTTTTTTAGTACTAAGTCCCGTCTCTTAAAACATAGTGTATTACATACTCTTTGCATTCTGTGAATGACAGGAGCGTGTGTGGTGTTGGTGCAGCTTGTGCTCCACACGTGTGACGCGCCGTCGAATGCCTCGCAGCAGATTCAACACAAACGTATCGAGTTCGTGTCTATAGTGTGTGCCAACAAGGCAGTGCTGGTGATCTCCTTGCTGATGGCGCTCTTCGTGGTGGGCACCATCAGCGCCGCGGTCATCCAAATAGTAGGCGCTTCATTAGATCTCAAAAAAGAAACCGATGATATATATGAAATCGTTTTAAATCCACCAACAAATCAAGATAATGTGTTCGACATGTTGCGGGAACAAGGCGACGCTGAGTCTGTAGTGAAATCATGCGCCAGCTCGCCTGTCGAGCCCTCCCTGCTACCCGCTCCGCAGGCCACCAGCTCGGCGGAGGCTCCCGCAGCCCCCCGGCGCGTGCTGGCTCTGCCCGTCATCACGCCGCGTCCCCGGCAGTCACCGCACGCGGTTGTTGCGGCGCCCAGACTAGTAGAGGACCACAAGCCAGACAGATCAACAGCACAAAGTCAACTGTAATCTTTCTTTCCATGTGTGCATAACGCATTTCCCGAATTCTGCGCACACACAAGCTGAGAGTGAAACAATGCTCACGCTAACCTACTTATAGGTATTTCTCTACTAACTGGAAAATACTTGTCCCCCCATTCGGAATTTTTGACAAAAGATTCTGCATGAATATTAAATTCAGTTTAATCCTCCCGATATAACGATACTACACATTCTTATTGTTGAATGCCTTCAATAACACCTTCCTGACGTGTCCCAACACAAAGAACTGTCTAGAAAGATGGATTATTCGGGACTCATTGTACTCTGTAATAATTTTAGCTCAATATAAAAAATGTACATAGCAAAGCACCTGATAATATCACATTTACATTAAACTAGCTTTTGCCCGAAACTTCGGTCGCGGAGGTTTTTCCCGCGTAATTCCCGAGCCCGTGGGAATTCCAGGATAAAAACTATCCTATGTCCTTCCTAAGGTCCTTAACTATTCCCATGCCAAATTTCATCTACATCGGTTAAGCGGTTTAGGCGTGAAAAGGTAACATACAGACAGACAGAGTTACTTTCGCATTTATAATATTATAGTATGGAATTATAGATTTTATTGTAATTTTGACTGAGCTAAAATTAAAGTTTTATTCCACTTTTTTTTCGTTTCTGGGCCCAGAACTGGTCAGTATCAAAAGTATCCAGTTAGTGGAGAAATGCCCTTATAAAATTCGTGGCGAACACCAACCATTCTTTGTCGTTTGTATTATAGTGCAAGATGTTGAAAATATTTCACACAGTTAATAGGTAACTTTTATTTAAATTAAACACATAATAAGCATAACATAAACATTTTATTTAAATATTTTCCATAAGTTGAATCATCATAATATAATACAATGCTAACTAGATGCGTCTCCGCGATCCGCCTGACTTTACTCAATATACATATAAACCGAAACTATATGCTTTTATACATGAACGCCTATCCAAGTTTACTAAGGCATTTAACATTTTATACAAGGTCCCCCCTTCCCCCACTGTACAGCTCGTGCACAGTCGCGCACGCTTCGAGCACAGTCGCGCACGCTTCGAGCACAAGAGCGTCTACCAGCGTCACTACTGAGTCCGTCCAATTAAAGTGAACAGAAACTAGCGAATTATAATTAATGGACTCTGACAACTTAATATCTAAATCTAACAGAAATAAATTGACAACATGAAATAATGGAAATACTATATTGAATTACATAATATTTTATTAAATAATAATTTTTCACAATAATTTGTCAAATCAAAATACCATTGGTTTCTAACTATAAAATAATTTAGCATAAAATCCATTTCCTTAAGACGTTGAGTATGAAGAGTGAGAACTAAGAAAGATAAATGATGGGACGAGTGAGTGCTTGCTACCATGTTTGACGCGCACTTCACGAATCACGGCCCGCCCTCTTGTATATACATCTGATAAGTTCTTTACATAGTCGTATGTTAAAAAAAAACAATACAAAGATGCAATACACATTACAATTCATTAAGATACATTCACAGCTCGCGTCCTTACTTCGCCCAAATACCTGCACTTGCCGTCAACACAGGTTCAGTCTGGTAAAGTCGAAAATTTTCTGATTGCACTTTGATTTTCTGAGTCGACTGAGCGTATATAAATAAGCACAAAACGCTTTTAACCAGGAACGGTGGCTAAAATATTTAACTTTGAGGCCTTAGAGTCTTTTACTTATCAAGAGTTTTAAGAGTGTTTCGGCTCCATCTTTAAAGACTTAACCTGTCTTGCCGTGTGTTTTGAGATAACACTCGTAGATTTGTCAAGTACATATGATTGGATCAAGCACATAACGCTTTTAACCAGGAACAGTGGCTAAAATATTTAACTTTGAGGCCTAGTCTTTTTACTTAAAGGGAGTTTTAAGAGTGTTTCGGCTCCGTCTTTGAAGACTTAACCTGTCTTGCAGCGTTTTAAGATAGCACTCGTAGATTTGTCAAGTACATATGACTGGATCTTGTTGCGTGTTGCGGCGAGTGGTCGGAGGCTATATGCCGCTCCGTTCGTACGGGTCGGCGTCGCCCTCTAGCTTCGACGGGTCGTATATCCCGCTCTGAAAACAAACAGATCTTTTAAAACTGTTCTCATGTCTTCGAATGTAGATTTCGTTTTATTTTTGCTGGGTAAAGATGGGAACCAGTGAAAAGGCAAGAAAGGAGTAACTATGAAGTTTCTTGTCCGTTCTTCTCCACAACCACAAGTATGGGAGTCGGTCTCATGCCTCCCCTCACTCGGGGAGACATTAGAACTTTTTTTTAATAACATAAAAAATAGAAATAAAATGTTTAATCATTCTCTTTTTCCCATCGGCGGGTCATCTTACTGGAGCAAAATGTATTCGTCCAGATAGTTTACAGTTTTGCCGGTGAGAATAGAAACAAAAAAGATTATTTGAGCAAAATACTAGAATGTTTTCATACAGTATAATATGTAACAGTGATTTACCAAAAAACAAAGGAACAGTAAATATTTAATGTCTTACTGTTAATGTCCATTGGGTAGGCTCTCCGCGTCCTAGCAGCATGATTGTGACAAACAACATTATCTATAACGCCGCCCCGTTCTTGTCCCTATTGTTCTGTAGTACAATAGGGACAAGAGAGTCTCCCTTCTTATGAAAGCCTCAATATTTTAAATATATGAGATTAAATCTACAATATATACAGAGTAGTGTTTGTACGCAACTGCGGGAAACTAAGGGGAAGATGTGGCTCAATTAAAAAAAAAGCATTGTTAGATCAAGTTTTCATAATAGGGGAAACGGTAACTATCTCTTAAAGCATACGTAACTAAATAGTACGGAGGCCCTCCGTAAGAATGACTGGGTGATAATTATTATTTGCTGCGGTCGGTCTAGATAAAATGAAACCTAGCAAAAGAGGCACTCACACTGGCCTGCCTCATATGAGTTACCGTGCAGTTTCTTGCCGGTTCTTCTCCACAGGCAACGACCTATTTCGAACCGTGCACTAACTTCTAACGTTTTATAAGTGCCCATGTAAGCCTATGTGAAATAAAATATTTTGTTTGTTTTGAGTTTGTTCAGCCAGTGTGAGGTGAGTCTCAAGGTCTAGATCTAGCTATTTGACTAGTTTCTCCGAAGAGTTCGGTTTGACATAACTCTTGACTGGACTGAACCAATGAATTGCTGTTGACCGTACATTATAATCTAAGCCTCGCCACATTATCTTACACAGGACCGTTAACGACAATGAACTCTTCGAGGTATCATGTCACGAAGGTATTCTTTCGTTTGGCCCCCGAACTATTAGTCTAATGTGTTGATTTAAAAGTCAACGGCACAGTGAGGCAAAATAAGCTGGCCGTTGATGTTGTTAACTATGAAAAATACACATACGTCAAGTTCGTAGGGCTCCTGGCCCTCGGGGGGGTTTGGGGGAGGGGAGTCCGCGGGGGAGGATGGGATCAGCACCTTGATAGCTTCTGGACGTTCTACTTGGTCTCCCTGCTTGTTTAAACATTATTTTACAAATGAAAGGTAAAGTAAAAAGGTAAATTCTAGCATACAAACCTACTATTACAAAACAGGCTTATACATTGCAGGGCTATGATTTTTTTAAAATCTGAAATATATTCGAGCAACCGATCAATCAATGAAGTATTTTGTTAAACATTGGTAAGGTTCCAGATAGTACAGTGTTAAAACATAGGCACTATGTTTTGTCAATGTATGGTGTACAAAAACAAGAAATGGTATTTTCATGTCAGATGACTAAGTAAAAATCCAGAAATTTTCTGGTATCAGTTTCAGTGATCGCTATATTATCTTATTTGAACATGAATGTATTAATTAAACAGAGAAAACAATAGAACTGTCGTCAGCAATTAGTACCATTTGATGTTGACTGACCTTAGACATGTTATGTATGTTAATGTTAAATAGTAGAGGGCCAAGAATGCTACCTTGGGAGACACCAAAATAGTTTTCTATGGATGTACGTGTTTTCAATTTTATATCTAACTAGCTGACCCGCCACGACTTCGTTCGCGTGCTATCCTACCCCTACCCAACCGATACCCTACCCCTACCCTACCCCTACCCTAACCCTACTCCACCCTACCCCTACCATACCCCAACTCTACCCCTACCCTACCACTACCCTACCCTACTCTCCATTTCTTCTTCGTTCGCGTGGGATGTTTTTCCCGCTTAAATCATGATCCCGTGGGAATTCCGGGATAAAAAATATCCTATATCCGTCTCCTGGTTTTAAGCTACCTCCCTACCAATTTTCAGCCAAATCGGTTCAGCCGTTCTCGAGTTATAAATAGTGTAACTAACACGACTTTCTTTTATATATATAGAAGATAGATAGATAGATATGAAGCCTGTCAAACGCTGTAATTTGAGTGATATTACACAGGTAGGATTGTAATAGGTTCTCCCATGAAGTTCTAGTTATTTAACAGTATACCATGCATGATCGACATGGTCGAATGCTTTCTTCATGTCAAAGGTGGTATTTTTTGTAGGATAATATTTCTTATCAGTATTAGAGTATTGTGTGTCATAGGGATTGGGAGAGGTGTGAGTGAGTCAGGGGCGTGTGCGTACCTGAGGCGCGGGCGCAGGCACGAAGTAGTTGGCGGGCGGCGCCAGTGGCGCGCTGGGGCCCAGCACGTCCGCGGCGGGGGGCAGAGCGCGGGTGGGCGCGCCACTGGGGTTGAACACGTCCACGTACGACTTCTTTATATCTACACACCACGATCACGGTATTAATACCCAACAACTCCACCAGTACGAAATATCAACATTTTCAAGCGTATTCATGTTTGAAAGCAAAAAGTCAGTTCAGTACCAGAAACTAAACGCTGATGTGCTGCATTTCAGACTCATGCTAAGCTTTCTTTCATTACAGCGTTGCTCGAGGGCAGGAATTAGTTTAAATAGTAGTAGTATTACGTCTTTTTTTAAATATCATTGATGTTCTTGCTCCTATAAAATACAATACTCACGTCTTCCTTTCTGCATTTTGAATATATTCGAGACAGGCGCAGCCGGGGGCGCGCCCGGGCCTCCGGGCGGTGGTGGGGAGGTGCTCCTGAGGAACAAACACAAATTGATGCCTCAGGGAACTTATCATAATACATACTAATAATTATATGTATGTTTGTGAATACAGCGTTAGTAAAAATATGGTTATTTAATACAATTGGAAATATCTTGATTAGCATAGTAAAGATAGTAAAGTTCTGGTCGCTCTCGGCGCTGTCTCCGTCCAGGTTGCGCCAGCGCTTGCTGTCGGGATCCCACACGATCTGCGTGTGTGTGTGTACATACTTGTGCGGCAGCTGCGCGGCGGTGGGGGGCGGGGGCGGCGGCTGGTCGCTCTCGGCGCTGTCTCCGTCCAGGTTGCGCCAGCGCTTGCTGTCGGGATCCCACACGATGTGCGTGTGTGTGTGTGTGTGTACATACTTGTGCGGCAGCTGCGCGGCGGTGGGGGGCGGGGGCGGCGGCTGGTCGCTCTCGGCGCTGTCTCCGTCCAGGTTGCGCCAGCGCTTGCTGTCGGGATCCCACACGATCTGCGTGTGTGTGTGTGTACATACTTGTGCGGCAGCTGCGCGGCGGTGGGGGGCGGGGGCGGCGGCTGGTCACTCTCGGCGCTGTCTCCGTCCAGGTTGCGCCAGCGCTTGCTATCGGGATCCCACACGATCTGCGTGTGTGTGTGTGTACATACTTGTGCGGCAGCTGCGCGGCGGTGGGGGGCGGGGGCGGCGGCTGGTCGCTCTCGGCGCTGTCTCCGTCCAGGTTGCGCCAGCGCTTGCTGTCGGGATCCCACACGATCTGCGTGTGTGTGTGTACATACTTGTGCGGCAGCTGCGCGGCGGTGGGGGGCGGGGGCGGCGGCTGGTCGCTCTCGGCGCTGTCTCCGTCCAGGTTGCGCCAGCGCTTGCTGTCGGGATCCCACACGATGTGCGTGTGTGTGTGTGTGTGTACATACTTGTGCGGCAGCTGCGCGGCGGTGGGGGGCGGGGGCGGCGGCTGGTCGCTCTCGGCGCTGTCTCCGTCCAGGTTGCGCCAGCGCTTGCTGTCGGGATCCCACACGATCTGCGTGTGTGTGTGTGTACATACTTGTGCGGCAGCTGCGCGGCGGTGGGGGGCGGGGGCGGCGGCTGGTCACTCTCGGCGCTGTCTCCGTCCAGGTTGCGCCAGCGCTTGCTATCGGGATCCCACACGATCTGCGTGTGTGTGTGTGTACATACTTGTGCGGCAGCTGCGCGGCGGTGGGGGGCGGGGGCGGCGGCTGGTCGCTCTCGGCGCTGTCTCCGTCCAGGTTGCGCCAGCGCTTGCTGTCGGGATCCCACACGATCTGCGTGTGTGTGTGTACATACTTGTGCGGCAGCTGCGCGGCGGTGGGGGGCGGGGGCGGCGGCTGGTCGCTCTCGGCGCTGTCTCCGTCCAGGTTGCGCCAGCGCTTGCTGTCGGGATCCCACACGATCTGCGTGTGTGTGTGTGTGTACATACTTGTGCGGCAGCTGCGCGGCGGTGGGGGGCGGGGGCGGCGGCTGGTCGCTCTCGGCGCTGTCTCCGTCCAGGTTGCGCCAGCGCTTGCTGTCGGGATCCCACACGATCTGCGTGTGTGTGTGTGTGTACATACTTGTGCGGCAGCTGCGCGGCGGTGGGGGGCGGGGGCGGCGGCTGGTCGCTCTCGGCGCTGTCTCCGTCCAGGTTGCGCCAGCGTTTGCTATCGGGATCCCACACGATCTGCGTGTGTGTGTGTGTGTGTACATACTTGTGCGGCAGCTGCGCGGCGGTGGGGGGCGGGGGCGGCGGCTGGTCGCTCTCGGCGCTGTCTCCGTCCAGGTTGCGCCAGCGCTTGCTGTCGGGATCCCACACGATCTGCGTGTGTGTGTGTGTGTGTGTACATACTTGTGCGGCAGCTGCGCGGCGGTGGGGGGCGGGGGCGGCGGCTGGTCGCTCTCGGCGCTGTCTCCGTCCAGGTTGCGCCAGCGCTTGCTATCGGGATCCCACACGATCTGCGTGTGTGTGTGTGTACATACTTGTGCGGCAGCTGCGCGGCGGTGGGGGGCGGGGGCGGCGGCTGGTCGCTCTCGGCGCTGTCTCCGTCCAGGTTGCGCCAGCGCTTGCTGTCGGGATCCCACACGATCTGCGTGTGTGTGTGTACATACTTGTGCGGCAGCTGCGCGGCGGTGGGGGGCGGGGGCGGCGGCTGGTCGCTCTCGGCGCTGTCTCCGTCCAGGTTGCGCCAGCGCTTGCTGTCGGGATCCCACACGATCTGCGTGTGTGTGTGTGTGTACATACTTGTGCGGCAGCTGCGCGGCGGTGGGGGGCGGGGGCGGCGGCTGGTCGCTCTCGGCGCTGTCTCCGTCCAGGTTGCGCCAGCGCTTGCTGTCGGGATCCCACACGATCTGCGTGTGTGTGTGTGTACATACTTGTGCGGCAGCTGCGCGGCGGTGGGGGGCGGGGGCGGCGGCTGGTCGCTCTCGGCGCTGTCTCCGTCCAGGTTGCGCCAGCGCTTGCTGTCGGGATCCCACACGATCTGCGTGTGTGTGTGTACATACTTGTGCGGCAGCTGCGCGGCGGTGGGGGGCGGGGGCGGCGGCTGGTCGCTCTCGGCGCTGTCTCCGTCCAGGTTGCGCCAGCGCTTGCTGTCGGGATCCCACACGATCTGCGTGTGTGTGTGTACATACTTGTGCGGCAGCTGCGCGGCGGTGGGGGGCGGGGGCGGCGGCCGGTCGCTCTCGGCGCTGTCTCCGTCCAGGTTGCGCCAGCGCTTGCTGTCGGGATCCCACACGATGTGCGTGTGTGTGTGTGTGTACATACTTGTGCGGCAGCTGCGCGGCGGTGGGGGGCGGGGGCGGCGGCTGGTCGCTCTCGGCGTTGTCTCCGTCCAGGTTGCGCCAGCGCTTGCTGTCGGGATCACACACGATGTGCGTGTGTGTGTGTGTGTACATACTTGTGCGGCAGCTGCGCGGCGGTGGGGGGCGGGGGCGGCGGCTGGTCGCTCTCGGCGCTGTCTCCGTCCAGGTTGCGCCAGCGCTTGCTGTCGGGATCCCACACGATGTGCGTGTGTGTGTGTGTGTGTGTACATACTTGTGCGGTAGCTGCGCGGCGGTGGGGGGCGGGGGCGGCGGCTGGTCGCTCTCGGCGCTGTCTCCGTCCAGGTTGCGCCAGCGCTTGCTGTCGGGATCCCACACGATGTGCGTGTGTGTGTGTGTGTGTACATACTTGTGCGGCAGCTGCGCGGCGGTGGGGGGCGGGGGCGGCGGCTGGTCGCTCTCGGTGCTGTCTCCGTCCAGGTTGCGCCAGCGCTTGCTGTCGGGATCCCACACGATGTGCGTGTGTGTGTGTGTGTGTACATACTTGTGCGGCAGCTGCGCGGCGGTGGGGGGCGGGGGCGGCGGCTGGTCGCTCTCGGCGCTGTCTCCGTCCAGGTTGCGCCAGCGCTTGCTGTCGGGATCCCACACGATCTGCGTGTGTGTGTGTGTACATACTTGTGCGGCAGCTGCGCGGCGGTGGGGGGCGGGGGCGGCGGCTGGTCGCTCTCGGCGCTGTCTCCGTCCAGGTTGCGCCAGCGCTTGCTGTCGGGATCCCACACGATCTGCGTGTGTGTGTGTGTGTACATACTTGTGCGGCAGCTGCGCGGCGGTGGGGGGCGGGGGCGGCGGCTGGTCGCTCTCGGCGCTGTCTCCGTCCAGGTTGCGCCAGCGCTTGCTGTCGGGATCCCACACGATCTGCGTGTGTGTGTGTGTGTACATACTTGTGCGGCAGCTGCGCGGCGGTGGGGGGCGGGGGCGGCGGCTGGTCGCTCTCGGCGCTGTCTCCGTCCAGGTTGCGCCAGCGCTTGCTGTCGGGATCCCACACGATCTGCGTGTGTGTGTGTACATACTTGTGCGGCAGCTGCGCGGCGGTGGGGGGCGGGGGCGGCGGCTGGTCGCTCTCGGCGCTGTCTCCGTCCAGGTTGCGCCAGCGCTTGCTGTCGGGATCCCACACGATGTGCGTGTGTGTGTGTGTGTGTGTACATACTTGTGCGGTAGCTGCGCGGCGGTGGGGGGCGGGGGCGGCGGCCGGTCGCTCTCGGCGCTGTCTCCGTCCAGGTTGCGCCAGCGCTTGCTGTCGGGATCCCACACGATGTGCGTGTGTGTGTGTGTGTACATACTTGTGCGGCAGCTGCGCGGCGGTGGGGGGCGGGGGCGGCGGCTGGTCGCTCTCGGCGCTGTCTCCGTCCAGGTTGCGACAGCGCTTGCTGTCGGGATCCCACACGATGTGCGTGTGTGTGTGTGTGTACATACTTGTGCGGCAGCTGCGCGGCGGTGGGGGGCGGGGGCGGCGGCTGGTCGCTCTCGGCGCTGTCTCCGTCCAGGTTGCGCCAGCGCTTGCTGTCGGGATCCCACACGATGTGCGTGTGTGTGTGTGTGTGTACATACTTGTGCGGTAGCTGCGCGGCGGTGGGGGGCGGGGGCGGCGGCTGGTCGCTCTCGGCGCTGTCTCCGTCCAGGTTGCGCCAGCGCTTGCTGTCGGGATCCCACACGATGTGCGTGTGTGTGTGTGTGTGTGTACATACTTGTGTGGCAGCTGCGCGGCGGTGGGGGGCGGGGGCGGCGGCTGGTCGCTCTCGGCGCTGTCTCCGTCCAGGTTGCGCCAGCGCTTGCTGTCGGGATCCCACACGATGTGCGTGTGTGTGTGTGTGTGTGTGTACATACTTGTGTGGCAGCTGCGCGGCGGTGGGGGGCGGGGGCGGCGGCTGGTCGCTCTCGGCGCTGTCTCCGTCCAGGTTGCGCCAGCGCTTGCTGTCGGGATCCCACACGATCTGCGTGTGTGTGTGTACATACTTGTGCGGCAGCTGCGCGGCGGTGGGGGGCGGGGGCGGCGGCTGGTCGCTCTCGGCGCTGTCTCCGTCCAGGTTGCGCCAGCGCTTGCTGTCGGGATCCCACACGATCTGCGGACACACAACTACATGCATGCCAATGTACGAAACACATTCTCTATACAACTGCTTCTAACTAACGTAACGTAGCGCCCGCCCGTCGACTTTATTCTTTAGCTGTTCATCTACACAGTCACAAACGCTCAACTAAGATCTTCTTGATTAAGTGGCTATCAACTTTGTGGTTAGCGTTAACCTTGTAGGCAGCTGACACTTGACTTTTTAACAAAATATTATAAACTAGCTGCTGCCCGCGGCTTCGCTCGCGTATAGTTTTTCTAGCTAATGATACAGTGTGAGTCTTTATAATGTGCACATATCGATATGAGGGAATCTTTACTTAATTTTATCGACGGTAAAAATATTTCAAAAAATCGATTTTTTTTATTCATTATCGTATTTTAAAAAATTATGATCGCTACTGTGACCCCAGTGTAAACAAAACGGTGTAACTTTTAAAATGAATGATCTATCACGATGGAACAACTCCGTTTTTTTTTTTCATAGAATTTTACAATAATCGTAAAATTTCTCGATAAGACGCCCACATTACCTCCCTTTTTAATATTAGTTATTCTTCATCGTATTAGCCACCTAATGGTAAAAATTGCATGTTTTTAACTCAATCCCAACATTTCTTATCAACTGTCAAGGAAAGGCCCAGCGCATGGCTACGCACTATTGTTTAGCAAGCAGGTAGATAACTTTTTTGTAAATTTTGTTGTGAAAGTGCGCGGGTCGGGGTGCGGGGAGGTAGGGCCAACCGAAGGGACCTTGAATTATGTTATGATAGACATCAGACAGACAGTCGTTCCGAAGTATTCGCCTCTGCTACATGTGTTTCGTTACTTTCGCTCGCTGCTACCTGAGTTTCGTAACTTTTGTCCGCTGCTACATGATGCCACGTTTAAGTGAATTCTCCCCGGCACATATTGCCAACATTCATTTTTTCTATGGAGTGCGAGGAGGCTGTGCCAGAGCTGCGCGCGCAGCTTACATAGCTGCGTTTCCTAACAGGCAACCAGTGCCATCTGCCCGTAACTTCCAGGAAGTTCTCAGGTTTTCGATCACTGGACTTGGATCAAGTACATCGACGCGAGCCGCCTCAAGTACTTATTGATGTGGCTATTGAACAAGCAGTATTGAGTGATTTGTTTGCTGATCCATCCATAAGTACTAGACGACTGGCTCTTCGTTACGGAATATCCCAAAAATCAGCATGGCGCATTTTAAAGGAAGAAGGATTGCATCCTTATCACTACCAAAGGGTGCAACATCTACATGAAGACGAAGACTGGCGTCCAAGGTGTGTGTGATGTCCACTTGGATTCAAAGAAAAACCAGAGCAAACCCAAACTTTCCGAGAACCATACTGTGGATGGACGAAGCGACATTCACTAGCGACGGTATTACTAACTGTCGCCACAGATGGTGCCATGCAGGTGAAAATCCGTAACTAAAACGTTCATCGACTTTTTAAGTACGATTTTCAATAAATGTTTGGGCGGGTCTTATCGATGACATGTTGATTGGATCAGTAATATTGCCGCAAACGTTGACCGGTGAAAGATTTTTAAGTCTATTCAATGTACGATCATTTTTAAATGATAATTATCGTGATAAATGGATCGGCCGGCAAGGACCTGTAGGGTGGCCTGCGCGTTCACCCGAATTTACGTCCCTTGATTACTTCCTATGGGGGACCATGAAGAAACGCGTCTACTGTACCCCCATCAACAATGAGGCCGATTTGCGTGACTGCATAATAGAATGTGCGAATATTCGCAATGATCCCGAAATGATAAGGAGAGCGACACACCAAATTTTAATTAGCGCGGTTTTGTGCCTACAACAACGAGGGGGACATTTTGAGTGTAAAATAATAAATGCTTTTAATTGAACATCTAACACTTGATCTCGATAGAAAAGGTTATGTTTGAGTTATAAACATACAATTTTTACCATTGGGTAGCGAATACGATGAAGATTAATTAAAAGTAATATAAAAGTAGGTAATGGTCGTCGAAAAACGTCTTATTGAGAAAATTTACATTTATTGTAAAAATGTATGAAAAAAAAACCAGATTTTTTATTTAAAAAAAAAATCATTTTTATTTTCAATTAAAATAAGTATTTATTTTTTCATAATTTTCATTTAATGAGGACGCCTAATTACTTCCAATCATTACGGAGTTTGTTTTATCGTGAAAGATAATTTATTTTAAAAGTTACACCGTTTTGTTTACACACACACACAATAGCGAACAAAATTCCATAAAATATAAATATTTAGATTTTTTTATATTTTTACCGTCGATAAAATTGAGTAAAGATTCCCTCATTTCGATATGTGCACATTATAAAGACTCACCTGTATAACTCATGTCACTCAGAAATTATGTAGCATTCTATTGGTCAAAGAATTTTTAAAATCGGTTCTGTATATCCATAGATTACTTGCAACAAACTCGCTAACTTTATCTTTTTATAATATTAGTATATATTAATAGTGCAATAAAAAACAGAGAATGCAAAATAAGTTTATTAAATAGATACATAGATATAAGATAGAAGCATTTATATAAGTAGTTTGTTTTGATGTACGGAAGGGAAGCATAAAGCCGGTTGTAGACCAAGAGCTAAGCTAGCTTACCTACTAGCTGGGTGTTTGGATACTGAGAAATAAATAACTATGTCTGAAGTGTTGTTGTTATTGATGCTCACGTTTGACCACCATAGCGCCTGATGGAAAGCAATGATGTGGTCGAAGATGGAGCACACTTGCCTAGAAGTAAACTTTTCACTCTTGTTTTTATGGTCCCCAGATTGTAACTCTGTCAGGAAGTACTAACTTCGGGAGGGAATTCCATACCTTAGCTGTCCCCATAACGAATGTAGTCCCAAAACGATTTTTGTGTATATGGGTGATGTCCAAGATGAACAGAAGGCGCCTTATTGTTCCGTTATTCAACGGGCTAGACGGAATTAAATAATTCTAATGCCCAATCCCCAAAGTGTAACGGACAGAAAACCGACAGGCTTTCAACTCATGGCGTATTTTCTAGAGTAACTTTTTGTCGACCAAGTTTTTCTCATTCAAGTCAAGCTCATCAGGATGATATCTGGCAGAAATCTCAAATATGATACAACTCTAGCTTGATAAAGTTTGAACAGCTGTTTCGGCATGAAGTACCGTCTTACCATCGCTGGAATTCCCAAATTCTGATCAGCCAAATGCAGGGTTAAAATCAATATGACGCAAAGAAGCTCAAGATGGACGATGGTCAGTATCAATCAGCAGGGTTAGACCTCGAAAGGATGGAGGCAGGTAAGAGCAGGGATGCCTGGGTTTTTGCACCATTGGTAGTAGAGCCTTCAAGGAGAAGTTTCCGTCCACCCATCTGTGCACCGGGTGCATACGCGACACGTGTAGACATGTTTCTCTCAGCTATATTGCTGTCGTCTGCATACCCATTGGTACAAGCTTTTGTAGAGCAAACTGTGCAGCAAAAACAGTGGGATGGGAGGCATTATGAAAATGGACTTCCTGCACCAGCTATGGAAATATTCCTAAGCATACTTAGCTCTTGGTGTACCACCGTCTTTAATACAATTTCATTTTTAAATGTGAATGTAAAATGGCTTTTTATAGTGATAGCGCTCGGATGAGCTTAGGATATACATTGTACGTTGTGAGGATGGATGAGTACTGCTACATAACTTTAATTAGGGTGTGATGCTTGACCATTGGTGACATTGTGCTCGTCCAAGATACCAGACTTTATATATTGTCTGAGGAACAAAATGCCTCGCTCGTTCGGGCCGATATTTTTGCAGTGATGTAAGAATTATATTTGCTATGCCAAGCAGATTGTTTCATCCTCCCAAACTCTGAACAAAACTGACAGACCTAATAGCCCAAAGTTCCGCCTGGTAACTACGATAGCAACCAGGTCCTATTATATTCTATTGAAAGTCCCATTAAAATCAGCCATGTCAGTGATTAGCCCGGACAAATAAAGACTGATAGATGGACAATTTTTTTCAAAGTTTGCCTGTGTCAGTATCTTAAGCTCAGACTTTAAGAATGTGAGTTACACGCGTATGTTCTAAATGCAAACTAACACTAATCTATTCCACAGAGCTTGTTCCTCAGACAATAAGCAATCCCTGGGGGCACTACACTATTTACGGAGACAATCGACATCAAATTACTATAGAAACATACTATACAAATATATAATTCCATATTTCTAAATTCAAAACACCTGTAAACATAATATCAAATACACAACTACATAAAATTTTGTATACAACATAGACAACATATTCACACGCCACACTTAGCTATGTTTGCTTTCCAAAAATTGTTACACTACTGGCTGTAGAAATATTTTAATGTGACATCATGTCCAGTGAAACGAGACACAATAGCGAACAATCCGAGAAAATGGAGATGAAATAGAGATAAAACCACTAGCGGCGAAAATTTTGTATTCTCATATTTATTATGTTTTTTAACGGTTTAATGTTACTTAGTGGTAAGCCGGCCGCGCTTTGTACCATTTGAAGTTACCTCGCCTAAGCTACCTACCTACCCGACGCACACTTCTAAGCAGTGATTCGTTATTCGTGCAATCTCATCTTAAAGATTTTTTTTTTTAAAGAGAGTGTGAACCCGCGACCTTTCGATCACAAATCCGACACCTTAGTCATTAACGCTTGCGGTTCCAGCTAATACACGAATTCGGAGACAGCGTAATGTGACAAGGCTAGGGTTGCCACAAGTCACAGCAGAGTGGGCATGTGGTGGTGCGCGGCGCGGCGGACACTCACGGTGGGGTTCTTGTCGTCGGGCAGGATCATCTGGTTGGGGGGGCGCAGCGCCAGCTTGGTGAGGATGCCCCCCAGCCAGCCGCCCCCCTTGCCGCGCGCCTCCTTGCTGCCATCCTCCTTGGGCTTACTCTCCTGCTTCTTGCTGCCACCCTTCGGAGAGTCAGTGTCGCGCTCGCTCGGTTGCTGTAACACGGTTAATAATGGCGTTCATCAAATTCATCAATAATATCTTTGCATCTTCTTCTTAGATCTTTGATGGCAAAGTAAACGGCTCAGAACTGGGCAATCAGTTTGGTACCGTCGGAAACTTCCATCAATTCTTGTAGTGAGCTATGGACACTAGACAGGAAACGCAGGGCAGGATATCAGCCTTCCAGGTTTGCGGGAATATTCTAAAGATATACCACAGCCCTGGAAAGCAAGAGTAACTGAAGGAGCAGGGGTGAAAACAGGGTGCGTTCCACCTACAGTGAGTGGAGTCATCTGATGATTCTCCCACCCAGAAAAAAGACAAGACGGATATAAAGTGTGCCATGGTTTATAGATTAGCACTACATTTACACCTCAGGACAGATTCATCAATAAATCTCTACTTGAGCAGGTCTGGAGTTTATTTAAAGACCAGGTCAACCATGGCGAATGTGTCAGTAGTAAGATGTAAGTGTGGTAGTGTTGTGGTGTACTCACGTGGTCGTGCGGCTCGTCGTAGGAGTAGTATGGCGCGCGCGGCTTGTTGCTGCCCGGCATCGTGATGCTGGGCGCCTCCTCCGGGGGCGGCTGCACGGGAGTATCGAGCGAAGTAATATACAGCCCAGCTAAGCTCACCTCTACATCACAGCATTGTTGCTCAGACAAAAATACAATATTCTGTTTTCACTTCTAGCAACGTGGCTAGAATTCATATTACCAACAATATTGTTAACCCCCCCACTAAGTTAAATATGCTTGTGTCTGAAGTAAGGTAATGGGTGAGTTTCGAAACCGACACCTCACAATCACAAATACGACACCTTAGCTTAGAAATTTACTGGCAACGAAATTTCGACATTATTATTCTTTTAATTTGTCTCATTGTAACGCCATTGGTCGTATTAAAGTGCAGGCTGCAGTTACAACATAAGCCTGGTCCGGGAAGGGGACACAAGGCTGCAGTCACCACAGTAATCAAATTAGTTCTTATATTGTTATTTTCAGAATATTGTATTTTTTCAGCTCTGTACATTACCTTGGCTCTTTCACACGAAAATAAAAGTATAGTGATGCGTGCAGCTATTACATGTATTTAAATACAGGCGAGCAGCCGATACCTTCTTCAACTATTCTTCGGAGCTGGCTTAGAGCTTCAATAGAAATAGTCGTGAGACAGCCCTATCTATTTAACTACTACCATTGATGTGAAAAAAATTATACAATTGGGCAGGCAGTGTTCTTGAATCAATGAAGTAGCGACTGCTTTCCATTTGACAGGATGGTTCAACATTAAAGTTTCAATAATAAATCAGAACAGTCTGACTGTGAACAATAATTAGTAGTTGTAAACTACGTTAGTTATAATATAAGCCGAGTATTTTTCTCGCATAGGGACCGGGGGCACACGTTACCATCACAAGCCTGGGATAGTATCAACAAACTGCAGCTTAGTCAGTTTAGGAAACTTCGGGAGTACAAAACTTCTTAATTTGCAAAGAAAATATATTCTATTCTGATTTAATAGTTGCACTGAACAATGTTCATGCCTTCATTTTGTTGTTCATTTACAATCTGTTCGTGTTACAATGCACGCACGCTTTCAATTTACTGTAAATAGTTTCATTTTAAATTAGAACCAGCTGTTACACAGCTGTGAAATAGTAAAACTGTACATTGTTAATTTGTTAAAATATAAACAAATAGCAACTCATGCACGAGCGGAGAGTTGGGGCGTGACGGACTTGCGCACGCGCAACCGCTGCACTACGTTATAACATATTGATTGGTTGTGTTAGGAAAACCACACTTTTTCACTCAACATTTAATTACGGTAAACAATTTTCTACAAAGGCGATTATTATTATAGCCTTCTAGGTGACAACGATAACACACTTACTGCATAAATAAAGGATACATTATAAGCGTGTGTAAAATAAAAATATAATTATAAACTAATAATTTATGAGACGGATCAATTAATACATTCGAGCGGCTAACATAAGTTGGATTCGGTATTTTAACAGTAACTTAATTTAGATATAAAATAAATTAACGCGATTCTAGGGTAAGATCAATAAATATCACAGCGTGGTTTTAAAGAATCAGTATAAAAGCGTTATGTATTTGCGCGGCTACAGGAACGACACGGGCTCGTCGATGTCGAAGGTCTTGGGCCCCGCCACGTAGTACTTGGCGTGCGGCTCCCGTGGCGCCGGCGGGGGCCCGGGGCCCGCGGGCGCGTCGATGCAGAACGTGCGCAGGGGCCCTGCGTCCCGCACCCCCGCGCCCTCGCGCCGCGCTAGGATGGCTTCGAACTTGTCGAGGCTGCGCTCGATTGTCTTCCTGAGCTCGCGGCGATGCGTGTCGGGGGAGAGGGGGCGAGGGCGGCGGGGCGCGGGCGGCGAGGCGGGCTCGTCGATGGGGTAGGTGCCGCCGAACACGAGCGGCTTGAAGCCGCCGTCGCGCAGCAGCGGCGAGCTGCGCGCCCACGTGTCCACCGTGGCCGAGATGAGGCGCGCGCCCCCTCGCGCCGGGCCGGCCCGCGGCCGCGCCGCCCTGCCGCCCGCGCCCCGCGCCCCGTGCGCCAGCTGCACGTCCAGGTCCGACAGCGGCGCGGGCGCGGGCGGGCGGCGCGCGGGGGGCGCCGGGGCCGCGCCGGCGCGGGGCAGGCGGCGGCGCAGCGCGGCCGGGGGCGGGCGCTGCACACCCGCGCCACACATCGTGTTAGAGGGCTGCGCGTGCGCACGTGGCCGGCTCGACCCGAGTGTCGAGCCGGCCACCGGCCCAGAGGTCCCTACGTGACATGATCTCAGGGCGAGAGACGTGTGACCTAGCGCGGTCGGCTCACAGCGACTAGCGATTCAATACTCGGCTTATATTATACATACTGATACATCATTGCACGTTAAAATGTTCAGATCTATCTCTAAATCACCACAAATATTAAAGTACGGCATTTGTTACTAAATCTAAAATAACTCTCTCAAAGTTTTAATCTTAGAAAAATACTAAACTATGACTGTGAACATTTGTATAATCAAGTTATTATTTAAATGTATATCAATAGAAATAAAAATATTTCTTTAATAGTATTGGAATTTTATTTTTTTATTTTCAATTTCAAAAAAGAGCCATATTTAAAGTATATGAAAAGAAACAGAAACCCTCCACCCGTCGACCTCAAATACTAATATTATTCACTGGACAAGCATCAAACAGTTCAATTAATTAATTGCGGGCACTTTAGCGAACCTCTGTATCATTGGAAATTTTGAGCGTGTCCAGTGTGATGACGCAAGGCTGGAGTCTCGTATGACGTCATCCTTTTCTTTCTTTCTCTCTAGTTTATACAGCAACAATACCACATTTAACATTCGTATACTGAATGATAACATTAAATACGAGAATCCAGCCTCAACTTCGTATTAGAATCAACCTAGAAAATTGGCGCTGCAGCAATCACCGTCTACCTTCAGAAACTAAAAGATGATCGTGATAAATTATTCAATGAAATAGTTGCATTGATACAATAACTAGTTTTTCTCTTTAAAATGGAAAAAACGAGGATTACCGAAGCGACTTCGAGTGAGTTAGATCTGTAGAAGACGAGGACTCACCTCTGAGTACCCGTAGCTTTGGTCAGGCTGCCAGTAGGTCCCAGCCGGCTCGTGCTGCTGGCCCTGGCCGGGCTCGTGCTGGGCGCGGTCCCGCGGCCAGTCCTCGTAGCCGTAGTGCGCGGCCTCGTCCGCCGCCTGCTGCTGCTGCAGGGGCGATGGCTGCGGCTGCTGCAGTGGTTCCTGCTGCTGCTGCAGAGGTTCCTGCTGCTGATGGTGCGCGTAGTGCTGCGCCGCATAGTCCGGGGCCTCCTCCGCCGGGACAGGCTCGGGGTACGTCGGTATCGGCTGCTGATACTGCTGGCCCTGTACAAATTGTACCCATGCATACATCTTTTATATTCTGGATGAGCCCACTCTTTCACTTCCATCTCGTCTGACGGTAAGCTATAGATGAGGTCTACGATGGAACGAGTGAACCCAGAAAATGCCTATTTACTCTTGCTTTAAAAGTTGATAGGTCATAAATGGCAAGGAACACAGAAGCCGACAGAGATCGTTCCTAAACTTAGCTGCGTGCACGCGTAAGACGCGCTTAGTACGAAAAGACGGTATTTCGACCAAGAGTGGATGGTAACCTGCAGTACGTCTAGTAGACCGGTAGTAAAAGGGGGATAGAGAGATCAGGTCATAGAAGACCGACAGGCAAGCAACTTTTCGCCGGTGAGACAAACTGTGAAGCTTACTTGCCAGAACCTCGTCACCTATGAGCCCTTTTTGCTCTGCGTTCAAACAAGTCAAGCGCAAATAACTGGTATTTTGCTAAGCCATCCCACATGCGACTTCTTGAAACCATATTTTAGTCCCTAAAATAATACGTAAGACACCACGCGTGACTAACTTCATCCCGGCTAACTTAATGACCTTACAGCAGATGATTCCGTCACATAGAATTTTTTATTTTCGTTTTGGGAACTGGAAAGAAGGTGAATTCCCTTCAACAGGAAATTTCATTCCATTTTCCAGTACTATAGTATCTGTATGCACAATGAAAGCGTTCCCATCACTGTGCGTTTCCTGATAGCGATAACCTGGGTGTGTTTGAGTCAAGAGAGTAAAAAATTGGCCAAGTGCGAGTCAGACTTGCCCATGAAGGATTCCGTAGTAACTATAATAATATAATATAATATGTTTATTTATTTGACAAATAAAAAAAAAACTTAAAAATTTCTTAAAACTATCTTATTTACATTTTTACAACTACGCTAAATAACTTTGTTTTTCATAGTGTTTGTATGAATTACAAAGTTATATTTGCGGTTTTAGAAAAGATGCTGTGTCTCAAAAACTGCTAACCCGATTTCGTTCAAACCAATTTTAGTTGAAAGTTTATATTAAGATCTACGGACATATATTTTTTTTAGATTTTTCACTCCATTATTATAGAAGTTAGAGGGGGAGGACACACATTTTAGCACTTTGGGAGCTTGTATCTTTTAAACGATTGACTTTATGAAAAAGTGGCTTTATAAACCCTTATATCATTTTTAAAGACCTGTGTATAGATACCACACACGCATAGGTTTCATGAAAAAAAATATTTTCAGTACTAGTTCCATGTATGGGAACCCCCCTTTATTTTAAATACTTTTTAATTTTTTTCTTAAAATCGGAAAGCGGTTCACAGAATACACCTACCTACTAAGTTTCACATGTATAGTCTTAATAGTTTCGGAATAAAATGGCTGTGACATACGGACGGACGGACGGACAGACAGACAGACAGACGGACAGACATATCGAAACTATAAGGGTTCCGTTTTTTGCCATTCGGCTACGGAACCCTAAAAATGGTTACTTCCAGACAAGTGAGCTTAATTTCCGAGCACATCATCGCTTACCATAAGGTGAGATGGTGGTCTAACGGCATCCTAACAACAATAAACCTGTGGAATGAGTAGGCACCTGGTGGTCGGCCCAGCCGTACTGCTGCTGCGCCTGGCCGTAGCCGTTGTGTTGCGGCGTCGTCTGCGGAGATGCGCTCTCCGCCTGGGGGACACACACACACACACACTGCTGTTAGTTACCGTTGTACGAAACTAGTAATGACATGACTACTTTTTATAGGTTAGTTAATAATAATAATAATATGGATATAGATATAGATTGTTGACATGTGGAATGTGGATTCGGCTGTCATTGTGCCGATTGTCATATCAGTCAATGAGCTGATAGCTAAAAGCTTCGATGACCATCTGTTCAAGCTGGCGTTACACAGCTGGATAAAGGGCCTGATACAGAAAGCAGTACTCCTCGATACAGCTCGTATTGTGAGGAGGTTCCTTTCCCTGGAGACCTAACCACCGGTAGCTTGGACCCCGTTCCCGATACCAGTGATCTGCCATTTTTTTATATTTTAAATGTTTTTTTTTATTGTCACTTTTATAATGAAAAATATTTAAAAATGTAATTTTTGAGAGATATGTAAAATAAAGGAAATAATACTAATATTTATTTCATCCAAAATTTACAATTAATATACTATTCAAGACTGCAATAGGCCAGCCAACGGTAACTGGACGTGTCCGGAACTTTTCCACGATACGTGGAGACCACCGTTGTTTTCAATACTATTAAACAAGGTTACAGTGGCCTGCCTCTACTAGGCTTCGGCCTACAACAATAAAACAAAAATGTACCACTAACCTGAGTGCTGGGGACGCCAAGTTCGACCTTCAAAGGTCACGCCCTAAGTGTGGTTTGTATGTGATATGAGGTGAGTAATTGTAACGTGTGATGTAAGTCAAGTGTTGTAGAACGTTCCCAAGGCGCCGATCTCCAGATGGCGCGGTCACAACAGCATCACACCTAACTCGTTTCCAGCAAGCGCGCGCTACGCGTGGTAGACAATAAGGCGATATGTTCCAAGAAATATCACTGGATTCTTGTTAATCCGAGCTTACAAAGTTCAATCAATCACTGAACACAATTAATCTGTTCATATCTCGTGAGATCCAATACGATTTACAACAAATTCCGCGTGCCGGCCGACCGACGACAAGGCGGCGTATAATTCAACAATATCCCGGGGTTTTCAACAAATGGGGAATACACTTCAACCAACAAATAATTCGCGACCCAATTATCGGTCTCAACAGGCGAATTCAACAATATTTTACCAATTACAATCAAATCAAAGTCCCAAACGTGCGGACATTTTTCCAACAAGCAAAGACAATCTGTCAAGTCAAAAGAGGTTATGTCAAGTCCACAGATAATTAATGTTGCCGGCCAAAAGGTGCGTTCTGTTTCACGTCGGACCGAACATCTACCCCCCCCGGACGGGCCTACCCGTCCGCTAATCAATTGGAAGTCTTGACAAGGTTGCAAATTCAACACAGCTTCAATGCGGCCAAATACCGTAGCTAGTTCCTCTAAGGTGAGAACGGTGTCTCCCAACAATCTCCGCCAGCGCCCCTTTGCCGCTTTCACCGCGGCCCCAAAAATACCCCCCCAATGGGGGGCAGGCTGGCGGGTCAAACAACCAAGTGACCCCTCGGCGGGCCAAACTATTACCAATGTCAACCTGGTTCTCATTAAGGAAGGCGTATACCTCCTTCAAATAGTTACTTGTACCCTTGTAATTCGTACCGCAATCAGACCTAATCAACGAAGGTAACCCACGGCGAGACACAAATCTTTCCCAAGTCGCCTCAAAGGCCTCTGTCGAGAGGGAGGTTACCAGCTCCAAATGTACTGCCTTGGTTGACAGGCAGACAAACACACAAATAAGCCCCAACAATCTTGCTATTACGAAGGGTGGACGTCTTCAACAAAGGGGGACCAACAAAATCCGTTACGACGCCAGCAAAGGGCCTCGCCTCATTGACGCGATCAGCCGACAAAATCCAAAATTCTCGCTGCAGAATGGCCAACAGCGCATTGCAACCGGCATGCGAGTTCTTAGTGTGACGATCAGTCACCAACAATTGTACCAAGTTCAGTTACAACAAGGGCAGGAGCACCAATTTTAGGGTAAGGACAACTCACAAGGGTGACCTCAAACCAGGTCCTTCCCTCAACAGTGGTGTCAGCCGGTTCGCCAATTCCCCAAATCTTGCCTGAAAGGTCGTTCACCTTCAGGCCAACCTGTCCCGCTAACCAAGAAGACAAAAGGCAACCCCGGACTCCCGTCTCCAAAATGGCACAGACCACAATCGAGTCACCCAAGGGTCCCCAGACCGTGACCGAGGCCGTTGGCAACAAAACCGTCTTGATCGGGGGGTTCCTTTAGCGGGGCAGGCGTCAATCTCTTAGTGATGTCTGGGCGGCGACCGATCGCCGCTTCCAGGCTGCCTTCGTTCACGACGAGGCCAACAATCAAACCATTCGTCCGCGCGGTGTCCCAAGCCGCTCGCCATCACTGGAGGGGCATATCCCACCGAATGCCCGAATGGCGGAGGCCGCGACTCCAGCGGGGGACGTTCCGCCAACGGAGGGGAAAGGCAGCGGCGCCGACCCGGCCACTGCTGCCTAGCAGCCAATGCGCGTTCTCCCTGACGAGGGAAGACCAAATGGCGCTCGTGGGGCTCCCGTTCAACTTGCGCGGGGGGTGGAGAGCGGCGTACGGAATCGCGGGTCTCAGCCCGGTGCTCGTCTCCGGGGTACCCCCCCCTGCGCGAACCCCCCTCAGAAGCTGGTCTGCTGGAGCGGTTCGCGTTGGCGCACAAAATCTCAAGGTGGGACCCTTCACAAATTCTACACGGGCGGGGGTCGGGGCAGTCCCGATGAAAGTGGGCCCCCAAGCACGAGAAGCACAAACGGCGTGCGTTGACAATGCGGCGGCGGGAACTTACGTGCAAATTCAAAAAGTCCCGGCAACGCGCCATGACATGCCCCGTTGCCTTACAAAAGTCACAATGATGAGGACTCCGGGCACCATCAAAACGGGGGGCGGGGCGATCATCAACAGGCCCTCTAGCCCGAGGACTCCAGGCGCCAGCCAAACGGGGGGCGGGGCGATCATCAACAGGCCCCCTAGCCCGAGGACTCCGGGCGCCAGCAAAACGGGGGGCGGGGCGATCATCAACAGGCCCCGTAGCCCGAGGACTCCGGGCGCCAGCCAAACGGGGGGCGGGGCACTGCCCTTAATGAGGCCATTGCAACAATCAAATATTAATACAAAACAACAATCAACAACCAACAATCAAATATTAAACAAACAGCAATGACTTGTTAGCCGACCAAATAGTTTCAACAAAATAAAAATTCAAATTCAATTATTTCAAGTCCAAATGCGACCCTGTACTTATTCCAAGTATGAATCTAGCTTGGTACAGATGGCTAGTTACAAATAAATAACAATTCAATGTATAATACAATGCTGGATCAACCTCAAATAAATATCAAGAAGCACAACAATTGACTGTATAATATTGAGCCGGACAATCTCTAACAAAATCCAATAAATACAAATAAATGCAATAAGTCAATCCACACCATTCAAGTCTTGTTATGTTAGACTATGTGTAATTATTATTTAGACAACCTTTCAAATTCAGATCAATGACATTCAATTATTAATTGCAACAAATACCAAACAACTTTTACAACAATATACCAACTTATGTACCAAATTATGTACCAAATTATACCAAATTATACCAATAATTCCTAATTTCACAAATAAATCCTACCTGTCAATGCAATGAAAGAGGCTACAATACAAATTACAAATACAACTTCAATTGATTCAACTTCAATTAGATAGCCCGGATGACATGGTAATATATTCAAAACTTATCAAGTTACAAGTTATGTTAAGTAATTAAACTCAAGTTTTAAGTTTTCAACAATATTCAAAACTTCCAATTAAACCAGTGGATCTTATATTATAAGAGCCGCGCTTCTGCTACCAATTTTATATTAAAACCACGCTCTGCATACCAAATTTATTCAAGACTGCAATAGGCCAGCCAACGGTAACTGGACGTGTCCGGAACTTTTCCACGATACGTGGAGACCACCGTTGTTTTCAATACTATTAAACAAGGTTACAATGGCCTGCCTCTACTAGGCTTCGGCCTACAACAATAAAACAAAAATGTACCACTAACCTGAGTGCTGGGGACGCCAAGTTCGACCTTCAAAGGTCACGCCCTAAGTGTGGTTTGTATGTGATATGAGGTGAGTAATTGTAACGTGTGATGTAAGTCAAGTGTTGTAGAACGTTCCCAAGGCGCCGATCTCCAGATGGCGCGGTCACAACAGCATCACACCTAACTCGTTTCCAGCAAGCGCGCGCTACGCGTGGTAGACAATAAGGCGATATGTTCCAAGAAATATCACTGGATTCTTGTTAATCCGAGCTTACAAAGTTCAATCAATCACTGAACACAATTAATCTGTTCATATCTCGTGAGATCCAATACGATTTACAACAAATTCCGCGTGCCGGCCGACCGACGACAAGGCGGCGTATAATTCAACAATATCCCGGGGTTTTCAACAAATGGGGAATACACTTCAACCAACAAATAATTCGCGACCCAATTATCGGTCTCAACAGGCGAATTCAACAATATTTTACCAATTACAATCAAATCAAAGTCCCAAACGTGCGGACATTTTTCCAACAAGCAAAGACAATCTGTCAAGTCAAAAGAGGTTATGTCAAGTCCACAGATAATTAATGTTGCCGGCCAAAAGGTGCGTTCTGTTTCACGTCGGACCGAACATATACAATGGTCAATAAATCAAAAGATTACATAAATGTTAAAACTAATGCTTAGGTATATATAATTGATTTACAACTATTATTTATTTACTTTTAGATTAAATCACCTGTACTCAAAATACCTCTTAACGGCTTGCCTGAGCTAGGTTAAACTTGTGTTTCAGGCTGTCGCTAATAATGTTTTTTATTGCAGGATCAATTATTATTTGTGAAACTAGTGTAAACAAGAACAATTATACAATAAATGTTTAATAACTAAAGGAATATGGATACATTATATAAAATTCAAAATAGAAACTAATCACATAAAACTATTTTTAAATTATTTTAAAATTTGTAACAAATTCTCAGTGTCTGCATAATTAAGCTTACCTAAATATTCCGATAACATGATACTGCATTTTTTATAATTTTATGGGGCACAAAAAGGTAAGAAGGCCGATTTAATGCCTTAAGCAATGTCTGCCAGTCAACCATAGGTGCTGAAGTAGCAGGTACAGGGCAGGTACAAAAAAGAACTAAAAGTCAGGCACATCAAGGTATTAATCATGACAAGGTGAACATGCCATTTTAAAACAGAAAAGAATCGGCTTGCTTAGTTGCATATATATTAGCGTTAAAATTGTCTGTTGGTGGGAGTTTTTACTTGGGAAGGGTCCCGAACGATTCTAACCACTGTCCGTTTTAGGATTTTTGCTAAAGAAGTTATAAATACATACTACGTTTTATAGCGTACGCACAGGTGATTATATGATTATTTATTTTGTGCATTAGAACATACAGAACCCTAGAAGCAACGGTGTACAAGACAATGGTATGCAGAAGTGATACTTCTAATCACTTCTGCATACCATCACACCCCCACGTATTCCTCAAAAGGTAAGGAATGGATGTTTAGGGCTTAGGTTTAGGTTAGTGATAAACATCCACGTATCACAAAAGCAAAACTTAACCTTATTGCACAACGCATTTGGGACGACATTCCTTTTGTTATCAACAACAACTAATATCAATGAACAGATTTTGTAGCATTGTTATACGAGGGTGACACTGAAAGTTCTTAGAAAATCAAAAACTGAACAAACTTATTAGTTTTATTATATCTTTTCAAAATAGTGTCCATTTACATCAATACATCGCTGCGTCCGATTCCGATGGAACCACTGAGAAAAGCACTTAACCCAGTCGTCCTCAGGGGTCTCTTCAACGGCATTTTGAAACGCACCCACTACTTCCTCGGCGTCCATAAAACGTTTTCCTCGAAATTTTTCTTTTAATTTCGGAAATAAATAAGAATCGCAAGGTGCGTGGTCGGGGCTATAGGGCGAGTGACCCAGTAATTCTACGTCTGACGTCGCCGATTGTTTGCTTGGCGGTGTGCGACGAGGTGTTGTCGTGGTGAAGGAGGATCCTACTGCGAGGTCGTTTCTCCCGAACTTTTTCCAAGACAAGTGGCAAACGATTGTTAGTGTACCACTCTGCAGTAACTGTTTTTCAATCCTCTAAAACAATTGTTGCGTAATGACCTGTCCTTCCAAAGAACGAGGGCATTAGGGCACCATCTTTTTTCCCACGCTTCGACCTCTCTTCACTTTAGTTGGCAACTCCTCGAAAGGAAACACCCAGACAGCAGACTGTCTCTTAGTTTCAGGATCATAACAATAAATCCAGATTTCCTCACCCGTAAGTATGTCGAACACAGCATTTGAGTCACCTCCGTAAAATCTTTGAACCATTTAACGACAACAATCAACACGACGGAGTTTTTGGGCTTCTCTCAAATTATGAGTTATCCACCGGGCACAAAGCTTCCTGACCGCTAAATGTTCATGGAGGATTTTGTGCACTTGACTCATCCGATGCCTAAGCTGGTCCGAATCTGCTGATAAGTCACTCTTTTGTCAGTCTCTATCATTCGCCGCACAACACTGATGTTATCTTCAGTCGTCGCCGTAGAAGGCCGTCCCTCACGCACATCATCGGTGAGATTAGTGTGACCACGTTTAAACTCATTAAACCAGTTGTAAACAGTGGCACGAGATGGGGATTCATCGTGAAAGGCCAATCGAAGCCTATCATAACTTTCTTATTTAGTTAAATGACTTCGAAAGTCATAAAATATCATTGTACGATGTTGTACGAAAATTTTCTCGCGTTAAATTCATGGTGACGTGACAGACAATTTTCAATATGCCGCCAAATCGTAAACAAATGAATAAAATACAGACACAATAATATTGGCAAATAGTTCCATTTTCAAAATTTGAACTTATTTTTTATTATATCGTTTAAAAGTGGCCAGGTCTAAAAACTTTCAGTGTCGCCCTAGTACGTGATGATGTCTGTACTCTTGACTGCAGCCTCGTCTGTTTCCTAGCGATGGGTGTATAGAGTCTGGTAAACGAAAGTAGACACTCTAATTATTTGCAAACTTTTTATATGGCAATGCTATACTAATGTCAAACTCAATTTTCAAAACAAGATGGCGTGTTGTTGGTGATTTGTTGTGATCTTGTTAATAGCGATTATTCAGCGAAAAATGAACAAAACTATTAAAAGTGGAGTACGGGAGATGTTGTTTCGCATGATGTCTAAATATCAAGAAAAACAACAGGAGAAAGACGCCGAATTCAAACAAAAACAAGATTGTTTACGTGTGGTGTTCGATTTCATAGTTAGTATGACGCTACTAAGTTGATACTTTGTCGTAATTCACTAGTGTTGAGTAGGACTTACAAGAGGCAGTACATTTGTCCCGTACATGACGTCAAAATGTAAGAGCGGCTCATCACTATAAAATGTACTACTTCAAATTTTATGTCGCGGTGCACGCTCGTCACTCATCGTAAGGGTGAGAGAGATAGAAAGCGCGGCACATGCTGCATTAGTACATTTTTCAATGAACCGATGGACGAAACAAGACGCGACTCGAGACGTAATGATATATTTTATTCACTCTAATGCTAAATAAATGTACTACGATGAGGCGTGAATTGAAACGTGTACGATTTAAATTTAAAATTTTGAATCTGTATTCAAAATTTTAATGCAAAAGTTTTGATAAATTATTGTTTTTAATTATTTGTCATTGCGAAATAAGTTAATAAGTATTCTATCTAAGTGACAATTAATATTCACTTAAGTTTTTGTAATTATTCTGTTTAATGAATGACATTCAATAACTATTTATTATACTTGTTTAGCTAGTTTGTGTTATTATTTTGGAGTGTTTTATTATTTTTATATTGGTTTGAGAGAAAATCGAGTGTAATATTATGACGATACTAACACAATAAAATCAAATATCATATTCGTACTGGTTACCTACTTCAAATGTATCGCCGAGCTTCAGTACGCCTCGCCTCATTTGAAGTGTCAAGTAGGACATTGTACAATGTCCCACCTGACACTTCAAAAACGGCTCAGTACAAAAAAGAGGCTTCTCTTACAAACTCTTTTTCAAGTCGTGTCCTACCCAACACTACTGGTTACTTCAAATGTATCGCCGAGCTTCAGAGTTCAGTACGCCTCGCCTCATTTGAAGTGGGACATTGTACCGGCTCAGTACAAAAAAGAGGCTACTCTTACAAACTCTTTTTCAAGTCGTGTCCTACCCAACACTATAATTCACAATTTATATTTATCGAGGAAAAATATTTATCTATTTTGATTCACATTCATTTTATAGAATGTGAATTTAACATACATTATGGTTATTTAACATACAATTAAATGTTGCATGGTTTTTAACATTTTTTGTTCTTTTATAGAAAATCTGGTGGATGTAACAGGGGTTGATGAGATAGTGAAACCTATTGAAAAACTTACGGATTTAGAGCAGAAAGATAGGATAAGAACCCAGAACCAGTACTTGGATAAAATAGCTTCAATCACTGGTAAGTTTTTACTAGGAGTACATAACTTTTATAAAGATGTAATTGAATTCATTCATGAGCTCTACCCGTCTCAGTAAGACAAGCACAAACACTATCTTCTTTCAAAAACTTAGTAAAAGATCTTTGTCTCTCTACTTAAATTGTTATTATGTATGTCTTTGTTTCTTTCTTTTTTTTTTAAATATTTGTATGTATATATATGTTTTGAGAACGTTATTTATTGTTTTGTATTTTATATACATAATTAGTACACCGTGGACTACCCGCGTAATTATTTTCTCCTTCTGTGTCAAATCCATCCAAAGGTTGTCTGTAAAAGATCGCTTTTAGCGATAAGACCGCCCATTGTATCACCCTTTTAATTGTTAAGTCCATAATTTTGTTTTTACTGTTATGGTGTACAATAAAGAATATATCTATCTATCTATCATTATTTGAAAACCTAATCATTTTGTTTTACCATTCTTTACAGAAGTGAGCGTTACTACATTAATAAGAATTAAAAAGGAAGGTGCGCGTAAAGGCCATATAAACCCACAGTGTCCGAAATAGATAGTTTCGACATAGATGCTATTCGTAACAAAATTAACGAATGTTATATCGTTAGAAAACAAGTTTAAAACGAAACACACCAGAGCCAGTATATGAAGCTGATGAAATTCTGAAGCAGAATGGGCACGAGGTATTGCGAGTTCCCCCCTACCACTGTGATCTAAATGCCATTGAGTTAGTATGGAGTTTGGCTAAACGTAAAGTGGCAAGTAAAAATATGCTGCTCTGCCTGCAGTGGACTTACAGAAATGTATAACAGAAAATGACTGATCATGTCATCCATGTTGAAAATAAACATAAAGAAAGGGACAGAATTACAGAAAATAATTTAGAATGTTTTATAATTAACGTAGGAAACAATGACTCCAGTGACTCTAATGAAACTTTCCACATGGAAGTCTTACATTCAGATTTTGACTATAGTGAATAAATCAGAACTATTTTAGAATACTGTTGTTTTTTTTTTAATCGAATTAAGACACAATATCTAAACTATTACCTACTTAAAATATATCTTGTATTTTTATTCCGATGAAATAAAATACATAATTCTAAAGTATCAAATAAAGTTATTCCAGGTATTTCATAGTAGTTTTGGGGTTGCTATGCTGATATTTTTTAAATTTGCCGCGCTTTTTCAGTCTCTACTTTCGTTTGCCAGACTCTAGTGAATATGTGGGCACGTACCGTGAGCATGAGGGCCACTTGCTTGACGTCGGTGAGCCACTGCTGGTGGCGGCGCGGCGACGGCTCGCTGCTGTCGGGCTCCTCCGCCAGCGGCGGGTCTTCGTGCAGGGACGGGTCGTGGTACTTCAGTCTGGAAGACCACCAATACAGCTATATCAGTTTTCAAACTGGTCACAGTTCATCCATGATCATGGCGCTTGCAATAATGCCGGAATATCGAAAATTCGAATAGAGCAAGAAATACACATGGTAAACATAGCGTTTTAAGTTCTGATAAAACCGATATAACTTGATCTGAATGATATCTTTGATTTCAATACTAAATTATGTTGCAATCTTCTGCAAATCGTGTGTTTTGGTGTGTTTGGTATTCGAATTGAATTAAAATGCATCTAATTAGATTGAATTTTTCAAATAGTAATTATTTTTAATTGTGGCTCAAAAGGCTCGGTGGCTTTTCGCGTTGCTGTAGCTAAAAAAATTCGAGAGGTGCACTTCACGTGTGTACTTTTGTGTGTGTAATGTTGGTGTAGGGCTGGTGATCGCTTACCTGTCAGCCAGGTCGGCGAGGTTGGTGAGAAGCGCGCGCGAGTACAGCTGCGGCGCGCGAGTCACGGCACGCGCGCACGCCTCCGTGTAGGCCAGCGCGCGCTCGTACTGCCCCACGTCCAGCAGCCGGCACGCCACCACCAGCTTGTACGGCTGCGGCACCACACACACACCATCATACAACTGGCTCACACATCACAAACAGCTACACTCATACAGAAACTGTAAGCAACCTGTAACTCTGATATAACGAAGTCTTCCTGGTTGAGCGACATGGCGTACTCGTACACCTCGGTGGCAAACAGCGCCTTGTTGTGCGCGAACTGGCGCAGCGAGGAGGCGCGCGGGTCCGCCAGCAGCAGCGACAGGCGCGGCGGGGTCGCGGGAGCGCCCTGCGGGCCCGCGGCCCCGGCGCACAGCGGCGCCAGCGGGTGGCGCGCCAGCGGCTCGGCGGCCGACACGTAGCAGAACTGCGCCGAGTACAGCAGCCCGCGCGACGCCAGGCTGTCGCCTAAGGGAACAACTTATTACTCACAGTCTGCAGCTATACCACGCAATGTAATGGTAAATCTCTTAATAGGTTCCATCATAACCTATGACGATATTAAATATTTATTTAAGACATTATACGAAAAATTTACGTATGTTATACGATATTCAGTTTCTGCGTAACTCTAAACGTAGAAACTGAATACAGGGTGGCTGGGACATCGACGCGCAATCGCTTACCATGGACTCAGTACATGATTCTGGACACTGAAATTCGAAAGGGCTACCTGATCAGCTGTATTGATCTCGCAAATGAACTCTAACAAAACAGCTGATCAGGTAGCCCTTTCGAGTTTTATTTACATTGCTGTTTTAAGTGATACAAGTGAATTTTATTTTTTAATTAACATCTTTTTGGGTCAGATAGACAAAATGATTTTATACAGGTTTCATTAAAAAAAATTGCTGAAAAAACCTGAAAATTTTAGAAAAAGCCGACGAAAAATTTCAACGCAGGGGTTGGGGGGTCCAGAATCATGTACTGAATCCATGGTAAGCGTTTGTGCGTCGATGTCCCTGCCACCCTGTATAGTACTAGTAACCTTAGAAAAATAATTGAGCCAATTTAAATAATATAAACATTAGTTAAAAAAGTTTTTTTTTGGCCTTACATAGGGATATTTTCCAGTATCGTAAATATATTTTTTCAAACACTCTCAGAATAGCCAATTTCAAATCACTTCAAAGTAACATTTGGTTTGCATTCCAATGTAAACATCAGTTTTATCTAGCCTGATGACCCTGTTTAGAGCCAAAGCAAGCCAGGTTATTGGCGGACATGGATAAGCACATAAACTAAGATAGAGCAGGGTACGTACCGAGCTGCGTGAGCGTGCGGCGGTCCTGGTCGGGGCGCGGCGTGGGGTTGGCCAGCAACATGGCGGCGTGCGGCCGCCAGTCTCCCCAGCGAGCGTCCGCCACCCCCTGATGAACAACAACCATCACTCCACCTCACAGTTAGTTCCCAGCCAGGGGACTCATCGATACATGGTGGACATCCCACCCATACGCACAAAACGTTTTGGGAATACTTTCATTGTGTATCAAGTTCTCTTTAAGTCAAGAGTAAATAGGTTACTTCCAGGTAAGCATGCTTCATCTTCGACCACATCATTGCTTACCATCAGGTAAGATACGAGCCTATAATCAATAATAAAAAAGAGCACCAAGAAATATGTCTCAATACGTTTGCCCTTTTAAAAGAAAGCAATAACTTAAGGCGTTTATTAATTATCCCAATATTACAATCTATTTATTCTGTAATTCATTGTTTTGAGACAGAAGGAAAGTTGGGTAACACGTTGGTTTTTTATTTATTTGGAAAAAGATTTACACTCGGGAGCAATTAAATCGACTCAACCTAAATAACCACCATAATAAAATTATTTTCTGTAATAACTTATTCAGTACTATTTAAATGAATGCCTATTGGAACAATTTATAGTCGAAGTGTTAAGTTTTTAAACCATGTAGATAGTGTGTATATTTGTAAATAAGTAATGTACTTTTTCTTTACATATATGGACGATTTGGTTACTTGCGAGTGTATTTCAACTTTAAATATTGTTCATGATTATAAAAAAAATGCTGTGACAATTTTAAAGAAAATATCAATTGGTAAGAGGTATGGGTTGTAGGGTAAGAGGTATGGTTGTAGGGTAAGAGGTATGGTTGTAGGGTAAGAGATATGGGTTGTACGGTATGAGGTATGGGTTGTAGGGTAAGAGGTATGGTTGTAGGATAAGAGGTATGGGTTGTAGGGTAAGAGGTATGGTTGTAGGGTAAGAGATATGGGTTGTAAGGTATGAGGTATGGGTTGTAGGGTAAGAGGTATGGTTGTAGGATAAGAGGTATGGGTTGTAGGGTAAGAAATATGGGTTGTAGGGTAAGAGGTATGGTTGTAGGGTAAGAGGTATGGTTGTAGGGTAAGAGGTATGGTTGTAGGGTAAGAGGTATGGTTGTAGGGTAAGAGATATGGGTTGTAGGGTAAGAGGTATGGGTTATGTGGTATCGAGTGTGGAGTACGGGGTATGGGTTGTGGGGTGTGGAGTACGGGGTATGGGTTATGAAGTACGGGATAATGGTTTGTGGGGTAGGGGGTATGGTTTCCGGGGTGTGCGGCGTGTTGAGGTGTACGTACGGTGGCGGCGGGCGGCGGCACGGCGTGCAGCGCGGCGTACAGCGTGTGCAGCGGGTCGGCGCGCGGCGTGGCGGCCAGGAAGCGCGCCGCCACGCCCGCGCGCGCGCGCCGCCCCACGTGCGCGCCCAGAACCAGCGCGTGCCCCCACAGCCCACGCAGCATCGCCCACTCTACGGGGGCACTCGTCTTATACAACGTGTCAACTTCCTTCATGACATGACATGACACACATGCAACATTTTTAAGGTCATCGGAAAACTTATGGCTAGAGATAGCGGGTCACTCGGTACCTCTAGCCATAAGTTTGTCAGGTATTGTTATGTTAAGCCACCTATTTGTTTGGTAAGTCGTTCGCAGCTCAACCAGTAAACCTGTGGAATGCCCTACCGGTGTCAGTTACACAAGCAAAAACCCCTCCTTCTTCACAATTATGGCAAAAGATCTCTATTTCTCTCCATAAATTGTTACTACGGATGTCTTCTATTTTTTATATGAGACATATGTATATACAGGGTTACATGTTAACGACCTAGATCGATTAACTCAAATAAAAAAAAACTTTCTTTTCATTATTATAAATTATGTACAATTGGTAGCGTCTCCTTTTAAGCATATACATGTACATACCTGTGCCAGAAGGCACCGCTCATTTATATCTTACAAGTGTAGTCATTAAACAAAAATGTAACATGAAAACATTTGTTAAAGACCGAGAAAGATAGTAAAACTGCTACCTGATGGCTAACAACTAAATTTATATGTATGATATTTTTTTTAAAACCCTAGATTTTTATACTTCGTTAGATAGCTGATGAAACATATCAACACATTTGATAAATAGGTACAAAAACACAGTAAAAAAAGAACGATATCCTTTAAAGAACTTTCTACATTTTTATCAACGTTTTTTACCGTCTACAATGACCTATTATTTAGTTAACTTACGTACAATTTTGGTTCTTGAGGTCATAATTCATCATAAATCATCTTATTTTATATCATAAATCATCTTATTTTATATGAAAAAATCAAATAATAATAAGTCTCTTACATTTCAAAATATCTAATCTAATCACCCAAAAACCGGCATTTTTTATAAAATTCGAATATCCTGAAAAAGATTAGGTTTATGGTAAAGTGTTCCACATTGAAATCAATCAAGAATGACTTAATCTGTAACCCTGTATATGAGAAACCATGGACTACCCCAGTATTTATTTTCTTTTTCTATTTCAAATCAATCCAAAGGTTGCTTATAGCGATAAAACTGCCCATTATAAAACCCTCCTTAGGGTTCCGTAGCCGAATGGTAAAAAAACAGAAGCCTTATAGATTCGACATGTCCGCCTGTATGGCACAGCAACTTTATTCTAAAAGTATCAAAACTAAACAGTTGAAACTTGGTAAATAGATGTAGTCTCTGAATGACTACGATTATAACACAAAAATTAAAATTAAGAGAGGGCTCCCCATACCAAACTAAAAATCATCCCTATAATTACATAGCGTGTATAGATAGCTCTTTAAAAATTAAATGGAGGTTCCTAAAACCAGTCCTAATCAAAGTCAATAGTTTAAAATATAGACTTTAAATAACTCTCTCTAACTTTTAAATTAAGAGAGTGAAAAAACAAAAAAATAATATATATACCCTCAAACACCCCAATTAGAAAATTATGTTATTATCATAATACATACTCTGAATTTTTAGTTTTACTTGTTCAAACAGTTTTTTTTTAAGACTTTAACTTCCTTTAAATGAGTTACATTTTTCTGTAATGTGTACTGAATGACGGAATTTATATAAATCTGCATTTAAAAAGTTACTAATTTAATTTACGGTCCATAGTTTGTTTTTACTACACGAAAGTGTAATTTGTAATTTACGTAGATTTAATTGCTTTGGGATAAAAAATATCGATATTAAAAACGATATAAATCGATTCAGTAAACGGTTTTGAACAAACTAATTTCAGGATGTGCATTAATTATGTTACATGTTGTATATGCCGTAGATCTTAATAAATTCTTTCAACGAAAATTTATTTGAACGAGATACAGTCAGCATTCCTTTAGATATAGCACATTTTCTAAAACCGCAAGTGTAACTTTGTATTTTATACACAAACACTGAAACACAAAGTAATTTTTCGTGAATCTATGTATTGCTACTTGTACTATTAAGTATTCTGTGGAATTACTACGGAACTCTTCACGGGCGAGTCCGTCTTGTACTTCGCCACTTTTTAGTTGTAATCTTTATTTTATTTTGTCATAGTGTACAAAAAAGAGCAAACATCTTTCTTCCACTCCCTCAACACCCCAAATGTAGTTAAAACGGTTTTTTTACCATTAATTCTATTATTGTTTCCGAAAGGTTTTCAACGCGCTAAATTAAAATATGGCATTAAACAATTTTAACAAGTTATCTTTGCTGAAAGTCGCGAGTCGTGAGCTGAGAGTCGAGAACTTGGAGGAAAATGTTGAGAGCCCATAACAAGAGTGGTTACATACTCGCTCCGAGTGCTTGTACAGACGACAGCACATGAAGCTACCCGAAACTGTCAAATTTTCTCAATCAACCTTGAACCTAATTTCTTTAACAATAAAGTTGAAAATCTATTAAAGAAATTTGACAGATTGTTGTAGCTTGATGTGCTGGCGTCTGTACTTCTTGCTTTCTTTTATCTGTCTACTGTCTCTTGTGTTATTCTAATACTGTTTGTGAAAACTTTTAATTGGCCTTCTTTCAATATTTTTCAACTACCTGTAACCTTTTTTTATGCTTGGGAAAATCATCGAATGACTTCTCCCGCTCTGGGTGGAGCGGAAAGGAGTGTCACACTTCTACTGACTAAAGACCCACCCTGTTCCTTCAGCTGCCCTTAAGTTCCGGGGCCACGGTATCTCGTTAGAACATTCCCGCATCCCCGGCAAAACTATCTGTATCCTAGCTGTAAGTTTTCCTAAGATAATACATACCTACATACATATAATAGAAATACATACCGAGTGCCTCCAGCCGGTTGCCGTACAGGAGTAACTCTCGCAGGCGGTCCAGCGCCGCACGCTCGTCCAGGCGGGACTGCTCCGGGGTTGACGATGACTCTTGGTCTGCACGAAATAACAACTTGATTAATTACTTATTTCTGTGAACGAACGAGCATATTTCTTAACAATGGGCAGAATGCGATATTCCCAAATTGTTACTCTAATCATCAATTCGCGTCATGTAAGCCTGTTGTCAAAACGATTTTACGCGATATAAAACTAATACCAGCATTCTAGTAGTGAAAAGACAGGGTTCGAAACACTATACTGCGTTCCAAAATGGGTATAGTGGAGGTGTGAACAGCTTCTGTATACAGCATTTCGTCGCAAACAGCCTTAGTGTTATACAGTCGCCAATTATTGGAAAACCAGCATTCAACATAATTGAAAAATAGGTTTGATCGGTTCACGTCAGCCGCATGCACGAGTACCGCTGGACGAAAGTTTCCGGGGAATAGAGGCGGGAATTCCGGCGTCGCCGAGACTGGCCCCGGAAAACGTGAACCACGGGGGCTGGTTTAAAGCGGCGCGTGAAAACAATTCCTGGAAGGAAGTGGAAGAGGCCTTTGCCCAGCAGCGGAACAGTAAAGGCTAGACAAAAAAAAACTACAGGAGACTTACCGACTATCAATGTATCAAAGAAAATAAGGTGAATAGTGTGTGAACTCACTGAGGTTTTCAGAAATGGAGAGCGAGGGCTGGTCGGGCGACGAGTTGTGCGCCTCCTCGTCCCTCCCCTCGCGCCCCTCCCTCCCCGAGCCCGACACCGACGAGCCTCGCCGGCTCTCTGTAACAGCACAATACTCTTGTTAATAGCTTCCAACAATCCTAAGTGATTTCTTCTTGGATCGTACTTCTCAATGCTGATGGTCCTGACCTTCTCCATGGATACAATAAAAAGAAACCGCAATTCGACCTTACAACTCTTTCAATAGTTATGTGCTGGAAACATGGAAAATTTTGACAGGTGCTTGAACCTGACGCCCCAGTCCAAAACCTGGTAAAAGAAATCGGAAAACCGTCATTCAACCCTCATAGAAGGGGTTAAGTATCGTTTGTCACTTCATTAGCAGTTAAATGTGATTGGTGAAATGGTCTCCATTAAAGAAGGGATTTACGAATATTATAATAGTTGCGTATAGAGAGTGAGAGCGACTGACCGTTGTGCGGCTTGTGCGGGTAGTGGCGCGTGTTGGTCATGAGCAGCTCCGCGATGTCCGCGCCCACCACCACCTGCAACACGCCCGGGCTGTACTACACACTACACAACCACACTCATTCCTCATGACACCCACTCACCGTTTTAAAGAGTGCCACAGATCAGCAGAAATAAAGCTCCTCAAAAAGTCAGATAATGTATTAATTTGTACTGCTACGCCAGTCGTTTAGCTAAGTATGTCGAGAAACTTCAACCGACTTCTAGAACGTTCGAGACACTAACGCCATCTGGCGGCGAGTAACATTACTGAGCATATCGAGAAACTTCGACCGACTTCTAAAACTTTCGAGACGCTTACGCCCCCTAGCTGCGAGTAGCAGTACTGAATATGTCGAGAAGCTTCTGGAACATTCTTGGCAGTATTGGCAGTATGTCGATTGTACATGAACGTTGCACATGAACGTTCTAGAACATATCGCGGTATAAATAGTTCGCAAAGGAACGCAGACAGTCAGTCTGATCACAAGATACGAGGTGATATAATCGGAGCTCTACAAGTGAATCACAGTGTGATTTAATAGTTGTGGTATTGTAGTTTGAACAACTGTGATAATTTTTATTTTGCTTGTATTTAATTAAAGTAATGATTTTGGTCAAATTGACGTAAATTATTTCTATCCCGAACCCCAGTTCGTAACAGTACTAATAAAACAAAGTAATGAAGTTTATAATCAAACCCAAACGAAGCATTAACTTTGATATCCCCTTAACGTCACATCAGTATAACCTATTAAAGATACTACACTTCAATATCAAAGTAAAACTTAAATTAATCAATGTAACAGAGTGTTTTGAGTGAATATAGGGCATACCCCGTTCTGTCGCAGCATGAGCGCCAGCAGCTCCCACAGCAGCACGTAGCCCGTGACGTCACACGCGCCCTCGCGCTCCGCGTTGCGCATGCGCACGCCGCAGTATTCGATCACGCTCTTCTTGTGCGTCACTCCTGCAAAACAAAAGGGCAGAGGATAAGAAATTAAGAATTAATGCACATTTTTTTTGCTTAATAAGAGACTAAGCGAACTTATTAACCCCTCCAACGAAGCTAACTATGCTTGTGTCTAGAGTGGGTTCACGGGAATAGTGTAATGGGTGGGGTTCGAACTCGCGACCTCTTGATCACAAGTCCGACACCTTAGCCATTAGGCTTTTGGCGATTATTGTTACTTTATTATTATTATTATATATTTTGATGAAAGTAAGGAAACTTCCCATTGTATGTTCCACGGAATAGATGAATAAGATTGGAATGGTAACGTGGGCGTGGCGAGCGAATCATAGCTCGACCGATTAATTCATTCACCGCGTTTAGTGCGCTTCGGATTACTTCGGAACACAGAGCTCTGCTTTAAAATGCCGTGTTGTGCAATCATAACCTGTAAAACAAAAAGTTAGACCGCAAGTATAGAGCGAGGAGGTATATCTTTCCATAGGTAAGTCGAAAATAACATTTAATTACAATTTTATTTGTAAAAAACATAAAAAAATTTTGATCACTATGAAATTCCGAACATTAACAACATTATTGCAACAAGTTACAAAAAATACACATTGCCCGATGTGTACTCGCTTAATCAACGCAATGACCAAGTCTGCTTACAATGTACTGCATGCGTTGCGTCTTCCACACTTCAACCATTGACGTTTCGTCCTTTGCCCTGATTGGCCGTGATGCACGGCGCATGTTTATCGACAGTGAGTTACAATCAGTAGCAAGCTCTCGATTTAAGTGTGTGTAATTTATTTATGTGCGTAATTCGCATACGTAACGGGCCTCTTGCTTGTAGTGGAGCTAAAGAGTGGGAGACAAGCGGCGACACGCGTTCTAATACAAATCAGGAACTATTTTCTTTCTCTTTTATCTGTTCTGTGGCATTTTCATAGAGTACCGACGCCAGTTACCTTTGACGAGTGGTCCGGGGAAGGCGGCGAGCTCGGCCGCGTCCGGCAGGTGCTTGAGGGCGGCCGCCAGCGACAGCACGTGCACGGTGGCGGGCACGCCGTCCACCGGGTACGCCGCGCGCACCACCACCACGTCGCGGGACGACACGCTGCCCTGCAACGCACAGCTCCAACCGTTATTACACTATCCAAATGTTTATACAACGTGTAATTTAAAGGGTATATACATACCAAGTGCATGGCTTCTTTGGATAATAACAAACGATATGGCAAGGGTTTTGTAATCCTAAGTCTACGTGTGTAGAACTCATTACAAATACCAATACACTGATACCAGAGACCGAATTTTTCAAATTAAGAAGAACGAAAAGAATTATCGTGTTATTGGCAAGTGACGTGGAAAGTTATTGACCCTCGTAGTGCTATGACACGTTTGTTATGATTGGTATTCAAGAAATAAATGAAACCGTTAATTTGTTATCAATTCTTTGAGTCTTAGAATTTTGAGCTGAAACTTTGCATAGAGACTCCATACCAGATGTTGTCTGTCCTTTTGGATAGATATGGGGTTTCCGTTACACATTGTATAATACAACCACCAACCGTCCAATGCCGCTTTAATTAGTCATATCGAAGATATTCGAGAAAGTAATCCATGATGTTTATTTACATTGAGAAAAAGTAATGTTTGGCGTACGCAAAAAAATAATTTATTGTCCGACACAATCCATTGATTAAAATTAATTATGAAAAGAAATCAATTAATACAGCAGTAGATAATTTTGCTCCACAACATATTTAATCACAAGGATAGATGTGCACTGTTTACTGACGTCAGAAAGACTTTCGATTATGATAAATTACACGCTTCTGGTGTTAGAAGAAACATTTATGAACTAATTAATATAAATCTGATTTAAATAACAGAACGCCCTTAGTTGTAGAATGACCCTATGTGGAAAAAATATGAATTTTTCACTCTCATGTAGACAGGTTACATCTGGTGTTCTACAGGGAAGTGTATTGAGTCCACTTCTTTTTATAATATACATCAAAGACCTTCCAAAAGCGACAAAATACAATGAAATAAAATATTTATTTCAATATAATCCTATTTGCTGTTGATAGTATAGTACTGTTCACAAGAGATAATAAATCACACATAGAACCAGAGATAAATATGACTTGAGATAACATTTTATAAATTAGTTGACATCGAACAATTTACACATTAATCTTGACAGAACAAATTTCATGACATTTAGAAGTAGAGTATAAATTACAGACATAATAAGATCCAAGACATACACGTTACGAGATTGCTGGGTATAACGATAAATAAACATTTAAATTTTAAAGAGCGTATCCATTCATTATGACCATTAAGTAAGACCTTTTATTTTGTACCCATATTCGCAAATGAATAAATGATTGTGATTAAAAAGTAAGAAAGAGAGGTTTACCTTGATATGCGCCGTAGAGTACCGGAAGGGCGTCATCCTCTCGGAGCGTACCGTGGACTCTTCCAGTTGCAAGTTGAGAGACATGTCCGTGTTGAGGTCCCTGGCACACACATCATCACAACGTGCTGGAGGCAGGCCCACACTGTCGAGTGTCCACCAACACTCCACAATGTAGCCCAACATTACTAAACTCCACCAATACTACTATAGCGACATCCGCGCAAAGCAAAACTAAATTTAATTGAATATGTGAAGCAGAAGCTTATGTGAAAATTACGAAACTTGAAACAGAATGGACAAAATGCTCTGATGGTGAGAAATAGTAATAAATGTGTAATACTGGATTATTGGTTTATTTGTGGAGGAGAGCTCAAAGGCGCTTAGAGTTTAGACTGCGTGCCAGGTGAGATAACATAGCATGGGTTTTAGTGTTTTATGAGTGCATTACTGACGCAGACCAGCACTTACCTGGATCTGGCTCTACTGTGGCGCGATGCTTCATTAAATTTCAAACTATTAAATGTAATAATTATCGGTGAAATGTGTTCTCTGAATGATTATGTATAAGCATGAACAAAGCTGCAAATCGCAACAAAAAGGAGTGGAATGCAATTTCTCAAAATTGAACCATCAAGCTCTTGAAGTCGATGAATAGGAGGATGCTGGCAGTTATCCGAGCAAGGGGAGGGAATACGAACTAAGAACTTATGGCTTTAATTTCTTATTTCATTTCATTATTACTAACATTTAGCACGACTGGCATAGTACTCTTCTTTGTAAAATCCTTAATAAACACTTTAATAAATAGATTAAACCACTTAATAAAATGCACTTTCTGTAGGTATAATTTTGGTAATGGTATGTATTATAGTTTTTGAGACAATGGAATCAGAATCCCAAGGCAAATTGAACTCAAGATCTACACTGAGTTCTACTTGAAATTTCATTTCTGTAATTTTGCAGAGCATTCAAAAGTAAAACAAGAAGACTTATATGTGTTAGGCTTAGCAAGAGTTAGAAATATTTATTTCGTTTTCAAAAACTATCGCTTTGTTTCTTTCACATGCCCCAAACTTGTAGGCCAGTGGGAAAGAGACAAAGCGATAGCTTTCGTAGGCGATAATAGTATTGCAAACTTATCCTAATCCCCCAGGTTTATGTAAGTGAAGTGCATGGTGTATACCTGTCGGAGAGGTCAGTGCGCAGCGAGGGAGCGTCGCGCAGCGAGCCGGCGGCGGCGTCGACGCGGTACCCGAAGTACCTACGTACGTCACGTCACGTCACGTCACACCACGTCACGTCACTCGCACCAGCTCAGGCCAAGGGACCACATCTCTCAACAACACTACACTATACCGCTGACCGCGGGACAGATCACCAGAGGAAATACGAACTACATACTCTGAGAGATTATTGCTATGCTTTTGAAGACAATATTTAAATAATACTGTGAAACTTGTGTTACTGGGATCTCAATCAATCAATCAATCATACAATCTCAATATAGAGGTTTTCCATTTACCTTAGTTTGCCAAATGGACAGGTTAGAAATGGCAGTTGTCTTATTTATAGAGGGTCCTGCTAAAAAGGTCTTGGTGTACCGTTTTTCATTTAAGTAAGTACGGAGAGGATTCGAATGTTTGTAAATAAAAGTGTCGGAAGTAGTTTAAACCTGATACATTGTCTCACTTGAAGAGGCTATTGACCTACAAAGTCCCAACTATAGAGAGGTAAACATCTAATATAAAAAAATCAAGTATCGGAACCTCATTGCAATTATCAATAACAAAGGTTTCTCACTTATCCAGGGTCCAATAAAGTGTCACTGTATCTGACTACAAACACACCGTTGCTTAGACAAGCCGCAGTCGATCTGCGTAGGAGTCGACAATAGATCGGTCGAATAGTTTTCTAATTAATATAATTCACGGTCAAGCGGACACAAGGCCACTGCACCGCGCCGTCCACTTGTGCAGTGATCCTTCATCTACTCAGACGGGCTTATCAGTTCCTATCAGCAGACGTTAACGCAATGTACTGAAAACTAATTAAAGTATGATTCGCTACGCTTTATGTTCAAAGAGCTAGTGTTAGTAATGCGTGAGAGATGTCATCCCGATAGCTTCCGTTATATTGGTGAGAAGGAAAATGGAAGAAAGTTATGTGATTTTTCATTGCACTTTACTTCTCACCAAACGAGTAAGTGGATAATTACATGGAGAATGCAATTTCCATTTATATCCTTGATGCAGATGCCGTGAAGCGTGAACCAAACCTGCTATTAATAATGGGATGGGATGTATGTTAGTATTAATGTCCATATAACTCGCTAGTCATCCAACTTGAGGCTCATCGGTCAATAACATCTAAGCCAATGAGGCTCTGTGCTACGGCTCTCTTTGTACAGCAGAAGCAAAAGTACCAGTCGGGTGTATGTCCCACACACAGCAGACTTATTGCCCAATACGTGTAAGCAGAGACTAAAATTCCAGTTTCTGAAGGCTTCATCATCGCCTGATCTATCGAAATTGGTTGACAGCAATGCATTTGATGCAATTTCATTCAAAGAAATCTCTTGACATTCTTCTCTCTGGGATTTTAATTCTGCTTCCACGAGGTCTTCAATCTGGTACAGTCATATGTGCCAAGGTGTTCTGACCTGTATGGTAGAGGACTTACGTGTCATTTCCCTTGAGCCCGGTGGTGCTGGAGCGGCCGGAGTGCACGCTGCCCCTGTCTTCGCGCCGGCCTTCGTAAGGCAGGCTGCCGAAATCTGAAAACAACAATGCCATCGGTGTTAAGACGAATAATGTAGCATCGCTGCTTCTCGAGAGGATGCCCTCGTTTTTGGTCACAGTGTTTACTTATATTTACGGCCGGGTTGCTGAGCCGCAGCTGCTCGTAGTACTGGTATTAGGGCTTTCATCCCGGGAATCTCGGTCTCGAAAATTTCGAGACTCTCGACGATTTTTTGGTATTTTCGAGACTCGAGACTAACATCTTCGGTCACGGGAATAACGAGACTTTTGAGACTTCAGTAACATAAAAACTGTATTACTTAAATAATTTATTAAACCAACAGTCAATTTTTATTATTGTTATTATGGATATGGCAATGGCAGCACGGTCGAGCATAGAGTAAAGCTTAGTATCTTCTGTGGAGGCTGAATAAATAACCTTATTGACAAATAACACAGATTTTGTCTACATATTATAAATGTAAATTACTACTTATATTAAGATCTTGTTAATACATAATTATGATTGCAATAAAGATTGAATTATGGAACTATTCTGATTAAATTAAAAGGGGTTCGAACTTTTTTGTATGAAGACTGGCATGTCGACCCACCGCCATATTGTTTTTCTTTTTTAGAAATCGTGGCGCATAAAATATCAGTAGCATGTTACCTCAAAATGTCACATTACCGAAATATTTGAAGGTAAACATCGACATATGACTACAACGACAATCATTAAAAGTAGACTTATTACGTATCTATAAGCATCAGATTGTATCTAAATAATCGTTCTCAGGTCGATTATGATTACTAATGTTTATTGAAAGAGAGTAGGTACATTACACGCTACTAGGAGCACGAGAATACTACTACAAATAATTATTTATCTACTAAATCACATCGCAATGAAACGCAGTCGACACACTATCGCGTGACGTTACTCAGCTTGAAAACGTTTTTAAGCAGTAGTTAAACAAAAGGTATGTCATTTACGTTAACATTTATTTATAACTGTAAGTATGATATCAAACATAAGTGAATATTAATACTAAGATGTGACATTTTAAAACATTTATAATATATCTAACACGTATTATAAATACTACTATACTACATAATCCATAAATTCAGCAGGAGGTTGGATAGGGGATCTTGATGCCGATCCTAATCCATGCACTAAAGAAAGACATGTACCAAAACACTTGTTTTTCATTTTATAATACGGTGGGATGAAAGACAGCCAACACGCACGTGTGGAATTCTTTGACATGCGTTTAATTGCGATGCGATGCGATTCAGTAGGCAAATAATTAATTATTTTGAAGTCCTTATTTAATTCTGTTATGCGTGTACAATAAAGAGTATATCTATCTATAGTAGCGGTTTTGTCGTACTGCTAGACTAATAAGCTAAATACTAATAAGCGTATCGACGCGTAATGAGTCTATTTTTAATGATTTTCGTTGAAGTTATAACTTCAACGAAAATCATTAAAAATAGATATATTATAAATAGATAAGAATAGAGAATAGATTATGTCGATGTTTACCTTCAAACGTTTACGTGACACTTTGGGGTACCGTGTTACTGGACATTTTTTGTTCCTCTAGTCATGCATACCACACTTTCATCATGCACCGCGATTAAAAAAAACAAAATGGTGACGTCGATACGCCAGAAAGGTTCTAACCCCTTTCATTGTGAAAGCGCAAAGTGGACTAAATAGTATCCCTCTAGCATACAAGCAGAAAGACAGGGCCGGATTAACCATTAGGCGGAGTAGGCAACTGCCTAGAGGCCCCGCATCAACTAGAGGCCCAGGCCCAGTGCACGCAACAAGAAAACATGTTTCTTCGAACGAGAATTTGATGTGCGTGTGAACTTAGGGACCTCACTGTTATCTCACAAAATACAAATCGTTAGATGTAGTAGTAGAATTAAAACAATTTTAGAACAAATCTGGGAATAAGTAAAGAAATATATTAAAAACCACAGCCCTTAATGTGCGTTTCCTCAGTTCACAACTTCACACACGATTTGGTCAGTCACAGTAAGAAAAGGGGCCCAGAGAATGCCATTGCCTTAGGGCCTCTGACAGGGTTAATCCGGCTCTGCAGAAAGAACTTTTACTAATGCGGGTTCCTTTTGTAATACAATTAGGGTTAAATGCCCTTTGATTTTTACGTGCCCACTACAAAAAAGAAAAAAAAAAACTGTACCAAATGGTTTTGTTTTTGAAAGTAACTACTTGATTAAAATATCTTGATTTGACTCTCTAATTGCATAGATTATTAATAAGAAACCTAGTTTTGAAATAGTCTCGAAAGTCTTTTTTTTCCGGGAATTTCGAGACCACACCTGGTCTCGTTTTATTTTCCCGGGACTCAGAAATGTATGGAGACTGAAAGCCCTAACTGGTACTGTACTACCACTGGTAGGTGGGTATGTGTGCAGCTGACCTGGCTGGTAGTCGAGCGGCACGGGCGGCGCGTGGCCCGCCATGAGCTGCTTGTACACCTGCATGTAGGCGGCCGGGTTGCTGAGCCGCAGCTGCTCGTAGTACTGGTACTGTACTACCACTGGTAGGTGGGTATGTGTGCAGCTGACCTGGCTGGTAGTCGAGCGGCACGGGCGGCGCGTGGCCCGCCATGAGCTGCTTGTACACCTGCATGTAGGCGGCCGGGTTGCTGAGCCGCAGCTGCTCGTAGTACTGGTACTGTACTACCACTGGTAGGTGGGTATGTGTGCAGCTGACCTGGCTGGTAGTCGAGCGGCACGGGCGGCGCGTGGCCCGCCATGAGCTGCTTGTACACCTGCATGTAGGCGGCCGGGTTGCTGAGCCGCAGCTGCTCGTAGTACTGGTACTGTACTACCACTGGTAGGTGGGTATGTGTGCAGCTGACCTGGCTGGTAGTCGAGCGGCACGGGCGGCGCGTGGCCCGCCATGAGCTGCTTGTACACCTGCATGTAGGCGGCCGGGTTGCTGAGCCGCAGCTGCTCGTAGTACTGGTACTGTACTACCACTGGTAGGTGGGTATGTGTGCAGCTGACCTGGCTGGTAGTCGAGCGGCACGGGCGGCGCGTGGCCCGCCATGAGCTGCTTGTACACCTGCATGTAGGCGGCCGGGTTGCTGAGCCGCAGCTGCTCGTAGTACTGGTACTGTACTACCACTGGTAGGTGGGTATGTGTGCAGCTGACCTGGCTGGTAGTCGAGCGGCACGGGCGGCGCGTGGCCCGCCATGAGCTGCTTGTACACCTGCATGTAGGCGGCCGGGTTGCTGAGCCGCAGCTGCTCGTAGTACTGGTACTGTACTACCACTGGTAGGTGGGTATGTGTGCAGCTGACCTGGCTGGTAGTCGAGCGGCACGGGCGGCGCGTGGCCCGCCATGAGCTGCTTGTACACCTGCATGTAGGCGGCCGGGTTGCTGAGCCGCAGCTGCTCGTAGTACTGGTACTGTACTACCACTGGTAGGTGGGTATGTGTGCAGCTGACCTGGCTGGTAGTCGAGCGGCACGGGCGGCGCGTGGCCCGCCATGAGCTGCTTGTACACCTGCATGTAGGCGGCCGGGTTGCTGAGCCGCAGCTGCTCGTAGTACTGGTACTGTACTACCACTGGTAGGTGGGTATGTGTGCAGCTGACCTGGCTGGTAGTCGAGCGGCACGGGCGGCGCGTGGCCCGCCATGAGCTGCTTGTACACCTGCATGTAGGCGGCCGGGTTGCTGAGCCGCAGCTGCTCGTAGTACTGGTACTGTACTACCACTGGTAGGTGGGTATGTGTGCAGCTGACCTGGCTGGTAGTCGAGCGGCACGGGCGGCGCGTGGCCCGCCATGAGCTGCTTGTACACCTGCATGTAGGCGGCCGGGTTGCTGAGCCGCAGCTGCTCGTAGTACTGGTACTGTACTACCACTGGTAGGTGGGTATGTGTGCAGCTGACCTGGCTGGTAGTCGAGCGGCACGGGCGGCGCGTGGCCCGCCATGAGCTGCTTGTACACCTGCATGTAGGCGGCCGGGTTGCTGAGCCGCAGCTGCTCGTAGTACTGGTACTGTACTACCACTGGTAGGTGGGTATGTGTGCAGCTGACCTGGCTGGTAGTCGAGCGGCACGGGCGGCGCGTGGCCCGCCATGAGCTGCTTGTACACCTGCATGTAGGCGGCCGGGTTGCTGAGCCGCAGCTGCTCGTAGTACTGGTACTGTACTACCACTGGTAGGTGGGTATGTGTGCAGCTGACCTGGCTGGTAGTCGAGCGGCACGGGCGGCGCGTGGCCCGCCATGAGCTGCTTGTACACCTGCATGTAGGCGGCCGGGTTGCTGAGCCGCAGCTGCTCGTAGTACTGGTACTGTACTACCACTGGTAGGTGGGTATGTGTGCAGCTGACCTGGCTGGTAGTCGAGCGGCACGGGCGGCGCGTGGCCCGCCATGAGCTGCTTGTACACCTGCATGTAGGCGGCCGGGTTGCTGAGCCGCAGCTGCTCGTAGTACTGGTACTGTACTACCACTGGTAGGTGGGTATGTGTGCAGCTGACCTGGCTGGTAGTCGAGCGGCACGGGCGGCGCGTGGCCCGCCATGAGCTGCTTGTACACCTGCATGTAGGCGGCCGGGTTGCTGAGCCGCAGCTGCTCGTAGTACTGGTACTGTACTACCACTGGTAGGTGGGTATGTGTGCAGCTGACCTGGCTGGTAGTCGAGCGGCACGGGCGGCGCGTGGCCCGCCATGAGCTGCTTGTACACCTGCATGTAGGCGGCCGGGTTGCTGAGCCGCAGCTGCTCGTAGTACTGGTACTGTACTACCACTGGTAGGTGGGTATGTGTGCAGCTGACCTGGCTGGTAGTCGAGCGGCACGGGCGGCGCGTGGCCCGCCATGAGCTGCTTGTACACCTGCATGTAGGCGGCCGGGTTGCTGAGCCGCAGCTGCTCGTAGTACTGGTACTGTACTACCACTGGTAGGTGGGTATGTGTGCAGCTGACCTGGCTGGTAGTCGAGCGGCACGGGCGGCGCGTGGCCCGCCATGAGCTGCTTGTACACCTGCATGTAGGCGGCCGGGTTGCTGAGCCGCAGCTGCTCGTAGTACTGGTACTGTACTACCACTGGTAGGTGGGTATGTGTGCAGCTGACCTGGCTGGTAGTCGAGCGGCACGGGCGGCGCGTGGCCCGCCATGAGCTGCTTGTACACCTGCATGTAGGCGGCCGGGTTGCTGAGCCGCAGCTGCTCGTAGTACTGGTACTGCTGCCGCTGCACCAGGTACGGGTCCGCGTAGCCTCCGCTGCCATACTCTGCAACACAATACATCATTGAACATGTGGGAAGAGCCACATGATGGAGACAAGGAAATTGCAAGACGAACAGAAAATGCCTGGAATAGCTTTTGGTCTATAAAAGAACAATTTTAGTCACTTTGACCATGTCTCTAGCTGATGGACATGTGTACTCTCTGCGTTTTGCTCTATTATCTTTGACCAACATCTAAAAGTCCAAGCTCAAAGTTTTCTAAAGTGGAATGGAGTGCAGCATGCTAGGTGGTAAAGTAACAGAAAGCGTTCAAAATACGCTCTAGAACGCAAATTGTTAATATGGTTCGTAAGAATTGGAGCCCTGAAACTGCAATACGTGTCGACCTTGATAGCTTCCTTAAGAATTGGAAAGATGAGGCGCAAAACCTGTTATGAGCCGGGCGACCTATGCCCAGCAGTGGAACAGTATAGACTAATATAGTATAGTAGCCACATAAATTCGGCCGCCAAACTCACATCGCCCGGTCCGTAGCATCACTTCCACACCGCTTCAGCAAGTACACACGTGTATTTACTTTGCATTTTCCAATACAATAAAAAAACTATGTTAAACTTTGCATATATAATGTGCAAAGTAAACGATAGCTATTGTAATTAACTAGCTCCAGTCCGCCCTACTTTTACTTTTGATTAACGCCTTCAAATAAAAGTAACCCGACTGCTATACAAAATTACCGTATTCCGCTGTTTTTGTGTTCCCTATACTCTCATTAAACCAGGCCTGTATAGAGCAACCAATATTTCGAACTCTTAGGAGGAAAGCGACCTAAATCTAAAGTCCTGTAACTTCTGATTGTGATATAAATTGACTTTTAAGACTACTCTAAATCCCCGTGTACTAGGGCGCCGAATATACGATCAATAAAGGGATAGGCTATACATCGAGTCATCGTGAGATCAAGTGAGAGATATCTACATTTTCCTCAACACTGCATTTTTAACCGACTTCTAAAAAAGGAGGAGGTTCTCAATTCGGATGTTTATTTGTTTTTTTTTTTTTTTGTTTGTTCGGGCATATCTCCGTCGCTTGCCAACCGATTTGAAAAATTCTTTTTTTTTGTTGAAAAGGGTATACTTTCCAAATGGTACCATGAAAATTTTATCGAAATCGGACAAACCGTTTCTGAAAAATAGACAAAAGTCTGAAAAAAATATTTACATAGACGATCTTTTCGTTTACTCTGCTGGTGAAGGTGATAAGTAGTCGACATTTTGGTCTTTGTAACTAGATTAATTAAAACTGATCCACTAAAAAGCGCGAAAATAAAAACTTTTTTGCAAAAAATAAAACCGACTTCCATATCAAAACACTACAAAGCCAAAAATAATTTTAATTTCGGAAGGCGGTGTGAAAAAAAAGAAAATACAAAACCAATAACACCGACTACCGAAATTAAAATTATTTTTGGCTTTGTAGTGTTTTGATATGGAAGTCGGTTTTATTTTTTGCAAAAAAGTTTTACGTACTGTGTTACTCAACCTCCAAAAGAGTATTTTTTTCAGTTAGGTCACTTTCATTCCAAGAGTGAAATTTGGATCCGGTACGAATAGATTTTTCGTATATGGGAGGAGTGTACATGACTTTGAACAATAGATATCTTTGCATCCTAGATTTTGTTGATCCATATGATTAACACTGAATTGATTCTTCAAATACTCTATACCTAGGTACTCATATTACAAATGCGAGTCTGTCTGTCTGTTACGCTTCCACGACTGAACCGGTGAACTGATATTGAACTTTGGTATGGGGACAGTTCCTTTTTAATAATTCGATCAACTAGTATTTAAAGCTATTATTATTAGCTGTTCTGCACACGGGGCTATAATCAAAGAACGCGAACTGTTGCGATTGGATCCAGTCACATGCACACGCCGCGATTTACATAATCACTTAATATTTCATAAACTGCTTACATTAGGAATTCTACTTAAGTTTTATGTTTATCAAGGTTATTGCCTACAATTTTCAATCTGGTTGATAGATTTTCAATCCAAACTTCATTCTTAGGTTTCCGGGACACAACATTCGTATGAAATACTAGCTTTCCGCCGGCGGTTTCGTACACTTAGATTTGTGTTTTATCGTCAAATTTCCTCATAATCTTGTCCTGTTTTCTCTCCATTCGCGTGTTGGCCCTGTGTTGATGGATATCGCATGTCTTCGGACATTTACAGTGTACGTCTTCTCATAATGTTTCCCCTTCAACGTTTGAGAGTGGTAATTATTACATTAATTCTTGAAGCATATCTACTAAATCTTCCATTTACCTACCTACATAGTACACAAAGCAAAGTGTCACTGTCACTCATTGTCTCTCAATACAGAGAATGTAAACAGACTCTAACAGCAACAATAACATGGTGACCCGGTCTCGTACTGCAGGTAACATTTCAGCCCTAATCTAGAACATTTGCTTTCTGTTATGTGATCCTGGTATATCTCCAGATAATACGTCAGCATTACTACCGGTTACTGCTAACCAAAGCGTTTAAGGATTGGTTATGTCAATTGTAACCGATCCTCTACCGGGATTGTGGGAATGTCCCTTCCGCTCCACACAGAGGGAGATCTTTCTCAATTTGTAACACATTCTGTTAGATACTGATTGAACCAAAGATGAGGTGAGCTGAATTAACGGATTCTGTTTTTGCGTTTTCAATCATTATAGTCAGTCTAAGCTTTTGGATATTTGACGTTACCCTTACAGTTTAGGACCAATGCCTAGCTTAAGTTCCAGGCCTATTAATAAAATCAGCTAGTAGATTGAGCGCATATGACTTACCATCGTAGAAAGGGTCGGCGGTCCGTCGGTTGCGGCGGTGCGGGTCTGTGCGGCGGCGCGACTCCGCGAGGTCGTCGTCGGTGACGGCGGCGTCGCGGGACTGCGGCCGCGACGGCGACGACAACTCGCCTGCCGACACCACTCAACACATGTACCCAAACCTTGGCTTCTCTAACGGCAACGCTCCCCGAAATTACGCGACCCATCCGTGATCTTGGCGCTTGCAACAATGTCCAAATATCGGAAACTCGAAACTAAAGCCATTTTAAGTTCTAATGATACTGTTAATGACCATGTCAGTTTAAAAAAAACTTATATTACGCGATTCTTTTTTGTTTTGGATGAGCCCACTCTTGATAACGATCACACCTGATGGTAACCGATAAGGTCTACGATGGAACGAGTGAGCCCAGAAAATGCCTGTCTCTCTTGCTTTACAGGATGATCGGTCATGGGTGGTAGAGAACACAGAGGCTAGCATAAATAGAGACACGAGTGACACCGGCCAATGTAACGAATTTCCATGTAAGCGCTGCTTTGTTAGGGAACCCAATTTTAAGGAAGTCCTCAATGACAAGGGTGAGTTCTTGCGATTGGTAATGCAGCTGCGAGATATGCCCTAGATCTCGGTCATTTACTAGAAAATAGATTAAGTCGACTTTTTATGTCAAAACTACCTAACAGACCCAATCCACGGGAACTATGGACATATCATTTAAGATCTTCAAGAAAGTTTATTAAACCAAAAAAAAATTATAACGTGTAAAACACTTACATCTAGCCTTTGCTTTGCATTGATTTCAGCTTAGTGCTTGAATGTGATTAGGAAGTCTTAATATGAATATTTATTATCAAATTAGCCTTATGTAACGTAGAAATCGTTTGCGAACGGTAACAGAATTAGTAAGTTTATAAAAAACGGAACCAGGAAGATATTTTTTTCTTTTAACTAGGAACAGAACCTAAAGATATTGTACATTTTATCCTAGATACACTTTGGAGATGATTCAACGAAAGTGTAAAGTACAGATGAACAGAGACGATACGTGCTCAACGCGTAGCTCTGAGATCGACAAGAGATAACACAGCGGCGATATAATATGATGCACACACACCGATTGCAAGATCTATCTATGTACGTTATACAGATAAACTAGATCAAAGCACTTTACTATGTATAACACCAAATTTTTAGAGTAACGAAAGAGCTCGGTTAAATTTTAATGTGTGTAGAAATGTGGAACAAAATTTCGCAAACCGTATGAATGCTAAGGCACGGCCATCATTATTGTTTTAATATTAATGAGGGACCGCAACGGTGACCACGTTATTTTTAAGCATATTCAAACGTTTATGTTAGAGAATTATGTTGCTAATTAGTTAGTAATCACTTTGATAGCATGACATTATGTCGAACGCGAAGGTGATCGCAATAATTCTCAAACAAAAACATTTTTAAAAATAATCAGGTTAAAGCCACTCGACACTTGAAAACGTTATTTAGGTATTTACATGAAAGAGAAAACGAAATTCTATGTAGCTATACAACATTGTAGTAATGACATTTAAGTATGAAGCGATCAAAACGTGTTACAAATACAATTTGACCAAACGTGTGGCATGCATATTACACGCGCGCCCCATGTTAAAATAACTTTATTTGTTGCTTATAGCGCTTCAAGTGTACTTGAGCAACGCGAAATCAAGTCAGTTGAACAGGAGGGGCGCGCGTTGTGCGACATTCACCGCATGGCCCACAAGTAGCGAGGTCTGTACCTTGTTGCGTACAACTATCATTAGTTTTTGCATCGCTCGAGAATGTCACAACTGCAAAATAAATATAATACTGTCAGTCAGTTAGTCGAACATAAAAAGGGTGAAAAATAAATGTAATAAAGCTGTACCTGCTCATAAGTAAACATTATGGGATCGGGCGCAAGCTTCGTTTAACATATCAGTTATAGATATCACACGACAAGCAGAAGAATTCATAATTGAAAGGATAAATAGCTGCTATAGGGGTTTTAGGTACATATGTATAATTATTACTAAAATCATATGAATTATCTTAAGGAGAAATTCATGAATGGGGACCGTGTGCTACTGACCTCTCCGGGGGTCGTCCTTGTCGCGCGGGCGCAGGTTGCCGTACTTGCGGGAGGGGTCGATGTCGCGGTAGGCGCGCTCGTAGCGCTCGCGCGGCCGCTCCCCTCGCCGGCGCTCGCGCCTGTCGCGCTCGTCGTCGTATCGTCTGTCTCGCTCTATCGTGTGGTATCGCTTGCTGCGGTCTCGCTCCTCGCCGTATCGCCGCTCCTTTTCTTCTGGTCGGGGCGGTTTCGACGATGTGTACGAACCTTCTCGGTGGCGCCTAACAATTTAAATTTCACATTGGTAAATGAAGCAAATATTAAAAGTGTGAGTGCAGTGACAGGTGTAGCGACTGACCTTCGATCTCTCTCCCTGTCGCTGTAGTAGTCGGTGTCCTCGGTGTCGTAGCGGCGGCTGCGGGCGGCGCGGCGCGCGCGGCGTGCGTCGGGGCTGTCGTCCCGCGCGCGTCGCTCGCGCGTGCCGGCGTCGGGGCTGTCGTCCCGCACGCGTCGCTCGCGCGTGTGTACGTCGCGCTCGCGCCGCTCGTCCCGCACGGAGCGCCTGTCGGGCTCGTACTTGTGGTCGCCGCGAGAATACCTGCCGTCTTTCTCGCGCTCTCTATCTCGCTCCCTGTCACGGTCTCTCTCACGCTTCTGGTCTCTGTCTCTGGTCGATTTGTGCTTGTCGCGATCTGTCCTCGGCGAGGATTTGAACGCTCTATCCCTTTCGGAATCCTCTCCTGAAGTGTTAACTCTGTTTAGAGACTGCCGTCTCGAACTCGTCGTCGGATGATCGATAGAATCTGATAAATCCGTCTTTCTGTCTGCACCTATGTCCGTAAGAGTCATGTCGGCACCGTCCAGCACCTGCTCTCGCGAGTACGTCAGTTCCGTGGAGGATATGATGCTTAAGTCTTGCAGGTTCTCGCCCTCCATGGTGACTTCTCTTTGTCGTTCGTCTGGCGGCGCGCTGAAGTCCGGTGAGACGTCGTTACTGGTCTCTTGGGCGCCGATTACATTCCTTGGCGGATTTCTAGTACTCTGCTCGGTGTAATCAGAACCATCTACATTCTGCTCTCTTACGTCAGATGGGCCGGCGTCGGCCGGTACAGAGAAGTCATGGTCCAATCCTGTTACAATACGGTGTTCGTTAGCCCCTGCATAGTTAGAACCCGAATATTGAGGGTACTCGTCGTTACTGGGTTCACCTGGTACCATTCTGTCCAGTCCTATTGGTCTCCGCTCTGTGACCCTGCTGGTGGGTGGCTGAGTATAGTTGTCGGGAGTTTGTTGACCGTCAGCCTGCCGATACGGTCGCGCGCCAGTATCGGTCGGTTGTCCGTCGATATGGCGATCCATATAATTTTCTCCTGACTGGTTGTACGTGTTTTCAGCTTCAGTCTGTTGTCCTGGCACCATTCTGGCCAGACCTGGGGGAGGTTCATCTCCAGAAATATTCAAACTTTGGCTATATTCAGACTCTTGCTGGCCGACAACCATTCGCCGCAAACCTGGAGGCGGTGCGCCCCTGCTGAAGTCTGTATTTTCACCATAGTCACTGCTTGACAAATGTGCTGTTTGTAGATACTCATTTCTGTCATTTCTTGGTGCTACTTCCATATTATCGGGCACTTGTTGCGAGACCGGCATTGGCCTGAACGCCGAAACTTGAGGCTGGTCAGGACGCTCAGAATTATCTGGCGTAGTTTCCAAGTTTGCCTCAAACCCTAGCGGCAGTCTATTGTGCTGAGACACTTTACTGACCACTGCAGGTGATGTAAGATTTGTGCTAGGTATAGGAGGTGGAAATGCTGGTACACTTGTGGCACTAGTTGATACTTTAGCAATAGTTTTATGTGAGAATGGTCCTGCATTCCTTTTGAATGGATTCTGGTTGGAAGCGGGTGGTGGAAAATTAGGGGGTAGCATAGCTATTGAAGAGGGAGGAGCAGACTGTACAGCAGATGAAGAAGTAGGAGGCAAGGGGACTGAAGAAACTGGAGGAGGAGGTGGCATGCTAGAAGATATTGATGGGGCCATCATATTCGATGGAGCAGGAGCTGGGAAGTTGGCTGGAGACAAGGCAGGAGGTGGTTGCGTAGCTTGAGCATGTTCGAGACTGTTTCTATGCTCAATCTCAAGACCTAGATGTATTGTCTCAGTTGAAGGGTTCTCATGATTGTTCAAATTCATTTCTTGTAATGAACTAGACAGCTCGTCATGGCTTTCTCGCCTACTAACACTTTGAACTTGGTCAGCTATCGTTGTTTCATCTGAGGGCCTTGACCACTCACTATTTTGAGGGTAGCTTTCATCTAATCCAGCTTGGGAATAATTAAAGTTAGAATTGTCTGTGTTTAATCCTGGACTACTTTTATTGGAGTTCCTAGATTGATTCTCACTTCTATAAGTTCCTTCAGATTGAGTATGAGGACCATCGCTTGATTCTTGTGACATTTGTGATTCAATAGACCACTGAGGAGTTAAATTATCTAAATGAAAGCGTTTACCTAAAGCTAGATTAGGCAGTCGCTCCTTAACTACCTCTCTATCATTCAAAGTACGGACTTCTTCTGCTTGTTGTGCAGATATACTATTAGCACTCACTGGCACACTAGATTCAGGTACTATGCTATTCTCTACAGCAGCATTTGAGACAGGTAGAGTGGGTGGTTCCTTATTTTCATTGTGAGGCACAGTGGCAGGTTCTTTAGATACCTTTTTATCATCCATTGACCAGTTCCAACTATCCGTTGAAACAAAACTCTCTTCTATGACATTAGCATTATTGTAAACCTGTTGCTGAGGAGGGGCAGGCTGCTGGACAGCATTCTGAGCAGCTTTCTGAGCTTGTTTAGCAGATTCCTCCCAGCCCCAGTCCCAGTTGTCCTCCCAGCTATCAGCATTAGGCTTGTTTTGTGGAAAGTTCTGTTGTGGTGCACCTTGGTTTGAATAATAATGTTGTTGGTAACTCTGTTGTGGAGCACTATTCAAGCCTTGGCTTGTATAGTTCTGGTTGAACTGATTTGGATTTGGTTGCTGATAGAACTGGTTAGCATTGGCAGGGTAGTCCTGTTGCTGGTACACCTGGCCATACTGTTGGTTATACTGCGGTTGCTGCTGGGGTGGCATCTGCCAGAACTGCTGAGCTTGAACATTACCCGTTGTTCCTCCTTGATAATTCGGGTACATATTCTGTTGGTTCCCATATGGCTGAAAAGTATTTTATACTTGAAAAAAAGTTTAAAGAAGTTACTTTTACTTTTTGCCATATGCTACATAATTGGTTTCCATGTTTTAATCTTTGGGATTATAATGCTATTATGCTAATTAGTAATTTGCAATTATTGATTACCTGACACTATTGAAAACTAATGTCAATTAGAATAGGTAAACTTAGTGAATGCATAGGTACAGCAAAGATCAAATAACTAAATGTAAAGTGAATGTTTATGTCAATCATATGACGAACCGTTCACGTCGGTGCGGTTGGTCCACGTCATTGTTTACGTCTGATAGATATAACCTGCTGGGCTCACCTGTGCCTGCGCTGTAGCGTAGGCCTGCTGCTCGGGGCCGGGCGGAGGCACCGCGCCGCCCTGCGGCCGCTTCATCCAAGACATACCGCTCACTACCAGCGCTTACATAACATTCGCGAGGGTTCCGCTCACATATGCTAGGCTACGACCGACAGCCCCGTCACTATCATGGAATGGAATGAAAACGATACAAGAAACACTTTCACTGTCACACCAGATCTTGACAATACACTAAACCTATAATATTATTGAGACTTATACACGGGCCGAAATAAAGTTGTCATATAAGGCTAACTGCGTCTAAATAGAATTTATTTTATAAATATTTTATAAAAAATTTGTTGACAGCAGCCCATCGATCGAAGGTGCCCTGTTGGCAGTGTCGCCATTCTCTAATTTCTCAATACATACCCAGAATAATTTTATAAACGTAATGTAAGCGTGAAACCCATAGGTAACATGACATCATATCTTGTATTATATATATAATAATAAATACTTATATTTCCTCTAAAGTTTATGAATTAAAATTCAAGAAAAAGATCAATATTTTAATTTTTACGCACCTTATTTCTCTATATTGTCAATGGCTGAAATGATGTGTCGCTGTCGCTCGCTCGCTATCTATCAGTGTCAAAGTCAGCTTTGGCATACGGGTAAATAAACAATTACAAAGCCAAATTGCTGGCAAAATTCAAATTAAAGTGCTTTTAATCCAAGTTCTTTTTAATTATCATAATATTCCGAAGAAGTCTCACCTTTTAAATGAAATGGCAAAACGGACAAACCCATTTACTGAAGATTTTGTACCCCAAAGCAAAATCCATATAAGCATGAAACAGTTCAATAATAATGAGGACCGACTGAAAAAAGTTTACGGTATACAACTTACTATTTCAGATTTCTGAGTTATCCACATAAATTGATTCTTGAATATTTACTTATGAGATGAGCACTCTCCTTTGCCGTGTCAATGACATTTAACCGTAAATATACAAGCCTTATATGTCTGTGTTATTTCTTAGAGAAAACGTTGCTCCTACTATTTAAAGGCGCCAAAAAAAGTACTCCTCAAGAAACTCTTTCCGATGACAATGCCTTGAGCGCCACAGATAAACGAGACAAAATGAAACAATTGTTTATTGGTAATGATGGAACACTCTTACATTCTGGTTACACAGTAAGTAAACAATTACTCTTTTATGCATTCAAATTTTTATCATACTAAGAAGATAACAACACTTTCCATCTGTTTTCATCAAAGGTAAATAGTAAGTCAGGAGTAAAGCAGTGCTCCTGTAGTAGTGCTGTAGAATCCCAGTGTGCATACTGTGAACTGAGCTTATGCAGTGGCTGCCAGCACATGTGTGTCCGCTGTGAGCGATCACACTGCCTGCATTGCACTATGATTGGGTAAGAATATTGAAACCTATTACTAATAAAAAAAAAACTTAGTGTGGTGAAACTTTCCCTACTAAAAAAAAATGAAAAGTGTCTACTTGCCACATTATATGGGCTTTTGTTTCATCATGGCCACATTAGCTGGTTATAAATAGCAATACAGATAGAATCGCCTCCTATCTGTTATGCATTCAAATTCCAAATTTCCATTGAGAATAAACTATTTTTTTAAAGAGAACTATCAATGTAGGTAGTATTTACATTACTAGCAACTAGCAACCCCTCTAACTAAGCTAAATATGCTTGAGTCTGGAGTGGAGGTTCGAACCCGCAACCTCTCTATCACGACACGGTGTATTTGTTATTTTTTTTATTCATGTGTGTCCATTTCGGCCATTCATATCCTCGTCCTATTCAAATCCTTGCCCTTTTGGAGTGCCACCTCAGACTAGCCATCACAGTGCATGTGTATCCTACATTTTATTTTTATTTTCAGGTTGGAAGGCGCTGAAGTTTGTGTGTCTTGTTATAGTTAAATAGTTTATTCTGCATGGGTAAGAGGAACTTCAGGAATTTTAATGCGTTGTATTGTTAAGTAAGTGTAAGATAAAGAAATGTATTAATAAGTTCAAAAAGGCTGTCACTTATAATATTTATAAAGGATTAAATAAAATAAAAGACAATATTAAATTATGTAGTTTATGTAAAATATAGTAACAAAACATACTTTATGCTCCAACTTAGAAGTTATCATTGCCTCTGAATAAATAAAATGCATGTCTTTTCGGGACACTGGTTACACAGTCCAGTCCACATGTGTTAGGATTATGGCAAAAGACAATGGATGTAATCAAGCTCAAGCCACAATAAAAAATAAAAAACATTTTAATTTTATATGAAACGGTATGCAGTTTAAACACCATGTGGACATTCAAAATGCAGAAATCACCAAAATATAAATATTTTGTGCATAGATGACGGAACATCCACCATATGTGGGACCACTACAATCATGTAAATGGACATGCAATACAATATAATTTAATTTAATTGACACTATTAACACACAATAAGCTAGGTGTTTAGAAAAATCAGCACCTAAATGTACCCTCATCCATCCAGTCATACATAAATATGTATTATATGTTACATGTAAACCTTTTTCCAGACTATCTTTATTGCAACATACTCAGTACTGCATCCTATATTATACATAATGCTCACTTTATGCTCAACAAAACCAGTATAACTTTTAATCCCTGATTAAACATATCATTGTCTAAGGAAACTGCATCCAAATAGTTAATATTCCAATAATATTTGTATTATTTAGAGCAATGTCTAAGAGTTCAAAACAAAGAAAAGTGAAAATAACATGTTTCGCTTATTCATCTAATGTAATCTAAACACCTTAACTAGAAGTAGTAACTGCATACTGGCAACATAGTGTTCAACACAAGGAAACAGGACCAGCACCTCGGCCCGCGACGCCCGCCTCGTCACACTAGTGTTGCAGACAACGAGAACTCATAGCCATAGCTGCTTCTAGTAGCTCTAGCTCACCACAACCAACTGCTCTATAATATAAACACTTATTTTAGGTTTTACAGTCCTGGGGACATGATTGCAACATGTAAAATACCTTTATATTATTCTATACCTTCTTAATATAATTTAATTAATAGGTTCATTCAAGTACATATTTCGATCAAATTCACATAGTTTTAACAAGCAGTTTTAGTTACTAAGCTTATAAATCACGCTTTATTAATAGAATATCTGGCTACCTTCTGTTATCATTATCAAATAATATAACTTTTATCTACATAGCCATTAAAATTAAGTGCAGCAGTCTAACGTAAGTACTTTATACAGGTTGGCAGGGGCATCGATGCTCAACCGCTTACCACGGATTCAGTACATGATTTTTTTCTAAAAAAAATTAAGAAAATGCCGACGCAAAAAAAAATTGTAAATTCACTTATTTCACTTAAAACAACTCTAACTCAACAAACATGTAAATAAAACTCGAAAGGACTACTTGATCAGCTGTGTTGACCTCGCAAATTAACTCTAGCAAAACAGCTGATCAGATAGCCCTTTCAAGTTTTATTTAAATTGCTGTTTTAAGTAAAATAAGTGAATTTAATTTTTTAATAAAATCTGTTTGAGTTAGATAAAAACTATAATTTTATACAGTTTTTAGTTTAAAAAATTGCAGAAAAAACCTGAAAAATTTAGAAGAAGCCGACGAAAAATTCGTAGCTGTATTCGTAAGGCGTCCAGAATCATGTACGTAATCCATGGTAAGCGTCGATGTCCCTGCCACCCTGTATAAGGAGACCAGTTGAAGTGGAGATATCCCAGGTAGTATTTGTCAGCTGTTGAGCGTAGTGCTGTGTCGACGAGGTTGCTACGAGTAGACGCACGCAGCTACTGCACTATTCAGTCAGCGACCCACTAATCCGCCCCAACGTACTTGAGATTTAGAAACGTGTCGCAACTATGCGATTCGAATCTTTACCATTAAATGCATTGCTCCAGGTGTAATACATGATATAAGTAAGAATACAATAACTGTCAATATATATCAGCATATTGGAGGAGTCGTTGTGTCGCACCCTTGGTCGAGTTAGATGTAAGAGCGGCGTGCGGCGGGCGAGGGCGAGGGCGAGGCGAGGGCGAGGCGAGGGCGCGCTACGCGAACAGGTAGCGGTACAGCACGGTGGCGGCCACGCCCAGCAGCAGCGGCGTCAGCCACGACGTCCACGCGCTGCGGACACCACACATGCTCATTCCACACACAACCTAACAACCTACACACTAAACTCCCTCATCAAGGGTCATTTGTATGTATAGGTACAAAACTTGTTTTACACACATACCTACCAACTCTAGTATTATTTGTCCTCAGCCCAAAGATAATAAACATAATACCTACCTAATACTCTCATAAGAAAAAACCAAGTCGAATCTGTTGAACGTCGAAGCTCAAACATTACAGGGTACTACCCGGTTGCTCCCTTCCCAATGATGACAAATGAGTTGATGTGTCAATAGTACCTACAATACAGAGATGGGTGGCCGGTCTCATCTCAGCTTATTGTGACAGTAAGGCCTGGCGTATTTAGTGCCAAGGTCAGGTATAACGATACAAACTTGGGTGACGCAACATAATGACAGATAATATCTTGAGTACTGTAACCGATCAGAATGCTTTTTGCGATCCGTACACTGCCACTATAGTTATAGTTATTTAGGAAAAATTAATCACCAGGTACCCATTTATTTAGGTAGGTACTACAAATGTGTATGAAATGTTTACCATCATAAAGAATAAAGGAAAAATAAGCACATGGGTCTGTGTAACAAAAAAGGTAAATAAAGTGCGTGTTAAAAGGATTGTAGAAATAATGAGGCGGCTGTAACATTATGCACTTTATTATATCAACACAATACAACAGTTAGCATTACTATGATAATATAAAATGAAGCACCAAGTGTCGAGGCCAAAGGCCTCCATAGATATTTTGTTAATCTACATAAAATAAAACATAATATTGTGCAATAACTACAACAAGCAGTTGTCTATCACTAATGGAATTTGTTTAGAGATCTTGTCCAACAAGGAAATCAAATCAAATCAAGGAATTTATTTAAACGTCATAAAATAATGTATAGTTATGCTTATATTTTAAATACTTAATTATAACAATATATTAATACTCTAAACCTATAGAGAAGCGTTTACAGATCATTATTATCACAATAGTTCATAATTAAGTGGCATGGTTCTAAGCTATAAGGGTCAGGGAAGTAGCCATTATTACACAGAGCCAAGTGCGCGTGCGCGGTCAAATGCTACGACTGGCAGAACGAAGGAGCACATGACGCGGAGATAACCGATAGTGGAGTGCCGAGTCGTACATGATACACGTGCCCTATCACTCATATGATAAAATAATGACAACTAATTGATGGAAGATTTTTTACTTATAAATTACAAATTAGTGCCAAATATAAGTACTGGCGATAAAATCACTGAGTCAGAAAGGAACAACCGGCCGGTGCTTTTCAATCAGGGATCACTGGCAGCAACGCCAATGTTTAGAGGCAGGTTTTATGCTAGTGCATAATTATTTAGCTTTGATTTTAACGATAGATATTTTTTTGTAAATATGATGATAGCGATCCCTGTTAGAAAATCCTCCCGCTGTATGTAGAATTTAAACCTTAATCGAAGAATTTTTTTTTTTGAAAAGTATAAGCAATATCATTTTGTTATTCATGTTAGTCAAAACGGAAGTGAACAGTACAACATTATGCGATGGCTTCAAAGATATAATACATGAATATACTATGTATTCAAAATTTACTATGCATCATATGAATAGCTTTATTGAAATACAGTTATTGTCGCCGACAAAACATCGCATAACACAGTACTGGTGCGGTTTGCAACTACGTCTGTACCATAAATATCTGTGTACCGACAGTAATTGCATCCACGCCTGTATCACGTACCTACCTATACTATTGCAAATAACGTAAACAAGATTAAAATAGTGCTTGATGATAGAAATTAATGTTGTTTGTAATTGTTATGTTTGTTAACATTTTGAGGAATGGTATGTGGTGACTTGGTGAGTGTATGCAGTGTCGGGTGGAGCGAGGCCAGTGGGTGTGTGGTGGTGGTGTTGGTGGTGGAGGACCTAGGCGACTACGCACTTGCCCTGCTCCTGCGGCTGGTCGTTGCTCCACTGCGGCGCGAACGCATTCTTGCTCTGCACGCGGTCTGCCTCCACTAGCTCGCCGATCTTGTACTTCTTCATCAGCGACCTGTTATACAATAGGTGCTCGGTTACACTGCTACGAGTCAATCATTTCAGTAGCATATATTGGTCTAACTAAACATTAATACGCTAAGCAAAAATATTTGTACCCCTTTAAGCGAAAATTAAAGTTAAAGTTTATATTGAAGAGGTCAGAATTATGATATTACTATAATAAATTAAAAAAAAAGTCGAATTTCAACAACTAGGCAATCACTAGTACATACATACTTATTATGTACTAGCTTTTGCCCGCGACTTCGTCCGCGTGGAATAGTTACTTTGGGCTAACGTTAAATTTAACCCCGATTTTGAAGCATTCTTCATTGGCGCTCCGCTCCTATTGGCCTTAGCGTAATGATACAATATAGCTGTGCCCGCGACTCCGTCAGCGTAAGTTAATGTATTGGTAATATTGTTTAGATCACGTTCACATGAGGCTTAAGTACCTAGAAAACGCTTCGACCGCGAGACGCGTCGAGCGCGGCGACCGATTCTCAAAAATAATCCTTATAGCATGATTCAGTATTCACGCGCGATGGCTTATTATTATAAGCGTATTTCATGTATAACTTTGGTGTTTCTATACCGATTTATATGATTCTTTTTATGGTTTCGTAGCCGAATGGCAAAAAACGGAATCTTTATAGTTTCGACATGTCTGTCCGTCTGTCTGTCTGTCTGTCTGTCCGTCCGTCCGTCTGTCACAGCAATTTTATTCCGAAACTATTAGGACTATACATGTGAAACTTGATAGGTAGGTGTATTCTGTGAACCGCTTTCCGATTTTGAGAAAAAAATTAAAAAATATTTAAAATAAAGGGCTCCCCATACATGGAACTAAACCTGAAAATATTTTTTTTCATGAAATCGATGCATGTGTGGTATCTATAGACAGTTCTTTCGTCAATCGTTTAAAAGATATAAGCTTCCAAAGTGGTAAAATGTGTGTGTGGCGGACACAACCTCTAACTTCTATAATAATGGAGTGAAAAATCTAAAAAAAAATATGTCTGTAGATCTTAATATAAACTTTCAACCAAAATTAGTTTGAACGAAATCAGTTCAGCAGTTTTTGAGATACAGCATATTTTCTAAAACCGCAAATATAACTTTGTAATTCATACAAACACTATGAAAAACAAATTTATTCGGCGCAGTTGTAAAAAATGTAAAAAAGCCAGTTTAAAGAAATTTGTAAGGTTTTTTTTTTCAAAACAAATTTATTTGGCGCAGTTGTAAAAAATGTAAATAAGCTAGTTTTAAGAAATTTGTAAGGTTTTTTTTTCGTCTAATAAATTTGCATATTATATTATAGTTACTACGGAACCCTTCATAGGCGAGTCTGACTCGCACTTGGCCAATTTTTTTATGGAATAGTTAATAATGTTAACTTTTTCAATTAGGGGTGACTGAGAGTGTTATAAACGTAAGAGTAGACAAATATTATAATCAGAAAGCTTCGAACTGCTAAGCTATCGGGAGTTACACGTGTTATTGTGAGTCAACCATAAAAGTTAGACATATGCTGTCGTGGGATATTTTTTATATAATTTTAAGGAGAACATTTCCGTCATGAAATGATTTGTGTAGCTTTAACCATTAAGGTTGCACACGCGACGGACGCTTAAAAAATGGAGTAACTTCTCCCGTTTTCCCAACATTTCCCTTCACTGCTCTGCTCCTATTGATTGTAGCGTGATGAAAAGTATACTATAACCCGCTCAGGAGTATGAAAAATAATTGTACCAAGTTTCGTTAAAATCCGTCGAGTAGTTTTTGTTTCTATAACGGTTATACAGACAGACAGACAGACAGACAGACAGACAGACAAAAATTTAACTGATTGCATTTTTGGCATGAGTATCGATCCTTAATCACCCCCTGATAGTTATTTTGGAAATATATTTCATGTACAGAATTGACCTCTCTACAGATTTATTATAAGTATAGATATAGATTAATATAATAAAAGACAAGGTTCAGTTCATCATACTTAGTAACCTTTCAATAACCTCTAAACTGTTCGCCAAGGTTATGCATTATAGACGTTTTAATTAGTTTTTAAAGCCTGTTACTAGTTTTTCCAACAACAAAATGTGTATAAAATGTAGCTACACAACTAATATTTTAGCATAATTATAGAGATGATGAAAAAAAAAAAACATACTTATGTATGAGATAAAAAAAAATCCCAGTGAGCATTACCTTACGCGTACAGATAAAGTGGGTTGTGTACCTGGCATCGGAACTGTGGCTGACATCCTCGAAGGGCTCGGTGGCGTCCTGGCCGCCCTTCTCCAGCAGCACCTCCTCGCCGCCAGGGTGCTGCAATAACCATGACTTTCAATGCATACTCCTACATATTTTATTTTTGATCCTATAAAACTAGACGGCGAGATACGGCGGCCTTCGAACTTAAGGGCAGCTGAAGGAACAGAGTAGGTTTTTAGTCAGAAGAAGTCTGACACTCCCTTCCGCTCTACCAGCGCACACGCAGCGGGAGAAATCATTTAATGATTCTCCCACACGGAAAAAAGAGTGCAGTGTCGCTACAGCGTTCGGCTCTAGGGATGTAGGTCAACGACTTATTCATTTCTTTTTACCGACTTCAAAAAGGTGGAGAATGTTTGTTTTTTTTTTTTATTTATGTTCACCGATTTCTCCGCCAATTATGGACCGATTTTCAAAATTCTAGTTTTACTTATCGTCATCATAAACATTATAGGTACCTTCTATAAAATCTTAAAATGCTTTTGGCACGACGGAAAATACAATAAAGCGAGATTATATTGGGATGAGAAAATATCTAGTGGGAGCTGAATCCAGCGGGAATTCCGTTTGTGTAAATCTGGTTGAATGTCAGTAGTTGCAGGGATTTGGGGGAAGCGGACCACAATAGAGATATAAAATATCCTAATTAGATTTTCCTTGTTCCCCGAACAGTACATGTACATACGTGAGGTACGCACACGACACTTATTCGCTACTAGCCGTTGTAAATCCAATGCTGGTTCACGCTCACCTCTTCATCGTTTAGTTGAGACTTACAATAATGAGTTTGGCACAGTCGACATATTTTTCCTCAGCAAAAATTTATTCAGGAAACAAATTCGAGCAATTATTAAGGATCGGCGGTTGACTTTGTGATTAACGTGTAATTTCGTCTGCCCTGTTTATGAAATCATTTGTATTTTACATTTTCTGCACCGCACTTTATTAACTGTTGCTTTTCTTTTAGTTTATAAAGTAAATCACACCGTATTATAATTATGTCGCTCTAGTTTTTATATAGTAATCCGTGGAAAACGTTGTGGGTAGCATATTTACCATATTTTTGTATGTAAGCCTATGTATAACTATGTAATATGTTACTGTTTGTTTTTCCCTAAAATAAATAAATACACACATCAAAAGTGTCTAGGGATCAAGCATTTTTATGCGGATTTCTTGAGATTGAGATGTGGCTTTGTAATAAATTTATGATTTTATAAATTTATATGGATCCTTTTTGGTGCATTTCATAATTTGAAACAGGAACTGTTAATCAAATTCGAGTAAAAGATGAAAATCAGCTGTCAATATTTTCCCTATAAAAACATACAACGCATTGAAGACATTATTAGTGCTACTGTTTCCCTACTACTGATTAAAACCAACGTTATTATGGAGCGGCGACGTCATTTAAGCAGGGAAGAAATGCTCAGAGCCGTGGGAATGATAGAAGCTGGTTCCCGGCAACGTACTGTGGCTTTAGCTCTGAATACAAGTCAGAGTGTTATCAGTCGACTTTGGACACGTTACCGAAGCACTGGTACCGTGGCTGAGCGCCATGGAGGACGGTATCGCTGCACCACACGGAGACAAGACCGATACATTCAAATCTTAACTCGAAGAGCTCCAACAATAACCGCCATGATGTTAGCCGTGAGGCTTCATCACTCTTCAGGGAACTTAATTAGCGACCAAACAGTCAGAAACCGCTTGCATGAAGTGAACCTTCATTCCCGAAGACCGCTACGGGTACCACCTATAGCAATGCACAATCGTAGGATTCGATATCAATGGGCTCTTGAACACAGAAATTGGGCAGAAGAACAATGGCGTTTCGTGTGCTTTTCTGATGAGTCTCGTTTTGGTATGAGACCGGATACAAGACGTATACGACACTGGAGAACCCCTGGACGCCAACAGCGATTAAAATCCTGCCAGGAAGTCCATCCTTATAGTGGTGGAACCATCATGGTATGGGCGGGTATTTGGATCGGCGGAAGAACTGAGTTGATTTGGATCAGAGGCAACCTCAACGCTCAAATTTATGCTGAGACGATTGTATCTGACGTCATCGTTCCTCTACAAGTGCAAATCGGTCTCTTATTTCAGTTAATGCATGATAATGCACGACCGCACACCGCAAGAGTTGTAAGACAGACTCTCGCCGCAGCTAACATCAATGTCCTGCTCTAGCCGGCTCAGTCGCCAGACTTGAACCCGATTGAGCATGCATGGGATATGCTACAGAGAAGAGCTCTGCCGAATATGGAGGGTATCCAGTCGCAAGAAGACCTTTTTTTGTTGTTGCAACGAACATGGGCGGCCATTCCACAGCGTGATTTGGATGAACTCATTTTGAGTATGCCAAACCGATGTTCTTGTGTTGTTAGTGTTCGCGGTAGAAACACGGATTATTAATTGTTTAAGTTACCCAATAAAATTTTAAAGAAAACTGTTATTTCAGTCTTTTTTCGAACTTTAATGTTAGTGGTTCAAATGTCAAAAATCCCTTTATTAGGAAAATGGCAAATTTCTTTATTAATGCAAAGGTGACTTGGTTTATCGTTACTGTGACAAACGAAAACACTTTATTTGATGAATCCTTAAAGAACATTTTAATTAATATCAATCAGGAGAAAAGTTATTGCAAAAATATATGTTGATCCCTAGACACTTTTGATGTGTGTAAATAAATAAATAAGAACGCAATTTTTTTATCGAAAAAGAAGTCTTCAAAAAGTATTTTTCAAAAATACCAAAATTTATTTTTTAATTAAAGTGCATTTGACTAATTATGTAAGTACCTACCTACTACATACCTACGTCATTTCTATAATTTTATTTGTTCAATGACTTATGTTCCTTTTAGTCGGAAAATTATTTGGGACCTCCGCTCCTCCTCTGCCTCAGGGCCTCTAGACCTCCAAATCTGGCCCTGCGCCATCGCATAGCAATACCTTACGTAAGTGCTGTATGCGGACTGGGTTTGTTATCACGGCGTGACTAAGTTCTAAGTGACCACCTAATCACTATTTAGGTTGCTCATTGACCGCACTGACACGGTCTGATTTCTTGTCTGAACGTATAGCAGTGCCTATCTCATGCTAATTTGATTCAATGTGAACCAAAAAGTAAATAGGTCTCACTCCACATAGCCTGTGGCCAACTTACCTAAATACAATTAAGTTAGTTAATTTACCCAAATAAATATTTCCTTTGTATTTGTTAAGTAGAAGTTCGATATGTGACTGCATGGTTCTATAAAGAAATTGACAGTAGTTCGGCTATTGCATAGTGATTTTGCGTAGAAATATAATAAATAAATAATTAAGGTGTAGCCGCATCACATCAGTTCTGGCTATCTTTATTTTTGACATCTGTCAAGAAGCAGTGAGGCAGGCAGTTCTCACGGCAGGGATCCCTATGTCACATAAGGACAGGAACATGATCGACTGTCGTTTCACTGGTTGTGTTCCATAATTATTGATAATGTTGGATTCATTTATTTTAATAGGAAATACACATAATAGGAAAAATACATATAAACAGATAATGTGTTAAGTTATGATAGGATTGGTCCCAAACAATGCGAGTAATTAAGAGTGGCCACCAAAAAGTGAAAAATTCAAACCAAAGTCCAAAAAACACTGCATAATACAAAAATAATTAATTGCGGCAGGTCAAAATGCAATCAAACAAAACCAGAAATACCTGCTTCCAAAAACTTTCTGTTTTTGATACTTACCTAACTTATTTGTTATTACTGATGGGCCAGTCTTGACCTTGATCTCGCCTGATGGTAAGCAATAGATGAGGTCTAAGGTGGGACGAGCGAGCCTAGAAGATGCCTATTTACTCGTGCTTTAAAGGCTGCAAGGTCATAAGTGGCAGGGAACACAGAAGCCGGCAGAGAATTCCACAGCTTGGCTGTGCGCACAATAAATGTGGAGGAGAAGCACTTGGTACGACAAGACGGTATATCAACCAAGTGAGGGTGGTACCCAGCCGTGCGTCTGGTAGACCGGTAGTGAAAGGGAGATGGAGGAATCAGGTCATGGAGCTCCTGCGCAAACTCCCCTAAGTACAATCTGTAGAAAACTGACAGGCAAGCAACGGTTCGCCGATGAGCCAGGCTATGAAGCTTGTCCACCAGCACCTCGTTGCCTATAAGCCTTTTAGCTAACTAATTATTAACGTACTCATAGTTTTATAATATTAATTCCTAGGATCGCGTAACTAAGTTTATTAAATATATTTATTGATCAATTATTGCTATAATAACAATAAAGCCTCTAGTATGATGGGTACCTACAACTTTTAGAAATTCATCATGACCATGGAGCACGGTTCACGTCGTAGATGGCTGCTGCACATACAGACGTGACATGTAAGGGCGAGAGCACTAGTTCACGAGCCGGCGATCATTCGACAGATAACCACACAATGCTAATATCAGGCTAATTTCGTATGTACATGACTTGTTGTGGGAGTCGACTCACAAAGAGGGTCCAAAGTACTACCGCGAGAATAAGTTTCTATTATAATATTATTTAACAGCACCAGCGTCTCGTCATCGTCTGACGTCTGCTACTTTAGATTCGCGCACGCCATTGTATTTTGGCTAAATATAAATAACCAGAGGTGGGAAGTTAAACGTACAAAAGTTTCACTTTCAATGCCACCTCAATGTTCATGAAGTGAAAGTACTAGGACTTTGAAAGCGGAATCCTTCCTTTATAGGAAATTTCGAATTCCTTTATAGGAAAGAATTGCCTTATTCAAGGAAAATAGATTAACTTCTTCCTCATCTAATCACAAATCAATTCAACAAACTCATCAAACAGTCTTCCCTTGAGAACTGATTATTTCTGATAGTAGAGAGATACATTCACTATCGCCGAGTGCAACCAGGCATTGGCAAGTATGGCATAAGAAACATTCCGTATAAGTCGTATAACCTACACAATCAACTTAACTCACATTCTCAAAGATTAAAATAATCCTATCATTCTGTGATTAGCGCAGACTTGATTAAAAATTATTATCATTAGTAAATCACGAAATAATTTAGGTAATGTAGATTACCTACATTATTATAATTTTGTATAGAATTGTATAATAATTACCCGCTCCATTCACAGCTGCACGTAGGAGTGCACAACCGCTCTTTTAAGATGAGGGTTTCTAAGTCGCTGTAGGTACCCAAGTCACAATACATAAATAACACATATGTACTAATCTCTTTCTTATTAATAGCTAATACAATTTTCATTAACGCCACGAAATTTTTAATTGATCGTAATAAAAGGGGTGTGGAATGGTTGGTGTCATTGTATTACGCAATCGTCTGTGGACTTGCGTCTCAACGCCTAGGCGGGCCAAAGCCCTGTTTTCATACCATTTCCTTGTTGTTAATGTTACATAACCTCTGCGTCTTAGTCCCTCGATACTTCGTAGATAAGCAGACATCTATAGTATTAATTAATCAGTAAGCTACGTAGCGGAGAGCGCAATGTCACAGTACATGCCTAGCTGGGGCCTGTTTCGTAGTGTCATCGCTCACTGACCGTGAACCTCACCACAACATCTGTCAATAACCTTTGAACACGAGCTACACATAGTTACGTGGAACTTGGTTCGGGCAGGTCCATCGAACCGGACCTGCCCTACTTCTGGTCTTCAATACTAACGATCTTGAAATCTATGAAAGTGATTTATAGTTTAGGTAATTATGAAACAATCCTAAATTGAGTCAACTGTACAAATCTAATAACCTTTCAAGATCTAATCAGCACCCGAGGAAAAATATTCAAGATTCTGTACTAATTGAATGTTCCGATTTCCGTATCGGGACAACTGTCTGTGTGGCTTACAAAAGGTTGTTACGGGTCTCGGTCGTGTTTATAAAAATACACTTAGGAAGCAGTTGAAATTCCTAGAGTGAGGCGAAATCATGTTTAAAAAAAAGCAATGAAATAACATTGTGTTTCAAAAGTGACGATTAAGTAATTACCACTGAAATCATGCTATAAACTCAAACACAATTACCTACAAACACAGCGTGATGAAATCAGAACGCAAATTGCGATGTAGAAATCTGCAAACGTAACCTATTGAGATGTATATTCCATGGCAAACACAATTTCCAGGCAACCAAAAAAATTTTCATTTCATAAAGAACTATGCACGGTGTGTGTAATCCGGTAAGAAACTATAATGTCTATAAAAGAAAAAATCCTACTAACCTAGTCCATAGGCTATGAGTTCTTAGGCTTACAGTTTCCCTTACTAGGAACAGGAAGTAGCTGTTGAGTTTGCTTTTTACAGTATACAAAAAAGACCCTTAGTCTCTAGGATGAGATTTTCATCATCTCCAGGAATCCTTGAATGTGTACGTAAAGTTACAGCTAATGTAAACTTTTCTTATTGCTGTATTTTAGCTGTTTTATACTACACTCATTATATTATTGTATTCGTACAAAAATTTTATTATCTCAACACTGACGCTCTATATGGCCCGTACATCTTAATTTATAGTCCTTCGCTTCGGAGTCGCGTCCGGTCGCCTTACCAGAATTTTAATAATCCGATCTGTGTCGTGAAGATGCGCTGGAATTTCTCATTTAGCGGCACCGACGGAATGTAGGGATGGGGTCGAGTGTCTGGCGCCCTCCCCAAGCGCCCTACATAAAGACATAATCTACTTTCCCACCTATAGGTATATTGCCTGCCGTTTCCATCAAGCATAGTCTGTCACTTCATAGCCCATACATAGCGTCACAGACTATATTGTTTATCTCAATATTTTTCTACCCTATTATCCCAATTTGTCGGGGGTAAGCCCTCCTAGTACTATTCCTCTCATCCGCTTTGCCGTACGGTTGTATACATATACATAAAAAGAATTCGAAGAGAAGACATTGGTACTAAAAGCCATAGTTCTTTATAAAATGAAAATTTTTTTGGCTGCTTGAAAATTGTGTTTGCCATGGAATATACACCTCAATAGGTTACGTTTGCAGATTTCTACATCGCAATTTGCGTTCTGATTTCATCACGCTATGTTTGTAGGTAATTGTGTTTGAGTTTATAGCATGATTTCAGTGATAATTACTTAATCGTCACTTTTGAAACACAATGTTATTTCATTGTTTTTTTTTTAAACATGATTTCGCCTCACACTAGGAATTTCAACTGCCTCCTGAGTGTATTTTTATAAACACGACCGAGACCCGTAACAACCTTTTGTAAGCCACACAGACAGTTGCCCCGATACGGAAATCGGACCCGCGACATGCAGCGCAGCAGCCATTCTTTCAAGCACTGCGCTAAACTTGTCGTCGATTGAGATCACAGAACAGATAAGAGGTTAGAAAGGAAATAGTTCCTAATTTGTATGGGAACGCGTGTCGCCGCTTATCTCCCACTCTATAGCTCCACTACAAGCAAGAGGCCCGTTACGTATGCGAATTACGCACACAAATAAATTACACACACTTAAATCGAGAGCTTGCTACTGATTGTAACTCACTGTCTATAAACATGCGCCGTGCATCACGGCCAATCAGGGCTAAGGACGAATCGTCAATGGTTGAAGTGTGAAGGACGCAACGCATGCAGTACATTGTAAGCGGACTTGGTCATTGCGTTGATTAAGCGAGTACACATCGGGCAATGTATATTTTTTGTAACTTGTTGCAATAATGTTGTCAATGTCGGAATTTCATAGTGATCAGAATATTTTTATATTTTTACAAATAAAATTTTAATTAAATGTTATTTTCGACTTACCGATGGAAAGATATACCTCATCGCTCTATACTTGCAGTCTAACTTTTTGTTTTACAGGTTATAATTGCACAACACGGCATTTTAAAGCAGAGCTCTGTGTTCCGAAGTAATCCGAAGCGCACTAAACGCGGTGAATGAATTAATCAGTCGAGCTATGATTTTCGTATCATAAATGTGGCGCGCTCGCCACGCCCACATTACCATTCTAACCTTATTCATCTATTCCGTGATTGAGATAATACCGTACAGTGAGATAATACCGAAGAATGTGAATAAGTCAGGCAGACCACTATATCTCCCTGCTAACTCAACATACAATACAATCGTATTCTGCTTACTGGTTTACATTTCCATGTCTTGTGCCGTTTCCCTACTGGCAATAGTAGAACGATATAAAAATATAAAGGTATTAGGTACTTATGTAAAATAGCTTTCAAAAAGCGTATATCCCAAATCTACTAAAATATTTGGCGTTTAATCTAATGACAATAAATTAGCATGAAAACTTAAATTCCCATTTGTGTTTGTTTACACGACAACTACATCCCACGCCCAATGACAGGCCTGGTGGTCTAGTGGTCAGTGGCCCTGACTGCTATACTCAAGGTCGTGGGTTCGATTCCCACCCAGGACAAATGTTTGTGTGATGAGCACAGTCATTTGTTCTTTGTCTGGGTGTAATTTATCTATAATATGTATGTATTTAGAAATATATATGTATGTTTATCAGTTGTCTAGTACTCATAGCACAAGCTCTGCTTAGTTTGGGACTAGATGGCGTTGTGTGAAAGTTGTGGAATATTATTATTATTTTATTATTTATTTATTTATTTAATGATGTTGAAGCTATGGGCACTTTAACAAAATTAACTTAAGCAGTGGTAGTGTTTACAGAATAACTCACATTACTAGCAATCTTGTTAACCCCTCTAACTAAGCTAAATATGCTTGTGTCTAGAGTGGGTTCACGGCAATAGAGTGATGGGTCGGTTTAGAATCTGTTGCCATCACAAGTCCCACAGCTTAGTCATTAGGCTATTGACGCTTGAATTAAAGGTGGGTTAACTATAATAATATGTTTACTAATGTAGCCGTTGCCCAGGACTTCATCCGCATACATGTGGAAACTCATCTCATATTTATAAATTAAGTTGTTGTTTTAGTTTTATTTAATTACTTTTTGTTTTTTTTTTAGTTTTTGTTTTAGATGTTTGTATTTTCTTTCTTTCTTTCTTCTTCCATATTTCAGCTCCTTAGAGATTGATTTTTGATATATAATTTAGGTATTTATATTTATGTTTGAGGCTAGGTTTCCAACTATCTCCATGCCAAATTTTGTCACAATGACATTAACGGTTTATCCATTAAAGGGCAGCAAACAGAAAGAGACACTTTCGCATTTATAATACTAAAAGAGCACAAATGATATCATGTCAGCAGAATATAACAAACCATATATTGATGAGTTGCTAATCATGATCCAGGATATTCACTTAATAAAAATCATGTATAAGATTCTAAGCACATACAACATTTAGGAAATAACCATTGGGTCAATATTCAACAAGCATGACTTGTAATAAGTTGAAATAACTAAGATGAAGGTTAACAACATTTTTTACTTTATTATTTACCTGCACCTAACAAAAACTTTAGGAATGTCATTATTTAACGTTGCTTCAACATTGACAGTTGCTTCAATATTTGAATAGCATAAACATGAATCACTAAGCTAATATTTAAGATTGGCGACATGGCTGGTGCAGCTGCTAAAAGATTGGCAACATGGCTGCTTGTAGCCGGTTTGATCCCATACCCGGATAAATATTTGTATGGCCTTCAAATATTTGTTCTGGATCTGTATGTTTGTTAAAAATGCATTCACAATACAGGAAAAAATCTAGTGTAGGGCAATAAAAAAGATGGTACACTAACAACAGTTCTATGAGTTAATGACAGCATGGTTGTTGCAGTGGCGAAGTGATTGCTGCCAACTTCCCTTATATAAAGGGTCACCATGGTCATGATTGGATTACTGCTAAATGAGGCATTATTTAAAAGTGATGTGTATGTATTAATAAAAATAACTATTTTTTTATCCCAGGGACCCAGGATAAAGTTTCAGACTAGATGGTCATCATGGTGGTGGTTTATAACCACCACCAAAATATTACAATCCTATTCGAAACTCTACAAGCACCTTAGTTATGTCAGTAAAAGTATAGAATAAATTACCTGATGCAATTAAAAATATACAATAAATAAAATATTCATTAATAAATTAAAACAATTATTTATCAATAAATATTATTATGATATAAATGAATATTTCAGTGATAAATTAATAAAAAATAATACCATAATTAATATATAAAACCAATATAGAAGTTATATAAATTTTATTATTAATATCATTATAATAGTCCTTTCCTCTTTTGCTGTGCCCTATAGGGTCTAGAATGATCTATAACATACATACATATATTGTGTATGTACCTACCACCTAGGTTCACATTGTTGAATGCAATAAATGTATAGAGTATTAGATAAATAGTTTTTTTTTTTAACTTGACTTCTCAGTTAATTTTCATTTAAAATGCACATACATAATAATTAATATACGCCATCAGCACTATTGCTTGTGCTGATGGCGTATATAATTATTATGTGAACTAATAAATTATTGGTTTAAAAGTTTAGTTTCTAGATACTCAAGTGCATGAATAATACCTATGTTCAATTACCAGCTAATATAAAATTGGCAAAGATTATATCTATATCGGCAATAAATAACTCATACGTGCCGTATCACATTGTTAACTGACCTCTGTGAGGAAGCTGGTGACGTCGTACACCTCGTTGTGAATGATAAGTACAGCGTCATTGCGAGTGCAGCGCGACTTCAGCTCCTCACGCGTAAATAATTTTGGTTGCTCCTCCATCGTGGCTGGTGGTCCTCACTATTTTTCTGTTTGAGTAATGCGAGTCCGCTTGCCCGTGAGAGGCTCTGCACACCACACCGAGTAATTAAAAACTGACTAAGCACAAAGTTTTATTATAACAGTGTCACTGTGTCGACGTGTCGACGAAGATATTACAATCATTCAACAGCGGCTAAACGAAATATTTACGAATTTATAAAGGAATGGCCTCATTTTCCGTCACCTCTGACTGCTGTCTTAGTGTTGGGTAGGACATACAAGAGGCACTTCAAATGTCCCATACAAAATGATTGAATGTCCCATCACCTCAAAAAAATATTTTGTACCGCTTCACTGTGACATAGAAAAATGAATGAATCTCGAACTGACGAGAAGTGAGTGGTGACGCGAGGTGAGGAGCGAGTAAGTTAGTGTTGAGTAGGACTTACAAGAGGCAGTACATTTGTCCTGTACATGATGTCAAAATGTATTAATGTAAGAGCGGCTTGGCACTATAAAATGTACTACTTCAAATTTTATGTCGCGGTGCGTGCTCGTCACTCATCAGTCATCATCATCATTTTTGTAATTATTCTGTATAATGAATGACTTTCAATAACTATTTATTATGCTTGTTTAGCTAGTTTGTGTTATGATTTTGTAGTGGTTTATTACTTTTGTATTGGTTTGAGAGAAAAACAGAGTGTAATATTATGACAATACTAACACAATAACATCAAATATCATATTTGTACTGGTTACTTCAAATGTATCGCCGAGCTTCAGTTCAGTACGTCTCGCCTCATTTCAAGTGTCAAGTGGGACATTGTACCGGCTCAGTACAAAAAAGAGGCTACTCTTACAAACCCTTTTTCAAGTCGTGTCCTACCCAAACTAGTGTCAAGGGTTCAAATTAGGTGGGACAATGTAACATTATTGGGACAATGTCCCATTAATGTGACATTGTCCCACCTCATTTGAAGTGGTACAATGTACTGCCTCACCAAACTGAATGAGTTACTCATACAAACTCATCAAAATTGCTTGTCCTACCCAACACTATGCTGTCTGACTTTGACAGATCGAGATTTTTTTTTTTTTTTTTTTTCCCCTTCGTCCGTTAGGACAGGCAAAGAGTCAAGCCCATACAGCCAGGTCTGTAATATTTGTTTCTGTTCCAAGTGTGTAATAAGGCCGGAGCCAAGTCTTCAATGTTACATCCGATGCATATTCCATATTCAATTGTTAGTTATTTACCCAGATATTATCTCATAGAATTTATTTCTAAGTCGAGTCCGATATTTGTTAAAATCCTTGTTTCATATGTCCTTGATCGTGTTTTTAATAAAATCGTAAATAAATACATAGGTGTCTTTATTTTTCAAAATGTCTTCAATGCAGCGCGGTATATTCTCTGGTTTTTCATATAAATTCAATAAATTGGCTACTAAAGACAGTCTTTGAATATTAAAACTTGAGCATTGAAAGAAAATATGATCAAGGGTCTGTTCATCATTTGTTGAGCAATAGGTGCAAGAAGGCGATTGAATTATGCGCATGCGATGTAAATGAGCGTTGAAACGGCAATGTCCAAATCTCAAACGGCAAAGAATAGTATAATATTGTCTGCTTCTGAAGTAACGGCAATTGGTGAACCAAGGGCTTTTACCAATATTCTGATTAATTTGAGCATACCAAGTACCTTTTCTAGTAAGAGATTCTGTCCATGTGTCCATTTGCTCCGTGGTCCTGCCAATCTTTTAAAAGTTTGGACTTGATTATAGGTATTAAATCGCTATAAGGAATAGCGACATCGTCGACGGGGCTGCCGCTGTCACTGTCAACAATGTCAGCAATCGCACGTGCTAGAAAATCAGCTTGCTCGTTACCCGAAACTCCGATATGTGATGGAGTCCATAAAAATGTAATACTATAGTTTCTTGTTGAAAGATTATGAAGTATGTGCCTGATTTCTATTATAATGCAGTTTGTGTGAGCATTGATTTGATAGTTTTTCAAAGCATGCAATACGCTCATGCTATCAGTGATAATGAGCCAACGATTTTCAGATTGGTCTTGAATGTATTTAAGTGCAGCAAGAATGGCATAAGCTTCGGCGGAAAATATGCTTGATTCTTTCTTCAGTTTTACTCCCAGTCCAAATTCCTTATGAGGAATGACATAAGCCATAGAAACCCTTTCATTACTTTTAGAGCCATCTGTATAAATGTGGTGATAGTTTGGGTATTGATCTAAGAGGTTATAGACTTCTTGCCGATCTCTTAATTTGTTGTCAATTACTATATCCAGCTCATGAAATAGACATTCAAACTCTTTCTCATAACACACCCATTCATTAGATTTGTGAAATTTAAACTGACCATCTAACTTGATCATGAATGAAAAATCAAAAAGCATAAATGGAATATTTTTGGTCAGATGAGTGTTAACAGGATACTTAATGTGAAGTGAAAATAACTTTTTAATCAGAGGATGATGATTTACAGAGAAAAGTTTAAGTAAATAACAGAATTTGAGATACTGAAAGCGTAAGGTTAAGGGGGGAGTATTACATTCTACTTGTAAAGAATTAATGGGAGTAGTTCTCATGGCACCTGTAATAAGTCTAAGATTATGATTTTGAAGGATATCTAGTTTATTTACCAATTGACTATCTGAGGAAAAACAGAGGTAACCATATTCAAAGTGGCTTCGTACAAGGGATTTGTATAATTTTAAAAGAATTTTAGGGTCTGAACCCCAGTATGTCCCTGCAAGAGACCTCAGGACATTTAGGGCTTTTTGAGCTCTGTCACATATACAATCAACATATTTTCTCCAAGAGAGGTTGCTTGTAAAAATAACACCCAAAAATCTTGCACTATTCTCCACAGGCAAATCAGTGTTGTCATATTTAATATTGACTATAAAAGGCCCAATATTGCTAAAAACTACAACCTTGGATTTATCTATACTAATGTCTAATGCAAGATAATTAAAGTAACAATTTAGTTTATACAAGGCAATGTTAAGCTTGGAGCATACTGTACTGGTATTATTACCAACACAGTACACTACCAGGTCATCCGCAAACTGGAGATTGGATACTTCAGTGCCTAGGATAATATTAAGTTTGTGGATGTATAAAATAAATATTAAAGGACTCAATATACTGCCCTGACAAGTGCCCTTGTAAGAATACCTAGGGCCTATAAGCCTATTTTTACACTTAACAAATACTTTTCTACCATTCAAAAAGTTATATATCCATTCTATCACCTTTGCAGGCAAACCAGCAGCAGCCAATTCTGAAGAGAGTATATGATGATTAACATTATTAAATGCACCTACCACATCAAAGAAAACACTGACAAGAGCATTCCTTGATTTGAAGGCTTCAAAGATATCGAGATGTAAATTAGCAATGCTTTCCCTTGAAGACTTACCCCTCCTAAACCCAAATTGATTCGAAGGTAGTATATGGTTCTTCTCAATAAAATGTTCTAACCTCTGTTTGATAAGTTGCTCGAAGATTTTACCCATACATGAAGTTAAAGCTATAGGTCTGTAAGAGTCAAAACTATTTTTATCTTTGTTGGGTTTGAGAATGGGAACAAGACAATCAGTTTTCCAATCTTCAGGAATTAGAGAATGCTGCCAAAGAAGATTGAAGATTTCAAGCAAAACTAATTTAGATTGATCAGGTAGATTTTTTAGCATTTTATAAGAGATATGGTCGAGGCCAGCTGCAGTATCCCTACGAGAATGGATTGCTGTAGTAAATTCAACAAATGTAAAAGGTTTAATTAAGTGAAAGTTACTAGGAGAAACAGGATGAGAAGGGTTGAAAATAAAAGCTGGCTCTACTGTATCTGGTGTAAATTTTTTAAGGAATTCGGGGATCCAAGAATATATGTTATTATTTTGAGATGTGGATGCATAACTTTTATTAAATCTACGCATATATGACCAGACCACAGACATAGGTGTAGTTCTGTTGAAAGATTCACACAACTTCAACCAACTCATCTTTCTTTCATACTTGATAATGAACTTTTTCTTTGCTTGGAGTTTCTTAAAAGCTAGGTAATTTGCTTCAGAGGGATTGTGTTTGAAAGTTAAGTAAGCATTTTTACTATCTTCCACAGCTTTGCTGCAGTTAGCATTCCACCAGGGGAGTGGAGTTCTTTTCTTTCTGTTAGAGGTTGAAAGGGGCTGAGCCTGCCCCCCATCAGAGGAGTAGCGCCTTGGAGATGGAATTGAATCTACTAGTGCCAAATGTAAGAGTTTAATAAATTTATTATAGCTAAGCAAAGGATTGTGTCTGTCTATAGAAAAGTTACACAAAAGAGCATCAATGCCGGATGAATATGTTTTCCAATCAACAGTATTGAAATTATAAGAAAATGGAAGAGGAATACTGTCAGGTATATGAAAGCTAGAAGAATTATTGTTATTCACAAAGATTTTTGTAATTACAGGAAGGTGGTAACTGCCTAAAGGATCATCATGAACTGACCATTCACACTCCAGGGCTAGCAAAGGAGAGACAATGGTCAAATCAAGAGCATTTCGCCTCCAAGTGTGGGAACCAACAGTAGTTGTTTGACCATCATTTAAAAGAACAAGATTGTTTTTATTAATGGAATCCAAAATATCCCTACCTCTGCAGTTAGAAGCTGAACATCCCCAGGTTGTATGCAAACCATTAAAATCGCCAGCTAAAAAAATTGGATGAGGAAAAGATTGAATTAGTCTATCTAATTTTGTTTTAGAAAAAGGAGGGTTGCAATTAGTTGGACTGTAAAAACTTACAATAGTAAGTTCTTTATTATTAGCATAATTAATACGAACTGCTATATTTTGTAAGGAATCATCATAGATTGTGTTTATTGTAGTATACATAATAGATTTATGTAAAATAATGGCGACACCATTATGAGCATTCCCTGAATCAAGTCTGACTACATCATAACCACGAAATTTGATAGTGTGACGGGGCTTAAGCCAAGTTTCACAAACTAAAGCTATATGAATAGAATTGTCCAACAAAAAGTGATTGAAAATATGTTGATTGTGTAATAAGCTCTGAGCGTTCCATTGGACTATATTTAAATAATCCATTAAAATATATATTTTTTAATACCTATCTAATATTTTTAAAGGATTCTTGCAGGACATCTTTAATGCTAGTACTACAAATTGATTTTTCATTCATTTTATTTTGTGTTATTAATTTAACTATTGATTCTGAAATAGTTTTTAAAATCAGTTCTGAATTTAAGAGTGACAGAAATTGATCAGTTTTGTTTAGTTTCGGAAAGTTTGTGTCATTAAGAGTTTCAACATAACTTCTTTTTTTCTCATATTTTTGTTTATGTAGCAGAATCTTTTCTTTTTTTACAGGGCATAAAGAAGATATAGCAATGTGATTGCCCGAGCAGTGACAGCATTTTGCACCCGAGGCGGGAACTATACATGCTTTGTAATTATGTGCTTCTCCACAAATTGAACATCTCTCAGAGTTTTTACAGAATTTGGCAATATGATCATATCTCAAGCACTTAAGGCATTGCTTCACTGGAGGAATATATGGTCTTACCTCAAAACGCCAACTGTTGAGGTCGACACTCTCTGGCAAAACTGGACATGAGAAAGTAATTGATACTGTTTTTGTTGGTGTATATTTTACAGTTTTATTCTCCACTAATTTTCTCATAAAACGTCTTATAGAGACGATGTTCTTGGTGCTTGTTAGTGCGGAATAAATTTGTTTATTTGAGAGTTCAATGGGGACATGTGTGATGACTCCAGTAACCTCCGTAGCGGCAGCCGGGATTGACGCTTTTAATTTGTGACCGTCAAGAAACTTTTTATTACTTAAAGCAGCATTGGCCAGTGCTGGTCTTTCATATATGACACCTACCTTACTCTTGTTAATCCGCTGCAGTTGTTTGACACCTTTGTTGTAACGCTTAATTGCATTTGCAAGGGACATCATATCCCTCAAGCCAATGGGTTTATCTTCTTCTATACTTTCTAGAAACACGATATATTCAAAATTACCACCATCTTCGGGGTAATATCGGACGTAATCTGGGATTCTAAAAGGAGTATACTTATCAGTATCCTCTTCGGATATTACAGAGCCGACGTCAGACGCTGAGCTCTCATCAACCGACTCCGCCTCTCCGTCTTCAGCCGAATGTTCCTTTTTACGTTTTTTACGGCTCCGGGCCATCTCTACCACGTAATCTAATAAATTTGTTCAAAAATGAGTTGCTTTTTATTTATTACAAATTAAGTTTTTTTTTGAAGAAAAAAAAAGGCGCCTAACAATCTTGAAGGTTCCCGCGCTTTTTCAACAAAGTCAGCAGTCCAGATCGAGATTAACAGAATGGCAGCCGGCTGTCATGTTTTTTTTTTAGATTATATGATCTGGTTACTGTGGCTTTTAAGTTAAGCTTTAAGCTTTCTTTATAATAAAATCTAAAGTAACTAAAAAAAACGAAATTCGGGCAACATGTACGGGCAATATGTAAATAAATTTTCATGAGCCCAGTGCAACTTCCGAAACTGATGCCCTTGAAAAATGCCATCTTACCCACTACCCAGCTATGAGCGGGGAAACCACGTACCGGTCATTCCACACCGATATTTTTCGGTATTGCTGCGACGCGGCATCGCATCGGTAATGCTGCAGAAGGTAGAATTACATTTTTTCTCGGTTGGATCTGGTCATTTTTGCGTGCTATGCCTAGGCACCGCTAGCACTGCCTACCTTATAACTACTTACGTACTTTACTAAAATTTTAATAATATGGAACAATCAACATCCGTTCCATCCGGAACCTGGCGGCCCGCCGAAACTTGCATTCGAGACTTCTTAGGTTACAATATATTATTTTCCTCTATGGGTTACGATCGGCTGTTTTCAGCTTCGCAAGCATTTCGTTCGTAGCCGCTTGATCTTCAATCATGACATTCACGTATCGCGCAAAGAGTATGTAAAACCTAACGTCTACTTCTACATTTACGTTATGTCACATTTTAGCTTTCTACTTTGTAAACAATGGTAAGCCTCAAATTGATACCGAACGTCGGACGTATGAACGTAACGTACACGAAATATTTTGTATTTAATGATATTCTGCCTGTGTAAATTCCAAATTAAACCTAACTTATGCATTATTTTTATTCAGTTATATTTAAACCGGACAAGGTTTAAATATAACTGAATAAAAATACTTCCTTCCTAGTTACTAATATTACAAATGCGAAATTTTGTGAGAATGGGTGGATGGTGGATGGGTGCAAAAACGACAGAACGTATTTTGATGCAACTTTACAGTAATATAGTTTATATATGGGATATATAGGCGACAGTTAATTAATAAAGATTTGAAGTCATTTGGCATTACCTATTAGGCTATTATACATAAAACAATTCGGAGAAAATCCTGTCCTCTGAGACATGAATATAATGTACAGTGGAATTGTTTGTCGTAAATAATTAAAAAAGAAGTCCGCACCCAAGTAGCACAGATAGCTGTATAACTACTCACTTTTAGACCTATTTGAAACTCTATGCGTATTAAGACTCTTTTAAGAGTACACTGGAATGAAATGAAATGAAATGAAATATTTATTTTGTAAATTGGTTATAAATAACACTTTTACACGTCATGTTTTTTTGCGTGTTAAGTTTAGCTAGATGAGGCCGGTATTTCCTAACTGACTACTCTGAGAAGAAACACCGAAACAAACTCAGAGGTCATAGTCTCTTTTAAAGTCCAGACAAATTGTATTTTTATATGAGAAGCATGTAGGTTCATGTCTGTGGTATTCTTTTGAGGAAATAACCATGCAAATTTGAGCGGACCTGTCCAGACAGTGCAAGCATTTATCAGTTATCGTGTAGCTCAACTTAGAACTTAAGGAGCTCAACAATTTGACAAAAAATACCAACGGACATTTGGGTAGGCCACACAAGTACTCAAACTGCTTGACATAATTAAATAAATTATAGTCAAAGTAAAAACAACGAAGAAAGAATAACCTACATTGTCCTCACATTAACAATAATGAAATAGTTATATAAAAAAAAAAACAAAAACAAAATAAATAGGTAGGTATATACAATACTTAACAAAACAAGTATTTTAATCAATACAAAATAGGTAAATCAACTATCAAAAAATAAAAAAGGCTCACGTATATCACTGGAGCAGCTCATTCCCAAGCCTTCTTGTCCTCAATATAATCTATACTTTAACAGTGTAAAAAGCTTTCTGACATAGCTTACGTTTTATAAATAATTTGAATTTATTAATATTTAGTTCTTGAATATGGCTAGGAATTTTATTATAAAAACGTATACATTGGCATCTAAACGAACCACCTATTTTTTTTAACCTTGTTTTAGGAATGACATATGTGTCTTTGTTACTTGTATTTACACTATGCTATTTGCAATATCACTGTATTTTTTAAACAGATTAATATTTTTGTGTGCATACAAGAGATTCTCATAAATATACTGAGATGGCACAGTCATAATATTAATCTCTTTAAATTTGTCTCTTAAGGAGTGCTTGGGACTTAATTTATAAATTGCACCAATGGCCCTTTTTTGTAATACAAATATTGTGTGAATGTCGGCGGCATTTCCCCAAAGTAAAATGCCGTATGACATCACACTGTGAAAGTAACTAAAGTAGACTAAACGTGCTGTTTCGATATCAGTTAATCCACGTATTTTTCTAACGGCATGTGCTGCAGAACTTAACTTTTTTGACAATTTATCTATATGGGGGCCCCACTGAAGCTTCGCATCCAAAGTTATGCCCAAGAATACTGTGGTATCTTCGGGTTTCAATATTTCGCCCTTTATTGATACACTAGTATTCACTTGTCTAACATGAGGTAATGTAAATTCTAGGCATTTGGTTTTTTTTTCTCATTGAGAAGAAGATTATTAACATTAAACCAGCTAACTACAGTTGCAAAGGCTCTATTTACTTCTTCAGTAACCTGCTGTTGACGTTTAATTTTAAATAAAAGAGAAGTATCGTCAGCGAATAACACTATGTCATGATTGTTTATCAGGTGCGGCAAATCATTTATATAAATAAGAAACAAAAAGGGACCTAAAATTGAGCCTTGGGGGACCCCCATCTTGACCACAGATCCCGGCGATCTTTTGCCGTTCACATCGACTTTCTGAATCCTTTCACTCAAATATGAGGTTAAAAGATTCAGAGAGGAGTCTCGGAATCCGTAGTGGTGCAGTTTCCTGATTAATGTCTCATGGGGAACACAGTCAAATGCCTTAGACAAATCGCAAAAAATGCCCAACGCATCGCACTTATCTTCCCATGCATTATAAATGTGTCCTAAGAGTTCAACACCGGCATCAGTTGTTGAACAACCCTTTGTAAAACCAAATTGTTTATTATGTAGCAATTTGTGTTTATTAAAATATCTTTGCATCTGCATTAAAATATTTTTTTCAAAAATTTTACTGAAAGTGGGCAGTACAGAAATAGGTCTGTAATTAGTAGGGTCAGATGTACTACCCGATTCAAATAGTGGGATTATTTTACTATATTTCATTAGATCAGGAAACTCACCACAATCAATACAATTATTAAATATAACAGCTAATGTAAGAGCAATAATGTGTATAGTTGACTTAGTAACTTCAACAGAATTACCCCACAGGTCTGCAGTCTTTTTCATATTCAAAGAATTAAAAGTTTTAATGATGTCATTAGAAATAACATATTGGAATTTAAACTCTGAACTACAAACTGGAACATTTTTTTTAAGTAATGTTTCTGCAGCAATGGGAGATGATTTTAGCGACTTGGTCGTCGATACGGGAATGTCAGTGAAAAAATTTTCAAATTCTGTGGCGACTTGCGAATCTAATGTTATTATTTTATCATCAATAGTGAGGGTGTAATCACTATTTCGGTTGCAAGACCTTCCCGTTTCGCTTTTTATAATATCCCAAGTCGTTTTAATTACATTACTACTATTTTTAATTTTAGAACTCAAGTAGCGAGTATAGAATATTTTGAAAAAATCATTATAATGTTTATTAGGGTCCTCATTAGTTAACAAACAGGGCATTTTATTTAAGAGTTTAGTTTTGAATGCTTCCAGGCGATATTTAGTTTTTGGATTTACAGTGATATTCTTTTTTAACATTTTATTGACTTTTTTTGGTAAAGTAATTAATTGCCCACAATGATCAGAGTCTATTAAATTAATTATTTTTTTGTGAGTCGGTACAACATCCGTAAAAATATTATCTAAGCAAGTGGCACTAGTAGGAGTTATTCTAGTGGGCTCCATAAATAGGTTTACAAGATTGTATGATTGGAATAAACTAATAATGTTAGAGCTCAAACCAGAATTTTCTAATAAATTAACATTAAAATCACCACAAACAACCCAACTAGCACAAATGGGCTGCATAAGGGCTTTGGAGCGTATCCGATTATTACTTATGGTAATAGACGTAAGCGCTAGAGCGTCCACTACAGACTTAAAGCAGCCGCTTTAGCGCTATTTGGGCGCCATTTTATGCAACCTATAACTTTATTAACGCTATACTAAAGCTCTCATAGCGCTACTTTTGAATGATTTTGAACTACTTTGAACGAATGAATTGATTATAGTTCTTTATTGTATGTCTTCAGTTGACATTACTTGTAATATTTTGGTAAAGTGTTTTCGTCGCCATCATGAAAATAAAACAAAAAAAGTGAAAGTTTATATTCTATATTAGCAAGATATATAAACACACTTAAAACGCTGTCCAGTTTACTGTAGATATATAAGATAATTTTCGAGTAATTTTAACGCGCTTTTATGATATTTCAAAAATTAACAAAAGATATGTGATATTTTTTATTTGTTATACAGAATAAATTTTATTTCCGTATTTTTACGTGTCGATAACTTCTTATTTGCAAGTGGCCGATTGTTTACCGGTACATTTAATGCTCATTTAACTGAAAAACCAATTTATATCAACTCAATTTTGCAAGTGAATTATAAGTTTTCTTAAAAAATCATGGCGTCATTGTAATGTAGTCATAACCTGCAGTTTTAGCTCTAATAACTTCCTTTAGAGAATCATAGCGCTAATTTTCACCCTTCTAACGCTTCCAGTGATTTTTGTTCCCCTAATGCAACTCGCAGCCACAAAAAGCTCCTATTTTCTTGTTTTTGAGGTTATAAGATGTAGTTACGTACTTATTCGTTTAGTATCCATTTTTATTGTTTAGTGTTTAGTGTTTTTAAATGTTTTATGATAGTTACAAAAGCGGCTGTAAAATGGCCAATGGATTGAGCCTGCAAGGAATGACTATTGCTACTAAAGGCTTTAGTTACACTGATGATTTTTTTGTAACTATAGTATGCATAAGAGTTTCTATTATTTCTATAATGAAACTTATAGTAGTATAATAGTGGTTACTATAACTATACAATTTACAATGGAAACCACTGTACAGCTGTGAGTGGCAGAATGACCTTCGTAACTCTCATATAAAGGTGTAAGTGGTAAATGAGTTCTACCGTGGACTACTGTGAAGGCTAGGGTAGTATTTGATTCAGCTTATAGCACCTTAAGTAACTTTTATAGCTATAGACGTTTACGGATGCAGATATGCAACTTTGAACTGTTTTTGAACCCTTAAAGCGCTATTTTACAGCCGAAAGTAACAAAATAGGCTGCAATTTCCACTAATGTGCTCGTTGGGAATGACATATTTACTTGAGTTACAGATTTTATGCAAAACTTCATCCATTACTTTTTCAAAGCAATCGTACAATCCTGAAGGTGGTCTGTACACACTTAATATAATAAACTGCTCCAATTCAATACAGGCTATTTCAATAGATCGTTCAACAGAGAGGCTCACAATATCCATTCGGTTCTTAAATTTAAGATTATTACTTATTAAAATTAAAGAGCCACCATGTATAGCATTTACTCTGCTGAAATAACTACCAACCTGGTAATTATTATAATTGAAAATAAATTGATGGCTTTGAAGCCAATGTTCAGTTAGGCAAAGAATATCAATATTGTTAAAATTAAGAAAAAACTCTACTTCTAAATCTTTGTTTAAAAATCCTTGAATATTTTGATGTACCAGGTTAATAAAATTTATTGATTTTAAAACTATATTTGTGGTGATCCTACAGCTGCATAATAGCTGTCAGTGATATTTAAACAGCTTAGGCTGATTAACAGCTGCACTAAGACCGACAAAACTACCATTAATACGCTTAGAGTGCTATAAAGGTATATTTTCAACGACGCTATTCAGCTTTTAACCTTTTTTAATGCCTTAGCAGTTGTAAGGGCTGTTTAGTGGATGAAATTACGCCAAATGCTGTATAAGAAGGTATTTGTGAACTCCTATTACACTGACTTATTAAAGGGGCACGTGTGAACTATTATAACGTTAATAGCTGTATAATGGATGATTTGTGGCCCACATTACAGCTTATTGCTGAATATGTCTACCGCTAATCAGCCTTTATACTGCCATTGATAGTGTCTGCATAGCAGCTGTTTAAACATTCACTAGATGCCTCACAGCTGCTTAGAGACTCACTAGTGGTGTATCGAATTAACGGCTTTTACTTTATTGTGGTTTACATAAGTACCTTTAATCAGACTTTATCTGAATAGAAGTAACATGTGGTACTGTAATCAGTCAGTGTAACTTGTAACGTTGATAGCAATTATACTGACGTACAAACTATAAATATACTGATTCATTTTTCAACTTTTAAGATGTTTTGTGTATGAATTAGGAATGTATTGCATTAGTTTTTACTTCCTGATAACGTAATAATAACTTTTTATCTTATAATTCTTTTCAAAGCACAAAAAAATGTTTATTCAAGTTCTTATCACGGCTTATTTATATCATAAAACTAATTAAAAACAGAATATTTTCGAGGCGCACTAAAATTTTCTTAGATATATATGTATAATGTCAGTGAAATTACATTCCCAATCATTTTTCTTTTATTAATACCAGGGAATATGAATATTATCCACGTATAATTCACTCCACGAAACAAGTGTTCAATTGGCAGCTACGGGTTATTATATTTGCTTCTATATGTCTGCTACATCAAATATGTTAACTTTTACACTGGCCGCAAGCAGCCTTTCCCGGTTTAAAACATCTATTAAGAGCGTAGATGTGACATATTTACTGAATAAAGAGTAACTTGTGATCTCTTAGTCAGTCGATTTTCAGCGCATAGTACTGTCGTTACCCTTTATAACACTGTTAAATTGCTGCTACACAGCTCCTAAGCAGCTACGTGAACTTAAGGCTGAATAATTTGTTCCCATTTAAGAGTTATAAGAGCTGTGTAAGGCCCTATACAGCCCTTATTCAGCTTTAAGCATGATGGGAATCCGTTATTCGGTTGATAAGCAGCCTCGTGTGCTACTTGGGCAACAGCATATGTTTATCTTTTTGACTGACTATCGCCTTTTTTACGGTAACCAAACTTGATCTAACATAATGCAATATTTGCGAATGTTTTTATAAATCAATATAAAATATTTTTTGTATTCATTCAGTATTTAGTCTTTGCCAGCGGCTAAGCCTGACAGACCGCTGGATGAAAATTGGTGATAGCGATCTTTCTCATGAAGGGGTGGACAGAAGGAGAAGTCTTTGACTAGGTCGTTTTTTTATTATAGATAGGCTCAAGTTTGACCACCATCTCACCTCACCCGATGGCAAGCGATAATATGGTCGAAGACGATAGAACGCTTGCCTAAAAGTAACCTATTCAGTCTTGACTTGAAGAACTCTAGGTTATCAGGAAACACACGACTCCGGTAGAGAATTCCACTCCTTAGCTATAGGCAGAATGAAAGTACTCAGATGGCACATCGCTGTTTGTCTTGTAGTCCGATGATGATGAAACGGGCTTGGTAGAATTAGATTGTGCAATTCCATCGCACACTCCGAAATGTAAGCCTTAAAAAACCGACAGGCTTGCTACTAATCGCCGATGTTCAAGGATCTTGGATGGTTTCTCGATAAACTCGAGCGTGTGAAATTGGTATTTCACAGAACCCGTCCCAGAGATGAGAGCAGCACTCCATATACGATCAAACTTGCTATTGGTACTTGTAACGTTTACTGTTTTATTTTGGTCAAAATTATAATGATAAGATAAATAGATATGGTGAGATTACTTTAGTTAGTCTTTAGTTTCTTTGTGAAATTGTAAGACTGAAGACTGTAGACATTTAGTTTTTTTTTGTTCGGATAAGCCCGCTCTTGACCCCAATCACACCTGATGATCAGCATAAGATGAGGTCTCGATAGAACGAACGAGCCCAGAAGATGCCTGTCCACTTATTTTAAAGACTGACGGGTCGTATGAGGTACACATAAACCGGCAGAAAGCTCCACACAAGCTGAGCGCATAATAAATGTTGAGGAGAACTGAGAAGCACTTAGTACCACGAGACGGTATATCGACCAAATGTGGATGGTAGCTTGCAGTACGTCTGGTAGACCGTTAATGAAAGGGAGATGGAGGGATTAGGTCGTGCAGCTCCTGTACACACACACTCCGAATCTACAATGACTACAATCTGTAGAAGACCGAAAGGCAAGCAACGTTTCGCCGGTGAGCCAGGCTGTGAAGATTGCCTGCTCACTTGTCTGCCTTGTAACCTTGTTGCAAGTTGAAATTTTAGTTACCTTTTTAGGGTTCCGTAGTCAACAAGGAACCCTTATAGTTTCGCCATGTCTGTCTGTCTGTCCGCGGTTTAGCACAAAAACTATTGGTACTAGAAAGTTGTAATTTGGCATGAGTATACACGTTAATGACGCCGAAAAAGTGGTAAAATAAAATAAAATAAAAAAATCAATTATTTAGGGCGCGATGGCGCGTGGGGAGGTACCCCACGCGCCATCGCGCGTGAATACTGAATCATGCTGAATACGCTAATAATAAGCCATCGCTTATTATTAGCGTATTTCATGTATAACTTTGGTGTTTCTATACCGATTTATATGATTCTTTTTTATGGAATAGTTTTTTTTTTTTTTTTTTTAATCTATATTTATTTAGAGGCTTTTACCTAACAAAGGTACGTCAGCCTCATCATACCCTAATCTAATTAATTATTATACTTAATGATACTACTATTAAAATACATATATTATTGAGTAAAGCTTTGGTTTCCTAGGAAAGCGGCGCCGTCATATAGCGGCCGTAATATTACGGACGCAAAAAAGCGGCCGTCTTTACGGTGACGATATGTGGAAAGTTCCACGGCCGTTTTTTCACACTGTCAGTCATTTTTTTAAAGCAAACGTCAAACGAAAAGTATCCAAGATACGTTCGAGCCCAAACGAATCCTATTCAAATACGAGAAACATTGAAAAAATACTTCAATGGACCAGGGGCTATTGAGTGGCAACATAATTATGCGACACAACATTAGGCTGTTCTTAAATAAGATAAATGTAGCTAATTAAGTACTGTAATGTGAAATGAAAATAGATAATTATAAACTTTTTGTAACTTGTATATACTTGCTAACCTGTTTTATTTAATATTTCTCCAATTTCACGCCACCAATTCTGTTTCAATTGACTTTTTCTGTATTCTTTACCTTTTATATTATAAATAGCTTCATGGTTACGTACGAAATCTATTAAAATTTCGTCATCCTCGCTGCTCCAAGAGTTGGAACTCATTTTATACGTTGTTCCGGTAAAAGAAAACACAAATACGTATTAAAATAGCTTCACCGCTATCAATGAAACGTTCACGAAACCATCTGACACCGTCAAGACGGCCGTCATGCAAATGACGGCACCGCTTTTTGACGTTACGGTGTCAGTTACCGTTCTCTAGGAAACCGCGCCATTTTGTTTACATAGACAACGTTCTAGTGACGTCATTCACCGCTGTATTACGGCCGCTATATGACGGCACCGCTTTCCTAGGAAACCAAAGCTTAAGCGAGGGAGTTAGTGCTGCAGCAACCATATCATAAATAAGTTTCGCTTCTCCTGAATTAGGTGTAGATAATATTCTAATGAAAGCACCAACATCATACACATTAACTTTTAACTCTCGCATCACTATCTCCCTCTCTCGTCTGTTCTTTTCACATTCCACGAGCAAATGTTGAACATCTTCGATTTTATTACACATTTGGCAATTAGGGGAATCGACTTTTTTCATTAGGTATCCAAATTTCCTGGATGGTATATGACCGGAACGCAATCTATGTGCCATAACAACATACGACCTCTTTGTATGACATTCAGCGAACCAAGGGATTCGAGGAGGCTCACTTTGCATAGTCCTATACCATATGCCTTTTTCTTTAGACTTCCTGTCGAAATACTCTTTGAAACGATTATAGCATATGTTCTTGTAATAACTAAGTATTTCTGTGTAGAACGGGGCAATATCCATTTCCAGTCCATCCAAAATAGCTTTTTTTGCAAACATGTCAGCCTTCTCGTTTCCATGTATACCAATATGAGATGGAATCCATTGCAACCTCAAATTAATATCACTAAGTTCATAAAACAGTCTAAGAATCACATAAGCTATCGGTATACCTCTGCAACCAGAGGCGCATCGAGCTAAATGCATTAAAGCACTTTTGCTATCCGTGAATATAACAATGTTTTGATTCACAGAATCGTTCGCAAAGTCCTGACAAATTATGTTCTCTAGCGCTTTTGAGATTGCAACGAGTTCCATCGTCATTACAGATACGTTTTTATCGATAGATTTGAATAAGGCCGAAGTTCCATCACTCAAACTATAATAAGCGGCACCACATCCACTTTTGCTCTTAGACCCATCAGTAAAATACATTTTCCATCCTTGGTACTTTTCATTAAGTTCTTTGATAACATCGAATTTAAGTGATGTAACCTCGTGGCTGCGTTTTGCTACTTTGACACAGTCTAAATTGCTATTAATTTTATTCCGTATGTTTATACCTGTCACCCATTTCTCCAGTGAGTACATATCTAAAATACTTGAACAATGTATATTACGGAGTTTACACTCATTGTATACGGTCACAAGCAGTGGTTTTTTCTTATTGTTCCAGTATGTTGAGACTGAAAAACCATTCAACTCATCTATCAATTTAATAGTAACATTGTTTGAACCTGACATACTTTTTATACAGAACTTGTAAGCTAAGTATAATCTCCTAACGTACAAAGGAGGAATACACATTTCAGCTTCCATTACGTGTATTGGAGAGCTTTTTATAAAACCACCTATACTCCTCAAATACTGGTTCTGAATTTTGTCCAGTTTACTTAAATGACTCTTTGCACTATTATCATAGAGAAAACAACCGAAGTCAATCCTACTGCGTACCAATGAAATATACAAAGATCTCAAATGTTTCGGATGGATTCCCCAAGTCGGTCCAGCCAAAACTTTAAATAAATTTAAGAACTTAGCCGTCTTTTCCTGTATTTCATTAATATGCCTTTTCCATAGAAGTGACCTATCTAACCAGATACCTAAGTGTTTCACACAATCTACTGAGGAAATTGGTAAGTTATTAATTGTAAGTTTCAATTGTCGTTCTCTTCTACCTCTACTAAAAAGACACATCTTTGATTTGTTTGGAGACATTTCTAGACCCATTTCATTCAGCATCACAACCATAGAGTTAAGAGCAACTTGCACATTCGATTCCGCGTGGTTTAAATCTTTATGGCTGAGGTAAAATACGAAATCATCCGCGTACTGTGAAATAATTACAGAATGAATTTGTTGGCAAATTATTGATGTAATAATATTAAAGAGTAGCGGTGATATTGGGTCGCCCTGTGCCAATCCCCTGCTTGCTCGTCTAACATCAACGATTCGTCCATCGCTACTACTTCTTATCATCAAATTTCGCTCTAATAGGAATGAATTTAAATAACTACAAACTTTTGAGCCAATTCCCAAATCATCCAATGTCTGAACTAACTTTTCTACTAAAACATTGTTATAAGCATTTGTAATGTCCAGAAAGCAAGCCAATGTAGGATTATTTCTAGTGAAACCCAATTGAATATAAGTTGTTAATCTTGAAATGGAATCTAAACAAGATTGAGCTCTCCTAAAACCAACCGTGTAAGGTGACAAAATTGAATGTTTTTCAATAAACCACTCTATTCTTTTACCGATCATATTATGGAATATCTTACAGACACAGGATATAAGGGATATCGGCCTAAGTTGAGTCTCCGTATTTGTGTTGTACCCAGCTTTAGAAATAGCAATAACTGATATCGCACGCCATTGTTTTGGGATATCTCCAGTTCTGTAAATGTCATTAAATACCCGGAGGAGAAAATCCTTGGCCTCACACGGAAGATTATAAATCATAGAGTAAGTTATTCCATCATTACCCGGAGCAGTATCCTTCTTTTTTAAACTGTTCTCAAATTCTTCTATTGTAAATGCTGACTCTATTAAAGCGTTCTGTGATTTAAATATTGGTGGTGCATTTATCACTGAATCCGGTGTGAGTGAATATAATAAACCTTTTAGTTTTTCCTCCGACACACTAAATTTAGCTTGACGATAACCTTTAAGCCATCTCATCTTTCGCCACATATCAGAAACTGAAGAAGTTTCATCTATGCTACTACAAAACTTTTTCCAGCTGCTATCTCTGGCTTTCATTATTAAATTATGTGCATATGCTCCTTTTTCTTCTAACCTTTTTAGATTGTCAGGAGTAGGATTTCTTCTGAATTTGGCTAAAGCCAACCTTCGTTCAGCCACTGCTCTAGATAATGATGAATCCCAATACTCTTTAGGCTTAAAATTCCTTAAAGGACTAGTACATATTTTAATTATAGGTATATGTTTATTCGCTGCCATATTAACTTGTTCTACGAAATAGTCATATAATGCCTGAATATTATTGTTTATGTCAACTACTCGAGAAAAGGACTCTGTAAGCTCATGACGATATGTTTCCCATTTTGCTTTTTTGAAGTTTCGTTTTTTATTATACTCCATGTTTTGTTGAAAATTCATCGAAATCTTAATGACGAGGTGATCGCTACCTAAATTTTCATTCATTACAACCCAATTAAATTTAATAGCGATATCAGATGATGATAGTGTGATGTCCGGTGATGACCTTTGTATATTCCCATTAACTAATTTGATCCGGGTTGCCTCTCCATTATTTAATGACACAAAGCTGTGTTCCAAAGATGAGTCCAATATTTGAGTTCCACGCTGATCCGTTTTATAAGACCAGTTAGGATGGTGACCGTTAAAGTCACCTGCAACTAATGATTTTTTAGGCACTAACGAGAAAATATTGTCCCAATCTGATGATGTTGTACGCACTGAAGGTGGACAGTAAATAGATACAACATATTCCAAACTCTTACAATTAAGTATTTTCATACATATAACCTCTATACCTACATTACTTAAACTAATTGGGTATACTTGCGCCTGTATAGATTTATGGATAATTATTGCCACACCACCGTAAGAATCGTCTCTGTCTTTTCTATATATATTATAACCTCTTATACTAAAACGAACGTCTGGATTAAGCCAAGTTTCACTTAAAATAGCAATATGTATTTTTTCCTGTCTAAGTAAAGCGTCGAAACTGGTTGATTTTGGCTTTAAACTTTGACTATTCCATTGTAGAATATTGATCAACGTGTCTTTGCGATAATTATCCATTGAATGATTTTAATAGGGTCATATTCATCTAAATTGTACATGTTACGAAACGGAAACGAAACGGAAAGTAACGAAAATAACGAAACGGAACATAAGGGCTTGGGCACAGTCACAATCATAGATAATAAGAAAAATAGAGGATCTGAAATATGGTCACGTGATTTGAAGCCAAGTGTACATCAAAGATGGCGAAGCTCCGCCCACATAGTGTTGTACCTGTTTTGTCGATATTGACAATTTGTATGTAATATAAAATAATGATTTATCGTTTAGTTTACGTTCAACTCGGAACAGGGAAATTAAAATATATATATATCATTATAAGTGATGGTGAAGTATCTTCACAATCTTAATATATACATAATCTTACTCTTACTAATATTAGGTATCCGTTGTGTGAAATGTCCAAGGATATTATTATTATGTGTGGATGTATGGATTTTTGTTACTAAAGCACGCTGCGATCTGGATGATATGTTACTTTTTATCCCGATTTTACTTTCCCGTGGGATAATTTTCAAACAGGCTCGCGGGCGAAGCCGCTGCCAGAAGCTAGTCTGTACTAATAGAAATAATATTATAAAGAGGAAAAGTATGTATTTTTGTATGTAACGAATAGGCTCCGAAACTACTGGACCGATTCTAAGAATTCTTTCATCAATAAAAAAATTACACTATTTAGGAGCCACGCTACAACCAATAATAGCCGAGCAGCGGTTGAAATCGCGCCATAACAGCTAGAGTATTATAAATGCGAACATTGTATGTAACACTTTCATGCAAAAATGGCAGAACGGATTTGGATGAAATTTGTCACAGGGATACATTATAATATGGAATAATAGGATACTTTATCCCGGTATAACATTCCCGTGGCATAATCTGCCAATTCTACGCGGGCGAACCGCATCATACTATAATTATGAAAAACTATTTCCACGCAACTTCGGTCACTGGGAGCGGTAGTGTACATACTTTCAGACTTCCTCTTAAATTCTAAATCTATCCTACTTAGTTGTACCAAAGTGTTTACAAACTAAAGATGTTACAACTACCACCAGTAGCAGAGATGGATTCTCAGGGTGTTGCATTCTTATTTTATAAGTCCCTTTATTCGCTGTTTACATTAAGATTTCAATCAAAAGAATTGTACCGTATTATAAACTATTAATCACGCGGGGCTTCGCTCCCGTGGATTCTATCACGGTAAAAACATAACTCTCCGTTTTTGCAGTCGCGTAAAAAGTAGCCTATAACCTTCCTCAAGCTTCAAGCTACTTCCATACCAAATTGCATCCAAATCCACCCAGTACTTTCGAAGATTATCGCGTTCAAGCAAACAAACAAACAAACTTTTCCGCTTTATAATATTAGTATAGATTGAGCTGTACAAAGAATTTTCCTGTAATAAAAGGACACTTTAAATAAAAATATTCAAAGATAACTTCATTGTACATTCTAAAGTGAGTACTTTATTAAAAATCTGACCCTTCCAGAGAATGTTGGCTAAAGAAAGGAACGTTGTATTTAAATCATGTAGTCTGAACTAATTTTGTATAAAGCCCCGACAGCTAAAAATAAAACACAGTTATACCATCAAAATCCGTGCGTTTCACAGTACTCCGAATCCCACGAATTTGTACGCTGGAACAAGGGTAGGTGAGAGAGTGCATAATAATTAATAAATAAAAATACGTTTTACAAATTAAAATAATTTATTCGTGACGAAATAATATTAGTTTTGTCAAAAAATTTCTTTTTGATACATGTTCGTCATGTTTTTTGCCATAATATTTGTATCTTAAATCTAAATATGCAATAATAACTGACTTTATTAGTAGTAACTTATGGAAACTGTCATGTTCGCTGTTGGTGTTAAAAATTCTTTCGTTTTCAAAATGCTCCATTAAAAATTTATATATGTAAATATAGTACTTCTCAGGATTTTCTTTATAAATTAAATTTTTTTTCACAATTTTCTCAGTCATTTTTACAATTTTAACTAAAGTTGGAGACGGATATGTTAAGCCACCTTTTGATTTTTTTTCAATTAGGCTTTGTTCGTACTGATTCTTTGAACCGTGTAACAGTCCAACGCACACATCACATTTTAAGGTTTTGGTTAACTTCCTAGCAATAAAGCCTGCTATGTACATGACGACCTGTTCCGTGTATTCACTCTGTGTAATATCAAGGTGATCCAGGTACTCCTCATACAGCGTACTGTCATCTTCTTCAATTAAAATATTGCGGTCCGTTAATTTATTAATATTTTTCACAGGATCATCTGTACTAGGACAATTCAAAATTGATATTTGTTCAAGAGGTATACAGTTCCCAATACCGTGGTCTCTTATTTCAGCACGAATTAACAGTCGTTTATAGGCTGCCTTAAATTGTACGGCATTGGGATTATTGTTGTATCCACCTCTTGAACGAACAGCAGAAAAAAAAAAGTTCCAGGTGATCCTGTGAAATTTTATAGAAAGGCAAGTATTTTATATGTTGCTTCTCTATGACCAATGATTGGTATAAATTGAGTGCACTGGACATGTTTACGAGCATACCAATAAAGCCTGTCTTTCGACGAGAAGTAAGAATTGACTGCCCTGATTCCAACTTTAGTTTTTTTATATATATTTTTGTTTCATGGAACATTTTAATCGCATCTCCATAATTTTTACAAAATAAGGCCTTCTTCCAGCCTGGTGGCCGAAGAGATCGGCTATTAAGGCAATCGAACAAATTATTGAATATTCTTATGAAATTTGCTGTCGGATGACAGCCTTGAAATTGAGGCAATCCTAATTTGCTCTCGCAAAATTCAAGTGCGTTGACTTGCCACTGAGTTGCTAAACAACTGAGTAGCAAGCCGCACTTTCATTTTTTGAGTGCCAAACTCGATGTGAGCTTTGCTCAGTTTGGTGGCTAAATGTAGCCCTTCGTTCTCTTGTAAATCAAGAAGCAATTTAACAAATTTAAAGTCAATTTTATTTTCTTGATAATCTACTAATGTTCCTAAATCACCAAATGCGTTTCTGATTAATTTGATGGCATGACAGGGATCTATAAAAGCACAAACTTTTTGTTTCCCGACATTAAATTCAGTTATATTTTGATTTTTGAGCAAATCGCAACCAAGCTCCTGGTACATGGCAAAATTTGCAGCTGGCCCGTCACATGTTAGTGCAACTACGTTCACGCCAGCTGCCTCCACCATTTCAATGCAAATAGTAACTAAATGGGCCTTTTGCTCTCCCTTTAGCGAATTTATCAAAAAATATCCTACAGGGAGCTTCCACGCTTCGTTTAGAGCTGTGAGCAGCATCACAAAGCATTCAGTGGCTTCTTCTGTTGAATCGTTTTCTCCGGTTATCCCCGTATTAACTCTGCCATAAAACTTCTTTGCTGCATTGTCCCAATATAGACCTCTTCTTATAGCCATCTCGTCAATTACAAGAGTGCAGAGGATCGGTCTAGAGCTATTTTGGGCCTTTATTTTCAGAGTTTTGAAAGCTTCGGCTGTAAACCCTGGTTCTGCATCTACATGCTGGTACCATTTTGACAGTGTCCGAGGATGAGGTAAACAATTCCGATATGTTGTCCGCACGAACCGATAAGCTTTTGGCGACATAAAGTTTAATGTCAGTGCAAATTTACGTAGATCATCACCGTATGATCGCGGACAAGACTCACCTCTGTGTTTTGAAATTTGTCTCGAAAGAAACTCAGGAGAGCCAGCGCATTCTTCCAATAGAATAGCACCTTCGTGAGGAATGAAATTTTGTTTTTTTAGCTCGCCTATTATGTTTTGAAAAGTGTGTACTTTACGTTTCAGCCTTCGGCACTTCTGATTCACCACTTTTATTTTCTTCCTTTGTATTTGAATTTTTTCTTTTAATGATTGCATTTTAAATTTTGTTTCATCTGCAATAACCTGGAAGAAACAAAAAAAAATATATATATATAGTATACGTATTTTAGCAGTAAATTATAGGAGAGTGAGGAACTTATTTTGAGGGTTTAAAAAATATATAAATCTATACTTTAATATTATAAAGCGGAACAGTTTGTTTGTTTGAACGCGCTAATCTTCGAAAGTACTGGGTGGATTTGGATGCAATTTAGTATGGAAGTAGCTTGAAGCTTGAGGAAGGTTATAGGCTACTTTTTACGCGACTGCAAAAAAGGAGAGTTATGTTTTTACTGTGATAGAATCCACGGGAGCGAAGCCCCGCGTGAGTACTAGTTATTTATAAAAAAAAAACGTTATAGCGAATGTTCTTACACTAGAATAAAATTATTATTATTATATTTATTCGCTATTAGAGAAGTAATTTTTTAAAATCTCATGATTCTTTTGAGTTCTACATTCGAACTGTCAGGCCATTTTGTTGGTATCATAGTTTTCTTATGAGTAATGAATGAAAATAAAAACTAACCATGGACATCTCTTCTGTATTTCCCGGTAAATTTATGTCACTGGTAGATTGCACCTGTTCCGAGTGGATGGGATTATCTACATCCATTGGAATATGCTGAAATAAAAAATGTTTTATACAGTTGTCTAAAGTACAAATATAAAGAAGAAAGATTTAATTTTGTATGTTACGATTTAATTAAAAAACTACGGAACTAATTTCAAATACTCTTTCATCAGTAGAAAGCTGTATAAGTCCTGAATAACATAGGCTATAAGCAGAGGGCGAGCGAGGCACTGGCAATAGCTAGTACAATACAATTTTTTAAGAACATGTTCTGATGATTCTTTCAAGTCACAAACTATTCTGTTTTTAGTATTTGTTGTTAAAGCGGCAACAGAAATACATCATCTGTGAAAATTTCAGCTTTCTAGCTATCACGTTCACGGTCACAGACAGACATCCAGACAGACGAACAGCCGAGTCTTAGTAATAGGGATCCGTTTTTTACCCTAAAAACTGATCAAAGCTCGGTGGTCAAGGTATTGGAGCCATTATGTTGATATATGTCTTGTTACGTACAGAGTATGAAAATACCAACCATGGACATCTCTCCTGTCATCTCTTCTGTATTTCCAGATAAATATCTTATTGTTTGTTCTGTGTGGACGGGATTTACTATATTTAAATCGATCGGAATAAGCTGGAAGTTAAAAAAGTGGTTTTTAAATTTAAAAAAATCTAGTGCAAGTTGATTTAAAAGTTATAAAAATGAAAATGTGGGCGTAAAATAATACAATTTATCTATCGTTTAGAATCCTACGAAAGTTAATAAATTTCCTAGGAAATTTCTTAGGTAATTTATAAACTTGCGGATCTGATTATTTTCGGGTGACATATTTATATAGCACGGAATTGCTACTAAACATTTGCCTGGTAACATTTAATAAAACATTTTGAAATATGTAAAATTAAAACAAAAATGCGATATAGATAATACAAATTACTACTTGATTGATTGCACTGAAGATGAAAAATAGTAAACAGAAATTGATATTTATGTGTAGGGGAATACGATGTTTCTCCAAAAATTTGTGCATACTACACTAAATTCAATACAAAAAAAAATAACAAAAAGATACTAACCGGATAAATAGTGGGAGCTGCATCATCTGTAACTGGAATCACATTCCTGTTTACACCACTTGTTGATTGGACTCTCGATTGCACTGAAGATGAAGTAGTAAACTAAGAGAAACGAGAAAAAATAAATATTAATATTTGGAAGGGTTCATTGATCAGTGGTGTTCACTTGCTTGAGCACTCATATCACTCTGTGAAATATGTTTCAAAAACCCTGCTAAATTGATAGAAAATATTTTGAAACAAACAACACATTCCTAAACCAAATCATTTCAAGGCCTGTAACATCAATAAACATGCACTAGCCACATGATCGATTAGTACTAACTCAATTTCTGTAAAAGATCTGAATGCCAGCAGCATACATATTTATAGATATTGGACTTCTTCAAAAACTTTTGCCGGATAAAGTATGTAAATTATAAACAGAAAAGATACTTACTGGGAAAAGAGTGGGAACTACGTCATCTTTAAGTCGAATAATATTCAATGTTCTGTTCACACACTCGTCTTCAAAATGTTTGGAGCATATTATTATTATTGCTGCAGGTTTTATATTTTCCTTGCCAATTTTTTCCATCCACAATTTCTTAAGGCCTTCCTTTTTGGGGAATCTAAAATCAATTTTAAACATCATTATTGTGCCAATTAAACAATCTGAACCATTACGAATACATAAATAATAATATTGAAGTCGTATGTTTCAGAACGTCAATTAACACTAACGTATTACTTAAATAAAAGGCTCAGAATCAATATTTTGTTTAAATACAGTTTTATATGCCGTACAACTTCGTTAATCAGATATGTATATCAATATTATTCATAAAATTTATATCGATAACTGTATAAAACGAAGAGCAACACTACGTATATATGTAAACAATAAACATTTTTACTTGTTCAATTATATGTGATAAAAGTCTTATGAAATTCTACATGACAGCAGAAAACATGACTTAGAACTCATAATAAACACATACACTGTAATTCACACGACAATTGTACATGAATAACAAAGAAAATTACAACTAACCTAAAAAATGACAATCCTTCTTCATTTTTACGAGAATTTGAATTACACCCCTTGATGCAACACTTCCTCATGATAGTTCTGCTCAGATACACTTCACAGATCAATAGAAAGCTTATTAAAATCGACGCAGTCCACTGTAACACTGAAAACTTATTCCAAACACCGTATTTTTGACAGCTGATCTACCACAAAACGAGCGAAATAAGTGTCCCAATTTAATGGCGGTGGTGCTTCAAGGCGGAGCTTGGTGACGTCATGAAAAATGTTACCAGAAATTGAAGTTTATGATTTATGCTTACCTCTTTTTACATTTGAAAGTTATGATGTGTAAGAATGAGACAGATATATTTTTATTGACAAGGTTCATGTTTGCATGATATTTGTATAACCAAAATTGTATATGCAACTAACTACTAATCCTCTACATCTATTTTATCTATGGTCACAATCGACATAATAAGAAAAATAAGTGTCATTAGTTAGTGGTTATTACAAATAAAATATTCAGCAGTAATTAATAATTATATTCTGTTTTATTTCGGTTTAAAGTCACAAACTTCACATAAAAATTAGGGAAACAAAACAAACCACATTATTCTAGAAATATTATCAAAAAAGACAGTCTTAAAAAAATAAGAAAATCAAATAACATGTACTATAGTTTAAAGTCAGAAAATAAACATAAAAATTAGGTTATAAAGTCACTTACGGGATATCTTCCGTGATTATTGTTTATTTTGAGCTCCCGATATTCAGTCAACCCGCGATCATGGCGCTTGTAACAGCGTCGAAATATCGGGAGCTCAAAATAAAAAATAATCACGGAAGATATTCCGTAAGTGACAATATAACTGCAGTTATAAACCGTGAAAGTTTAAAACAGTGTATAAAAATTTGGTAAAAACAAAATAAACCTTAATCATTCTCTAAATATTATCAAAATAAGACAGTTAAAAGAAAAATAGGAAAATGAAATACTATGTACTAAAACAACATAAAATTTAGGGAAACAAAACAAACCATATTATTCTCTAAATATTATCAAAATAAGACACAGTCTTAAAAAAATAAGAAAATCAAATAACATGTAATATAGTTTAAAGTCAGAAACTTAACATAAAAATTAGGGAAACAAAATAAACCATATTATTCTCTAAATATCATCAAAATATCATAATCAGTCTTAAAAAAAGTAAGAAAATCAAATAACATGTATGTACTATAATTATGTTAGCTGAATAAAGAAATGTTATATGTAACAGACATGGCATATGTATTCTTTTTCCGCGATTTCTGCGAATGGACGACCTTTATGCACTGTACACTTCAGGTGGAACCACCTCGGACATTTGTCACACCCAATATTTTTAAGATCGTCTTCTTCAACGTCACTGATGAGATCCTCCTCGCAGCCTACACATTGTATGCGCGATTGCGTAGCTGTAACTTTGGAAGTCTTCTTATTTTTTGTTTTGACTTTCACTGGAATCATTGTACTAGTAATTTCTTTACGATCTTCCATATTTTTTTCTTCTAATAATGGATAAAGATCCTCTTCCTCCCATGGGCTGTCATGTGATTCGGCATAAACAATATCAATTTCTGTGTCTGCATCTGAACCAGATGAAATTGAAAGCCTTGGTCTTTTACGACTATTGTTTTTGGTCCTTTTAGTTTTTGTATGGCTGAGTATAATATTCTTGACTAATTTGTGTTCCTTCAGATCATAACATTCACACAATCCTTGGTCTTCTCCACAAAAACAACTTATGTCTCGATATTTTATGACATTTGTGTTATCGGGAGATGCTATCACTTGATGGACTTGCATTGTGCCTTTTAAAGCCAAAATACTCATGTTAACATCATTGATAATCTTTTGTTGCAAATGCACTTCTTCTTCTGAAATGTAAAATAACTTGATTTTTGTTTTATCAGACAAAAACTTAAATGCTTCTTCAGCATGCGTTATGTCAATACCATAAGCCACATTCTGATCTAATTGTCTTTTTATTGCACCCCCTATTCCGTCAGCGGCGCCCTTTCCGTGCGAAGCTTCAAAAAAATTCCATGTTAAGTATCGAAACTGAAATTCATTTAATTTACGTGTTATGAGAAAAAAGTTCTTTTTTTGTTTGTATTGCGTGCAGGGTCCGTCAGTAAAAAAGTGCAACACATTGATTTGAGGTAACTCTTTCCTTATAAATTCGATTACAGGCTGCAAATGTGCCCAAATAGCGCCCGGATCATGATCTGTGTTCGGGGAGAGAGAACAAAACGAAATTTTGGCAGATTGGGTGTAGATTACTCCAGTATGTAGCGAGACTTGATTTCTTGAAGCCCCAAAGTGCATACTTTGAATTTCTTCATGGTATTTAGCTGAATAATTCTCCGAAAAATCGCATATTATAGCGGCTTCGTTGAATTTCAAATTGTCTTTACAAGTCCTAAATTGGGATTGTTGGTGGCGATTGTTAAAATAGTGCTGTCTAAAATTTTTGAATTCGAGCTGAAAATCTGCCAAAAGGTCATTGACGACCCCAGTCTTAATTGCTTTTGAGTATTTTTTGGTGACCATTGTTGTAGAGGATCCGTCTGAGAGATTCTTTTTAATATATTCATGTTTTTTAAGCTCCCACTCCAGCCATGAAATAGTATCATTACCAATCTCTGCTACTGATGTATCAATGTCTTTCTCTCTACATTTAGAGCATTTTCCATACATACACTCTTTAGAGTTTGTATCACAAGCGATTTCCATTATAAGATCGTCCAGGTTTACTGTCTTAATCATTCCCAACTTCTTTAACTTTAGAACCTTCATAGAAATATTACTATGGCGGACGCAAGCACATGTGTCCCTTTCGTTAATTTTTGGTGTTACAACATAAAATGGACGGTATCTTATAAAGGTGGTATATGAAGCCTTTCCTCCTGATGCACGATACGTTTTGTGTGCATTAAGCATTGAGTCAAGTAGGTACCTTTTTTGTTTTTTTATGGATTTTCTCGTCAAACATTCTTTTTTCCCAGACGTTGCTCGACTGATATCGTCACGGCAAAAGAAATCTTCTATTTCCTTTGAAATTTTATTTCTCCTGTTCTTCATTACTTTTACATTTCTTACTCTTCCTTTTAATCCGATTTTCAGTGAAAGTTTAGAAGCTACTTTATATTTTTTACATATTTCATTCCGAACAACATTTTTCAAAGCCGTTTTCGAAGCGTTTGATTGCGAAGCGTATTCATGTTGTAATGACTTTGATAAAACATTTAAATGAAAAATTTCTTTTTTTATTGTTTCCCTGTTTTCTGGAGTAGTCATGATCTGGTTGAACATAGTTTCTGTTTTCTTTCTAGGTGTTATTGTATTTTCAGTAAAAAAAGCTGTATCCAGAATGTTTTCATTTTCAACAAAAGTGGGTGCAATATTTTCCTTTTCCTCGTTTTTCTTTTTTAATCTATAATTTTGTTGTCTCAATCTATTATTACTTTTTTTTAGGTTCAGAATATATACCTTCAAGCTACGATTTTCCATAGCTAATTGAATATTTCTTCGTTTGAGTAATGTGTAGTTTTTATTGGAAGCTTTTCGTTTTTGTATTGGGCTAATGTTCTTTTTTCTTTTTTCCTCCCTCCATTTCTGTCTTTGTATAACTTGTCGCTCCTTGCTGAGGTCTTTAATTTTTTTTTTATTTTGTTTCACCCTCTCTAAATGCTTAACTCGGAGTTCTTCGTATCGCTCCGAGTTTTTAAGTTTTTCGCGGTAACGCTTTTGCCACTCAGCGTTCGTTAGCGGCATCTAAAATAAAACAGGTACATCAACTTAAATACATACCTACCTTAAAATATTGTTTTGTGTTAATCCAGACTATATACTATACTAAAGGCCTCCCTCCATTCCTACAAAAACATTACTCTACTTTTTTGGACGATCGGCTAGTAAGAGCAGTGTGATCACCGCCTTTTCCATTTCGTTGCGTAACGAAACGTAACTAAACCGACAATAACAAAACTAAGTAAACATAACCTAAATTCTTGAATAAACATTCGCAAACACCCTTACAAGTACATATAAAGCGTAATTTTATCTGTGCACTACAAAAACAAATAAATATTATCATAATTACAAAGTTTTCTTACCTTAATCATAGAATTTTCGTAACTAAACCGAAAATAAAATTCTCAAAAATTGTCGTGACCAACTATTATGACAAGACGCTGCAAAATGGCGGACTGTCTATGGTTCATACTTTGACACATCAGTATTGTCAACATAAAAAAGATAAACAGTTTGTTTTCGATGACCAAATAACGTGCGCATTGTGTAACGAAACGAAATGTAACTAAACGGAAAATAAATCTGTTACAAGAATTCAAAATTTATTTTCTATTAAATATTATATACGATATTAATAAGTTATTAATAAATCAATAGCTATGCTATAATATTATCAAAAAAAATATATTAAAGGATACCACTACAAACGGCAGCCCTGTAATAAAGCATAAGTTAATTGGCCATAGTATTGTTACATAATAAATGTGTATGGTGAAATAATCTTATATTTTATTAAATTAATATTTTAACATTTTATTTGTTTAAAAGTTGTCTATATTTGATGTTCTAGATATCAAAGAACACCCGGTTGTACATAATTTTAACTAAAATTTGATATTTTCATTTGTTTTCATTGCACAAAATCATAAAAAAGAACTGTGACATTTGAAAATTACAAATGTACAATTAAAATGAATATGACCCAATAGCCATTGACATAAATTTCCTCCAATCAAAAAATCCTTAATAAATACCTTACATTCTTCAAATATTACTTTCAACACTGACATTATTATTTCTTCAAATCCTTTTTCTGAATAAATCATTTCTTTAATTTTTAAAAATATTTCCACAAATCTGAATTTTCTTTTCGTCTTCTTTTCAGCTTCTTTTTTTTCCGATTGTCCTTTTTCCTGACTACTTTCAGTTATCTCATCTTCCATAAAAACGGTTTCGCACTCTGATTCCATAGATCTAGTTTGGTTTTCTCGTCTGTCTTTATATTTATTTTGCTTCTTAGTCTTGTCCGCCTTTTGTTTTTGTAGTTGACTGTTGCCTAAAATTTCTGTTTGAATGAATGTACTTTCATTAGTCAAGATTTCTTGTGCAGTAACTGTCGATTTCACAGCACTACTGTAAGTTTTCTCCAAAGTTATTTGACTCTCCGCCATCCTTTCAACAGAATCCTCAATTGCTGCACCCATATTATCTTTATTGTTTTTCTTTAGATATACTTCTAGGGCTTTTCTATAGGATATATTTTCTACAATCATTAGAGTTCGAATCTCTTTTTCTTTTAGGAAAGCAGGGCATGTTTTATCAAGTGCTATGTGAGGCCCTTTGCAATTAGGACATACAATTCTGTCTGTTTCACAATTCTCATGCTCTTTGCTGCATTTAGGACACAGAATCTTTTTAGTAGGGCAGAATTTCTTTATATGACCGAATTTCCAACAGTTCGAGCATTGAGAGACAGGAAATTCATATCGTTTAACTCTAAAACGGCATCCATAAGCAAGAATAAATTCTGGAGTTTTAGGGCTATCAAAACACACACGCACAGTTTCACTATCCACCCACTCCCTGTCCTGACTGATACGCCTTAATCTTCTAACTGATAATATTTTGCATTTAGTTTCTAATGACTAATATCTCTGACTCACTCAATTCCAAGTCTACACCCTTAATTATTCCATAAGATAAGTCAAGTTGGTTAACAAATTGAATTCTTGCTCCTAATTCAACTAACTTCTGACATTTGATTAACTTTTCTCCATCTTCTTTCTTAGCAATATGTATAAAAACTTTGTAGGGACTCTTATAATTTATTCTCAATATGTTTTGGATATTTTCAGTTTTTAATAATTTTGCTAATGCCATTTGTTTGGGCAACACTTTTAAGGACGTTAAGCTTATCTTATATGTGTCATTCAAATTTTCTTCTCTTATCTCCTTCCTCGATTGGCCTTCAATTCCAGACTCACCCCTTAAAAAGCGCTTAGGTCGCCTTCTGATAACAGTAAGAAAACCATCATCGCTGCAGCTTTCATCACTATTTTCCCTGACCCTTTTCCCCGCAATTCTTCCACTATTCACTTCACAATCGTCCTGGTTACTACTATTACTCGGTTCATCCTCAAAATGAATCGGAGTAGTAATAGAATCACCGGTATCCGCGTTATTTTCATCACTTTTTTCTTCCATTCTTATTTATGTGGGCTCTTCGAAAAAACTTTGACTAACACGATACGGAGACTTTGGCGACTCACGCGCGTATTTTGCAGCTCACAATGATGCAGAAAACTATTTTTAATTATTAATTTTCACCACGAATTACAACAAAGCGAATATTGTTATTTTCGTTGCCATGGCAACTGTATGGAATAGTTAATAATGTTAACTTTTTCAATTAGGGGTGACTGAGACTGTTATAAACGTAAGAGTAGACAAATATTATAATCAGAAAGCTTCGAACTGCTAAGCTATCGGGAGTTACACGTGTTATTGTGAGTCAACCATAAAAGATAGACATATGGGTGCTGTCGTGGGATATTTTTTATATAATTTTAAGGAGAACATTTCCATCATGAAATGATTTCTGTGTAGCTTTAACCATTAAGGTTGCACACGCGACGGAAGCTTAAAAAATGGAATAACTTCTCCCGTTTTCCCAACATTTCCCTTCACTGCTCTGCTCCTATTGATTGTAGCGTGATGAAAAGTATACTATAACCAGCTCAGGAGTATGAAAAATAATTGTACCAAGTTTCGTTAAAATCCGTCGACTAGTTTTTGTTTCTATAACGGTTATACAGACATAGACAGACAAAAATTTTACTGATTGCATTTTTGGCATCAGTATCGATCCCTAATTACCCCCAGATAGTTATTTTGGAAATATATTTCATGTACAGAATTGACCTCTCTACAGATTTATTATAAGTATAGATGATTAAGGCTGTACAAAATGATGATGCGGCGTGCCGCCGTCGCCGGTTGGCCGCAGTTTAAACGGTCTGCCGCAACGGCACGCCGCACAGTGGGCCCATACTGAAAATTAGTGGACTTAGGCATCAAAGTTCCAATATCGATGCGATTTTTTTTTATGTTACGTGTTATGATATTCCTGATAACTTTTATTCTTATAAAATTTCTTTTTAAGTT